>CM048750.1:378215501-379516001 GCA_026315105.1 Locusta migratoria
GATTCCATGCGATGGAAGGGTGGATGCATGTATCCTCGCTAACGGAGGACATTTTGAACATTTCCTGTAACAAAATGTTTGACGTCACGCTGGTACGTTCTGTTGCTGTGTGTTTCCATTCCATGATTAATGTGATTTGAAGAATTAGCTCTAACATGGAAATTAAGCGTTTCCGGACACATATCGACATGACACATATTCTTTCTTTGTGTGTGAGGAATGTTTTCTGAAAGTTTGGCCGTACTTTTTTGTAACACCCTATAGAAGTGGATCCTTCATAGCTGTAAGTCTGACTTTTCTTTACTCCACAATGTGCTTCAAGATGGGAAGTGTTTGTGTTGATGGTTATTTACACCTACAAATGTGCTCCAGAACAGAAAATTACCAAAATGTTCAAATGTTTGTAGAGCTTATGGGACTTAACTACGGGGTTATCAGTCCCTAAACTTACAAACTACGTATGAACTAACTAATTCTAAGGCCGGCACAAATATCCATGCCCGAGGGGGGATTCGAACCCCCGACCGTAGTGGCCGTGCAGACCGTGGCTGAAGCGCCTCAGTCCCATCGGCCACCGCGGCCGGCTTACCATAATGCACTTCAGGTGTCCCGGCTCCTGGTTCTTGGACTAACCTTGTCCTTGATGTAATTACTGGCGCAAGCACCATCGATCTCTCTGTGCTTGCACCGCTCGTGGGGCTGTTTGATCTATCGCGCGTCAATTGTCTTCTGACGTGTGTTTTCCTTGCCGCGGGTGGCGGGCCCAGGTAGCTGGAGAGAGGGTTGAGTCAGTGGTTGCGTGGATAGTGGAGGGGGTATCAGGCAGTGAGTTTGATACGATGCATGGCATCGCCAGGATGGAGTTATTTTGATTAAAGGGTCGTTTGTATCCGGGCCCAGCGTGTGCATCGAACATGTTCCGTGGCACTCTGTCTGCCCGTAAGGAGCCATGCATGCCATGAGCCGATGAGATTGGTCCTGAGAGGCCTTTCTGTCAACAGCGCCTCGGCGCGGACTCTTTACTTCGTCTCCGAGCTGTGTGGTCGCGTTCCTAGCGGCCGTGCGACATCGCGCCGGCCCTCGCCAAGCGTCGGAGCTGCCAACAACTGCTACAGTACTCCACACTCAGCCCCGGCTGCGCCTAGTGTCGTTCCAGCCGCTTTTCATCTGAGATGTATGAAATGTTTCCGGGCGTTGGATGACACCCTCCTCCTACAACATCGCTAGGGTGCCTGCACTTGTCGTGGAGTAAGAAATAAATATGTTAAATGACTGACACAGGCCTGCTCCGCAAATTTGTGTGTCTGAATTTGTCAGGATCGGTGGTCGTTCCCCAGGGGCCGTCCTTGCCTGTTGTTAGTTGTTTGTTCATGTGTTATACGCACTTTTCGTTATGTTTAATTGTATTATTTTTTCCGTTTGCTCTGAGTAGCAAGTACTCTGTATATATCAACTTGGTTATCGTAACTGGTGAATTTGTCTGGTTTGTGCCCCTCTGCTAGCTCCTGCATCTGTACGGGCGGTAGTTGTATAGCTATCTTTTCTCTTTCTTTTTTTTTTCCTTTATCTTCTCCTTTGCCGAAATTTTTCCCTCCGTGAGGCATCGCCACCCTCGCATCTGTAATTTGGCGTTCTACTCGTTTGTGTAAGCCCCTTCGTGTCAGACCGTTAGGCACCTTATTCCTCTCCTTCTGTTTTGAGTAAGCACATCTGTTTACCTATGTGGGTGTATTAAATTCACCAGTATCCAGCTCCCCCCCCCCCCCTACTTACCGTGATTTTGATAAGTAAGCTGAGCTCTTTTCATTTCAGGTGCAGGGCTCATTTGTAAATTTATTGTGAGTTGTTTCATTGGCCTGCCGGCCGCGGTGGCCGAGGAGACTAAGGCGCTGCAGTCACGGTCTGCACGGCCACTACGGTCGGGGGTTCGAATCCCCCCTCGGGCATGGATATTTGTGCCGTCGTAGTTCGTAAGTAGTTCATAAGTAGTTTGTAAGTTTAGGGACTGATGACCCCGTAGTTAAGTCCCATAGACTTTACAAACATTTGAACATTTTGATTTTGTTTCATTGGCCTATTGGTACCATTCAGCACAGTCTCCACCTGCCAGAAATGTTAGTTAAATTTTTAAGCTCATCCTTAGTGTGTTTTGGTTATTGCATTTTTAAAGGGCTGTGTTCGCTTAAATTTTGGAGCCCTACTTTACTGTGATTTTGATAATTAAGCTGAGCTGTTTCATTTAAATGGCAGCGGTTATTAGTAATTAATATTGTATTTACAAGGCTACCCTCCGATTTAAAATTTTCCACTCTTGTTTAAATTGTGTCTTTGCATTTTAAAGAGTTTAATACTAAATTTGGAGCCTTGAGGAGAGCAATTTCTGATCGAACACCGTGTTGAAGGTACTACATTCGAATGACGTAGATGAAAATAAACGAGCTTCTGGCTTTGAAAGATGCAACGCAATTACTCGAACATCCCTCATTTCAGCGGCACTTCGATTACGTAACAGCCAACTGCACATTGATGGCGACAGTTTTTCCGAATTATAAGGCTCAGGTAGATCTATCTACGAGACTATTGTTTCTTTTCTGGAGGAAGCGAAAGAGAAAATTAATGAAACGCAGGTGAAGTGGGAGAAAAAAGTCCGGGAAAAAAATTCAGTAGGTTTTCCAGAACAACGCCGGCGTGAAGGGCCTTTGCGGAAAATCCAGTTCAGTGGAATGCTGCATTCCTGTCAGAAATCAATCGAAAGTTGAAGTACACCTCTTTCACATCCGTTAATGTATAGCATTCTTTCTATGGAATATCGTGGCGATTCTCTGGACAACGTACAAAACGTTTCAGTCAATTACTATGAATCCAATTATGGTCGGAATGTTTGAAACCACTCGTTTATTCAGCGTTTGGTAAATTGTGAAGGCCTATTGCATGTACTTCAACATATGGCTCCTGATCTGCATTGTATTTTTATCTTCGAAAACTCTAAACGTTTGATGTGAGTTTGCTCATTAACATTGTGTGACGTTTTTCTTACTGTGACCACTAACCATTTTACATAATTTTTATTTCGTCTGATGAACTCTTTACAGGACCTATTTTAGATTTTAATTGGCCTAAATGAGGTAGTGAAAGAGCCTATTTGAGGCGCCTAAAATGCTCTGTTGACGATCTAAAAAATCCGCGGCTGATTAATTAAAATAGTAAAATAACAAAGAAAAAAGAAGATAATAACGACATAACATATGCAAAAAGAGCAAACAAAATCGTACATGTGTAGCACTGTATCGAACCTGTCGCCCCTGAATCTGCATGTAAGTTCAAATGTTCAAATGTTTGTATAGCTTATGGGACTTAACTACGGGGTCATCAGTCCCTAAACTTACAAACTACTTATCAACTACCTTATACTAAGGACGGCACAAATATCCATGCCCGAGGGGGGATTCGAACCCCCGACCGTAGTGACCGTGCAGACCGTGACTGGAGCGCCTCAGTCCCCTCGGCCACCGCGGCCGGCTCTTATGCATGGACGCTGGAGCTTCAGCCGTATATATAGCAATGACTACAATGAATAATAACACCGTCAGCTGTATTTCCATTTTGTTATTTTTTGGCACTAATTTCAATGGTCCACACCTTCATCATCACGCCCTTAAAATAGGGTAAACTACATTTCGCTGCATTAAAAACCCCGTTGATTTTCCTTATTGTTGTATTCTATAATTGTGCGACTACTTATGAACTAGCTACAACTAATGATGGCACAAATATCCATGCCTGATGGGGGATTCGAACCCCCGACCGTAGTGGCCGTGCAGACCGTGACTGGCGCGCCTCAGTCCCCTCGACCACCACGGCCGGCTGCATGTAAGTAGCGAGATTTTTTTAATTAAGTACCATTTCTAAATTTAAAAAAAGACGTGCTAAAATATCTCATAATTTTGTTTTTACACGAAAGATTATACCTTAATCTGCTTTTCTACATAATTTCTGTCAATATTGAGGCACGTGTCATAACGTTGTACCAGTTTTTGAACACCCTCCTCATAGAAGTTGCCACCTGATTTGTTAACTATTGCATCACAATTGTTTTGACTTCGTCATCGTCTTGCTCGGGCACAATGCCATACAGAACACTACGAGAAACATTAGGAAAGTCATCCCGCAAGGAGGAAATTGTAAAGCGTTTCTCACCTTACTGTTCACTTCCTGCACCAGACTTTCATTAACGACCGAAGGACGCCCACTCCGTTGTTCATTATGCAAATTTGTGCGGCCATCTTTAAATGCTCTCACCCACTTTCTTACCATTCCATCACTCATAATGTTCTCTCCGTAAACAGCACAGATCTCACGATGAATATCGATTGCTTTTAGGCCTTTAGCACTAAGAAATCTTATAACATCCCGTACTTCACAGTCGGCGGGACTCACGTTTATCGGAGGCAGTACACAACATAAACAAGGAAGAATCAGACTGTAATGGGCGTCGGTGCCTATACAACAGATGTAGGTACCCAGTGGGCATGTAATTATTGAAATATCTTGGAACGTTTTCTTTTTTAAATTAGAATACGGTACTTACTTAAAAACACGCCTCGTATTTAATATAAAATTGTTGTAATGTTTTTGTTACTACTCTACTCACATGGATGGATGGTGACAGAAATGTCAGAATCTTCTTTCTGTCGGTTAAATTTCGACTCTGTAGTACGTCATCTTTGTGGTGTAGCAATTTTAATGGCCAGGAGCTTATATTTCATACTAAAAATACGAAATTCCTTGTTGAATAGTCGAATATACTAAAGCTTGTTTAATAATAAATGTACCGTGTTAACAATGAATAAACGAAAGGCCTGAAAACTGTTTTCAGGTACCAGGCGAAAGCTAAGTTTACAGGATACAATAAGCAATTTTAAGAAATTTGAGTGTTTACAAATTTACTGCAGTCAGGCCTTGCTCAGTGGGAATAATTCGCTTCTGAGCTTTACATGCAGTACAAAATCTCATTATGCAATATATCGGAATTCATGTAACGATAGGATGTGCTCCATTCAGGAAAATGGAAAATGGTCTAAATAATAATCAACTTGTAAATTTTACATTATGTTATTTTTTATCATTAAGTACTAGACTTCGCTACATGATTACAAAAATGGATTATATTAAAAATTATACATATACAACTTCCCTTAAATGTAAATAGAGACTCTCTATGCCGTTAATTGGACACAAAAATAATGACAACGAAACACGGAAATGTCCCAAATGTTAATATCGGTGGATACGTAGACCAATTGAATAGATTTTTACATTAAAAACATGTACAGCTGTCTATCTCCCTACACTGAATCATCACACGAAGAATTACTTGAGTCAGAAGAAATTTCTTGTTGTGTAATTTCACCCTCACTTACGTTCTCTCCATCACAAGGTTGAAAATCACTTAAACATTCTGTGATTAAATAATTTTCAAGTGATAATACTTCACAGTTTTCGTTTTCTGGTTTTTATTTTATTTTTATTTTTAGTGAAAGCCAGCTGCATTGTGCTGAAACACTGAAACACACACAGAAACACCACAACATACATAGACCAAAAAGAATCCCTTATCTGGAATAGCGCGTCAAATTGGACTGAGCTATGACACTTACCAGGCTTTCTAGTAAGTTTTAACACTAGAAGGACTGCATGCAGGCTACTACCTACAAGGACCGCTGGGGCCAAATTGGCCCCATGCAGTTTTATTTCTTATATGGCCAGATTGTGAAAAATAATGCAATGTAATATTCATATACACTTTTATTGAGTATAATTTACATGAATTTGTGCAA
This sequence comes from Locusta migratoria, assembly GCA_026315105.1. NCBI lineage: Eukaryota > Metazoa > Arthropoda > Insecta > Orthoptera > Acrididae > Locusta > Locusta migratoria. Next base: position 378,221,339 of record CM048750.1, read on the forward strand.
TATATGGACGACACTTACTGTCTTGTAACCAAAATCTAGAAAAAATTTATCTACTCCAACTTACAAATTTTAGAATTGTTTTCTTCATGAATGTCTAAATAGTGAAGAAGATTTCACATACATTCAGTATTAATAGAATAAATGCTTTAAATATATATTTCACAACAATTGATTTTACACAAACACTCTCCACAAGAACTCACTGCTGTTCGTTGCTGCACTTGTCACACCACACTCGTCTTTTCTTCTCACATTTCCCACACACTGCTTTCTCACAACCTGAACAAACAGTAGCTGTGTGATTTCCTTTGCATGAGGTACGAATTTTACACTTCTCTCTCTTTGTTGCCTTCTGTGGTCCACCTTTATTGTCTGCATCATCTCGATCTGACGTTTTATTTCTTGCTTCCGTATATGGCGCTCGAAGCTCCTCACACAAATCCAGAATATACTCCCGTCTACTAATTCGCTCACCAGTCACTTCCTTATACAATACCCATGAATTTATGGCAGCCAAATCAAGAATATTGTAGAATATATGCATTGGCCAACGTCTTGACCCAGCTTTTGTGGAGTACATTCTTGCCATTTGATCCACAACGTCGACCCCAAATTTTGTTTCATTATAAAATTGCACTGTTTCAGGAGTCCTCTTCTGACTTTCAGACACAGATACATGAGAGTGAAGTGAACTCAATAATAAGACATTTTTATTTGTTTTCCCTTGATAAACTGTTAGGGTTGTACCATCATCATTTTTATACACAACAGTCGAGTGGAGTGGTTGTTTTCGTGTCTTTGCTGTAGGAGGCACCTCCCTTCGATTACGGTTCAGTGTACCTACTAAAGTTGTGGATGCTGCCCTCAAACGTTTTGCAAGTTTTAGCGAAGTAAAGTAGCTATCAGTAGTAATATTCACACCTTTGCCTAGGTATGGTTCCATAAGCCTAAGAACGACGTTTTCACCTATGCTTTGGTCAGCTGGTCGAAGGGGATCGGCACCAGTGTACGGGAATCCATTCAGTATGTATTTACTAGAAACACATACAAGTAACCACAATTTTATACCAAACTTGTCTGGCTTGCTAGCAATGTATTGTGTGAAAGGGCATCTTGTTTTCGAGGGCAAAAGTTGTTCATCAATTGTAACGTAAGGTTCTGCTTTATAGCATGACCTACTGTTTTCAATGAAAGAATTCCAAATAGCTGAGGCAAGAGCAAATTTGTCAGTCTTGAGACGTTCAGATCTAGTGGACTTTATGTCAAACCTAACATACTTCAGTATTTCAACAAATCTATTGCGCCCCATAGTTTGTCTGAAAAACAGAGGACCCCATACTCTTGACCAAAGACTTTTCAGAGGAAAATTCTTTGCCCCATACACCCCTCTTGCATACATTATGGCGACAAAGGCATCCAATTCTTCAATGTCTACTGTCCAGGAATCGTCTTGTGTTCGACGACGAGCCTCAGTTTCAGTGCAAAGCTTGGTGTGGCGCATCATGGAGGCACTGAAAATAAGCCGCCGAGCACTAAGGAGTTTCCCATTTTGAATGTTCCTTTTAGCATATGATGTTGGTCCTGGACTCTCTCGCAGAATGTTACAATTTTGCAGACGACCTGAAAATGTACAGAAGAATTATATTTTTGTAATGTGTATTGTAATAGTATTATACATATATATTTGTTCTTATATGCTATCAAATCTAGTTATATTATGCAAAGCTATATCAGCTTGTTGTTACTGTTATTTATCATACATATTTTGTATTTAACTAGTGTTTTTTGTGTCCCAACTTCGTCGCAGCTTTTGTGTCCCAGCCTCGTCGTAGGTGTCGGTGGCCGAGTGGAATGAGAGCGACACGCTGGTGCAGGTACGGAGGGGAGCAGCCAGAAACTATAAACACTCGAGTAAATTAGAAAGAGATATATATTGCACAGAATGTAACAATACTTAACTTTTACATAGTACTGCAGAATGTTGATACATAGTTGTTAGAGGCCTGCCTAGTGCCTGTACAATAGCAAAGTCTTCACTGGTGCCTATCTGATTACGAAGGTCCTAACTCGTTGCTATCTCAGTCCGAAGTCCGAAGTGAACGATGTCCTTCAGTGGTGGCCACGAGCGGAGTTCCCGCAGAGGGCGCTCGTGGCTGTCGTCGTGAGAACGCCGCGCCGTGCGTGCCTGGCGGCGCGCGGCGAAAGTAGGTGGCGCGCACTTTGTACTTGTGCGACACCACAGTGTTTATTTCAATTTTACCATGTATAACTCTATCTAAAGACCAGACATATTACTGACCTGGGTTAGAGCCCACTGGTACAACTTTCCAGACAGTTCCATCTTTTGCTGTTTCTTTTTTCTCTTCACTTCCAGAAGAAGAAGCCTTTTTCTGGGTTGTTGATCTTACAGAGTTAGGATTTCGGACACTAGAAGGGAGACTAGCTGTAGAAGCTTCATTTTGTTCCAAACTGGTTAGAAAACTAACACTTTCGTTAGAAGAATCACTTCCTTCATCTGCAGACACTGAAACTACCATACGTTCTTCACTGTCCTGATCGCTATCGCTATCAGAAACCTCAAATTCTTCACCTGAGCTTTCATCTTCTATTTTTCTTAGTTCTTCTAGTATTTCTGCGTCCGTTAAACCTTTCTTGAATTTATAGGTCATGTTTGCAGGGACGACTATCAGATACTGTGACAGACAATAATCGAGAGTATTGCTTCAACAGTCCAACAATCAGTGCTGGAATGTATTGCATTGTTGTCGCTTATTGAAACAACAAAGCTAAAACAGATGGTTTTATTTGCTACACATTATTACAAGGCAAAATGCTGAAAATACAGAGAAACGCTAAGAGGGGCCAAATTGGCCCTGCGGTCCTTCTAGGTAGTAATCTTAATATTTCGGAATCTAATAAAAGTATAACACTCTAAAAGAGGGTACACAATAGTTTATATGAATGATGAAAAGTCACAAAATGTCAACTCAAATCAGTTAACGGTTTGCTCAGGACACAAGGAAAAAATCGTTACAGGGGCCAATTTGGCCCCTCGGTCCTTCTAGTGTTAAGCGATGGGCTCCTGGTCCATAGTGCATCTTACAACGTACTGAGATTGGACTGGCGCATGAAACTAAAACTCTACGCGTTTCGATTGTTAGACGGTTTTATTGTTGTCCGCGGATCGAAATTGACCCACGATACCGGTTAAGGGTTAAAATATATACAGCTGAAGCCCCACCATCCACATCAAAATGTATGGAGTTAAAGTAATGTATTTGTCTCCTGAAGGTGGTACTATAAAGTCCCCAAAGTGGCAGCGCCTTAAAAAAATAAAAGAAATAAAAATTAAAAATAACTCTTTATATGACTGAACATACTTTTTCTCACAATCACCCAAATCATATAAATACGCTAACACGAAAATTGTCGTACAGCTTACTAATTTATTCGTACAAGAAGGCCAATGAAAGTTACATAATTCGAAAGATTTTTTGTCACAGATTTCACGAATATAAATATTATGTGTGCATTTAGCCATTAAAAGTGGTAAAAGGAAGTAGAAATTTTCATATCTATAGCTTGGATCAAGTTCTACATTCTCCAACAATCAGCTCACTGATTGGCTATTCGTCTCGACCAAAGACGCTGTAATGCAGCGCATCTGCAGTATTAAATTAAGTGAATATCGAAACATGGAGTGCTCCCAGCTAACTTTCCTGTGGCGTTCAAATGCTATATACTTTCGCAGTGATTAAGAGTGGTTAAAGGAAATGGATTTGTCATATGAATGCCGATATAAAGGATGATGCGCCGGGAGAGGCATCTAGCGGTGCTCGGGTGGAACTACCAAGCCGAGAATGCCGATATAAATGATGATGCGCCGGGAGAGGTATGTAGCGGTGCACGGGTGGAACTACGAAGTCGACATATTGTCAGCCCTGGAATTCTGAATATCGCAGTATCGAAATAACATTATTTCTTGGCGTCGTATAAATATACGAACAACGAAATTGTAGTTCCATTTCAAATATTAGGCTAATGAAAGTTATATAATTCGAAAATGGCATGACAAGTATATACTTCCGTTTTTACTTGTTATTGCGTCAGGCATTTTCCTTAACACGTAAAAGATACCGTTTCATACCTTCCAGTGCCGGTTAAATGTTATGAAATATCCCAGCGGCCTCTTATGATAGTGTTGGCAACAGATGCTGAATAGTGAGAATCCTGTGAGTCTTCATTTTAGCCAATCGTTTGACAACGTTGATGTTTTCTCATGGAATCTTCGCTTTACTTGAGGAAATGCATACTGTAAACCATTAGCTGTTTATTATTTTTCTAAACTTCTACCGGTTTCGGTTATAAACCAGCTTCACGGAAGACTATTAAACAAAAATACAGAAACAGACTGGTACCCAAGCTGAAGTAAAATACATAATATAACCCAGTATTTTCATATAGTAAGTACTTACGAACTAGACAGACTAATTAAACAGGTGCATTATATGCCTCCTTATGCATACTGGCATGCATGTCACACAATAAAAGTAAATAAGACGTCACTAGGCATCAAGTCTTGGTTAAAAACATAAAAGCAATGCCAGGCTGTGAGATGTTGAACCAAGGTCTATTACAAGAGAACCTAACACAACTATTGAGCACATAAATGAGATAAAATTAGCGATGATCAAAGTATACATGGTGTGAAAATGGTATATCTTGGGCAACCATCATAGCTTATATATTTGACAAGGTGTCATGGCGATATGTTATAGTAAGAGGTATGTAAACATTACGAAAATAACAGGATGGATTATGAAAACGAGGGAAATTATTTTTACTGAGCAGGCGAGGATGCATGCAAGAACCTGTCAACCATAATGCAGGAAACTAATCGAGTCATTTTATGTGGTTCCAACAAATGAGCAAAGATTTTCTATCGTATTGTCGATGTTGCCAACATAATCACGCGAGGCCGCCGACATGATACGTAAAATTTTACCCCCAGTGACCATTGTAAACATAACAGGCAATACTAGTAAACATAATTACATGACATTATTTTAGTGTTGGACCAAATGTACATAACAGAGACTCTTAAATCATTTTCTTGAAAGAAAAGCACCGTAATGTCCGAGTGCTGGGGGCCACGGCTGTTCCTGCCCCCTGGCGTGGTCGCCCCTGAGACACAGCGGGCCATGAACGACCCATCAGTCTCAGCTACTGTGCAGAATTTCGTACAGAAGTTGTCCCCCATCAGGAGTGACAGACTGAAAAATGGGATGAAAGGAGAGGACAGAGAGCAGAGTAACAATGGAGCTGGTGCCTCAGACGACTTGGGGTTCATTTTTTTGAGTGCCGGATCTTGATAGTGGCAGTGAGAGCCCCCACCCCTCCCTTGCTTCTCTCGGTTTGCCCCCTCCCCCCAGGAATTTTCTCGTTTTTCACTTAATGTCTTACCTCGGCTTGTATACGCTTGCTCCAATTCGAGCTGAGACGTCAGCCTACCAAGCTTCTTTATTTCACACTTTTGTTCCAAACTTAGAGCTGAGTAATTTGTTTATGAAAGATACAGAACGTTGTTCATATTTCTTTGATAATAAACACCAAAAACATACAATATGCACGTAAACACCAAACACAGTAAGTTACCGATTACACTGTTAAGTGACTGTAACACAACAAATCTTATAAATTAACAAAATTCAGCAACCAGTTGCTTGCAATTATTTATTTTAGTGCCCTTCTTCTGGTCTCTATACAGAGAAACAAGTGGATTGGTGTACAGTAAAGGGTATAAACGTACAAAAGTCGGTTACAGAAATTGGAAGCAGTTTGGAACCAAATCGATTGTAATAAGATACGTTCATATAATGGGATAAAATTAACACTTACATTTTCGTATTGTTGCTTAATGAATGTAGCTACATGCTATTAGGAGAATCAACACTGTGTGCAGAGATTATGCAATGAATGAATGAGATTATGCAATGAATAACTGATTGTTATTCATTGCATAATCTCTGCACACCGTGTTGATTCTCCTCATATCATGTAGCTACATTCATTAAGCAACAATACTAAAATGTAATTGTTAATTTTATCCCATTATATGAACATATCTTATTACAATCGATTTGGTTCCAAACTGCTTCAAATTTCTGTAATCGACTTTTTTACGTTTATAGCCTTTACTGTATACCAATCCACTTGTTTCTCTTTATAGAGACCAGAAGAAGGGCACTCAAGCGTCCGAAACCGGTCGTCTAAAATAAATAATTACAAGCAACTGGTTGCTGAATTTTATTGATCTATAACCTGAACAGTTGCTGAAATGAATGAAGTACTTCAAAATGAATCATTTACACATTTCATTCCATTCCATGGTGGTGGTGGTGGCGGCTGGTGCAACAAAAGTGTTGATTGATTACATAATTCTCAGTCTCTGTTGCAGTTTTCTCTATTACTCCAATTACGCGTTTACAGTCATCAGACTGGAAATAGAAAAATGTTTTCTTACATTCCATGTACTTTGCGGGCAGCGAATCTAATGTGGCTAAGGTGAATAATTTTGAAAACAATTATATATATATATATATATATATATATATATATATATATATATATATATATATATATATATATATATATGACGAATATATATTTGACGAATTACAGCGTTCAGATGAATGAAATAAATCGTAATTTGCGATGTTATGACTTCATTGTATTCGGTTTAGATGGAATACCAAACTGTGGCGAGTGAAAATTTGTGCCCGGCCCAGATTCTAACCCGGAATCTCCTGCTTACTAGGCAGACGCGTTGACCACTCCGCCACCGAGGACGCAGTGACCAGCTCCACAGCAGAGGACTCTTCCCTGCACGTCTCCTGCAACACCCAAATCTCCATTCGCCACGCTACCTCTTTCCTAGAACAAATACTCTGTGGTAATAGTAAAGAGGCAGCGTGGCGAATGGAGATTTGGGTGTGGTGGGAGACGTACAGGGAAGAGTCCTCTGCAGTCGGGTTGGTCACTGTGTCCTCGGTGGCGGAGTGGTCAACGCGTCCGCCTAGTAAGCAGGAGATCTCGGGTTCGAATCCCGGCCGGGCACAAATTTTCATTCGCCACAGTTTGGTATTCCATCTAAACCGAATACAGTGAAGCCATAACATCGCAAATTGCGATTTATTTCATTAATTTTGAAAAGTCAGACTTACTTGGGAGGAGAGGGAGCCACAGAACTATCTAAAGCTGTGGTGTAGGTAGATTAACAATTTGTGTTATGTCATTGGACCCCTGTAAAGAGATAAAAGTACAAAGTACGTAACGGCTATTGAAAGTGGAATAACTAGGGACTATAGGGGTACAGTATGGAAATTAATGGATTGCTTTTTATATGATAAAACTCACCATAGCAGCAGAGGAGTCGCGGCAGGTCCACGTTTACAACTGGTAGTATGTTAATAGCCGGCCGCGGTGGCCGAGGAGACTGAGGCGCTTCAGTCACGGTCTGCACGACCACTACGGTCGGGGGTTCGAATCCCCCCTCGGGCATGGATATTTGTGCCGTCCTTAGTTGTAGCTAGTTCATAAGTAGTTTGTAAGTTTAGGGCCTGATGACCCCGTAGTTAAGTCCCATAGACTCTACAAACATTTGAAAATTTTTAATGTTAATAACTGTGGAACATAAATGCGACCGTTAAACAAAGCGGTATGGGCAGAGTTATGTGGGGAAATAAAACGGTGATTTCGTACTGAGGGTATTATCGGGCGTTCCACAGGGTAGTGTTATCGGTCCTCTGCTGTTCCTTATTTACATAAACGATGTAGGGGAAAATCTAAGTAGCTCTGTGTTTGCAGATGACGCCGTCATTTACCGTCTAGTAAAATCATCTGAAGATCAAAACCAACCACAGAACGATTTGAATGTAAAAACTGGCAATTGACTCTATATAATGAGAAGTGTGAAGTCGTCTACATGAGTACTAAAAGAAATCCGTTAAACTTTGTTTACATGATAAATCAATCAAATGTAAAAGCCGTAAACTTCACAAAATACCTAGGAATTAGTATTAGTTCTGACTTAAATTGGAAAGAGCACGTAGATAGTGTCGTGGGAAAGGCGAACCAGAGACTGCGTTTTATTGGCAGAACCCTTAAAAGATGCAACGGAACTACTAAAGAAACTGCGTACACTACGCTTGTCCGTCCTTTTATGGAATACTGCTGCCCAGTGCGGGATCCTTATCGGGTGGGTTTGACGGAGGACATCGAAAGAGTCCAAAGAAGGGCAGCTCGTTTCTTATTGTCGCGATACTCGGGACACAGCGTTAGGATCTGGGATGGGAAATCATTACGACAACAACGGCGCTTATCGCTGCGGCGTGGGCTACTTACGAAACTACAATCGCCAACATTCTCCTCCGAATGCGAAAATATATTGTCGACTCCATCTTACATAGGTAGAAATGATCATCGGAATAAAATACGAGAAATCAGAGCCCGAACGGAGATATTCAGGGGTTCATTCTTCCCGCGGGCTATTCGAGAATGGAATGGGAGATAAAATAGTATAACGGTGGTTCGGTGAACCCTCTGCCAGGCACTTAAATGTGATTTGCAGAGTATGTTGTTTGTTAAGCTTATGGGACTTAACTACGAGGCCATCAGTCCCTAAACTTACAAACTACTTATCAACTACCTTATACTAAGGACGGCACAAATATCCATGCACGAGGGGGGATTCGAACCCCCGACCGTAGTGGCTGTGCAGACCGTGACTGGAGCGCCTCAGTCCCCTCGGCCACCGCGGCCGGCTTTGCAGAGTATCCGATGTAGATGTAGATGTAGATAAAAAATTATGGTACGGTAGTCCGCTACTTGTTGTGTCAACAAGGGGCGGAATGCGCATGCGCTGGAATCCTCAGCCGCTGGTGCGTGGCGAGCGATGACAGGCTGTGTGTGTCTAGCCTGGCGCGACACTCACCCCCGTGATTCTGGCACGAGGCGGGGCGCCGCTGAACACGGGCACATACGGCCGCCGTTAATATTCCAGGAAGGCGGCGCAGGCTACGGGCCAGGGCGGCTAATGGGTTTTGGGCTCGATTCTTGCCGTGTGTGTGTTCCACGCGCGCGTGCGCTCGGGCCTTCAAACAAGACAATTAATTCCCTTAGGGCTTTGTGCCGGCGCCAGGCGCTTTCATCAGCGCCTCGTCGGCGCACACTCGCCCGATTTCCATTTTGCGTAAAGAGCCGCCGCCGCTCACAGGGTGCCGAAATGCCTGCGCAGGCGGGCGAGAAAAAGGAGACGCCGGCGCCCGGCGTAATCGCTTCACAGGTCTCTGCTTCTGCGCCTGCCGTCTCTGGCCGCTGTGTAATTGACGGGCCGCGAGCAGGGAAGCGCGAAAGGCCTCTCTGCTTGACAGACAGCTCGCCCGGATAATGCTGGATCAGGGTACTGGGCTGTCAAACTACTGGAAATACAGTGGCAACTATTTATTCCCAACCGATACACCTTTTAGTGTCCTTTCTATACGAGACGTGCAACTCACACAAGGAAGTAGTTGTCAGCTGCAGATAGACCGTCGAACTACGAAGAAGCGTTCAAACGTCACCCATTTATCGAGTCGTCGTCTTCACGAGTCTATTTCGTTTGTTGTCAACGTACAGCAAACGAATCACGACGTTAACATCAATATCGGAAACTGTATGATATGTTCTGATGATTAAAAATTTTTATTTGTGAAAGGGAATGGTATTGACGGAAGGTACTAGCCCCAAGTAACAACATTTGCGAGTTTAAAGAACAATTTATTTAAAGGACGCCTGAATAGCTCCTTATTCTATAAACAAAACTCGACAATAGAGAATAGATTTTGCTAACAGATAGATCTCTGCCTGACAGACAGCTGGCCCGGATAATGCTGGATCAGGATACTGGACTCTCAAACTGCTGGAAATACAGTGGCAACTGTTTATTCCCAATCCATACACCTGTTAGTGTCATTTTTATACGAGACGTGCAACACGCACAAGGAAGTAGATGTCATCTGCAGCGCTCCTTGTGATAGACCGTCCAACTACAAAGAAGCGTTCAAACGTCACACATTAGTCGAGTCAAAGACATTATTGATAGAGCTGAAGCCTTGAATTAAAATTTGTGGTGCGGCCGGGAATCGAACCCGGACCTCCATGCTTACTAGGCAGACGTCTTAACCGTTAGACTACCACACCACTAACGATTAAGGCGCCTCGGAATAGTCTATATACGATTTCCCTCCAAAGAAGCTGAATTAAAGTTTGTGTTGTGGAGGGAAATCGTACATAGACTATTCCGAGGCGCCTTAATCGTTAGTGGTGTGGTAGTCTAACGGTTGTCTGCCTAGTAAGCATGGAGGTCCGGGTTCGATTCCCGGCCGCACCACAAACTTTAATTCAATGCTTCAGCTCTATCAATAATGTCTTTGACATATTTGAGACGTAAATCCGTCTCAGTGATTCTTTCATTGTATTTATTTGTCGAGTCGTCGGCTTCACGAGTCTATTTCGTTTGTTGTCAACGTACAGCAAATGAATCACCGCGTTAACATCACTTTCCGAAACTGTATGATATGTTGTGACGATTAAAACATTTATTTGTGAAAGGGAGTGGTATTGACGGAAGGCCCAAGCCCCAAGTAACAACATTTGCCAGTTTAAAGAACAATTTATTTAAAGGTCACCTGGATAGCTCCTTATTCTATATCACAAATCTCGACAATAGAGAATCAAGCAAACTAGACAGATGGGTTAAATATGATTAACAACCCCGAGACAAGATAGATTTTGCTAACAGACAGATCAGATCAACTTTTACAAGCCTTTTTTTTTTTTTTAATTTCATATAGAGGGAACATTAGCAATACTAAATTAAGGAAACTGCACTATATATATTACTGGAACAATAGGAACAGTTTAAATCAAAGCCATGATTGACACTTAAAAACAAGGAAAATGCTCGCGAGCATATATATATATATAAACGAAATGAACTGACAAATGCAACTCAAGAAAACCAGTATTTACAGGACAAGAATTTAACAACTTGACGACGAACCGCAGTGGCCAAGAGCCCGTAAGGAGAAAGCTATGGTGAAACCAATTACAGGTACTCAGATACTAGGTTTGAACACTAAGTGCAGGAACCCGCACACCACTGGAGTGGAAACCTAACCGGGCCCTGTCCGCTGGGTCCGGCCGCCAGACTACAAATCTTAACCTCAATGCACAACTGGAACATACAAATATAAAGGAATCAATTACTAAAATGTGCATAAATCAACAACAGCTTAAATAAAAGTAATCCAATACACTACACTAAAATTTTGAAATATTACGGGACAATAGATTATCGTTAATCCAAATGTGGAAGAAAATGCGCCATCATAGGGATTTGCACCCCGCATTAAACAGTCCCCTACACTTAAGGACCACGGAAAGGTTGCGCAGAGTGCTAGTATTGAATAAATATCAAATATAAGAGCCCAAAAAATCGGTGAACATGAAATATAAAATAGTATCACAGACACAAATTAAATGTTCGTGAGCACTATTATCACCAAATAACCTTACAGATCTTGTGACAACTTACTGGAAATAATATTACCTCAAGTCCACCAAGCATAAGCTTACCAACTTGTAATCAGTTTGTTACCAAGTGCGTCACCAACTAACTAGTGCCGTATTCAGGTGAGGCGTCACGGTTCTATGCCAGCCACACAATATCACACGGCAATATTAACAGGCATCTCCATCCACGACTTACAAATTATTTGCGAGACACTTGGCGACTTAAATCATACAAAACACTTCTGAAATAGACAGATATATTACAGTACAGCACTCAAACATCCGCTGGTAAGTGTCACACTCCGATACCAAACTTAACTTCCACATTTCCTTGCTAGAGAACCATGGGGCACAGAACCGCCAACAGCTGTAACCGTCGCCGAAATCCACCGTTTGCTGACACACTGCGCGAGCATGCCGACTCGCCCGGCCCGCGGAAGGTGCGTGCTACGTCTCCAACCACCACAAGCCTTCCCCGAAAATCACCACACTTCCAACTCTGGGAAACAGAGATATATCGGCGGAAATGACAACTATAATCGCAATTCCACGGAGGAGAACTCGAAAATCGAACCGCACGGTGCAATTTGTGTTATAGACTGCTTCTGTGAAACTGTATTTAATTGTTTTCGTGCAGTTCATGGGTAACTAGTGTCTGACATGTGTTATCGTCCTCATTATAAAATGCGATCACATACTTAAGCCTCTGCGGTTTGAGGCGCCTATGTGTATGATGAACAAGCTCAGGTGTCTATACATAGACGTTTCACTTTGATAAAGCTTCAAATAATGCTCGCCAAAAACAAATATTTCATCTGTTAATTATAGCATGTTTCAGGAAAAATAGCAAATATTTTAGAAGGTGGTAATAAAGACGCTACTGGCCAGTGCGCATGCGCGGCAGGCATTCGCGCAACTCGTTGGCGACACTAAACAGTTTCGGCGCCTTCCGACTTTGGCGAAACTGATTGTGGGTGTTTTTAGGTTAAGTGATAACTAAAACAGAACAAAATACAACAAAAAGAGGGGAACGGACGAAATAGTTTGGACATATATGCGATGCTTAGGTGTTTGTGCGATTTTAACGATGAAAATTTCAGGAATAAGCAGCGGCGTGTTAGTGCTATTGAAGCAATTATTCGTGAATTACATATTGATGGGGTGACGATTAGTGAACTGCAGACTAAAATACATTCAATTCCAAATACCTACACAAACTAACTATGGCAATTCAGGATTTGGAAACACGGTACAGGTACTGTAGAAACGAGTATCTACTTGACAAGAAACGTAATGCAATTTATAGTTTCAGTTCTAGTAACAATGCATCACGCATAACAGTATCTTGTTTCTTTATTGCATTACTAACTCTGTTTAAAAGAAACGTAAACTGCTCTGGTGACATTCTAAGTTGATTAAAATAGTTTCTAGGGTCTTCAATTACAATTTCTTTCGGCAAGGTCGCTAAGCAACCGAATTGACGTCTTTTTTTTAATCCTCTCACAAACCCAAGCACGTTTCTTATTCTGTTTATTTTTAGTCTTATGCAGTGATGTTGCACAGAGAAGCAATGCCGGCCGCGGTGGCCGAGGGGACTGAGGAGCTCCAGTCACGGTCTGCACGGCCACTACGGTCGGGGGTAAAAATCCCCCCTCGGGCATGGATATTTGTGTCGTCCTAGTTCGTAAGTAGTTCATAAGTAGTTTATAAGTTTAGGGACTGATGACCCCGTAGTTAAGTCCCATAAACTATACAAACATTTGATTTGAGAGAAGCAATAGCTCCGCCACAACTTTACAGCTACCAAAACTTTTATTGTACGTAGTCTACGGCACTCACAAAACAACGAAACTGAAGGGTTTAGTATTGGCGCCGTGTCTATAGACACACAGAAACCGCAACTCATTTCATGAAACGAGTGTCGCAACCTAGTGTCGTCGAGTAGACTAGCCTTAACCCTCCAGCAGGTGCGTCAGCTTTCATGACGCCACTAGTCGCGAAGTATCTCCTGGATACATGCGATGATTTTTGTGGTTGTGCCTTTGTTTACAGCTTCTTTTTTTTAAATTGCAGTTACCTTTATTGTTGCAGATTTGGCAAATACATAAGTGAACATTAGGCTAATTACACTTTCAAATTAATAGAAATATTTAACATATTGTAATAAGAAGTACATAAAATTCTCTTACAAAGTGACTTCATTATAGATACAAATAAATTATTTAACTAATTATTGAACTAACCAGAGCATTTCTCTGTGTATGGATTGCTCTCTACAGAAACACATTGCTCACGAATTATTCTTGTGTGCTTTTGCAAACAAAGATGTGTACCGCATTTTTCACGTATTTGCTGGCTTCCTTTAACATGACTGGCATCTTTTTCTTATTTCCAGAGTACAAAGATAGTCCAGCGTTTTCTTGCTCCTTTCCTTGAGGTTTTCTATTTTATCAGCCTCGACTTTATATCATCTGGTAGACTCATAATAAGAGCTCTTCTTTTGAGATCATCTTGCAGTAGAGTCAGAGCCAAATTTATTTACTCTTGTTGCCCAAGAAAATTACTCTTGAGTTGATGCCTGTAGTGTTTATTATTATTAGAACTGAAAGCATTTTAGTTGTCCTTTTTTCTCACAAAAATAGTAATGTTCATCACTTTCTTGCACTTCATTATTTTCCTCTTCATCAAATTCATGATCTGTGTCTGAAACTACAGATTTTGTTTCGAGTATATCTCCGGTTTCCGAATCAGTTTCTGCAAGATCATCTTCAATTGATACCTCATCGTCGAAAAGAGGGCGACGTACTTCTTCCACGTGCTTAGGATTTTCTAAATCACATCGTTTACTCATTTTGAAAGAGGGTACATGTAGCTACAACGAAACGTTACTTCATCTAGAAAGCAACAACTTAAATACCAACTTGAGTACGCGGCAAACAATGCTACGGCTGCTTTCAATAGCGGCGACAATGCGTTACGCTAGTAGGAGCGCTGAATCTGACAATTACAGAAAATACACGTGCTCCCTTCTGAGTCATTTAAGATCTTGTCAGTATCGAGATAAGGCTGAAACTCCTGTGACGAAATAAGAAAGGTATGATACTAGAATTTGTGGGCCGGCAAACTGTTATCACTGTTCATTGTGGTAATATTGCCGCAAGAGACCACGTACACCAACTGCCGGCGTGGCGCAGGCGATAGCGTCACGGACTGCGGTGCCAAAGCTCGCCGGTTCAATCCCGCCCACCGGCAAAAATTTGTTTCTTTCTAATTAACAAATATAGAATGTTCTACATCTTTCTTATGTTCACTTGTAAATTCTACGTGTTTCTTATGTTAACTGTTATTCTAATTTCGTGTACATTCTGTCTGTGTATAAATAGCAGAGCACTCTGCCCGAGAGGCAGTCAGTGCTGCGTGTATGTTGAGTTCGTAATACACGTGCTTTGAGTATAAGTGCTGTGTTCAGTTGCCTTCGAAGTCAAGCCTGCTCCCATTTAACCGCGACAATATTAGACAAAAAATAGGTAATGTATCTCATAGATACAAACGCGACTGTTGAAAGGTTAACTTCAAATGACAGGCGCTAAACCGCGACCTCTTCGCAAGAAAACCGTGTGATCGCGTCCGCTTCTCAGAACTGCGCGTGGGACACGGCCCCCTTGGCTCCCATTGAAACTTGTGTGGCGCGAATGTTGCCTGCACAGTGGTTACGAGGCGCAGCGCGGGCTGCCGACGTCTTAGGGGCAGCGGACCGCGAAATCAGCCGGCACCATGCAGAGGTGCCAGACAGAGGCACCAGACGGAAGTACCAGGCAGAGGCCCCAGACAGAGGCAGGCGCCTGGCGGGCAGGCAGCCCGCAGTGCGCAGAGGGCGGACTCGTTACTCGGCGCTTGTCCGCCTCGGGCTCTGACAGCCGGCTGGAGGACGTGTCTCCGCAGCTCTAACGATCGGCCGCGCCTTCCACCCAGGGCGCCCAGCGAAGACTGCACACTCATCAATTAAGCGTCGCTCTCCATAAAGGTGGAACAGGCGGGCCCGTACAGTACCGGCCGCCTTCAGGTTACAATGTCTCCCACAATCTAATCCCAGGTAAAGTGAGGAACTTCTGTCACTTCAGCTCGTAAACATCCCGTCGCGTTAGACGACGAGGTCGGCACCAGACCTTGTAACTGGCTGGAAGACTTCCTAAGTAATAGAACACAGTACGTTGTTCTCGACGGCGAGTGTTCATCAGAGACGAGTGTATCGTCAGGCGTGCCCCAGGGGAGTGTGATAGGACCGCTATTATTTTCTATCTATATAAATGATCTCCAACCCCATGAACCACAGACATTGCCGAGGTGGGGTGGCTTGCGTGCCTCAACGATGCAGATAGCCGTACCGTAGGTGCAACCACAGCGGAGGGGTATCTGTGGAGAGGCCAGACAAACGTGTTGTTCCTGAAGAGGGGCAGCAGCCTTTTCAGTAGTTACAGGGGCAACAGTCTGGATGATTGACTGAGCTGGCCTTGTAACATCAGCTAATGTGGCTTTGCCACAGAGCTACTGCGAACGGCTGAAAGCAAGGGGAAACTACAGCCGTTACTTTTCCCGAGGACATGCAGCTCTACTGTATGAACATATGATGATGGCATCCCCTCGGGTAAAATATTCCGGAGGTAAAATTGTCCCCCATTCGGATCTCCGGGCGGGGACTACTCAGGTGGATGTTGTCATCAGGAAAGACAATACTGGCATTCTACGGATCGGAGCGTGGAATGTTAGATCCCTTAATCGGGTAGGAAAATTAGAAAATTTAAAAAGGGAAATGGATAGATTGAAGTTAGATATAGTGGGGATTAGTGAAGTTCGGTGGCAGGATGAACAGGATTTCTGGTCAGGTGAGTACAGGATTATAAGTAGAAAATCAGTTGGGGGTATCACAGGAGTAGGACTGATAATGAATAAGAAAATAGGAATGCGGGTATACCACTATGAGCAGCACAGTGATCGCGTTATCATTGTCAAGATAGATACGAAGCCAACACCGACAACAGTAGTACAGGTTTATATGCCAACTAGCTCTGCCGATAATGGGGAGATCGAAGAAATATATGAGGAGCTAGAGGAAATTATACAGACAGTTAAGGGAGAGGAAAACTTAATTGTGATGGGAGACTGGAATTCGGTAGTAGGAAAAGGAAGAGAACGAAAAATAGTAGGTGAATATGGACTGGGCAGGAGGAATGAAAGAGGAAGTCGCCTGGTAGAATTTTGCACGGAACATGATTTAATCGTAACAAACACGTGGTTTAAGAATCACAAAAGAAGGTTGTATACGTGGAAGAGACCAGGAGACACCGGAAGGTATCAGATAGATTTTATAATGGTAAGACATAGATTCCGGAACCAGGTTACAAACTGCAAGACATACCCAGGGGCAGATATAGACTCTGACCATAACTTGTTAGTCATGTACTGTAGGCTGAAAATGAAAAAAACTACAGAAAGGTAGGAAAATAAGGAGATGGGACTTAGATAAATTGAAGGAAAGTGAAGTTCTGGAGAATTTCAGAGGGAGATTTAGACAACAATTGACAGAAACAGGGGGAAATAAAGCAGTAGAAGAGGAATTGGTAGCATTGAGAGATGAAATAGTGAAGGCAGCAGAGGACAAAATAGGTAGAAAGGCAAGACCAACAAAAAAATCCTTGGGTATCACAGGAAATACTAAATTTAATTGATGAAAGGAGAAAATATAAAAATGCAATAAATGAAACAGGCAAAATGGAGTACAGACGACTAAAAAATGAGATTGACAGGAAGTGCAAAATGGCTAAGCAGGAGTGGCTAGAAGGCAAATGCAAGGATGTAGAAGAATGTATAAGAAGGGGAAAAGTAGATACCGCCTACAGGAAAATAAGAGACACATTTGGGGACAAGAAAAGCAACTCTACGAATATCAAGAACTCAGATGGGAAACCAGTTCTCAGCAAAGAAGGGAAAGCTGAAAGGTGGAAAGAATACATAGAGCAGCTCTACAAAGGAAATGAACTTAGAGACACTGTTGTAGGAAGGGAATAGGAAGTAGATCAAGATGAAATAGGAGATACTATACTGAGAGATGAATTTGACAGAGCCCTGAAAGACCTCGGTCGGAACAAGGCCCCAGGAGTAGATGACATACCCTCAGAGCTACTAAAGTCTCTGGGAGAGCCAGCCATGACAAAACTATTTGAACTGGTGTATAGGATGTATGAGACAGGCGAAATGCCCTCAGACTTTAAGAAAAATGTAATAATCCCCATTCCAAAGAAATCAGGCGCAGACAGGTGTGAAAATTACAGAACCATCAGTTTGATAAGTCATGGTTGCAAAATTTTAACACGAATTATCTACAGGAGAATGGAAAAGCTGGTAGAAGCTGACCTCGGGGAAGATCAGTTTGGATTCAGGAGGAACGTAGGAACCCGGGAGGCAATACTCACTTTACGTCTTATCTTAGAAGATTGATTACGGAAAGGCAAACCTACATTCTTAGCTTTTGTAGATTTGGAGAAAGCTTTTGACAATGTTGACTGGAATACACTCTTTCAAATTCTGAAGTTATCAGGGTTAAAATATAGGGAAAGGAGAGCTATTTACAACTTGTACAAAAGTCAGACCGCAGTTATTAGACTCGAAGGGCATGAAAGGGAAGCATCAGTTGGGAAGGGAGTAAGACAGGGTTGTAGCCATTCTCCGATGTTATTCAATTTGTACATCGAGCAGGCGGTGAAGGAAAGCAAGGAAAAATTTGGAATAGGGATTAAAGTTGAGGGGGAAGAAATAAAAACATTGCGTTTTGCTGATGACATTGTAATTCTATCAGAGACAGCAAAGGACCTGGAAGAGCAGTTGAATGGAATGGGCAGTGTGTTGAAGAGAGCGTATAAAATGAACATTAACAAGAGCAAAACAAAAATAATGGAATGCGGTCTTAGAAAATCAGGCGATGCTGAAGGAATTATATTAGGTAACGAAACAATGAAGGTGGTAGATGAGTTTTGTTACTTAGGTAGTAAAATAACATGCGATGGCCGTAGTACAGAGGATACAAAATGCAGAATGGCAATGGGAAGAAAAGCATTTTTGAAAAAGAGAAATTTGCTAACGTCGAATATTAATTTAAGTGTAAGGAAGTCATTTCTGAAGGCATTTGTGTGGAGTGTTGCCTTGTACGGGAGTGAAACATGGACGATAAGCAGTGCGGACAGGAAGAGAATAGAGGCTTTTGAAATGTGGTGCTACAGAAGAATGCTGAAGATTAGGTGGGTAGATCGCATAACTAATGAAGATGTACTGAACTGAATTGGTGAGAAAAGGAATTTTTGGCATACCCTGGCTAAAAGAAGGGATCGCTTGGTAGGACACATTCTTAGACATCGGGGAATCGTAAATTTAGCATTGGAGGGAAGTGTGTGGGGTAAAAATCGCAGAGGGAGACCAAGAGACGCGTATAGTAAGCAGATTCAAATAGATGTGTGTTGTGGTTCTTATGAGGAGATGAAAAGGCTTGCTCAGGATAGAGTAGGGTGGAGAGCTGCATCAAACCAGTCTCCGGACTGAAGACCATAACAACAACAACATAAATGATCTGATGGACAGAGTAACTTGTAATTTGCGGATGTTTGCTGATGATGCTGTGGTGTATGGGAGGGTATCGTCTGTAACTGACTGTAATAGCGTACAGGATGACTTAGACAAAATTTCTAGTTGGTGCGAATATTGGCAGCTAGCTCTCAATGTGGAAAAATCTAAGATGATGCGCATGAGTAGAGAAAAAAATCCCATAATGTTCGAATACAGCATTAGTAGTGAGCTTCTTGATGCTGTTGCGTCGTTCAACATTGCAGAGCGATATGAAATGGAACGAACATGTAAGGACAGTTGTGAGTAAGGCGGACAGCCGACTTCGGTTTATTGGGACAATTTTGGGAAGATGTACTTCACGTGTAAAGGAGACCGCGTATAAAACGCTTGTACGACCACGTCTTGAGTATTGCTCAAGTGTTTGGGACCCGCAGCAGATCAGTTTAAAGGAAGACATAGAGGCGGTTCAGAGGCGAGCAGCTAGATTTGTTACCGATAGGTTCGACCAATGCGCGAGTGTCACGGAAATGCTCCGGCAACTCAATTGGGGATCGCTGGAGGAAAGACGACGTCCTTTTCGTGAATTTCTGTTGAGTAAATTTGAAGCTGAGTGTAGTACGATATTGCTGCCGCCTACTTACATTTCGCGTAAAGATCACAAAGACAAGATAAGAGAAGTTAGGGCTCGTACGGAGGCATATAGGCATTCTTTTTTTCCTCGTTTAATTTGGGAGTGGAATAGGAAAGGAAATGCCTAATAGTGGTACAGTGTACCCTCCGCCACGCACCTTACGATGAATTGCGGAGTATGTATGTATGTAGATGGCTACCGTGGTACGCTTCTTTAGGAGATCGTTTTGAGCACTGCTAAACTCGCTGCGGCACGGCTAGTGAATGCGCGAACGCGAACAGTGGCTGTCATCATTGGAGAAATATATATAATGTTTGGTAAGTGGGACTTAACTACGGGGTCATCAGTCCCTAAACTTACAAACTACTTATTAACTACTTACAAACTAGGACTGCACAAATATCCATGCCCGAGGGGGGATTCGAACCCCCGACCGTAGTGGCCGTGCTGACCGTGACTGGAGCGCCTCAGTCACCTCGGCCACCGCGGCCGGCTCATTGGAGAAATCCAAAAGTCGCTTCGACCCTGGGCAGGCGATTCGGAAGTATGAGAGATGATGTCAGGAAAAATCTGCAGCGTAGCAGTCATCAAAATGCAGGTGTGTTGTCTTGCTGGAAGAACACACTTACAGCCTTCTCCAGCCGTTTTCTAGGAAATACTGGAAAGACCTTTTTCTGTAGAAAAGTCTCGGTACCATGCAACTGTTAGCGTCATGTATTTTCGAACGAAATGAGTACAAATTAGGCCATTGCTGTCTCAGAACATCGCAACTATTATTGTTTTCAGCACTGGCGTTTAACCGACGATTTTAAATGTAAGATAATATCTTAAAATTTTAGGAAATAAAAGTTTTATGCATTGAAAAAATAGTGACATGTAAAACTGTAATTCTTATACCTACTTGGGCGCGGTATCCTTGGTCCAACGGCTCAATAAAATCTTTGCCGCCTACTTTGCCAATGGAAGCTATGTGGAATACCGCGGACATGATACAATAAACAATTCAACTCAAGTATAAATAAATTACTTTGCACTTTGATAACTAAATTTAATTACTTTTACTAATAAATATAAAGCTTGTTCTTTCATAATAAATAATTGGGTACTCAGTTACCCTCACAATGTTCAGAGGCTGTTCCCTGCTTTAACTGAGGTGCTGTTCTTTCAATGTTATAGATTTAAAGAACACCTCATAAATATCGAATAAGTCAGTTATAGCCGGGTACAGCCTCTGAACACCAAAGACACCCGACGACGGCACTTCTGCCGAAAAATGTACGTAGTAAATAAATAAATAAAACGTGTATTGCAGTGTTCTGGGCCAACCAATAATAATTTGTTTAAGTAGCTTCTTAATGTTGGGACTAATGACCTTAACAGCTTCGTCCAATAGGTTTACAAACTCTTAAGCAGCTGAAGAACAACATCCATGTTTCACACACTGTCAGAATCGAAGGAAAGAAAGACCCATTCAGGCCGTCTTCCCGCATCAACACTGCCTGACAACCTTCCACGTGCTCAGCCTTGTGGTCATGCCTCAGCACTTGCAGCCCGATCCCTAAATGTTCTCCGTGTCCTCAGTGGCACATCATGGGGAGCGGATCGTACCGTCCTGCTTCACCTTTACCAGGCCATTGTTCAGTCGAAGCTCGAATACGGAAGCTTTGTATATTCCTCTGCACGGCCATCCATTCTCCGCCGTCTTAACTCCATTCACCATCAGGGATTACGCCTATCGACCGGTGCATTTTATACCAGCCCTGTTGAAAGCCTTTATGCCGAAGCTGCTGTATTACCCTTGACCTCTTGGCGTGACATACTCTTGTGTCGGTACGCATGCCGACTGCTGTCCATGCTCAAACATCCATCTTACCCACTATTCTTTGATGACTCACTTGATAGCCAATATCGGTTATCTGCGATAGCCTTGCTTCCACCTGGAGTTCGGTTTCGCCGCCTGCTTCAGCGGCTCGATTTTACACTTTCTTCCACCTTTCAGTTGAGCCCATTGCCACCGTGGCATCAAGCCCAGGTTCACACCCACCTTGAACTTAGTTCGCTCCCCAGGGAGAGCACTCCGGACTTGGTATACCGCTCGAGGCTAGTAGAACTCCGTTCGCGATTCAATAATGCCATATTTATCTACACTGATGGTTCCAAGAGCACAGATGGTGCCGGATCTGCCTTCGTCGTCGGGGACAACCGTTTCCAATACAAGCTCCCTGATCGGTGCTCGAATTTCACGGCTGAGATTTTTGCCCTCCACCAGGCTTTTTTATATACGTGCCGCCGCCGCCATCCTTTTTATGCCATCTGTTCGGACTCTCTTAGTGCCCTGCAGACTCTTAAGGACCCTCTCTCGACCCATCCTCTCGTGTATCGGATCCAAAGCTTCCTCCAGTTGGTAGCAGATGACAGCTGTCACGTTTCTTTTCTGTGGGTCCCTGGCCACGTGGGTGTGCCCGGGAATGAGACCGCCGACATAGCAGCCAAGGCAGCCACTCTTTTTTTTTTTGTGTCCCAGCCTCGTCGCCGCTTTTGTGTCTCTTTTCCGTCGTAGGTGTCGGTGGCCGAGTGGAATGAGACCGACACAGGAATAAAGATAGCACGCTGGTGCAGGTACGGAGAGGAGCAGCCAGAAACTAGAAACACTAGAGTAAATTAGAACGAGATATATATTGCACAGAATTTATACAATACTTAACTTTTACATAGTACTGCAGAATGTTGATACATAGTTGAGCTAGAGTCCTGCCTAGTGCCTAACTGATAGCAAAGTCTTCACTGGTGCCTATCAGATTCCGAAGTGTTCGCTGGTTGCTATCTCAGTTCCAAGTGAACGATGTCTTTCCGTGGTGGCCACGAGCGGGGTTGCAGCAGAGGGCGCTCGTGGCTGTCGTCGTAAGAACGCCGCGCCGTGCGTGCATGGCGGCGCGCGGCGAAAGTAGGTGGCGCGCACTTTGTATTTGTGCGACACCACACCCCTCCCCCCCAAACCGCCGCGCCGTCGTGGCGTAGGGCTGAGGGCCACGGCGACGGCACTGGGAGGAGGGCCTGGGCGGGGGCGTTACTGGTGGGACGGGCGTCGTAGCTGAGGCTGGGATCGAGACGCCGTCCGCGCCCCGGTATACACCATGCGATCCGCTGGAAAACCCGCGAAAACCAGCGGAAGGGCGCCCGCCCCCGCCCAGAGGTAGCAGGTCACCTTCTTATGAGGTGCGTGGCCCAAGCTGGGGGGGCCCGCATGGTCCCGGAGTCCCTCTCGGTGACGCTGTCATCTGCGGCGGCGACAGCGGCGGCGACGACTGCGTCGGAGGTACGTCGACGTCCATAGCGATCTCGTAGTCCGGGGACGAACGATGTGGCTGTGCTCCCTGGCGGTGAACTGAGTCTGGAATCAAGAAACCCGAGACAGGATCGCGCGGCCTGTGCAGGCGCAATTGGTTTGCATGGCGCCGCAGCTCCGACCCTGTGGAAGAACGTACAACATACATATTGCGACCGAGCACGCGCTGAATGATGCCTGGCAACCATGTCTGTACAGTACTTGTGCGACACCACACTTTTGCCTCGCATGGCTACTTTTTGCGTCCCATCGGACGATGTTCAACGGGCTCTTCTCCGGAGTATTGGTCCTGGCACAGTGCGTGGTTTTCACTGTACGACAATAAGTTGAGAACTGTAAAACCGATCCCGACCGCTTGGAGGACCTCCTCACGCCCCTCTCGGTGGGAGGAGGTCATCCTGGCCCGGTTGCTGATCGGTCACTGCCGTTTCAGCCACCGTCATTTGCTAACCGCCGATCCTGCACCGCTGTGCTCCTGCGGTGAATTGCTGACGGTGCGACATGTTTTACTGTCTTGTGTTAATTTTAATCATCTCCGTGTAGTAGCCCTTCATTTTCCGTCTACTCTGAAGGAACTTTTAGCTGATGACACACGAGCAGCTGCTCGAGTTTTGCGTTTTATCAACATGGCCAATCTATCAAAAGATATTTAACCCTTTTAATTGTTTTTATCTTTGTTTTTAGCCTTCTTTTGATACTCTATCTGGTAGTTACTAATTTTTTCGAGATCTAGCTAATCTCAGTTCTTATCTGGGCGCTAATGACCTTAGCAGTTGTGCACCCTAAAAACACACACACACAAAAAAAAAAAAAAAAAAGCTCTTGCAGCACCTACATGGAGGACACGTTTCGCATTTTCAGGTCGTCACGTAGGACGTTGTCCACAGATCCGAAGAAAATGCCAACATTGGAGGCGACTGGCACAGTCCTTCAGTAATTACCGAAACGAGTTCCTCGAGTCGCTCGTTCATTTCGTGAGAACGGCATGTGCCAGGCTGTGCCAGGCCGACATTGTCTCGGTCTGTTGTAACATTACGTTCTGACGTTTCTTCCAAATTATATCATATTACAGCAGATACTTAATAAGATATGAAGTCTTAAACAAGAAGATTCAAGAAACAAGACATATCATTACTCGCGTTATTACGTGTTTTCTACTGACTCTATAAGAAACACATTACGGACAGTGTTTCTTAATATGCCGTTTGGAGATTTATATTATTGTAGGATAAGTTATTCGGGAGTTATTTCTAAAAAACATCATCGAACAACAGTGATTATAATGATTAATTTCTAACAAAAGTCAGTCTAGATCGCAAATTTTATTCTTTTGTTAATCGGTTTCGGTTCCATAAAAGGCCATCTTCAGACCATTAAAAACTGTAATGATACAGATAGATCGTATTTGAGAGATATGTTAAATTCTAAAGCAAGTATTTAAATATAAGGAGTAAAATACACCCAAAGTACTGGCCACCGGTTGTGGTCAGTTGAAGCAGTCTGCAAGACAGAATGTCGAATGGTGTTGCAGTAAGTGCAGTCATCTTTTAAATACTGAAAGCTTCGCCGTCTAATTGAAACGTTGGCCAATCGAGTATAAGTCCTAACGGAAATTATTATAAAATTCATTTCAATATCTACAAACACCGAATTATTGTGTAGAGTGGTTGAAGTTATAAGATATGACGTGTAGTATATGTAATACGGTAGAATGAACGTATTAAAACATCGTTTAAGAGAATATGAAACATCGCAAATCAGTACATATCTGTGTTGTAGTGATTACAAAGAAATGATATTATCTGTATGAGTGCAGTTGTAATGGTCTGAAGATGGCCTTTTAACGGGGCAGAAACTGGTTACCAGAAGAATAACATTTGCGATCTTGACTGGCTTTTGTAAGACGTCAATTGATTCAATGGTTCCGTGTATGTGTGAAATGAATTAGAACGATTCGCCCGATTGCAAAGATTGATACATACATGAACATGCACAAACGTATTGCACAGCCCACATCAAGGTGCGTGACGGACGATACCTGCTAACTAGAGGTGTAGCAAACAGTACGTATTCGGTACTGAGTAACGAATACATTGGCTGATACGAAGTACTGAATCGATACTCATGAATACATTTCGTTACTCGCAGCTACGGTATTGATGCGAACTCTGTAACGAAAACCAGTACGGATATTGCACCTATTATATGGTACTATTTATTATGCGATCAGTAATTTTTATAGACATCCGTGAGAAACTTTAAATGCACATCGCGTCGCTCCACCATTTTAGATGATTATTTTGCTTTTTAAACCTTTTGGTTTATAATTTTGGCCCGTGTTTGCAGGTTAATCGTAGATGATCTGACGTCCGCTTTTAAAGCAAACATATGTTTTACTTTATTTTATTTCACTTTTTACCTGTAATGAGATTTCAGTTTAATGGTTATTTGTTTTTGATCTTGTCTGTTATAAAAACGTTTTGTAAAAGTACTCAGAAGTTATCATATACACGTTTTCCATTCATAACAGCATTACCTTAATTGTTGATGTTATATAATCAGTATTTATCACTTGGTACATAAAACCTTCCATTTTTTGCGGACAAGCGACCATACGTTGGCATGCATTTTTTTTTTTTTTTTAATGTCTTGGTCGCACTGTATTTTATTTTATCATTACGCGTTTCGATACAACATCATCAGATGTGTGGCACAAATAATATAAATAAATTTCATTTCGGATGTTTACAGTTCATAATCACAATGTTCATAAGGAGCACAAACACATTATATGCAAATATACTTACAAACTTTTTTAAAAACGATGGTAATGAAGTACATCTTATTGGGGATGACTAACTAAAATATAACCACCGTCGTGAATCGTCTAGTGAAGGTGTTCATCTAGATTCTCATGCCAAACTCTGGTGAGAGGAGGGAAACACTGTAACAGGTAAAACAGGTCCAAATGTTCAAATGTTTAAATGTCTGTAAATCTATCGGACCAAACCGCGTGGTCATCAGTCCGTAGCTTACAAACTACTTAAACCTAGGTAAACTAACCTAAGGACAAACACACACACCCATGCCCCAGGGAGGACTCGAACCTCCACGGCGAGAAACCGCGCGCTCCGCAGCGAGGGGCTTTAGACCGCTCGGCTACTCCACCGCGGCAAAACAGGTCCGATAGCCGGCAGATGGCGCAGGGTAAAAATTAAATTTTAAATAGACATCTGAAGAAGAAGTTTAGAAGACCGTATTTTTGCCGTTTTGTGGCTCCAAAATAGGAAAAATTAGTCGGCTCCTAAAGAGAGATAAAATTGACACAATCTTTAGTCCTCCAGCAAAGATCCGACAACTAATGAAGCCTGTGAAAGACGATGTAGGTCTCAAAACAACAGGCATTTATAAAATTCCGTGTGAGTGTGGGCAGTTTTATGTCGGCCAGACTGTTCGCACTATTGAACAGCGACGCACAGAACACGAGCTGTGTTTTCGATTACGCTATCTCGAAAATTCAGCTGTGGTGGAACATGATTTGGAAAACGGACACCGAATTGCTTTCGACGATACATCTGTTATTAAACGCACCAACAGCTTCTGGGCAGCGTAATAAAAGAGGCTCCCTCAATAAAGACGGCGGTTTGAAACTCAGTACGGCTTGGGATCCCGTAATTGCGGAGTTGAAGTGGGCGCGGTGTACGCGCGACCAAAACATTGCCTTATATGGTCAAGGCACTGGGCACCAGTGACGTCACTGGCGGCGGCGCGGCTATATAAGCACGGCAGCGGCCGCGAATTGACAGTCATGCACTTGACAATGGCAGAGGAGTTCTCTGCCGAAAGCTCGTGGGCAGTAAACCACATGACGCGGCTTGTAACCCGAGAGGAATGCATTAATGGATATCGGCGCGAAAACATGCACTGATATACAAAACATGTCGTATTTTACATTGTGAAATGTCCATACACAGAACTATTTCTTATAATATTTGATTAAGTTTAACAATACACTCCGTAAAGAATTTGTTAAATATGTGTAAATAATAATCAGAAAAATATTTAATTAAAATTACATATTTTCATATATTTAACAGGTTTTGTAAGGTATATATTGTTAAACTTTACTTAATAGAAGAAGAAATGATTCTGTGTATGGAAACAGGATTCAGGAAGTCCGGACGCGGGTTTCAACCTCCGTCCTACCGAATGCTAGTTCAGAGAGATACCACTACGCCATCTAGCCCGGTGCTTATCAACGGGTCGCACAAGGGTCGTATGCGCGGTCTTCTTTACAGATGAACCAACAAACTGAAGTGGACCATCCACATTCCACACAACAGTCCTTACATGGTCGTTCCATTTCATACGAAAGTAGCTGAAATCACGGTGTTGCCCGGTTATTTATTTATTTACTCAAGCCTTGAGTTAGTACCTCTCCTATCCCTGTTCTCTCTGTCCATCTGCTTTTTTCTAATAATAATATTTATCGGAGAATATGTAAAAATAAGACTGTCTTGCATAATGTACAAAAATTTGAAGTACAGTATCCAAATAAACAAAGATAGAAATCAAACTACAAATGATATGTAACATTATTACATTCATTTAATTCAAAACTTGACTATAAACAATATTTCTTGTTACTTGTGCAAGAGATAATATGAATATTTTCTGTGGTGAGCCCGTCCCTGAGTAAGCGACATAAAGTTGTCCGTGTGAGAAAGATGGAAATTTGAAATACACTCCGCAGTATTGAGTAGATTGTGCTGCGATTTATTGATCATAATATAAAATGCAAGTCTCACTTGAAACTTGAGTCTCTTGAAGTTAAAAGGTAGATCTGTCGGAAACAATGGGTATTCGTCGGATGTACACTGTTTCAATCTCTTCCTTTCCCTGCAGCTCTATAGAAGTCTATTGTTTTCTCCTACAGCCTTGCGCGCTTCACAGTTCATAGTTGGTTGAAAGTTGTCGAAAGCACTGTAAACTTTCAGGAATTTAACTTAAGCTGACTAGAATACAAGAGTGCCCTAGCAGTTAATAATAAATGTAATAAAACTCGGTGCCTGATGTGAAAAGTTTTTACTCATCGCAGTATATATGATCCCATATTTATTGAGTTATATGTCGTACAATTCTATAGTTTTTCACGTATATATTCATTTGTCTGTAAAATCCTTTGCTAATATAGTTAGTAGTAAAGAAGCAATAGATTGAAAATTGGAACGTGATGGGGCGGTTTTCAATGAACGTTACTGTTTATATGCGCATATCTCATGAACTATGAGTCGTACTGTGATACAATTTCAAAGGTAAATTCAGCTATATATGTATATTCTGTATGTAAAATTATAAATTGTAACGTCCTACCGAATGCTGTAGTTTTAATCCATTTACAGCGGGAAACCGAGAAACCTTTTCCCTTTCATCATTTTATTGTGGGTGTCAGCGAGAAAAAGTTTCCTAAAGGTTTGAAATTATCTTTAACGTATGTTGCAAGTCACTAAGTACTCTCATTCTTATATAGTGTATGAATAAATTCTCGTCACATGATGTGGCATTATCTGGTAGTTTTTGCGATTCCTATTCCCTATGACGTCATATCTCCTGAACCATGTGTCGTACGTGATTCGCAACCCTGCAGCAATTGTTACCTCACGGCAAGGAATATGTGTACCAAATTTGGTTGAAATCGGTACAGTGCTACAGGAGGAAAATTTACAACATTGTCGCGTGATGCAGCAGTTTTACTCGCATATCATTGTTTATGACGTCATATCTCGTGAACTATGTGTTCTACGTGATCCTTACAGTTACAGTGACCGTCCTCATGGATTGAAGCTTACGAGTGCAAAATTTCATAAATATTGGAACACTTCTGTTGGATTTTCTTATGCAATACGTACACTCAAAGAAACACATATATACTCGGACACTCTGCTGTATATATAAAAATGTACAAATGTTTGTAAACCTGAGGGACCGAACTGTTCAATGGTTCCTAGACTTACTTCTATGCATGACCTATATTTTTCGCACACATACGTACCCAGGGTTCGTTGTGCCCGTTATGTCTAATACGAGAATTTAAATGAAAACGAGTTTTTTATTTCATTGTTTATAAGTATAATATAAGAAAGCTGAATGAATATAATTTAGTAAATTACATTATGAAGACTGAAACATACGCCGCAAGTATTATTTTTCACAAAGTGTTCACATATTGATGATTTTGGAACTTACAAACAATAAAGCATTACAGAAGAACATCAAATCATTTTTACAAATGTTCTACACAACACTGGTGTGATCCTAGCACACATATTTTGTGCACTTACTGCACTCAACCTTTGCTCTTTCGTCCTTAGAATCAGAACACTTGAACTGCTTCTCTCCTGGTATACATTTCACCAAACTGTGAGCCGGCGTTTTATTTTTCACTGTCGGGTCTTTTTCTGCATAGCGTATCATATGTAACAATATACAGTTAGCAGTTTCACTGCTCATTTGTCTTAGGTTATCACCATCATCTCATCATCGTCCTACAAAGGGTTGAATGACACCCTCTGACGAACAACTCCATGATTTTCATCCGTAGCAGAACTTGTCTCTGAGAGGAAATCATAATTTTTAGCTACCCACTTAGCAACAACTGGGTTCGAAACTAGTGTGCTAAACTCTTTCTTGCTTCTTTTTTTTCTTACTTATTTCTAGATGCACTCAATATTCCGACAATCTGTCTGAAAAATAATATTATGAATGACTAACCTTTGTATGCTCTATCAATATGGAGTGTAGAAATATAATTGCTGTTCACGTTATAGTTTAGTATTATAAGTCTTACCTTTCTTTTGGACGAGGTTTCGAATGTCAAACGCAAAATTCCTTTGTAGCAAACTCCTACACATGTGTGTAATACTTCACACATTTCTAACAATCTCCTGCAGTATTTCGCTTCTTACTCAACCCAGTAGTATGCTATCTGCGGTGTAAAAGTTATAAGTTGTAACAATATGTTTTCTCAGATTACAACAGTACAAAATGTACACTCCTGGCCATTACAATTGCCACACCACGAAGCTGACGTGCTACAGACGCGAAATTTTACCTACAGGATAATGCTGTGATATGCACATGACTAGTTTTTCAGAGCATTCGGACAAGGTTGGCGCCGGTGACGACACCTACAACGTGCTCACATGAGGAAAATTTCCAACCGATTTCTCATAAAAAAAACAGCAGTTCACCGGCGTTGCTTGGTGAAATGTTGTTGTGATGCCTCGTGTAAGGAGGAGAAATGCGTACCATCACGTTTCCAACTTTGATAAAGGTCGGTTTGTAGCCTATCGCGATTTCGGTTTATCTTACCGCGACACTTCTGCTCGCGTTGGTCGCGATCCAATGACAGCAGAATATGGAATCGGTGGGTTCAGGAGGGCAATACGGAACGCCGTGCTGGATCCGAACGGCATCGTATCACTAGCATTCGAGATGACAGCCATCTTATCCGCATGGCTGTAACGGATCGTGCAGCCACGTCTCGATCCCTGAGTCAACGGATGGGGACGTTTGTAAGACAACAACCATCTGTACCAACAGTTCAAAGTTTGCAGCAGCATGGATAATCAGCTCGGAGACCATGGCTGCGGTTATCCTTGACTCTACATCACAGACAGGAGCGCCTGCGATTGTGTACACAACGACGAACCTAGGTACACGAATGGCGAAACGTCATGTTTTCGGACGAATCCAGGTTCTGTTTACAGCATCATGATGGTCGCATCCGTGTTTGGCGACATCGCGGTGAACGCACATTGGGAGCGCCATACTGGCGTATCTCCCCCACGTGATGGTATGGGGTACTATTGGTTACAAGCCTCGGTAACCTCTTGTTCGCATCAACGGCACTTTGAACAGTGGCCGTTTCAGTTGTGTTACGACCCGTGGCTCTACCCTTCATTCGATCCCTGCGAAGGCCTACATTTCAGCAGGATAATGTACGACCGCATGTTGCAGGTCCTATACAGGCCTTTCTGAATACGGAAAATTTTCGACTGCTGCCCTGGTCAGCACATTTCCAGACCTCTCACCAATTTAAAGCGTATGGTCAATGGTGTCCGAGCAACTGGCTCGTCACAATACACCAGTCACTACTCTTGATGAAATGTGGTATCGTGTTGAAGCTGCATGGGCATCTGTACCTGTACACGCCATGCAAGCTCTGTTTGACTCAATGTACAGCGTATCAAGGCCGTTATTACTGCCAGAGGTGGTTGTTCTGGGTACTGATTTCTCAGGATCTATGCAACCAAATTGTGTGAAAATGTAATCACATGTCAGTTCTAGTATAATATATTTGTCCAGTGAATACCCGTTTATCATCTGCATTTCTTCTTGGTGTAGCAATTTCAATGGCCAGTAGTGTAATTCATAACAAACCCAAAATATTTAATGACACAATAAAATAACGCAAAGAACTTTGTATGACGGGCAACCACAGCTAAAATATTTATACATATTTAAAAAACTTTTACACAGTTAAAAATTAGGTGTTAAAATTGTAAGAGTCTGAATGAAAGTCCTTGGTCCACTTGAGCTGTTAATTTTTTCACGACTCCAATAAAAAATTAACAGCTCAAGTGGACCAAGGACTTTCATTCAGACTCTTCCAATTTTAACACCTAATTTTTAACTGTGTGAAAGTTTTTTAAATATGTACATTAAAATAAACCAACAGACCACAGGGCGCACCGACCCAGGTTATGTAAATGTATAGTACCAAAATGGAAATAAAAATGGTTTCTCAGCTAATGACAAATATTTCCAATAGCATCTGTAATGTATTATTGAATATAGTGTCAGTTAGAAAACTTGATCACTTGGGACGACAGCAAATAAAAATTAAAATTCTTCTCTGGTCCACTGGACCCAGAGTATACATATTAGGATCAAACTATGCTTAGAACCACACACATACACCCATGCTCGAGGAAGGACTCAAACTTTCTTTCGCGCTGTACGCAAAATCGCGCCCCAGAACACCTGGCCGCTTTCATATCCCTCTGCATCGATATGTAATCCAGAATACTCTGTCACGAATCACACTCTTAAAACTGAGCTCAAAGGCAATCTTCCGCAGACTCATTCTGGGCATCGTTCTGTCTCTCCTGAAAGCTGAAAAGTTCTGCACTAAAATACACTGAATTTCGACCAGCTAACCCGCTGTTTCGGAACCAAACAGACATAAATAATAGAACTACTCTTGAAATGAATAAGTGCCATTTTAATCCCTATCCATTTGAAAAATTAACTTCACAATTAATTTTTAAATGTATTGCACTATACACATAATATCAACGTTGTTCCCTCTTCCATTTCAGATAGAGTTTTAGGACTCCCTCTTCATAAATCACGCAGCGAACAGAATATTTGCATTCCGCACTAGGCGAGTAATTCGCTCGTACATTTGTCAATTACAACGGTAACTCTGAAAAATTCTGCTACTGCATAATTAACACGCTGCCATTAATTAATTCAGCGTCGCTGGAAATCGTGCTACGGACGAAAATGGTATTAATTGACATAACTGGAATTCATTGCATCGCGGAGCGAGGCGGGACGAAATAAAAACCGCAAAAGTATTTTCGGCGTATCGTCACGATATAATCCAGACAAATAAGGTGTGAATGCCAATGACGACTTACGCAACACAGCATTTTTAATCGATTCTGCACCGGAAATTCAGCCTTCGCTCGGGTATTTAACGTACTCTGTAGACGACGACAGCCACAACAGGCGGTGATATTTCTCAAACTAGGAGATCGTGTTATGTCCGTGGCTGCGATATCTGAACTGCGAGCAGTTGAGGGCAGTTGTACACAGATAAATTACACGTACTGCAGGAGGTTCCAAGTTAGGCATGCAGTTTAATATAAATTAATGAGAAAAGTATACTGTAATACACTACTGGACATTAACATTACTACACCGACAAGAAATGCAGATGATAAACGAGTATTCATTGGACAAATATATTATACTAGGACTGACATGTGATTACATTTTAACGCAATTTTGGTGCATAGATCCTGAGAAATCAGTACCCAGAACCACCACCTCTGGCCGTAATAACGGCCTTGATACGCCAGAGCATTGAGGCAAACAGAGCATAGACGGCGTGTACAGGTACGGATGCCCATTCAGCTTCAACACGATTCCACACTTCATCTAGAGTAGTGACTGGTGTATTGTGACGAGCCAGTTGCTCGGAAACCAATCACCAGGCGTTTTCTGTTGGTGACAGATCAGGAGAATGTGCTGGCCAGGGCAGCAGTCGAACATTTTCCGTATCCAGAAAGACCCGTACAGTACTTGCAACATGCGGTCGTGCATTACCCTGCTGAAATGTAGGGTTTCGCAGGGATCCACGGGTCGTAACACAATTAAAATATAACGGCCACTGTTCAACGTGCCGTCGATGCGAACAAGAGGTGACCCAGACGTGTAACCAATGGAACCTCATAGCATGTGCATGTGTGTGTGTGTGCGCTCCAGTTGGTAACCCTTGTCGGAGCGTTAAACCTGGGCTCTAATGTACCAGTGAGTACTTGAATTAAAACTTGCTTTTATTAAATATCTAACAAATGAATGTCACATCAATTACTGTTTAAGTTTTTTAATTAATTTGTTATTTCTATTACAATTTATTAGTGGTTTTCGTACTCTTCAGTTGTACCTCGTAGACTGCTGTTTTCAGTACTACAGTTTTGACCTAAATTTTGTGAAGTAGAAAATACGCCATATATTGAATACTTCAACCTAAAGATAGAAAAAAGCTATCAAAATATGTTTACTGAAATAAAAGTACAGGAAGATCCCTGCGTTAAAGTATTAGACGTGTGGATATACATTACATGGTTGAAATTATTCCAGCCATCTACCTGTTTTGCTTTTCAAGGTACCAGTTCCTTCTGTTTCACATAACTCTAGGATACGAAAGTAATCACGTTACCAAAGTTCGTCGCTTTGACCAACTGATGATTCAAATATCTCTCCCGATAAGATGCATAGTTTTGAATGTGAATAACTCATATTAGTTTCTGTCTCATGGGCGATTTTAGATCTAAAGAAATTTGTGTACATTATTAATTACTTTATTAATATTTCCCATCTTATAATGACTCGAGTTAGGTAAATGTTTTCACTCCATACGCAATTCGCGCGGTATCTATAACACATCCAGTGTGGTACTGTAAATGAGGATACACAGGTTTGCACATTTTGTTTCCCACATAGAGATTAGAAAAAGATTTAAAGTTTTGTGCCCGTTATTAAAAGTTTGTGTATAATTCCATTACCGTGTTTATGTTTCTTTACATCCCGAACCTCTTTTCTTTTCCTTCTTTTTGGCTGAGTTTAGTGGATTTGCAGTGTAGGTTTCTGTTTACACTCGATAAATTTTCCCTATTTTTGTCGAATTTTTTGTTTCATATCTGTTTTCACTTCACTTTCTCTAAATAAAAAAAATTAAAAATAAAAAAAACTTTGCACTTGTGTTTTTCATTTCATCAGATGGCAGAGTGTTGTTTACGTCAGTTCAATTCTTTTTCGTATAGGGAAAGATGATAAAAGCAACAGTGAATGGTAAAGAAGAGACATTAACACCATCATTAACATAGTTATCCGACTTTTGAAACCATATAAGGAAAACCTATTACAATTTGATGAGAACTGATTTATTATATGTCGTATTAGACATGTTAATAGAAATGTTGAACCAATGATTACATGTAGTCCGTAGATCCCTGTTGATAAAAAGAATGTTTATCCATATACTGCATCTGCAATAGTAAAACGTGCTTCTCAGTATTCATATTTGTAGTATTGTAAAATAAAATCCTAATATTACTGTAAAGAACCATCCTTGTATTGTTTGTGAGTGATTAGATTCTATAATTCTGTGATGTGCTCATGTGATTGTAACTCCGGAAGCTGGGAGGACTGTAGTATTAAGGAGTGGGATTTGTATTGGTTTGACTGGCTGAATTCCTATATGTGGTCATTTTATTCCTAATTCAGTTGTTGGTACTAATCTTCTATTAAAAATGCTCAGAAGAATGATACAAAAAATAATACTTCTGATGCAATAAATAGAATTATTCCTCATCGTAATCCTTTTGATACTGATTTTGTGTGTAGTCCCAAGTTTGGTTCCGTGTTTAATCCACTTGCTCTGAAATTGTTATAATATGTGGGTGAAGAAGAGAAATCACTCGCAAATGTATCTCTTTCGCAAGTGTAGAGTTCTGTCACCGTGTGAACAGTCTATTTTTCAAACGCTGTTTAAAGCACGTTTTTAACTCTTCATGCTTGGAGATTACGTGTGAATTCAGTCTTCAAAAACGAAGACTGAAAATTTTTTTTGATTTATACATTGATAATGGTCACACAGTAACAAACGGCTTTTAATCAAATTGCGTGGTCACGGTATATCGCACCTGGATAGGGGATTTCCTGTCAGAGAGGACACTGTTCGTAGTAATCGATAGTAAGACATCGACTAAAACAGAGGTGATATCGGGCGTTCCACAGGGTAGTGTTATTGGTCCTCTGCTGTTCCTTATTTACGTAAACGATTTAGGGGAAATCTAAGAAGCTCTCTCAGGTTGTTTGCAGATGACGCCGTCATTTACCGTCTAGTAAAATCATCTGAAGATCAAAACTAACTGCAGAACGATTTGAATAAGGTATCAGTATGGTGTAAAAATTGGCAGTTGACTCTAAATAATGAGAAGTGTGAAGTCGTCCACATGAGTACGAAAAGAAATCCGTTAAACTTTGTTTACAAGATAAATCAATCAAAAGTGAAGGCCGTGAACTCCACAAAATACCTAGAAAGTACAATTACTTCTGACTTAAATTGGAAAGAACTCGTGGATAATGTCGTGGGAAAGGCAAACCAGAGACTGCGTTTTATTGTTAGAAACCTTAAAACATGCAACAGAACTACAAAAGAAACTGCATAGTTTTGAATGTGAATAACTCATATAGACGCTTGTCCGTCCTGTTATGGAGTATTGCTGCCCAGTGTGGGATACTTATGAACTGGGTTTGACGGAGGGCATCGAAAGAGTCCAAAGAAGGGCAGCTCGTTTCGTATTGTCACGATACAGGGAAGACAGCGTTACGGAAATGATACAGGATCTGGGATGGGAATCATTACAACAACGGCGCTTATCGCTGCGGCGTGGGCTACTTTCGAAACTCCAATCGCCAACTTTCTGCTCCGATTGCGAAAATATTTTGTTGACTCCCAATTACATAGGTAGAAATGATCATCAGAATAAAATACGGGAAATCAGAGCCCGAACGGAGAGATTCGGGTGTTCATTCTTCAAATGTTCAAATGTTTGGAAATCTATCAGACCAAACGGCGTGGTCATCAGTCCGTAGCTTACAAACTACTTAAACCTAGGTAAACTAACCTAAGGACAAACACACACACACCCATGCTCCAGGGAGGACTCGAACCTCCACGGCGAGCAACCGCACGCTCCGCAGCGAGACGCTTTAGACCGCTCGGCTACTCCACCGTGACTGTTCATTCTTCCCGCGCGCTATTCGAGAATGGGAGATAAAATAGTATAACGATGGTTTGATGAACCCTCTGCCAGGCACTTAAATGAGATTTGCAGAATATCCGATGTAGATGTAGATTTTCGAGAACACAGCTCCATTTGCCACCACGATGATATTCATCATCCACATATTACAATTA
Source organism: Locusta migratoria (assembly GCA_026315105.1). Lineage (NCBI taxonomy): Eukaryota > Metazoa > Arthropoda > Insecta > Orthoptera > Acrididae > Locusta > Locusta migratoria. Next base: position 378,258,323 of record CM048750.1, read on the forward strand.
AACAGATTCTGAACAATGTAGTACATTTATTCTAGTATATTTGTGTACTATGTAAGCGTTCCAGAACATGCAGAATCGCCAGGACAACTTCGTTGCCGCGGTTGAATAGCCGAGCGGTCTAAAGCGTCCCGCTGCAGAGCGCGCGGTTGCTCGCCGTGGAGGTTCGAGTCCTCCCTGGGGCATGGGTGTGTGTGTGTTTGCCCATAGGTTAGTTTACCTAGGTTTAAGTGGCTTGTAACCTGCGGACTGATGACCACGCAGTTTGGTCCGATATATTTACAGACATTTGGCAACATCGTTATTCCTGGTGAAAAATGAGAATGATTCTCCGTCGCAAAATCGCTGTTAGAAACGCACAAACACGAGCACACTGACATTTGGAGGGAGAGAGAAAGAGCGGCCTTTTCCGGACGTTTCGCTGTCGTTTGCGTCGCCCTCGTCAGGTTTTTAAACGGCGCGTCTGCGTTTGAAGAGGCGCTCTGCGCCCGCGGGGAGTTTGCCGCGCAACCTCGCCCTGCCGGCGTATCCACTGTGCCGACTCCAGCGCCCCTGGCGGCTAGGCGCGGCGCCACGCAGTCTCTCTCTCGCGGGGTCCAAATCTAATAAAGGCGCCAGGTCGCACCGCCAGGTCCCGGTGCCGTCACAGACTTATTGTGTCCGCAGGAATCCTAATTAATTCTAATGCGGGCCCAGGAAAAGAAGGGGAGCGAAAAAGACACCAAGGAGCGCTCTGCCGGCGGGGTTTACCCCGCAGGGATCCGGGGATTCCGCGGTCGCTTAAAAGGGTGGAGGGTGGGTAGGGTGGGTGGGATCAGCAAACAGCGGGGCTGTTGACTCGCTGACGCCAGGGGAACCTCTGCTGACGCAGGGGGGAGGGCGGGGAAGGGGGCGGCTTCAAAGGAGTGCGTCGAGAAATAAACAGCCGACGCACGCTCTGGCGAAATACTGTCTGATGCGGGGCCGCACTTGACACAGTGTAGATAGGTATAAAAACAGCACTGGAGTGAAGTGTTCACTTTAGATTTCCGTAGAGTTTTATCATTTCTGCAAACATCACGTACAAAAATATTATAAATAATATATATGTATCTCTATACAGGGTGTTACAAAAAGGTACGGCCAAACATTCAGGAAACAACCCTCACACACAAAAAAAAAGAAAAAAAAATTATGTGGACTTGTGTCCGGAAACGCTTAATTTCCTTCTTAGAGATCATTTTATTACTTCTCTTCTAATCACATTAATCATGGAATGGAAACACACAGCAACAGAACGCACCAGTGTGACTTCAAACACTTTGTTACAGAAAATGTTGTGCATTAGCGAGGATACATGCATCCACCCTCTGTCGCGTGGAATCCCTGCCGGCCGCGGTGCCCGAGGAGACTGAGGCGCTCCAGTCACGGTCTGCACGGCATGGATATTTGTGCCGTCCTTAGTATAAGGTAGTTGATAAGTAGTTTGTAAGTTTAGGGACTGATGACCCCATAGTTAAGTCCTATAAGCTTAACAAACATTTGAACATTTGATTTGGAATCCCTGATGCGCTGATGCAGCCCTGGAGAAAGGCGTATTGTATCACAGCCGTCCACAATACGAGCTCGAAGAGTCTCTACATTTGGTACCAGGGTTGCGTAGACAAGAGCTTTCAAATGCCCCCATAAATGAAAGTCGAGAGGGTTGAGGTTACAAGAGCGTGGAGGCCATAGAATTGGTCCGCCTCTACCAATCCATTGGTCACCGAATCTGTTGTTGAGAAGTGTAGGAACTCGTCGACTGAAATGTGCGGGAGCTCCATCGTGCATGAACATGTTGTGTCGTACTTGTAAAGGCACATGTCCTAGCAGCACAGGTAGAGTATCCCGTATGAAATCATTATATCGTGCTCCTGTGATGTTTTTAATGTTTAACTTAATGTTTGTATAGTCTATGGGACTTCAATGCGGGGTCATCAGTCCCTAAACTTACAAACTACTTATGAACTACTTACGAACTAGGACGGCACAAATATGCATGCCCGAGGGGGGATTCGAACTCCCGACCGTAGTGGCCGTGCAGACCGTGACTGGAGCGCTTTAGTCCCCTCGGCCACCGCGGCCGGCCGTGCTCCAGTGAGCATAGGTGGAAGAACATGAGGCCCAATTCCTGCCCAAACGTTCACAGAAAATCTGTGATGATGACGTGATTGCACAATTGCGTGCGGATTCTCGTCAGTCCACACATGCTCATTGTGAAAATTTACAATTTGATCACATTGGAATGAAGCCTCATCTGTCGCATGTCAACACAAGCTTGGAAGTCAACATTACCTTCCTTCAATTGAGCCTACTGGCGGTGAATCGAGGAAGTACAGTACATACTAACGAAACAATTGGGTATTTTGACAATGTTCTGCACGAATTATTTCAGTTTAGCCGCGGTGTAGTAGCCGAGCGGTCTAAAGCGTCTCGCTGCGGAGCACGCGGTTACTCGCTGTGGAGGTCGAGTCCTCCCTGGGGCATGGGTGTGTGTGTTGTCTTTAGGTTAGTTTACCTAGGTTTAAGTAGTTTGTGAGCTACAGACTGATGACCACGCAGTTTGGTCCGATAGATTTACAAACATTTGAACATTTATTTCAGTTTATATTTAAAGAGAAATACTAAAATGAGCTCTAACATGGAAATTAAGCGTTTCCAGACACATGTCCACCTAACATATTTTCTTTCTTTGTAAGTGAGGAATGTTTCCTTAAAGTTTGGCGGTTCCTTTTTGTAACACCCTGTATATAAAAATGTTGTATTGGCTAAGGCCATCCACCCATCACCATCTGCGTTCCCTGACATCAGAGCAGTGTTCAAAGAACGCGCAAAGTGCACTGCTCTGATGTCAGAGAACGCAGATGGTGGTGGGTGCGTGGCCTTATCAAGAATTAGTCAAGGCAATCCAAACAAATATGAATATAAATTGCACGTAACGGTCTCAGTTTGATACCAGTTTCTTTGGAGTAAGCAGCTCTCCAACTTCTGGCAAATAATACATATGCTATGTAAAAGCACTAGCACTAGCATAATACATTTAACTTATTTTATATTCTTTTTGTAGAAATGACAGACGGACCATCTTTTGAAGCTGTAGAAATTTCGGACACCGATTCTAGTGATTCATTGCCATCCGTCTCAGATGCTCGTCAAATGTTAGAATGGGATTCAGATGAAACTAATTTATTCAGATGCAGAAACTAATAGAACTATATCAAATTCACAAATTAAAGAACGATTAAAACGTATTTTGCTATCATGCACAAGAGATTTAAGAGTTATTAATCCATTAAGCAGTAAAACTATATATCGACCTGATGTGTGTTCCTTTGAATTAACATGGCCAAAATGTGTTATTAATTCTCACATTCGAGAAGTTATTGGACAAACAACTTTTAAAATGTATCCTAGTGATAATAGTTTTCAGTGGTGTTTTGATTGGAAATTAAAACAATTTAGACAATATGATCATTTTATGCGGTACTTAACTATAATGCCAGATATATGCCAAATCAATATAAGTTCCCATCACTGAAATTATTTTAGTCAATTGCATATATCGTGTTGTTAACATTGGAAACTTACATGTTTTTTTGTAATTTACATAAGAATAATATTTATAAACCGCAATTAATATCAGTACTATATCCAGAAAATTACATAAATGAAATTGTAAATAGAAAAGATAATGACGCACTGAAAGAATTAACTAATGTACATGCATATGTTGATACTAGGCCTTGAAAATCTCAAAAATTTCTTCACCGATTGAGCTCCACATGTGTCAAAACTTTGCACTATAACACAGCTAGGATTTTAGATACCTATTTATTTAATATATTACACATAACCTATATATACGACACATTTGGCAACAAATTTTCCACGTTGTAAAACTTATATAAATTCGTACAGGATACATATTTAAAAAAAATAGGTAAGTAAAACCATGCGCGTAATCTAGTATTACGTTGTATCAATATTTCAAAGCATTCCATCAAGAACTTTCGGAGATAATAGATTTTGAACATACGACTAAACATGGGTCTAAGATTTGTAAGAGGAGATACAGGAAGGGTAGACAACGACGAATGGAGGAGGGGAGATACACACGTACTATTTTAATTGTAACCAAGATTCCAAATACCAACTTTTGTAGTTCAGGCTTCAAAACTGACTTAATATCAGCATTTTTCAAAGAACTTTTCAGCCTATATTTCACCCCATCAACAGCTGATTTTCAGAAAAAGCTGAAAGTCGCCTTTCTTCAAGTCTATCCAAGAATCCATATACCAATTTATGTAAGTATAGGGTGAAAATTGACTGGATAACAGCGTTTTTTCAAAAAATTTTCATCCCCTATTTCACAGCATTACGGATGGCATATCGAAAAATCGCCTCTTAAACGACGCCTACGGTGTAATATGAACACCTATGCAAATTTATTTCATATGAGAGAGAGAGCCACAGCGAAGGGTGGCCGGGTTCAGCTAGTATTACATATAAAAATAATATAATTATGTGGAAAAATATATAACACAACAAATTAAATATATAAAAATAACAATATATGATATTTTATATTTTTACTTTTTATTATATATTACTTTTAATAATTTTTTGTCCGTAATATTTCCAAAAGTGGGTCCATAAAAGGTATGTGCGATTTTTATATTTATAATTTTTCTTCCTTTCTTTTGCGAAAATACCGTTTATTTTTATTTATTCATATGATTAAACCGATCTTGGGTCAAATACATAATTATAGTGTATACAGTGTAAGAAATGACAAGCAAAATGTAGGTACAGGATCAGATGCACAAAATTTTATATTACGTTATATACAAATTATATAAGTTCTTAAAAGGAGCCCACATGGGTATCGGATATTCGAATTTCTTCATATTTATAGTACGTGAAGTTCGGAACTCAAGTAACAACCAGACAAAGCCATTCAACACAACGCTAAAACATTATAGAGAAAAGCGACTTTGAAGTTTTGCAAGCGCACGTAAGTATCAATAATTATATTAGTTGCAACATTATTCTGTGTAGCTCAGGTGTGGCCTTCCAACAATCGGGACGGTGGTACGAATCCTGCCGTAACGCATTTTTTATTTATTTTCGTTGTCGTCCAATACTTACACAATTTTAATGTGTAATGGTAATTTTTACGAAAAATGCACTTGTTCTTCTATGTTGTACAATTTTATAAAAGATTGATATAATGATGGTTTGAATAAAAGAAACATAAGCTACATTTCTAACGTATTTCCTTCACTATTAGTTGACGAAGGGACGGTAGTCTTTGATTGATCAGTTGGTGAAGAGCTGCGACGCTGTTTTTCGAAAGTTATCTCCATAGTTCTGATGGCTTTGCAAGCAGCTGAACTACTCAACCATTGTTTTAGATGACGACAAGGTGTTCACTCGTCTACATACATACAAAGAGAAACTTACACTACTGCAAACAGAGATCCCAAAATGTTTATATAACTGAATTCGAGAACGAACAAAGAAAATATTTGTCACAGCGGGATTCGAACCATCGAGTCCACGGTTGTGAGGCCAGTACGCTGGCACTTGAGCTCACCGACCGATCAGATACACCTCTTTTAATTGTTGGTACATGCAAAATTTCAAAGTCGATTTCCTCCAGAATTTTTGAGAGTTACGTCGAATGGTTTTAGGCACTTCTTATTTTAAGTTCTGAACTTCATGTACGATAAATAAAAAGAAATTCTAAAATCGGACACCGATGTGGTCCCCTTGTTAGATTTTAAGTCTAGTACGGTGATCAAGTTTATCCCTGCAGGTGATGCATGGTGGACATCATTTATTGATCATCCGAAGGCTCGTTTCTGCCATTCACCAACAATGAGATTTTCGAAACTTCCTGGCAGATTACAATTGTGTGCCAGAATCGGGACTCGAACCTGGGACCTTTGCCTTTAGCGGGCAAGCGCTCTACCGACTGAGCTATCCCGACACGATTCGCGATCCCGCCTCACAACTTTACTTCCACCAGTACCTCGCCTCCCACTTTCCAAACATCACAGAAGTTCTCCTGCGAACCTTGCAGGAGTAGCACTCCTGGAAGAAAGGATATGGTGGAGACATGGCTTAGCCACAGCCTAAGGGATGTTTCCAGAATGAAACTTTCACTCTGCAGCGGAGTGTGCGCTGATAAGAAACATCCTGGCAGATTAAAATTGGATCATTCTGGAAACATCCCTTAGGCTGTGGCTAAGCCATGTCTCCACCATATCCTTTCTTCCAGGAGTGCTAGTCCTGCAAGTTTTGCAGAAGAACTTCTGTGAAGTAGGAAGCGAGGTACTGGCGGAAGTAAAGTTGTGAGGCGGGATCGTGAATCGTGACGGGACAGCTCAATCGGTAGAGCGCTTGCTCGCGAAAGGCAAAGGGCCCAGGTTCGAGTCCCGGTTCCGGCACACAATTTTAATCTGCCAGGAAGTGAAAGTTTCGTTTGCAGGGTAGGTCCACAGTCGGGAGACGTTGCCCGGCCCCATTGTGCTGCAGATATCCGCAGTCCCCTGTCCTGTTCGGATGCAGTTGATGAATCTCGACTCGCGTATGGGGAATGTGAAACACCGACGATTCCTCCCACTGGCTTTGCCGTACTTCGTTGACATTAAAGTTGGAGACTTCAAGATGTTGTGCAGTTCGCCAAGGAGGTTTTCTCAACTTCAAACGCCGATGTTGTGCTATTAGTATATCGCTGTGCACAGGTAGATGGAGCTTCTTGTGAATATTTTCTCCAGATCTGCAGGAGAGCATCGGATCTCCACAGAGGTGGAGGCAGGATGTTATTTAAAACAGGTATCCATGCAGTTCGAATGCTACGTATGCAACCCGTGATAAGTCGCATTCTCTGGTTGAGTTGCACTGCTGTCTTTCTGTTCATCCATGGTCGACAACAGTATTCAGCGGCAGCGTATGACAGAGACAAGGCAGTGAAAGTTTCATTCTGGAAACATCCCTTAGGCCGTGGCTAAGCCGTGTCTCCACCATATCCTTTCTTCCAGGAGTGCTAGTCGTGCATGTTTCGCAGAAGAGCTTATGTGAAGTATGGAAAGTAGGAGGCGAGGTACTGGCGAAAGTAAAGTTGTGAGGTGGGATCGTGAGTCGTGTCGGGATAGCTCAGTCGGTAGAGCGCTTGCCCGCGAAAGGCAAAGGTCCCAGGTTCACAGTTTTAGTCTGCCAGGAAGTTTCTTATCAGCGCACACTCCGCTGCAGAGTGAAACTTTCATTCTGGAAACATCCCTTAAGCCGTGGCTAAGCCATGTCTCCACCATATCCTTTCTTCGGGAGTGCTAGTCTTGCATGTTTCGCAGGAGAGCTTCTGTGAAGTTTTGGAAAGTAGGAGGCGAGGTACTGGCGGAAGTAAAGTTGTGAGGCGGCATCGTGAGTCGTGTCGGGATAGCTCAGTCGGTAGAGCGCTTGCCCGCGAAAGGCAAAGGTCCCAGGTTCACAGTTTTAGTCTGCCAGGAAGTTTCTTATCAGCGCACACTCCGCTGCAGAGTGAAACTTTCATTCTGGAAACATCCCTTAAGCCGTGGCTAAGCCATGTCTCCACCATATCCTTTCTTCAGGAGTGCTAGTCTTGCATGTTTCGCAGGAGAGCTTCTGTGAAGTTCTGGAAAGTAGGAGGCGAGGTACTGGCGGAAGTAAAGTTGTGAGGCGGCATCGTAAGTCGTGTCGGGATAGCTCAGTCGGTAGAGCGCTTGCCCGCGAAAGGCAAAGGTCCCAGGTTCACAGTTTTAGTCTGCCAGGAAGTTTCTTATCAGCGCACACTCCGCTGCAGAGTGAAACTTTCATTCTGGAAACATCCCTTAAGCCGTGGCTAAGCCATGTCTCCACCATATCCTTTCTTCGGGAGTGCTAGTCTTGCATGTTTCGCAGGAGAGCTTCTGTGAAGTTTTGGAAAGTAGGAGGCGAGGTACTGGCGGAAGTAAAGTTGTGAGGCGGCATCGTGAGTCGTGTCGGGATAGCTCAGTCGGTAGAGCGCTTGCCCGCGAAAGGCAAAGGTCCCACGTTGGAGTCCCTGTTCCGGTACACAGTTTTAATCTGCCAGGAAGTTTCATATCAGCGCACACTCCGCTGCACAGTGAAAGTTTCATTTTGAAAGCAGACCTTGTCTGAGCCGAGGCTCCTCCTGCTGAAAATCGGCGCGCCGCTTTTCCTTAGTTTGTTTCTTCTGTCTTGTGTCGGTGCTAGTTCTCGTTTGGTTTTCCGCCTTTCCGCGGCCGGCGGCGGTCGGCGAAGGCCCGTGGGTCTGCGGCAACGCAACGCGACGCTGGGAGCCGGTGCTTGGACGACGCTGTCCATTCAGGATTGGAAAAAAAGTTCAAATGTTTGTATAGTCTATGGGACCTAACTACGGGGTCATCAGTCCCTAAACTTACAAACTACTTATGAACTACTTACGAACTACTTACGAACTAGGACGGCACAAATATCCATGCCCGAGGGGGGATCGAACCCCCGACCGTAGTGGCCGTGCAGATCGTGACTGCAGCTCCTTAGTCCCCTCGGCCACCGCGGCCGGCTCAGCATTGGAGGCCGGTCCGTTCTATTTAAGCACCTATTGGCTGCCTCCTACGTGAGCAGGATAAGTTTAACTTTTCGTGCTCATTAACATTACCTCGAAATTTTCAAATACCTCGCCTACGATGCCAGATTCCTTCAGGATTATTTTGTTATTAAGTACAACGAGCGGAATGTAAGTGGCGTGTTGCCCTTCTGCGACCCGTCTGCCGCCCTCGGGGGTAGTCGGAAATCAGGGTTCGGCCTCCCGGCTTCTGATCTCCGTTCATTGTTGCGCCACCGGGTACATCGGCTTTGGGAAGCTGAGTGGCGTAGCCTGAACAAGGAGACCACGGCCGCATGACGTTCGTCCATGTGGTCCTCTCGCCGGAACTCCGTGGTGCTGTGTAGACTCCGCATTGGCCATACGTGGCTCACCCACGGATATCTCCTTCGTGGTGAGGATCCACCCAAGTGTGGCTCCCGTTTGACAACAGTCCACATCTTGGTGGACTGCCCTGTTTTAGCCGCCTTTCCGCCTGCCATTTTATCAGATGTTTTACGTGACGATGCTTCAACAGCAAATTCAGTTTTAAGTTTTATTCAAGCACGGTTTTTTCATTCACTTTAACTGGAGATTTCCTTGTGCTGCCGAGTGGTTGACTTTTCCTTTTTTACTCTTATGGTCGGCCAACCACAGACATTGGCTTCTTTGTTAGTAAGGTGTCTTTGTGTGATCGTATGTTTCCGTTTTGTTTATGTTTCGTGGATTCCGTGGGATTATCATCCCACTTGGTAATTTTAAACCCTAGGCGATTTTCTTTCATGTCAATGGTTTTACTTCTGACGCTTAGTGATGGAATGGGGGACTGATAACCATTGCAGTTTTGCCCCCCTTAAACATCCAACCAACCTACTGGCGACGAGTTGTAATTTAGCATTTCTTCTGTTAGTTGATTTCTTCCGTCGCGTTGTTGTTCCTGCCGGCGTTGGTTGTGATTGATCTTCCTTGCTGGGAAAGTCATTGTCGATGTTACGTGGTAGGTGTGTGGTTCCTTTACCTGATAGACGTACCGCACCTGGTCAAGCAAAGTAAAAGGCAAGAGTTTAATTTGGAAACATTTCAGCCCCCCCCCACCCCCCTTCTTGACTTTAAAGCCGTGGCTGTGCCCTCCCCCTCCCGCCCCAACACCATTTGAAGAGGATTGTATGTTTGCAACATAGTGGGGTAGTGATTTGAACAAATGTGTTAAACGTTTAAAAAAAAATCGCACTGACGTGTTTTACGGCCCACTTTAGATTTGTAGTTTTATACGTTTTTGCAAACATTTTGGACCAAAATAATAATGTAAATAATAAAAAATTAAACCCTTTTAGGTAGTGGCGGGTTCCGAACCACCGATCTTTAGCGTCAAAGCCCTACACCTTGCCCACTACGCTACAGCTATCAAGCAACAAATAGGTCCTTTTATCTCATACTAATCATGGCCGTTGTTAACTGTTGGTAATATGGCATTCGTAGACACTAGATTATAATTTATCGTACGAAAAACGACGTGTTTATGTTAATTCTTCAGTGCGCCATTGCTTTGAAATGTCAACGAGTAAGTTACAATAAGAAAATAATCAAATACGGAATCACACGAGACATCTCCGAACGGCTAGTTTAATTCAATGGAGGGTGTCAAATCTCCGTTATTTTTGCAAATATGTCTCAAACTATACGAGATATGACAAAAAAACATAAGGGAGCTAAGTTGTAGAGAATTTTCTCCTCTATCAATTACGTTATACAATTTTCGTGTCAGATGAATAGTAAAGCCGTTATTTTAATTTAAATTTCGAGCTGTCAAAAGACGATCGCAAAGGCCAAATTTTAGTGTTACTGTCATAACCTAAAGTGGGCCAAAAGAGCTGTATTTATGATTTGTGAAAGTTTGACACCTTTAAAACTGTTATTTTTAAATGTGAAGTCATCGGGATAATGAAATCTTTCCAACGTTTCGGATCCGTTGCAAGAGCCTTTCTCAGGGAATAATGAGTATTCCCTGAGGAAGGCTCCTGCAACGGATCCGAAACGTTGGAAATATTTTATTATCATGACGTGACAAATAGCTTAGCAGAATTCAAACAACTTACGGGTATGCTTCCGGGTGACGTCGTCGACAACCGCCGATATTTCGGCAGGAGAACACCCTGCCATTCTCAAGGCACAACTGCACTTAAGGAAGCAATGTGCAAGCGTATTTAATACCTCGGTTTGCAAAGTGTAAACAAGGAAGATAACACACACAGTACAAGTCACAGCAGAGTCAACACAACCAAAGGTGACCAAACATAAAAAAAATAAAAAAAATCGATAGTGACTTAATCAACAGGTGAGGCAGCATTAATTTTATCCCTCTGTCTTTTGACGAGAGACAGTGCCGGATTCCAAGCAGAATTGTGAATGCTGTGACTTGTACTGTGTGTGTTATCTTCCTTGTTTACACTTTGCAAACTGAGGTATTAAATACGCTTGCACATTGCTTCCTTAAGTGCAGTTGTGCCTTGAGAATGGCAGGGTGTTCTCCTGCCGAAATATCGGCGGTTGTCGACGACGTCACCCGGCAGCATACCCGTAAGTTGTTTGAACACTCATTACGCCGGGAAAAGTTGAAGTCTCACATTGTTTACCTCTACGGGGAGGAAATGTATCGGTGTTTACGTAAGTTGGATAAACTTCGTAGCAGTAGAGTAAGGTTGCAATGTGCTTTGTCGTTATTGTTGAAGTGTCGCAATCATAATATTGTTCCTACGTTTGCTAAGATTGTGCACCATATTAATTCTCCTGCCGCCAATCGTATAAAGCAACGTGCTGGCTTAGCTCTTGTTCGTGAAAGGATCCACTTTACTCGTCGTCAATTAGATTTTGTTTCGAAGGAGTTATTTCGGCTTCATTTGATGATTGCTGCTAATGTGTCTCAATTTTCTTGGGATTGGTTGGACGGTGCCTCTTCGACACAGTCTGATTGGGAATTTCAATCTGTAAAGGCACGGCATTCGGCGAAATTTGAACGTTTCCTTGGCTCAGAGTCTGATTCCAATTTAGTTTCGCAACGATCTGTGATCAATCTCACGGAGAAAACTTATGACGGCGCAGCTTTATCTGTGTTGGGGAAGGGTTTGAATTTCGCACCGACGCCTAAGCGTTTGCCGGTCGTTGATTTCATAAGTTCTATTGAACAGGCTGTTTCCAAACTACCTTCCGATTCTGCAGAAGAGGCTAGGGGGGAAGCTTGTCGTGTGTTGACTGGGGCCCGTCCACCCAAGTGTAATATAACAGCAGCTGAGGCGTCTGCTTTACGGTCTCTCAGAATGGATCCTGATTTGTTATCTTGTCTGCGGACTAGGGAAACGCCACAGTTTTGATGAATAAAGATGATTACATTCAAAAGATGCAATGTCTACTTTCTGATTCGACATATCGTAGGATCGGTGCTGACCCCACAAAGAGTGTTGAGAGAAAGACTAATAACCTCCTGAAGAAAAGTCCTTTCTCACTGGAGACCATCAAAAGTCTTAATTCTTACTGTGCTGTTCCAACTAGATTGTATGGCCTTCCTAAGGTTCACAAACAGAACATTCCTCTGAGGCCTATAGTGTCTAACATTGGTGCTCCGACATATCGTGTAACTAAACATCTTGCTAGTTTGTTGAGTCCAATGGTGGGCAGGTGTGAACACCACATTAAGAACTCGGCGGATTTCTTACGTCGATTGCAGGGATTGCGTTTGAATGACTCTGATATTTTAGTGAGTTTTGATGTTGTGTCTCTCTTCACTCGCGTTCCTCTGCCAGATTCGTTGCAGCTAATTGAGGTTAAGTTTGGTGTCGAGTTAACAAACCTTTTTCGACATGTGCTGACTTCCACTTACTTTTTTATTCAATGGTCAGTACTATGAACAAACTGATGGAGTTGCAATGGGAAGCCCGTTGTCACCTATTGTGGCCAATTTGTTTATGGAGGATTTTGAGGAACGTGCTTTAGCGTCAGCGACTCTGAAACCTGCGTGTTTTCTCAGATATGTAGACGCCACTTTTGTTGTTTGGCCTCATGGTAGTGAGAATTTAAATGGTTTTTTGGAACACCTAAATTCAATCCACCCGAATATTCAGTTCACATTGGAGGTGGAACAGAATGGCTGCCTTCCTTTCCTTGATGTGTTGGTCAGAAGGAAGGTTTATGGTACATTGGGACATTCTGTTTATAGGAAGCCTACTCACACAGATTTGTATCTGCGAGCTGATAGTTGTCACCATCCAGTTCAGCGTGAGGGAGTACTTCGTACTTTGGTTCACAGGGCACATGTCATTTCAGACCCTGAAAGTTTGTCAGCTGAGTTGTCCCATCTCGAGGTTACCTTTCGTCAGAATGGTTATAGTGAGAGACAGATAAAACGTGCATTGCGCTATAAGCCTTCTGTGCAACGGGTGAGTGACGATAGTAATGAAGTGGCACCTAAATCTATGGCCTTTTTGCCTTACGCAGGAAGTATTTCCAACAAGATTGGTCGTATTTTACGGAAATATGATGTGAAATGTGTTTTTAGACCACCTGTTGGGGTCCGTAAAGGATGATCTTGGTTTGCGTAAGGCAGGTGTATATCGTATTCCTTGCAGTTGTGGCATGTCATATATTGGTCAGATAATCAGGACTGTGGAAGACCGGTGTATTGAACATAAACGTTACACGCGCTTACAACAGCCCAACAAATCCGCTGTTGCAGAACACTGTCTTGACACCGGTCATCCTATGGAATAAAACAACACGGAGATCCTGGCATGCACCTCCACCTATTGGGATAGTGTTATTAAGGAAGCTGTTGAAATTAAACTAGCAAGCGACCTTATAAACAGAGATGGTGGTTTTTGTTTAAATTCTGCTTGGAATCCGGCACTGTCTCTCGTCAAAAAACAGAGGGATAAAATTAATGCTGCCTCACCTGTTGATTAAGTCACTATCGATTTTTTTATTTTTTTTTTTATTTTATTTTTTTTTTTTTTATGTTTGGTCACCTTTGGTTGTGTTGACTCTGCTGTGACTTGTACTGTGTGTGTTATCTTCCTTGTTTACACTTTGCAAACCGAGGTATTAAATACGCTTGCACATTGCTTCCTTAAGTGCAGTTGTGCCTTGAGAATGGCAGGGTGTTCTCCTGCCGAAATATCGGCGGTTGTCGACGACGTCACCCGGCAGCATACCCGCAAGTTGTTTGAACACTCATTACGCCGGGAAAAGTTAAAGTCTCACAGCTTAGCAGAATTTTAACATTAACAATAATGACCGAGAAAGCCTACGTTCGTACATAGTCAACGTCAATCGATTATTACTGTGTCGTACCATCAAGATATTAGGTCTCTCTGACGTCAAGTTATCTGCTCCATTACTTGTAAGCGGCAGATGAATTTTCCTGCGGGAGTTCTGTACCGTAATATCATGATCTACAACCTGAGCGGCATAGTTTGATCGCTATACGAGGCTAGCTGCAGCTGAACGTTAGCAACCTGTCGCTGAGACATTTCCATATTTTCCTGATAGGATCTCTTATTTCAGACGTAAATTTGCGTTCCTCGTTAACATTGAAATTTTGTAAAATCGTCAAGGAATCAAAGCCCAAAATTGGTAGTGCAGTAGGAAACGTCACAGAGGTTTCCTGTCTGCTGTTTCATGAGATGGGTTTAGGGAGAAAAGTCTATTTCATAGACTCTTCATAATCAGTTTTCTACTTTCCCTTTAATTTCTGACATGTACAACTCTGAAAGCATCTGTGGTTCGTCCTGAGTAGAATATTTTGCCGCAATCGAAATATATTGGAGAGATTCTAGGTAGTTTTGAGTAAATGTGAAATCGGCTTCCTGAAATTTTGACAGAAAGATCGAGGTCCTGATTAGAATCATAGTCTCAGTCTTGGTTTCATTTTCCCTTTTGATTCGTTTAAAAACAAACTTATCTTTTTCCTGTCTCGTTTGTGATGTCTTTATTTCATTAGTTTCCATCTTTCTTTCAGCCTTCATTCTCCCAGATTCTTTACGTATACATTTAGTTTCGTTTCATCTTATCTGCGTTACTTATATTTTCCCGTTTGATGGACGTTATTGTCTAACTGCCTTTCTTTTATTCTTTATTTGGTTCTGTTCTACTCATTTTTTATCTCAAGATTTGTCTCCTTTTTTTTCTTTTTTCCTTGTTCCCCTTTTTGTGTTATTTCTGCTATTCTTTCCACCTTTCTTTTTTGTATTATTTTGCCTTCTTCTTGTAATAACTTCATTTCAGTATTTATTAATTTCTTAATGTTGTCGCTATATTGCTATTTCTGTTCTTACTGTTTCTTCTCCCTTTCGTTTTGCTGCTTCTTACTTCCTCATTTCGTTATCCACGCATTCTCTGTAATTTAGCAAACTAATAACCTGCCAACCAGTTGGAACTATAGTATTTAAATACACTTGTCCAAGGTTTCGCCGGATATAAACTTGTTTACTTCAGAAAAAGACAATGTTCAGCATAAATTGCTCGTATATCAGACATCATGATTATGAATTTGTAATTTATGCTGTCACTTCGTCTTTAGGTACCACGTGTATTTCTAAAGAAGACGAATTTAAATCCGTCGAAACCTTGGTCAAGTTCATCAAACTACTATTGTTACAACTGGTTGGGCGATTATTAATTTGCTATCCTGTAACCGTTCTTGTTTAACATATTAGAAACTAGATGACCCGGTGAACTTCGTATCACTTACCTCTTAATATAACTCATACTAATTTAAATCATATGTATTTTAGACCCAGTAGCTTTATAGAGGCATTTGCTTTGAACGTCAAATATGCAATATTTTATTGCAATCGTGCGAATGATATCGATATCCCAAAGAAAAGAGCTCTTGGTATTGATATTTCATAGAAAAATCGCTTTCTAATTTTTCTGTATTTTCCAATTTTCTGGGACACTTTTCCAAATTTTTATTTTATAAGAAGGTTAGTCTTGCTTTGAACGTAAAATATGCAAAATTTTATCGCAACCAGAGGAATGATATTGATACCCCATTGAAAAAAGCTCTTTCAGTTTCTCGCGAATTTCCAAAGTTTCCGGGTCACTTTCCCGAATTTTTAGTTCATAAGAACGTTCGTCTTTCGTTGAACGTCAAATGATAAAAATTTTATCGCAAGGGGATGAACGGTTCTCAACATATAGTGTTGAGTACATTTAGAAACACATTGAAAAAGAAACTTGTTTCGAATTATGCGACTTTCCTTTTCAACTATTACCCCTCTCTGTCGTGCGAATAGTCAGTTATAATGCTGAATTCAATCAAAAACACACTGAAAAACGCACTTTCAGTTTTTCTCACATTTTCAAATTTTCCGGTAGATTAAAAAGAAAAAAAATTATTTCATACAAACCTCGTCCTGTCAAGCCGTACTCAAGTGATGCTCTTACAACCATGTAGCAATTTATTTTTATTCTTAGAAAAATATCGCTGTCGGTTTCCAAATTTTTATTCGATGTAAACCTTCATCTTGCTTTCAACATGAAATGTACAAAATTTTATCGCAATCGGACGACCTTTATTGATAACTCACTTGAAAAAGCTGTTTCAGTTTTTCCCGATATCCCTCTTTTCCGGACAACGTATCCATATTTTATCACCTTTTAAACTCTCCCTGGACTTACACGAATATTTCAAGACTAAAATTAGTCAAATCGGTTCACACGTTCTCGAGTTTTAGCGAGTCTAATATATATCTATCTAATTTGTTTGTTTATCTTATTTTTTCAAAATTCTAGGCCTTTTTGTAATTTATCTTTTTAATATTTCTTACTTCAGTGTTAATGTTGTCGGCCTCCTTTTGCCCTCCTTCATTAATATTTCATTGTTCTAGAGTCACATTGTCTTCTCCACTCCATCTTTCTTTCTCCAACTCCTATCTCTCTCTCTCTCTCTCTCTCTCTCTCTCTCTCTCTCTCTCTCTCTCTCTCTCTCTCTCTATCGTCTACTTCCTAATTTATTTTTGTGTTCTCTCTGAAGTTCTTTTCTCAACTTTTCATTCTTTTTTTAAACTTTGTTATTCTCATTTTTTCTTTCAAACTTTGTTGGTCTTACTTTTATTCTTCTTTTTAATGCTTTTGATTTTTTCTTAACACCCTTCAATCTCCTTCTGTTACACTTGAATTTGTACTGTCTTCCTCAGTTGACCCCTACCCACCTGTGGTGTTGCAGGCGTGGCGTGCCTCAAGGCCTTTTTGTAATTTATCTTTTCAATTTTGCTTACTTCAATGTTCAAGTTGTCGGCCTCCTTTCTCCTCCCTTCATTAATATTTCATTGTTCTAGAGCCACATTGTCCTTCTTCACTCTATCTTTCTTTCTCCTAGTCCTCTCTATCTATCTCTCTCTATCGTCTACATCTTCATTTACTTTTGTGTTCTCTCTCAAGTTCTTTTCTCAACTTTTCATTCTTTTCATTCTTTTTTTAAACTTTGTTATTCTTATTTTTTCTTTCAAACTTTATCGGTCTCACTTTTATTCTCCTTTTTAATGCTTTTGATTTTTTCTCGACACTCTTCAATCTCCTTCTGTTACACTTGAATTTGTACTGTTTCTACAGTTAACAGTGTGTTTGACCTCCTACCCATCTGTCATGTTGCAGGCGTGGCGTGCCTCAAGGACGTGCGGCTGCGCGTGGAGCCGGCGGCGGTGCAGCGCGGGAAGCCCGCCTCTCTGCTGTGCGAGTACGACCTGGAGGGCGCGCCGCTCTACTCGGTCAAGTGGTACCGCGGACAGCTCGAGTTCTACCGCTACTCGCCCAGCGAGACGCCCGTCTGCAAGATCTTCCCCTTCCCCGGCATCGACGTCGACGTGAGTCCTCGCCACTCGCACTACCCACAATTTACATTTCTCAAGCAGAGTAAAAATATGCTCCAAGTAGTTTGATTTGATGTAGCGTCTATTAAATTTTTTGTGTTGTTTCTTAGGAATGTCTAAAACATTTTAGACACTGTACTAACTTAACCTTTGGCGTAGCGAACAGAATTTTTTTTTTTTTTTTTTTTTTTTTTTTTTTACAAATTAAAATTCTGTGAATATGAAGGAATACTCCAATAATTCCATTAATTGTAATTTACTAATTTTCTAAAGAACTAAATTATAAGTTACATCAAAGAATATGTAAACTTAATATGTAAAGGATACGTGGGCCGTGATCGCAAGTAATTATTTTATTTAGTTACCGCCGGCCGCGGTGGCCGAGGGGACTGAGGCGCTCCAGTCACGGTCTGCACGGCCACTACGGTCGGGGGTTCGAATCCCCCATAGGGCATGGATATTTGTGCCGTCCTAGTTCGTAAGTAGTTCATAAGTAGTTTGTAAGTTTACGGACTGATGACCCCGTAGTTAAGTCCCATAGGCTTTACAAACATTTTTTTTTTATTTAGTTACCGGTTTCAACCACATAATCCATAATTTCGGATTAGAAAACTGACATGATAAGGAGAATTTTGAAGGAGTTGTTCTCCCTTTACATAGAGGCAGACGTGTGGTGTGACGTATAACACGATATCGACGATTATCACATGAGCTGCGTGTGGGCACTTTTGCCGCCACGCAAAGTACATCTCGCCACCACTTCCTGGCGACCAGCAACCAAGACTGCCGATAATACACGATCGACAGCTCACGAGCCAGTCTGTAGTGACCTAAGAACTATTATTTGGACTGTATATTAAAATTAACCGGGCTGTTACGCCGTCGTCGGTTGAATTCGTTGTCAAAACCCAACGTTTCGTCCCCGTCTGCGGAGGACATCTTCAGGGGGATCTGTAGGATTGTAGATCCAAAACACACACTGGCTCGTTACTGATAGCGAGTCAGTCAGTATCGAGCCAGTGTGTGTTGGACCTTCAATTCTACACACCCCCATGAAGATCTTCTCCGCAGATGGGAACGAAACGTTGGGTTTTGACAACAAAATCAACCGACCACGCAATAACGGTCTGGATAATTTCAGTGAACATAACATTTTCGGCCGTGAATGTCAACATTTTACCATTAGTTGGACTGTTATAATTACTACAGTATGACAATGTAATTAGTACTTATGATGAAATATAACAATTGCTAATTATTTGAGCAAGTACTACCTTAAAGATCAATCTTGTGTTGCACAACGGTGCTATGGAACGAGTAAGTAATATCAGCTTATAACAATTCCTTATAGACACACAACACAACGTCAATGGAACAAATAAAGAAAATACGTCTTTATTGCATAATCCTGTATTGGTTACAGTGGCGTCGGAAAATGATGTTGCAATGGTTGATCGACGTTACGTTAATAACCTTTCTATGTAGGCCATTAGGGAAGGGGGAGTGACTAACTGTAATTAATACAAGAGAATAATGACATTACCTGACAACCCAGGTTTTGGAGGCGACCTGATAGATTAATATTATTCAAAAGTGAAATGCCAAGGTCGCGAAATACTGATTCATTTAAAGACGACCGGTTACGGAAGACTATGCCACCATCATCTGGTCATATCAAATTTTGAATGCTGGTCATTTCCAAAAATGAAGATTAAATAATACGTGCAACATAGCACTTAGTCTATATATAAAAATAAATTAATTAAAACATCACAGCTTCCAAGGTAGGTACTATTTAATCTTCAATTGTTTTCCTTGTAAATGAGATAACCAACTTATAAAATTTGATATGACCAAATGATGGCGACACTGTCTTCAAAAAAATTCGTCTTTCAATAAGTATTTCGCGATCTTGGCGTTCCACTTTTGAAGAATGTTAAAGAGAGAATAAATTATCATCTCCACCAACTTAATTTTCTTGCCACAAACACAGCATAGATTTAAAATAAGAAGAATACATGTAGTTTCTATCAAACAGATATTAACTTTATACATATAATAAGAAGGAAGGAAGATTGGTGTTTAACGGCCCGTCGACAGCGTGGTCATTAGAGGCGGAGCTTACGCTTGGGTGGTTTGGGTAAGGATGGGGAAGGAAATCGGCCGTGCCCTCTGAAAGGAACCATTCCGACATTTGCCTGGAATGATTTAAGAAAATCGCGGAAAACCTAAGTCTAGATAGCCGGAGGTGGATTTGAACCACCATCCTCCCAATGTGAGTGTAGTGTGTTACCACTGCACGACCTCTCTCGGTACATATAAGCCGGCCGCGGTGGCCGCGGGGACTGAGGCGCTTCAGTCACGGTCCGCACGGCCACTACGGTCGGGGGTTCGAATCCCCCCTCGGGCCTGGATATTTGTGCCGTCCTAGTTCGTAAGTAGTTCATAAGTAGTTTGTAAGTTTAGGGACTGATGACCCCAGCGTTAAGTCCCATAAGCTTTAAAAACATTTGAACATTTGGTACATATAATATTATTGAGAAATGTCAATTTCAGAACTGCCCTATTACTTATTAATGAAAAATAATAATAAAATAAAAGATGAATCTGTTTCTACCACTCTGTAGAACTGTTTACATGCCTTTCTTTTAATTAGCATATAGATGTCTGGAGTGAGATTATTGGACATGAATCGCATTTCTCAGTCAGCTGGACGTCAGTAAATTCAAATGTTCAAATGTTTGTAAATCTATCGGACCAAACTGCGTGGTCATCAAATCAAATGTTCAGATGTTTGTATAGTTTATGGGACTTAACTACGGGGTCATCAGTCCCTAAACTTACAAACTACTTATGAACTAGCTACAACTAAGGACGGCACAAATATCCATGCCCGAGGGGGGATTCGAAACCCCGACCGTAGTGGCCGTGCAGACCGTGACTGGAGCGCCTCAGTCCCCTCGGCCACCGCGGCCGGCTGCGTGGTCATCAGTCCGTAGCTTACAAACTACTTAAACCTAGGTAAACTAACCTAAGGACAAACACACACACCCATTCCCCAGGGAGGACTCGAACCTCCACGGCGAGCAACCGCGCGCTCCGCAGCGAGACGCTTTAGACCGATCGGCAACTTCACCGCGGCAACGTCAGTAAAGTTACTACTGACCTTCGATTCTGATAATAATAATAATAAAAATTCCACAAATATGTAGTTCAGAACATACTGCAGCCTCGAGCAGCTAAACAGCCACGGAAATTCTCCTCAAGAGACGTTCTTGTAATATATTTCCTTTTTTTTCCCTCTCGCTGATTTTGTTATACCAAGCCAGCTTCGCCAATGACCACAGCGTTTCAATGATGCCCAGTGCACAGGGCCATCGGCTCGCGGTGGTGCCAGCAACCGAGCAACGTCAGCAGGAAGATTAGGGCACCTCGATATAGACGGGCATGTGTATCCGCCATTTCTGTTCCTTAACTTCGACGCGAGATGCCAACTTAGGGCAATCAGTATGCTCTCAGTCAGGTGGCTGTGCAGCTTCGAAGTGTTCCAATTGTTCAAAAAATTGTTTTGTTTTTCTGTGGAACCTGAAAGCCGTGAAGTATTGATAATAATCTGTCATCATGAGAAGCAGACACCAATAAGGACTTCAAAGCTAAACGAAGTGGATCAAATCATTTGTGCCGGCCGCGGTGGCCGAGGAGACTGCGGCGCTTTAGTCATGGTCTGCACGGCCACTACGGTCGGGGGTTCGAATCCTCCCTCGGGCATGGATATTTGTGCCGTCATTAGTTGTAGGTAGTTCATAAGTAGTTTGTAAGTTTAGGGACTGATGACCCCGTAGTTAACTCCCATAAACTCTACAAACACAACAAATCATTTGTAATAGCGCAGGATTTCAACACATTGCAAACGGCACGTTTCAAAGGGTCCGACACAAAATCTTTTCATTATCTACTTTTATTTATGCATATATTGGCGGTAACAAATAGTATCAGCATATAGACTGAAACGATATTAATTACTTTTAAGGTGCATAACGTTTTCACTTATTACGATGGCTCGTACTTGTAAATCGTGTTTGAAACTCGTATGAGGTTAAAATGCACGAGTTTACTGGCAAAGTTTCTTACCTCCAAATTGGACCGTTCTTATTCGCCTATTGGAAGCAATCGGTTTTTAATGGTTTGATGTTTCAAATGTTTGTATAGTCTATGGGACTTAACTACGGGCTCATCAGTCCGTAAACTTACAAACTACTTATGAACTAGCTAACACTAAGGACGGCACAAATATCCATGCCCGAGGGGGGATTCGAACCCCCGACCGTAGTGGCCGTGCAGACCGTGACTGGAGCGCCTCAGTCCCCTCGGCCCTCGTTGCCTGCTTTAATGGTTTGATTAGATGCAGTAGGTTTTAACTGAAAACTTTTTTATACATTTACGTTGCTTCATATAAATCTATTTAAAAACGAATCTTAGTTTTATCAAATAACAAACGATTACATTTAATTTCCATTATAACATCTCTGTAAACATAAAGCATCTATACCATCTAAATACATATTTCATATTACTGAAATATGAATGTGGAAATATTAAATGAAATAAAAGTTTTAGTAACAAATAGATGCTGTATGAAATATCTATATACATGATGTAGGTATTGTTGCCTCAAATACATCCATTCCAAACTTCTAAAACATGTATAGAAAATTACTAACATAAGCCCTTTGCAGGCATCACTTGACAACGGCATAAGCGGAAACAGCCGTTATGAAACAATAAAAATAATTGTAGCATATTGCTTAATTCTCTTTTCTGAATATAAGATCAATAAATTATGGTAAGACAGAAAAATACCCATAAATACATTTACCATCTGTTACCAGCGGCGTAGCTATCATAGGGCTAGGCGGGGCAGTGCCCCGGGGCCCCCGAGATCAAGGGGCCCCTCGGCCTCCGTGAGCCAAGTTCGGAAAAAGTTACAGTAGAGCGTCGTTTTTTAAATTTTTATTTATTCATTTTTTACCTTCCCACCCTACCGTCCATCAATTCCCCCTCCCGTCAAACTAAGCTTCCCACAGTAGCCGCACCAGGCCACAGGGTGACGGAACATTGTTTCTAACAGGCCAAGCCGACAGTCGCTGAGTACAAAAAAAAATGTTCAAATGTTTGTTAAGGTTATGGGACTTAACTACGGGGTCATCAGTCCCTAAACTTACAAACTACTTATCAACTACCTTATACTAAGGACGGTACAAATATTCATGCCCGAGGGGGGGATTCGAACCCCCGACCGTAGTGGCCGTGCAGACCGTGACTTGAGCGCCTCAATACTGTATAAATACATTTACTGTACAGTACTTCTTATTGCCAAGTAGAAGTGTACAGTTCAATTATACGAATAATCGGCTTTCCGAACATCCATATCCCCCAATTACACTTCGGATAATCGACGTTCTATTGTATATAATATTTTAGCTGAATGAAGGATTTTCGACTTTTGGCGTTTTGAACACTGCCAACAAACTTCAAACGCACGAAGTGAAATCCAAAAATTATTCCCATCTCAGAATATAAACATAAAAAGCTATTGCTTGTCCGCTAAGACGTGCACCCTGCCACCTGCTGAATTACTAGCAGTGTGTGACAATACTGTTCATGGTTTGATTCGCGGTAAGGGGCCATATTTTCGTGGTTGAGTAAAACTTCATTGTTCATTTTTACTAGCTTCTGCCTGCGACTTCATTCACCCAGTATGGAGCAACTTCGAAAACTATTCCATGTTAGTTTTATCTGTATGTCCTACCCAGGTCCAACTCTATCCCTCTCCAAAATTTCACCCAAATCCACCCAGTAGTTTCTGCTTGAAAGCATAATTAACTTTCACAGTTATAATTACGAGGTGCGTCCAGAAATTAAGTTCCGTTTGGTTATATAAAACGAACTGGTACAGATACAGAAAAAATATTGATTTTACAAAAATCTACAACTGTTAAACTACTTTTCTACATAGCTTCCAAAATTTTGTAGGCAATTGTCATAGCATGGCACAAGGTTTTGTGTGCCTTTTCATAGAATGTTGCCGCCTATGTATTCAACCATGTGGTAACATGTTCTTTCACCTCGTCATCATCGTTGAAGTGTTGTCCACCAAGGAGAGATTTTAAGTGTAAGAAGAGGATTACTGTCAAAAGATTTTTTATTTTTTATTTTTATTTTCACGATGATGCCTGACCTCACACACCGAATGTGACCAGACAATTTTTACGGAAATTTCAATGGGACCTGTTTGATCATCCTCCATACAGCTCGGACCTCTCTCCTAGCGACTTTCATCTCTTCTTACACCTAAAATCTGTCCTTGGTGGTCAACACTTCAACGATGATAAAGAGCTGTTACCACATGTTTGAATACACAGCTGGCAACCTTCTGTGAAGGATGCATGCAAAAACTTGTGTCACGCTATGACAAGTGCCTATAAAATTTCGGCAGTTATGTGGAAAAGTAGTTTAATTTTTCTGTATCTGTGTACAATTTCATTTTATTACCAAACGGAACTTACTTTCTGGACGCGCCTCGTATATTAGAGAGTACGATTAAATATTATCTGCTGCGTGACAGTAATTTACTTAAGAGTATTTAGGTTTGCCTTATGTCTTCCAGTGAGCGTTAAGGACCTGATGAAGTAGCATTGCATCTGTATAGTTCATAGGCGCCGATTACGTGTATGTTCGGTCGCTCAAGCATACCCCAAAATTTTAGTGGGTATGCTCGTCATACCCCACTGAAAATTTTGGTATTATTTTTTTCTTTACATTATATTTCTTAATTGGAATTAAATTCACTCTCTCATTTCATTGGTGGGTGGCTGGCTTTTGTTATACACCGCTGTAAAAAGATTATCTAAAAAAAACAGATAATTGAATTCGTAGGCATTAAAATTCATGTTGACATGTGAGTGAAGTGATCATTTTCTAAATAGTCCGAATGTTAATGGAATGCTGCTTGTTAGTTCAATATCGTAAACTGAATGCGGTAACCTTTAATTGTTATATTAAATGGCTAGAAATGAAGTGGGTTTGAAAATGTGTATACTACTAATTTAACGTTTATGTATTCTCTTAGAAGTCAATTGCCTTCAAGGAATCGTGTTAGTGTAAGTCGTGTCATTTTTCATACTGCTTACTGAATTGTTGTGTGAAGTAAAAATGGGTTGTGAACCTATTAGTAACGACAGACAAGGTATGGCAGCAGAAGTGTTTCTGGACATTTTGATAATGCTGAATAGAAAATAAATTTGCAGAAGAATGAAGCCAAGAAGACGATCAGATATAAGTGTTTGCGTTAGTGAACACAGTATTCATAATACAGGCACATCGTTATCTGATACGCATGTCTCAGAAGACGAAAACTCTGAAAATTATTTTAGTAGTTACTACTACGGAAAACAGGTTCAAATGGTCGCAAAACACGCCCAGTAGTTCTGAAACGTGAAATTGAAATCAATGGCTGCTAATTTCTTTCCTGTGTATTAAAAAATTACTTTTCTCCTTTCAGAGATTAAAATGGTCCTAAATTAACACTAGATAAATCAAAAAAGAAGAAATACTACTAAAATAAAACAAAACTATTACTTTACCTTTTTACATGGAATTGGGAAAACATATTTAAGATTTATTTTATTTTTATTTTTATTTTTTTCGAAATACCTGTGTGGGGGGGGTGGCTGCAGACCGGCAACCACCTCCCCCCTATTGGAAACGCCACTGAACATACCCCAAGATTTTCAAAAGTCTGCGCCTGTGGTATAGTTTTAGTTTAGAGAGGGCCCCAACGTCATTTTTGCCCCGGGGCCCTTGGTGTAGTAGTTACGCCACTGTCTGTCACCTATTAATTCAGTCATCTTACCGCAAAAGTGACTATTCTCAACAATTTATATGGATATTGGTATATTATAAATCATATTTGATGCATGAGCTGCAATAGTAGGAACATCAATAAGAATCATTATTCGAGCAGAAGTAGGACAACCAGCAACATTAATTGGAGATGGTCATATTTATAATGTAATTATTACAGCTCATACATTCATTACTGTATAATTACAGTTATAATTTGAGGTTTTCGAAATTTACTTGTTCCATTAATGATTGGAGCATCAGATATAGCTTTCCCATGAATAAATAACGTAAGATTCTTAATACTTCCACCTCGGTATCTCTGAACATTCATTTATTTTCGCCTAACAGTGCATTCTTCTAAGGATTACATTATTCGTTTAACCAATTTTTATTTATTTTTTTTAATTATGTAATGTTTATTTGTATTAATATTTCGTAATTATTACTTGCCCTTTAATTTATTATTTAGTGCAATTATTCTCATTGCTCGAAAATTTACGAATCCTATTGTTGATTCAAGACACTGAATTTATTCACATTTAAACGCCAATCAGTTTTATTTCCGATTCCAGCAGTTATTGTTTTGTAGGCGTTAGTTGAAGTATACGTGATTTAACACGTTGACTGCTAATCACGTCAATTGACTGGATACGGAAATTTCTGTAGAGTGCCGATCACGTCATTGGACGTGATATTCGTTTTCGTACTTTTAAACACAAAATCAAGTTTATTGACGGGCTAGATCATTCTTCAATACCTTACTTGGTAAACCTAGTGGCTAAAACAGCCTATAGATCTTGTAAGTTTAGTTCCTAAGGGCCGGTTTGTCAATGTCTCGATAAGTTCCAGTTAAGATTTTAACTTGTCGTTAGCGGAGAATTCCGTTTGTCAATGTTTCGTTATGAGTTAACCAGACGTTAAAAGACGTCAAACTAGCCGTTAAGTTAACGAGTAAAATTCTACTCGTTACACGGCTATCAGTTAAGTGAGAATCTGTATGAAAATAGATTCCAAAGCGCTAAAATATCACAATATATTCACGTGATAAAGACCGATTTATCGAACAAAATAACAGAAGCAATACATGTATGAAAAACTAGTGTGGAAAGCAGCTTTATTGGAAAATTATATCGTTATATTTCTAGCCCCATCCATGTCAGTATCGATAAGACGAATTTGATACATTGCAGATACGCAACATAACCTAAAAGTATTGTTGAGATGTTAAAATACAATCTTACGGGTCACGACTAGTTATGTGAGAATCGGTATGATGAAAATGGCTGGAATAAGAGATTTGTTTGACACTGACAACGATGCCAATATTTTAACGATCTATAGGTCATCCCCCTTTTAAGGCGTCCTAGACACATTTATGTTCTTCCAAATCATTTTGAATGTTGGTATGATGCAGAATTTGTTACGCGATGTTGTCTTCGAAAAGCCACTTTGGAAACGCTGCATGAAAAACTACACGACCATCTGAGTAGTCCAACAGATTGTTACGTAATAGAAAACAGAATACGTTATTTATGTCCGCAAGCTTATTATTTACTTGTTGCGCTTAGTGTAAGGCCTAAAATGTGATTTCTTCCTCCGATCTTCAGGAACAGTGCACTTTCGCCTACGTGCAAGTTACTGCTTGCAATAAGGTACTAAGCACTTGGCAGTATGTTATCATACTAGGCCATAAGCACTTTAGTTGGTCTACATGTTCGATGGACAGCACTGAATTCATTTGCCACAATGTTACTTTCTTTTCCTCCCATGTCGTAGCGTCGTCTTTTTTTTTTTTTTTTTTTTTTTTTTTTTTTTTTTTTTTTCATAGCACCAAATAACAATTGTCTGCTAACCTCTTTCCTGATAGCGAAATATGGCGAACAACTGTTTATTCAGAGGGCGCTTTCATTTGTTTTTATTGCCAACATCGTCGAAATATATCGTACCTTCTCGTTTTCTCCAGGTTGCAAACGAGAGGTGTATCTGGCAATGACAAACTCAATGCGCTTAACTAGCACATTTAACTGGACGTTAAAGGTATCTTCTCGTATACTAACGAGAAGATTAACGAGAGATGGACGAACCGGCCCTAAATCTTCCGACTGGTCGCATTCATTGTATGATACTGGGCAGGTAGAAAGTGGTGGCCGATCACGCAGTAGGTAAATGAACGAACATGGCTTGACGCAAAATATTCTCCCTGACAGTACTGAGAGGTGGCCAAGACATAGGGGCAGCACAGCTATACATAGTAGAGATTCTACAGACGGTTTGCGAAGTATGGTCGTTTTCAGTGGGGTCATGCGTCAGAGATGGATGTGATTAAGGTGCTCTGTGTTCAGTTCTGGATTTTTTTTCATGTTTCGTGGACAGGGACCTTCTTGTTCATTTCAAAGAGCAGACAATTCTTTACGCCAGACAGAAGACAAGGTGAACAAGTGCAGCTCGGGTTAGTCCTGCAAGAAGAATTGCATTCTACCGTATGGAATGGTTTATATGGTCGTCATTCAAAGTGTTAAATCTAGCCGTCTCTGTTAGGCCTTGTAAGGAAAGAAAAAAATATAGAAGAAAAGGGTTTGTAATAATAAGAGGTGTGATTAAATTTTGAAACAATTAGCAACACAATTAATGTTATTAACAAAAGATATGGCCCTATCTGACACACTTTTCAAAAGATCACTCACCTTTCCTTTCCTTACACAATCTCCAACGGAGACTGTGCACACACTGATAGCTGAAGATAAACTACCGCGTACATGCAATGCGTACGACTTAATTAGTACGCCAGTGATAGTAATAATTTTGAAATAGTAATAGCAATAAATTCAGTGCGAAGTGGTTGGCAAGTGGGTGCAGTCCAACCATTGAAGTCAGTATTCGGTAAAAATTAATGCTTTTAAGCAAACAGTAAATTTACGTAAATCAGTCTTGGCTGATAAAATGCAATCGATAATCGTGTGAATTTGGATCTTTATAGGATTATTGTTGAACTCAGTTTAAAAAGAATAGAAGAAATATTCATTAATCTGCAATAATTACTATAATGAAGTAGAATTGCTATTCTTAATTTTATCCTATGTTTCACAAGAAACTTTTTTTTTTTTACATTCAGTATCGTAACAGTGGCATGCAACTGCCTATGATCAAGTCTCATTCTAATAACTATCACTGTCTCTATTCTAGGTGATCTCTTTCTCTTTGTCAAGATGATCTAATTAAAATGTTATTCATGCATTATTGAGGATTGTCATTCTGGATAAGATTGGTTAAGCGTTTGTTTCAAATAAGCAAGTAAAAGTACAATCTAATTTTCACACACACACACACACACACACACACACACACACACACATATATATATATATATATATATATATATATATATATATATATATATATATATATATATATATATATATATATATATATATATATATAAATTCATCCATGCATTCAACTTATCTTAGTCATCAGTCCAGCGTTGTGCTTCTTTGTAGTTCGACAATGGTTCCATTACAATATAGTGGTTACTAGAATTCATACAGAAATTGTTATGGTAGTGGCTCCTCCTTTGGTAGCTTGCTGGCAGTTTGCCGAGATAATTCGCGAATCGCGTAATTAATCGCGACCGTTAGCGTCCGCGATGACGCTACCGCATTTCGGACGTCTGGAAAAATACCGAACACGTAACGAATTTCTGCCTCAGCAGAACGAACGAATGAATATTTCATTAATGTCTGTTTTCTTACTTCACTTGGATACTCTTAAACGCAGGTTTCATTTATACTTTTCATTTCGTAGCACCTTGAACATATTATAACTTCCACATATGATAGCACTTCGTTACATGTATTGTTTGAGCACTCCGCGGACCGCGTACGAACGTCTGATCTACGTCACGGGGCGGCAGAGACTGCTGCTTGCCTGCTCTCCCACCGGCGAGCGCTGCTGTTCAATAAAGTCTCTGACCAGAGAAGCCATTTGGACTACCATTTTTATATCGATTTTTGATCTTGTTCACAGTGAATTATTTAACATACACAAATTAAACCAAACAAGTAATTACAGTAAATAGAAAAGCATTCAAAGTACAGAAAATAAATAAACTACACAGAAACAAATACAGCACAGACAATAAACAAGTGATATGAAATATTTACAATTGCATTGCATACATACATTACGCATGACAATCATTAATTAATTGTCATCAGAAGATCATACCTACTATGAATGCACTACCTACAGGAACAAACAAACAAAATCTCTCGAAATGACGCACTTATATCGTTGTAAGAAATCTTTCACGCAGGAGGACCGCACAAATGTACCATCATTTGATCAACGTACAAATTCCGAAATGGGGGACATAGCAATAGGTATTTCCGGTGTAGAGAAGCAGCTGAGAGAACTAAATACGAAAAAGTCTGCTGGTCCGGATGGAATACCAGTTCGCTTTTACAAAGGCTATTCTGCGGCGTTGGCCCCCTACTTAGCTTGCATTTATCGCGAATCTTTAATTCAGCGCAAAGTTCCTTGTGATTGGAAAAAAGCGCAAGTGACTCCCGTTTATAAGAAAGGAAAGAGAACTGACCCATACAATTACAGGCCAATATCGTTGACATCAGTTTCATGTAGTTTAAAGCATATTCTCAGTTCGAATATAGTAAATTTCCTTGAAACGGAAAAGCTTCTCTCCATGAATCAGCACGGGTTTAGGAAACATCGTTCATGTGAAACTCAGCTTGCCCTTTTCTCACATGACATATTGCGAGCCATGGACGAAGGACAACAGACGGATTGTGTTTTTCTCGACTTCAAAAAAGCGTTCGACGCGGTGCCACATTGCAGACTGCTAACGAATATACGAGCTTATGGAATAGGTTCACAGATTTGTGACTGGCTGGAAGACTTCCTAAGTAATAGAACGCAGTACGTTGTTCTCGACGGCGAGTGTTCATCAGAGACGAGTGTATCGTCAGGCGTGCCCCAGGGGAGTGTGATAGGACCGCTATATTTTCTATCTATATAAATGATCTGATGGACAGAGTAAGTTGTAATTTGCGGCTGTTTGCTGATGATGTTGTGGTGTATGGGAGGGTGTCGTCTGTAACTGACTGTAATAGCATACAGGTTGACTTAGACAAAATTTGTAGTTGGTGCGAAGAATGGCAGCTAGCTCACAATGTAGAAAAATGTAAGGTGACGCGCATGAGTAGAAAAAACAATCCCATAATGTTCGAATACAGCATTAGTAGTGAGCTTCTTGATGCTGTCGCGTCGTTCAAATATCTAGGAGTAACATTGCAGAGCGATATGAAATGGAACGAGCATGTAAGGACAGTTGTGAGTAGGGCGGACAGCCGACTTCGGTTTATTGGGAGAATTTTGGGAAGATGTACTTCACCTGTAAAGGAGACCGCGTATAAAACGCTTGTACGACCACATCTTGAGTATTGCTCAAGTGTTTGGGACCCGCAGCAGATCAGTTTAAAGGAAGACATAGAGGCGGTTCGGAGACGAGCAGCTAGATTTGTTACCGGTAGGTTCGACCAATGCGCGAGTGCCACGGAAATGCTCCGGCAACTCAATTGGGGATCGCTGGAAGAAAGACGACGTTCTTTTCGTGAATTTCTGTTGAGTAAATTTAGAGGGCCGGAATTTGAAGCTGAGTGTAGTACGGTCTTGCTGCCGCCTACTTACATTTCGCGTAAAGATCACAAAGACAGGAGAAGAGATATTAGGACTCGTACTGAGGCATACAGGCATTCTTTTTTTCCTCGTTCAATTTGGGAGTGGAATAGGAAAGGAAATGCCTAGTAGTGGTACAGTGTACCCTCCGCCATGCACCTTACTGTGAATTGTGGAGTATGTATGTAGATGTAGATGTAATGTAAGGCTTACTGTAAGGGTTACCTTACAGCCTAAACGATGTCTTACTCGCTCGTACGCCGCAGCCGTACATTCCGGCTAGTCGTGTGGAGCTATTGAATCGTGGAGTGAACTCCCCGTCAAGCCCCGCTTGCTGTGACGTGTGCCCGCGCCGTGCTTCGCCGTGTGACGTGCGTGTCCCGCCCTTTGAGGCAGAACTGTTCCTCCCTCAGAGACAACCCGCCTGATCCCGTATGCATTGGCTCGCAGACGGTGACAGCGGAGTTTCGGCACCGTCGACTGTTGCATCCTCAGTCCCACGCACTCTGTCTGCCATTTCCACAAGCGTCGCCGTCCTGGACTGCGTACGCAGCCCTTCAGACGCCACGCGAATCGTACCAAACACCTGTACCACATCTGCATCCAGAACTCGCTGCATTTCTCTAAACATCATAACGCTATCAAGTAAGACGACCTAAACGGTTGTCGTAAAATTTTTCCCACTCCATGGGGCCGTCTGGTATAGTGATCTTCTGATATATAAAGCAGAGTGTCCGTATGTTTGTACGTGTTGCATACAATTCTACAGTTTTGTTCCAATCTCTATGAAATTTTGTACACATAAGCTTCAATCCATGAGGACGGTCACCGTGAGTGTAAGAATCACACAAGATAAATAGTCCACGAGATATGACGTCATAAACAATGAGATGCGTGAAAAATTGCTGCATTTTGCGACAATGCTGCTCATTTTCTCCTAAACCATTGGATAGATTTCAATCAAATTTTGTACACACTTACCTAGCCGTGAGATAACAATTGCTGCCCGGTTAAGAATCACATACGGCATATGGTTGAAAAGATATTACGTCATAACCAAGAGAAATCGCGAAGAATGCCATATAATGCGGCGAGACTTTCGAAATACACTGTATGAGAATGACAGTACTTAGCGACTTGCAACAAACTTTAAACATAATTTCAAACCTTTATTAAACTTTTTCTCGCTGCCAACCATAGCAAAATGATGAAATGATAAAAGCTTCTCGCTTACTACTTTTCCGCTGTTATGGAGTAAAACTACGGCATTCGGTAACACGTTACAATTTATAATTTCTACACTACAAATTGTAGCCGTAGGAAATTTTACAGACAGTATACAAATATATAGTTGAATGTACCTTCTGAATTATATCACAATACGACACTTAGTTCATGGGATATGAGCACATAAACAGTAACTTTCATGGAAAACCGACTCATCACGCAGCAAGTTTTAATCTATTACTTCTTACAAAAGAGTATATACCTGATAAATGACAGGAATAAAAAAATAAATACCCGGGCAAAGCCGGATTTTCAGCTAGTTAAAATATAATTTCTAATAAAACAGTCTTCGTTCGCATGATTTATTTAACGCGTATCGCCTTTTTTGGGCATCACCAGAATCTTATAATAATGTTTTTCATCGGTCAGTTATATAGGAATAGATTTTTTGATATGTTTAAATTGATTAAAGTGCGCCTATTTCTGTGTTATCATGGCTGTAGCTGCAACATTTTTTCACCTGTAAATGCTGACACTGCCAGGCTTTGGCGCAACGTTCTTTCACATCTGACTGACGTAAAACATTATTATAAGATTCTGATGATGCTCAAAAAGGCGAAACGCTTTCAATAAAATAAATCATTGCAACAAAGTATTTTATTAGAAGTAAAGGGTTGTAATTCGCTCGGGGGATACAGAATCACGTAATCCTGTGTACAGTCCACAGCTAAGGTTAGACTATTACAGGCACGAAAAGCAATATTGACTGTAAGAGTCCGACCGAAACACAATTTACGGCCAAGACAAAATATTCGGCTCCCCTTCTAGTTTCGGCCAAAACCGAAATCTAAATTAAAATTCCGGTATATTTAGCTTACACCACAAATCCCTACTTTTCCCACATTTTGCAAGATCGTCTCCCTGTAGTAAGCCTTCTTCATTGTGTGTAAGCCTAACCAGGAATCCATAGAAGCTTTCAGAGGAGGCGTACAGATTTACTGCAAACTTGGCAAGTAGATACTACGAAATACTAGATCCTGGACATGACTATGACAATAGAAACTACGCAGAAAGTAAAAGCTGCTTCCATATGTAGCCTTTTACAATCTTTCCTTGGGAGCGCGAGCTTTATATAGCTATCTTCAGTTCGCCGTCGGTGTACAGTCCTCCATCGGGCATATATATATATACACTAGCTGAAAAGCTGGCGTTTCCCAGGTATTTATCTCTTTATTCCTGCCATTTTTCAGGTATATATTCATTTGTATAAGGGCTGTATGTCTGTAAAATCTCTTTGAAATACAATTAGTAGTAAAGAAGAAATTGATTAAAACTTGGTGCGTGATTGGGCGGTTTTCCATGAATGCTATTGTTTATGTGGTCATGTAGAATGGACTACGTGACGTACTGTGATACAATTTAGAAGGTACACTCAACTATACGTGTGTATACTGTCTGAAAATTTTCCTGAGGCTATAATTTGTAGTGTAGAAAAATTGTAACGTCATACCGAATTGCGGAGTTTTAGTACATGAACAGCGGAAAAGTAGTAAACGAGAAACATTTTTCCTTTCAGTTTTTTGATGTGGTTGTCAGCGAGAAAAAGTTTAATAAAGGTTTGAAATTATGTTCAAAGTTTGTTGCAAGTCGATAAGTACTCTCATTCAAATGTTCAAATGTTTGTATAGTCTATGGGACTTAACTATGGGGTCATCAGTCCCTAAACTTACAAACTACTTATGAACTCAAAATATCTACGGGTGTACTGCCGGTCTATAGTGTCCAACGGGCACTTGGAACTACTTACGAACTAGTACGGCACAAATATCCATGCCCGAGGGGGGATTCGAACCCCCGACCGTAGTGGTCGTGCAGACCGTGACTGGAGCGCCTTAGTCCCCTCGGCCACCGCGGCCGGCGTGCTCTCATTCTCATATAGCGTATTTATAACGTCTCACCGCATTATGTGCCAGTTTTTTGCGATTCCTGAACCATGTGCCATGTGTGATTCTTAACCTTGCAGCAATTGTTACCTCACGGTAAGGAATGTTTGTACCAAATTTGGTTGATATCGGTCCAGTGGTTTAAGAAACTGAGCAGCATTGTCGCTAAATGCAGAAGTTTCTCGCCCATCTCATTGTTTATGACGTCATATCTCGTGAACTATATATCGCACGTGATTCTTACATTTATGGCGACCGTCCATATGGATTGAAGCTCACTTGTACAAAATATCATAAAGATTGGAAGGAAACTGTAGGTTTGTATTGAACACGTACACACATACGGACACTCTGCGTTATATATGGGTGTTTCACTAAGTGTGTTTGCCTCTGTAACTTGTATCATTTTCGAAAGAGTTACACCACAAAGATGTAATTTTTTAAATGGAACAATAGTTTTTTTTTTTTCTATCGTGTATTGGATTCGTTTAAACCAGCTGCGTCCGAATCAATTTAAACTACATTCCTATCACTGTCAGTTTGGGAGCTACAACCCTTCAAAGTTCCAGGGGCGGAGGCTACGATAGTGTATCTGACTGGCTGAGTGGCTATCCCCTGGGGCACAGCTCACTGTCTCACGACCACCAGTTAGTCAGCTAAGCTGTCGTAGCCTCCACACCCTGTACTTTGAATGGTTGTAGCTCCCAAACTAACAGTGATAGGGATGTAGTTTAAATTGATTTGGACGCAGCTGGTTTCAACGAATCCAATGCACGATAGAAAACAAAACTATTGTTGCATTTAAAAAAATTATATCTTTTTGCTGTAACTCTTTGGTAAATGATACAATAAACTATGTTCATAGCTTCGCAGAAAGAGTAACATTGCTTGTGTTGACCTACCGCATTAAAATTTCCAGTCACCTATTATTTTATAAGTTACAGAGGCAAACACACTTAGTGAAACACCATATATATGCGCCTCGGTTGCACAATGGTAGAGTGCCAGACTACAAATCCGAAGGTCGCGGGTTCGATCCTCGCCAGGTCCTAGGACTTTTACCTGTCACTTTCCACTTCTTTCACCTCTGGCAGTATTGCGCATGTGAAAAATACCGAGTAGCACCGTGGTTCGGGACCCAAGTTAAACTGTAGGTTCCCATATAACTGGCTGGGTAAGTCAGTTCGAAGGTCGGAGGAAGGCAATGGCATACCATCTCCAAACAGGACCATGCCTAGTAAAGCACTGTGGTGTTCAAACCAATCTTCAGATTGTTGACTGCTTTACCGTAGTGTGTGTGTGGGTGGCTGTACAGGGGGAGCTGTAGGAACCTGCTACAGTACAAGTGCTACCTACTCTACGAGACTGGCGAATGGCGCGAAACTTTATGTTAATCGCAATTGTAGCTATACCGAATTTTTACCACCTCACCCTAGACTTTTTCCTTTGCCGTCTTTTTTAAAAGTGCTTGGAGACGGCCTCCGTAACTGTTTTAGGGCCGACCCCAGCAGTGAGAAGTGTCGACCCCACCATGAAGCGCCGCCGCCACACACGGGCGGGGCGCTCGGCTGTGTCGTCAGCAGCGGCCCAGTGTGTGTATGCATGCAGTCAGCAGACCCCTGGCCTCTGGTAGCATCCGCAGAAGCCGGAAGCACGGACCCCGGCTGTGCCCAATGGCCGCCGTCGCTTGCGAATATTTATGTTTTATGCTAAGTCCGCTCTGTTGTTAGGGCGTTACGCTTTACGTCCATGAACTTTTGAATGCATAATATACGTCCGTGCGGCGGCAGTAAAAGTATTCGGCGCGGGCCGAGCCGGCCTTTTTCGCGAACGTATCCGCAAAGTAGGAGAGAGGGGGGAGGG
Organism: Locusta migratoria; assembly: GCA_026315105.1. Taxonomy (NCBI): domain Eukaryota; kingdom Metazoa; phylum Arthropoda; class Insecta; order Orthoptera; family Acrididae; genus Locusta; species Locusta migratoria. The sequence continues at coordinate 378,294,418 of CM048750.1, forward strand.
GGAGGGGTTATTGCCGGTGAAATATGACCGGCCCAGGGTGCGAACCACCGAGGGCTCCAGCCCCAGGCCCTTATAACAACAAGGGCTGCCAGGCAGCGGAAGCCGGGGAAGCTGACTTTGCTCCGCAATTTGCTGTCTGGATATGGGCTACACGCCCGTACTTATCAAGGGAGGTTACAGTAGGCCTTTCACACACCATTACTTTTTACGATTCCGGATTTTAGACGGTGTTTGTATAGTCTATGGGACTTAACTACGGCGTCATCAGTCCCTAAACTTACAAACTACTTATGAACTACTTACGAACTGCCGGCCGCGGTGGCCGAGGGGACTGAGGCGCTCCAGTCGCGGTCTGCACGGCCACTACGGTCGGGGGTTCGAATCACCCCTCGGGCATGAATATTTGTGCCGTCCTAGTTCGTAAGTAGTTCATAAGTAGTTTGTAAGTTTACGGACTGATGACCCCGTAGTTGAGTCCCATAGACTATACAAACATTTGAAAAAACTTACGAACTAGGACGGCACAAATATCCATGCCCGAGGGGGGATTCGAACCCCCGACCGTAGTGGCCGTGCAGACCGTGACTGGAGCGCCTTAGTCTCCGTGGCCGGCGATTTTAGACGGTGAAAACGAAGCCCTTATCAAGACATGCACGGTAGAGCGGTGTGAAAACACCGCGTGCGAACTTCCGATTTTTCAAGGGACAATATGTTGGGTTCTACTGATCGCATAGGTAAGGGGTACAGTAATTTGAACACCCCTTCGCCTAGATAGAGTTTGTATACCTATGAGAATAAGTATACCAAAGCTATCGAGCGCTACAGGATTAAAATTTAAACATTGCACACTTCATGAGGACTTCCGTACTTGCGCTCTGTGTTCAAATCATTGCACCGGGTGAGCAAAATGACAGTGTAAATTTTAAAACTTAGTAAATCACGGAATAATGTAGATAGAGAGGTAAAAATTAACACATATGCTTGGAATTACATGGGGTTTTATGCACGATGGCACTCCACGACATATTGCTAGACCATATTGCTAAAGGCTTGAAAGATCTCTTGAGCGCGTCGTTTGGTGATGATCGTGTGCTCAGCCGCCACTTTCGTCTTGCTTGGCCTCCCAGGTCTCCAGACTTCAGTCCGTACGATTATTGACTTTCAGGTTACCTGAAGTCGCAAGTGTATCGTGATCGACCGATCAATCGATATAGGGTTGCTGAAAGACAACATCCGTCGCCAGTGCCCCACCATAACTCGGACATGCTTTACAATGCTGTTCACAACAATATCTCTCGACTACAGCTACTGTTGAGGAATAATGGTGAACATATTGAGCATTTCCTGTGAAGAACATCATCTCTGATCGTCGGCCGCGGTGGCCGAGGGGACTAAGGCGCTCCAGTCACGGTCTGCGCGGCCACAACGGTCGGGGGTTCGAATCCCCCCTCGGGCATGGATATTTGTGCCGTCCTAGTTCGTAAGTAGTTCATAAGTAGTTTGTAAGTTTAGGGACTGATGACTCCGTAGTTAAGTCCCATAGAGTATACAAACATTTGAACATTTGATCATCTCTGCTTTATTACGCTAATTATTGTTTTTCTGATCAGATGAAGCGCCATCTGTCGGACATTTTTTGAACTTTCTTTTTTTTCGTTCTAATAAAACCCCATGTCATTCCAAGCATGTGTGTCAATTTTTACCTCTCTATCTACATTGTTCCGTGATTTATTAAGTTTTCAAATTTATACTGACTGTTTTCATCACCCGGTAAATCTATAGGATTGATTTCTTTGGCTATTAGTCCCCAGGCTCACAAACTACTTAAATTACGTTATCTAACCTAAGGACAAAACACACACACACACACACACACACACACACACACACACACACACACACACACACCTATGCCCGAGGGAGGAAACGTACCTCTGGCGACGAACATTCACGCACTCCGCAGCAAGACGTCTTAGAGCGTTCGGCGTTCGGCGCTATTGATCACATTTATGCCAAAGCAGAGGACGAAGCGATTACTCCACAATTTGAATCAACAACAGGTGTCAGCATGCGTGATTTGAAAGTAGACGTCCCTGGAGTATGAAAACATCTTAAATCACTTAACAAAACTAAGTCTCCCAATCCCGAGTGTATACCAATTGGTTTTCTTTCAGAGTATGCTGATGAAATAGCCCCATATCTATTATTTACAACCGGATACTCTGTGAATGATCCGTACCCAAAATTGTAAAGTTGCACAGGTCACACCACTATTCGGGAAAGGCGATAGGAATGATCCGCAAAATTATCATTTACGTGTATCTGCAGCACGATTTTAAAACGTATACTTTCCTTAAATATTATGAACTACCTCAAATTCCCTTAGTCTCATGTTGAACACGGATTTAGAAAGAACGTTCTTGTGAAACCCTGCTGGGTCTTTACCCACTTCGAGTGATGATTAGTTGAGCTGAGTAGCTCTCTTAGTCTGTTCGCGGATGATGCTGTCATTAATCAGTTAGTGAAGTCACCAGAAGTTCAAAAGGCACTGCAAAATGATTCAGGTAAGATATCTGTACCGTTCAAAAGTTGGCAATTGACCCTTAAGTGTGAGTCCATCCATATCATTACTAAAAGACAATAAAAGAAACCAGTAAAACTTACGTTACACGATAAATGAGTCAAAGGTACAGCTCGTAAATTCTACTAAATACTTATGCGTAACAATTAGGAACAACTTAAATTGAGAAGAATACATACAAAATATTGTAGGGAAGGCGAACCAAAGGCTACGTTTCATTGGCAGAACACACAGAAAATGCAACAGTTCTAGTAAGGAGACTGAGTAAATTATACTTGTGTGTCCTGTTTTGGAATATTGCTGCGGATTGTGGGATCCCAACCAGGTGAGACTGACAGGAGATTTAAAGAAAAATTAGAGAAGTGTAGCTCGTTTGCATTACCACGATATAGGGAGGAAACTGTCACGGAAATAATGCACGAGTTGGGGTAAAATTCATTAAAATAAAGGCGTTACTCGTTGCGACGATATCTATTTGCGAAATAGCATATTTCATTAGCAACCATCTACATAGGGAAGCATGATGATCTTAATAAAATAAGATAAATTAGATCGAAAACGGGAAGTTTTGTGTCTTCATTTCTTACCGCGAACTCTTGGAGAATGGATGTGTAGAGAAATATCATAAAAGCGGTTCGATAATCCCACTCTGGCAGTATTCTTTCCACGCGATCTTCAAGGCCATTAGGAATTACTTACCATTCCTTCCATTTGGCCTTGGTAGAGTCTGATGTATTCTGTCGAGTGGATTTCTTTTCGTTATTCGTCCTAAGCTATATATATATAAATGTCGTGTCATCTAAAGAAATTGTCGAATCCTTAACCTACAGAATGTATCTTTCATAAGCAGCACAGACGACTGCAGAAATGTGAAACAAAGCTGAAAAATACATCTGTTATAGCACAATAAAGGCAGATACATTCAACAGACTGATGGAAAAGAGGAGAACCAATTGTCTCGGGTAACATTCCGCCTTACTCATCAAAACGTTTGGCTTGTGAATTCATTCGCACTGTTTGTGTAGACACAGAATAGCAAAAAGTGACGATGGTAGTGAAAAGATACACTGCCATGCGAGAGAAAAAGAGGTAGACAGTCATGACGGGAGAGAGACAGAGGCATTGAGAAGATAAATGGATGAAAGTGGTAGCAGACGGAGCAATTAGATCCCAGTGGAATCCAAAAGGCAGATGCGAGGAGAGCGTACAAATGCTAACCTCCGAACTGTAACAAGGTAAGTGTTGTCCTCTTTCGTCGACTCCCTACAGACAAGAATTAAAGTTTCTCGTTGTAGGGTCTGCAAGCCAGAGAAAATTGTTGTCAAGAACATATGTAGAGAGAGAACAATGGTGACTGAAGAGACATTCTGAAAAGGTAAAAAAAAAACTCTGGGGACCACACTCAGGCCTTGCGGTACCCATTGGCCACTGGCGTGGACTTCGATTGGTTGCCATATTCTTAGGATCTGAACACACGCGACTCCTTTTATGGGGCTAAATTAAAGACATGGTGTTCAGCAATAACCGCAAAACAATTGGTGAGCTAACAACGAGTCATCGCAGAATTTCGATAATATTTGAGATCCGGCCTATAAAGAGTCGCGGTTATATTCAGCCAATTATCACACAAGCTGAATGTGGGGCAAATGGGGGATCCAAACTGGGAATAAGTGGGAGGGACTTACTAGTTCCAGCATACGCCTTACAGCCAAGGAAAATCTCCCGAAAACCTTGGTCGGAACAGGGGGAGTGGTACCAATTTATATTGTTCCACAATGAAAACTAGATTATGAGGGGAGCACGATGGACTCTCGACGTTCGAGTTACTCTGGTAAACTCGTAGAGATCAGCTCGACAAATAGTGGACAAGCGTCTCCCTAGAGGAACCGCACCCGAGAGCGAGGTATCCTCTCCATCGTGCACAATATGGATTTTTTCCCTTGATTGTTGTTTCAGCACCTGCACACGTAGGTAGGCTGGCAGCAGCCTCATGCTTTTACATAAATGAACATAAAGTGATAAACAATGGTAAAAAGAGAAAAAAAGAACATTAACAATTTTACATAAAAATGTTGAAGTAAATGCACATTGCAAAGAAGTTAAAACATATATACTTTGGAATATAAAATCCTGTGCGACGGAGACACTTATAAAGACACATTGAGACTGGGTCGCTGACCACCACGAAACACTAAATTGATGAATGCAATGCTTGTCTGGAGCGGCGGTGGTTGCAATATTAAAACACACACTGGCGACTATGACATGCACAACAGTGGACGAAGCACTGAGTTAAAACACTACCTGATTGGTGCACGCCGCAGGGGAAGGGGGGAGGGTTCGAAGCGCGGGAGGAGGGGGTTAGAACTGGGTAGGGAGGACGAATCCAAGGGAGAGAGAAGGGAGAAAGATAGCCAAGCGGTGGGACTGGGAGAGAAGAGGGGGCGTTGAATCCATGAGAAGGACAGCAGAGCTAATGGATAGATATCAGGTCGGAGGGCATCATCTGTGAGTTGGAGATCTCGGAAGTTACCCTGGGAGAGGATGTGGAGATAAAGAGAGGGAGGGATACATTAGCGAAGGCGTGGCAGAGATCCAGGATGAGTGAGGATGGGGTAGACAAGAGGGTTGCGGGATTCTATTTTGCGGTTAATGTATAGGCGCCTGATACGTTCAAGAAACTGGAGACAGTGGGGATTGGGATGAGGTCATATAGAATCCGCGTTGGGGGGAGGGGAGGCGATTGCGATAGGCAAGGCGAAGGACGTGGCACACAGGATTTGAAGCGTTCGTTAGTAGTTAGGGAAGCGGAAATCCAGGCTGGATGGAAGCTGCAGATTCGATGGGTTGAGGCCCCACGTCCGGCCGGCGAGTATTTTAAGGCGGGACATGACCTTCTAGCGAACTGTGCAGAGGTGGGATGCCCAGGAGAGGGATGTGTCAAGGATGATGCCAAGGTGCCTGAGGGTGGGGGAGGGGGGGCGTGGCGGATGGGGTGACTGTGGAGGGCAGGGTGGAAGTGATTGGACGGTAGGCTGGGTTTGGGGCTAAGGAGAATATACAAAAACCAAAAACAAAAATAAATAAATAAAAATATAAAAAAACCTTTTTCTTTTCATTCTCCACTCCGAGGAGTGAAGCTGGGTGTTTGAGATCCGGCCCATAAAGAGTCGCGGTTCTATTCAGCCAATTATCAGACAAGCTGATAGTGGGGCATAGGGGGGATCCCAATTGGGAACAAGTGGAAGGGGCTTGCCAGTTCCGGCATACGCCTTACAACCAAGGAAAACCTCCCGAAAACCTTGGTCGGAACCGGGGGATTGGGACTAATTTAATTTTATCTGCGAGCCGTTGCCCCAGACTACAAATGGATTATCGGGAGAGCACGAGTGCACTCGAGAATCGGACGCCCGAGTCACTCTTATAGAGATCAGCTCGACCAACAGTGGACCGCACCCGTAAGCACGGTATCCTCTGCGTCCACCCCGACAATATTCAAAGGATGCGATGACATTTTAATACCGGCAGTGGGAGCTGCGACTGCGAGCGACACCTCCAGCGCTGGTGGAGCGCGCTGTCGCCGGCAGCTGCGGTCTCGGCCGGTCGCAGCCAGCCCCGGCGCCTTATATCACGGGGTGCAGGGCTGCGGGCGCTGGGCGGACTTTTTGTTAACGCCATACATCACCAAAGTTTTCTGGTTGCCGGGCAATAAGTCGCGACCGCCTAAAGATTAAACGTGATACATGGCGGCGGATTTCGGGAGCGCGCGCCTTTCTCTCAGAGCCGCCTTGTGGTCGCTGGGCTGTTACATCGATTGGCCGCCCCGCCCCACCCCGCCCCAGCCCTGCCCTGTCCTCCACACATACGCCCCCTCCCCCACCCCCTCCCTGACCGCCTGATAAATTCTCCAGAGCTTTTTCCAGACAGCGCCGAGCTCCCGTCCAGCCCACGCCGTGTCGCTGCCTGCCGCTCCAGCTACCTCAAGGTGTCTGATTAGAGCGTTAAAATCGCAGAACAGACTCCCTGTGCATGGAAACAGATGTTACGAAATGCGCCCCTTTTTCGTCTGTTTTGCCAGTTACCAGATATGGCCCCGAGTTAAACTGCCAGCTTCGGTTCCGTTTCGCAACTGGAATCGGACGCGAAACTTCTCCTCCTCGTGTACTAGATTCGAATAACGCATGGCAGTGCGGTTGGTTCAAATTCTCAATAACCGCTGATGTGTGTTCACTTGAACACGTTAGCATCGGACAGAATCACCGCGCTATTATGTCTTTATTGTGACCAACCAGCTGGAAACTCGGTCGTGCATTTATTTGCCCCATATATTCTTGCTTCCTTTCACTGTTCATTTTCTCCTGCCTTCTGTCTAATTGTCCTCCTCCTCTAACTACCTCCTCTAAGCACTCCTCTACCTCCTATAAGCACTCCTCTAACTAAGCACTTCTCTAACTACCTCCTCTAGGCACTCTTCTGGCTACCTCCTCTACCTCCTCTAACTACCTCCTCTAAGCACTCCTCTAACTACCTCCTCTAAGCACTTCTCTAACTACCTCCTCTAGGCACTCGTCTGTCTACCTCCTCTACCTCCTCTAATTACCTCCTCGAAGCACTCCTCTACCTCCTCCTACTTTCACTTTCCATTCTCCTCCTCGTTTCTTTAAACAACACTTCGAACACTACACTTACTTCAAACTTCCATTCGTCAGCTCCTACTTCCCCTGTCTTTGTTCATCTCATTCTGACCCTCTGTCTTTCACTGTCTCTCTATTTTCTCTTCCTGCCCATCAATACTTTTCTCTCGCCTGTCAATCACCTTATCGCCCACCCAAAGTACCCCCACACTTCTATAACTGTCTCCCCCTGTTCCTCGTCCCTCTGCCATCTCCTCCTTCTCTATCTGTTCTATGTTCAAATGTTTGTAAGCCTATTTGGTTATTAGTCTATCTGTACTTCTCCTTTTATTATTACTATTATTATTTACACACACAATTCTATAGTTTTATTGCTGCCTTGCATACTTGACCTTCACAGCAAGAGGAAGAAACTGTCTCCATAAAATCTCCTTTCGTGGACGGCAGATGGTACTTTACCTACAGACTTCGACACCAAACAATTTTTTTTTTTTTTCAGTATTGAAAAATTTTCCACATATCGAAGCAATAAAAACATTCAAATTTTTGTAAATCTTTGAAACAAAAATGCAGTGGTCATTATATGAAAACTAATTGACTTATCTTAAGGGAGGTCTCGAACCTCCGACTGAGAGCATACGCGCACTCCACAGAAAAGGCGCGTTATAGGGCACGGCCATTTCCGTTCGCCCTATAACTTCGAAACACTACGACAGTTGCATGGTTGAGGGTACCATCGACACCTTTACAGCGATCACAATGACAATTATATGTACAGGATGTCCCATTTATTTTGACCACCAAAAATATGTCTGGAACAACAACAGCTATTGTACAATGACTTTCACCGGTATCAGTGTAAGGCTGGGGTTCATGAACGCAAAATTCTAAAACGAAAGCATATTTGCTTTTAACTCAAACGTATGTGCTTTTAAGAAACCCTGTATTGTAATATATAACATGATAAATCACATAAACAATGACGTTGATTCCATCGCAATACGCCATTTATATCCCGAGATATCGGTGTTTGAAATACGCGATGCGCACGGCTAGTTGAAGTCCTGAGACTCAGGCGAGAACCCCATGCTTCTCAGGACGTGCGCTAGCCGCGCCTTGTTGAAATTAGAGATTTTTAGGCTGTTGATGTTTGTCAGGAAGTCAATGACCTTGTTAATTAATGGAAAGTGGCATGGTACTGAAAAGCACTGCGAAAAAAGTGTTCCGATGTTTCACCTCATTCAACTTTCTGCGAATCAGAAATTCCTTCAGTTCCTCTCTCTCTGTCTCTCTCTTTCTCTACCTTCTTTTTTTCCTTCCCTCACCTTCTTGCCACCGGCTGGATGCCACAAACAGTCTCTGATAGAAGAGCATTGGTCAGCTGATCTGAAATATTTTGCCTCTGTCTGCAAATTCCACAAACTTGTGTCTAAATGCCGTCGTTTCGCTCAACAGAAAGTCTCGCGTCGCCGCATTGTCTGAATGGAGACAACAGAGCCTGGCATCCGAAAGTCGCTCTGACTGCCTTCTATGAAGGTCGTGGCCCAGGCACTGCGCGTGTACGCACTTCGCTGCTAGCATTGGTAGGCTCTACAAGCGAGAAGCGTTCCACCGGTACATAGGCGGATATATCCGCGAATAGCCGCAGTAATTCTTACTTTTCGGATAAAATTGTGAGCGACGCGGATATCCGCGTGTTATGTGCGGATAAAGAGCGAGGTATCTGCCCAGTACGTCTGTCGAAATGTTAGCTGAAAATGTCTAGCCTGTGGGCATTCTTCTGATGAAGACACCCTTAGTTCTTACCAAATATTGATCGTTGTTGATATGGTCTTCAGTCCGGAGACGGGTTTGATGCAGCTCTCCAACCTACTCTATCCTGAGCAAGCCTTTTCATCTCCTCATAAGAACGGCAACCCACATCCACTTGAATCTGCTTACTGTACGAGTCTCTTGGCCTCCCTCTGCGATTTTTACCCCACACACTTCCCTCCAATGCTAAATTTACGATTCCCCGATGTCTAAGAATGTGTCCTACCAAGCGATCCCTTCTTTTAGCCAGGGTATGCCAAAAATTCCTTTTCTCACCAATTCTGTTCAGTACTTCTTCATTAGTTATGCGATCTACCCACCTAATCTTCAGCATTCTTCTGTAGCACCACATTTCAAAAGCCTCTATTCTTTTCCTGTCTACACTGCTTATCGTCCATGTTTCACTCCCATACAAGGCAACACTCCACACAAATGCCTTCAGAAAAGACTTCCTTACACTTAAATTAATATTACATGTTAGCAAATTTCTCTTTTTCAAAAATGATTTTCTTCCCATTGCCATTCTGCATTTTATATCCTCTGTACTGCGACCATCACATGTTATTTTACTACCCAAGTAACAAAACTCATCTACCACCTTCATTGTTTCGTTACCTAATCTAATTCCTTCAGCATCGCCCGATTTTCTAAGACCGCATTCCATTATTTTTGTTTTGCTCTTGTTAATGTTCATTTTATATGCTCTCTTCAACACACTGTCCATTCCATTCAATTGCTCTTCCAGGTCCTTTGCTGTCTCTGACAGAATTACAATATCATCAGCAAAACGCAATGTTTTTTTTTCTTCCCTCTGTACTTTAATCCCTATTCCAAAATTTTCCTTGCTTTCCTTCACCGCCTGCTCGATGTACAAATTGAATAACATCGGAGAAAGGCTACAACCCTGTCTTACTCCCTTCCCAACTGATGCTTCCCTTTCATGACCTTCGAGTCTAATAACTGCGGTCTGGCTTTTGTACAAGTTATAAATAACTCTCCTTTCTCTATATTTTACCCCTGCTGACTTCAGAATTTGAAAGAGTGTATTCCAGTCTACATTGTCAAATGCTTTCTCCAAATCTACAAAAGCTAAAAATATAGGTTTTCCTTTCCTTAATCTATCTTCTAAGATAAGACGTAAAGTGAGTATTGTCTCCGGGGTTCCTATGTTCCTCCTGAATCCAAACTGATCTTCCCCAAGGTCAGCTTCTACCAGCTTTTCCATTCTCCTGTAGATAATTCGTATTAAAATTTTGCAACCATGACTTATCAAACTGATGGTTCTGTAATTTTCACACCTGTCTGCGCCTGATTTCTTTGGAATGGGGATTCTTGTGTCCCAACTTCGTCGCCGCTTTTGTGTCCCAGCCTCGTCGTAGGTGTCGGTGGCCGAGTGGAACGAGACCGACACAGTAGCAAGACAGCACGCCGGTGCAGGTACGGAGGGGAGCAGCCAGAAACTACAAACACTCGAGTAAATTAGAAAGAGATATATTTTGCACAGAATGTAACAATACTTAACTTTTACATAGTACTGCAGAATGTTGATACATAGTTGTTAGAGGCCTGCCTAGTGCCTGTACAATAGCAAAGTCTTCACTCGTGCCTATCGGATTACGAAGGTCCTAACTCGTGGCTATCTCAGTCCGAAGTGCTATATCTATCCGTGGTGGCCACGAGCGGGGTTCCAGCAGAGGGCGCTCGTGGCTGTGGTCGGAAGAACGCCGCGCCGTGCATGCATGGCGGCGCGCGGCGAAAGTAGGTGGCGCGCACTTTGTACTTGTGCGACACCACAGGGATTATTACATTTTTCTTAAAGTCTGAGGGCATTTCGCCTGTCTCATACATCCTATACACCAGTTCAAATAGTTTTGTCATGGCTGGCTCTCCCAGAGACTTTAGTAGCTCTGAGGGTATGTCATCTACTCCTGGGGCCTTGTTCCGACCGAGGTCTTTCAGGGCTCTGTCAAATTCATCTCTCAGTATAGTATCTCCTATTTCATCTTGATCTACTTCCTCTTCCCTTCCTACAACAGTGTCTCTAAGTTCATTTCCTTTGTAGAGCTGCTCTATGTACTCTTTCCACCTTTCAGCTTTCCCTTCTTTGCTGAGAACCGGCTTCCCATCTGAGTTCTTGATATTCGTAGAGTTGCTTTTCTTGTCTCCAAATGTCTCTCTTTTATTTTCCTGTAGGCGGTATCTACTTTTCCCCTTCTTATACATTCTTCTACAGATTTGCATTTGGCTTCTAGCCACTCCTGCTTAGCCATTTTGCACTTCCTGTCAATTTCATTTTTTAATCGTCTGTACTCCATTTTGCCTGTTTCATTTATTGCATTTTTATATTTTCTCCTTTCATCAATTAAATCTAGTATTTCCTGTGATATCCAAGGATTTTTCGTAGGTCTTTCCTTTCTACCTATTTTGTCCTCTGCTGCCTTCACTATTTCATGTCTCAATGCTACCCATTCCTCTTCTACTGTTTTATTTCCCCCTGTTTCTGTCAATTGTTGCCTAAATCTCCCTTTGAAATTCTCCACAACTTCACTTTCCTTCAATTTATCTGGTAAGTCCCATCTCCTTATTTTCCTACCTTTCTGCAATTTTTTCAGTTTCAGCCTACAGTTCATGACTAACAAGTTATGATCAGAGTCTATATCTGCCCCTGGGTACGTCTTGCAGTTTATAACCTGGTTCCGGAATCTATGTCTTACCATTATAAAATCTATCTGATACCTTCCGGTGTCTCCTGGTCTCTTCCATGTATACAACCTTCTTTTGTGATTCTTAAACCAGGTGTTTGTTCCGTGCAAAATTCTACCAGGCGACTTCCTCTTTCATTCCTCCTGCCCAGTCCATATTCACCTATTATTTTTCCTTCTCTTCCTTTTCCTACTACCGAATTCCAGTCTCCCATCACAATTACGTTTTCCTCTCCCTTAACTGTCTGAATAATTCCCTGTAGCTCCTCATATATTTCTTCGATCTCCTCATCATCGGCAGAGCTAGTTGGCATATAAACCTGTACTACTGTTGTCGGTGTTGGCTTTGTATCTATCTTGACAATGATAATGCGATCACTGTGCTGCTCATAGTAGTTTACCCGCATTCCTATTTTCTTATTCATTATCAGTCCTACTCCTGTGATACCCCCAACTGATTTTGTATTTATAATCCTGTACTCACCTGACCAGAAATCCTGTTCATCCTGCCACCGAACTTCACTAATCCCCACTATATCTAACTTCGACCTATTCATTTCCCTTTTTAAATTTTCTAATTTTCCTACCCGATTAAGGGATCTAACATTCCACGCTCCGATCCGTAGAATGCCAGTATTGTCTTTCCTGATGAAAACATCCTCCTGAGTAGTCCCCGCCCGGAGATCCGAATGAGGGACTATTTTACCTCCGGAATATTTTACCCGAGAGGATGCCATCATCATATGTTCATACAGTAGAGCTGCATGTCCTCGGGAAAAGTAACGGCTGTAGTTTCCCCTTGCTTTCAGCCGCTCGCAGTAGCTGTGTGGCAAAGCCACATTAGCTGATGTTACAAGGCCAGCTCAGTCAATCATCCAGACTGTTGTCCCTGTAACTACTGAAAAGGCTGCTGCCCTTCTTCAGGAACCACACGTTTGTCTGGCCTCTCCACAGATACCCCTCCGCTGTGGTTGCACCTATGGTACGGCTATCTGCATCGTTGAGGCATGCAAGCCACCCCACCTCGGCAATGTCTTTGGTTCATGATAAAGTAACTAAAACGTGCAACGTGTTGGGCTCCAGAGTAGGTAAATCGTCTGATGTGATTCTGAAAACGAAAAATTAGTAAACACACCGGATTTACAAAATTAATCTGTTTTCTACGTTTCATTTCTCATAATCAGAGCAACTAGCCCAAGTTACAGTGTATTTTCCTCGCCGGCCGCGGTGGCCGAGCATATGGCGGCGCGCCAGTCACGGTCTGCACGGCCACTACGGGCGGGGGTTTGAATCCCCCCTAGGGCATGGATATTTGTGCCGTCTTTAGTAGTAGCTAGTTCATAAGTATGTTTAGGGACTGATGACCTCGTAGTTAAGTCCCATAAGCTCTACAAACATTTGAAATTTTTTTGTATTTACCTCAGTGATTCGATGTACGCAAGAGTTATTTGATGAACTTACCGAATTGTTACTTAGACATAGCGAAGTTGGCCGTCTTTTACTAGTAGCAATAACTTGGTGCCGCCCAACTGTCTGAAGAAAGTCTTTCAACTGGATGCCAGTTGCTTGTCACTGTTTCCACTTAACAGTAATAAAAATATCGTGACTTCCAGTTCACTTGTTATCTTGGAGACGCCGTCGGAGGTTCGAGTCTTCCCTGGGCCATGTGTGTGTGTGTGTGTGTGTGTGTGTGTGTGTGTGTTGTCCGTTGTGTTATTTTACCTTATTTTAAATAGTTTGTAAACTACGGCCGGTTGACCATGCAGTTTGGTCCCATAGATTTAGAAACATTTGAACAATTGTTATCTTGGAGAAGTATTACTGTGGAGGGGGGGGGGGAGTGAATGGAGGGTTACCCGATACCCGATAGTCTGGATGATTGAGCTGGGCCGCAGTGGAGTAGCCGAGCGGTTTCTCGGTGGAACCTGTCGCTGGTCTTTTATTGCCGCTGCCGCAACTCTAGTTATTCTTTACCGGGCGCCCTGACTCAGCGCGCCCGGTCAGAGGGCTCAACGCTCTCTGTAATTAAAAAGCTGAGCCAAAGAACACGTAGAACCAAACGAACAAACACGATCAGCGTCCGCAAGGGCAAAAATTACCCATAGAGCAAAAAAAAAAAAAAAAAAAAAAAAAAAAAAAATGCTGTTTTAAGCTCCTCGTTGCGGAGCGCGCAGTTGCTCGCCGTGAAGGTTCGAATCCTCCCTGGGACATGGGTATGTGTGTTTGTTCGTTCGTAGGTTAGTTTACGTAGGTTTAAGTAGTTTGTAAGCTAAGGACTGATGACCACGCAGTTTGGTCCGATAGATTTACAGACATTTGAACATTTATTTATTTTTTTTATTTTTTTATTGAGCTGGCCTTCTAACACCAGCTGATGTGGTTTTGCCATATACTTACTGCGAGCGGTTGAAAGCAAGGGGAAACTAAATCCGTTAATTTTCCCTAGGACATGCAGCTCTACTGTATGATGGCGTCTTCCTGGGTAAAACGAATTACACAACTACACCAAAAAACTTCTTGAGGATGCAAAAGGCTTCTTGAGGAACAAAATGAGAATAGAAACCAATGCCCGGAAACGTGAACCAACGACGCTACAGGGCGTCGAAGCTCTTGGAGGGAATGTCTAGTGGCAGGTGCTGGTGCCTTTAACTTGGACTCTCCACATCATCATTTAACCCGTCTTGCTACCGTTCATGCACCAACAAAGTGGTTTGCTTTTTCAGCAGGACAATGCACGTCCACATGTACCACCCACCGTGCTCTTTAAGGTGCACGTCGACCGCCCTGGCCAGCACGATCCCCAGATCCGTCTCCCACAATGTTTGGGACTGGATGAAACGTCGTGTTGCGCGGCCTGCAAGAGCGGCACGAAATCTGGCCCAGCTGATGCACCAGATGGAAACTGCAAGGCAGGCCATACCGCAAGACTACGTTCGGCACCTGCATTGCTGCGAAAGAAGGGTATGCACCGTACTAGCACAGTCCAACATAGCAGTCGCGACACTCACCGGTGCAAAATCTGTTACCGCCTGACAGCTAACACTACACTAGCGCTCCAAGCGGTGAGCAAGGGAGCCGCCTGTTAACCTCATATATATAATACGAATATCGTTTTATTCTCGCACCCTTTTCTACGTAATTCACGATACGACTGTTTTATTTTAAATACAAAGGTTTTAGCCTAATATCAGACGAAACGGATGAAGCATAAATAAATAGTAATTGAACTAAAACAGATTAACGAAACGATGAAAGCTAGAACCTACTCACGCAGAGACGTGTGCCTCCGAATATTTTTGCAGCTTTCCCCAATGAAACGGAAGTAATGTAAGCCTAAGGAGCGTACCGTGTAGCTTCAATGTAAACGCGCATGACGCACAGTTTCTTTTCATTTTCTATTGGGTTTTAGTTTTTAGGACAACTGTTAGCAAAACTACGACTTTCGTGTTTCTTATTGTTCTGTGTCTGCCGAGATGCTTCCAAGTAATAGCAGAAATACGTAAAACATTTTTTGAGAGTTCAAAGTTTACAAACTGTCCTCCGTGCATATTTAAAAAAATGTATGATCACTGACGCCCAGATTTGAGTTTGGTGTTAATATTTTCTACAAAAACTGGGTATTTGCATATCTCCCTAGGTGGTTTACATCTTATTTTCCGAACTTTCAATTTTAGTAAAAATAGGGTTTCAGAGTATTGTAGCATATTCTTCAGAATATTAGTCTATATCGTAGGCCTATCATGCGGTTTTTTTCTGTACCTTTGGACATCCATACTGCAGTACACTGTGAGCCATTTTCTACTTCTAAAAAGGTCAAACAATCACCATTATACATAAATATATACAATTTTCAGGTGAATCGTAACGGATAGTTTTCAGCAGAATGATTGGTACGTACCTCTCAGCCGGCCGTGGTGGATGACACTCTTCGCCATTGCTATCTAACCACTCCTCGCTTCCCTCACACAACATCTCCAGGGATTAGAAATTAGGAGAGAAAAGATCGTATGCAATGCGTACGCTGATGATGTCGGATTTCTGGCCACGACTGGCAACGAAGTCGTGACTGCGCTGGAGATAGTCAGGAAATACGAACAAGCTTCAGGCGCAAAACTTAATGAAGCGAAGTCCGGGATATTCCATATTGGACGTGGCATCAGGCTACAAACTCAAGGCTTGCTACCAGAGCTCGCAACAATGAAATGCCTTGGCATTGATTTTAAACGGCCCATACAGAAAACTATTGCTGTTAATTATCGGAAACTACTGAACAGCATGCGAGCCCATGTACAAGAACATAGTTTAAGGAAACTCGACGAACTCCAAAAGTCGCAGTTGCAAATGTTTACATTACATCTAAAGTAAACTATGTAGCACAAGTCTTGCCCCTTCCTGCAACCGTGGCCAAAAGCATGATATCTGCTCTAGGACACTTCGTGACCCGCGGACGAATCTTCAGAGTTAATTACGACACGCTGATGCTTCCCACGACACATGGGGGTTTAAACCTCACAGATGTCAGTCAAAAAGCGAAAGCTCTGTACCTCTCCAACACGTACAAAGAATGGAAAAAGCAAGGTGGTAGCCTTACTGCACACTTGGTAAACGAAACAGCTCTTGTTGACCTAAATGCACCTGTCAATGTCCGACACATCCCTAACGGATTGCACCACTTAAAATATTTTTTCGTGGAATACAGTTACATACACGGCAGGATACCAGAACAGGAAATCGTAAAGGTTAAAGACCTTTACAAACAGCTGATGAAAAACAAAGTCGGAAACAATATAGAACAGAAATACCCATCAAATAACTGGAACATAATCTGGGAAAACATTCACAGCAGGAACGTACCAACGTCCGTGAAAGCGACTTGGTATTTCGCGGTCAACAGGAAAACTGCAACGAACTCTAGACTACATGCAATTCGGCTGGCACCTACACCGCTGTGTCCACTCTGCAACGTAATAGACGACGATGCACATAGACTCTTGTGTAAAAAGGTTGGAGACATATGGCTCTATGTTAAACAAAAGTTAGCTAGCATCAGCAGAACCACACCCAATGCCTTTACAGCTGCTGATTTCCTGACACCGGATAGCATTCCATATCTAAGAACTAAAAGAAATGCTGTCAACTGGTTGAAGGAGCAAACTCTTCATTACATCCTAAGTAAAGAATCAAGCAATGTGGTGGATTTCTAGGTGTATCTTACAATGAAAACCACATGCTGATGCGTAATAAAAAGTACAAACAAACTTTCGCAAATTTTTTTGACTAGAACAATAATGTAAAGCATTACAAGAAGTTTTCATTTAGAAGAATGTTCTTGTTTTGACTTTTCTGTTACATGCAACAAGAGAAGGTTTTTAGGGAAACAAAAAGAAGACAGCCATGGGACATTTAATTTCAGATATTTATGTTATTGCGTTGACGACTCCATATAACCCAGTGATGAAACTGGACGTTCTGTTTCAATTACAAATTTATTTTAATTAGTATAACAAGAAGAAGAAATTTAGTTTACTCATGACTAACATCAACACAGTCTTAAATCATCGGTAAATCAGAAGAAGAAAGTTAAGTATGTTACCACATTACATCTAAGAGGAAACGAACGTATCTATTCACACACATGATTCTTGATTTCCTACAAGACACACAGAAAAAGGGATTTTCTTTTCATTACCGTTTTTAATTCTTTACAATTTTTTTTTCTTATTCATCTTATTCTATTTTGAAATCACGCGGCACGCAATGTTAAAAAAAAACTCTACTAATTCATCTATTTGTACGACGAAGAAGAACAAACATTTACTTCCTTTACCGAATATTTCCGACACAATACGGAAATATATATATATATATATATATATATATATATATATATATATATATATATATATATATATATATATATCAGTTCTGTATGGCAAAAAGAAGAGCCAGCCGCGGTGGCCGAGGGGACTGAGGCGCTTCAGTCACGGTCTGCACGGCCACTACGGTCGGGGGTTCGAATCCCCCCTCGGGCATGGATATTTGTGCCGTCCTTAGTATAAGGTAGTTGATAAGTAGTTTGTAAGTTTAGGGACTGATGACCCCGTAGATAAGTCCCATAAGCTCAACAAACATTTTTTTCGTACCTCTCAGTGTCCTTAAGAAATTTGAAAACAGGCAAATGAGGTATTTTTTCTGGTTGTTGCTACATTTTATTGCGCTACAAGCGTTCCCCATTCCGGAAAGTATCACGAAAACGGATATAAGCTAGGAATAACCCGACATACAATGCACGATGGACTGATGACCTAACTGTTTAGTCCCCTTAAAACCAATAAGAACGCACGAAATACCGCCAACTCAGTAGTGTCCCCTGCTGGCCGCTTGGTGCGCTGCTATCGCGATGGGTAATAAAAATTCATTCGAGTGTCGTGACTGGTATGTTAGACTGTGGTACTAGTGTCAATGTCTTGGTGACTGCACTCAAATGGCTATGGCCTTTTCTGTGTTGTATGCAGCCTCAAGAATGTGTCAATAAAATTTTCAACTTCTGGTTAGAAGAATTCATGCTGTTCTTTCCCCATTTTCCAGGAGTGTAGTTTACGATCCTTTTTCGTCTCTGGAAACTGTCGGCTGAGTGATCTCGGCGTTTGCTTGCGTGAAACGATTGATACGGCTAATGAGCTGCAGTCACACACGTGACCGGCGGCGATAGCTGACCGGAAAGGTCAGGGCGTGCCGCGTGTGACTGGAGAGCCGTCAAACGCAGCGGAAACGCCAGCGCCGACGCCGAACGCCAGCGGTGGGCGTCAACGTCAAAGCGCGCAACGCCGATGAATTAAAACCGCCGCACAGGGTCGGGTTTCGGGCAAATTCCGCGGTACGTCAGCTCGTGTAGCCGGCGCAGAAACAGCGCTGTGGTATGCACGACGTATACAAGAACGCGGCCTGCTTCCAAACCTCGTGTCTTGCTGGTGAGGGAGGAAGCAGATCAAGGTTGTGGCAGGTTGTGGCTCTTATGTGAGTAAACAAAGCTTCGAGCGGCTGAGTTAGGTTTTACCATTGACTTCGTTGCCTCCCATTCTTGAGCAACAGTTACATCTGATGCAAAAGTTCTAGTTTTAATGAATTTGATAATTTGACGCTCTGCATGCTCAGGGATAAATTTATTTGCTTAAACTGTGCTCTTGCAGAGCGTGATTCGAAGTGCGGCGGCCGGAGGTGATGGTTGTATGACTGTGTTCTGTGTCTGTGTGATTGCGTGAGTGTTCTCTGTTTTCTGAAGAAGGCCATGGCCGATAGCTGAAAGTGTTGTATGTGTTTGTCTTTTGTATGTGCCTGTCGCAGCTCGTCGCTACGTCTTTGCAGTGAGTTGTAAACAGTCCTTAATATATTATGAATGAAACATCAGTTTTATGCAAGGAAGACTGTTTTCTTTTACCAAAATTTAAACTAATTTTGGATGTCAACAAAGTTCGCTTCTTCAGAGACGTATTTCTTCTCACAGCCATTCTGCATTTTATGACAAAAAAAATGTTCTTTCGGAGGACACTTTATTTTCCCCATGAAAACGCACAAGAGGTCAGGTGACACATAGCAAAGCTTGTCACGTCAAGTGTTAAAACTGCCGTCTACTTCTAATTGGCAACTGTCAGCAAAAAGAGACAATGTCGGCTGCAACTGTGGTCAGCCTATGCAGTCTAACATTGTATACCTTCCTAAATACTTTAATATCTCTGTACACCGTATCTGATTATGAAATTTGCTAGAAAATGATATTGTCAATCGTTATTACTTCCGTCACCATTTATCTAATTAACCCTCTCATGCGTTGTGTCCTCATATGAGGACACTTCAATTTTGTCTCATTCCCGCCACCTTTTACATCCGAGGAGATCGTAAAAGCACATGTACCCCATACGAGGACTAATAATGAATGCTAGAATATCTCCTAGGCGGAAATATTAGTTGTTCGGCTAATAGAGGTTACAAGAGAGAGTAGAGGCAAGCCTTCGGATGAAAGCACATTGTTGTCTCCACATTGGGAAAAAAATGCGTGTCATTCGATACCCAACGAATTACGTTTCGATGTGGTATCGCACTGGCCAGCTAAGTCAGGTGATCCCAATGCCAAGAGGTGTCATGATCGGGACTGCCAACGAAAAACAGGTTACAATTGAGAAAAAATGTGTACTTGCTGTGAGCCCTGAGTGCCTGAAACAATTTCATTGTAAGTACAAATTAGTCTACACTCTTAATGTATTATTTGATATTATTAACAGATGTTCCATCTAAAATGTAACGGTTTTCGTACTCACTGTCCTCTTTTGAGGACACCTCGATATTGGAATAGGAAACTATTTTTTTAGATAAATTATGATGAATTCTGCAGGTCATAAGTTACCAAATAATGTATCAGAAATGTTGTTCACTTTCGTGTTGGTAATTCGTGCTTGAGAGGGTTAATAAACATGGAGGTTTGTTTGTAAGAATATACATTTTTACACGCAAAACAGGACACAACACCTTTGATCTTTTCTTTGCCATCAAATTTTTTTCCAAATCGACGATTTCAATTTGGTTTCCTTCACTAATATCAAATCACCTCTTTTCACTTTACACGATATACTGTCCATTCATGTGTTCATTAAAAAAAAATAGCTGTCACTGTATTCACTACAATATACGTTGTCACTCGGTCACTACAAAGCGCTAACTGAAGGCAGCGGAAATTTGGCATGGCACCTCTGGTGGGCAGTGGCACAGAGTAACATTTGTCTGAGGCAGTGGGCCGGTTTGCCACTGCAGATAAGACACGGTCACGTGAACAGATTAGGCGCAGGTCCCTCGGGTACAGCTACGTCCGCTGTGGTTACGAGATGAGGAGAACAGACTTCCGCTCTACCTGGGCCCTGCGATGTTTAGTACGGTGCATACCCTTCTTTCGCAGCAATGCAGGTGCCGAACGTAGTCTTGCGGTATGGCCTGCCTTGCAGTTTCCATCTGGTGCATCAGCTGGGCCAGATTTCGTGCCGCTCTTGCAGGCCGCGCAACACGACGTTTCATCCAGTCCCAAACATTCTGGGAGACGGATCTGGGGATCGTGCTGGCCAGGGCAGTCGACGTGCACCTTAAAGAGCATGATGGGTGGCACATGTGGACGTGCATTGTCCTGCTGGAAACGCAAACCAGTTTGTTGGTGCATGAACGGTAGCAAGACGGGTTAAATGATGATGTGGAGAGTCCAAGTTAAAGGCACCAGCACCTGCCACTAGACATTCCCTCCAAGAGCTTCGACGCCCTGTAGAGTCGTTGGTTCACGTTTCCGGGCATTGGTTTCTATTCCCATTTTGTTCCTCAAGAAGCCTTTTACATCCCCAAGAAGTTTTTTGGTGTAGTTGTGTAATTCGTTTTACCCAGGAAGACGCCATCATACAGTAGAGCTGCATGTCCTAGGGAAAATTAACGGATTTAGTCCCCTTGCTTTCAACCGTTCGCAGTAAATACGAGGTATGTCCACAAAGTAAGTTCCGTTTGGTTATATAAACCAAACGTGAACAGATACAGAAAAAAATTATATTGCATAAAAATCTACAACTGTTCAACTACTATTCTACATAACTTCCGAAATTTTGTAGGCACTTGTCATAGCGTGGCACAAGTTTTTGTGTGCCTTCTTCATAGAAGGTTGCCGCCTGTGTATTTAAGTATGTGGTAACGTGTTCTTTCAGCTCATCATCGTTGAAGTGTTGACCACCAAGGACAGATTTTGGGTGTAAGAATAGATGAAAAGAGTTTTCTTTTTCCCTTCGCGTTACCGCCCGACTTCACAAGGCGAATGTGACCAAACAACTCTTACGGGAATTTCACTGGGACGTGTTTGATCATCCTCCGTACAGTCTCGCTCCTAGCGACTTTCTTCTTACACCTAAAACATGTCCATGGTGGTCAACACTTCAGCGATGATGACGAGCTGAAAGAATATGTTACCACATGGTTGAATACTCAGGTGGCAACCTTCTACGAAGAAGGCATACAAAAACTTGTGCCAGGCTGTGAGAAATGCCTAAAAAATTTCGGAAGCTATATAGAAAAGTAGTTTAATAGTTGTATATTTTTGTACAATAAATATTTTTTTCTGAATCTGTCCACGTTTGTTTTAAATATCCAAAAGGGACTTATTTTGTGGACATACCTCGTATATGGCAAAACCACATTGGCTGGTGTTACAAGGCCAGCTCAGTTAGTCATCCAGACTGTTGCCCCTGTTGTTGCTATCGGTTAACCCTCCATTCCTTTCTCCCCAATACCCCGCTATCCACAAAATAATAAGAAGAAATAAATTAAAAAAAATAAATAAAAAATTCTCGAGGATAACAATCCAACATGAAGTCACGAAATTTTTTATTACTTTGAACTTGAAACAGGAACATGCAAGTGGCGTCCAGTTGAAAAACTTGCTCCAGACAGTTGGGCGGCACCAAGTTATTGCTACTAGTAAAAGATGGCCAACTTCGCTATGGGTCACTAGAATAAGTAACAATTGGGTAAGTTAATCAAATAACTCTTGCGTACTTCGAATCACCGAGGAAAATGCACCAGTCATATCTGTAACTTGGGTCGAGTTGCTGTGGTTATGAGAAATGAAACTTAGAAAAGATATTAATTTTTGTAAAGGCAGTCAGGGCTAATAACCATGGATGTTCATGTTCCATTTCTTGCCAAATTACAATGCTATAACAACACGAAAAGAAAATAGGTTTCATTTCCCCTCCCATGCCAACCTATTACACGACAATATTCACAAAGGGTTTAAGTGATAAATCTTTGTTATGGGTACAAAAGCATGGTCCTTCTGTTGTTGTTGTTGTTTAGAGGGGACTAGACTGCACGGTCATCAGTCCCCTGTTGCAAGCAAAGCCAATGCGGCGTATTGCAAGATGAAAAAGGCGATCATTGAAACACACAAAAGATAAAGCACGATGGGTACACAATGACAAGGAGCATTGAGTTCATGACAGGCAAAGAAGAAAACTCAAAGAGTAAATAATGATAATTGGACTAAAAAGTTACAGCAGAATGTTGTGGCTGGCTGATCACGAGGATAATAAAGGATGAGCCAGCCACTCTGCACATTCTAAAACATACGAATAAAAGAAGGTCAGACAACACAAAATAAGAAGGGTAAAATGTTATGAAAGATGGGTGCCTGAGAGATCAGGCTAAGGAACCCACCTTTATATCAAATGGTAAAACCCAGCTGCACGGATAAAACATAAAACACGATCAGCTGTAGCAGCGTCGTCACCAAGAATAAAAGGAAGTGCAGCTGGCAGGTCAAAGGACTGTCGTAAGTCAGCTAAAATGGTACAGTCCACCAGGATGTGGACCACTGTCAATATAGTGCCGCAGCGACACTGTGGAGGATCCTCCCGTCGAAGTAGATGGCCATGTGTCATCCACGTGTGACCAATACGCAGACGACAAAGGACGACTGACTCCTTCCGAGAGGCCCTCAGGGAGGACTTCCATGGAGCTGTAGAACGCTTCACTGCACGGAGCTTATTTGGGGCAGGTGAGTCAACCCACTCAGTGTTCCAAAGCCCAAGTACCTTCCGGTGGAACTCTAATCGGAGGTCCCTCTCTTGAACGCCAATTTCTAAGAGGCTGGAAGTAATTGCCTGCTTAGCCAGTCGATCTACGCGTTCGTTCCCCGGAATTCCAATGTGTCCAGGAGTCCAAACGAAGGCCACAGTGCGGCCAGACTGGACGAGAAGGTTAATAGAGTCCTGGATGGACCGCACCAGGGGGTCTTTTGGAAAGCACTGGTCAAGGGCTTGCAAGCCGCCCAGGGAGTCGCTGCAGATAACATACGACTCCCCGGGACAGGCTGTAAGATGCTCAAGTGCTCGACAGATAGCGATCAGCTCCGCAGTGAATATACTACTCCCACAGGGTAAGGCGTGTTGTTCAATGTCGTCATTATGGGTGTAGGCATACCCACAACGGCCACCAACCTTTTGGCTTCAACCAGTCCTGTTCTCAGCATAGATAACACCACCTCCATTTATTCTAATCTCCTTCGGAGTTATATATTCACTAAACTCCTTGTATATTCAGGATAGTGAACTTCAACTGTCTAATCGTAACAGCCAAAGATGTTCCTATTACCTTTGTTGCGAAATTACAATATGGCTGCTACTGATATTTACTAGAAAAAAGTTTAGATTATAGTGCCATACCACCCTAATACATCGCACATTGCTATAAAGCTTACACAAAGCATTAAACAATTCTTTGTAAATTCATTTACCAAATTGCAAGATGACGGATAATACGAAACCGTGTGCAAAACATATGAATGTGTTGAGAAGCAGGTGAGGTCTACTCAGAGATCAGACTTGTACAAACAGTATAGAAACGTTCAAATGTTTGTATAGCTTATAGGACTTAACTACGGGGTCATCAGTCCCTAAACTTACAAACTACTTATGAACTAACTAATACTAAGGACGGCACAAATATCCATGCCCGAGGGGGATTCGAACCCCCGACCGTAGTGGCCGTGCAGACCGTGACTGGAGCGCCTCAGCCCCTCAGCCACCGTGGCCGGCGCCTCTACAGAGATTACTGGTGCACAGATATTACTGAGTTCTGTGCTCAGTGACCACAACGATACAACCAGTTTGCATAGAGATCACTGTAGAGTTATACAAATGAGACCATATACTTCTTTTCATCACTCATAATGCCAACATACATATGGCTTTTTTTTCTCTCCATCTCCAATGACGATGTCGTCGACGTGTAGTTAAACCCTAATCTTCTTGCCTTCCACAATTTCTCTGTTGTGCACATATGTGACAAAGCACATTTCGAATTATACAAGTTTCTTTTACCCTCTGGCACTATTAATATTAATAATCGTTACTTCAGTTATGGAGTTCACGTATTAATTTTGCGATTGCACAAACAAAACACTTTCAGCCTAATTTCCGCGGACAGAGATTATCGAATATCGCAGAAACTTTTCAGAGAGAGCGTCCATCACGATAATGTAAACGTAATCAAGACCTTGCCGGCTAAACATTTGTTCCGCTACTATTCATTAGTTTAATGGAAAGTCCTGCACTAAAACAGCGGAAAATGTAAAATCTGGCTCCCTCCCAGAGGTCGTTTGTAGATTTATGCGAGCGTTTCGAGCGCAATAAAGAACGCGACGGCGATTTATGCTCCGCCATTATATGATGCGTGTAATTCATTTAGCCAATCCGTTCGCTGTTGGTACGCAGCAGTTTTAAAATGAAGCCCAGAATTCTAGGTGACAAAACACTCTTCTCTTTTCTGCTCGGGTATTAACAAGTTGTGATGACGTTAGTTCCGCTGAAGTTCACTATGAAACGCAACCAATATTAATACAGCCTGTTTAGTTCGTGTCCGTCGAGAGTTTATTCCGCGAAGTTACGGTACAACAAAGCGGGACTGGAAAATTGCGCATGTTGCGAAAAGAGGCCTATAAGAACGAGGGAAAACTTGATAGCTGCTATGTACTTACAGTCAGCCATGCGGGAACAGTCGTGCGGTCTAAGGTGCTTTGCTGAGGTGTGCACTGCGTTCCCCGTCGGAGGTTCGAGTCCTTCCTCGGATATATGGGGGTGTGTGTGGGTCGCTCTCAGCATAAATTATTTACAGTAGTTTGCAAGTTCAGGGACAGATGACCGCTGCAGTTAGAACCGTGGCTTTAAAAACATTTAAAAATTTTTGAATTTTTTTTTTTTTATTTTGTGCAGATTTTCAAAATATGGATGTTGAGATTATTTTAGTGTTTGTTTTATTGAAATACTGGATTATTTACTATTTAAAAAAAAATCACTTGAAAACAATCTTGCACTGACATTTTTGAGAATTTTCTTTTCCATAATTTCCCACATTAGTAGTTATCTCTAAACTTTGCAGTCTAGAAGTCTGTGGTTTCTTTGTTTTGTAGAGAACTGTCCGTTTTATAACTTGCTTACTGTACCGGTACTTTAAACTTTTTGAGCAGTAAATTTGTGTTTGACAACCACAGTTATCCTCTTGTCGTGTTTTAGTTTCTGTGTTTCTATATTTTCATCAGGACTAAACCAAAATGAGTGTTTTGACTTTGTTCTTACTTTTAATGATGGCCATTCTGGAAGACCACAGGTTATGGAGCATCTTGGATCTTATAAAGATTACAACACAACTAAAAGTGTGATGAACTTGGGCTAACTGCAAATCATGAAAACAGAGATTGAAACATACGATATGTAAATAATAATAATAATAATAATAGTAACAATAATAAATAAATATATAAAATAAAATAAAAATTAACAGATACGAGAAAAGAAGAGCAATAGTGGATGGGTTAGATGGAGGTTCAGTTGGCTATATATAATTTTTTCAAAATGACACTATTCGGTATAAATGCTCCTTCCTCTGAGGAAGATTTGAATCTACATCAATGACTTATTTACCATATAAAATACATTGTATCATGATGTTTAGGCTCCACTTCATCAATATGTAATATCATTGTTAAAATTATAGAAAGTATAATTCTGAAAATTTACATAAAAATGTTATCTTTAGGAGAAAAGTCATAAATGTTTCTCCAACTGTTATTTTAAAGGCTTGTAGAGCAATACAGCCACAAAACATGCGAGATAATGTGGGGAAAATGCCATATTTATATATTCAACAGTTCAAAATGTTCAAATATTTGTAGAACTTATGGGACTTAACTACGGGGTCATCAGTCCCTAAGCTTACAAACTACTTATGAACTAGCTAAGACTAAGGACGGCACAAATGTTCATGCCCGAGGGGGGAATTCGAACCCCCGACCGTAGTGGCCGTGCAGACCGTGACTGGAGCGCCTCAGTCCCCACGGCCACCGCGGCCGGCATTCAACAGTTACTGAGGAAACAGAGTATTATGTAGCCAGCATTGTCAATATAGAGCGGTACGACTCGTCTTAATATTTGAATTACCTTAGGTCTCGAAAGAATTAGAGGCGTAAGTTATCTGTATCCTCTTTTAGGTGTTCTCTCATTTTCTCTTATTATTGCCTGGAGATGCCATGAAGGTTCGTTTCAATTGAGCACGGCTGATTTCCTTCACTATAGCAGACAGAAATTATCCTTCTCTAACTTCTCTGACTTCCTTTCTTTCGTGACTATTGATTTCAGAGTAGCCCTTGTAACAAAAGTCTTCCGGTATTTAGGAAGAGCGGGCATTACTTGCATGGTAAAGCGACTGTAGAATCTAAGAGTTGCAAAACAGAAGTGCAAATTTTATTTTAATTTGCTGCTTTTCTACATCTACACATACATCTTCATAGATACTCTGCAAATCAAATTTAAGTGCGTGGCAGAGGGTTCATTAACCACTTTCACTACCTTTCTCTACGTTCCATTCTGTAATAGCGCGAGGGAATAAAGAACGGCTAAATCGTTCCAATTTTGAATTTTTTTGTGTATGTGTTCATCACGTCTTTCTATGTAGGTGGGTGCTAGAAAAACATTTTCACATTCAGGAGTGAAAGATGGTGATAAAAATATCGCAAATAGACCTCGCCGGAAGGAATAACGTCGTTCTTTTAATGATTTTCACCTCAAATCGCGCAACATTTTCGTGGTGCTTTCCCCCCTGTAACGTGATAAAACAAAACGAGCTGCCCTTCTCTAAACCTTCTTAATGTCCTCCGTCAGTCCCATCTGGTGAGGGTCCCACACTGGGCAACAGTACTCCAGGAGAGGACGCACAATTGTGATGTAGGCAGTCTCTTTGGTGGAGCTGTTGCATCTTCGAAGCGTCCTGCCAATGAAACGTAACTTTTGGTTCGCCTTCCCCACAATATTTTCATTGTGTCCTCTCCAGTATCAGTTATTTGTCATTGTAACTCCTAGGTATTTGATAGAATTTGACTGATTCATCATGTAATTGAAATTCAGCGGATTTCTTTTAGTGGTCATGTGTATTACTTCACACATTCCATTATTTAGTGTTAATTGCCAATTTTCGCACTCTGTAGAAATTTAGTCTAAATCACTTTGCAGTTGCCATTGAGCCTCTGTTGACTTCACTAACCGATAAACGACAGCATCGTCCGCGAACAGTCACGACACTCCCACAGATTTTTGTTATACACTGCGATAGCAGCGCTCCAAGCGGCCGGCAAGCTACGTTTCTGAATACCATAGTTGATGAGTGCGATTAGTATCATTTAGATTGACTTCAGCATACTTTTTACATTAGGGGACGTATGTAGTGCCTTATAAATAGGTAATAATTTAAAAAAAAAGGTCCCCATTTGTCTTTCTTAGGTTTCATAAGATCCCTGATAAGGTAAAAAAAACGGTATATTACAGGACAGTTAATTTACAATCATCCTGTAACATACAGGCTTTAAATGAGAAATTTCATTTTCTATTAAAAATAAAAATGCCTCGGAAACACCAGGAGATATACCCTTTAGCCGAGAGACGTCAATTTATACGCAGGAACGTTAAGTATTCTTCATTACAATTCCAGTACAATCGGTGAGGTTGAAACATAGGAAAAGTATATAGAATGCAATAAATACGGTATTTAACATACCAAATCAACCTTCACAGCTGTAGCTCAAGGAAAAACGTCACAGACATGGCAATATAACGACAAAAGCAACCAAACTGTTTCCCAACAAAGAAGAACCCAATTCCACAATTGCTGCTTCATCTGAACCACAAACGGCAAGAATCATCAAAACATTGGTTTTTTAAAGTTAGAGTAAATACACTTAAAAGAATATGCACGTTTAATAAAGACGAGTGACAAAAAATGTGAGAATCATTAGGCTCCGTACCGAATTGATACACGTCAAAAACTGGCTGTCATAGTAAGAACAGACAATAATAGATATTTATTATACTATTATGTTTATATGCAACTTACTTACAGCGGAATAAGCTGCAAATATACACATATTCGTAAGTATTTGTTCATGAAAGAGTTGTTCTTTATTCTAATGAATCGTTTAATCATTTAAATTTCCTATTATGTTTCTCTCGATATTTTAATAATGCTTGTAAAGCAAAAATTACAATAAGTGTTTCGTTAATTACGTACAAAAGCGATTATGAACAAACATAACTACTTCGGCAGCTTACTCACTGCTAGGAGCGCTAGTGTCGCAGCAATTGTCAGTTTGGTAACAACTTTTACAGCAGTGAGTGTCGTGACTGTATTTGTTAGACTGTGATAATACATTACAGTGTTATGGACAAACGTATTACAATTACGTCAGTCTATGCCATCTCTAACAGTGTGGGTCAAAGATATAACAAAACAATTTCTTGTTTGGATATTTCTATTATGATATCGTTATAATCTCCTCGCTTTCTTTTTAAATTATCCCAACAGTTTATTAATATCTTTATATTTATCCCAGCTAAGGCGGGTACTCCCGTTCCCCGCCTCTGGTGAACGATCCTGGAAGCGGGTAGTGTAGGCCGTGTCCACACTGCCGGCCGGGCCGAGACGACTCCGCTTCAGGCGGCTCACGCCGGGCCGACGACATTCGGAACGATTAATATTTCCGGCGCGAGCCGATTGGGCTGTGGCACTCTACTGCAGCACAAGTATCTCACGTCTGCAGCCTGTTTTCGATACCTCTTTGCATGATAGCTCTTTTTCTGTAAAATGAATAAAAATTCAGAAATGTTTTTTATCTGTTCTCACAAGGAAAAACTCACCCAAATGTCTGTCGAAATTCATGGGATGAGTCCATTACTACCTGGCTCTAAGTAGATGACAAAGAACAAGTTTTGGTAACCCCCGTGTCTCCTCCAATCTTCTGCTGACAGTGGGTGGGGATTCTTTGTTGCTGCAGACAAACGAACCAAGAAGGAAAAAGAAATTTAAGGATGTGACACACGCTTCTGTCCTGCAGTGTCTGAGGCTAAACTAAATCAGCGTATTTTCTTTCTATTAAACTATAAAACTCGAAATAAAATTCCTTTAAAAAATCTGAAAACAAATATCTGAGAGCTGCGTAGAGTTCTTTGAACGTGGAGGTGGACTGAAATATAGTACAGCATGATGTATATAAAACCGGTACACCTCACGTACGCCCGTAAGCACCAGTCGCAGCATTTCCTATAAGGAGGTAACTACGTGTTTTTAATGCCACTGTTCCGTATTATTTTTTTTTACTTATTTCATTCTTAATTTAATCTCAAACGTCAGGGTACCGCTTTTATGTGCGATACGCTGTATTCAACTTTTATTTACGTTGAGTTACAACATTTTTCGAAAGCTACAAAAGCGAAAATAGGAATATACTTTGTATTAGGAGTAGA
Organism: Locusta migratoria; assembly: GCA_026315105.1. Lineage (NCBI taxonomy): Eukaryota > Metazoa > Arthropoda > Insecta > Orthoptera > Acrididae > Locusta > Locusta migratoria. The sequence goes on from CM048750.1 coordinate 378,324,509, forward strand.
TGTATCCATAAATATAATTGTATTTTTTTAGCTTCTTTTATCATCTCCAACCAGAAAGCCATTAAGCATAATGTTATAATATTCTATTTCAGTCCATCAACAGTAAAGTCGCAGTTTACATTAATTTTTCCCCTATACTACTTCCAAAGACGAAATATATTTTCCACCAATTGACTAGTGAGGAAAAAAATCCAGTGTATGACTCTCAAGAATGACCTGAAGTAAAACTTTACCAGATCTTTTTCCATAACTGTTTACTGGTTATGGATCACATCACGAGGGACCTACACACGTGACCAGCAAATCAAATGTTTCGGCACTGCAGTGTTTCACGCTACGCGCAACAGCCGCGGAGTTCGTAGGCTTGCGATCGCGGCATGACGCCGCTCAGATAACTCGCAATAACTTGCGAAAGGAGATAGACAGCGGTGCGATTACTGTTTCAAAAACGTTACCATTTTATTCGCTGTAATGTATGGTATAAAATGGATAGAACAGTAAGCTGCCCGCTATCGAACGTTTTCAATACACGATTTGTAAATCATGTGCGCATACTTGACAAACAGCATCAGTTGAAAACGACTGCTACGAACTTCGAAAAGGTGAATGTTTTATTCGAAAGCTAAGATGTCGTACTACCCTGTTCCCAAAAATCAGATTTTTTAACCGAATACTTTCATCAAAATCGAGTGAGGAGCGTTACGAAACTATGAACTCTCACGGAATGAAAAGTAGACTTTTTATTTTTTCACAGGGAAAGAAAAGGTTTCAAGGAAAAAAAAAGTTGATAAAACGATGTGGCGTGGTCTTATATACCGTCAAAATGTTTTGCAGCTTGAAAATCGGAAAAGTTGATTTTCCCTCTCTTTTCGGCTCGGGCCGGCCCCGCCCGGCCAGGCCCGGCGCGCAGTGTGAAGGCACCCTAATAACCATCTCAGACACTGCGCACGCCAGCAGACGGTATCGACTGCAAAAGTAACCCCTCCAACCACAGAGGGATAATCTCATAGTGATCGCATTCCGCACGGAGCAACGACGTAAAACTGCGCATTACGTTGATCGTGTAACAAACCCACAAGCGGTGCACTTTGCACAGCTCTTTCTCTCGTTCGTTCGGCGGTTACGGCCACTCGCGGTGCGCAACAGTCTACCAGGTGCGCCGCGCGGGGCGCTGCCGTCGCCGCCGTCGCGGGGCAGCCACCGCCTTCTTAACCGCCCCCTCGCTATTTCCGTTACAGTTTTCGATGCCCCTTTCGGCGGGCACCGGCAGGAGGCAGTCGCCATTTCACAGCATTTCCATGCAATTTCCTAACGGCCCCGGGGCTACATATTGAGAGAGCGATTCCGCTCTATCGCGACGCCGCCGACCAAGAAAAATCGATTTTAACGCGTGGCTGCCCCGCCGGCTGCCGGCGATGTGGCCTCTTACGGCGGCGGTGCCTTTTCCATCACTACGGGGCCGCCGTCTCCTCTCCCACGGCGCCATGGCGGGTGGGTTTAAGCGAAGTAGTAAGTGGCTCCTTGGACTTCGTGGATCCAGCGCACGTGCACACACACACACACACACACACACACACACACACTGGAAGATCTGCAGGCCAATCAGTGCGTCGGCATGAAAGCTCGGAACTTTATCGCTTTAATTTCCAAATCGCCTATATCAGATGTTAAAAAGAAATTGCAGATTAGCGACCGGCAGATAAAATATGCTATCGATTACGTCGTTCCCGACCTGAATATTCGTTTTTAAAGCGTTTAATATCTGCAAGCGTTTCTGCGAGACTTCGGAGTGGTGAGAGGTACGGTTGAATGAGCGCTACGGCTTTTCCCTATTGAAATATATTTCACCACCTCATGCCCTCGTAAGAAGTTATAATGTAATACCGACGAATTGTTGTTTTTATAAATAGCTGATTATTCACTTTTGTGGTTGAAAGAGATCAAATGAGTGTAGGATTGTTCGATCCAAATCAATATACACATATAAAAATGGAACGTGGGACGTGTGTCCGTATATTTCACTTGGTAGCCAAATTTACTGACTGCACACCAATGGCGGTTACACATGAGAGTAGCCTTTAACGTTCGCAATGTACACTATGGTGTTTTGGTCGCGGTGTGTGGCGGTGGGTGAGTGTGGCGAAGAAAAATCCGTAAAATATGGAGCAATACAACGATCAACAGATGCTCAAAGATATAAAGATTCAAAGATAAACACAGATATACCTTAAATGAGCATTAACTACACTGGCAATGCACCAATGATCTCAATATAAACACTGGAAAGACAACTGTACTGTACTGCTTAGAATACTGGCAACTGGATTAGCAGTTCCGTGTCGATATCACAGGGTAGATGATACAGTCGTTGAAAGTTGTCTGCTTTTCTAAAATTCACACTGAATACCAGCGATGACTTTTTACACTACAATAGCAAAGAGGTTATATACAGCGAAAAGTGATGCACATTCTTCAATTGTTTCTCTGCAGCAATCGTACGAATAAAGAAAAAATAAGTGCATACTGCAGTTTAAAAGTAAAACTACCAAGAAAGATGCCAAAGCGTAAGAAAGAAATTTCGCGTTCTCGATCTGTTTCTATAAAAAACAGGGTGCTGAAAATTGAATCTACAGACGATAGAAACAGACGATAGAAACTTGATATTTGTAGATGTTTCTTTTACACCAGGCTGTAGGCACCAGCGATTCATCGATATTCCCATCCCTCAGAGGCTGAAATAGGGGATGAACGGTTTTTGAAGAAGAAATACAAAACTTCGAATTTAGATTTTGGATTGGAATTTTAAAAACACTTTTTTTTAATTCTACCATTTAGCGGGTGAAGTCAGGGAAAATCTTTTAAGGGTGCTACTAAGACAATTTTGATGATAGAAATATGTAAATTTGGGTTTGGAATCATGGTTATAATTTAAAAAAATGCGTTTCGGGATGTGTTGAATTCTACCAACAATGGTGCAATAGGGAGTGGCAATACTTGACTAGGAAACTATTTTTACAGCTAAATCTATGAAAATGTATATTTAGAAGTAGAAACAACCAATGCAGACCATCCAGTCTACGCGTGCAAAGCAGCGGGAATTTAGCTTGTTAAAAAATAAAAATGCCAGAGGGTCCGACTTAAAAATTTTACCCCAAATGTTTCCTTAAGAGCAATAGATAATGAAATTCGACTTTCACAGAGATGTACTAAGGCTGAGTCTTACTGAATTAAATACTAAGAGATATTCGTAAACGTAAGACAAATTTATGTTTTTAAATCGGTACACGATATTGTTTATTATTCAATCAATAGCATGAAAAATCGCAAAAGGAATGGCGTTAATTACGTCGCAATACGTCAGTTACGTCCACAGAACGAATTGCAGTTTAAGCTTGAAATAAACGCAACGCGCAGCTAACGCACGTGCCGGGACTCAAGTGTGAACATAGCGCTGGCACGCGTAAACTTATATTTTGCGATTTTTAGTGCTATTGATCGCATAAGAATAAAATATGGGATACCGATACCGGTGCTTAAGTTAAAATAAACAAATATTTGTTTACATCTTAGAATTTCTCGTAGCATTTACTTTCATAAACCTCTGCCTTAAGTCGTTATTTCATTATCTTTTGTTGTTCCAAAGATGTCTGGTGTAAAAAAACTGGAACATTCTATATGTATGTGCACACTTAACATATATAGAATTTGTCGGCTGTGCATTGCTCCCATATCATGTATCTTTCATCGCAAAGATAGCGTCGACCTTAATATGTACATTAGAAAAAAGCATCTTTGGCTACCTGTCAAACAACAAGCTGCAAAATATTGCCGAATTTATTACGATATTTTATTACACCAAATAAGTGTACACTACCTTATCACATATATTATTTCTCATCGGTGTATTTTGAGGGTACGCCATACTCGCGTATTACTTATCCAAAATTAATGATTGAGGTATCATTTTCAAGGTTTCGTTCTACACTAATGACGAAAAATACATCGATAGTTTAAAGTTATTGTTTTCACACAAGAAAACCTTGTTTTCAAAAAATTTGTACTGATCGTAGAACCTGATACCCGGCAAACGATCGTAAATGGGACATGTTTTTATGGTTGCTTCTATCAGCCACCACACCGAGTATCAACTTAGTTTGATATTAAAGCAATGTAGAAGGTGCTATCTTTTCACAATTTGTTTTACTAACATGAACGACGGCTGTTGCAGTTGTTTAGCTTGATCACACGATTTCGGTGATACACGTCGATGTAAAATACGCAAATAATTTAGGTTAGCACGACAGCTTTTGCAGTTGTTTAGATTCTTTATGCAAGTGTCATTTATCACGAGGTTTCTGTTTCACACGTTGATGCACAACAGGTGTTGGAAGTGTTCATTTTGTTCAACCAAGCGTTGTGTATTGCGCGAATGAACTGAATCACCCCAACGTTCATTATTACAAGTAAGTACTGGTTACTATTATCACTTACAATAATATATGTATTTTTTAATTCCCCTGTACTTTACAGTGCGTACAATATTATTACTATATTTTATACATATGTACTTGCATCTGCCTTTTCTCCATTACTATCTTACCTATCTGTGACTGATCCGCATAGAGTGCGAATTATTTGCACGATTTAACTAGTTGTTATATAAATATCGTGACATTGCCAAGGATGTCATATGGAAATTGATGATGGCTAGTTAGCCGAAATGGATCTGTAACATTTAATAAAAAACTATAAAGTAGCATCACATTGATATACTTATATGATGTCGGTTAGAAAAAGAGGTCTGTTGCTGCGTTGACGATATCTACCTCCTATGGATGTCTATTACCATTTCCCCAAATAAATGTTTAATGTGAGAAGGATCGAATGCTAGGACACAGGATTAGAGCGAATTTGCCAACAAAAGGTACCACAATCGAAACGTGCCGCCAATGTAGCACCAACAGCAAACAAAAGAGGACGAATATAATGTGTAGCAACTGTCGTGTACCTTTGTGTGTAGCACAATGCTTCTCTAAGTTGCATAGTACATCACCTTATTTAACTTAATGGACAATATGAACTAATGTAAAAGTAAATGAAATGTATAATATGCTTTTTGTACTAAAAATGAAGGTTATACATTTCTTTAAAATCATCAAATCCAGTTTACTGCAAAGTTCAGTGGGAACAATAGATCCCACTATTTTTTTTGTACCCGTAGGCTAAACTCTCACTTTCAAGATTTAAACTATTATTTTATCTATGGCTTCTTAGCCCAAAATAGTATTCATAAAAAGTCTACGACTTCTGGAAATAATTTGGTCACTAAAGGGTTAAGTAGTTTGTAAATCTAGACCAGTGCTTTCCAAACTTTCCCTCATGGCGACACCCTTTTATAGTTTACAGTTTTGCGCGACACCCTTTCACTAACGTAAATACGTATGGTAGAATGTAGATGGTTCTAGGGGGGGGGGGGTTGCAGAAATAAAATATCGCTTAAATGTAGTTTGTAAACGAAACTGCAATCCTCGTACGCATTGACATGTTTAATGTTGATCCTGACTACAGCAATTACGTACACTCATCGCAAGGAAAGGAAACATTAGGAACTACGGAGGTGTACAACAGAGTAACACCGCAGACAACAATGCCTAACTCTCACAGTACTACTTGCTTCTTCTACATGCGACTTAACTTCCGAAACACGAAAATTGAATTCGGAAACCATTTCTCACTGTCGTGTGTACATGTCAGGGCCAGATACGGTTTTGCTGGATCGATTGAAAACGGCATCTGGAAATTAGTTGCTCGGATTTCTGATTTAGACAGACAGTGGCTGTTCCCTTTCAGTTCAATATCATCATATTATTTTCAGAAATAAAGAGGATGTACTTATGACAAGTGATGAATTATTATTTAAGTTCTGTTGTTAGGTTCTTCCTTCAGCACGACCTCGGAAGTCCCGACATATTCGGAAAAAATGGATAAATATTTGTGACAAATACGAATATGAATGTCATTTCTGGTCCCAGAATCTATTACATACAGGGAACTGAGAGAAAAAATTATTAACGCATACCAGGGTTCTAACCAACGATCACTGCATTTAAAATACTACTCTCCGTTAATCACCCGGCCATACTACATACTAAACATCGCTACTGAATAGCTTTAGTCAGTGGACAATTGTGACTGCTTTTACAATCTGTGACAGCTTTTACAGCCACTGTGTCATTGATTGAAATTTAATTGTAATATATGCTACTGAGGGTTACGTGGCTTTGATAAATCCATTAAAAAACGCTCAGGTGCAGCTGTTTGAGAAGGAAAGGAGACTACAGTGAATGTTCGTTCAAGCAGCTGCCAGTTCCAGCAAACTGCGCATGGGAAGAGCTGTTATCGAATACCAGCAGCATCTCTGCGCATGTGCAGTTTGCTGGAATCTGGCGACTGGCAGCTGCTTGAACGAACCCTGAGTGTCTACTGCTGCTGAAGCAGAGCTGCCGCCTAGCGGCTGAGCACGCAATTAATGTGCACCGATCATTCCTTTAATACGTGGCCGGCCGTGGTGGCCGAGGGGACTGAGGCGCTCCATTCACGGGCTGTCTGCACGGCCACTACGGTCGGGGGTTCGAATCCCCCCCTCGGGCATGGATATTTGTGCCGTCCTTAGGATAAGCTAGTTGATAAGTAGTTTGTAAGTATAGGGACTGATGACCCCGTAGTTAAGTCCCATAAGCTATACAAACATTTAAACGTTTTTAATACATGATCTGTGGTGCACTGAATGAAGAGAAGCATGATTAGCTGCAGGCGAGTCTTCAGGGTACTATGAAGGATATTTTGTGTTATTTTATAACAAGTTTTTTTTTTTTTTGTTTAGAGTCTAAATTTGTTAGTCTCGCGACTCCCTTGATACTTCTATGTGACACCCCAGGATGTCACGACACTCAGTTTGATCTAGGGACTGATAACTTAAGTCCTTTAGTCCCATAGGATTACAAACATTTTGAAACAGATCATCGAAATAACAATCAATTTGTGATGTTCGTAAACAATATCTATTCACCACTGAAGATTCACGGTTAACTGTAGAGCAAACGAAGAAGAGGGGTGCCTGACGAATACCACGTTAGGTTAATTTCGACATCTAAGATTCTGCTCCTTAGCATTCATACAGAGCTCAGCCGGGTGGCGTTACAAGTTAGCAAAGGCCAAAATGTTGTTTTAAGAGGCTCCTCATACGACGCTAATGACCGATCCCTCTGGGTATCTGCCCGTTTTACGGCCGGAAACGGCGGGGAATAATACGACACCTACCTCTCTCTGTCTCTCTCTGGCAGACACTTTACGAGCCCGTCTGGCGTTTCGAGGGCGCCAGTGCTCACATTTTAAAACCAGCCCCCTCGCGAATCTATCTATATACATATCGGATGTCGCGGCGCCCATAAACGCCACAGCTTTGCTACTCCATATCTGGCCCGTAAATCAGCAGAGTTATGTAAGACGCAGCAGTGCGCGAGCGAGCGCAGAAGCTTTTATTGGCCTTCCAGACGAATAAATTTATGGCCGGGTTTTGTATCCGATAAGGCTCACCACAAAACTCTGAGTCAGTGGAGGGGGAAAAAAGGAGCGAGTAGTAGGGTGATGGTGGTGGGGGATGAGGGGTGGTGGTGGAAGGAACAGAGGGGCGAATGCACGGTGGGGTGGGGTGGGGTGGGGGGAATTCGTTTCCGCAGAATGAGCGGACGGAAGTACACCCTAGCTGCACAAATAACGGCGCGAGTTGGCCCGGCTGATTAATGGCGCGGCCAATATCTTTCCAGGCCGTTTTCACTGTTTATCCAGTTTGCCAAGTTCCTGCAGGAAAAGGCCGCTGGCACGCGCTGGTGTTGGCTTTCGGTGGTCCCAGCCCCGCCGGCTGTATATCTTCCGACAGTACTTGCCGCGGCAATATGCTCGGCCAGTTCGGTTCGTTAGCAACTCAGCGGTTCGTTGCTCGGAAAAGGATAGCTGACCCGCGCGGGATGCGGTCATCGCGATCTGTAGTGAACGTGTAGACGACCTTCACATAAGACGAGGTACAAATTTTTATCAAAACTAGTAATGCCTGTTGTCGAAAATCTACCAATTGTGTTTACAATGGTCCCTAGTTTACTCTGCAGCTGAATACTGTTCTCCTGTCTGGCTCAACAGTGCTCATGTGAGAGACATTGATGTATAATTAAATAGAGCAATGAGATTGATCAAATGTTCAAATGTTTGTAAAGCTTATGTGACTTAACTACAGGGTCATCAGTCCCTAAACTTACAAACTACTTATGAACTACTTACGAACTAGGACGGCACAAATATCCATGCCAGAGGGGGGATTCGAACCCCCGACTGTAGTGGCCGTGCAGACTGTGACTGAAGCGCCTCAGTGTCCTCGGCATCTGCGGCCAGCTGAGATTGATCATTGGCACTCTGATGGCTACACCACTTCAATGGCTCCCAATATTATGCAACATCGTTCCTCCTGATCTAAGACGGAAGGAAGCCTTAATGAGAGAATATAAAAAGATCTTGTCCACTCCTGAGCTTCCTATCCTGCAAGACCTTCCACCACAGGTAAGCCGGCTGAAATCAGCTGTGCAACTACATGAGAGGAGCTTCTCGCCTAAATCAGACTGGGCAAGAACTTGGGATTCGTTTAGTAAAAAAAAAAAAAAAAAAAAAAAAAAAAAAAAAACAGCATCTGGATAAACGATCCCTCTAAGCAGCTCCAAGAAATGGACCTTCCCAGGAGAGAATGGTCTTTGATCAACCGCTTCCGAACTGGTGTTGGTCGCTGTAACTATTGGAAATTCAAATGGGGACAGACAGACGACCAGTCATGTGACTGTGGAGAAGACAAATGATGACCCACATAACTACTAATTGCCCATTACGATCATTCTCAGGAGGGATGACCGAACTCCATATAGTCAGTCAGGAAGCTGTCCAGTGGTTAAAGAAGTTGGACTTGGCTCTGTGACAGAGATATGTTTTACCTTATTTATTAGACACTAGTATATCTTACTAAAGTATTATATGTAGCTGACATTATACTATACGATATATATATACTGAGGGCCAAATTTTACGTATCATCTCGGCGGCCTCGCGTGATTATGTTGGCAACATCAACAACATGATAGAAAATCTTTGCCCATTTGTTCGACCTACATAGAATGAGTCGATTAGTGTATTGTACAGACTATATAACGTTTACTATATTATTAAGTAATTACATTTCATTCTACCACTTCCAAACGATATTCATCGTTTCAACATTACAATGTATGGGGGTTCTGCTCGCTGCAAAATTATTCTCCTGGTGCGTCGTGGTAGAAATAAATACTCGTAGGTACAATTTTTCACTTCTTCCTTAAATTCCAATCAAACTGCTTCTCCACCAAAACATTACAAGTTCATAACGTACACAATGCAACAGAAGTTAGCTGACAGTACTTCCTTTTAGAACACAGAGTGACGTAGCTTCCAGAACACTTTTCCAACGTTAAAACTCCAAGTCCCCATCGCAAGTCGGTGAGGCAAATATATAACATCGACAATAATGACATTACATTAGGTATTTTTCATAACAATTGAATATACTAATTTACAATTATGAAACACATAAGTAAAATATTTCATGTACACAACAATAATTACAATATAAAATGAAAACTATACATACAATAATTTTAGATGGCAGATATCTTTTTAAGTTTCAATCTTGGACCTTATTGTTTCATAACAAAGAGCGATGTTAAATGTCAATTAATTAGTTAATGAGTACATCATACATTTTCCCAACATATATTGAACTATCAAATGTCTTGGGAATTCTGAAAATAAGTTCAAAATCTCACGTCAGTCAATATATATTACATTAATTAACATAATTAGCTGGTCTACACAATTTGTTTATAAGCCTAACCTATATACAATGCTATTTATTTTCATGACATTTTGTTTTACATGTCTTTTCTCTCTAGTTCTTAACATAATGTACAATGACAAAACTATTGTTTATAGAACTGTCTGGAAAGCATCTAAACGAATCTCTTAATTAATGAAATCTATCACTCGTTAACTAATCACAGCATCACTGAGACACTGTCCTACACTGATCCTAGGCTAGCTATTTTATTTGTAACTAACTTCACACGCAACATATATCACCATCAGACCACACGATTCCGGGTCCGACGCAGACGGTATCGTAGGGTAACATTGAGATGTGAGGGCCAGCAGAATCATCACAAGACCATGAAGTAAACAAATAATCCTGTTCACGCATGATGTTTGACAGGCTTTCGTCCACTCAGTAAAAATAATTGCCCTCGTAAAGCAAAGATTCTATGAGAAAACATCAGCGTTGTCAAGCGATTGGCTAAAATATAGACTCACAGGATTCTCACTATTCAGAATCTGTTGCCAACATTATCATAGGAGGCCGCTGGGATATTTGGTAAAATATAACCGGCACTGGGAGGTATGAAACGGTATCTTTTACGTGTTAAGGAAAATGCCAAGTGGAGGAAGATAAGATAGGAGATATGATACTGCGAGAAGAATTTGACAGAGCGCTGAAGGACTTGAGTCGAAACAAGGCCTCTGGATAAGATGATATTCCGTCTGAACTGCTGATGTAGTTAGGAGAGCCAGCCACGAAGAAATTTTATCACCTGGTATAGAAGATGTATGAGACACGAGAAATACCCTCAGATTAAAGAAGAATATTGTAATTCCAATTCCAAAGAAAGCAAGTGCAGACAAGTGTGAAAATTACAGAACCGTCAGTTTAACAAGTCATGGGTTAAAATACTAACATGAATTATTTACAGACGAATGGAAAAACTTGTGAAATCTGACCTCGGGGAAGATCAGTATGGATTTAGGAGAAATGTAGGAACATGGGAGGCAATACTCACACTACGACTTAACTTAAAATATAAAAACCTACGTTTTTAACGTTTGTCGATTTGGAGAAAACTTTCGACAATGTCGGTTGGAATACACTCATCCAAATTCTGAAGGTATCAGGGGTAAAATGTAGGGAGCGAAGAGTTATATTCAACCTATACAAAAACCAGACAGCAGTTATTAGAGTCGAAGGGAAAGAAAGGTACGCAGAGGTTGGGAAGGGAGTATGACAGGGTTCTAGCCTTCCCCCAATGTTGTTCAATCGGTACATTGAACGGGCAGTGAAGGAATGGAAGGAGAAATTTGGAGAGGGCATTAAAGTGCAGGGAGAAGAAATAAAAACATTGCGGTTTGTCGATGACATAGCAATTCTGTCAGAGACCGCAAAAGATCTGGAAGAGCAATTGAATGGGTTGGACAGTGTCTTGAAAGGAAGATATAATATGAACATTAACAAGAGTAAAACGAAGGTAATGGAATGACTGACACAATAACAACAAATAAAAACGGAAGTATATACTTCTCATGACATTTTCGAATTATATAACTTTCATTAGCCTAATATTTGAAATGGAACTACAGTTTCGGTGTTGGTATACTTATACAACGCCAAGAAATAATGTTATTTCGATACTGCGATATTCAGAATTCTAGAGCTGACAACATGTCGACTTCGTAGTTCCACCCGTGCACTGCTACATGCCTCACCCGGCGCATCATCATTTATATCGGCATTCTCGACTTCGTAGTTCCACCCGAGCACCACTAGATGGCTCCCCCGGCGCATCATCCTTTATATCGGCATTCATATGAAAACATCCATTTCCTTTAACCACTCGAAATCACTGCGAAAATGAAGCATTTGAACGGCACAAGAACGTGAGTTGGGAGCACTCCATGTTTCGATATTCACTTATTTTAATACGTTATTTTAATACTGCAGATGCGCTGCATTACAGCGTCTTTGGTCGCGGCGAATAGCCAATCAGTGAGCTGATTTTTGGAGAATGTATAACTTGATCCAAGTTTTAGATAGGAAAATTTCTACTTCCTTTTACCACTTTTAATGGCTAAATGCACACATAATATTTATATTAGTGAAATCAATGACAAACAATCTTTCGAATTACGTAACTTGCATTGGTCTACTTGTACGAATAAATTAGTAATCTGTGCAACAATCTGTACAACAATTTTCGGGTTAGCGTATTTATATAATGATTTACTATTTTAAGCATATATCTGGCCTATAAGACGACTCCCAAGTTACCGTATTTACCCGAATGCATGCCTCACTTTTTTCCAGTTTGTGGAATCTAAATATACGTCTCCGAATTAGATTCAGATGCAAAGCTTCAGGAAGTTTCGAAAAATGCCGTTAGATGCCGCCATGAATAGTTTTCGTGATCGGTACACCTGATTTTCATCCTTTGTTCGCGAAGTTAGGTTATTTTAAGTAATTTTTTTCGCCTATACGACGCTCATATTATGTGGGTGAACACACACGAAATTGTCCTAGAACAGAAGATGAAGTATTTGTTGCGTATAGCTCCGAAATAATTTAATCCTTTCACTGCTCTGTACGTAAAATGCTCTAATCGTTTCAGTGCGACTCTGGATATATTGAGAAATTATTTTTGACAAGCGACATTGTAAAATCCAGCTGCATTGTAAATAATTATATTCCTGCTTTATGCCATAAAGATTATCGTATGTATCCTTATCCACTCAGTAAATTAATAAAGCTCGAAAAGCGAATTAAAAAAAAAAATTGCGCAAACTTTGTTTTCGTAAATCTTTTCTCCATGATGTAATTTTCATCAGGGTAATATCGCAAATGTGTTGCATAGTGTTTCGACCTCCAAACGATATATATCTATTCGATATGTGTCGAAACCATACGTATGGAATAAGCGAATGTTTCTGAACCGGAGATGCGCGCGCTACGCGCCCTTACGTACAAGAAAACAAATTTCTTGTTTGTCCTATACTCAACCTAACTTTCATTTTTATCTGTAGTGTATCCTTAAGAAGGTTAGGTATAGTTTAAAAAAGAAGCTTTTTTTAGTATGTGAGGTTGCGTAGCGTTCGAATCTACGGTTCAGAAACACTAAATCGATTTACAGTTGTACGTTCGATATATATCATTTCAGGCCGAGCTACTTCGAGTGTATGCTTTCTTGTAAATTACACAGAAAGCTGCGCTCTGAGAGTTCTAACCACATCATTTAAATTCACGGAATATTCGTAAAAATCATAACATTCGCCTGTTCGATTCGTATCGTTTCGGTACTTAACAGCTTCGATATATATCGTTAGGAGGTCGAAGCCGCGGAACACAGCACATCTGCGAAATTAGCAATTTCAGACTAAATTCCAATCTAATTTTATTTATTTATTTATTTATTTTTGTTCGCCCTATAAGACGACCTCGGATTTTAGGGGACTTTATGTTTTAGCCATCGTCTTATCTGCGGAAATATACGGTAGCTGTGTTAATTTCTTTTCCGATTCCTTTGAGTTCTCCACAATAAACTCCTTGTGTATATACACATCATTACTCCAAAATTTACACTTCATTCAGTAGAGAGTTGGTACAACCACTTTCAATAGGTGTCAGTTTTCGGGCGTCCATCCACGACGGAGGTATGAATTAGTGCTAGATTATGGCTAATAGCAGTAAAGCCGTCTGTACCCAGAGTTGACTTCTGAACTGAAGCCACTTCATACATACACTATGAGTACGTGCATTCATCAGAGGTAAGATTATGGCCACGAAGGTGTCACTCATCTATGAAACTTCGGATGTCGAACAATGAAATACAGTGTAATTCTATGAAAATCTTAGTAACTTTCAGGGATGATGAAGAAGACTAAATGTACCAATTTTCAGTGAGGTTCCCAGAAAAATTTCAATGAGATATGACATTATGAAATACAGGAGATCAGTAGATTACGTCTGATGTCGAAACTGGTCATCCTAAAAAATGAAATGCGATCTTGGATGGAAAGTTGTAAAGAAAAATTAGAGTTCTGAGGGGAAAATCACTTCTGAGAGGTTGGACGATAGTCCTGAATAGACTGCGTTATGAGAGGTTTTGTGTCTCGTTGCCGCCGGTTGTCCTGGGTGTCGGTGGTCGAGTAGAGACAGACCGACACAGGGAAACAGGATGCACGAGTGTGCGGGTACAGTGTCTGAGGTGACCAGCCAGTGAGACGGCAGAAACTAGAAACACTAAGCTAGATCAGTACAATATATATATTTCGAAGAAACATAATACTTTTACAAGTTTCATGACTGCAGACTAGTGTACTGCTGAGACATAGGTTAACTAGGTAGAGGCCTGCCTACTGATGAGTCCTAGTGCCTGTCCTAATCCCAAGTGACCGATGCAGTTCAGTGGTGGCCACGAGCGGAGTTGCAGCAGAGGGCGCTCGTGGCTGACGTCATAAGAACGCCGCGCCGTGCTTGCATGGTGGCGCGCGGCGAAAGTACGTGGCGCGCACTTCAGACTTGTGCTACACCACAAGAGGGAACTATTTAAGGTGAGGGGCCCTAGTCCTGAAATGAATGTGATTGACATCTGTTCAATTATGTGAGGTACTATAGTCCAGAAAAGACGGAGGTACGGGAAAGAAATTTGTTTGAAATGAGAGGCCCTATTGCACAAAAATACTGTTAGCAGAGCCCGTTCTCTTGATGCTCTACTGCCTTTCGAATCTCATGAACAGTTCTGAAACGAAAACAGTCATCAGTGCACAGTATTACTGTTCATTTTTGGAGCATTACCTGCGACCAGCTTTGCAAAACAAGCGGCAACACTTTCTGCGCAACCCACCCATCATTTTGCACGACAATTCGCGGGCGCATACAGCGCAAGCTGTGGCTGCTCTGTTCGGTCGATGGGACTGGGGAGTACTGTACCATCCACCATACACCCCCGAAATTAAGTCCTTGTGACTTTCATATGATTCCGAAGATGAAGGAACCACTTTGTGGCATTCGCTTCAGAACTCTTCCTGATATTCGTCAGGTAGTAGACCGCTCCATTCGCACCCTCAACAGAACAGGCTCTGCTAACAGTATAGTACGCCTTTCACATCGCTGCCAACGGGTTTTACACAGCGCTGGTGACTACTTTGAAGGAAGGTAACAGGTGCAAACTTGTAACGCTTTGATATCGGCTGTGAATAAATAGGAACTGTTTAAATTGCAACTCTCACATTTAATTTGAGATCAATATTCCTTGTCTAGAAAAGTTGCTTATGAGATTAATCTATACCATTTGAGGAGAGGGAGCCTAGTCCACAAAACACCGAGCTATGAGGGGTATCAAGGTGAGAGGGCCTGTTTCAGATAGCACTGAATTATGGAGGGAAATATATTCAGTTCTGCCTTAGTCCGGTGCAGCTTTCAAACTGAGGACATAACTACCAACTCGTGAGCATTCTGTACAGAATTCACACACAAGATTATACAGTACCTTTACAATGAACCTTGTTGAGCTCTAGCTTGCTAGTTAAATCTCTGGTAACGTTCATTTTAAAGTGTTGTATTAACTGTAATGAGAACGGAAATATTAGCTGATAATGACTCTCAAAGTGCATCTGGAAGGCGTCATGAAAGGAATGTCCAGATGATGCAGAGATAAATCTATATTATGTATAGCAACTGGGAATAGCCGTGCGTTCTAAGGCGCCTTGCTGCGGAGCATGCTGCCGTTCCATGTCGGAGATTTGAGTCCTCTCTCGGAAATAGGTGTGTAAGTTGCAATTTTTGCTTGAACAGTTTGTAAGTTTAGGGATCGATGACCACTGCAGCTAGGTCCCATAGTTATAAAAAATTTAAAGATCTGAACTTCCGCCGGCCGCGGTGGCCGAGCGGACTGAGGCGCGTCAGTCACGGTCTGCACGGCCACTACGGTTGGGGGTTCGAAACCCCTCGGGCATGGATATTTGTGCCATCCTTAGTGTTAGCTAGTTCATAAGTAGTTTGTAAGTTTACGGACTGATGACCCCGTAGTTAAGTCGCATAAGCTATACAAACATTTGAACAATTGAACTTCCGAAAATGGACATCGTCGGAATTCTAGCAATCAGTAACTTACACAGATAAAACACATACCACATATCGCGCTACATCGCAAAGTTTTGCACCAACCAGATCGAAGACGAAGTCGTTGACAGTTAAAATTCATGAAGGACTTTCAGTTAGGTATCCAATCCTAATGAATGCATAGATAATCACATTGATGTCACGCGATGATGAGAATTGTTGTAGTGTGATGGCATGCAACGGAATGAAAAACAGAGTATTCTGGAACTTCCTTGAAACTGGCAAATCTTTACGTTCCATGAATTACTTAAGGAGGGTTTCCGAACCGAACGTCTTGAAGGATTTCGAAAGCCCAAGGATTTCGTCCCGATATTTATGGTGCGAAATTCTGTGATCACTTTTGGACGTTATTTTTCATTCGGTGTTCATGGAGCAACGTAAAAGCTAATTTTGATCATTTTCAGGACGTCTACGTTGTCCATTTATGAAGGGTAATACTCGGGAGTTTCAAAAACGTTGGTGTTGAGGATTCTACATTAACATAAATTTCACCCGTACCATATTTCTATGCAAAAGGATTTGCATGGCGAAGACGGAACGTCGTGTACAGTTTTGCCACTGGGCATTAAATAAATTATGGGACGATAACAGATTTCTTTTCTCGCGTTCTGTTTAGTGACGAAGCATCATTCACAAACAGAGGGAACGTAAACCGGCATAATATGCACTATTGACCAACGGTAAATCCACGATGGCTGCGACAAGTGGAACATCAGCGACCTCGGCAGGTTAATGTATGGTGTGGCATTATGGGAGGAAGGATAATTAGCCCCTATTCTATCGATAGCAATCTGAATGGTGCAATGTTTGCTGATTTCTTACGTAATGTTCTACCGGTTTTACTACAACATGTTTCACTGCATGACAGAATGGCGATGGTCTGTCAACATGATGGATGTCTGGCACATGGCTCGCGTGCTGTTGAAGCAATCTTAAATGGAATATTTAATGACAGGTGGATTGGTCGTAAAAGCACCATACCATGGCCCGCACGTTCACCGGATCTTACATCTCTGGATTTCTTTCTATGGGGAAAATAGGATATTTGTTATCGTGGTTCACCGTCAACGCCTGAAAACATGCGTCAGCGCATTGTCAGTACCTTTCAGAACATAACTGAAGGCGAACTAGTCGCTGTTGAGAGGAATTTCGTTACGCCAAATGCATTGAAGTTGAAGGATATAATTTTGAGCATTTATTGAAGTCGTGAGGTAATTACAGGTAATCACGCAGTAACAACATGCGTTCTCATTGTGGTGCCGCACAAGTCTAAAGTGCGCGCCACCTACTTTCGCCGCGCGCCGCCATGCACGCACGGCGCGGCGTTCTTACGACATTAGCCACGAGCGCCCTCTGCTAGAACTCCGCTCGTGGCCACCACTGAACGACATCGTTCACTTGGGACTGAGATAGGAACCAGCTAACACTTGGGATTCAGATAGGCAGCAGTTAAGAGTTGGCTATAAGATAGGCACTAGCAATCATCAGTAGGCAGGCCTCTCTCTATATAAACTATGTATCAGCAATCTGCAGTCAAGAACTTTGTCAAAGTATTACTAAGTCTCTATGAAATATATATCTCGTTCTAATTTATTCTAGTGTTTCTAGTTTCTGCTGTCCCACTGGCTGCTCACCTTCGTACCTGCACAAGCGTGCATCCTTTATTCCTGTGTCGGTCTCTTTCTACTCGGCCACCGACACCTACGACGGAAACGAGACACAATAGCGGCGACGGGGCTGGGACACAAAACTCATAATGTATGATAATTTCACAAAAGTACATGTATCACAGTGAAATAACCGAAATATAGTTCAAACGTAACTACGTTCTGTGTTTTGATTTAAAAAAACCTACCAGTTACCCACTGTTCATCTAAAATTGTGAGCAATATGTTTGTGAATATTACAGCGCCATCTATCACAAAGCGAAAATAGTGTTCCATATAAAACATTCATATTTATTGATGTACTAGATGAATATGTAGCAAAAAATGAGGCTACCTATTTTAAAAAATGCAGTTGATATTCGTTTGACCTACGACAGCGCCATCCAGCGGGTCAACATAGCGTCATAGCGCCATCTGTTTTTCCCCTTGAAGCTAGAAAGCATTGTTCCTTGTAATTTTTTATCGCTTGATGCTTATTTCGTGAGATGTTTGGCTTGGTCACTATCAGAGGACCACCCTATATATTTTTGGGGGGGGGGGAGGAATTTATATGTAGTTTCGAGAAGAGGTTCATTTTCGAGATTTGAGGAATGACGCCTACATAATATGGGAAAGACCTGATCCACATTCAGAATTTGATAGAAATCATTACAGCCGTTTCCGAACTACACGAAATTTATTTCGCGATGTTGCCCGTTTACATGTATCAGATTTCCCCCGTGTTTGATCGTGCGAGCACCTTACGACTTGGAACTAGTTTCATACACTATTTCTAAACTTTAATTGCATTAATTTTTAAAGTCAGGTGGAAGATTGAAGTAGCTATGTACGTGGGAAATTCATCCTTGGGGGATCAGTGGTATTACATGTATTAAACATTAGGAACTTTGCTTTCTGAATTTTCGGTACACGTGCAAAAGAGAATGAGACGAACATTATTACTGTTATATTCATATAGTGTAAATTAGTGTTCGGTAAGATCAGAAAAATATTGTGTGTCATTCGATTTATAAGATCGCGCCGATAAACAGTATCTGAAAATAAATAATTAATAACGTAATGTTTCCCTTTGAAGATGATAAAAATAATTTTGACAATTGCAGCCCCACAAGTTGTTTTAAAATAAATACAAAAAATATCTAGATTTCGACAATACTACGGGAGTCATCATTAGATTGTAAAATTACATGAGACTTTAACAGAAGTAAGGAATGATCATGTTGTATAAGAGATTAAAAAGCAATATGCTAGTTACTGCCTAGCAGTCTGAACAAATAAAAATTTTGTACATAGTGGCAAGCCGCTAAAGGGGCTGCCGATGAACGTGGCATCAGACTGACATATAATTTTTCAATCTTTTATTCAACTTGAGCATTCCTTACTTCTGTAAAAGTCTCATGTGGGAATTTAACATTCTGATGGGGATTATTTTACACCCAATTGCTGCATATAAGGCCACGTTCAAAATTGATGATAAAAATGTAGCCGTACCGCGGTGGCCGGGGGGACTGAGGCGCTCCAGTCACGGTTTGCACGGCCACTACGGTCGGGGTTTCGAATCCCCCCTCGGGCATGGATATTTGTGCCGTCCTTAGTCCCAGCTAGTTCATAAGTAGTTTGTAAGTTTAGAGACTGATAACCCCGTAGTTAAGTCCCATAGACTATACAAACATTTGAACATTGAACATTTGATAAAAATGTATTTCTAGCTTGAGCCAGGCAGATATAGTAACTTGGCTGTGATAAGATCTTTCCCACAATTCTGTCAACTTCTTTTTTTCCCTTTTGTACGCTACTTTCACAGTTTCGTAATTAAGATTTTTTTTATATTTACTGAACCAATTAACAGTACAACACCGTGTCGTTATGTACCATAAACAATAATTTAAATGGCGTCCCTTGTCACTGTTTACGATTGTAAATACAAAAAATCGGGAGTCTACAAAATAGCTTGTGCATCATGTGATAGTATTTACATTGGACAAACAGGGCGTCATGTAGAGCCGAAAGGTTTAGACCTAGACATTCTGGAAGATATTGAAATTTATAAATGCTGTAAGGGAAACCCAGATGGAATTTTGAACGAACAAATGCGTTCCCACAGGAAATGGTTCTTTGACATTATTCGGGATTTATTATGAACACTGCCCAGTCCGCTTGTTCCCAGTATCTAATTATGATGAATGCTACCGCTTTCTACAAATGTAATTACACCTACTTATCTGATGTTACGTGCCTTGTGTTAATTTTACGACTAATATTTGTTCTATCGTTGGCTGCAGCCATCTGTCATAAGGAACGCTAATCATATCTTTAAAACACCTCTGACAATGTTCTGGATTTGTAGAGCTGTGTATCTCATTTTAAATGAAATATTATTTTCTGTCACGTATTTATAAATTTTATTTTGCTTATGTTGTTTTAACTTTGACTACATAGTGCTTGTATAGCCTGTCATGATTAACAACAAAAGGTTTGGAAAGTAGGAGGCGAGGTACTGGCGGAAGTAAAGTTGTGAGGCGGCATCGTGAGTCGTGTCGGGGTAGCTCAGTCGGTAGAGCGCTTGCCCGCGAAAGGCAAAGGTCCCGGTTCCGGCACACAATTTTAATCTGCCAGGAAGTTTCAGGTTTAACAGCTGACAAGTAAATGATAATTTTGTTTTTTAAAAGCCTATGTACAATTATTCTTTTACAACTTTTTATATTTTATACTTTGTACAATAATTGCACAGCTGCCCTATGTAATTAATATGCACACCTTATATGATATGGCGCTACTATACACCTTGTAATGCCACCTGGTGGCACGAAATGTCTACCTGGACAGTATCGTATGTGTTAAAGCTTATAGTCTGCTTTTGTATGTGTATTAAACAACATCTTCGCCGGCCGCGGTGGCCGAGGAGACTGAGGCGCTTCAGTCACGGTCTGCACGGCCACTACGGTCGGGGGTTCGAATCCCCCCTTGGGCATGGATATTTGTGCCGTCCTAGTTCGTAAGTAGTTCATAAGTAGTTTGTGAGTTTAGGAACTGATGACCCCGTAGTTAAGTCACATAAACTTTACAAACATTTGAACATTTGAAACAACATCTTCCATATGTTGACGTAGATCATCATTTTCAATATGAAATGTAACTTACTACTTTTTCTGTCATGTGAGAAATTGTATTACCTATATCTATAAATGTGAATGTCTGTTCGGTGTACATTTATCACGTCTGAACCACAAGACATAAAGAGCTAAAAATTTCTACAGTTACTAATGTCTACCCGGGGAAGACTTTATGCACGGTGTTATAGCGATCTCATAAATATTTAGCAATTTGAAGAATATAACGCGAAATGCGGAACAATCATTACTCTTTGGAAATTATATTTACTCCGTGAAAAAGGTTTTTTGGCTGCATTGTTGCTTGAGGGTTGATAATGATAAAAGGGTGGAGTATATGGGGATGGAAAGTTATCGGGGTATATAAAATTCTACGTGTGTGTGTGTGTGTGTGTGTGTGTGTGTGTATTAATATTTCGCTCTGCAACGAAAACTACAGAACGCAAAGGAATAGTCTGTGTGTAATTGTTGTCCGAAGTCTCCCTTTGTACACCATATCAGCTCCATGCCGATAACTATAACGGGGTGGAAGATACGGTGGTTGAAAGTCGTCAAATTATAAAAAAATTCGGACTGAAGGCGAGCGATGACGTTTGCGACTCTATCTATAGCAAGGAGGTTACAAAAAGAGAAACTTGATGCCACAGACCATATATTTGGTCTACGCGTGTTACATTGTCTTCAGCTCTTTATCTGTAAGGAGAAGCATACGAATAAGGAAATATAAGAATAAATAAATAAAGCAGTCAAAAAGAAATTTCTTTTAATACATCTCTTTAAAAAATCGATTTGACGTTTCGCGCATTACATCAAGTGATCCATCTGTGCTATTATTACAACCATTATTGTAGAGTTTCGTGATTGCATTCTTCGAAACGAGTGCATGTTTACGTGTAATTTCATTTACACTACTTACTTTCCTGACAAACGGCAAGTACATAGACTTCTGCAATCTGATAGGAATATTTTCCAGTTCCTTCAAAACCAGTTTCATAGCACACTACTAAAAGATAGCTTATCGATCATAATCAACCAACACGCGAGCGGAGCCGCGGGTTTAAGCTAGTGTACCATAAACAATCATTTAAATATGCACAGAATATATGACATCAACTGCGATTGGGCAAAGCTGAAAATGTGCACCCAGCCGGGATTCGAACCCTGGTCTCCTGCTTCCTAGGTAGTTGCGCTGACCCCTACACCAATGGGGACACAGTGGTCACCGCACCTGCAAGGACTACCTAAGCACGCCTCCCGTCAGATACAAATTCCCAGCTTCACCCTGCCCACAGTACTCAAACTCGTAGTTATGAAACTAATTCCCGTAAGAGTAAGGGCTTCAAACTTGCCCACCTCTCCCCACTAGCGATAGGATCATTGCCCGTCACCGGCATATCATATACTGGATGTTTCACTAAGTGTGTTTGCCTCTGTAACTTATAAAATAATAGGTGACGGGAAATTTTAATGCGGTTGGTCAACACAAGAAATGTTACGCTTTCTGTGGAGCTATGAACATATTGTATTGTATAATTTTCCAAAGAGTTACACCACAAATATATAATGTTTTTAATGGAACAATAGTTTTTTCTATCGTGTATTGGATTCGTTCAAACCAGCTGCGTCTAAATCAATTTAAACTTCATTCCTGCCACTGTAAGCTTGGGAGCTACAACCCTTCAAAGTTCTGGCTGCGGAGGCTGCGATAGCGTAGCTCACTGGTCGAGTGGCTATTCCCCTGGGGCACGGCCCACTGTCTCATGACCACCAGCCAGTCAGATACGCTTCGTAGCCTCCGCCCCCTAAACTTTGAAGGGTTGTAGCTCCCAAACTAACAGTGATAGGATGTAGTTTAAATTGATTTAGACGCAGCTGGTTTAAACGAATCCAATACACGGTAGAAAAAACTATTGTTCCATTTAAAAAAAATATATCTTTGTGGTGTAACTCTTTGGAAAACGATACAATAAACTATGTTCATAGCTCCACAGAAAGTGTAACATTTCTTGTGTTGACCTACCGCATTAAAATTTCCCGTCACCTATTATTTTATAAGTTACAGAGGCAAACACACTTAGTGAAACACCCTGTATATACATGTGGCGTCTGTTCCGAAAACACAGACGTCACTTCTGATCCTGCAGTTTTTATTCTTTAATATTCACAGAATATATGACATGAACTGCGGGCAGGGTGAAGCTGGGAATTTGTATCTGACGGGAGGCGTGCTTAGGTAGTCCTTGCAGGTGGGGTGACCACTGTGTCCCCGTTGGTGTAGGGGTCAGCGCAACTGCCTAGACAGCAGGAGACCCGGGTTCGAATCCCGGCTGGGTGCACATTTTCAGCTTTGCTCAATCGCAGTTGATGTCATATATTCTGTGAATATTGAAGAATAACAACTGCAGGATCAGAAGTGACGTCTGTTCTTTCGAAACAGACGCCACATGTGTATAAATAATTTAAATGCCGTCCGTTGTGACTGTTTACGATGTTAACAGGTGCTAATCGAAAGAAGTAATACCGCATATTGGGGAGCTGGCGAGATACTTTCGGTATTTGCTCGTGGGCTTTGTTGTGGGAATACCTGTTACAGGTATTACCGGTAATCCGCAGAAAGACATTTGCTCGACACTTTCTCTGCCCCTTGCCTGGGTAGAAGTTTCCCCTAGGCGCCGTCTTTCCCTTCCGGGCGATCGCTGTATTTATCGTCCTGCGGCCGGGGCAAACGCCGCGGTTCAACAGTTGCTCCTCCTTCAATAGGGAGCTGCCGCAAATCCGTGCCAACCGAGGCGGGCCAATTAAAAGAGAAATGCGAGGCCCGCCTCTCGAATTTGTTGCGCAGTTTGTCCGGATAAAAAACGCACGGGCGTGTGGCTCAATCGGTCTTCACTCCCCACGGGGAAATCTGCAACAGAGCGTCAATTTCTTTTTTCTTTCTTTTTTTTCCGCCTCGATTTGTTTACGAGCCATTTTCATTTCGATTTATGCACTTCCCAGTAATTAGCTCGATTTGACTGCCCGACGGCTCGGTAATGGAGGGGTGATTGAGGGAAATGTTACTCATCGTGACGGGCGCAACCCGCAGCCCGCGTAAAGGGCGAGTGGGGAGGTATTTAGCTCCGACTGCGAGGTAATTCAGGGGCGCTTCCGACGCTTGCGGGGTGTGGTGGCTGCGAATAATACGAAAGAAACGTTCGCCGTACTGCGTCTTGCGGTACTCCGGAATGCTTTGTTTAGCCAGTAATTGTCTGTTCGTTTACTCGTTATTGCAGCGGTATTTCAACCTGTGCGTACCTGCGAGACTCATCGGAATCGGCTTGATGAACTCATTAGAGCAAACTGTCGGGTAACACAGACGCAACTCTTACTGAGGCGAATTAGCAGACCGCGTACAAGTCATTATTGCAAACGGTACAGGAAACTATTCCCACAGTGGATGCATCTCTGAAATGAAACAGAGGAGAACTGCATCCTACGCCAATAAACAATAATTATCATATATTTACTTTTAAACTAGCTCAATTTCCGCTGCTTCGCACGCGTGGACTAGGTGGACGGCATTGGTTGTTTCTACTTCTAAATATAAATTTTCATAGATTTATCTTTAAAAATGCTTTCCTAATCAATTATTTTGATACAACTTGCCGGCCGCGGGGGCCGAGGGGTCTGATGCACTCCAGTCACGGTCTGCACGGCCACTACGGTCGGGGGTACGAATCCCCTCGGGCATGGATATTTGTGCCGTCCTAGTTCGTAAGTAGTTCATAAGTAGTTTGTAAGTTTAGGGACTGATGACCCCGTAGTTAAGTCCCATAAGCTCTACAAACATTTGAACTTTTTTTTATGCAACTTGCTACCCCGTATTGCACCATTAATGGCAGAATTCAAAACATGCCAAACCACGTGTTTTTTTTTTCTTTTTATTTATTTATTTATTTTATTATTAATTCTGACCATGGTTCCATATCCAAATTATCCCCTTTCTAGCATCAAAATAGTCTTAGTAGCACCCTTAAAAGATTTTCTCTTATTTCACCCGCTTAGTGATTGATTTTCCAAAACTATCAAAACACGTGTTTTTAAAATTCCAATCAAAAATCTACATCGGAAGTTTTGTATTTTTTGATTCAAAATTGCCTGAATAGCAATGTATTTTCAAAAAACGGTTCATCCCCTATTTCACCCCTTTAGGGATGGGAATATCGAAAAATCGCTGATTCCTATAGTGTAAGATAAACAACGTCTACAAATTTTTTATTGAACCATTGTTTTTTATGTCATCTATTTAACGCGAAACACAGACGTTTGTATGGAGGTATTTTAGTACATGGGACGTTATTTTATCGATAGATAACACTGGCAGATCAATATGAAATAAAATAGCATGAACCTCACTCTCGCTCAAACTCACAGCCATATATTGACGGCAACGTAACACAACCACCAAACCGCGGCGGAGTGGCCGAGCGCACTGAGGCCGTTCCCCTTTGGGGGTTAGAATCCCCCCTCGGTTATGGATGTTCGTCCCGTCTTTGGTATAAGCTAGTTCATAAGTAGTTTGTAAGTTTAGGGACTGATGACCTTGCACTTATGTCCCGTAAGGTTTACATATGAACAACCTTCAAGACGGATAAATTAATGCCTCAGAAGTGGCTACGTGCCGTTCCAAGCGGCAAAATACCGTGGTAGAAGCATGTTATTGATCAACAACCATGTGACTTTAAATACGTATACACAAAAAAACGGCATAAATCAGCTTTTAATACGTTGTTGTCCAGGAACTACACTGGGAACGAAAGGGTTAAAAGTGGTTAAAGCAAGTGTTAGTTTTCATATGTAAATGTGGTTTTAGATGACGATAAGCTGCGAAACATACAGGTTAGTACGGCAGCCATCTAGGGGTAGAATGGGTGAAACTACGACGTCGAATGAGTTGTCAGCAATGGAAATCATGATTTCGCCCTAACGGAATAACGTCGTTTCTTCGCGTCGCTAATTCACGTGTTGTTCAGAAAGAAAAGTTTTGTGGTTATGTGCTTCTGCTGACTGAAGCAAGTTTCTGACTGGTAATTCATTTTGAATCGCTATAACCTCTTCAGTATCTCGTATTTACTCTTCGCTCTTTCGTACTGCTTTTCCAAGTGTAGGCTGTTTGCGTAGCCTGCGGTGGGATGTAATGTACGATATTCGGTATCAGAGTGTTTTGATCTGTGAGGAAGTTTCGCATCAATGCATGCTCCTCCTCACATTGAAAATTCATTTTGGAATGTGACGCTTGTTGCCACAAAGGTAGAGGTATCGGTGAAACCTGGAGAGAAGTAGCAGAACGCGTTAAAGAGATCTCATGCCACACATCGGAGCACAACGTCAAGAAGAATGTTATCAGATTATTTTGTGCGCTCTGATCGGAAACGTAATATTTGTCCAGAGAACTCCACGAAGCAAGCAAGATACCAAACAAAGCGTTTCAGTTCTGAGACGACTGCTAAAGACCGCCGCCCTTCTCCTCTGCCCGCTTTCACAGAAGTAAACAGCCAATCGACCCAACCGAATAGCGTAAACAGGCTACCCGGAACCGACAGAAGAGCACAACAATAACATTTCCCATTTACTGTGTTCGATTCTCAGAAAAAACTAAAGTGTTGGAATAAATCCTCTTACAACTGAACGCGTTACAACGTAGCTACACCAGCCCAATGCTGAAGAAAAGCTGAGTTATCGTCGAGTAGTGGAATGATATAAATATGGAAATAGGAATAATTATAACATGAAGCGGCCTTAGAAAATTTCGTCGGCAATGACATCCGCCACAACTTCTGACAGACGTACAAAGAGTGATTCACGTGCCGATGAGTTTTTCAGCAATTCATTCCATGTGTTTTGATGCAGTATCTCTTCACATGTCATACTAACCTACAACTGTATAAGTTACCTTTTTCATTCAAATGTTTGTAGAGCTTATGGGACTTAACTACGGGGCCATCAGTCCCTAAACGTACAAACTACTTATGAACTAGCTACTAATAAAGACGGCACAAATATCCATGCCCGAGGGGGGATTCGAACCCCCGACCGTAGTGGCCGTGCAGACCGTGACTGGCGCGCCGCAGTCCCCTCGGCCACCGCGGCCGGCTACCTTTTTCAGTTTTATTTGTTACACAATGTTATTTATGTTGATAAGCCGTTTCCTTTGCAAGGAGCTTGTTTTTACTTCCTTTTTCATAGGAGGACTGTTGAGAAAATCCGCCACATTCATACTTCCGTGCCAATGGAGAGTCGGCGCGAAATGTGGTTATCATCCACCTACACGTTTTAACTGCCGGAAGTTTTATTATTGTTGTGCTGTTTTGAATATAACGTTATATCTCATAGTTTGCGAATTTCAGGATGGGAGAGTTAGACGAGCAACGTGTGTACGTTGAAGTTTTCGTGAAATCCAAGAAAACTTTCACAGATACGCCTAATGACCAGCAATCCCACGTTGCTGAGCGCTTACGCCGCACTCTGTGTTGCAAACGGTTCTCGCAATTTAAAAATAGCCAGACGGAAGATGAGCTTCGTTCAGGGTGTCCTTCGTTCTCTACTGACCTCACTCATTTGGTAAAACTGTGCATGCCAATAGAAATGTCGTGTTGCTGCCAAGTTAGTACCGTGTGTGAAGAATGAAGACTCAAAGAACATATGCTCGCAATAGAAGAGCATTCGATTCGAGGAATTTTAAGAATACCGTAACCAGTAATGAGTTCATAAGTTCAAATGTTTGTATAGCTTATGGGACTTGACTACGGGGTCATCAGTCCCTAAACTTACGAACTAGCTAACACTATGGACGGCACAAATATCCATGCCCGAGGGGGGATTCGAACCCCCGACCGTAGTGGCCGTCCAGACCGTGACTGGATCGCCTCAGTCCCGTCGGCCACCGCGGCCGGCTTACTTTTACTCATATACCACATATTGGGGTAAATCTACACGATGATAGTAAGCTTTTAACAGAGCAATGTCATTAATAAGACTCTTTTGTGTGACAAAAATGTAAATCTATCGGTCTCAACCGCAGGGTAATTAGTCTGTAGCTTACAAACTACTTACATTAAGGTAAACTAAGCTAAGGACAACACAAACGCCCATGCCCGAGGGGCACCGCAACATGGCGTCCCAATGCGCACGGCTAATCCGCCGCGACTAACTATGATTTATAGATTTTGTTTGGTTATATTACTATTTAAGCAATGGTAGACGTTAATAGAATCGTCTCTGACGTATTTTTCCACGGATGGATTTAAGCTGTCGAATAATTTTTCAGTGGTCCTACCAAAAACACTGTCTTTAATCTCCATTTTGATTGCGAGAGTACATAAAGAAAGCCGATTCACTTTAAACCATGTGAAAATACACAGAAAACGTTGCAATAGATATTACACAAGAACTAAGACATATTCAAATCGAAACATTTGGTGCAAATTTTCCTCTGTTTTCAATAGGTCAGAAGCGAGCCATCGGTACTGGTTCTTTCGAAGTATTGCGAGATGTTGTGTGAGTCTACTGAGAAATAAATAATGTTTAAGTTCTATAATCCAATTTCGATTTTATGTTAAAAAAAAACAAAAAAAAACTTAAACTTCTGATCGGTACGAAGTGATTGCATTCTTAAGTTGGCAGTATTGACCGCCTAGCGGAATGGCCACGTGGTCTAATGAATCATGCTACGGACGCGGGTGACGTCCTTGTCGGACGTTCTAGTCTTCCCTCGGGCATGGCTGTGTGTGTTGTACTTAGTAAAGGTTAATTTGTTTAAATCTGTAGGGACTGATAACCATAGCAGTTTTGTCGAATAGGTTTACAAACATTTTAACATTTGCAGTTAGTTATTGACCAAGAAAGCAATGTGCATTTCCTCACAGTCCCGTGTATTTCAAAGGCCACAGAACCATGAACACTAATCGACAATAGTATCGATAGTACATCACGGGTTTCAGGTATAACAACGATCACTGACGAAATATACGGGTGAAACAGGCGGAGAATGAGGGAGACGGGAGACATTTTTTTCTTTTCTTTTCTTTTTTTTTTTTTTTTTTTTAATGCTAAAATACGGGAGAACCCGTATAATACGGGATAGCTGGTCACCCTAGTGATGAGACATGGGTCTGCAGCTACGAATTTGATAATGAAGTTCAATATTCACAAATGGTCGGGAAAGGTTCTCTTAGAGCAAAAAATCTGGTCAGCTCACACAAAATGCCAAAGCTGTGACGATAGTTTTGTTTGACTTTAGATATGATTCGTTGCATGAATTTGTGGCACATGGACAAATGTTTGTTTGTATAGTCTATGGGATTTAACTACGGGGTCATCAGTCCCTAAACTTACAAACTACTTATGAACTAGCTACAACTAAGGACGCCACAAATATCCATGCCCAAGGGGGGATTCGAACCCCCGACCGTAGTGGCCGTGCAGACCGTGACTGAAGCGCCTCAGTCCCCTCGGCCACCGCGGCCGGCATGGACAAACAACCTATGGCAAGCCAATGTCGGGACGTGTTATGACGCCCGCGAGAAATGTGAGTTGGAAACGGCTTGAAATGTGACGAGATAGTTGGTGGCACTTGCATCACTACTTCCGAAATTGGATACGGCATTCAAAGCAGTGTATCATTTGTGGAAGGGGAGAATATTTAGAAGGAGAGAATGCAGAACAAGTAAAAGGTAAGCTTAGAAATTTTTGTGGATAAGAGTCCGGAATTTTCTGAACTGATCTGATATTTTAGTCTCTTTCTAGGTTTCCTTACGGGTAAAAACAGAATCCGCATAGGCTAACTTCATTGTGTGTTTTTCTGGTTGTCTGGCTGATTGTCCCGCTGTTATTTGCCTGTTTTCTGACCACCGAGAAGATTATCAAGTTCTACGATTTGTCACGCTCTTCTAGCGATTTAAAAAAAAGTTAAGCTAATAACTTAATACCAACGTTGGAACTTAAATAGTGGCAACACTGGTGTGGAGACACTATGCAATGGAATCTACTATTGTCGCAGATAGTACACGTTGTTGACGTACCTACCTTATGGCCACAGTGTTGCAAACTTGGGGGTTTTCCCCTAAATTTAGGGAAACTCTGCTGTCTTGGGGGGAATTTGTACTTCAGGGGGAAATTTAGGTGGGAGTGTTCTTTGAGGGGAATTTTTAAGGGCTTCTCAGACATGAATAACGCATACCTATCAAAATTTGTTTAGCCCTACCTTACAATGAAATACTTCATTGTTGTGTTTTCGTTGGCACTGCCCTCTTTTAAAGGCGCTTCTGCAACGTCTGCTGTACCGTACTACTGTTGTATTGGCGGTTGTGAACTGAAGTTGAATACGCTGCAAGTGTATGTGTGTGTGTGTGTATTCAAGTGACTACGGCTTCGAGAGAGAAAAAAATATTCTCAGAGATATACAAAGGCGTGGGAATCAGATCCCTTGATGAAAGGTACGTTTATTCCCAGTTTGTTTGATTTTATTAGCATAGCTGAACAGGGACGTTTATATATCCTAATTTCTCCCTGCAGCCTATATACTACGGCTTACATCTTAGAATGTCATGCAGAAACTAGTGCTTTTTCTTTTAGTGAACACTAAAGAGTAGAATATTAGTAATTAGATTTTCGTTAAGTGACATTTAGAAGGAATGCATTACTTCGTCATGCTGAGCTTTATTGGAATGTTTTACCAACCAACATGAATAGTCTAGAAAAGACATTTTTATATACATTGCACCAAAGCTGCTTTATTTATTTATTTATTTATTTATTTATTTATTTATTTATTTATTTATTTATTTTTTTTTTTTTTTATTGAAATGCTGACGAGTTTCGCGCTTTGCCCATTTTCTTAAGCCACATTATTTTATATTTGGACACTGTGTAGGTCAAGTTATTTATTTCAAATAGTTATTTGAAGAGCTGCAAAACGCGACGTAACGAAAACATTTAGGAGTTTTTTTTTAGGGGGAATTCACATACGATTTAGGGGAAAATTGATCTTCAGGGGTTGGCAACACTGCTTACGGACTCGCCCGTCCGACGTCACCGCCGTGCGCACAATCAGAGACAAATATATTACTCTGTGGCACAATCCAGACAAACACACACTTCTGAGCGAGCGGTCTAACGTAACGGTGTCACTTTGTTTTCGAAACAGGAACAACGGAGTTGGATTGAGATTGAATGTGCCAGAGGTCGTACAGCACGACGGTGTCCTCAAGGTCTTCAAGAGGAGTGTGGGTAATCGGCATTGCCGTACAGAACAGTGGAACGTTCGGTAAAAGCCTTCAATAAAGTTCGGCAATCTGTGGCAGACATGCATCGGGCAGGTCGTCCTAGCGCCTCTGAAGAGAAATTGCATACTGTTTCCACGTTAGCGCACAGTGATCGACGCCACACGATTCGTGAGGTCGCTCACGAAACCGGATTAGCGCATTCGACTGTGCTTCGCATCCTGAGGGAATGCCTGGGCATGCGAAAAACTGCATCACGATGGGTTCCGCATGAATTGACGTAAATGCAGAAATGGATGCGTTACGACGCTGCTCAGAAGCGCAATTAGCGCGAAGGACAGGCTATCGTACGCCGTATCGTAACCCTGGAGGAGACAAGGGCCATATCAGAATGAAACTTTCACTCTGCAGCGGAGTGTGCGCTGATATGAAACTTCCTGGCAGATTAAAATTGTGTGCCGGAACCGGGACTCGAACCTGGGACCTTTGCCTTTCGCGGGCAAGCGCTCTACTACTGAGCTACCCCGACACGACTCACGATGCCGCCTCACAACTTTACTTCCGCCAGTACCTCGCCTCCTACTTTCCAAACTTCACAGAAGCTCTCTTGCGAAACTTGCAAGACTAGCACTCCTGGAAGAAAGGATATGGTGGAGACATGGCTTAGCCACAGCCTAAGGGATGTTTCCAGAATGAAACTTTCACTCTGCAGCGGAGTGTGCGCTGATATGAAACTTCCTGGCAGATTAAAATTGTGTGCCGGAACCGGGACTCGAACCTGGGACCTTTGCCTTTCGCGGGCAAGCGCTCTACCACTGAGCTACCCCGACACGACTCACGATGCCGCCTCACAACTTTACAACATAATTTACTTACTTTTACTCATAAAAAAATGTTCAAATGTTTGTAGAGCTTAAGGGCCATATCGTTCGAGAAAAACTGAAACCCCAATCCAAAGAACAGCGTCATTATGGGTCCCCGCGAAAGTCGAAAGTGCGTCAGAGCCCCAGTATGGTGAAAGTTCTGGTGATTCTCGTGTACGGCTGAGATGGCGTTATTCGAACGCATTCCGTTCCTCCATGGCAGACAGCCAATGCACAGTATTACAGTTCATTTTTAAAGAATCACCTGCGACCAGCTTTGCGAAAGAAGCGGCAACACTTTATGCGCAACCCGTCCATCATTTTGCCCGACAATGCGCGGGCGCATACAGCGCAAGCTGTGGCTGCTCTGTTCGGTCGATGGGACTGGGAAGTACTGTACCATCCATCCTAGTCCCCGGACTTCGTGTGACTTTGATTTAGTTCCGAAGATGAAGGAACTACTTCGTGGCATTCGATATGCAGTAGACCGCTCCATTCGCACTATCAATAGAACAGGCACTGCTAACGATGTACTGCGTCTTCCACGTCGCTGGCAACGGGTTGTACACAACGCTGGTGACTGCTTTGAAGGACAGTAACAGGTGCAAACATGGTACGCTTTTGTATAGGTTGTGAATTAATCGTTGGTATTATTTAAGTTCCAACCCTCGTATAATCGCCAAATGATCGGACACTATAAGGCACTACTCAGTTGATCTACTATTATTAAATTCGCCAAGATCTCAGTCCGTACGATTATTGGCTTTTGGGTTACCTGAAGTCGCAAGTGTATCGTGATCGAACGACATCTCTAGGGATGCTTAAAGACAACATCCGACGCCAATGCCTCACCATAACTCCGGAAATGCTTTATAGTGCTGATCACAGTAGGAAAAATTCAGTAAACTGATTATCTGCAGAAGTTATATACCGGGTGATCAAAAAGTCAGTATAAATTAACTTAATAAATAACGGAATATGGTAAAAATTGACGCACAAGCTTGGAATGACATGGGGTTTTATTAGAAACAATAAAACAAACAAAGTATTATTAGATGTGTGAAAGATCTCTTGCGCGCGTCCTTTGTTGATGATCGTGTACTCAGCCGCGATTTCGTCATGCTTGGCCTCCCAGGTCTCCAGATCTCAGTCCGTGCGATTATTGGCTTTTGGGTTACCTGAAGTCGCAAGTGTACCGTGATCGACCGACATCTCTAGGGATGCTTAAAGACAACATCCGACGCCAATGCCTTATCGAAATGCTTTATAGTGCTGTTCACAACATTATTGCTCGACTACAGCTATTGTTGAGGAATGATGGTGAACATATTGACCATTTCCTGTAAAGAACATCATCTTTGCTTTGTCTTAATTTGTTACCCTAATTATTGCTTTTCTGATCAGATGAAGCGCCATCTGTCGGCCATTTTTTGAATTTTTTGTTTTCTTTTGGTCTTATACAACCCCATGTCATTCCAAGGATGTGTGTAAATTTTTACCTCTCTGTCTACATTACTCCGTGATTTATTAAGTTTCCAAATTTATACTGACTTTTAGATCACCCGGTATAGTGTGTGTGTGTGTGTGTGTGTGTGTGTGTGTGTGTGTGTGCGTGCGTGTTCGCGCCACAATGTCTCCTAAAATACTGGTCCGATATCAACCAAACTATCGTACAACAGTCGCCGTTGGGTTAAGGACCAATTACAACAAATATATTCAGGAGAAATGTAATCACAACGGTAAATATGGGTCAGCGTCAGCTACATGATGCCGGATCTGGTCTCGAACCCGGATATCCCGCATATCACGACCGGTCGCTTTAACCACTATGCTATTTTCGCAGACCGACCCTCTTCACTGTATGCCACACATTGCCTACTGGCCAGGAGTGTTCGTATATTCTGGGAGAGACGTTTTATCATATTCGTCGCAAGCCTTGCTGAGGCTGATTTAAATACGATGTGCAGTGCCCGTGTTTATGGATAGAACTGAGTATGTGTCCTTCAGACATGCACAAACGTTCATATGTCACTCACCATAAAAACATTCATTTCATTCCATTCCATGATGATGGTGGTGGCGGCTGGTGCAGCAACAGTGTTGAATAATTAAATAATTCTCAGTCTCTGTTGCAATAACAAAGACTGAGAATTATTTAATTACAACATTCAGTAGATACCGGCTCATACTCGCAGGTGATAATGAAATTCTCGTACTTAATTTGACTGCCGTATTGTCCTCGACCTCGACGCACAGGACACCGTGCCCATGGGTGCGGTTCCTGTAGGGAGATGCTTGTCCACTGTTGGTCGAGCTGATCTCTACGAGATTACGAGAGTAACTCGTGCGTCCGATCCTTGATTGTCGTGAGTGCATTCGTGTTCTCTCGATAATCCATTTTTGTCCGGGGCAAGTCCCAGAGATAAATTAAATTGGTCCCAATCCCCCGGCTCCGACCAAGGTTTTCGGGAGGTTTTCCTTGGTTGTAAGGCGTATGCCGGAGCTGGTAAGCCCCTCCCACTTATTCCCTATTGGGATCCCCCTTTGCCCCACTATCAGCTTGTCTGATATTGGCTGAATAGAACCGCGACTCTTTATGGGCCGGATCTCAAACAGCCCGCTCCACTCCACGGAGTGGAGAATGAAAAGAGATAAGTTTTTTTTTTTTTTTTTTTTTTTTTTTTTTTTGTCCTCAATTAACAAACTCGGTCGCGCAGGACACCGTGCCCACGGGTGCGTTTCCTGCAGAGGGATGCTTGTCCACTGTTCGTCGAGCTGATCTCTACGAGATTACGAGAGTAACTCGGGCGTCCGATCTTTGATTGTCGTGAGTGCAGTCGTGTTCTCTCGATAATCCATTTTTAGTCCGGGGCAAGTCCCGGAGATAAAATAAATTAGTCCCAATCCCCCCGGTTCCGACCAAGGTTTTCGGGAGGTTTTCCTTGGTTGTAAGGCGTATGCCGGAACTGGTAAGCCCCTCCCACTTATTCCCAATTGGGATGACCCCTTTGCCCCACTATCAGCTTGTCTGATAATTGGCTGAATAGAACCGCGACTCTTTATGGGCCGGATCTCAAACAGCCCGCTCCACTCCTCGGAGTGGAGAATGAAAAGAATAAGGTTTTTTTTGTCCTCAATTATGGGCCCAGCACGCTTCCACTGCGCCACTCTGCGTGCCCACGGATGCGGTTGCTGTAGGGGTGCAGCAACAGTGTTGAATAATTAAATAATTCTCAGTCTCTGTTGCAATAACAAAGACTGAGAATTATTTAATTACAACATTCAGTAGATACCGGCTCATACTCGCAGGTGATAATGAAATTCTCGTACTTAATTTGACTGCCGTATTGTCCTCAATTATGGGCCCAGCACGCTTCCACTGCGCCACTCTGCGTGCCCACGGATGCGGTTGCTGTAGGGGGATGCTTGCCCACCTTAGGTCGAGCTGATCTCTACGAGATTACGAGAGTAACTCGGGCGTCCGATCTTTGTTTGTCGTGAGTGCATTCGTGTTCTCTTGATAATCCATTTTTAGTCCGGGGCAAGTCCCGGAGACAAATTAAATTGGTCCCAATCCCCCGGTTCCGACCAAGGTTTTCCTTGGTTGTAAGGCGTATGCCGGAACTAGTAAGCCCCTCCCACTTATTCCCAATTGGGATTCCCCCTTTGCCCCACTGTCAGCTTGTCTGATAATTGGCTGAATAGAACCGCGACTCTTTATGGGCCGGATCTCAAACAGCCCGCTCTAAGGTTTTTTTTTTCCTCAATTGATTTCTGCTTTATTGGATTGAGTTCATTCTCCTGAATTGCGAGTATAAATCGTGCGACCAGTTTCCCTTGTTGGAAATGTACTCGCCCTTGTATGTTGATCCGTTTGCAGATTGGAACAATATCACGTAAATAAATTTTATTGGTTTTTATTAGTGGTGGGCAGTCCTGGTCATTTCACTGTTTCGAAACATACGGATCATCTGAGTCTACTCTAGTGAGTGGACTACTGTTTCGGCACACGAAACATTTGGCGTGCTGCAGAGTCATGTGTGGCGCTACCTTTCCTGTAGGACGCCGTAAGTGAGTCGTCTCTCCGCTTCGGCACTCGAAACACTTGACGTGCCGCAGCCCTGCGTCCTGCTACCTCCGCTGATTCACGTGAGCCGAGAAAGCTGCAGTAGGGCGATACAGCAAATACGAAACATCTGTGGAATATCAACATGGAGTTAATACGTTATTCACTAGACTTAACTGTACGGCACAGGATTTGTTTGCTACTTCGATTTTACAATCGTGTTAAAGCGAAAACGTTTCCTAAGTTACTCGTATTTTCATACAAAAAATATTGTATCAAAGGAAGCACAAAATATTAATGTTCAAATTCCAAAGTCATGAAACTTTTTTCAACCTTCAAAATTTCATAATTAAGTTAAAATAAAACAAGAAAGATCATGGTTCCAATGTCTACGTGCATCCATAAATGTATAACTTTTCTGTTCAAATTCAAATTCAAATGTTTGTATAACTTATGGGACTTAACTACGGGGTCATCAGTCCCTAAGCTTTCAAACTACTTATGAACTAGCTAAGACTAAGGACGGCACAAATATCCATGACTGAGGGGGGGATTCGAACCGCAGACCGTAGTGACCGTGCAGACCGTGACTGGAGCGCCCTAGTCCCCTCGGCCACCGCGGCCGGCATAACTTTTCTAACCAATCAATATAAACAATATATTTAAGATTTGTTCTTGAGACATATTTAATGCAATCAACAGGTATTAATACAAGGAAAAGCCTTTCACAATTTAAGTGACGAAACCACAAAACTGATCTAAAATTTTTCATTGTCCAGATAGTTGTTCTGGTAATCAGATTTATCTTCAGTCAGTTAACTAAAAGAGAATTACTTACAGTTCCTTTAAATTGAAATAATAAAAAAAAGTTATTTTTGACATCTTACTGAGAATGCGGTTTAGTCTCACTGAAATCATTTACCCTCGCTTAGAAAAGATGCGTTCACCTAGCAACAATGCATATCAACGGTCAGTTCACGCGAAAAAAAAAAAAAAAAAAAAAAAAAAAAAAAAAAAAAAAAAAAAAAAAAAACACTGAAGGACTTCAAAACTTTTCTCGGTAGTATCCCAGTTTTGAAACCTCATTTGAAGGGCGAATCTCGATGATGATATCTTCTCGGGTCAGTGCTTCGTTCTCTGGCAGCGTTTCGGCAATTTCCTTCCTGCCATCTTCAGGCGAAGAGTGTCAGTATTTCTGTATTAGCGTTTGCTAATAACGTCCTCATATTTCACGTTTTGGGATTAGGCGGTTAGACATGCGCATCGTAGTCGCACCACCTATTCACATACGCCGCAACAACGTCCCCAGACGGAAACTTTACGCTCACGCGGATATTGGCTGCTCCTCCGGACAAGTGTCCCCAGATCCCTCTTGAGCAGCTGCCTACCTTCATCCTCTCATTTCGGAAGTTCCAATCCCCCGGTATAATACGGACCGCGCGCTAAACTACTTAGGTCAGGGAAGTGATTTTGTTTTCCCGGTAATACGGTGGAAGGGAGGAGGTGGGGGTTGGATAAGAAAAGTGTGCCCGACACTTTTCCGCCCCGGGGCTAATTTCGCAGATCCGGGGGCGTCCAACTGGCGTCGCTGGGTGCACGCAGGTAAGTGGCGGCCAAACTTTGTTCCCATAACATTTTTTCTCCCCCCTCCCCCTCCCCCCGCATCCACCAGCTCTCATTGGGCGGCTCCCTCTCGCAGCCATCACCTCAGTCCCACCTCCAAACTCCGCCACCTGAACCTCAACTTGCTCCCTACTTCCACCTGACTTCTTCTGCCCCCTCCCCCCTGTCTTTCTCATCCCCCGGCCGGCTCTACGCTCTGTCATTCTCCCCCCACCCCCCACCCCCACGTTTCGTCTGCTTTGCCGCTCAGCTCAAAATTCATCAAAGTTTCAGAGGCGCGCGGCGGCTGAGGAAAAGTGAGTCTGTGAAGGGGTGACAACCCCCTCGCGCTGTGCTAAGCAGTTGAGCCGTGACTATAAATACGCGGGTGTGAAATCCCCACACTCCGCCCCCAAACTTGGTGAAAGTCCGCATTAAATATGAAAGCGCGAATCTGCTAAAAAATTTTGCCGACCACCCCGCGCGCGTGGAGACATTAGACCGCCGTAAATTCATTTCACCGCCCCCGTGAGGCCGTCCCCGCGTGCGTAAAACACGCGTCAGGCATTTCCACCAGCGGCGGCTTCCCTTGAGTAGCAGTCCTACAAGTGGAACGCACTCCAGCGTTAAAAGGCTACTCGCTCTTTCTAACGTCCACTTCAGTGACATCTAC
Source organism: Locusta migratoria (assembly GCA_026315105.1). Classification (NCBI taxonomy): domain Eukaryota; kingdom Metazoa; phylum Arthropoda; class Insecta; order Orthoptera; family Acrididae; genus Locusta; species Locusta migratoria. The sequence continues at coordinate 378,362,818 of CM048750.1, forward strand.
ATACATACTCCGCAATCCACCCAAAGGTGCGTACCACTACTAGTTACTTGCCCTCCTGTTTCACTCTCATATCCCTTGACTGAGGAGGTGAGCATTCACAACATTACTAGGGACGTGAGGTGTTCACAGCACCCTACATATATATCATACTGGGCTTTATATATTTTTTTAAATTGTTTATTTTGCAATAAACATAGCCTTTAGTCTTTATTAATTCATTTAATTATAATTTCTATCACTGATTTACTGATAATTGGTCTTGGGGTAAAGTGCTCGACTGGAAACTGAAGGGTCGCGGGTTCAAATCCCGGTCGGACCTCGGATTTTTTTCAGTCTGCACTTTAACCCATCCTTCGCCTCTCAACGATGTGAGGAGTCGCCAGAAACGACACGTGGTTCGTATTCCACGTTGAGCTGTAGGTCCCCTTTTTCCGGGTGGATAACAGGGGTAGGCTAGGGACACGCAAGTCGCCGAAGTGGCGTCCAATAGAAAGACTTGCACCAGGCCAATGAGCCACACGAAATTATTGTTATTATCCATAACTGATAAATCAATAACATGTGCGAAATGGTATCAAATGTTCATATACATAATATTTTTTCAAATTAATCAACTAAGAAAATCTCTAATCATTTTCAAATTACAGAGAGATGTTAACAGACAAAGCAACAGACATATTTATATAACTCGAAACAATAACACATCTCAAAACTCTTGAAAAAATTCACATTTCAACACAACATTTTCGTCATCACTGAAACAAGATTCTGAATTAATACATGTACTGCAAGTGATTTTCATTTCATTTAAACACATAATTGGCTCCACTTTCAACAGAAGAGCTTTTTTTTTTTCAGCATTTCATGCACAAACTATGCATCTGGAAGATGTGCATTTATTTCTTTGAACTGCTGGAATAAACTCTTCCATGTTTGAGATCTTAGCTGCCTTAACACGGATAGATATTGGTACAGCTGAATATGAAGGTCTTTTTTAAACGTAAGGATGCATATAAAAGTAGGTGTACTCTACTATTGATCGAATTATTTGCGCATTTATAAGCACACAAAAGCAGTCAACAGCAGTCTTGCAGCTTTTAGCAATTAGTTTGGTACCAGGGAGCTGAGTTACTATTTTTTGATCCCTTGTTCTGATATTATTTGGCTCAGGTGTAGTCATCCATTTAGTTACTTCATCCTCACTAGCATAAACCTCTCCAGTGCTATATCTTCACCAACATCGTCATCAGATTAATCACTTGCAGTTGCATGATCGGTTTCTTTACACTGTTCGTCTTCTACGTTGTCATCGGAATCTTCAAACCGTGCAATCTCACAGACTTCATGATCATTAAAACCTTTCTCCAACAACCTTTTATTTTATCTTCCTCATATGACATCAAGATGTGCTAAGCTCGACAAAGAAAGTCACACTACTAGGTAGGTGGGGTGTTATCAGCAACCCAGCTTTTAAAACTTGTTGTATATAGTATTACTTACTTTCAAGAACATGAACAGTGGTTTCGCAACAATGTGCATCCCTGTCAATGGAGGTAGCAAGACGCTCAGCGGTGTGACCAACATGCTGCACTAAATACCAGGAAACTTTTACAGCTGGGATGCTATGAACACCCCACATCCCCAGTTAAAGAATATAGAACTAGGGAAAAACGAAAACTTGTATGCATCCGTACGAGCCCTAAACTTTCTAATCGTATTCTTGTGGTCCTTACGCGAAATGTACCGTACATTGGCGACAATAGAAACCGTCTGTAGTCAGCCTCGAATCCGGTCCTCTAAATATCATCTACAGTGTTTCTCGAAAAGAACGTCGCCTCCCCTCCAGCGACTCCCAGTTAAGTTCCCGAACAATTTCGGTAACACTAGGGGACTCGAATTTTTTTAGTATTTATTTATTTTTATTTTTTTAAAAATATTTTAATTAATTAATTTGAAGGAATTAGATTAGGTAATGAGACAATAAAAGTACTAGACGAGTTTTGTATTATGGGTAGCAAGTATAAGATATTAAATGCAGAATGGGTATGGGAAGAAAAGTGTTTCTAAAGAAGCGAAACTTGTTAACATCCAATAGTAATTTAAATGTTAGAAAGTCGTTTCTGAAAGCATTTGTCCGGAGTGTAGCATTGTATGGGAGTGAAACGTGGACGATAAGGAGTACAGATAAAAAGATGATAGAAGCTTTTGAAATGTGGTGCTACAGACGAATGATGAAAATTAGATGGGTAGATCACGTAACTAATGACGAGGTGCTTAACCGAATCGGGGAGAGAAGGAGTTTCTGGCATATCATGACCAAGAGAAGGGATAGATTGGTTGGACACATTTTCAGACATCAAGGAATTGTCAACTTAGCATTAGAAGGAAGCGTGTGGGGTAAAAATCGTAGAGGGAGACCGAGGGACGAATATAGTAAGCAGATTCAAAAGGATGTAGGTTGCTGAACGTATTCTCAGATGAAGAGACTTGCACAGGACAGGGTAGCGTGGAGAGCTGCATCAAACCAGTCTGTGGACTGAAGACCACAACAACAACAACAATTTATTTTTTGCGGTGGTGAACGGTCCCTTCCAAGGCTGGGGCTAAATTAGAGAAATTGCGATAACTTAGAGATTAGGACGCGATTTTAATGAATTTTGGTATGTAAGTATCTTTTGATAAAAGACGAAAATCGGCCTAGGTATACTGGAGGAGAAGTGAAAACTAAGGGGTCAACTATCACTGAAGGGACCAATTTTTTCGCTAAAAAGTGTTTTGATTTAATTAAACTAGAATCAGTTAAAACTATGAAAGGAAGGTTAATTGAGAAATAAGTATATTTGTAATTTATGTCGACTTTTGAGAGGTAAACAACCGTTATAATGCCGCATTCGTTTTATAGCAGTAGAACGACAAATACATTAATAACAAAGTAGACTAAAAACATTTATTACCTCTACGTACGCATTAAAACAAAGAATCGTGATCTGCACACACGAAAAGAAAATTGTGAGAGGCAAGGGGCTCACTCTAATCAAGCAGCGAGAAGAGATGTAAATATGGCCGGGCGACCTCCACGCATTGCATCACGGGCAACGCTAACTCCAATTGTTGAAATCTATAAACAGGTTGAACATGTTTTATTCACTATTATTCACTACTAGTCGACACGGCAATGCTTCGTAATTGCTAATCTGTATGTACTCTTGATTTGAATGTCAAATGTGCAAAATTTTATGGCAATCGTACAAATGATATAGATATCCCAAGGAAAAGAACTCTTACAGTTTTCCACAAATTTTCCAATTTTCTGGCCAACTATTCCAAACTTTTACTTCACTCAAATCTTCCTCTCGCTTTGAACGTCGAATGTGAAAAATTTTATCTCAATCACATGAATAGTGTTGATATATCATAGAAAAATCTCTTTCTATATTTTCTGAAGTTTCCCATTTTCCGAGAAACTTCACCAAATCTTTATTTCCTAAGAACGTTACTCTTGCTTTGAACGGCAAATATGCAAAATTATATCGCAATCAGTCAAATGATATTGATACCCCTTTTAAAAAAAAACTTCACGTTTCTCCTGAATTTTCAAATTTTCTGGGCCACTTTCTCAAATTGTTAGTTCATAAGAACGTTCATCTTACTTTGAATGCCAAATGATCAAAATTTTATCGCAATCGGATGAACAGTTCTTAACTTATAGTGTTGAGTACATATTGAAAAAGGAATTTGGTTCAAATTTTGCGACTTTCCCTTTTAACTGTAACTATTTCTTTTTTTTAGTGAAAATTTTTCCAAGACTATAATAAACAAAGCAACAAAAAGAAAAAAGAATTACCCATATCCGTCATGCGAATAGTCAGTTATAGTGCTGAATTCAATCAAAAATACATTGAATAATGCACTTCGAGTTTTCCTCTGTTTTTCCAATTTTCCGGTAGATTTTCCAAAAAATTTATTTCATACAAATCTTGTCCTGACAAGCCGTACTCAAGTGATGCCCTTACAACTATGTGTCAATTGATCTTTATTCATAGACAAAAACGCTTTCGGTTTTTCCTATTTTTTTTTTTAATTTTCCGGTAGAGTTTTCCAAATTTTTATTTGATGTGAACCTTCCTTTTTCTTTCAACATGAAATGTACAACATTTTATCGCAATTGGACGAACGGTATTGATAGCTCACTGGAAAAAGCTGTTTCAGTTCTTCCCGATTTTCCTCTTTTCCGGACACCTTTTCCATGTTTTATCACCGTTTAAATCTTCCCTGGACTTACACGAATATTTCAATACTAAAATTAGCCAAATCGGTTCAGCCGATCTCGAGTTTTAGCGAGAATAACGAACTTACAGTATTTTGAATATCGGATGCTGAGGTTTCTCTCTAGTTTAGCATTTTGTCGAGTTTTTGGCTTCAGTGCTGGATCAGCTATTTTGAATTTTGAGAATCTAATTTCAGATTCGGATTCAGCAGCTTTACATACCGGTATATTAAAAATATGAAACAGTTCAGAAATATAGATTCAGAAGGGGTTTCATAGGTAGTATCAAACGAACACGGCAATATAAAGGCTGTTTCAAAGGTTGTTCTGCCTCACATATTAATATAAAAATACAAAAAAATCTTTCTTAATTAGCCTTCCTTTTGAGGTTTCAATAGATTCTACATGATTAAATGAAAACAATTTCTTAGCAAAAAAGTTGGTCACTTGAGGGGTAGTTGACCCCCTACTTTTCGCTCCCCCTTTAATATCCCTAGGCCGATATTCGTCTTTTATCAGAAAATCCATTTTAGCCGGTTTTGGAGGAACCGTTTCACCACTTAAATATGTTTTACCACTGCTAAGACAATGAAAAATAAAAAAAAAGTGTACGCTATAGTTTTTAATGTAATATGACATATCCAAACTTAAGATAAATGGGAAAGTGACACATAGCTAAGTTTACTTATTAGTGCCGAAACCATTAATTTGAGAAAAATGTGTTTCATTTATACTTGCCAACTGCAGTGTTGTAGTATTAAAAGTTTTATTAAACGTGAAGCACACTCTGGATATAGTTTCCAAACGACGTTACAAACAGAAGAATACAGATCAGAGGTCGGCAAGTAATCTTGGATGAGGTCAGGATACTTTTAAAAACTTTTGTCGAGGTCCAGAAGTAAAACCACACATTCCTCATCAATTTTTTTAATTTTAATTTTCTGTCTCAAACTAATATGAAATAAAAGATGTGAAATGAAAATGTATAATAATCCTGTAAAACTTATATTATTTGCTATTTATATATTTTTATTTTCGCTCTCAAGAAGTATTAAATAAAATGTATAATCAAACTTCTATTGAATAATTCAGTACCAGTTCATGCATGAAACATACTATTTTTTGCTTAATTTTCACTAAAAAATTATGAATCACAATGAACTGTACGTATTTGTGTTTAGAAAATCAATGCGAGAAATTACTTTTGCGGTCTTCAGCCAGTTTCTTAAAGTTAGGTTCACATGCGGAGCAGTTTATGCGAATAGGGTCTCCAAAGTGAGCTGCCGTTAATCTTGAAGGTAGTTATTCTTCAACAAATTAATTTTTACATGAAATTTAACAAATATATGTGCAGCCAAACATAGTAACCAGGTAGTGTTATTGTTTTACAATTTTCATATTTTTCGGAGACATGTTTACAATTTGTCACTGAATTCATTTTATTTATGTTTGCAAGGAAATATCGTCCTGTAAGTCTATTATCCCCATTTGCAGTAAAGTCTTTGAAAAGTGGAACAACTTCGCAGCCACATCCGTCCGTTCTGCTGCTGGAGAAACCTCAAAATGTGATTTTTTGAGAGCACAAAAGTGTTGTTTAAATGGATTTGCCCTCACTGCTTAAATATAGGTTTCGGAGACTGGATGAGTATGAAGTCTATTTATGTAATTTCCTTGTTCGTTAGATAAAGTTCTCGAGCTGCGTTAGTGTGTACAGGGCTTTTATGTGGATCACCGGCCAGCTCGCTGCCTTCTGCCGCCGCTTGTCAGAGTACTCTCCAGCGTCGCACATCGTGACAACCAGTTATTTAATCTACCTATAATTATCATTAAGGACCGGTTTGTCCATCTTTCGTTAATCTTCTCGTTAGTAAACGAGAAGATGCCTTTAAGGTCTAGTTAAATGTGCTCGCTAAGTGCATTGCGTTTGTCATTGCCAGATACACACCTCGTTTGCTAACCTGGAGAAAACGAGAAGGTACGATATATTTCGACTAGGTTGGCATTAGAAACAAAAGAACGTGCCGTCTGAATAAACAGCTGTTTCCCTTATTTAACTGTCAGGGAAGAGTTTAGCAGATAGTTGTTAATTGGCGTTATGGAAAACAAACGTGAAAGAAGCTCGAATTTGATAAGAAGTTAGGGTTAAATTGTACCACGCTTCTCGCCGGGCTGCAGTGGTTATATTGGCACCAATGGTAAGGACGGCAACTCAGAGGACCAATTAAAACGATTTTTTTTTCTGAACGGACAAGGGTACATACAAGAACCTGTCAACCATAGAGCAGGTACAGTTTTAATTTTGCTGTGAGCGGGACGAGGAGCAATAACATTTACTCTGTAGCTCGTGAAAAATATTTACACAATTCTACACTTCATTGTTTATCTGTTGCCAACATAAGCACTGGAGCCCGGCGAGAAGCGTCATAAATTTTACCCAGTATGTACTTATGCTTGTTGCGCCTAGTGTGAGGCCTAAAATGTGATTCCTTCCTCCGATCTACAGGAACAGTATACTTTTGCCTATGTGCAAGCTTGCACTGAGATACTACGCACTTGGCATGTTTTAGTACTAAGCCCTAAGCATTTTTACTGTCCTACATTTTCCGTGGAAAGCACTGAATTCATTTGCCATCGCGATCATGTCGCTTTTTTCTTCTCCTTCCATGTCGATGCAACCTAATATTTCTCTATTGAGGACACAACACACTCGTACTAACTTCGGTAAAATTTTACGACTCTTCTCGACTGGTTCTAGTGCTTATGTTGGCAACGGATAAACAATGAAGTGTAGAATTGTGTTAATATTTTTCACGAGCTACAGAGTAAATGTTATTGATGCTCGTTCCACTCACAGCAAAATTAATACTGTACCTGCTCTATGGTTTACAGGTTCTTGTATGTACCCTTGTCGGTTCAGAAAAAAAGTAATTTCTTTTTAATTGAATTTGTCACGGATAAAGATTTATTGGTCGTCTGAGTTGTCGTAATTACCATTGGTGCCAATATAACCACTGCAGCCCGGCGAGAAGCGTGGTAAAATTTAACCAAACACTCAATTAATAAGCAGGCATAAATAATGTATTCTGTTTTCTATTATGACAGATAACTTATAACATACGTAACTATCTGTTGGACTCTTGAGATAGTCGTGGAGTTTTTCATGTAGCGTTTCCAAGACGAAATAGCGTAACAAATTCTGCATCATCTCAGCATTCAAAATGATTTGGGCGAACATAAATACGTCTAGGTCGCATTATAGAAGCAATGACCTCTATATCGTCTAAAATATTGACATCGTCTTCATTGTCAACCAAATCTCTTATTCGAACCATTTTCAACATATCGATTCTCACTGAACTAGTCGTTATCCATAAGTTTGTATTTTGATATCGCAACAATAATTTTAAGGTTATGTTGCGTATCTGCAATATATTAAACTCATCGGTTAGCTACTGACATGGATGGGGCAAGAAATATGATAAAATTTCCCAATGAAGCTGCTTTCCACACTAGTTTTTCATACATGTAGTGCTCCTGTTATTTTGTTCGATACATCGGTCTGTATCACGTAATATATTGCGGTATTATAGCGTTTTGTAATCCTGCCATTTTCCTACACATTCTCACTTAACCGGTCGTTAGCCGTGTAACGAGCAGAATTCTACTCGTTAACTTAACGGCCAGTTTGAGGTCTTTTAACGTCTGGATAACTCATAACGAAACATTCACAAACGCAGGTCTCCGATAACGGCAAGTTAAAATCTTAACCGGAACTTAACGAGACATTGACAAACCGGCCCTAAGAGTTATAATTATTCAGCAGATAACGGTAAAATTCTAAAACAATTATAAGCGTGTTTCTCATACGAATTGTTCTCCACAGGAAAGAGTTTTTTTAGTAATTCGAGTATGTAACGTATATTTTCCAGTATTTGGCGGTCCCGTTTTTGGGTTTCCGCGGTCAGGACCTGGACCGCGGTCCGCCAGTTGCCGACCGCAGATATAGATTCTACCAGACATCACTGGAACAACAATAGATACTGGAACACGCCTTCACGGGAATGAACTTACGGCAGGGTCGTATCAAAATAAATACTGTGACACAATCTAAAACTTCAAGGAATTTGTTTTCAGCACATGTTAATCAGTAGTAAGTACTGCAAGGAAGCAGAACAAGTGGCTGTATCCAAGCTCATATATCAGGCGCAGGAAGACTTCACTATGTTGCGTTTCGTGTATTATCCGTCATCAGGTATTCATCTGTTTGAGTGTAGTAGCTGTCGCTCTCAAACAGATGAATACCCGATAATGGATAAAATCCGAAACTCGTCGTAATAAAGCCATGCTGTGCGCTTCTTCAATACTGTGACCTATTCAGCTTTTTTGCAGTGCTATTGGTAAATATTACAGTCGCCTGCCTGCTACAAGACTGCATGTCACATTTAGAAACATTTTAAATCGATGCGCCCTATTACTTATTATGTAATGAATACTGTTAAATGTCGCAGAATGATTGGTGTTCGTTACTTCACAATATATCACATCCCGAGATAGAGAGAAACGAAGTTAATTTAGCGCGCAGCTAGCTCACGATCACGTTTACGCTTGAGTCTCGGGAGGTCTAATAGTTGCATGCTTCATTTATTTCAAGCGTCAATTTCGCTTCTTATTATCACCAAATAAAAAAAAATAGCTGTTGTCCGGTCAATGGATCCTTCTGTAGACTGGAGATATTTACGGTAGGCGGGAGTATATCAACGTGGCCCGTTGTCTAATTTATCTCAGGTAGTTGCTTATCTCCATATCAAATAGAATGGAACCATTCTGCTTCTGGTTAAATGTACTGTTGTCAAGGAACTATGTTCATTGATGCGTGCTTGCGTCGATTGTAATAAGCTGGCCAATGTGTCCATATATAAAAAAAATGTTGAAGTGGAAGTAGCGTTAGTCGAATTAATTTCCTGTAGTATATAAGTGCTGGGTAGAATCTTATGTTAGTAGTATGCGTTATCGGTGTTTCTTAATTTACGTCTCACGGGTAAAAGTTCAGTGAACTACGAAGTATGTGGTCTGGGGCTATGGCCAAGTTTACATTGTTTTCTTAAAGGAAAAAGTTAAGGCAACGCAGTTTGGTACCCGATATTGTGTTCTGTTCGATAGAAGGTGTCATTAGCTTGATTTTTCAAACTATTAAGTGACAAACTAAGATTACTTGTTAGCGAATATAACAGCCCATGTTCTGTCAGAATTCATGCAGCCACTGTAAAATTCATATATATAAGTTGTACGTAACGGGTGTATTCATTTCATATTTGGTCTAATGAACTGTTGTTTTTCTTAACCCTACAAGCATCAAGCTCAGGTAAAAATTGCCTGTACATTTTTCTTTTATTAAAAAATCACAATAAAAATCCTTATCTGTTTATGGGCCTTTTTCTATTCGCCTCTCGCCTTATAAAGTACTACACCATACATTTCTATGGTTACAATTATAAAAAAACTGCAAATAAAATACATAAATTTTATGCGCACCTTCACATTTTGCCCTGGGTTGGTACTCTATGTGGCCATAATTCTTAGTGTCTTTCCTACAACCACCAATCATGGGAAAAAGACGTTATTGTAAAATGAATGTCCATCACCTCTAATTTCAGTACCGTATATCCCAGCTATTTACAAGCCTAACAGACCTAATAACTACTGAAATTGTTGTACACAACTGAACATAAACAAAATTTCACAAGACTTAGAAAGTAACTCTTTCGATCCTATATCTGCAGATAACCAAAGACGGAAATACTGCAATAATGTACATATGTTTGACAGACAACAGCTGATGGCAAAGACAAACAAGTAAATACAGGATTCACTGCCGGCCGCGGTGGCCAAGGAGACTGAGGCGCTCCAGTCACGGTCTGCACGGCCACTACGGTCGGGGGTTCGAATCCCCCTCGGGCATTGATATTTGTGCCGTCCTTAGTATAAGGTTGTTGATAAGTAGTTTGTAAGTTTAGGGACTGATGACCCCGTAGTTAAGTCCCATAAGCTATACAAACATTTGAACAGGATTCACAGCTTATTGTAATACGGACAAAATTTGCTCTTGATTGGTACTCCGTGTAACCTAAAATACTTTGGTACAGCTAGGATTGTTGTTGCTATGGTCTTCGGTCTGGAGACTGGTTTTATGCAGCTCTACACACCCTCAGCAAGCCTCTTCATCCCTCATAACACCGACAATCCACATTCATTTGAATCTGCTTAACTGTGTTCATGTCTTGGTCTCCCTCTGCGACTTTTACCCAAAACACATCCCTCCAACGCTAAATTCACAATTCCTTGATGTCTAAGAATGTGTCCTACCAATCGATCCCTTCCTTTAGGGATTCGTGTTAACATTTTGCAACCACGACTAATCAAACTGATGGTTCTGTAATTTTCACATCTGTCTGTGCCTGCTTTCTTTGTAATGGGAATTATTACATTTTTCTCAATCTGTTGGTATTTCTTCTGTCTCGTACATCTTACACAACAGCTGAAATAGTTTTGTCATGGCTGGTTCTCCAAAAGACTTCAGTAGCTCTGAAGAAATATCATCTACTCTTAGGGCCTTGTTTCGACTTAGGTCTTTGAGTGCTTTGTCAAATTAATCTTTCAGTACAGTATCTCATATTTCATGTTCTACCCTTCCTACAATATTGTGTAGAAGTTCATTTCCTTTATAGAGCCCCTCTAAATATTCTTTCCACCTTTCAGCTTTCCCTTCTTTGCTGAGAAGTGGTTTTCCATCCGAGTTCTTGATATTCATAGAGCTGTTTTTTTTTGTCTCCAAATGTCTCTTTTATTTTCCTGTAGGAGGTATCAATTTTACCCTTTTTATACATTCCTCTACAGCCTTGCATTTGTCTTCTAGCCACTCCTGCTTAGCCATTTTGCACTTCCTGTCGATATCATTTCTTAGTCGTCTGTACTCCATTTTGCCTGTTTAATTTTGCTAGGGCTTAAGATAGTTATATAGATAAGTTTTGGTCCTTCAATAAAATTTTTAAAAGTCAGTCCATGGTTCAGGGTAGTTTCAGGGGTAAGACAAGGCTGTAACCTGTCACCACTGTTGTTCATACTATTCATGCATCATGTGTTAAAAACAGTAGACTGACAGGATGGTATTAAAATAGGCGAAAAGAAAATAAGCAGTCTCGAATATGCGGATGACTTAGTTGTAACGGCCGATTCGATTGAAAGGTTGCAAACTAATATTTCAGAGCTCAATCAGAGGTGCAAGGAAACTAATGTCTGTGGGAAAGAGATTTAAACAGAGTGCCAAATAGGAGGAACAAAGTTATAACAGGTAGACAGGTTCAAGTACTTGGGATGTATTTTCTCACAGGATGGTAACATAGTGAAAGATCTTGGAATCGAGGTGCAGCAAAGCTAATGCAGTGAGTGCTCAGCTAAGATCTACTCTCTTCTGCAAGAATGAAGTAAGTACCAAGACTAAGTTAGCAGTGCACCGCTCTATCTTTCGATCAACATTTTTGTATGGGAGTGAAACTGGGTGGATACAGGTTACCTTATTCATAAGGTAGAGGTTACAGATATGAAAGTAACAAGAATAATTGCAGGTACTAATAGAATGGGAACAATAGCAGGAGTGTTTCCATAATGAGGAAATCAAAGAAAAACTGGGAATGAACACCATAGATGAAGCAGTTAGAGCGAACAGACTGAGATGGTAGTGTCATGTTACACGCATGGGAGAAGCAAGGTTACCCAAGAGACTCATAAGCTCGGAAGCGGAGGGTAAGACGAGTCGAGGTAGACCAAGAAGAAAGTACTTAGATTCGCTGCAGAATGATTTTGAAGTAAATGGCATAACTGTGGTTTCGCACAAGTCTGAAGTGCGCGCCACGTACTTTCGTCGCGCGCCGCCATGCAAGCACAGCGCGGCGTTCTAACGACGTCGACCACGAGCGCTCTCTGCTGCAACCCCGCTCGCGGCCACCACTGAACTCCCTCGGTTACTTGGAAGTAGGACAGGCACTAGGACTCATCAGTAGGCAGGCCTCTACCTAGTTAGACTATTTATTTAGTCTTAGTGTTTCTAGTTTCTGCTGTCCCCCTGGCTGGTCACCTCAGACTCTGTACCCGCACACGCTTGCATCCTATTTCCCTGTGTCGGTCTCTCTCTACTCGGCCACCGACACCCAGGACAACCGGCGGAAACGGGACACAAAAGTGGCGACGAGGATGGGATACAAAAATAACATCAGACGAGGCATCAATGTTAGCATTGAATAGGGGATCAAGGAGGAATTTTATTACAGGTACTATGCTTTAGATTGAACGCTGAAAGGCATAATCAATCTCTAATGATGATGATCATCCTTTCTGAGCCCAGTGCTTCCTTGTACCCACAAAATTTTTAAAGGTGCTTGTAAAGCAACGTGGCTCAGCAGTAAGAAATTAAGAGCAAAGTAGTTTTCACGAAGTATTCTCAGTGTAGACTGTGTGTGCATGTCTCGCAAAGTACCAGTGACGTCATCGTAACAGGTGTTGCGTGCCCGGCTCCGCCCTGGGACGGTACTTAGCGCTCTGGGCATTACGGGCGTCCCCCTCTGGGGGACCAATAAATACCGGCCATAATTAGCGAGCCGGTATCGGGCGCAATCAGTCTCTGGCCGGGGCTGGCAGAGAGGGCCCGGCCAACGCCTGATTGATGTACAGGCGGCGCGACTTCATCAATCTGTTTGCCGCCCCGCCGTGGTAAGGTGGGGGCGGGCGGCGGCCGGCTTTTAAATCGCTAATTATTCGCGCGTCGCCGCCGCCGACCGCGGTCCGCAATTCTGTCGCCACAGTAATGCTGCTTTCGTATGAAAATGGGTGTTGCGTATTAATGATAAGGTTGGGGACCGCAAATGAAATTTAACCAGGTAATGAAATATTTTTAAATGAGATTACTAAGTAATTTTGACAAGGAAGGGACAATTTAAACAAAATTATTGGATTCCGCCATTAAATGGTAGCGGTCGTAATTTCGGTGGCAAATACAACACCAGAAAGCAACATTACAGAAGAAGTCGGCGGAATCTAAATTTTACCTTATTGAGAGCTGGTACAAATATTTCGGTCATGTTCTGTAGTGATTCTAGCTGAGATGACTGGAATAGTACTTCGATAAATTGATACTGGGATTGTGTGTTCCGGTTACTATTGTTCTATGACCGTGTTGAAAATTAATCATGATAGTCGCCAATAATTGCAAAATTATCGGACTTCGTAATTTTTATGAAGATTTTTCTGCAGGCGTTAAAATTTAATAAACCATTCATAGACACGAAATAAATAAAAGTTACACAGAGAATGTTCTAGTACAATCGCGAAACAAATCGCAACAATACCCGAGCATCACTTTATAAAGTACTGGATCTGCTGAAAATAAATAACTTTAAAATTAGTGAGAATGGGGAAGGGATTGTAAGTAAGTAAGATATTTCAAATTAACTGTGGGGTTTTATTGAAATTAATAAAAAACTAAGCTCACACTTACATTAATGAGACCAAATCCTGGTAGACGTCCAAGCACATGAAGGAGAAGAAAGTAAGTGACAACAGTTCCGCTCTCTCCCTTCAGCTTGTTGCAAAAAAATTGAACGTGACAAATGTCATATGTTTATCGATACGCTGACAGATAGAGGGCAGAAGTCAGCGACAAGCATCGCACAAGTTATAAAAAAATCATTAATGTATTACTACACGACAGTGGAGATGCCTATGGAAATGGCAGAAATATCGCGCTGCTGAGCTTTCTAGTAACGTATGTGTTACTAGGTCATACAGCCAGAGCCCATCAGCTGTCACACACAGTAGTTGCAAATCGGACTTAAAAGTCCTGGCAGAGGTAGGCAGTCATTATTAACATGACAACACAAAGGATTCTAAAACAGCTGATGGAAATGGAACAGGCAGGTAGCATTAATCTTTTGGATTTCAAGATCAGTAGGTATGAGCAGAAATTACAGATTGACGTCTTTTGTAAGCCCACTGCTACTGATCTCATCATACCTAAAGATTGTGACTACGTAGGCTTTCCCGGCGTAATGCTTCATAATATTCTTCTCGGGTTTCCTGCCGGATCAAAACGTCATCTTGACACAATATTTCGGCGGTCCACCTGGCCGCCATCCTCAGGTGACAGTGCTGGTACACCGACTCGCCGAGACTGAGTACAAGCCGCGAGCGGCAGCCCCTGTATACGCCGCGGAAGGCCGAGGGCGCGTGCGCAAAAATTGACAGTTCTGCCCTCTACGTTTCAGAGCCGCCAGTGGTAGAAGCCGGCGTAAACGATAGATCGCTATTCTATTGACATGAAAAAACAAGTGTTAGAATCACATACGATATATAGTTCACGAGGTATGACCTCATAAACAATGGGATGCGCGAAAAACTGCTGCATTTTGCGACAATCTGCTCATTTTCTCCTAAACCATTGGACCGATTTCAATCAAATTTAGTACATATATTCCTTATCGTGAGGTAACAATTGCTGCATGGTTAAGAATCACATACGGCACATGGTTCAAAAGATATTACGTCATAACCAATACAAATCGCAAAAAATGCCATATAATGCGGCGAGACTTTCGAAATACACTGTATGAGAATGACAGTACTTAGCGACTTCCAACAAACTTTAAACATAATTTCAAATCTTTATTAAACTTTTTCTCGCTGGCAACCATAGTAAAATGATTAAAGGAAAAACGTTTCTTGCTTACTACTTTTCAACTGTTTATGGAGTAAAACTACGGCTCTCGGTATGACGTTACAATTTATAATTTGAACACTACAAATTGTAGCGACAGGAAATTTTACAGACAGTATACACATATATAGTTGAAAGTAGCTTCTAAATTGTATCACAGCACGACGCGTAATTCATGAGATATGAGCACGTAAAGAGTAACGTTCATGGAAAACCGCCCCATCACGCACCAAGTTTTAATCTATTACTTCTTTACTACTAAGTGCATTTCCAAGAGATTTTACAGTCATACTGCCCTTATACTAATGAATATATATCTTAAAACGGCAGGAATAAATAAATAAATACCAGGGCAACGCCGGGTTTTCAGCTAGTATTTCATAAACCGAAAAAATTGAATCATTGAGTCCCGGTAGTTCAGACAGTTTGAAGCCCGTCACAAAAGATATTATTTGTACCTGATTCTTTTCTGTCGAATTATTCTTTAGAAAACAATTTCATTAGAAGTTTCTTCTACTCAAAACTGTTAGATATTTTCTTTCACACATTAATTGATTCATTTAGAATTTCACATATATATATATATATTCACTTTTAGAATCTTCTTGGACAATATTAGGGGACTAAATACTTGAATAATTGTTTAAGACTTGTTAAAGTATCACAGATTCTCTATTTTCAAATTAATATTTACTACAAAATCACTTTTACAGAAAACACTTTATGAGTTCACAATGCGTGATTATTTTCGTCAAAGTCTCATTTATATTGAAGTCTCTGGATCCTCTTACATTGCCTCCGAACTTCAACTCCTCCAGATACGTTTTTTAAAAGTTATTTCATCAAACTTGACAATAAGTTCAAATTCCAAAATCACGAATGTTAATCAGTTTATTACGGGAGGCAGGAGTTTCCAATTCTTCCGTCCTAGCCTATCCCGATTAAAGTCCAAAGATAATGTACGGATTCTCGTATGATCACGAAATGAAAGATTATATTAATAAATATAATACTTTTTTCTCGGTTCCTTCCTATCTTCGAAATAAACCGCGTACAATACTTCGAAACTAATCACGGAGAGCTATCACATTTAGAGATTTAGTAACAGACAGAGAAAGTAACGTAGAGAGAGAATAATTCAACTGCGGGTACTATTTATAATAGCAACCTGACAAGTGATCTTTGATATACGAGGTGTTTTGACCTACGTGTTTCCTGGATACTGTTATTCTGAATTACTCTGATCTAATTTGAATTTACTAAAAATTTTGAAAAATGAGAAATTTCTGCCTCTAAACAAATAATTAAAATTACGTAACGATGAAAAATGTTAGAATTTGGTGATTCTAATGCTATGGCCGCGAAGTGGTGTTACAATACTTGTTCCATAGATCATGAATACGACACTTCGTAATGGTGTGGAACGTGCCAGGTTAATGAAGGATGCTTGTACAAGACGTTACATCACACAAAATATTACATAACACATTTTATTTATTTTCGATTTTACTAAAAACTCATCCAATGAGTAGAAGGAGTTGTCATTCAGAAATTCTTTTAATTTATTCGTAAATGCTAGTTGGCTGTCTGTCAGACTTCTGATGCTGCTTGGTAGGTGACCACATACTTTTGTGGCAGCATAATTTACCCATTTCTGTGCCAAACTCAGATTTAGCCCTACATAGTGAAGATCATCGTTTCTCCTGGTGTTATAGCTGTACACACTGCTATTACTTTTGAAGTGGGTTGGAATATTAACAACCAATTTTAAAAGTCCATACACTGTGAAGTTACTGTGATGATACCTAAATCCTTAACTAGATATCTGCAATATGATCTTGGGTGGGCTCCAGCAATTATTCTAATTACACGCTTTTGTGTAATGAATACGTTTTTAGTCAATGATGAATTTCCCCGCAATATGACGGCATACAAAAGCAGTGAATGAAAATAGGCAGAGTAAGCTAATTTACTGAAATTCTTATCGCCAAAATTTGCAATAACCCTAACAGCATACGTAGCTGCCGGCCGCGGTGGCCGAGGGGACTAAGGAGCTCCAATCACGGTCTGCACGGCTACTACGGTCGGGGGTTCGAATCCCCCCTCGGGCATGAATATTTGTTCCGTCCTTAGTGTTAGCTAGTTTGTAAGTGTAGGGACTGATGACCCCGTAGTGAAGACCCATAAGCTATACAAACATTTTTGCATACGTAGCTGAATCCAAACGTTTCAGCAGACCGTGTAAGTGTTGTTTCCAGTTTAATCACTCATCAATGCACACACCTAAAAATTTTTTGAAAATTCTACCTTAGTTACAGACTTCTGTCCAAAGTCTATATTTATTACTGGAGTTGTGCCATTTACTGTGCATAACTGTATACACTGTGTTTTATCAAAATATAATGAGAATCCGTTTGCAGAGAACCACTTAATAAAGTTGTGAAAAACATTAGTGAAGAGTTGTATGTGATTACTATATTTGTATCATCAGCAAAAAGAACTAACTTTGCATCTTCATCAATTTGAATGACAAGTCATTTATGTATATCAAGAGCAGTAAAGGTGGTTAAATGCGTTCGTTAATGTGAGCGCGGGCGCCTTCGAGCGCTCACGCTGCTCGTCCACGGACACTGCCGAAGACGAGTCCTCCCCCCCCCCCACAGCACTTCCACCGGCCTGCTAATTTCGCTCGGGTTCTGTTGCGAGCGCCCCAAGACAGACAGACCTGTTTAAAACGGTATTACCAGTGGCTAAGCCTGACTAGCGTTCCTCGTAAAACAAACTTACTGAGAGGAAAGATATACTCAAATATTTAATAAGAGTCCTCAGAACGGTGTACGTTAGGGACTTCATAACTACATATTTGAGCTTTAAAGGTTTTTTCCACTTTTTATTTACACGATAGAATTAACTAAATTGAAGGTTAGCGGTAAACTCACTAATGTTAATGGAACCGGAGAAATGCAGTTGATGAGCAGTTACATCAATCCAGATATCGAGATGCTAACAAAAAAAAAAAAAAAAAAAAAAAAAAAAAAAAACTATATTCAAAATAATTAGAGAGTTATTTCACTCATCGTACTGAGCGATCTTGTTATATTAATGTAAAGAGAAATGCTAAGATCGTAATTTTTATTATTTACTAGCTTAAAATCCCGGCGTCTCACGGGTAATTATTTATTCCAGTCTTCAATTAGAATATCTCTCTCTGATCACTTTCTGTTTTCTTTTCTCTCCGTCTCCTGCCCTCCACTCTCTCTCTCTCTCTCTCTCTCTCTCTCTCTCTCTCTCTCCTCTCTCTCTCTCTCTATGTTCATCTCATCGTCTCCCCTCTCTCCTTTCACTTGCTCTACCCTCCCCCCCCCCCCTCTCGCTTTCTCGGTCCATTTCCTCCTCGCCATCCCTGTGTTCATATCCTTTCTCCTGTCGGACACCATCTCCCACCTCTTTTTCACCTCTTCTTCCACCTCTCAATCTCCTCTACTCTCTCCCTCTCTCTCTGTCCGTTTTATCCCTCCCCTTTCTGTCCGTCTCCTCCTTCACCATCTCCCTCATATGTATGAAAACATACATATATGCGCCAAGTTACATGGTGACTGGTCAAACGGTCTCAAAGTCGCAAGATACTGTCCACCACGCTAAATTCACTGGCTTGCAGATTATAAAAATCTCCTTCATGAAAGCATACATTTATGTTCAAATGTTTGTAAATCTATGGGACTTGTCTCTAGCTTACAAACTTCTTAAACTAAGGTAAACTAATCTAAGGACAACACACAAACCCATTCCCTAGGGGGCACTCGAACCCCCGACGGCAAACGGCCGCGCGCACCACAGCACGGAGCCCCAGTGCGCACGACTATTCCACCGCGGCCATACATTTATATGCTGACTTGCATGGTGAGCAGTCAAACAATTTGCATGTTTGTTGTAACTTACCCTCCGCCATACACCAACGGAAGTTTACGGAAGGTAGCCCATGTATTAATTCGGCACATTCCAAATTTCCAGCCGTTTCAGCGTGAGTAGCAGTAATAAACGCGTTAACCTACTGTAAGATATCCTCCGCCACGCACAATACGGTCACTTGCAAAGTTACCCATGTATTAACCAGGGTATGAGCTATCTGTCTCATACAAACTACATTCATATCCTTCCAGACATTTCAGTATGAAGACGTAAGAAACTAATATGACTGATTTGACTTTGTCCATCTTAATTATGAACCAGGGGCTTCAGCTGTATACTTGTAAGGAAAAACAATTCCATCAGCTGTTTTTAAATATATTTATTTAGCAACCAGTTTCGACGGACAATACCGTCATCTTCAGGCCCTTAAAATAAGAAACCTGCGTATTGCTGGATTACAGTCAATATAACAGGTATCGCACATTCGTCCAATATTACAGAAACAAGGAACAATATTGGACGAATGTGCGATACCTGTTATATTGACTGTAAGAAACAAGGAACAATATTGGACGAATGTGCGATACCAGTTATATTGACTGTAATCCAGCAATACGCAGGTTTATTATTTTAAGGGCCTGAAGTTGACGGTATTGACGGCCGAAACTGGTTGCTAAATAAATGTATTGAACACAGCTGATGGTATTATTTCTCCTTACAATTAACTAATTGTACAGAACCCTCCGCCATGCACCTTGCGAAGTTAATTTTGGTTGGCTACAACCTTCGCGCTATTGAACGCAATGAGTTGACAGAGTTTTATCGCAATCGGATGGACGGTATAGCCGTGAATAAAATACGAACAAAAACAGAATCAAAAATTAACTTTTGTATCTTAGATTTTTATGTAAGGTAACAGAAGGCGTTTTCTTAAAAATAATAATAATAATAATAATAATAATAATAATAATAATAATAATAATACTGTGAAAATACACAGTATTCAGCTGCTGCTAAGATGGACACTACAAGCAATGTATTAATTTTTAATTCTGCCTCATGTTCCCTATGAAATGCGTAACAAATTGCCAGGGCTCTCCTACATTGGAACAGCACCCCAGCAAAGAATGCTAATGGGAACAATCCAGCCTTGTTCCTCAGGCCGAAGTGAAATAAATATATAATACAATTTCTTGAGACAGCATTGTCTCGTTATACAAAAGATATTAAACATAAGGAGAGCCACTGAATTAAAATTTTTGCTGTTGTCGGGATTCGAACCCAGGACCTTCTACTTACTAGGTAGGCGCTTTAGACCACTCAGCTAACACAGCGTAGTCGCTTTGGCTGCAACACTGTGTTTGCTGACTGGTCTAAAGCACTTACCTAGTAAGTAGGTGGTCCCAGGTTTGAATTCTGGCCACAGCACAAATTTTAATTCAATGCCTCTCCTTATGTTTAATACCTTTTGTATAACGAGTCATTGCTGCCTCATGGAAATGTATTATTGTTGATATTTATATCACCTCAGCCTGAGGAACAAGGCGATATCCCATTCGCGTTGTTTGCTGGGGTGCTATTCCAGTATAGGAGAGCCCTGGCAATTTGATACGCATTTCATAGGGAACATGAGGCACAATTAAAGTATGTGGTGTGGAGGAAGACGTGCTTTAAGACGGTATTAATTTTTGACTCTTCAACCTTTTAAAAAAATGGAATAGCTTACAACTATCCGCAACAGGATCGCAGGTGTTTGACATCACCCAAACCGGGGGAGCGATCTAATATCTACAATGGGAATGTGCGTAAACAGAGGAGTCAAGATCGTTTGCTTATAAATTCCTTTATTGATAACCGTGTTGGTAAACTATGTTAATACCTTCAACTTTTTTAATATTTAAATAGCACATAGTAATATTGCCTCATATTTAGTTTCCGTCTGTGCTTATACATGGGTATGTCGAAAATAAAACATTTTTATGACTAGGGTAAAATACTCGGATAATTGCATCCTTGTTGCAAGCCCTTCATGCAGGCACAACTCATAAAAACGCAACTGTCATCTCCTGCTGATGTATTAAAAATGAAAATCACAGTCTAGGTTGCAAAACTTGACAATTTATTACTTCAGGTACCCAGTTTCGATCTCATATTAGATCATCTTCAGGCCTCTCGCTGTAGATGATCTGAGATCGAAACTGGTTACATGAAGTACTAAATTGCCAAATTTTGCGAACTAGAAAGTTAATTTCATTTAAAAAAAAATATAAGTTCGCTGTTTTTCCAAATAAGGAAACCATATTTTCCAAACTGATTACCCTGCTGGTGTGAGTTCGTGAATTTTGCCTGCGTGATTGTATGAACAGTGTTGCCAATTTAGTGGTTTTCCCACTAAATCGTGTGGTTTCGAGTATCTGTGTAGTGAGAAAATTTTTCATCTAGTCGCTAGTGGGAATTATGGTGGATTTAATAAAATATTTCGGTGGTTTTATGAAAAAACTAATTTTAAGCAGTCAAGAATCCCTTTTTTTTAGATTTTTACTGCCATAAATCGCTTATTGATTTTATATGACTAGTTTCGACTAATTAAAGAGTCATTATCAAATTTTACTTGTCCAGGCATGTTAAGAAATATACTTCAGATGAACCAACATCACTGTGGCAAGTTACAAATGGTATGCACATCATCAGTTGAACATGCCTCTTGGTCATGTTGTTCAAGACCCTGTGCTACACTGTGCCACATGTCTAGGTCGTGTGTTATCACAGTGAAAACTGACTCCATCTACATCTGAAGTATATTTCTTAACATACTTGGGCAAGTAAGATTTGATAATGACTATTTAACGAGACGAAACTAGTCATATCAAAATAAATAAGCGATCTATGGCAACAAAAATCTTATAAAGGGATTCTTGACTATTACATTAAAAGATCGCCTCCCACAAAATAACCAGAATAAGATGTCAGGTAATTATAATTTTAAAAACGCTTGATGAAGACAGCATTCAGTAACAGCACTATTTAATTTTATGACATCTCGTAGCTCCTGAATTTATATCGCCTAAATATTTATAATATAGTTATTTTGTCTTCGTTCCCCATTTTTGTGCGCCCATATTTTTATTTAAACGTGTCAGAAACATACATAATAACTTACTAGACATAAAACAAGACAACAATATACAGAAAGATATATTCCAAATAGAGTACTAATAAATATTCATCTGCATGCATAGTTCATATTATGTGCAAACTTTTACAGGGCAATTTTTAGATAAGTCTACCACTTTTCCCCATGTAAATACCGGACAACTGACACTAGACCGATCTCCAACGTATTATTTCTTTCATTATTATAATTAATGTAAAAGCTCCGTGATTTTGAATACCAACGATTAGGTTTCATAATATTTTAATAACAAATGTTTACGCTGGCAGTATTATACATTTTCTTAAATGCACGTTTCGTAGAAAGAACGGAACACAAATTGTTAGAAAGAATAAAGAGGAAAATAAAATTTCGACCTGCAACGGTAGAAAATTAATTAATCAATTAATAGAAGTTAAAAATAAAATAATTAAATAAATTCTCTTCTAGCTTTAAACACAACAGGTAAATTGTCTCATATTTTTTGGTTATTCAGCATTGTCAGTACTTCAAATAATAACAATCTAGTGGTTTTGTTGAACACACGAATAAAATCTAGTGGTTTCTGGTGGTTTTTAATAAGATTTTTAGTGGGAAACCCCATTTCACTGTTGGAAACATTGAGTATGAATGATGAAAGCTGTTGTCGAAAGTGTGTGTGTGTGTGTAAGAGAGAGAGAGAGAGAGAGAGAGCGTCTTTTCTATGTGCCTCTGCGTCTCTATTAATTATTGACTCTTGCATTTTTAGTTGGTTCCTCAAGTTGTACTATAATGTATATAATGGCATGGGCGGTTAATTGTTTCCCATTTCTGAAAATAATAATAGATATTTGCAATAATATTTTCTAATGTATTAATCGTCTTTATCTTACTATTTATATGCACATTCAAATGTTCACACGGTTATAAAATGTTCTGCACAGCCAAGAAGTATCGTATACCCATCCGCGCTATATCGCAGTGTAACGTCTATTTAACCGCATAGTGTATAATGTTAACATGATTATAGTCCGATTAAAATTACTCGCTAGTTGACGTTTCTCACGTGGTCCTAATTTTCAGTGATCAGTGTCTGAACGGCGACTGAAGATGCGTTTTGTAGTTCTCAGTTTAATCCCGTGTTGTAGACTCCTTCACACGTAATATACCATGGATCTGACAAAACGTCGTGCAACCATCTCAAGCAGAACTAAAATCATGATTTCTTCGTTCACGGCAATTAATGTTTACAGCTGTAAGCAAACTCAGGGGTCCTGACTGGCACTTAATTACAAGTTATTTACAACACAAGCAGATTCCAAGCGAAAGAAAGAATGATAGGAGAAATAATAAGAGAGAATAAAATGGTAAATACTATTCTGAAACATACTTAACAAGGTACTGTTTCTTGAACGATTCAGTTCAGTTAACAGAAACACCAATCAAAGTAATTCTCCACTATAGAAGAGGAAGCAAATACTCCAGAATTCCTCTCCAGAACAGCTTCATCCATGCGTAATTTAGAAGCAAATATCCCCGGAGTATTGAAACAACTTAAATCACTTAACAAAAGTTAGTCTCCCGGACCCGCTTGTATACTAATTAGTTTCCTTTCAGAGTTTGTTGATGCATTAGCGCCGTACCTATCATACACAACCGATCAGTTAGCGAACGTTCCGTACTCAAAGACTGAAAAGTTGCACAGGTCATCCAAATAATCAAGAAAGGCAGTGGGGGTGATCTGCAAAATTACAGACCTATATCATTGACGTCGGTTTGCAGCAGGATTTTAGAAGATGTACTTTCCTCAGATGTTATGATCTACCTTGAAGAGAATGACCTATTGTCCCACAGTCAAAACAGACTCAGAAAGTATCGTTCTTGATGCGATTAGTGCTAACGATAAGAGGTGATAAATAGATTCCGTATATCTAAATTAACGAAAGGCTTTTCGCACTGTACCTCGTAAGCGTCTTCTACTCAAATTACTTGCTTATGGAATATCGCCACAGTTGTGAGACTAGATTCGTGATTTCCTTTCAGAAACGAATATTACATTGTAATTGACGGAAAGTTATCGAGTAGAAACCAATGATATCTGGCGTTCCCCAGGGAAGAGTATAGGGCCCCTATTATTTCTTATTTTTATAAACGATGTGGTAGACAATCTGAGTAGCTCTCTTAGACGGTTCGCGGGTGATGCTGGTTAGTGAAGTCATCAGAAGATCAAAAGCAGCTGCAAAATTATTTCGATAAGATGCCTGCATGGTGGAAAAATTGGCAATTGACCCTTAATAATATCAAGTGTAAAGTCATGCATATGACCACTAAAAGAAATCCGTTAAATTTCAGTTACACGATAAATCAGTCAAACCTACAGGCCGTCATTTTCACTAAAAACCTAGTAGTAATAATTATGAACAACGTCAGTTGGAAAGAACACATAGAAAATATTGCAGGGAAGGCGAACCAAAGACTACGTTTCACTAGCAGAACACTAAGAAGATGCAACAGTTCAGATGCACGAGTTGGGCTGGAAATCATTAAAAGGCATGATTTGTGGCGTTCTGATCTATTTCTGTCACCAAATTTCTCTTCAAAATGCGAACATATATTGCTAGCATCCTCCGTCGTAAGGAGACATAACAAAATGAAAGAAATCAGATCGAAAACAGAAAGATTTAGATTTTCCTTTTTCCCGCGAACTATTAGAGAATGGAACTATAGAGAAACATCATAAAAGTGGTTCGATCAACCCTCTGCCATGCACTTCAATGTGACTTGCAGAGTATTTTTGTAGCTGTAGATGTAAATTTTGAATTGGAAACTAAAGTAATTGCTTCCGACGCGCTTCGATCCCACGAAGCTTCAGCACGGAAACATATGACTTTACTTACCATTGCTCTATGCAGCACCGTTGTTAGGTTCTTATAAGTTATAGTAGCCTACACTCCCAGTAACAAACCTGAATGGTAGCTTCGGAGAACTCGTTTCCGTGCATATCATACTAAGCTTCCCTAAATGTAAACTGGTGTGTTTCATATAATAGGCCTACTTATCTATATGAAATTAAATCACGAGTTGTACTAAACGATCCGGTAGTGTGTGCACCGTGCGGTACATGAGTACCTATTTCTTTGACTCCATTGTCCGTGTCTTTTTTTTATTTTCATTTTTTTTATAATCATCAAGAAAGTGATGACATGCGAAACAGAAAGGAACAGACCTATGAATCGCCAAAATATGAAATCAAAAATGACTACCAGGCAGGAAAAGGAACTGAATTGAAGACCTTGTGGATAAATAATGATAACCCTCAACTTTCGTATTTTTAATGTATTTGGTGCAAACAGTCATATCCGACAGAATGTTTCATTTTCTTCATGTAGTACATGAAGCTGCAGAGAGATGGCAAATATATTAAAACAAAACATATAATAGAATCTATTTTTCAAACATACAAGTCGTCGTCTCTCAATGCTTCATAATTGAGGGTTATCATTATTTTCCCCCAAGGTCTTCAATTGTCAGTTTGGCAACGAGGAACGATTCAGGCTTGACGTTGAACGCTGCGATTGGAGGGAAACAGCTCGAGCGCTTGAACTGCCAACTAGCAAGTAATTTTAATTACAATAAGTACACAAGTAAAGCTAATTTCGACTATCGTCTTCATTACCTGTAATATTTTCATTACTTCTAAAGAACGTAACATGTTTTGTGTTATATGTGAGTCTTATTTCGTTACTACTACGTTTCCCATTTCGAAATTTGATCAAAAGAACTCCGACAGTAGTTATCTTCTGATGGTATTTGCGTTACACAATGACTCCATACCGCGAATTACAGTCTTCTTTTTACTTTGCCGCTGTGTTCGAGCGTCACACGCGTACCGCAATTTCACGCGCTTGTCGCTGCTCTGTGTTGATAAGAAATACGAGGCTTTTGTTCCGAAGTTTCCCAATAGGTATTGCGATGAGTTTCCATTCCAGTATTGTTCCATTAAAATAAACGACGCCGTTCCAGCCCGCTGTACATTTCTGCAACTTGTAGGACCCCACGGTACCCTTCGATGAGGTGGTTCCACTAAAAATCGTGTCACCGCTTGTTTTACAAATTGCCTTCGTAAGTACGATATTATAATTTTGGACTGTCACTATACGAGATCTGGCGTAAAAGAATAACGAAGCTGCGTTCTTATTACCTTCATTTAGTAATAAACGCATAATTTCTCATAGTCTGCGCCTGAAGCTCCCGACATTGAGAGTGAATTATCGCAACTTGTTTGAGTACCAAATTAATTTATTTGTTTCCTTTTTAGCCTGACCAAGATATGGTCTTATGTCCCTTTTGTACATGTGACCAGGAACAACACATCCAAAAAAGATTTTAAAAAATCACCATTGTGCAAGTAATTGTTATTTACTGTTATTACGGCCTTACGTCCCTCTTATACATCTGACTAGGAAAAAATAAATTTCAATAAATCACCATATCATAGGAGGAGGAAATAACGAGAAACAGCTGTGGGTGACTATATGGGAGAAATGGCTATTGTGGCATTAGGTGACCCATGAACTGTACTTTGAAGCATGTTACGTATTTGATTCATCTGATACTCTGGTCGAGATTCTTCGGAAGTTGTGTTCCTGATAGGGAAAATTATTTAGATAACATAGTGTGATGTGAAGGTAGCGGAGTGCAATTTTTTGTTTGTCTGTTTGTTGGTAATGACTACTAACTGTGTATGTATTAGATAATACATACAATAGAAGTTGAATAAAAATAAGTGGGTGTCCAGTATTTAATGAGATAATGCAGCAAACGTAGGATATGAAAGTCACGGTCCATATTGTCAAGTGACCGTGATGTTAGTTTCTATATAGTACAGATCTAGTCGAAAAAAGTATACATCGCAGATATATAGTATATCGTACGAAAGCTACGTCGTCACTTATGACTTGCGTAAGCTTTCGTATAAGTGAGCGTATAGTTCCACTTGAGTCAAGTATGACGTCTCTGCGTGTTTCTTTTTAAGCTAGGAAAGAATTTTACTTTTTGTGAGTGAAGTGACGCTGACGCCTTCTTACAGACTGCGGTTGTCTGGGCTGGAATTATTCCCAAGTTCTTAGCAGAAGAACAAAAGGTTATTTGTGCCATTAACGATTAAGAGTGAAAGAGATTTTCCGTGACGAGACATAATGAGTTATGATTAATGATGGAAGATATTTCCTGTGATGAGGAATAATGAGTCTCTTACAAGCTACTAAACGTGCTTGCATTTAAGTTTTGAGCATATAGCTGTGCAAGGATGCCTTGGTCCAGTACGTAAAGGGCATCACTGCATGTACGATATCTGTAGTGGGAGAGTTAGTTGACACGCCAGTAACTAATAATGAAAATAATTAAGGCTCAATACTAATCCTTGTGACGAAAGACTCGGATTTTTTTTCTTTTCTAATCATTGCATACTGTTGTCTGGAGCCATTGTAGACAGCACTTCGTGAAAAACTTAAGCTTGAGTGTAAAAAGTTGAATTTTTGTTTTCGTTTCTTCAGTTGTAATACTTAGCTTGTTTGATGGGGCGTTTTAAAACATTTTCTGTTGGAAGTTCTGAGCGCCCTTCATCATAAGAAAACACACTTTGATTTTGCTTCAAAGTACGTCATAATTTATTCACAGCACCAACTTTTCAACATCAAAGTGATACAAAGATTCTTTACATCTGTCTCTCTTGCCAACTGTGCAAACTGCTTCTACCAACAGAAGCGACCGGCAGCTATTACTCTTCTGACTGACCTGACCTGAGATCTTTGGACTGACCTCTTCCCCTATGCTTCTGACTTACTTATGAAGTGCTTTGCGCATTGCATACAATTCATATATTTATAAAACATACTTACTTCAGCCAAGATCGGTAGTTTATTTGATTTTTCATCTTTTATATATTTATTTAATTTTTTTATCGTTTTTGATGAACTATGTCATCATCTAAAGAAAAAAAAATCATTTTTCTCCTATTTTCACTGCAAAAAATATAAAGATTGTTAAAATTGTAAAGTCCTTGTTTCTATACAAATAAGATAAAAGTTAACAATACATGCACAAAACCTTGGCGCAAGAACACACACACTTTTTAAACGTGCAATACAGATGACGATCCACTTTGGTGATGCAAATTTTAATCGTTTGATAATGTTCTTTTTCTTATATTTCATTTCCACAAGTAACTCTATTTTATGTGAGTCACGAAGGTTTTGTACGTGTCTTGTTAACTTTTATCTTATTTGTATACAAACAAGGGCTTTACAGATTTTAACAGTCTTTATAACTCTTTGCAGTGAAAATACGAGAAAATTGCCAAAAAAAAAAAAAAAAAAAAGAACTGTCTATAATGACTTAGTTCATCGAAAACAGCAAAATGAGTAAATAAATAAATAAAATAAAAAATAAACTAGCGCGATCTTCGCTGAAGTGAGTTTTATATAAATTTTGATCGTTTTCCATAGGCGTAATATGGCACTTAACTAATTCATATATTGTTGTAATAATACTTGCTAACAATTCTTATATTGTTATAAACAATCCAAAACCGCAAGTTATAATAACTTTTCGTTAATTTAATCGAAGGCAATTACAGAACAGTAGTAAACATTTGTAACAAACAAATGAAATGCTTTCTTTGTACAATATTATCGTAAAAGTTGGGAAAAAACTGCGAAATGTGTTACAAACAATTTGTACAGATATTATACTAATGACATGAAAAATAATGAGATCCTGATGCAGTTATTATTTACAATAGTTTCAAATGACATATAGCATTTTCTATATTGGAATCAGTTTGTGATCTTGTGAGTGTATTGTTTAGTTATATAGAATTTTATAGAATATTAACAATCAAATTAATTACTCCTACGAATTGCTGATTATTTACTTATATGAATGCAGTTCCGTAGGTATAAAATGTTATCGACATACAAGTAAGCTGCTAAAAGATGCGAGAAATCTTATATATATAATGTCGAAAATTAATTTGTATTTTTGTCGCCACTGAGGCACTACAATAAATGTTAGATACTATTTTCTTCTGCTACACTAACGACCTGAAACAGTTTTTGCGCCTGTAGCCAACCTGCGCACTTCGAAATATCTAAGAAAGTTTAGACAAAGATATTTACTGTGACACTGAACTACGTACATTTGTGATTATTTTCGTTTAAGATTTGCAATTCCTGAGTAGCTAGAATTGCAAAAATATTTATATAACAATACCATTATGTGACAGAAAAAAAAATTCAACCAGAGCAACGCTCGGTCAAGCGATATTTAATTAAATGTAAATAATCGTAGCGAACATTCTGGAGATTTTTTGTTGAATGAATATGTTTTGTTGTGCTTCTATAGGTCTAAAATGTTCTTTATATACTTCAATAATAATTTGTTAAAAGATATAAGAAAGGAACAGATATGAATAAATGTATTACACCCTGGCTCATTACTGTGTTAATTAATTGACGCATTTTCATAGCAATGTGATATACACTCGAGTATGTCGTCCATAAGTATCTGGAATGATATTCACAAACAGTAATTATTTAGAGAAGCTGGTAGGTTGTTCTGTCATTGCGTCGTGTAGTAAATGTAAATAAAAGAAAATAATAAATCATTGTCCACAGACATATTTTGTCTGAATATATTTCAGAGATGTTAAACAGAAGGAGATGCATTGAATTCAAATAAGTGCCATGGCCGGGATTCAAACCCGAGGCCTCCTGGTTACTTGGCAGGCACTATACCACTAAGCCACCATGACGCATTAGATATGGCGATTGCACGGGCAGTCTTAAGGAACGTCTCGTGCACAACACTAACTTCAGTTTTGCCTCATTTTAATTCAGCCCCGCTCCTTCAGTTTAGTAAATGATTATGGAGGGTATCAGGTACTTACCCGAAGATAGTTCCGTTATAAATTTCAATATCTAACGTATCGAAACCTTTGCTAGTCTCGTTTAACGACATAAATGACTTGGATAATGAGTTAGAACGAAACCTGCAATAGCCTGACGCGGCAAACCAAAACATTCTGTACTTTCTTTCATAACGCCTCCTCCTATTGCAGCAATTTTTCTATTAGACACAGTAATGATTTTATCCAACGACGACTAAATTTTCCGGTTTATGACGTTACTTACTCGCACCAACGGCATAGTTATTGTATTTATTGACGTAAAAAAGGGCTGACAGCTAGAACGTTGGGATTGAGTAAATTTCTTACATCACTATAAAACAATAATTATCCACCTGAAGATGCAGTTATAAGGCGCAAAACCTGTTGGGGACCTAACAGAGAATCATAATACAGCTAAATTTTCATTTAAAAAAACCTTACGAGTATTTATACGTGAGTATTGAATATTCCTGAACATGGACGACAATGGGTCTGTTGTAATTATTTTGCAAATTACTTCATTCATCATTTTTGAGTCGATGCTCGTAGAATTTTGGAAATATGTTGGAGGTCAGAGAATTGTTAAAAATGCGCGTTTTTGTGAGTAGTACTGGATCGACGACAGAACCGATTATTTGCACTACAATGTCACCGTATCTTGCAGCTGCCGAAAGAATTGACGCAGTTTACTTCTTGGCCGTGCTAAGACGTAGTGGGAAGAGGTGGAAAAATGTATCAATAGCTTGTGCGTTGGCGAAATACTAATTAAGATCGTAACTAGAGCAGAACAGCGGTTTTGTAAATATCCTTAGCGAATGGGAATCCGTGACCTTCGCTCTTTTCTCGGATTGACTGAATCCTCATTTCGTGTTTGCTTGTAGGGGAGATGATTATGAGAGTTCGGGTGGCGTACGTATTTTGTGTGTGCTGTGTCTCTGTCTATCATGCAGTTTATTGAGTTTCCAAGCGAAATTAAATTTTCTTTTTCCTTTTTTCGTGTGGGGTCTAGTAAGGAGTTGTGACAATTTCACTACATCCTATTTTGTACTTTTTATTTCTTTTTCCTCCAACATTCTTTCATCTTTTCATTATGTATCATTCTTCACTATTAGGACCATCTTGATCCTGTTTTCTACTCCCTCCGGCCTTGTAATCCTACCACTTGTGGTGAGTTCTGTATAAAGTACAAACAATAGCAGTCAACATTTCCGTAGTTTTGTATTATGTTTTCTATATTGCAATAATTTTCTTAATTTCCGTACGTCTACATTTCTTTGTGGACCTCTTTTCGAATGATAACAAAGGACCTCGAAGACCAATTAAACTAAATGGACAGTGTCTCGAAAGGACGGTACAATACGAACATTAAAAGAGTAAAACGAGGATATTAGAATGTAGTGACAGAAAGTCAGGCGATTCTGAAGGAATTACATTAATTAATGCCAAGTTAAAAATAGTAGATGAGTTTTGTTATTTGGGTAGCAAGATAACTTCTGATGGCAGAAGTAAAGGAGATATAAAATGCAGACTGGCTATGGGAAGAAAAACGTTTCTGAAGAAGCGAAATTTGTTGATATCCAAAATGTTAGGAAGTCCTTTCTGAAAGCATTTTTTCTAAAGTGTAGCATTGTATCGGAGAGAAATGTGGACGATAAGGAGTTCAGACAAAAAGATGACTGAAGCTTTTGAAATGTGGTGCTATAGACGAATAATGAAGATTAGATGGGTAGATCACGTAACTAATGAGGAGGTGCTCAACAGAATCGGCGAGACAAGTATTTTTTAGCAAATCGGTACTAAGAGAAGGGCTAGGTTGGTTGGACACATTCTCAGACATCAAGGAATTGTCAACTTAGCGTTAGATGGAAGTTTGTGGGGTAAAAATCGTAGAGGGAGACCGAGGGACGAATACAGTAAGCAGATTCAAAAGTATGTAGGATGTCGAACGTATTCTCAGATGTAGAGACTTGCACACGACAGGGTAGCGTGGAGAGCTGCATCAAACCAGTCTTCGGACTGAAGATTACAACAACAATAACAACAACTTCTTTCTATGACCTCAAGTGCGTATAATTTGTAATTCAGTTCTACATATTCACTGGTATGAAGACTTTACGGTTTTACAAATGTGGTTGTAGTGCTGTACTTCCAAATATTTAGAGAGAGAACTTTTTTGTAAATGTTCTTGGTTATTTCATATGGTCACTCCATTTTACGTACTCTTTCTTCTACAGCGAATTTTTCTAACCCATTATCTTGATATATTTCTCGGAAATATTTAAATATGTTGATCTTCTTATCTGCCCATCGATGTTAATATGATTTCTGGAGCATGTTTTTTGTTAGTCATTATTTTTTTTCTATAGAAATTCATAAAACTTCTTTGTACACTGTTTCTTCAAAAAGACTAATTTGTATTTCTGCATTTCTCAGATTTTCAGAAAGAGTCACAAAATCATCAGCAAATGTTAGACAGTGAATTTCAATACCTTTGTTGCCTGGAGACATGATAGGCTTCCTCTATGAGGTCAGATAAATTCATTAACTTAAAATCTCTAAAGTGGTCGTATACAGTTTATTCTTTGCACATTGCAATGAATGAGATGTGAATATGAATTCATGAGCATCAAGGTGAAAAAACAGGATCGGTGCACTATGTGAAGATTTGGTTGCGAATTTGTTGTATGGTATGGTATGATGAGAGTGGTATTCACTTTGGTACAAAATGACTGCTGCCTAAAGCATATATGTTGACATCTCCAGTAACCATTATTAGGTGTTCACGCAAAGAATCAAGCCTTGACAAAGGTCGTTTAAAACTACTGTCCTGTCTGAAGTGGATTGTGTATTACACAGATGAGACAATTTCAATTGAGAGGTTATGATTATACAACAGCTGTTTCTAGTCGCTTTTAGACGGTGTGACGAACGTGGAAATCTAATTAGCTACACCTACGCTTTGTTTCTTTCACCTTTAATAACTCGAAATAAATCGTTGTTAGTAAAATTTATTCCGTATCACATTTTTCAATTTACTTGAGCATTCAATTACACTGGACTCAATGCTCCATATAAAGCGTATGTAATTTACACTGTTATTTACATATGTGAAAACGACTAGGGCTGTAGCTGGGCGCATCGTTATAAGTGATTATTAATTATACATCAATACCGTGTGGCTGTTTAAAACGTTTAATATTACCTCGCAATTAATACGCGAATGTG
This sequence comes from Locusta migratoria, assembly GCA_026315105.1. NCBI lineage: Eukaryota > Metazoa > Arthropoda > Insecta > Orthoptera > Acrididae > Locusta > Locusta migratoria. The sequence goes on from CM048750.1 coordinate 378,396,059, forward strand.
TGTAACACAACTACGGATGTTGTTTAGCCCGAGAGAATTGCGTTTCTGCTGTACAAATGGGCAAAACCGCAATTCTGTTCTACAAACAGGTCCCCCCCCCCCCCCCCAGAAAGTTTTAGGTTAATTATGACTGAGCAGTGCACATTTTGGGTTCGCTGGTTCCTTCGCTGATGTTTAGATTACCATTTAATCTGAAGTACGTAGTCTCGACAACGAGGAGGCGAACAAAATTACGGTCGATAAAACTAAGCTGGTGGTGAGTGAAATGAAATTATGACGTTGGATTAAAGGCAGTCTCTGTTCCAAACTGTTTTATGTTGAAAATGACGTGCTGTGGTGAACCGCAATTCGTAAATTCTGTCACAGATGGGCACCGATACGCAAGGTTATTAGGAAATACTAGCTGAAAACGCAGGGGGTATTTCTTCATTCTTTAGTAGTGCACCTGTCTCTATCCATTCCTCTCTCGTATCAGTTCATTTCTTACACTCCCCTTCCTCCCTCCAACCTCATGGATTAATCTCCTCCTCCCGCCAAAACGAATATAAAGGAAAAGTCATATATGAGGCGCGTCCAGAAAATAAGTTCCGTTTCCATTTATCTCCACTGCAGCGCTGCGATTGCAGTTTCGCACATGCGCTGTAGACGATGTGTATCGAGGAGAAGAACGTGCGCCATTTGGAGATCGCTGTCAGTTACGTACGCTTTGTTGTGCCTGTTTGAAATGTCTGCGTTGATTGTAAAACCCGCCGCCTATGAAATCAGGTCGGTGATTCTGTTTCTGAATGCGAGGAAGAAGAAACCAAGTGAAATTTATCGGCAAATTTGCGATGTTTACGGACCATATGCGATGAGTGATCCGATGGTGAGAAGATGGGTCGACAGTTCAATGGCGGGCGTAGTGATGTGCACGATGAAGAACGAGGTGGGCATCCACCTTTGGTTACAGAAGAACTGGTTCACGCGATTGATGATAAGATCCAGGAAAACCGTAGGTTTACAATTAGTGCTCTCGCTATGGACTTCCCCCAAATTTCACTGTTTCCAACTGGTTGAAGAAACAGGAGGCAGATTTCTATGAAGAAGGTATACAAAACCTGGTGCCACGCTATGACAAATGCCTGCAAAATTTCGACAGTTGTGTGGAAAAGTAGTTTACGAGTTGTAGAATTTTGTGCAATAAAAATTTCTTCTGTATCTGTGTACAGTTTCATTATATTACCAAACGGAACTTACTTTCTGGACGCGCCTCGTATAAGGGATGGCACTTAAATAGTGGCAACACTACTGTGAGACACTATGCAATGAAATCTATTGACAGCACACGTTGTTGACATACGTACCTTACCTCCGAGCAAATGTACTCGCACATCCCACGTCACCGGCGTGCGCACAATCGAGGGAAACACAGTCACTATGTCATCGAAACAGAAACAACCGAATTGGATCAAGATTGAATGTACCAGAGGTAGTACAACACGTCAGGATCATCAAGGTCTTCAATCGGCGGGCGGGGAATCGGCATTGCCATAAAGAACAGTGGCACGTGGGTGAAAGCCTTCAACGAAGGTCGTCGAACTGTGGCAGACATGTATCGGGCTGTTCGTCCTAGCGTCTCTGAAGAGGCGCCACATTACTGGACAGTGATCGACGCCAGACGGTAAGTGAGCTTCCCCAGGAAACAGGATTAGCACAAAAATGTTGACGTAATTCATATGTTTGTTAAGCTTAAGCGACTTAACTACGGGGTCATCAGTCCCTAAACTTACAAACTATTTATGAACTACCTACAACTAAGGACGGCACAAATATCCATGCCCGAGGGGGGGATTCGAACCCCCGACCGTAGTGACCGTGCAGACCGTGACTGAAGCGCCTCAGTCCCATCGGCCACCGCGGCCGGCGGATTAGCATATATGGCCGTGCTTCGCATCCTGAAGGAGCGTCTGGGCATGCGAAAAATTTTTTCACGAGGGTGACGGAAATGCATAAATGGATGCGTTACGACTCTGCTCAGACGCAGTTGGAGCGCTTTGAGCGCGAAGGAGAGGCTTTCTTACGCCGAAACAGTAACACTAGACAAGACATGGGCCACATCGTACCAGCCAAAACTGAACAGCAATCCAACGAATGGCGTCATTATAGGTCGTCTCGAAAGTGCGTCAGAGCCTCCAGTATGATGAGAGTTATGGTGATTCTCGTGTACGACTGTGATTGTGCTATGCTAATGCATTACGTTCCTCCACGGCAGACCATCAGTGCACAGAAGTACTGTTCGTTTTTGGAGCATCACCTGCGACCAGCTTTGCGGATGAAGCGGCAGCACTTTCTGCTCAACCCACCCACCATTTTGCACGATAGCGCAAGCGGTGGCTGATCTTTCCGGCCGATGGAATGTGGAATGTACTGTACCATCTACCACACACCCCGTACTTACGTTCCTGTGACTTTGATTTGATTCCGAAGATGAAGGAACCACTTCGTGACACTCGTTTCAGAACTGTTCCACAGATTCGACAGGCAGTAGACCGTTCCATTCACACCATCAAGGGTACAGCCTTCCACATTTTTGGCAACAGGTTCTACACAACGCTGGTGACTACTTTGAAGGACAGTAACAGGTACTAACATGTAACGCTTTTGTATCGGTTGTGAATAAATAGTTGCCACTGTTTAGGTTACAAACCTCGTACATCTGTTAACTGCTGAAGAAAAATAGTATGCACAAATAACACCAGCGCTACCAACCAGACCTTGATACAATAGACTTAGGTTTTCACGGAACCCAAATCACTATCGAACTGCGCAGCAGCTACATCGCATTGGCATAGTGACATCTCCCCTTTGTGACTGCGAAGAAGCGGAAGACATAAATCTCATTTTTATTTTAATGCGAGAACAGATTGAATCTCACATCAACGCTGCTACGGTATGTTGTGAGCAGGAGCTACTAGTTACCAACATCTGTTTCAACTTATCTCCTTTTTGACTGCGGCGAAGATATAACCATGTTATTTAAAATTGCCCTTGCCTTTGCTCTTTGTCCTTATCTTTAAGGTTTCTTACGTTATTTCAGATTGCTCTTGCCTTTGTTTTCTGTCATATCTTTAACATTTGTTTCTTTGTTTTTGCTTCCGTAACCGTACCAGAGTATGTCGTGATGATTATTTATGTGGATGGCTGTATGAGGACTTCTCAAAGGCTAATCAAAAAACTAAAAACTTCGGTGGTGATCAGTGACACACTTTATTGTAAAGTAGCCTTTCACATGGCTTCAGAATTACAAAAACCGTCGCCAAGAAAAAGACGATAACTTTCTTGATAAGCGATATAATGGAGCCAAAGTCTGTTGTAAAATACCTTCGCCTGTGCAAGGTATGAAGCATTATGTACACAGTTATCTTTCTCTCGTGTTGAATGCCAAGTGTGCAACATTTCTTCAAAATCGGAGTAAGGCAGTAGACTGGTGTAAGTAATGAACCGTTCGCCATTGAGAATACGAAAATTTAGGAAGACAGTGATCTCCCTCTCGGTTTAAAAGTTAGAGGTGGAAAATATCATCAAGATCGGAAGAAAAGATTTTGTCGAAGTCTGTATGCGAATTATTTTTCTGTTCCTTAGAGTACCTATGGGCCTCAGATGTGAATCTGAAGAAGACACGGACACCTCCCCCCCCGCTCTCTCTCTCTCTCTCTCTCTCTCTCTCTCTCTCTCTCTCCTCTCACTCTCTCTCTCTCTCTCTCTCTCTTTCCAACACAGATAGACACACACACACACACACACACAATTAGATCAAAATCTGTCCAGCGGCTTAGGAATTCATTGACACACACACGTAAAGAAGTTTGAATGGGTAAAAGGGAGATAGTAGTTCTGTTTTTAGGAACAACTTTTCTAGTTTTGGCCCAATTTCGGTTACGGTATTAACACTAAAAGTGGGCCTCTGCGATCGTCTTTTGACAGCTCGAAATTTAAATGAAAATAACGGCTTAGATATTCATCTGACACGAAAATTGAATAACCGAATTTATAAAGGAGAAAATTCTCTACAACTTTGCTCTCTTTTGTTTTTTTCATATCTCCTACCATTTCAGATATATTTGCAAAAATAACGGCGCTTTTGGGATGTATGTCTGTCTGTCTGTAACGTGTTCCGTGTTTTTAAGACGAACCGTTCAAGCGATTAGCACCAAATTTTGCAGACATAATTGTAGGCCGCCAGAGACCAGAACCTCCCTTTTTCAAATATTTCGGACAAAAAATACGGTAGTAATACAAAAAAACCGTTTGTAATATAATTGCAATTGCAAACGAACTGTTCATCTGACACAAAAATTGAATAACCTAAATGGTAGAGGGGAAAATCTCTACAACGTCGCTCCATTATGTTTTTTTTTTTTTTTTCCATATCTCGCATCATTTCAGAGATATTTGCAAAAATAACGGCGATTTGACGATGTCTGTCTGTCTGTAACTTTTTAGGTCGAACCGTTCAACGGATCGGCACCAAATTTTACAGACATAATTGTTGGTCACCAGAACCTCCCTTTTTCAAATATTTCTGACAAGAAATACGTTATTAATATAAAAAAAGCCGTTTCTAATGTAATTGTAATTGCAAATAAACTGTTCATCTGACGCGAAAATTGAATAACCGAATTATTAGAGGAGAAAATTCTCTACAATTTTCATGTCTCGTATCGTTTGAGAGATATTTGCAAAATAATGGAGATTTGACACCATTCCATTGAATTAAGGAAAACCAGCCGATCGCAGATGTCACGTGACAGTCATCGCCCAGAACACACTCTGGTATACGCCATCTTGCGTTGCGAATTTGATGATTTCCTTATTGTAACTTACACGTTGCCATTTCAAAGCAATGGTGCACTGAAGAATTAACAAAAAGACGTCGTTCTTCGTACGATAAATGATAATCTGGTATCTACAAATGCCATATTAGCATCAGTTAACAACGGCCATCAACAGTATGAGATTAAAGAACGCAATTCCAAACTGTTAGCTGTGGCGTAGTGGGCAATGCAAATTTGTTGCGAATACAGTTGGTTGTGAAGATGTAATAAATTGCGACCTCTTGCGTGATGGGGTTGATTTCATGCATTTCACTGTTCTTGACGTTCATCTCTGGAATCATGTCTCGTATTATGATGTAATTTAGAAGATACACACAGTGCTTTCTGTGCATACTGTTTTTTTAAAAATATGTTTGATTAGATTTTCTATTAAGAACGTAATAATCGAAATATCATACACGATGGGGAGCTGGTGACCTGATATAGCATTTACTATGCTTCATGCTTTGACATAATTTCGAAGGTACATTCAGTGGTATGTGTGTATATTGTCTGTAAAATGACTCCCGAATTCAGTTAGTAGTGCAGAAGTAATAAATTCCGGAGGGTGGTGGACTGTGGCTGTAATTGGCCTTTATGTCCTTTTTCCACCAACGTGTTAAATCACTTCTCACACATTTGAAATACCCGCCCTGATAATTTCAGCACGATATCTTTCGTGTAGGCAAAGCAGTCATCTTAAGAAGGCAGTGGATGACAGGCGTTGTCACGTTGTTTAATACGTATATGTTATCTGTTGTGCGTTATGTGGTGTGAGACATTCAGTGAACTGAGTGGTAATGAAATGGAAATGGACGTTACGGACAAAAAGGAGATAAGAAACTGAGAGAAAAGTTATAGAAAACCCAAGAAAAGATTCTTAAAAAATGCAGCGAGAGACTATAGCTATTTTAAACCGCAGCTTCAAAATAATAATTTAAGTTTTTTATGACCTTTAATTTTATTAACAAATTAAGAAGACTCGATGAAGGTGTTTCATTTTTGTCATTAATAGAGTAGCCAACCGTAGAAGTTGATAATTTCAAGGACATTCCAAACCTGTTGGTCTTCCTTTCTGATACAGTAAAAGACTAATCTTAAGAACTTAGAGTAAACATTGAAGAAAACTACTGTACCTGAACAGGAACATAAACTATTATGGTCATGACCTTATATTTTAGTTAATGCACAGTTTAACTGTATAATAAATTAATAAAAGCAATATTTCAACCCAATTTTCTTGATAATTTGCATAGATATCATAGTTAGATAAAAACAATGGCCAAAAACCATTCAGTATATTTTGTAAGGAAGCTTAAGGTTTAACGCCTCGTCGGCAGCTTGGTCATTAGACACGGAGCTAACGCTCGGAGTTTTGTGTAAGGATGTGGAAGGAAATCGGCCGTGCCCTATGAAAGGAACCATCTCGGCATTTGCCTGGAGTAATTTAGGGAAATCACGGAAAACCTAAATCTGGATGGCCGGAGGTGGATTTGAACCACTATCCTTCCGAATGCGAATACAGTGTGATACCAACGCGCCACCTCGCTCGGTTTTATATTTTGGATAATATATCTCATACAGAAGTAATATAATCAGTGATAAGCAATGATTCTATAACTTAAAAATATAGTCCATGTCAGAATCATCACATAATGCAAATATCAATGTTTTTCAATAACAAATTAACAAACTTTTACCGGAAATACATTCTTTGCGCTTACACCCATAGTCCATCGAACTCCTCAACTGTAACGTCATAGCAAGGGTCGTATCTCTACAGCGTGAACATCGGCAAAGTAATAAGCGATAAACTTCTTTCATCACTTTAGTTTCTCAAAGGTTACGTGTAAAGTTCGTGGCACGTCGCTAAGTACTCCCATTATGCAGTAGTTGATGAATAAATTCTAGTTCTTCACGCGTTGCATTATGCAAAAGTTTTTTGTGACTCGTTTATGACGTCATAACGTTATGAAGTGTTTCAGCAGTGCAACGGGTCTGTGCAGAATGGTTCGCGTACTGCTGTAGTCACATTTTCACCCGTCGTGGCATTATGTATAACGCGAATGCAGCAATGCTCTTTCTCCAATGTTATTCAATTTGTACATTGAGCAAGCTGTGAAGGAATACAAAGAGAACTTTGGAGATGGAATTAAAGTAAGTCCAGGAAGAGGGAAAGAAAACCTTGCGGTTTGCTGATGACATAGCAATCCTGTCAGATACAGCAACAGGACCTGGAAGAGCAATTAAATGGAATTGTCTTGAAAGGAAGATATAAGGTGAACATTAACAAGAGTAAAACAAGGGTATAGAATGTAGTTATCAGAATATCAGGCGATGCTGATGGAATTATATTAGGTAATGAGACGATAAAAGAAGTAGACGAATTTTGTTATTTGTGTAGCAACAAAACTTTTGATGGCCGAAGAAAAGAAGATGTAAAATGCAGAATGGCTATTGGAAGAAAAGCGTTTCTGAAAAAGCGAAATTTGTAGACATCAAATATTAGATTAATGATAGGAAGTCCTTTCTGAAAGGATTTGTGTGGAGTGTAGCATTGTGTGGGAGTGAAACGTGGACTATAAACGGTTCAGACAAAAAAAGATGCTAGAAGCTTTGGAACGATGAAGATTAGATGTGTAGATCATGTAACTAATGAGAAGGATGAGTTTGTTTATGTTCTAGGAGGCGATCCAATTATGATATTGTAGAAAGATATAAAAAAGCCAAGATCACTGATCATCAATTTTTATTTAAGACGACCGGTTTCGCTGAACTATGTCAACATCATCTGGTCCAATAAAATCATTTTACAAGGTCATAATCTTGTAATGTCAATCAGTTGCTATATAACATAATTTACAGTGCATAGGTGCACTATGTCATTATAATAAAACATAATTATCACAGTGAGTGACAATAGCAAACTGATCGTCTTAAATAAAAATTGATGATCAGCGATCTTGACTTTTTATATCTTTCTACAATATAACGAGAAGTTGCTCAACTGAAGTGGGGAGAAAAGGATTTCCTGGCATACCCTGATTAAGACATTCTGAGACATCAAGGAATCGTCAACTTATCATTAGAAGGAAGAGTGTGGGGTAAAAATCGTAGAGGGGGACGGAGGGACGAATACAATAAGCAGATTGAAAAGAATGTAGGTTGCTCTTCATGTTCTTAGATGAAGAGGCTTACATAGGGCAGAGTAGCATGGAGAGCTGCATCAAACCAGTCTGCGGATTGAAGACCACACCGACAACAACAGCAGAGCATTATCCGTGGAAAACTTCGTGGAACCGTATTTTGCTCACGTTCCTATTTGTAGGACAGCTAATTCCGTTCAGTTTCGCGTCAATTGAAGGCTTTCTTTATGTACCTAGATCAGATCGTTCTGCGTGTAACGCCAAGCTATGGGCAGGCCTTTTACTTCTTCAGGAAGGCATTAAATCCCCTAAGGCTCCCAAAATTCCCTGTTGATTGCAAGCCCCCACAATCCCGTAAGCAGGCGACTGCGAACAGCGGACAAACTGAAGTGCGCATCGGCGGCCATTGTGGTGGCAAACTTCCGCGCGAACTTTAAATGTGCATAAGATTCTTTTGATTAGAGAGAGTATTCATTTGAGTTAAGTCGCGAAAACTATGTCTAATTGAAATATATAACTACAAAACAGCTTCAGACTTCTTGAATACACAGCAACTATCGGCTGTGTTTAAGTTTATTACACATACGTTGTAGAAATTGGCCAACAGCATTTCCTCTTCTTAATTAAACCGAACTATAACATGCAGTTTTTTAGCGTGCAACATCTGAACGGAATTTATCGCCAGAAACGATTTTTTGGCACTTTCACAGTATATTCCATGATTGTGAAGCTTTTGTACAAACATTATTTTCGGAGGAGTTACACACTTTACGTCTTTGCTTAGTGCTGTATTCTCCAATAATTAGATATTTCATAGTATCAAAAAATCAGACAGGGCTGCCTGAAAGAGCTAATATTAAAAATCGATTGTGAAAGTGAAATATGCCATCAGATACATAACTGAAAATTAGCTCCTTAACTTGTGAATACAGCAACCAGCCACCACCAAATTCTTTTAAGAACACGAGGTATGCCATAACTTTTTCTTAACTAATGCATCTAACATTAGAATTAGGATATCTAACAAGAGTATTAGCATTTTTAATGCTGTAAGCCAAATACCTTACAATAGCGTGAACTGCTCAAAAGTCAACTACTCTTGTCATAGGGTTCAACTTTACAAAGTGCATCCAGTGTGACTATATGTCATTCATATATGGAAGTTCTGCAAACTCCTTTCAGTTATTGTACCTATATGTAAAGCAGATTACCTTTAAATTCTGCGTTACAAGTTGCTTAATATTAATATCATAAACAAAAATTCGAACTGCAGTGAAGCAACAAATTTAGTGACCCTAATAGTTATTTTACACAATTATAAAATGAAACTTTTTGAACTTCCTGTCCACCAGTACTGCCTAAAGTAGCTCCTTCTTAAGACCTATCAGCATTGTAAAAGCCTGTTATTTATTCCATTCAATCCTATATTGTCTTTACTAACAGTCTGTTAAGCAAGAGTAACACAAGTAGTAGGGCTACTTGTATTCCTGAGAAATATAAATGGGAAGACAGTATTCGATCTTTTTATTCCTTTCTTAAGTTGATTTATGCAATTAAACGCTGAGTAACACTTTACCATCGTGCTTCATGCACACTGCAATAGTCAAACAACACAGACGTGACTATCAATGGTGTATATATCCCGCAGTAGCTATTTAATACACGATTTACCTGCTAACAACACTCGTATTTATCTGACGCTTGCCACTACAGTGGCGGCCAAGCGAAGGTTCAAATTATCCCGCGACAGCAGCTCCGTTAGGGAGTCTAGTTATTTTTACAACGTCTTTGTTTGATCTCAAATTGTATACAAGGTTTCTTACGACACTCGGAGGCATTGTGGATAACCGAAGCTCTTGCTACGTCAGCCGGCGCTAGAGCAAAATCCTCATCTTCGTGGGGAAGCTTGGAATTTTATGCGACTTGGACGTGCCAAATTTACCGAAAACTTGACAAGTGGCTGCCGCAGTGAAACCCCACTCATACCCGCTCGCCTGCTTTTGTCAGCCAGCAGCCGGCAGAATGCGCTGCCGTCGCCGCCGCCACCCCCTACACCACGCAGAAGTGCGTGTAGCGGCGCATCTAAACAGGCGGTGCCTCGCAATTACTGTGAGGGTGGGGGGTGCGGTCGCCCTCCTGCCCCCGCCCGGCCATTGTTCTCATGGAAATGAGTCGCGCGCAGCCGCGCCAACCGCCGCTACTTTGCGCAAAGTGCGGCCATTAACCAAAATTAGTTAAACGGCCGCGGCACTTAATTTGGCCCTAGTTGCTCACAAAAGAAACGCGCCTGAAATTTAAGGCTGTGTAGTGTTATGCCGCCTTCGCGGGGGGATAAATTTCCCCGCTTGTTCACTTTCCCTTCAGTCCCTCCTCTGGGTTTCCCCTCGAGTACTGGCGCCATTTAGTGAGCATTCACGGGAAATGTCCGGAAAGCCCATATGTCGAAATCCAGACGGGAATGGTAACGTTCTGTAGAGTAAGGTTGGGCGACTTTTCACTAGGGCCGCGATGGAGTAGCCGAGCGGTCTGCCGGGTGCCGTGGCTCAGCGCTCCCGGTCAGGGGGCTGAACGCCCTCTGTAATAAAAAAAAGCTGAGCCAACCATTCAACGAACAACAACGAACAAACTGAACGAACGACCGCGAACCATAGGTCTACCAGAAGGGGGGAAAAAAAGCGGGTCTAAAGCGTCTCGCTGCGGAGCGCGCGGTTGCCTGCCGTGGAGGTTCGAGTCCTCCCTGGGGCATGGGTGTGTGTGTTTGTCCTTAGGTTAGTTCACCTAGGTTTAAGTAGTTTGAAAGCTACGGACTGATGACCACGCAGTTTGGTCCGATAGATTTACAAACATCTGAACATTTTTTATCACTAGGGTTTCCAAATCACCCGGTTTATCAGGGTTCCACATGTTTTTAATACTATATTTTAACCCCCGGTTGGAAATTTCTAAAACAGAAGAAACCCCCGAATTTTTAATTTTTGCGTCGAGTTGTGAAGGTGAAAAAAATATTGTATTGGAAGTGTAATCTGTCCTGAGTGTCTAGTATACAACACAAGGCCAAAAGTTATTGTGTTAACAAAATACATAAATGTCTTTATTGTTATTTTGACGATCACTTTAGCAAATGAATGAGGAAGAAGGAACATTACGGTTTAAAGTCCCATCGACTTCGTTTTCATTAGAGAGGAAGCACAGAATTTTTTGTCAGCGATGGGGAAGGATATCGACCGTTCCCTTCAAAAGGAACCATCCCGGTATTTGCCTGGAGTGATTCAGAATAATCACATCGATGACGAATTGACTACTCTAAGGTGAACTCTTAAGAAACGATTTCACCGGGAAAGTGCAAAAAATGTTGCATCACGTTTGAGAAACAGAAATATTCTTGTGAAACATTTTGGTGAAGTAGACTGCCTAAACGTTTTTGTGTTTCTAAGTGTGCATCTGAAGTCGGGAGCCGCATCAACATTTTTAGAGAAAACTGTATCTGGTAGACGGTGTGACTTCGTGAACAATAGTTCTGGAGATTAATGTTCATAGCTTTTGCAAACAAAGCAACACGTATTTGCAATTCCTGTCCACAGCTTAGCTGTAGAAATAGTATTTTCCTCGTCAAGTATACATTTGAGTTAGAATGACATAGACTTTGTGTACAGTGTGTAAAGAACTTGTTGATCGTCAGTAATAGCTATTAATATCACATTCGTTGCCCGACGGCCCTCCCCCCCCCCCTCATGGATACGCAATTGCTTAAGAAGATTCGAGGAAGCGACAAGTGTGGAAGGTTGATCCTTTCATTTCACATAAAGATTGTTTGTAATACCCCCGGTTTTTCATTTTGATATATGGTGACCCTACTTATCACACTGCTGTTGCTATCAGACAAGATCTATTACCGAACACTTGGGCCGATCGAAACACCTGTTGTTCTACTCCAGTGTGTATTGCTGTTGAACAAGTACTGCGGATGAATGGAAACAGTGTTTTTCAGAATGTCTACAGGCTACAAAGGGAGGCTTAATGGGGGACATTGATGAAAACTATACACTATTTTCAAAAATGCACCAAATCTACAGTTTTGAAGATATGTCAAAGAAATTTTGTACCACGCATTACATGAAAGTAACACATTTACATAAAAAGTACATTGATTATGTATGTTCAACTATTTTGAACGAAATTTGAACTTTTATTTTCCAAAAATAATGTATGTTCCTTTTCCTTCGCTATACTGATTAGTAATACAAGTTTTTTACTAATGTTTACAAAGTTACTCAGTCCGTCTCTCTCTTCTCGCGGTGGCGTCTTCTTGTACGATGCTGGCTGCACTGAGTCCTAGTGACTGCCTATTTCAGAGCCAAGTTCAGATGGGCTCTTCCAGACGCATGTCGGCCTAGATACAGCCGCTTGTAGAGGGCGCGCTTCTCGGTTTCTCCCTCCATGAGGCGCAGCGCTAGCGTGCGATTGGCTGCCAGTCGTCCGCTGCCTTCTCTACGATCGTTCTCGTGGGTCTTACGGCAGTCATCGTAGACAAAAAAATTGTCTTAGGTCCAAAAAAATTGCAGGAAGCTGAATTTTTGGTATGTTGTTAGGACATATTAGAGTAGTATTAAACCAAGTTTGCAGCTTCGAAATCCTTTAGCTTAACTTTTAAGAGCCAAGAAACCTCGAAATTTTCGGTCTTTTTTCTGGTTTTCGTTTATAGCTCGTGAAGGGTGGTTTTTTGACGAAACGTCACTTACACCACTATTAATGTAGATAAAATATTCTAAAATTTAAGCCCAACCTCAGCTTTGTAAGTTCAATAGTTCCTGAGATACTGGACTACAAAAATTGACTTATTTCTCTAAAAAGTTCAAACTTTCGATTTTAGTCATCTTTCGGCTAGAATGTTGGCTCTTATAATCATTTCACGGTGAAAGTCATACAAAATAAAGTTATAGAGCAGTTATTTAGCTTTAACCTAAGTACAGAACGAAGTCCATAGGCCCAACTGTTTCTAGTTATCGTTAGAAAACGAAAAGTTGAAAAAATCGGAGTATTTAATAAATTGACCCAGGCGAATTGCAGACCTCTTTTCTTACATATATTAAAGAAACAGGAGGAATTACTCATTGACGATGATTATTAACGCATTGCAGATAAATAGGTGTAATTTATGTGTTAGTGCATACCAACATATTTGTGAAAGTAGGTATTGATGTAGAAACAACGAAAACCTCTCCATTTGTGGGTATTTTTTCAGTCATTAAGGGATTGGGACTTTCGTTCGTAGCGAGGCCTTTTGTTGTGTGAAGGAACACCCGTCCCCCTCACTCCGAGTGCTGACCCAGCGGGTATTCTGTCCTTCCTCCCAAACTTCTTGTCTCCGAGGTCTGCCCTTAGAAACGGCCGTATTCGCATCTTTGAAGAACGTTTGAAACAAAAATCGTCTAAATCCCGATCGTGGTGGTGTTTGAAGTACTTTCTTTTTTACAATATGTCGGAGCTACTCCCGTCGGATGTTTGTTTCATGTGTCGGGAAGTGCTTGGAGAGCGAACAAGCCGGCCGCGGTGGCCGAGGAGACTGAGGCGCTCCAGTCACGGTCTGCACGGCCACTACGGTCGGGGTTTCGAATCCCCCCTCGGGCATGGATATTTGTGCGGTCCTTAGGATTAGCTAGTTCATAAGTAGTTTGTAAGTTTAGGGAGTGATGACCCCGTAGTTAAGTCCCATAAGCTATACATTTGAAGAGCGAACAATGACAGTGAAAAAACGCGGAAGTCAGACGCTATTAAAAGTGAGTCAGAAACATTGCTTGAAGGGAACATGAGGTTTTGTGCAATTTAAACGATGTGGCCGTACATGACGCATGCAGGAAGAGGTACGCTGTGGAAAGTAATGTGAAAGCATCTGTCCAGCGAGGAGGAGATGTTTCATCTGCTCAACCATCGTCTTCGCGTGGTGAAAGGCTGAGAAGTGCGTCGGGTTCAAGGCGTCACATCATTGCAGATTTTTGTTTCCCTTGTGGTGAAAAATTCTCCAAGGAATATTTCGAGAAGCAGATGAAATTGCCCAAATACCTACGGGATGAACTCCATCAAGTGGAAACAATGGAAGTGAAAGAATCTATTGTGCAAAAAGCTAGACAAGCTGGTGAATGGGGGCAACAGATTCTTCAGCGTCTTTAATGTATAAGTGAACGTGTTACTGCTGAGCATTGCTACGTAAAATTGCACTCCTTGTCGCGATCTACTGGTCCAGGAGGTAAACGAAGGCGTCTTGAACATCCCCTCCTTATCGAGGGTATGGAGCGTATATATGCATACCTTGCAGAAACACGAGAGGAAAACCAATTTTCCATAAGTGATTTGATTACAGAGAACTTCACAGGTGATTAGAAAACCAGCAGTTGCAAGTGTTCAAGGTCATCTAAAAAGCGATATGAAGAAAAAATTATTTTTGCGCGGGTTGGTCCATATCACAGCCCGGTCTTGATATTGACAGACATTGGACAAAAGATTCTTTATGAAAAGTGGTACAATCAAAGACTTAGCGATCCTGCTGAAGAGCGGCTTAGAGGTGTCAAAGCTGCAGCAGAGTTTATCCTGCAAGGCATTCGTTTCCAAACAATTGACACTACTCAGTATCCCCCGTCAGTTGCCTTTTTAAAAGACGCAGAGGCATCTGTTCCTGATTCTCTGCAACTGTTGCTTGAACAGATTGTCCTCGAACAGTGGAAAAAGAAGTGCATGGGATTTGCACATGCAATCATGGCTGCAACGAGGCCCAGATCTTTCCTATCCTCAATTAAAATAAGCTTTGAAACCTATTTGTATAGAAAATTTGGATCAAAACACCTTGTTGAACTTTGCCGCAGTATGGGAATTTCTTGTACATATACGGAGGCTACGCGTTTTGAAAGTTTCGCTATCCTCCGCGGAGAAGTGACCCAACTAGTTGACAAAGGAGCTTTTATGCAGTTTTTGTTCGACAATGCAGATGTAAACGTTAAAACCAATTGATGGAGAAAATACATTCACTCATCCGTTTACCCAGACAAAAACATACCACGTTAGATGTCTGTTTCTGCAGAGTATATCAGGTTCACACACTGCCATACACATTAAACATTCTTCTATTAGAAAGAAATGCGGCTTGTCAGCCATGTCAATTAACGAAGTGAAAATCGCTGAAGACATTTTGCCAAAATCCCCCAGACCTGTTGTGGAAAAGCAACTAACATGCCAGGCATCCCAGGATGGAATGGATCTATGGGCCAAGTGTCAGAAGATCTTCCTTACAAACGTTAAAAGATTGTATATCTCCCTTTTATGCATGCTCCTCCAACCAACTAGGACACTGTTTTAACATCACTTTTGGAAGCCAGTTAAAGAACAATCATTTACTGTCAGAAAACATGTTTGTGACCTACGATCAACCACAGTACTTGAAAGCCCGAGACATTGTGGAGAGTCACTAGCATCCTCTGCTTGTCAACATTGACTTTTCACCACCTCATGTCATTCATGGGGTCCATTGGTACCAAGGGGAAGGGGACTGAAGAAACTTCTCTGTTCAATATTTGCTGAAAACAGTGTTGAAAAAATAATTTTTATATACAATGCGTTAATAATCATCTTCTATGAGTAATTCCTCATGTTTCTTTAACATATATACGATAAGAGCACTGCAAATCGTGTGGATCAGTTTATTGAATACTCCGAGTTTTTCGTTTTTTAACTATAACTAGACATCTACTGGGCCTATGGACTTCGTTCTGTACTTAGATTAAAGCTAAACAACTGCTCTAGAACTTTATTTAGTATGACTTTCCCCGTGGGGTGATCATTAGGGCCAGTTTTCTAGCCGAAAGATGACTAAAGTCGAAAGTTTGAACTTTTTTGAGAAATACGTCAATTTTTGTAGTCCAGAATCTCGGGAACTATTGCACTTACAGAGCTGAGGTTGGGCTTAAATTTTAGAATATTTTATCTACATTAATAGATGTTTCGTCAAAAAACCATCCATCACGAGTTATATAAGCCAAAACCAGAAAAATGTTCGAAAATTCCGAGGTTTTTTGGCTTTTAAAAGTTAAGCTAAAGGATTTCTAAGCTGCAAACTTGGTTTAATACTACTCTAATACGTCCTAACAACATACCAAAAACTCAGCTTCCTGCAATTTTTTGGACCTAAACATACCTGACGACTGGCCTATCTGGCGTGTGGCGCTGATTTTGCGCAACATCTTGAGGTAGGCGTTGGGCGGAGCTATAGACGGCGTCACATACGAAGGCGTCCCAGTTTTCAACCGTTCTGCGCGTCTCCCTCCATTACCACACTGGCGGCCAATAATATTCATTCTCTAGGCGTGTGACTGGCCGCGAGTTACGCAATGTTTCTCCCGCAGGTTCAACTGTTGTCGCTTGGCCGAAGCTCCTCCCGTCCACACTTCCCCTATTGCTCTGCCTCTATGCGCGGAATTGCCTTCTTACATGACGCCGACTATAGCACCGGCTTCAAGTTTGTGTGGTGTCTCACTGCGCATACGCCATCCTTGCCACTGGTCGCGAAATCGGCAGACTCCATTGTCTTTCGTTGCTAACGACTCGGCCCGCTTCTGGCCGGCTGACTACTGTGTTGCTGACGTCATGTGTTTCTAGTGCAAGGCCACTGAGAGCGGGCAGACGGCCTGGGGCTGCATGTGCGGTTGGGCCACATATAAAGCCAATTTTACCATTATTTTGAAAAGGTCTCATATGTTGTAAACGTTGCTTAATTCGGTGAATATTGGAAATAACAAAACACCCACTTGGTTGAGATATACCGTAAAATATAAGTTCGTATAAAACAGAAAGGATTCCTTCCCAAATGTAGTTTATACTACAGTAAAATACTTTGTACGACATACTGTGCAGCATGGGAATGGCCGAGGTCTCTTAGACGCCTAGTGTGCGGCTCCTTGGAGGCTCAAGTCCTCCATGGGACTTGTGGGTGTGCCTGCCTGTGTGTGTGTGTGTGTGTGTGTGTGTGTGTGTGTGCATGAGTGTTGTCCTTGTCGTTAAATTAGTAAGTCTTGTTAAACTAACGAAGTGTTCACATTACTTGCCAATCAAATACGTTTAACTTTCTTCTTCTAATGTAGTCTTACAGCAAAAATATAGTCAGCTTGAACTCGATAATAATAAATGCCTCAGTGTCTACGCAGGTTTGATTGTTCTTATTTAGTAGGTTGAATGTATTTTCATGTATCATATCGAAGATTTAACAGTGGTGAAAATCGTTTCGTTTTATTTTAGTTTATGATTTGTTCAATGAAGATCTTCGTTAGTGTACTAAAAGGACCCGGACGGGAGCCGCTGGAGCTCGAGTAGCCAGGAGCTGACGTCTCTACCAGCTCCAATGCCAGTGTTAAAAGCGTCGTTTCCCCTCGCCTCTCCCTGCCGCGGGAGCGCCCATATGCTGACTCCAGGCGGTTCAGAAGAGAAATTGAACCTCAGCCGCGCATGCGCATTGCAACTCTGTGCCCACTGCCAGATATATTAAGCGGCCGCGCTACGACTCGTA
This sequence comes from Locusta migratoria, assembly GCA_026315105.1. NCBI lineage: Eukaryota > Metazoa > Arthropoda > Insecta > Orthoptera > Acrididae > Locusta > Locusta migratoria. Next base: position 378,413,605 of record CM048750.1, read on the forward strand.
TACAAGCAGTCTCCGCGACGCGAAACGTTTCTCATGCGACGAAAGTACTTTGAATCTGCATATAAAATTATCTGAAAGAATAACGAAATGAAAAACGATAGTTTAAAAACACTTTTTATTTCATTTATTTGTTTGCGTTTTTCACTACGAGCTTATTTCCGGGGGTTCCTGAACCAGTGAACCCATAGGACGCGTCGCCGCTGCGAGTAGGCCAGAGGGACGCAGACGTTGGCAGGCGTGCACCGCAGCCGCTAGCAGGTAGTCGCGGCGCGCGCCCGCTCACAGGAAAAGCCACAAAACGCAGCGGCGCCCGCCGCTAATTGCGTTTTAATGTTAACAGCGTCAGGGCGGCCAACTTAACTTACAGCCGCGCCGGCCGGCCGCCGCGCCGACCGCTCGCAACCGGATTTGTCTGGGGGGTCGGGCCGCTACACGGGGAGTTCCCCAACTTTGCGCTGTAAGCTCATTAGGCGGATACACCGCACCAGGTGGCAGGGCTGCCAACTCCACGCGTATGCGCCCGCGAGGCGCGCGGACCGCGTGCATGTTCCTGCCGTTGCAGTCTGATTCTGAAAGAGAGCCAACACCGGCGAAAGAGGTTGGTGAGACTGGAGTAAGCTGACGAGTGCGGCAAGATGATTAATGATTTAGTTCAAATCCCATTTCTAGGTAGCAGCACTGTATGCGTATTGCTAGCGCTCCACACAACTAGGATGTAAGATATAGTGCTCTGGCACCTCTCGTATCCTACCCAGTGTTCCCTACTGTAGGGACGTGTTCCTAAACGGATGGATTTTTGACTCTTTTTTTTTCCAAACTGTAGAGGCAGATTTCTGTTTTCTTTGCAAAACGTAGGGACGACGCAGTAAGAAACTGCTTTTTTTTTTTTTTAATTCAAAATAGTTACAGTTCATTGTACAATAATGTTAATAAAAGCAAAATATTACTACTTTTTTTTAGAAATCAATCCATGGTGACTGTAAGGATTTTTGACACGTCATGTAGGGTCGTAGGGACATGGTCGGAAACGAGCTAGTAACACTGGTCGTACCGTTCCTTGCTATACGCTGTTCGAAAATTCTCTGGGACGTGTTATAATTTTCTACATATCTGAATTAAAACTTTGCGAACTAACCGGTTGGGTTTGTTTTATATTTTGTGTTACATGAGTAACTTAAAAACTGTGTTTTCCAGAAAAACTCTGCATTTGTATCTCATTCTTTTTTAATCTGTTTCAATATTGGGAAGTTATAACATTCTCGGGGTATGTTGGTTGCGTCAATTTGACTACCTCGTCGTCTTGCTCCAGATGATTTTCTCCGCTTCTGGTTCAGTTTTCGACTGCCTTTTTTCGTGTTTCTTGTAACAGTCTTGCGTTACATGACAGTATCTCTTACCTCATTGAAAGTGCTTTACCTTTCTGATTTATGACACATTATAATTAGATATGCTGAGAACTATCTCAAAGAGAGAGAGAGAGAGAGAGAGAGAGAGAGAGAGAGAGAGAAAAGGCCAGCTTGGTTGCAGGAAAGTTTGCAATATCGTCGAAGCAACAATGCATCGCCACGCCAATTGAAGAATTTAATGTTTGCATCATACGCAGTATTTTTATAACGTTGTATATTTGTATCTGTATCTGTGTGTGTGTGTGTGTGTGTGTGTGCGTGTGTGTGTGTGTGCATCATAGATCATGCTCTTGCTACTGACAGTCCTACTGAACATGAAAATCCGAGTGATGAACCTGATGTGCAATCCTCAGAAAAGCTGAATAAAGAAGGATCTACTTCAATCTGCTTACTGTATTCGTCTCATGGTCTCCGTCTGCTAGTTTTATCCCTCACAGTTCATCTGATGCAAAATTCAAGATTCCTTGATTTCTAACGAGGTGTCCTACCAATCGATCCTATCTTTCAGTCAGGGTATTACAGAAATTCCTCTTCTCCCTAATTCTGATCAGTACCTTCTCATTAGTTACGCGATCTACCCACATATTCAGCTTTCGTCTCTAGCTCATTTTAAAGGCTTCTTTCCTATTCCTGTCTGAATTATTGATCGTCCATGTTTCAATACCATACATGGCAAATGTCTTCAAAAACGTCTTCCTAACACTTAAATTAATATTCCGTGTAAACAAACTTCTCTTTTTTGAAAAGCTTTTCTTTGCATTGCCATTCTTCATTGTGCATCGTTTTACTACGACCATCGTATGTTATTTTACCGCGCAAGTATCAAAACTCATCCACCACCTTTATTGTTGCGTCATCTAATTCCATCAGTATCGCCAGATTTTCTTAGATTACATACCATTACCCTTGTGCTGTTCTCGTTAATTTTCATCTTATATCCTCCTTTCAAGACACTGTCCATCCGTGAAGTTGCTGTTCCATATCCTTTTCAGTCCCTGGCAGAATTACAATGTCATCGGCAATCGCATAGTTTTTATTTTATTAATCCCTTTACCAAATTTCTCCTTTCTTACCTTCCCAGTTTGCTCAATGTACAGATTGAATAACATTGGGGAAAGGTACAAACCTGTCTTATTCCCATCCCAACCAGTTCTACCCTTTAATGCCCTTCAACTCTGATAACTACTATCTGGTTTCTGTACAAGTTGTAAACAACCTTCCGTTCTCTATATTTTACCCATGCAGACTTCAGAATTTGAAAGAGTTTGTTACAATGAACATTGTCAAACGTTTTTTCCAAATATAGATACACACGTAGGTTTGCCAATCCTTAATCGGTTTTTTAAGAAAATTCGTAATGTGTGTGTTGCCTCGCGTGTTCCTACATTTCTCCTGATTCCAAAGTGATTAACCTTGTGGTCAGTTCTACCAGCTTTTTCAGTCTTCTGTAAATAAACCGTGTTAGAACCATGAATTCTTACACTGATGGTTCTGTAATTTTCACACCTGCACGCCTGAACACAGTTCAAACGAGGAAACCGGAAGAAGTTGTGTTGAACTATGAAACAGAAAGCAAAACGTAAAAACGGAACGATCTATGCGAAAGACAGGCAACGTCGAGCACCTTGTGAAGCTAGGAGCACTGTGGTCGTGTGCTTAGGGTGAGAATCTGCAGAGTGAGTGATTCTTGGGTCAAACCTCCCATCAAACAAAAATTTTAATTTTTTTATTTTGGCAAAATCATGCTCTGTCGGTACGTTCATTGATGTCTTGCAAGATTCCCCTCCTTGGACCAAACCTATTCCACTGTGTGGTTGTAGTCCTGAGTCTGTAGAAGATGGAAAACTCGGGCGTACAGATTTACCGGCCCACACTGTCCATCCGGGACCTGCATATGTAAGCCAACCCGTTCTCGAGTTGACTTGGCGAGCACCCTATTAGACCGTAATTTGATTTTATTTTATTTGATTTTCTCATAGAACCGAAAACAGTCTTCGTCCAACCCGCCACTGCCCGCGGTATCGCTCCCTGTATATCTAGTAAAGCCAACCAAAGCCCGTGAACGGTGCAAGGAGTCCCTTTACCAGTTCTTTATTAGACACAATTTCTTCGAGTCTGGTTGTCCCAATTGTTCTGTGGCTCTTACTCTCCAATGCATTCGAAGATTAGATGTGATGCAGTTACATCACCGTCATCACAGATCTTACATTTAGGGTCCTCTTCTGTTATTCCCATTGTATGTAGGTGTTTTTTGAAATTCCCATGGCCTGTCAGCAATCCAACCATGACTCTAATCTCTCTCCTGTTCAGGCCCAGGATTGCAGAGCTTCTTTTAAAACATGGCTTTGGCATCATTACCTTGCCATGTTTTTGTTGATAGACTTTGGTCCAATATTCTACGTGCTGCCTTCTGAGCCAGGTTCGTAGCTCCAATTTGATCATTGCCTTGGAGATTGTCAGGACAGGTTGCGGTCCAATAAATGAAGTCTCTGTCCCCATCCTAGCTAATCTGTCAGCATGTTCGTTACACTAATCCCCGAGTGGCCAGGGACCCACTCTATTGCTTTTCCCAAGCTTCACCAAAACCCTGTGACATTCTGCAACAGTTTTAGACCTGGTTGTAGGAGCTGCCAGTGATCTCAGGGCTGCCTGGCTGTCTGAATAGATATAGATGCTACGGTCTTTGTAGCACCTACGCAAATTCTCCTCCACACACGCCCTGATGGCAGTGATTTCGGCCTGGAATATTGAGCCCCGTTTTCCTAGAGAGATGACGCCCTCCAGTCTTGGCTGCACCCCATTTACCCCGGCCCACTCCTACCTGTTTTCGTAGAACCGCTCTCGTTGCTGACGACCCTTTGCAGATGATGGCACACAGGAGTATCGGTGTAAGTGCTAGAGAATTTCTGTCTTTACGGTTAGTAACTTCTTGACAAAGGAGGATGCCAATTATGGTGTTTTATTAACAACGTCACCATAATACAGCGTCAAAAATGTATAACTTTTACCCTAACCAGTACGAATTATTAACGACACCGAGAGCATGGCTGGTACTCGTACAATACAGAACAGGTGCTAACAGCGACTGACTACCGTTGGAGCGCAGCCGAGGCCTCCTCACTACTTCGTACCTTGTCGGCATTTCTCGTGATAGCTCGTGTACCAAATCGTAATTCAATTGTTTCTCTGTTAGTACACAATTAAACAAAATAAATAATCCTTAGACCGCTACTAACGTCTGTAAGCCACCAACAGTTAGTTATAAACAATTATTAATAAACACAAAACTGCCCACTTCGCGCCATACCATCGGGGCTTCCTCAGTTTACCTGCTGCCCAGCGTAAAGCCTCTCTCACACGGGGCAAGATTTGCGGGAAGCATGCCGCGCAGCACACAGGGCAGGCGAGCAGCCGGCCCTGCGGCCTGCTGGAGGGCTGTTTGCTGCAGGATTCTGCATATGGCGCGTGTCCTATTATTCCTGCATGTTTTCGGAATGTTACCTGCGCTGGCCAATCAGGAGTCGCGTGAGGAGTGTGACCTTGCAGTCAGCAAGGCGGGAACTCGAAGACAGCACTCCAGTGCCACGCGCCCGCCAGCCAAGTGCGGTCTTTTTCAATCGATTACGAAGAAACTATTCGGTAAAAAAATGTGATTCTCGCACAACTTACAGATGCATTCTTCTGCTTCATGATAAAATGAATATTATTTTGTTAGTGGTCATAGTTATTGTGATATTTACGTATTTAGTACAGTACTACAAGGAATCCGAAAATTTTACATTGAAAAATAGAGGTCGCTATGAATTTGCGTTTGGCACGCGTTAGGTCATATGTCGCTGCGGATGAAATGTAGCTGAAATATTGAATTATTCTTCGAAGTTGGAAGGATGTCGCTATCCATCACCAATCTCGAGATAATGGGTTGTATGTAAAGCACTGGTTCCCGATCGCGTGCGTCAGCGAAGAAAACGGGACGAAATTTTCATATAATCCCTTATATCTCATAAATGATTGGAGGTATCGACGCAAGATTTTATGAAATGATAATATGCAAAGTCAAGTTTATTTTGTCACGTTATTAATTTACGAAACTTGCATATGAAGCGCGTTATTCGAGCAACTACAGATTTTCTTCAATGAAGTAATGGACTTTTAAGGAGTCACGGATACCTGGTAAAACTTAATTTGCTTTGGCTTTAATTTTACACCGCTTATGATTATTTTCATATACTACTAACTTGTCTTGCTCTCAGTGTTACTAAATACAGTTTAATATTATGTGGTAACTGCAAATGCATAAAAACGTTAGTGGGAGGAATATTTGTAAACCCTATTGTTTTGACAAAAGAAGCGGATTTTAGCATTACAACGAAAGTGTCTGCATATTAACGAAATCTCATCACTGAAATACTACTCTGAAAAAAAGGAAAAAAGGTAGTGCAGTGAAATAAATAGCTTCTTGATTTGAAATTACAGAGGAATTCGATATCGCAGTATGTTTTTATATGATATAGAACAAACTGATGAGATGATTTTATATGTATACATTGAAATTTCTGAGAAATAAGGAAAATCATTTAGAGTACATATATTTTATTTAGTGTGGCAACACAGAGCGATTTTTTTTTTTCGCAAACATCTTTCAGCTTGTCAAACGAATTTAATTTAGACCATCGTGGCTGGTTTACAGGATTCCAGTAAGTTAAACGTTTTTGTATTTCAAAGATTGAGATACAAAAAATAGATTTTTTCGCCTGTTTTCAAACACAATTTTCATCATTAAAATATACTAGGGTAGCGGATTCGACGATAGTTCCAATATATACATATTTCGTATACAAGCTACAAACAGTATAAAATAAAACACTTTCACTGATTCCCCACTAAGTTTCAATGTAACTACACATTTATGTGCCCTACTAGACTTTTCTTCTTCTGACAAACATATTTTCACATCCTGTCCCTGACAACATAACTTCCCTTGTTCCGATGTTAAAATCCGTTTCTTTTGCCAAAACATAGCAGACCTAACAAACATTATTTTCACTAACATTTTTAAGCAGATAAAATAGCAACAGGACATTGAGTGTTCCGATTTCTAAGGGGACTAAACGGCAGGGTAATCAGACGTCCAGAATATTTAAACTAATAATACTGAGGACAAGATAGTTTGTACTTCATGAAACTGTCCATTCTAAAATTAAATGAATAGCTTCTTCACTTACATAGAAAAACAGCAATTTTCGTTCCAGCAGCTATTGATGGCCCTTAAAAATCCCACTACTTCATTCATTAATATCTGTACTTTGTTAAATATTGGAATTCTTGTAAAAGTTTCGTAAATTGATCATATGAAAAAATAATCTCCCCTTTGCGTGCTATCGTTTGATAAAATCTTGCTTCGATACCTCCAATCATTTAAAATATATAAGGGAGTTTATGAAAATTTCTTTCCGTTTTCTTCGCTGACGCGCGTGATACGGAACAAGGGTCTTACATACAACCCATTATCTCGAGATTGGTGATAGATAGCGACATCCTTCCAACTTCAAAGAATAATTCAATATTTTAGCTACATTTCATCCGCAGCAACATATGACCTATCTTGCACCAAACGCAAATTCATAGCGACCTCTATTTTTCAATGCAAAATTTTCGGATTTCTTGTAGTACTATACTGAATCCGTTAATATCTCAAGAACTATAACCACAAACGAAATAGTAGATAGATCTTCATGAAGCTGAAGAATGCAGCTATAAGATGTGCAGGAATCAATTTTTTTACCGAATAGTTTCTTCACAATCGTTTGATAAATAAAGCAGCTCGGCCGTGTTGTGCGTCTTGGTGTCCACCCAGCAAAGCCGGCCTGCACGCTTCCGCACCCAATGTTGCACCGTGTGAGAGAGACGCAGTGTGTTTCAGCCGCATTCCTACTCGGCAGCCGACTGACGTTCGCGCCATCCAGGAAACTTCTCGCGAACCATGCTCCGTGTGAGAGTGGCTTAACGGCTAGTCTCATGCAGGCGCCTTCCAGAACCTTCTAGCCACCCCACTGACGCCTAATGGCACCTACTGCGACTCTCTGCCGTGGGACCTACTTATCTTTCATCGTGGACTGCTCATTTTATAGTTCCACACAACTTCTTCCAGTTTCCTCAATTGGTCTTTGTTCAGTTTTTGAAGGTCTATCCACTGCGCCAACTTATAACACCTGAAGATGGTGTAATTTAACACCGAAACCGGTCGCACGGAATTTAATAAAGATTTTGAATACAGCTGCTGGTATTTTCATCTATCTGTATAATCCAATCAGCTGCGTCCCAAATCCATCCGCTATGGAGAGAAAATCCGAGAGGGGTGCGATGTGAGGGTTCCCTTGTTAGATGGAAGTAAAAATATTTTTTCCTAAAAAGCGACTGTGGCATTGGAACTTACTGTGAATGTTTCCTAAATCAGATTGGGTGTTCTTGGAAACGGCAATGACCAGCTCTGTTTGTTATCAGTAGGAGAGCTCCGCTCCGCTAAGACACCTTCGGTGCACCGCGCGCGAGAAAAAGTGCGAAGCAGGTCAGCCGGGGCGGGGGATGAGCCGTTTGCATCATCCTGCGCTGATGAGGCTCCTACCGCTGCCGCCGCTGGTGTGCTTACGGGCCGGGGAGCGCACAGGCTGCTGCTGAGGAAGAGCGTTTCGGCTGTGCCGGGCGCGGCGTCCTCATGAATGCATGCATGCTGCCCGCCCCCGGCCCGGCTCTCTGCAGTTGGCAACTTTGCGCCCGCCGAGGGAAAAACTTCTCAGCCTGACCGCTTCGCCGCGCCCACCACGCGCTCACAACTACCGCTCTGAGGATGTAGTTGCGAAATACATCGACGGGCGGTGTTAAACCGGTTTCTACAGGTATGATATCTGAAGGAAGGGAGATTAGGGTGTACCATCCCATGGACATGTTTATTAGAATTAACTAAAATACTACAGTCTAGATCGAAAGTTGCTGATCTTTTTATTGGCAACCGGTTTCGGTTCTACAGGACCATCATCAGGCCTTTGGCCGGCCGCGTTGGCCGAGGAGACTGAGGCGCTTCAGTCACGGTCTGCACGGCCACTACGGTCGGGGGTTCGAATCCCCCCTCGGGCGTGGATATTTGTGCTGTTCTTGGTCTTAGGTAGTTCATAAGTAGTTTGTAAGTTTAGGGACTGATGACGCCGTAGTTAAGTCCCATAGACTTTACAAACATTTGAACATTTTTTTATCAGGCCTTAGGCACCTTGTTGGTTGGCGGTGGCGGTGGTCGGAGTAGGCGTCAACTTCTCTCCTTCCGATCTGGACTGTAGTATTTTAATTAATTATCACTCAGATCGCTGTATGCAAAAATGCTTTCAAAAATGTTTATTAGACATGGTGCAGAAACTAGTATTGTTTACAGTTAAGTTCTACATCTACATCTACATACATACTCCGCAATCCACCGTAAGGTGCGTGGCGGAGGGTACACTGTACCACTACTAGGCATTTCCTTTCCTATTCCAAACCCAAATAGAAAGAGGGGGAAAAAAAAGAATGCCTATATGCCTCCGTACGAGCCCTCATTTCTCTTATCTTGTCTTTGTGATCACTACGCGAAATGTACGTAGGCGGCAGCAACATCGTACTACACTCAGCTTCAAATTCCGGCCCTCTAAATTTCCTCAACAGAATTTCTCAAAAAGAACGTCGTCTTTCCTCCAACGATCCCCAATTGAATTCAAGAGCATTTCCGTCCGTGACACTCGTGCATTGGTCCAACCTACCAAAACAAATCTAGCTGCTCGTCTCTGAACTGCTTCTATGTCTTCCTTTAAACTGATCTGCTGCGGGTACAAAACACTAGAGCAATACTCAAGACGTGGTCGTACAAGCGTTTTATACGAGGTCTCCTTTACAGATGAAGTTCATCTTCCCAAAATTCTCTATAAACCGAAGTCGGCGGTCCGCCTTACTCACAACTGTACTTACATGTTCGTTCCATTTTATATCGCTCTGCGAACTTACGCCTAGATATTTGAAAGACGCGACACCATCAAGAAGCTCTCTACTAATGCTGTATTCTAACATTATGGGATTGTTTTTCCTACTCATGCGCATCACCTTACATTTTTCTACATTGAGGGCTAGCTGCCATTCTTCGCACCAACTAGAAATTTTCTGTAAATCATGTTGTATTCTATTACAGTCAATTAAAGACGACACTTTCTCATACACCACAGCATCATCCGCAAACAGCCGCAAATTACAAGTTACTCTGTCCATCAGATCATTTATATAGATAGAAAATAATAGCGGTCCTATCACACTCCCCTGGGGCACGCCTGACGATACAGTCGTCTCTGATGAACACTCGCCGTCGAGAACAACGTACTGCGTTCTATTACTTAGAAAGTCTTCCAGCTAGTCACAAATCTGTCAACCTATTCCATAAGCTCGTATCTTCGTTAGCAGTCTGCAGTGTGGCACCGCTTCGAACGCCTTTTTGAAGTCGAGAAAAACACAATCCGCCTATTGCCCTTCAACCATGGCTCGCAAGATGTCATGCGAGAAAAGGGCAAGCTGAGTTTCACATGAACGATGTTTCCTAAACCCGTGCTGATTCACGGAAAGAAGCTTTTCCGTTTCAAGGAAATTTACTATATTCGGACTGAGAATATGCTCCAAAATTCTACATGATACTGAAGTCAACGGTATTGGCCTGTAATTGTGTGGGTCAGTACTCTTTCCTTTCTTATAAACGGGAGTCAACTACGCCTTTTTCCAATCACTAGGAACTTTGCACTGAATTAAAGATTCGCGATAAATGCAAAAAGTTTGTACACCTTTAGGGACTTAACTGCGCGGTCATCAGTCCCTAAACTTAAAAACTACTTATGAACTACCTTATACTGAAGACGGCACAAACATCCATGCCCGAGGGGGGATTCGAACCCCCGACGGGGAACGCCCTCGCGCATCACAGCATAGAGCCTCAATGCTCTCGGTCGCCCCGCTGTGGCTTACAGTTACGGAATGGAAAGGAATTCGTGGTCTCCTTTGAAATGAACTGTTCAGCCGTTTGCCTCAAGTACTTCATAACGTCCTCATATTGCTATCTGCAGGGCCCACACTGTTAGTGACCTCGTACAATGACGTTTTAATAATACAGACTATATATTTATGATACTGAAGACTTTAATGTTAGCTATAGTTCCACTATAAGCTTATTTCGGCTAAGAAGCCATCTTCACGTGTTTCGCCTGAAATACATAAGTTTTTCATAATATTTCGTACTATGTAGCCTATTTATTTTATACCGAGTGGAAATGAAAGTAATGCGTACCACATTCCGCCAAACCGTTCATTTTGATCTTATTGTGACGAAATGTTTTTTATACTTTATAATATCTGTTAACTTATAATATTACTTTTTGATATGCAATTTTTTTTTATTCACTTAAGTTATGGATTTTTTTACGTTTATTTGACAGCTCTCCAGAGATTCAATATGATTACATTTTTACGAAAAGAATATATATTTATGAGTCTGAAGAGGTACATTATATTATCGACTTTTTAGCGTAATGTTGATTCTGTTGATTTGAGGGAAAGATTTTATTTCAAATTAAAGGGAAAATGTGAAACGAAATTACGTAACGTTGGATTTTTTATTTTCTTCTTTGTTAATTCAACTGACGTATTGTTATCTCAGATCAATGGTGGGATTGTCTCTTAGATTATTCTCTACTGGTAATTTTGTTATTGTTCTATTACTAAGCCGCCCGCGGTGACCGAGCGGATTGCGGCGCGCCAGTCACGTTCTGCACGGACACTACGGTCGGGGGTTCGAATCGCCCCTCGGGCATGGATATTTGTGCCGTCCTTAGTATTAGCTAGTTCGTAAGTAGTTTGTAAGTTTAGGGACTGATGACCTCGTAGTTAAGTCCCATAACCTTTACAAACATTTGAACAAAAAAAAAAAAAAAAAAAAAAAAAAAGTTCAAATGTTTGTTAAGCTTATGGGACCTAACTACGGGGTCATCAGTCTCTAAACTTACAGAACTACTTATCAACTACCTTATACTAAGAACGGCACAATCATCCATGCCCGAGGGGGGATTCGAACCCCTGACCGTAGTCGCCGTGCAGACCGTGACTGGAGCGCCTCAGTCCCCTCGGCCACCGCGGCCGGCACATTTGAACATTTGAACTATTATTAAATGTAGAGATATTTATCACAGAACAGGTATCGCAACTTTTTTCGTTCTATTCCCAACTTTTGTTCGTCAAAGGTAGCGTGAGAAGTGTCACTTGTCTACGACGGGTCTTTGTTGTGGCGTGGTAAAAATCAGTACAGTGCAGGACAACGGATGAACAATCTCACCGCTGATGAAAGGTAATGGTATAAAAATGTGTTTGTAAATCTAAGGAACTTAGCTACGTCGGTCATCAGTCCCTAGGCTCACAAACTACTTACACTAACTTGAAGTAACATACGCTAAGAACAACACAAACATCCATCCCGAGGGAGGACTCGAACCCCCGACTGCGAAGGACCACGCGCACCGAAGATAATACACTCCTGGCTCTTAAAATTGATAACCCACGAAGATGACGTACTACAGACGAGAAAACTACCTGACAGGAAAGAAGATGTCGTGATATGCAAATGATTAGCTTTTCAGAGCACACAAGGTTGGCGCCGGTGGCGACACCTACAACGTGCTGACATGAGGAAAGCTTCCAATCGATTTCTCATACACAAACAGCATTTGACCAACGTTGCCTGGTGAAACGTTGTTGTGATGCTTAGTGTAAGGAGGAGAAAAGGGGACCATCACGTTTCCGGCTGATAAAGCTGAGATTGTAGCCTATCGCGACTGCTCTTTATTGCTGCTCGCGTTGGTTGCGATCCAATGACTATTAGTAGAATAGGGAATCAGTGGGTTCAGGAGGGCAGTACGGAACGCCGTGCTGGATCCCAACGGCCTCGTATGACTAGCAGTCGAGATGACAGGCATCTTATCCGCATGGCTGTAACGGATCGTACAGCCCCGTCTCGATCCCTGAGTCAACAGTTCGACGACGTTTGCAAGCAGCATGTACTATCAGCTCGGAGACCATGGCTGCGGTTACTCTTGACGCTGCATCACATTCAGGAGCGCCTGCGATAATGTACGCAACGACGAACCTGGGTGCACGAATGGCAAAACGTCATTTGTTCGGATGAATCCAGGTTCGGTTTACAGCATCATGATGGTCGCATTCGTGTATGGCGACATCGCGGTGAATGCATATTGGAAGCGTGTATTCGTCATCGCCATACTAGCGTATCACCCAGCGTGATGGTATGGGGTGCCATTGGTTACACGTCTCGGTCACCTCTTTTTCGCATTTACGGCGCTTTGAACAGTGGCCGGTACATTTCAGTTGTGTTATGACCCGTGGCTCTATCCTCCATTGTATCCTTGCGAAACCCTACATTTCAGCAGGATAATGCACGACGGCATGTAGCACGTCCTGTACGGGCCTTTCTGGATACGGAAAATGTTCGACTGCTTCCCTGGCCAGCACATTCTCCAGATCTCTTACCAACTGAAAACGTCTTGTCAATGGCAACTGGCACGTCACAATACGCCAGTCACTACTCTTGATGAACTGTGGTATCGTGTTGAAGCTGCATGGGCATCTGTACCTGTACTCGCCAGCCAAACTCTGTCTGACAATGCCCAGACGTATTACGGTCTGATGTGGTTGTTCTGGGTAATCATTTCTCATGAACTATGCACCCAAATTGCGTGAAAATGTAATCACCAATGAATACCCGTTTATCATCTGCATTTCTTCTTGGTGTAGCAATTTTAATGGCCAGTAGTGTAATGAAATACTATGATTTCATAAATATTTACATTTGCTATTTGCAATTTACGTCGTTGGCCAGTAACGATACGAAGTATTTGAGTCGGTCATGTAGTTAGATTGAAATCCACCATCTCTCAACACGTTCTGTTCGTAACTTACTTCCTGTAATGAGTGGTCCTCTTATTATACCTGTGGGACATTTGTCAACCATTATTTTGCGACTGACAAACGGATGTAGCTTGAAACACCGTGTAACGGTTACGTGGCTCCGACACACTGCTTTCCGGAGTGAAATCAAAACGAGGCTTTGTGTTCCCGTCTGCTGCATGTAGGCTGCTACGGACTGGAAGCGTGGTTTGCTTGCGTGTGTACTGGTGTGCTAACGAACGTGGTTGAATTACGCGTACGGAGAAAAAAACCAATAGGCGCAATTGACGCAGCGATTAAAACAAGGATACACAGCACCTGTGTATGAGCCAATTCCGCAACGCAAGGTAATTTGTTTTACGACCTTGCAAATCCATATTGGGACAGTGTGGTTGCTTAGTCAATGTTGTCGAATTAGCAGCAGAGAGACGCTCGCGGTTCTGATATGATTCGTGATCGCGTTTAGAAAACCGGTGTCTCAGTCACCGAAAACTTTTCCATTTTGTTTGCTTTTTTATATACGCAGTTATGGAGCAGGTCTGCATCTAAGAGTGCTGGGAGCCCAATGCATTCGCGTAACATTTTCCGATTGTTTCAGCGCAAAATTCTCGTGCTTACTGGGGATCACTTATTAGCTCTGAAGCAAGATACATATATTCATTGATTTATTTCATATTCACAGAATTTATGACATCAACTGCGAATAGGCAAAGCTGAAAATGTTTACCCAGCTGGGATTCGAACCCGTGTCTCCCGCTTTCTAGGCAGTTGCGCTGACCTCTACACCACTTTTTTTTTTTTTTTTTTTTCGGGCCTCCTTCCACCCCTTCAGCCCGTCCTTCCGCTCGCCAATGATTTGCCTTCTCGGCCTGGCTTCAATGCCATTCGTTCCTGTTGACATGGAATTTCGTTCCAAAGAAAGAGAAGTGAAAAAATAATAAAATAATATTAAAAAATGAAAAGGAATAAATAAATAAGTGTCTTTCTCTTACATATCTGCTCCTGGGGAAAAACTTCACTTCAACATCCCAGCGCATTGACAGCTGCAGAGTTCGGCTTCACGTAATATTTGTTTAGGAGGTGTTTCCCCCACTCCGTTCTTGATCTATCCATGCTTCCGTTTTCTGGAATTTAATTGTGTTTTTCCACTTTACATTTTTGGTTTCTCACAACTTTACATTTAATTTTATTTGTTTATTTTTCCTCGTCTCTTAACTCTGCGCTTGTCTCGTGCCGTGGGCGTCGTTTCAGCAAGGTTTCGCCAAGGGACACATGAAACGTTGTAATCGCTCCTTCTGGCGTAGGAACTCCGAAAGGAAATTTTTAATGTGAAATAAGACGACAGATTCTGTCGGGGGACATTTTTCCCATACGAAAACGAAAAGCACTTCTGATGCATCTCGCAGACGTCAGAAGGTTGAAAACAGCACTAAAAGTAAAGCACCACAAGGAGCAAAAAAGAAGTTTTGTTTAAAGCACAGATGAGAATCTCGGCGTGTTCTAATTCTTCAGAATGTCACAATCTGGGTCTTGTAGTGGGAGCAATTATGATTCAAGTCCTTCTTCCTGTGTCAAACAATAGAATTTTCAGAAAATTGGCGAAATTTTTCTTATAGTGTCGCGATGTCATTAGGATATGGTGCTGCAGCTGAAGGTATAATAGAAAATCCTCTTTGCTTTTATTTGCTTCAGTGAGGATATAGTGGACTGTTTGACCTTTTAACCAATTGACGGCGTTCCGTTTTGTATATGGATAAGGCACACTGTCGGGAGTCAAAAAATCTGCAGGCTTGATTGTGTCTGGTGCGGTTCGGGTGATTGTGGCTATCATTTGCCTAGCGAGTAGGCAGACTGCTGCCACGTTATTGCAGACAAATCTATGTTCGTCAGTGTCTGGTATGCTACAGTTTCCACACAGCGGCGAGTCCACTAAATGGATGGCGTGAAGTTTGGTCTTGGTGGCAAGTTTTCTGTTCACAGCTTTGTACCATGTAGTTCTCACATTTGTCGGTAAAAGACGGGTGCTGATATTCTGCCATATTATTCGCCAGTCATATTGAGGGTACTTTTCTTCTACCACGTTTCTACTCTTGGTTTCCATTAATTTGTCATACACTGCCTTCACTTTGGTTAAGTTCGTGGTACAGACTCTGGCCCGAATGTAGCTAAGTTCAATTAAAAACTGTTTAAAATGGTGAAAGCCAATAGGAACGTGGCGCACATCAATTGGTGGATCCATTGCCCCAGGGGCTATTTCCTCTAGTAGATGGGACGTTAAACTGTGTTGCGTCTTCCGCCACAGTTTATATGTGGTGCACACGAATAGAGCTCGGGATTTCAGAGCAACATCAATAAGGTTAAGTCCTCCCTTATCCGCGGAGAGAGTAAGAGTGTCAAACTTGACCTTAAAGATACTTCCTTGACTTATGAAATGGCCCAGAGCAGACATGATTCTAGCTGTTGTTTCACCGGGTAAAGGTAAAACTTGTGCCACGTAGTGTAGTTTCGAAACTATATACATGTTAGCAAAGGCTGCCTTTTGAATGTCATCAAGCTTTCTTACACGTTGTTCCTTGACGCATGCTCGCACACTTGCGAGTAGTTTCTTAGAGTTGGCAGCTATGGTATGCTGTATGGTGGACCTGTAATCGATGCCCAGTATTCGTTTGTTGGTGACCACATTGAAGTCTTCTATGCCCTGCAACGACATTCCAGCCCCTATGCTCATGATGCTGGATTTCGTTTTGTTGAGTTTCGCACCCGAAGCAAGTTCGTAGTTAGTGAGCACCTGAAGTGTCTTCTCGATGTCATTTGCACTCGTGATAACAAGACCTACATCATCGGCGTATGCCTTGCAGACAATAGATTGACCATGGATGCACAATCCTTGCAGTCGTTGCTGTAGAGTGGCTAGGAGGGGCTCAATGGCAATGGCGAACAAAGCCATGGACAGTGGACACCCTTGTCTGACTGAACGTGTGAAGTCCAAAGGTTTCGTCATTTGTCCATTGATCATAATCCGGGACGTGCTATTTTTCAAAATCCTTCCAACGACATTGACAAAATTATGGGGAATCTCCATCGCGGACATAGTTTTGAGGAGGTAATTATGGTCCACCCTATCGAAAGCTTTCTCAAAGTCAAGTGTCATGATAGCGCACCGTAGTCGGAGAACATCTGCTGTCGCAATGATGTCTCTATATTCGCAGACCGTTTGAATGATTGACCTCCCCTTACTCACACTTGTCTGATATGGACCAGTGACCTCGTGCAGTATCAATTGTAATCTTCGAGCGAGTACGCGCGCCATAATTTTGTAGTCGCTGTTCAGGAGACTAATGGGTCGAAGATGGTTTACGGAAATGCTGCCGGGGCGTTTCGGAACTAGCACGATAATACCTTCCAGAAATTCCTTCGCGATTTCTCTGTCAGTGGTCATTAATTCATTGTATACGAGGAGCAGTTTAGACTTCATCTGCGCTTGGAAGGCCTGGTAAAATTCTGCTGGAAGGCCGTCAGGACCCGGCGATTTATTTTTGGGGCTCTGCGCGATAGCTGTTGTCAGGTCGTCATCGTCAATCTCCGCGATAAGTCGCTGCGATGCCTCTCTGCTGAGTCGGCCCTGCAGATTCCGTAACAAGTCCTCTTGAGCTTCGTTATCTACTGGGCAGCCTAACATGATGGATGAAAGATGGCTGTAGATTGCCTCTTTAATGTCTCTCTGTGTTGTGAGGACGGTACCGTCAGTTCCTTTTAGTTCCATGATTATTTTTCTGTGTGCCCTTTTCCTTTCGCGCATAACGTGGTACATCGAGGTTTCTTCATGTGGGGCGGCAGCCTGCGTTCTCGCACGAATTTGGAAACCCTCTAATTGTTTGCGCTTCAGAGCCAGAATTTTGGATTTTATCCTCTTGATCGCGACGTAGTTTTCAATGACTGATTGGTCCAATTTGTAAAGGTCCCGCAAGCATTGGAAATAAAATTCTGTCGTTGTCTTGAACCAAAAACTTTTTTCCTTTGATTAATCTATGAACATTTTCCTCAATTTCGGCTTCGCGCACTTGATCCACCAGGTCAAAGCAGAATCATACGAAGAAAATTTATTTTCACAGTCCTGCCATGTTTTTTGGAAACGCTCGCGGCATTCGGCATCTTTTAAGTGTGATACGTTGAGCTTCCAGTAGCTTCTTCCTCTGTAGGTACCCTGTCTCGCCATATTAATGGTGCATATAAAGGCAGCATGGTCGGTGAAGCTAGTGGGCCACACTTCTGTGTGTAAGATACGAGTCGTCAAGTTGTTAGAAACATACATCCTGTCTAAGCGGCTGGCCGAATGGTTAGTGACGAACGTAAACCCGGGTGCATCCCCATGGCTGTGCTCCCACGCATCGGTTAAACTGAAACCGTTGATGATGTGTTCCAGTTCGGGAGACGGATTGAAGTTAGGGAACTGATCTTTGCGATGGAGGACACAATTGAAGTCACCCGCAAAAAGGATCTCGGCTTGATGCTCTCCAAAGAGAGGGACAATTTCGTGTTGAAAAAATTCTGCTCGGTGACGGCGGTTGCTGCTCCCAGATGGCGCATATATATTTATGATCCGGGTATTGTGAACAGTACAAGCGATCCCCCTGTTGTTTACGAGTTTTTCCACATTCGTTACTATTATTCCTTCCTTAAAAAGTATAGCAGTCCCTAGGTCACCATCGCTTCCAGCATTTATGACAGCGTGGTATCCATATATTTCTTGAAGTGCAATGTCGGTTACTTCCTGCAGTAAAATGATGTCGATATCCGCCGCGTACAGAAAGTCTTTCAAGCTATGTAATTTTAATGTACTGCGTATGCTGGTGATGTTCAGAGTCGCGATTCTATAGGCTTGATAGGTGGTCATGATGTAGTGCGTTTTACAAGGATGACTTGCGGTATTTCGCACCTGTTAGTAGGTGTCGGACACATGACCAGCCTCCGTTTCCTGGTTCTGGAGGGGTGTTCGGTCATCTGAGGTGGCTGGCACGGCGGCAGTAAAGTACGTAGGTTCCCTCATTTCCTCATCTCCGTCCATATCGTCTGCCCAGTTTTTCTGGAATGACGGAGAGAACGTGTTTGTTTCAATAACACAGGGATTTGTTGGGTTAAGGTTGTCGGGTGCTACTCTGGCGAATTGTTTTGCGCCTACAGAGGCGCCACCAGATGCCTTGGGAAACAGGTTGGGCTGAATACAGTCGGAAACTTTCCCTGGACCCTCATTTAACTTCTGCACTACTTGTTTGACCTTCTCCCGCATTAATGGGACGATTTCTTCGGCAGCTTGACGCGCGATTCTGCGTTTCTTCTTTTTCCTGGGTGACTGGCTCTTCGTAGGGCTTGCGGAGTGTTGTGGAACACTTTCCTGTTCGGGATCGGTGGCAGTTTCGTCAGCAGAAGGTACATCTGATTTCGAACAACTTTCCTGTACTCTCTCGCTGGAGTTTTCCGCAGGGGGTTCTTGCGGGTGTGGTGCGACAGAAACTGCACCCGCGTGGTCAGTGACGTCCATCAGAGTAACGCTCTGGACTTTGTCAACGGGAGCTACCTGTGAGGGCTCGGTAGGTTTCCGTTCTCCAGAGGCTGCCGCCGAGGCCTCAGATACTTCCATCGGGGTTTCACGGTCAGCATAGTTGTTATCCTGAGAAGTATGCAGAACGGGGGCGATGGGTGGGGATCCCGCGACAGCCGCCACGTACGAAATCGGCAGTGAGGACATAGCAGGAGGTCTGACAGATTCACCGGCCGGTAACTGCGCTACGCGCCTCTGCATACACTGTGCACGCACGTGGCCCGTCGCCCCACACCCTGCGCACGTTCTGGGCTGCCCATCATACATGACAATGGCTCGGTACCCACACACGTCAATATAGGACGGGATATGTTTCCGTAAATCGACCTTCAGTTGTCTGATGCCATTTAGTACCGGAAACCTATGCGCACCTGACCACCTTTCTGCAATGTTGCTGAGTACCGTGCCATAGGATGACACTACCGCATTAATTTGTTCTCCTGTGACCTCAAAAGGTAATTCAAATATTCTGACTGTTCGTATACCGAAGCCGGCGTGGGTAACAGTAACTTCACTTATGTTGCCATCCGAATGCTTGAATTTATAGCTACCGCCACTAGACTGTAGTACTGTCTCACAAAGATCTGCTGTCCTCAGTTTGACGTAAATAACTGTACTCACGATCGAGAAATGAATACCGACAAGCTCATCTGAGGTAATCTTCACAACTTCTTCAAGAAAACGTTCAAATTCGTAAGAGGTCGGTCTAACGAACGTACGATCGAAGGTGAACTTCAAAGTGTCTTTTCTATTTGGCTGATTCATGGTGTCATCTTCTAATAGTCACACAAACACAACGACAACAGCGAAAAGCCGCAGCAACACTCCGACTTACCACGCGCGAGCGAGGCGGCCGCAGCACACCGCGGACTTCCTCACGGTTCCGCTGTCGCAAGCGGACTGACTTCGGACACAGTGATCACCGCACCTGCAAGGACTACCTAAGCACGCCTCCCGTCAGATACAAATTCCCAGCTTTACCCTGCCCACAGTATTCAAACTCGTAGTCACTATGTACTATTTCCCGTAAGAGTAAGGGCTTCAAACTTTGCCCACCCCTTCCCACTAACGAAAGGATCATTGCCCGTCATCGGTATAGTATATACATGTGGCGTCTGTTCCGAAAGAGCCGGCCGCGGTGGCCGAGGAGACTAAGGCGCTCCAGTCACGGTCTACACGGCCACTACGGTCGGGGGTTCGAATCCCCCCTCGGGCATGGATATTTGTGCCGTCCTAGTTCGTAAGTAGTTCATAAGTAGTTTGTAAGTATAGGGACTGATGACCCCGTAGTTAAGTCCATAAGCTTAACAAACATTTGAACATTTTTTTGTTCCGAAAGAACAGACGTCACTTATGATCCTGCAGTTGTTATTCTCTCATATTCACAGAATATATGAGATCAACTGCAGGACGGGAGGCGGGCTTGGATAGTCCTTGCAGGTATGGTGAATACTGTGTCCCCAGTGGTGTAGAGGTCAGCGCAACTGCCTAGAAAGCGGGAGACCCGGGTTCGAATCCTGGCTGGGTACACATTTTCAACTTTGCCCACTTGCAGTTTATGTCATATATTCTGTGAATATGAAAGAATAACAACTGCAGGATCATAAGTGACGTCGGTTCTTTCGGAACAGACGCCACATGTATATATACGTTGATTTATTGTTCTATTATGTCCTTCAACCTTGAATTAAAAATATTATACTCCCTTTTCAAGCCACTGCCACCAATTAGATATTAGGTTTGTACAAAGGAAATTTTTAGATGGTTGGTTGTTTGGAACAAGACTGCAACACCATCAGCACCACGAAACAAGGTAATGAAAGAAATGGTAGTACTGTTACTGCAGTACACTTCTACAAGATTGTATATTCATGAAAATGTAAATATATCTTTGTGCTTGACCTTACTCTCCAAAAGTTCTTGGTCGATTATTGAAATTTTGACGCAACGTTGCATTCCAACGTAGCATTACTTTAGAATAATCAGCATAAATCACATGTAATTTTTTTCAAATTGTTTTTAATGATTTCTTAGAGATTGCTTGAATAATCACTAGGTGTTATTAGAAGATTAGTTATTGTCAGTTCACAACTTGTTTTGGGCTTAGCCCATCATCTGGTGATCTGTCAATAAGATACATATATAGCCAATAAGTATATACACAAAATTATTTGTAATTTATAAATTAAAATATGATATATTTTTATAGTTTTACATAATTTGTAATTACATACCAAATGTTCAAATGTTTGAAGAGCTTATGTATCTTAACTACGGGGCAGCAGTCCCCTAAACTTACAAACTACTTGTGAACTAGCTACTACTAAGGACGGCACAAATATCCATGCCCGAGGGGGGATTCGAACCTCCAACAGTAGTGGCCGTGCAGACCGTGACTGGAGCGCCGCAAAACGCTCGGCCACCACGGCCGGAAATTACATACCGATATTATATATATTTAGATTTGATGCATTCAAACTTGTCATTTAAAATACTGTTGTTATGTATTGCCAAGTAAGAATAAACATCAGTTGTGATTAAGATAATATTTATATAAAATAAAGATAATATATGTGTATAAAATATTTTTAAAATTAAAGGTTCTATGACACGTTATTATGTGAGTAACATGGAAGTTAGAGTAGAGGCTGAACAGTTGCCTTATTTATTTAAGATACAAGGTCAAAATAAAGTGCATCTTTTAAACAAATATCAAAATTAAAATAAATACCACATTTGCCAAAAATGTAAAATCCTCAGGATTAATCACTGAAAAATGTTGCTTCGAAAATTTGGAAAATCCAGTCCCTTGCGCTGCTAATTTGTTCATTAAGCAGTTGATCCTTCAAGATGTATCTATGCACAAAAATGATCGCAGGGGCGCATTCAGGAACTTTTAACTACTGCTCCAGAAGGTTTTTGTGATTTTTGGACCCAGTTATACAATTTCATAAATTCTGTTGAGAGAGGAAACTATGCCAGTTTGAGAAGAAATGGAGATAAATAGAGTTTTCTAAAGCGTTCTATTGAGGCATTATTTGTACAGTAAAGGGGACCGTTTTTTCGTCTTAACGTATTGTTATGTAAATTATGCAACAGGAAAAATATTAATTTCAATGTAAATAGCACTGATAATGAACTTGTAGACTTTAATTAATACAACCATATTACAAACCACAAATTTTGTACACATATCAAGAAGTTTTATCCTGTTTAAAGTACTGTTAACCAAGCGCAATTCATGTTATCAGGCTCACATACCAACTACAAACAACCATAAACAACTTCATATCACTTCTTGAGTATCCTCACTGTACACTCTTTCTGATAATTTCAGTTTTTGGTAAACACCATGAGAAATCAGAGGAATATGTGGCACAAGTATCATGAGATCTTTTAACTTCAAGGCCCGACATAGATCTTCTGTGTAGACAGAGCAGTGGTATTTCCTCAAGAAGTGTAGTCATATAAGGATGTTCAACCATGGGTCTTCCTGTTTTTGGAGCTACAACTTTAGTATCTTCTTGAAGGGGGATACAGATACAACAATTACAAATTAGAACAAAATGGGCTTCGGTTATCACTGATCAACCAATGTGCAACACGTCTGTATTGGTACGTCAGCAATTGAAATAGGGGACAACATCGTGGCATAGCTCCTCCTCTCACTCAAAATGATCGCAGGGGCGCATTGAGGAACTTACGACTACTGCTCCAGAAAGAGCGGGAGCTACGCCACATGATACATCTTTTTTTTTTTTTTTTTCTTTCGTTCCGTACACCCATGTTGAGGAGATCCTCGTGGATGTGGAACATGTCAAAAAACAAAATTTACAACCTGAATAATATATAACACTAATAATATAAATACAGATACATACTTTTTTATTTTTACTTATTTATTTATTTATTTTTGCTGATAATATAATAATACTAATATAGTATCATCTGGTACAATTTAGAAATTCACTAATGGAGTAGAAGGAGTTGGCCACTAGAAAGCCTTTTAGGCTCCTCTTAAACTGATCTTTATTTTTACCAAATTTTTTATACTTGATGGTAAATTATTGAAAATGTGTGTTCCTGAGTAGTGGGCCCCTTTTTGAACTAAAGTAAGTGCTTTTGAGTCCTTGTGTAGATCATTTTTGTTCCTAGTATTGTATGTATGAACTGAGCTCTTTGTTGGGAAAAGGGATATATTATTTATGACAAATTTCATTAAGGAATAAATATACTGAGAGGCAGTAGTTAATATACCCAGGTCTTTGAAGAGGCTTCTATAGGACGTCCGTGAATTTACTCCACAAATAATACGTATTACCGGCTTTTGGAATCTGAAAACTTTTGCTTGACTTGAAGAGTTACCACAAAACATTGTACGATATGAAGCAAAGTATGCAAGCTCTTTTTTTATTATTTTTGTGTCTCCTATGTCTGATAACACTCGTATTGAAAATACAGATTTGTTGAGTTGTTTCTGCAGTTCTGTGGTGTGCTCCTCCCAACTGAATTTATTATCAAGCTGTAATCCAAGGAATGTAATACTGTGAACCTCTTCTATTTGCTCTTCTTCATACTTAATGCATATGCAGGCGGGAAATCTCTTACATGTCCTGAACAGCATGTAGTGGTTCACAGGGTAGACGCAAGATGGCATGAGCATACTGAAAATGCTCAATTTTTCATGTTATGCGGCTTAGCTTCCCCTCTGTCACCAGACCCCTCATACATAACATAAATTAAAAATTTAGATATTTAAAAACATGCGTGTATTCAACTGCAATGTTGTGTTAAAATTTAAAGCGTCCTATCAAGAACTTGCGGCTTGGAACATCTACATTTTCAATACAAGTACAAATGTAAATGTTTGTTTGTTCAAAACCTCAAATCTCCAAAACTACTTCACAGGTTGCGTTGATCTTTCTTACAACTGCATTCGATTTAGCAGATGAATTTTAGTGCCCCTGGAATGTATCTGTTATATGAGCAAAACCTATGTAATATATAAGGAATGTTATAAAAATGTAAACATTAGTTTGAGCAACACCGTTAATCTCAAAACGTTCTTATATACTTTAAGCGATTTGTGTAGCAACGTTATGCCATAATAGAATTTATATAAAGTACTTGCTGGAAACCCGGCGTTGCCGGCCGCGGTGGCCGAGGAGACTGAGGCGCTTCAGTAACGGTCTGCACGGCCACTACGGTCGGGGGTTTGAATCCCCCCTCGGGCATGGATATTTGTGCCGTCCTAGTTCGTAAGTAGTTCATAAGTAGTTTGTAAGTATAGGGGGACTGATGACCCCGTAGTTAAGTCCCATAAGTTTTACAAACATTTGAACATTTGAACCCGGTGTTGCTCAGGTATTTATTTTTTCAAGTCTTGGATTAGTACTTCTCCTATACCTTCTTTCCATCTGCTCTTTTCTAAATACATGCCATATTTATGGGAGAATGTATAAAAAATAAGGCCATCTTGCATAATCTTCAAAATTGTAATTGTAGTATCAAACAAAGAGAGGTAGTAATCAAAATACGAATTGTATGTAACATTAATACATACATTTAATTGAAAACTTGACTATAAACATTATTTCTTGTTCCTGGTCCAGGATCTAATATGAATTAATTCTTTGGTGACCCTACCCCTGAGCAAGCGACGTACATTTGTTCGTCTGAGAAACAGAGAAACATCAAACCTACTCCGCAGTATCCTATATGTTCATATTCATGGAATGTATGACATTAACTGCTAATGGGTAAAGTTGAAAACGTGTACCTAGTCGGAACTCGAACCCAGGTCTCATGCTTCCTAGGCATCTGCAGTGACCTCTCCACCACAGGGGCACCACGATCATCAAACCTGCACGGAATTACTCAAGTACGTCTGCCGTCAGAAACAAATTCTGAACTTTACCTTGCCCAGGAACTCAAAGTTGTAAACTAATTCCCGTAAGAATAAGAGCCTAGGAGTGCCTCCGAACTGAAAAAAGGGTCACTGCCCGTCATCGACAGTTTGTATAAGCTACATGTATGTGGCGTCTTTTCATTCTGAGACTTCCGAAAGAACAGACGCCACATATATGTAACTTATATTTTACAGTTTGACCTGCGATTTATTAATAGTAATAGAAAATACAAGACTCACTGGAAACTGCAATTCCTTGAAGTTGCCGCGGTGGAGTAGCCGAGCGGTCTAAGGCGCCTCGCTGCGGAACGCGCGGTTGCTCGCCGTCGGAAGTTCGAGTCCTCCCTGGGGCATGGGTGTGTGTTTTGTCCTTCGGTTAGATTAGCTTATTTTAAGCAGTTTGCAAGCTATGGACTGATGACCTCGCAGTTTGTGCGGCGGGACAAAGTTTTTGCTGATGAAGAACTTTAAATTGTCAAAATATTCTCGTATCATACCAAACTGGTCCTAAATTTGGTTCAGTCTTATTAACAAAATCTGTTCATAGCTCTTTTAGTCAGTTGCTAAGTAAATATTTAGAAGTTTTCTAACGTCACCTAGGAACTTAACACAGCTCGTGAACCGTGGCACTGAACTTCCCTCCGAAGTCTACATACGTCAAAAAAAAAAAAAAAAAAAAAAAAAAAAAACCCTTATTCTTTTCATTCTCCACTCCGAGGAGTGGAGCGGGCTGTTTGAGATCCGGCCCATAAAGAGTCGCGGTTCTATTCAGCCAATTATCAGACAAGCTGATAGTGGGGCAAAGTGGGAATCCCAATTGGGAATAAGTGGGAGGGGCTTACCAGTTCCGGCATACGCCTTACAACCAAGGAAAACCTCCCGAAAACCTTGGTCGGAACCGGGAGATTGGGACCAAATTATCTCCGGGACTTGCCCCGGACTAAAAATGGATTATCGAGAAAACACGAATGCACTCACGACAATCAAAGATCGGACGCCCGAGTTACTCTCGTAATCTCGTAGAGATCAGCTCGACCACAAGTGGACAAGCATCCCCCTACAGGAACCGCACCCGTGGGCACGGTGTCCTGTGCGTCGACGCATTTCTGTCTTTTATTAAACACAAACAGGTCCTTATACCTGCGGAAGAAAGATAAAAGGCCAGTATGTAACTTCACACTCAGTTTAAATGCTTTACCATCAATTCAGTCATGAAACTGGCGTTCGAACGAAAATCCACAGCCTACTATATTTTAGTTTCACATTTAAAATACCACTGCTTCAATTGAATGCATCTTGAAATTCAATAGCCTGTTATAAACTTTTCAAACTGATGGTGTTTTCTTCCTAGATGTAGAAGATCAAATAATGTATTGAACTTTTCCATATTTCACATTAAATAATAAATCATTCCATATACATGATGTAATATTTAAAACTCTTCCTCAGTCAAACATGACTTGTTTATTGTTCTACTTGCAATACAAGCATATATTTGCTTCTGATCCAATCATACGTTCACAAGGACATTACCTGAACTGACGAACATCCATAGCAATAATAATGTTAAAAAATCTTCTTAGAGGAAGAATGGACGTTCCGTAATAAAGAAGGCGCAGAGACGTCCGCTGCCCCGTGACGTCATATAACGGCCAGCTCTGTGACGCCGGTCGGTGCTGCGTTTTCGTTAATACGCAATATTTAATTTTCATCTCCTACAAATAAATAAATAAGCTGATATGGAAGAGTAGAAGCTCACAAATCTGTCCCACTACATTTGATCCGATAGATTTACAAACATTTGAAATTTTTCCCTTGAAGTTGTTATTGGGTACTCGCTGGATGTACACTGTATCATTCTCTCCTTTCCTTGAAGCTCTATACAAGTCTAGTTCTTACGCCTGCAGCCACGTCAAATTTGTCAACAGCGTTGTCACCAATCAGGGGTTTTCCATAAGCTGATGCGAATACAGGTGGGACTTAGTAGTAAATACGTAAATGTGTTAATACGTGGTGCATGATGTGAAAGGTTCTTACCATTCGCAAATATATATGATCTCATATTGATTTATATGTTGTACAGTTGTATAATTTTGCAGGTAGATACTCATTTGTATAAGTGCTGAAGGTCGGTAAAAATCTTTCGCGAATAAAGCTGGTAGTAAAGAAGCAGTAGATTAAATACTGATGCTTGAAAGGGCGGTTTTCCAAGAACGTTACTGTTTACGTCCTCATATGTCATGAACTGTGTGTTGTATTGTGATACAATTGAGAAGCTGCATTCAGCTGTGTGTGTGTGTGTGTGTACTGTCTGTAAAATTCCCTGCGAGTACAATTTGTAGTGTAGAAATTAGAAATTGAACGTTATACCGTATTCAGTAGTTTTGCTCCATGAATGGAGGGAAAGCAGTGAGCGAGAAACTTTTTCTTTCGTCATTTTCACGTGGCTGTCAGCGACAAAAAGGATAATAAAGTTTTTAAATTATATTTATAGTTTGTTCCAAGATACTAAGTACTCTCATCCTCATAGTGTATGAACAATGTCTTGTCGGGCGATGTTGCAGTTTTTTACATAACCTATTGTTGATGACGTTATATCTCATGAACAGTGTGTGGTTCTTACCGCAACAGCAATTGGTACCTCACGGTAACCAAATTTGGTTGAAATCCCTCCTTTGGTTTAGGAGGAAATGAGGAGCATTGTCGCATGGTACAGAAGTTTTTCACGCATCTCATTGTCTATGACGTCTCATGTCGTGAACTATACTTTGTACGTGATCCTTACACTTACGGTGACCATCCTCATGGATTGTAGCTTACGTGTGCAATATTTCATAAAGATTTGAACAAAACTGTAGATTTGTATGCGATACGTACACACAAACATACACATATCCACACGTACACTCTGCTTTATATAATACGGAAGAAGCTTATTTCTGACGTATGTATGTTAAAAATTAAGTATATAGATAAACGCTGGTAAAAAAATAGAACGTTGTGTAATAATTTCAAAGTATTCAGTCACATATACAAACAGAATGTTGTGTCATGATTTCAAAGCATTCAGTCAAGAAGTTTCGTAGATACAAGATTTTCACCATAATACTAAGCGAAACTAAAGGTTAGAGGAGATTCAGGAGGGGAAGGAAATTGACATAGATCGTGATGATGGGATGAAGATGAAGAGGGTGGAAATGCACAGAGAAAGGGGGAAAGGAGGATCGAATGTATTTCTCTCTCTTTTTTTTTCATACAGAAGGTTTTTATACTACGCAAGACACTATTAACTGTATGTCACAGAACGCCAATCAGTAGAGTTGTTTACCGTTTGAACAATAAATAGAGTTGTTCGTCGTTTGGCCGATAACGATGAAAGATGGCACATGTACACACTCCACGGAAATCACGTTGTAATTTTTTACAATGTAGAATATATGTCATAATTTACGGTTGCACAGTGCGTTTTTATCTTTGATCCCCTCCCAAAATTCTGTCGACGGTGCTGCTAGTATATGTGTGCTTTCATGAAGAAATCGTATGTACTCTTAAGCTATTTTCTACTGCATGTCGGTGATTACCTTCGAGGTCTGCAGTTTTTCAGTCTGCTCCTTCGCCATTGTAATATGTTATGCTTAGGAAAGATTTAACATATTGTTTAGTTGTGTTTAAACAAGTTAGTAAATCTTCCTTCGTTTCAACGTCTGATGATGCCTAGAAGTGGTGAAACGTGTCATTTTTCAATAAATCAAACAGCAATTTTGTGCAACCAAGACTGTTTCTTCACCAAAATATCAATTACTGTTGCTGTGACAGCGCCACAAAAATATGGAGTGGAGTGGTTTTAGTTTTTTTTCATGATGATTTTCTTTGCAAATTGTGTTACAAACAATTTTAACAAATAGTTCCTGAGATATCATCACTGATATTTCGCACTGTTACTCCGAAAGGTACAAGCTTCTTCTCACCCCCCATCTTCCCCCCAAACCTCCCCAGGCTCATCCCAACAAGACACACTAAAACTGGTATGTTGGTTGTTGGAATAAAGGTAAGGCTGTTCTATTGATAGGAAAAACAGGGTCGCTACAGCAATTGTAAGCCAGCTAAAGGTCTGCTTTATCTTATCAGACAATTTATTTTTTTTATTTATAAATTTGGCCGGCTATAGACCGCATACAACTAATGGTGTTTCTTTCTCTTCCTTTCTTGCCAGTACTTCATTTTCTCTCCAACTGCTCGTCTCTGGTCATCTGTCCACACTCTCTTTGGTCGAAGTTTGGGCTTATCTTCTTCATATGTTGCGTTTTCTATCAGTAGCCTGAAGCGATTCCTGTCACATATTATTTCTTCTGTAACACCTATCTTGTTTGCATCTTTCTTCACTGCTTCTATCCATCCTATAGTTTTCTTTAGTTTATTAACGCAATTAATTTTTTTTAATCCGTATGTCTTCAATTCTTTTTAAATGTCCATAAAATTTCAGCCATCTGTTCCTCATTGTATCTGTGATTTTCGTATAAATCCTCACTTCTCCTTTTCATCCCTATGTTTTCATTGTTTTTCTCGGGACCCAGAATTTTTCTTAATATTTTCCTCTCTGTTTTTTCTAGTTCTCTTAGTTTACATTTCTTATTTAATGTGAGGCACTCTGAGCCATATGTTGCTTGTGTCTTAATAACCGAATTATAATGGCTAAGCTTCGCTTGGATGGATATTGATTTCTTATTGTAGTAGTTTTGTGTTACTTTGTAAGCAAAATCTTACTTCTTTACTCTTTCTTTATTTGTTGTGTTATCTAGACCGTGAGCTTGGATCCATGCGCCTAGGTATTTAAATTTATCAACTCTTTTAATTTTCCCATACTTTGTTTTCATAATTTTTTCTCCATTATGTTTGTGTGCTATATATTCGGTTTCTTCGTAAGATATTTTTAGTTCAGTCTTTTCAGCAGTCTCGTGCAATAGAGCTAATACATATATGAACGATACAAAATCTTATAAAGACAGTACTGTGTCTGTGAAAATCAGATTTCAAAATTATCCCTTTAGCTCGTACAAAACTTGCTGCCTCAGCAGCCAACCAAAGCACGTCCGTTGAATACCACAGCTGCATACCGACTCTCCCTCTTTCTGTTCAGCTACTACTACACACATAAATAGTCTTTGACAGAGATGTTACACAACAGAGTAAACCATAGACGTAGTTACTCAAAGAAGTTCATATATGATCTTCTAATACATAAAGCAAAGTGTCCGTATGTTTGTACGTGTTGCATACAGATCTACAGTTTTGTCCCAATCTTTATGAAATTATGTACACGTAAGTTTCATTCCGTGAGGACGGTCGCCGTAAGTGTAAGAAACACATACGATATATGAGATAACGAGATATGACGTCAAAAAGAATGAGATGCGCGAAAAACTGCTGCATTTTGCGACAATGCTGCTTATTTTCTCCTAAACCATTGGACCGATTTCGACCAAATTTTGTACACACATTCCTTACCGTGAGGTAACAATTGCTGCAGGGTTAAGAATTACATACGACACTTGGTTCAGAAGATATGACGTTATGAACAACAGGAATCACAAAAACTGCCACAAAATGCGTCGAGACTTTATAAATATTCTGTGATAAATTGCATCACAGTACGACACATAGTTCATGAGATATGAACACATAAACAGTAACGTTCCGCTGTTCATGGACTAAAATTACGGCATTCGGATGACAATGAGAGTACTCAGCGACTTGCAACAAACTTTAAACATAATTTCCGACCTTTATTATACCTTTTCTCGCTGACAACCGTAGCAAAATGATGAAAGGAAAAGAAGTTTCTCCCTTACCACTTTCCCGCTGTTTATGGAGTAAAATTACAGCATTCGGTATGAGGTTACAATTTATAATTTGTACACTACATATTGTAGTCGTAGGAAATTTTACAGACAGTATACACGCATATAGTTGAATGTACGATCTAAATTGCATCACAGTACGACACATAGTTCATGAGATATGGGCACATAAATAGTAACGTTCCGCTGGAATAAAACTACAGCATTCGGATGTCGTTACAATTTATAATTCATAGACTACAAACTGTAGGCGCAGGAAATTTTACAGACAGTATGCACACATATACTTGAGTGTACCTTCTAAATAGTATCACTAAGACACATAGTTCATGAGGTATGAGCACATAAACCGTTAACGTTCATGGAAAACCGCCCCATCAAGCACCAAGTATTAAACTATTACTTCTTTATTACAAATTGTATTCCCAAGAGAGTTTAGAGAGCCGGCCGCGGTGGCCGAGGGACTGAGGCCCTCCAGTCAAGGTCTGCACGGCCACTACGGTCGGGGGCTCGAATCCCCCCTCGGACATGGATATTTGTGCCGTCCTAGTTCGTAAGTAGTTCGTAAGTAGTTAGTAAGTTTAGGGACTGATGACCCCGTAGTTAAGTCCCATAAACTATACAAACATTTGAACAGAGTTTAGAGACATACAGCACTTATACAAATGAATGTATATCTGAACAATGACATGAATAAATAAATACTAGCTGAAAAAACCCGAGGTTGCCCGGGTATTTATTTCAAAATTTCAAATGTTTGTAAGGCTTATGCGACTTAACTGCGGGGTCATCAGTTCCTAAACTTAAAAACTACTTATACTCAATACAGTATAAACGTCCATGCCTGAGGGGGGGATTCGAACCATCGACGGCGAACGGCCTCGCGCATCGGAACATAACGCCTCAATGCGCTCAGCCGCTTCGCTGCGGCATTTATTTTATTATTCGTGCCATTTATCAGGTATATATTTATTTGTATAAGGGATGTATGTTTGTAAAACCTCTTTGGAGTACAATTTCTAGTAAAAAAGTAATAGATCAAAATTTGTTGCGTGATGGGGAAGTTTTCCGCGAACGTTTTTGTTTATGTGCCCGTATATCATGAACTACGTGTAGTATTGTGATACAATTTGGAAGGTAGACTAAACTATATGTGTGTATGTTGTCTGTAAAATTTCCTGCGGTTACAATTTGTAGTGTTCAAATTATAAATTGTAACGTCATACCGAGAGCCGTAGTTTTACTCCATAAACAGCGGAGAAGTAGTAAGCGAGAAATTTTTTTGTTTTCATCATTTTATACTATGGTTGACAGCGAGAAAAAGTTTAATAGAGGTTTGGAATTATGTATAAAGTTTGTTGCAAGTCGCTAAGTACTGTCATTCTCATACAGTGTATTTCGAAATTCTCGCCGCATTATATGGCATTGTCTGCGATTTCTATTGTTTATGACGTAATGTCTTTTGAACCATGTGCCATATGTGATTCTGTATCATGCAGTAATTGTTACCTCACGTTAAGGAATGTGTGTACCAAATTTGGTTGAAATCGGTCCAATGGTGTAGGAGAAAATGAGCAGCTTTGTCGCAAAATGCAGCAGTTTTTTCGCGCATCTCATTGTTTATGACGTCATATCGCGTGAACTATATATCGTATGTGATTCTTACACTTACGGCGACCGTCCTCGTGGATTGAAGCTTACGTGTACAAAATTTCATAAAGATTGGAACAAAACTGTAGATTTGTATGCAACATGTACAAACATACGGACACTCTGCTTTGTACATTAGAAGATCTCATATTGAATTATATGTTGTACAAGTGTATAATTTTGCAGGTGTATACTCATTTATATAAGTGCTGAAGGTCGGTAAAAATCTTTCGGGAATAAAGTTGGTAGTAAAGAAGCGGTAGATTAAATACTGATGCTTCACAGGGCGGTTTTCCATGAACGTTACTGTTTACGTTCTCATATGTCATGAACTATGTGTTGTACTGTGATACAATTTAGAAGCTACGTTCAGCTGTGTGTGTGTGTGTGTGTGTGTGTGTGTGTGTGTGTGTGTGTGTGTGTGTACTGTCTGTAAAATTGCCTGCGAGTACAATTTGTAGTATAGAAATTAGAAATTGAACGCTATACCGTATTCAGTAGTTTAACTCCATGAATAGAGGAAAAGCAGTAAGCGAGAAACTTTTTCTTCCATCATTTTTATGTGACTGTCAGTGACAAAAAGGATAATAGAGGTTTGAAATTATATTTATAGTTTGTTGCAAGTTGCTAAGTACTCTCATTCTCATAGCGTGTGAATAAGTTCTCGTCGCATGACGTGGCAGATTTTTACGACTCCTTCGTTTATGACGTTATATCTCGTGAACAGTGTGTTGTTCTTACCTTGACGGCAATTGTTACTTCACGGTAAGAAATACGTGTACCACATTTCGTTGAATTCGGTTCTGTGGTTTAGGAGGAAATGTGGAGCTGTCGTGTGAAATGTTCAAATGGTGGTAGAGTCTATGGGACTTAACTACGGGGTCATCAGTCCCTAAACTTACAAACTACTTATGAACTACTTACAACTAAGGACGGCACAAATATTCATGCCCGAGGGGGGATTCGAACCCCCGACCGTAGTGGCCGTGCAACTCGTGACTGGAGCGCGTCAATCCCCTCGGCCACCCGGCCGGCGCTGTCGTGTGATGCAGCGGTTTCTCACGCATCTCATTGTTTATGACGTCATATACTGTGAACTGTGTGTTGTACGTGATCCTTATACTTAAGGTGACCGTCACAGGTAACAATTGCTGCATGGTTAAGAATCACATATGGCACATGGTTCAGAAGATATTACGTCATAACCAATAGAAATCGCAAAAAATGCCATATAATGCGGCGAGGCTTTATAAATAATCTAGATGAAAATGACAGTACTTAGCGACTTGCAACAAACTTTAAACATGATTCCAAAACTTTATTAAACTTTTTCTCGCTTGCAACCATAGTAAAATGATGAAAGGAAAAAAGTTTCTCGCTTACTAATTTTCCGCTGTTTATGGAGTAAAACTTCTGCTCTCGGTATGACGTTACAATTTATGATTTGAACACTACAAATCGTAGCGACAGTTGAAAGTAGCTTCTAAATTGTATCACAGTACGACCCGTAGTTTAAGAGATATGTGCACATAAACAATAAGGTTCCGCTGTTCATGGACTAAAACAATCTTATTCATTCTGATGTTATGATTTTTAATTTCTACTCTACAAATTGTAGCTGCAGGAAATTTTACAGACAGTATAAAAGCATATAGTTGAGTGTACCTTCCAAATTGTATCACAGTACGACATATAGTTCATGAGATATGTGCACATAAACTGTAACGTTCATGGAAAATCGACCCATCATGCAAGAAGTTTTAATCCATTACTTCTTTAGTACTAATAGTACCCTATACGAATGAACATATACCTGAAAAATGGCAGAAATAACTAAATACCCGGGCAACGTCGGGTTTTCAGCTAGTTTTACATGCAAATATCGATAGAAAACAGGCGAAACAATATTATTGAATTTGTACAGACACGTTTCAACACGTACGCCTCACTGGTGATGACTGAGCCTCGCGGTAGCTGGTGCTCGGGCTACACAGTGGGCGCTCTAGGTGCCGAATTGACGCCACAGACAGCTTAACAGTCACATACGGCCGCCCCGCCACAGACGCGGCGCGGGAATCCCCCACTGTGTGTCGGGAATCCCCCACCGTGGGTCGCGGGCCGCCCCCGCCCGCCGGATTGTTTTCCGATACGTCGGCCCTCGGCGGAAGCGCCGGCGACCACCGACACTCGACGTCGCCGTAAACCACCAGCCAGCCACTGGCCTCACAAGCAGCGCGCCTCGCGCCCTAAACCCTTTATTTGGCAAATGAGAGCAGCGGCGGCTGGTGTCTAAACTGATACTGCAACACGTAATTTACGTTTACTAGCTAACAAAGTCTTCTCGTTACTATGAATATCAGTGTTTGTCCGTCTTTGCAACTACAATAAAAACTGTTGAAACGAGGTAGAATGGCTGGCCAGTACTTACCTTTGTGCTGTACCGCCGATAGTAACACAAATGAAGAAACAGGAAAAAGGGGACAAAAAGGACAAGCTTTCGGAACACAGTTCCTTGATCAGGTGGGAGAGAAGGGCAGAAGAAAGGATGGGAACAGATGGGAAAGGTAGTTCACGACCTAGGTCATGAAGGTGATGTCTCGGGAGTGTGGACGTCAGAGATACCGCATGTATGTACTGAGCCAAGCCAGAGAGGATAAATATAACCAAAGAGGAAAGATCAAGTACTAAAGAGAAGATGAGTAAAGTGAATGATGCTGGGTGTGTAGGAGGGGCGGGGGGTTGTCTAAAACTTTTTTCAAGGAACTGTGTTCCGAAACCTTGTCCTTTTTGTCCCCTTTTTTCTGTTTCTTCATTTGTGTTACTATCGGAGGTACAGCACAAAGGTAAGTACTGGCCAGCCATTCTATCTCGTTTCAACAATATTTATCATCTCTGAGGAGAATTTTCATCATTGACCAACTACAATAAAAATGCTATTTTTCTCATCAGACGCGTTTCGTTTTAATGACAATAAAACATCTTCAGTGGTCTGCAATAATACAGTTTGTTTTGTTTTTAGGTCGAAAACAGTTCGTTAACGGAACACGAAAAGTAGGCCTAACGTTTTGTTACTTACGGAAATTTTGTCTCGTTTTCGCTTCACATCATGGAATGCCCGTCTGTTTCATGTAGTACCGCCGTTCTTCATGCTGTGTCGATTTTTCCTCTACTTCCACTGTCACTTTTGCACTGCCCATAATTGTTTTCACAGATCAGACGTGTTTGTTTTTGTTTTGACCGAGTCTGCAGAGTGTTATTGGAGTGTTGCCAACATCACGAATGTAGTTCTTTTTCTATGTTTTATAATAAATTATGTTTTAGTGTATTCAGTTTTGATGTAAGCTTACTGGAATTATTGGCAAAATTATATATAATTGGTGAGGGGGGTGGACCGTAGGAAAAGATGACTGAATGGTGGTTGGATGTGGTAAGGTGGGATGTGAAGTAAGACGGAAGACAAAAGTGATGGACAGGAGGTGGGATGGTGGTTGGTAAAGGGGATAAATTTGTCAGTTGGCTTTTATTAAATAATTAAGGTACTGTATTGTTGATAAAACTCTTCCAGGTACTGGACCGCATCGTCAATATATCAAATATTTCACCGACGTTTCGGCCACTATTTCAAGCGGCCATCTTCTGTGTGTTACGTTTACTGCTGGATGACTAAACGTAACGCCCCATTATTGTAGTTGCAAAGACGGACAAACATTGCTATTAATAATTATGAAAACAACTACGGACATTATGGCCACACAAACGAAGAATTAAAGTCTTCTCGGCTCCTCACTCGGATTATTTGTACACAATATTTCTACGGTCCAACTGGCTGCGATCATCAGGTGAGTAGAGTTATGCAGGAATAGAAAAATCCGGTCCATTAAATACCATACTGATATTTTAGTTCTGAATAACCCGTTCTTTTCGGCAGTCTTTTCCAACCTTTGGATCGCGACCTCCCCCCCCCCTCCCTCCCATGGGTCACAAAGTCTTGTTCGGGGGATCACCGTCATAGAAGGACGTACTTGTACCACAGAATAAGTATCGGTTCAGTAATACATAACGTATGCCTTCTTCTTCTTTCTTGGCTCTACAGCTCTTGATGAGCGTCTTCTACAACTTCCTACCATTTCTCTCCGTCCTTTGCCAATACTCTCCAGTTTCTATAAAGCCATCTTCCTAAGATCTTCGACTACTCCATCTTCCCAATGTCATGCTCAGCAACAGACGATTTCAAGTATTGCTTGGAGACAAAGAGAGCAGATGACGAAGGCTGAATGATGGACTACCTCAGGGCTCTGTGCTATCACCAACCCTTTTAATCTTTATACCAGCGATATGCCCAACACTAGCGCTAAAAAGGTACAATTTACCGACGATCTAGCACTAGCTTGTCAAGCAAGAAACCTGGAAGAGAGTGAGGGAACCTTGACTTCAGATCTAAACATAATGGGAGTCTACTTCAGGAGCTGGAGGCTGTAGCCAAACCCAATTAAAACAGAGGTAAACGCTTACCACCATAATAACCGCGAGGCAAATCGCAAATTGAATGTGGTCTTCGAAAATGTCCCCCTGGAACATAACCCATACCCAAAATACTTGGGCGTCATTTTAGATCGGGCTCTTACCTTTAAGAACCATCTAGAATATGTAGCAACAAACGTGAACACCAGCATCGACAGGGTGAGAAAACTAGTTGGTCCAAGATGGGGTGCAAATTCAGATTCTCTTCGTACTGCTACACTGGCATCAGTTTACTCCACGGCAGAATACTGTGCTCCAGTATGGAAGAATAGTACACATGTACGTAAAGTCGACGTCACACTACATCAAGCTATAAGAATAATCAGTGGCACTACAAAGTCTACACCAATTCCATGACTGCTTCTATTGAGTAATATTCCACCTCCATCAATAAGACGAGAAGTAGCAGCAGTAAGAGAGTTCCTCAAGAGCAACACTCACCAGAACTCACTTCCGTACAATCAGCTGCGAAATATACCTACCAGCACACTCAAGTCCAGAAAACCACCATGGCCAGTGAAAGATTCGCCCCTTGTTTACGATGTCTGCCAAGAATGGAAATATCTTTTGAAAAAAATTCCTCCGGCTAACTCTCGTCTTATAATTGACCCTACAAAACATGTGAATGGATTCGGTCTTCCCAGAAAACTATGGACGTCCCTGAACTGATTCCGCACAGGGCATGGAAGATACAGTGCCTGTTTGTATGAATGGGGATACAGAGATGCCCCAACGTGTGACTGTGGTGCTCCTGTGCAAACTGTTCAGCACGTGATTGAAGAGTGTCCATCACGGAAATTTCCTGGAGGACTCAGTGAGTTGCAGCTGGTGACAACAAGAGCTGTGAAGTGGTTAAGAGACCTACATGTTCAATTATAATATTTTTTTCTGGTTTGTTTGTTTGCTTGCTTTTATTATGTATATTTGTACATAGTTCTTGTGTTTGTAATTCTTTATATATGAAAATGTTCAAATAAGACTGTAGCATGACAATATAAGCCATACGAATACATAAATCAATGACTCCATCTTCACATCTGCCTCTTGGTTGACCACATCCTCTATGCCCTCCTGGCTTTCCTTGTAATACTCTTCTTGGTACTTCTGTATCATTCGTGCGAGCCACGAGTCCTGCCCACCTCAGTCTGGATGACTTCACTATCCTTCTGATGAGCTGGTCTTTGTATACGATACACAACTCATGGTGTTATCTCCTCCTCCATCTTCCTCTTTCACTGATAGGGCCGATAATTCGTCTAAATAACTGAAATCGGTATTTCAGTATCTTTAGTTGTTCATCAGAGACGAGTGTATCGTCAGGCGTGCCCCAGGGGAGTGTGATAGGACCACTATTATTTTCTATCTATATAAATGATCTGATGGACAGAGTAAGTTGTAATTTGCGGCTGTTTGCTGATGATGCTGTGGTGTATGGGAGGGTGTCGTCTGTAACTGACTGTAATAGCATACAGGTTGACTTAGACAAAATTTCTAGTTGGTGCGAAGAACGGCAGCTAGCTCTCAATGTAGAAAAATGTAAGGTGATGCGCATGAGTAGAAAAAACAATCCTATAATGTTCGAATACAGCATCAGTAGTGAGCTTCTTGATGCGGTCGCGTCGTTCAAATATCTAGGCGTAACATTGCAGAGCGATATGAAATGGAACAAGCATGTAAGGACAGTTGTGAGTAAGGCAGACAGCCGACTTCGGTTTATTGGGAGAATTTTGGGAAGATGTACTTCACCTGTAAAGGAGACCGCGTATAAAACGCTTGTACGACCACGTCTTGAGTATGGCTCAAGTATTTGGGACCCGCAGCAGATCGGTTTGAAGGAAGACATAGAGGCGGTTCAGAGGCGAGCAGCTAGATTTGTTACCGGTAGGTTCGACCAATGCGCGAGTGTCTCGGAAATGCTCCGGCAACTCAATTGGGGATCGCTGGAAGAAAGACGACGTTCTTTTCGTGAATTTCTGTTAAGTAAATTTAGAGGGCCGGAATTTGAAGCTGAGTGTAGTACGATCTTGCTGCCGTCTACTTACATTTCGCGTAAAGATCACAAAGACAAGATAAGAGAAATTAGGGCTCGTACGGAGGCATATAGGCATTCTTTTTTTCCTCGTTCAATTTGGGAGTGGAATAGGAAAGGAAATGCCTAGTAGTGGTACGGTGAACCCTCCGCCACGCACCTTACGGTGAATTGCGGAGTATGTATGTAGATGTAGATGTATTCAGGTTTCACGTATGTAACCACTGGTCATATAAGTCATTTATAGATAATTTAGTGGTACGACTCAGGAGCCTTGAGGATAGAAGTCTTCCTAGGGCAAACTTGGCTGTATTGTCTAGTATTAATCTCTGAAAAACAGAGCTTGCCCTTTATGCATATGAAATGATAAGTTCCATCGACAAGGGATCTCAAATCGATTCCATATTTCTGAATTTCTTGAAGGCTTTTGACACTGTACCTCACAAGCGGCTTCTAATGAAATTGCGTTCTTATGGAATATCGCCCCGATTATGCGATAGAATTCAATATTTCCTATCAGAAAGGACACAGTTCGTAGTAATTGACGGTAAGTCATCGAGTAAAACAGAAGTGATATCTGGAGTTCACCAGGGAAGCGTTATAGGTTCCCTACTCTTCCTTCTGTTAATAAACGACAACAAATGTTTGTAGAGTCTATGGGACTTAACTACGGGGTCATCAGTCCCTAAACTTACAAACTACTTATGAACTAGCTACAACTAATGACGGCACAAATATCCATGCCCGAGGGGGGATTCGAACCCCCGACCGTAGTGACCGTACAGACCGTGACTGAAGCGCCTCAGTCCTCTCAGCCACCGCGGCCGGCTTTATAAACGATTTAGGAGACAATCTGAATAGCTCTCTTAGACTGTTCGCGGATGATGCTGTCGTTTATCGGTTAGTGAAGTCAACTGAGGATCAAAAGCAACTGCAAAGCGATTTAGACAAAATTTCTACACGCTACGAAAATTGGCAATTAACTCTAAATAATGAAAAGCGTGAAGTAATGCTCACGACCTCTAAAATAAATCCGCTGAACTTCAGTTACATGATAGATCAGTCAAACCTTAAGGTGGTAATTTCTACCAAATATCTAGGAGCTACAATTACGAACAACTTAGACTGGGGAGAACACACTGAAAATATTGTGGGGAAGGGTTACGCTTCATTGGCAGAACGCTTCGAAGATGCACCACCTCCACCAAAGAGACTGCAGGTCGTTTTGTTTTATCACGTTACAAGGGGGGGGGGGGGGGGCGTCGTGGAAATGTTGCACGAATTGGGGTGGAAATCATTAAAAGAACGAAGATATTCGGTACGGCGAGATCTATTTGCGGAATTTCAATCACCGACTTTTCCTTCTGAATGCGAAACTATTTTGCTAGCATCCACCTACATAGGGAGACATGACCATTGCAATAAAATAAGAGAAATCACATTGAAAACGGAACGATTTAGGTGTTCTTTCTTTCCCCGCGCTATTAGAGAATGGAACGGTAGAGAAAGGTTATGAAAGTGGTTAATGAACTCTCTGCCAGGCACTTAAATGTGATTTGCAAAGTACCTATGTAGATGTTTAAATTCGTAGGAGGTATCATTTAGAAGAGTAACTGTCGTGCCAAGGTACTTGAAATGTTCAAATCTCTCAAATGTATGCTTACCTTTGTTATTGTTTTTGGCATATTTTCTATATGTGCTTTTCCAGCTGCCAATCATTTTGTTTTTTTGTTCATTAATAATTAACCCCATATTTCTACTAGCCTGTTCGAGAGCAGTAAATGTCTGTTCCATTGCATTTGGGTTCTTGCTACTATATCATCCGCATAGGCCAGTATATGCACTGATGGTATACGATCGATCCCTGTTCAGAAGGTTTGCGTTTCTCATCACCCTTTCCAGATCTGAATTAAAGAGAAGACATGTCAATCCATCCCCTTGTTGCAAAACTCAATGTGTTGGACATCATTCCTCCTATTCTTATACTACATTGTGTTTCGCTTCTTGTCATTCTCACCAGCCTTACTAACTTTCTTGGGATTCCCAGTTCACCTAAAGCTTGCTGGAACTGCTTTCTATTTATTCTATCATAGGCTGTTTTAAAATCTATAAAAAGGTGATTCTTGCCAACCCCATATTCGTTTGTTTGTATGTCTAAGTGAGATATATTTGAATTTACAATTACTGATTCCTTGTGTAACACTGATTACGAATTAATAAGATCATTAATTGTTTTATAAGACAATGGATTAATTATGAATAAGTGAAAAGCCTGAAAACATGATACAATAATTAATACTGAAAAATCTGAAAAAGTCTTCTTCTTTACAAATGTCCTATTCAGTGAGACAGTCGTAATGAGCATAATTCGCGTCTGAGTCTTGCCTGAAATGCAAAAAAAAAAAAAAAAAAAAAAAAAAAAAAAAAAAAAAAAAAAAAAAAAAAGATCGTTAAGCAAAATACGTTTTTCTGCCGTACATCTTGTAGAATTAGGATAATGTGGCCCATTCCGAAAAATACCCAAAAGGAATTTCGTGCAAAAATTTAAAACTGTAGTAAAAGAAAGAAGTCTCAATTTGTTTCCTTTGAGATAACACGGTTTCATTCACTGAAGATTATCCTCTGGGTTGACACCTTCTGCTGTCAAGAATTCAATGTCTGAACGTTCCTTAAGTCGCACTGATCGACCATCTGTGTAGGTCCTTATACGATACAGCATAACAACACAACCGTCCAGTGCTAAGGCTCCCACCAACTGGAGCTGTGGAGAAGAGACTTGCACAAGGCAGTACCTGCGGCATACCAATGCCGGGAGGCATTAATTTTTCAGTCAACCCTCGTAATATATTGTAATGTCCGAAATCCGGCAAAGAAAGAGAGAAAAAACTAGCAGAAAAAAACCTTGTTCAACGTAAATAATCACCGAGCAAGCGAATACAGTTAGTTCCTTTTGAAGTTCACCAATCTCTGCAGTGCTCCGTTCTGTAAACATGGAACGTAGGACAGCCTCTGGTGCGCAAGCGGTAAACCGTACCATGTTACAAACAATGTCAGTGGTGGCTTTGAACCATACTTTCGTAATTATCTCGCCGCGGCGGAGTGGCCGAGCGCATTGAGGCGTTATGCTACGATGCACGAGGCCTCTCCCCGTCGGGAATTCGAATCCCCCTCGGGCATGGATGTTTGAGCTGTCTTTAGTATAAGGTAGTTGATAAGTAGTTTGTACGTTTAGAGACTGATGATACCGCAGTTAAGTGCCTTAAGCTTAACAGACATTTGAACATTTAATTATCTCGCAAAGCTCGTTTGCGGACCCACGTTTAATGGGACATTTTTGCTTCCATTATCGTGTACTTTGAACCGTATAAGTTTCCGCATTCCTTTATGATACATGTTGTATTATACAATACTAGCTAAAAAACCGGCGTTGCCCGGGTATTTATTTACTTCTGCCATTTTTCAGGTATATATTCATTTGTATGAGGGCTGTATATCTGTGAAATTAACGTTACTGTTTATGTGCTCTTATCTCATGAACTTCATGTCGTATTGTGATACAATTTAGAAGCTACATTCAACTATATGCGTGTTTACTGTCTGTAAAATTTACAGCGGCTGCAATTTGTAGCGTAGAATTTATAAATTGTAACGTCGTGCCGAATGCCGTAGTTCTACTCCATAAACAGCGGAAAAGTAATAAGCGAGTAACTCTTTTCCTTTCATCATTTAGCTATGGTTGTAAGCGAGAAAAAGTTTAATAAAGGTTTGAAATTATATTTAAAGTTTGTTGCAAGTCGATAAGTACTCTCATTCTCATAGAGCGTATTTTCAAAGTCTCGCTGCATTATGTGGCAGTCTTTTGCGATTCCTATTGTTTATGACATCATATCTTCTGAACCATGAGTCGTATGCGGTTCTTAACCTTGCACCAATTTTTACCTCACGGTAAGGAATGTGGGTACCAAATTTGGATGAAATCGGTCCAGTGGTTTAGGAGAAAATGAGCAGCATTGTAGTAAAATGCAGCAGTTTTTCGCGCATCTCATTGTTTATGGCGTCGTATCGCGTGAACTATAAATCATATGTGATTCTTACACTTACGGCAACCGCCCTCAAGGATTGAAGCTTACGTGTACAAAATTTCATAAGGATTGGATCAGAACTGTAGATTTGTATGCAACACGTACAAATATACGGACACTCTGCTTTATGTATCAGATGCCAATGACGGGCAATGATCCTTTCTTCAGTGGTACCTTCAGTCCTTGTTGGTATTTCCATAGCATAGCCGTTACTGTAAATTTGTACATAAAGAGTGCTATTCACTTAGGACTGTTACTCTCTATCTTTCAATATTCAATTACGGACATATTGGAGAGGAGAAGGATCTGAGAGCCAATATTGGCACTACATTTTTGTGAAAGCAAGTCATGAACATGCCACTCATGTCCAAATAAATTACGGTCACCCTATGGACGATTAAGTTCACTTACGTTTAGCTCATTTACGTTATGCTGTAGGCGAGGTACTGGAAGGTAATTATGCTG
Organism: Locusta migratoria; assembly: GCA_026315105.1. Lineage (NCBI taxonomy): Eukaryota > Metazoa > Arthropoda > Insecta > Orthoptera > Acrididae > Locusta > Locusta migratoria. The sequence goes on from CM048750.1 coordinate 378,457,135, forward strand.
ATAAACATGAATAATGCTACTAAGGAATGTCAAATTCTGTGCTTAGTGTTCTTGATTGGTGCCCAATCTCAAGATGTGGCCCATGGCGTACACTGCGGTTGCCAGTCTCCCACATTCGTAGATTGGCCGCAAATGGAGAACTGCAACAGGTGTTGGCACCTGTCGGCGACAGGTGTTGGGAGAATAGATGGAGCGCAGGCACGCCATTTCATCAGCTCTCACAGCCGAGGAAGAAATCAGAGTAATGAGAATCTGATACGAGAGATTTACGTCTTCAGCTATTCGGAACAGCCAGCACATGATGCCTCTAAATGTCTCCTGGTAATTCTCGTCGGAAGATTCGATAGCTTTTCTTGTGAGGTTAGATGACACTCTCGTTTTAAAATTTTTCATTTCTTACATCATGCCAGTATTTGATCAACCTTCAGAAGGTAAAATGCCCTCCTGCTCGCTGAGCAGCTTGTTGGAACAGCCTTCCCTAAGAAAACTGGAGCCATGTCTGTCTTTAGGTAAACATGCTTTAGCCTACTTCAAACACAAGTTAGAATTGTCCTGTGGAACCTAGAACAGATTATTTCTACGTTCTAGTTCTAATTTACAAAACGTGTGTCCCCTCTAGAAACCGCGAGGAAATACGCTGCCGCACAATGCTAACGTTGAGCGAACCCTTATCACTTGTCATTACGTTGTGCACCGCTTCGCTGACTCGTTATCTGGGCGTCAGGCACCCAGTCCCACTTCCGTGTAGCATCTCCACAATCTTTTCTGTTTTGCACCAAATACAATATGGATATTATATTCCTCAGCCCGGTTCATGAGAGGTTCTCTATTAGTATCAGTGGTTTTATATTTCCATTCTTCACGGTAACTGTTGAAATCGCCCACATAAAGGGGCGGATGGTACTGCATCTCAAAGTATACTTCGATAACCCTCTTATCCACCATAATAGACATCCCAGATATCTGGGTATTACACTTGAAAACACACTGTCATTGCAAAAACATCTGAGAAAGAGTGTTGCCAAGTTTCTGACACGAAAGAACATAATTCGAAAATTGTGTGGTTCTTCTTGGGGTGAAACTCAGCTCTAAGTTTACTATACTACGCACTATTGCGCCCCCGTCTGGATGAACAGTGCTTATGTGAACAGAACACATGTTAAGTTAAATGACACAATAAGAATGATCACGGGCACGATCAGATCAACTCAAATTCAGTGGCTGCCCGTTCTAACCCATATTCCTCCACCCCACCTCCGTTGCCCTGATGGATGAATACAGGAAGATCCAGAATTGTTACAGATTGCCCATTTATGAGGATATTCCCCATATACATGTAGACAGAGCATGTCGTCCACTCATTTATACGGCGGATAACCTCCTAGCCAACAATTTCAACCTTACTGAGAGATAACATGCCCCAACAAAATCGTTAGATATGCCGTGCATTACACGGAAGTTTCCTGGCTTTGAACAACCTCGGAAAATATGGTCGAAGTTGAACCGGATCCAGAATAACCACAGTATGTTAAATGAAGGAAAAAGTCATAGTCCTGCTGCGACTGTGCTTCTGAGAGGCCCACTGGCACTTTTCTATGGAGAAGCAAGCGATTTTTTTTTTTCCGGCGACGCAAGGATTTAGGTAGACATAAATCTGTTAATTGGTGTACTGATCATGTATATGCCATAGGATGGATGAACGAATAAATAAATCAATGAATAAATAAGTATCTTTTCTTTATGTTTTGTAGTTTGCTGATGGAATCCGTGATTAAAGTTAGCAAATAAGCTTCGAATTCAAATTTATCATGTATAATTATATAAATGCGCGAACACGAAAATTGTGGTACAGATTACTAATTTATTCGTACAAGAAGGCCACTGGAAGTTACATAATTCGAAAGATTGTTTGTCGTAGATTTCACGAATATAAATATTATGTGTGCATTTAGCCATTAAAAGTGGTAAAAGGAAATAGAAATTTTCCTATTTACAGCTTGGATTAAAATCTACATTCTCCAACAGTCAGCTCACTGATTGGCTATTCGCCTCGACCAAAGACGCTGTAATGCAGCGCATTTGCAGTATTAAAATAAGTGAATATCGAAACATGGAGGAGTGCTTCCAACTCACTTTCTTGTGCCGTTAAAACGCTTCATTTTCGCAGTGATTAAGAGTTTTTAAAGGAAATGGATGTTTTCATATGAATGCCGATATAAATGATGATGCACCGGGAGAGGCATGTAGCGGTGCACGGGTGGAACTATGAAGTCGACATGTTGTCAGCACTGGAATTATGGATATCGCAGTATCGAAATAACATTAACGAACACCGAAATTGTAGTTCCATTTCAAATATTAGGCTAATGAAAGTTACATAATTCGAAAATGTCATGAGAAGTAAATATTTCTGTTTTTATTTGTTGTTATTGTGTCAGGTATTTTCCTTAACACGTAAAAGATACCGTTTCATACCTCCCAGTTCCGGTTAAATTTTACCAAATACCCCAGCGGGGTATGATAAAGTTGGCAACAGATGCTGAATAGTGAGAATCCTGTGAGTCTTCATTTTAGCCAATCGCTTGACAATGCTGATGTTTTCTCATGGAATCTTCGCTTTACGAGGGCAATTATTTTTGCTGACCGGATGAGGGTACATACAAGAACCTGTCAACCATGAAGAAGAAACAGCATTATTTGTTTACTTCATGGCCTGTACGATACACTAATTGAGTCATTCTATGTGGTTTGAACAAATGGGCAAAGATTTTCTTTCGTGTTGTTCATGTTGCCAACATAATCACCTGAGGCCGCCAACGGAAAGTTGCAAATTTTGTTATGATTTAAAAATCCAAAAATATTAAAACAAATTCCATGTCTAATTCCCCTGAAAGATATAAAATTACCATCGCTCATTCAAATGCCTAAACACATTTAAAAATTGTAATATTTCCTGTGGTCGAAAATCGACCAATTGTGTTTACAATGGTCACTGGGGGTAAAATTTTAAGATTCTTGTGTAGTTTATCTAATGATGAGGGCTTGACCCTTGAAACTCCTCATATTTTAGTTGTTTCACACGATCTCTGTGGTTGAACCCAGTTGACAAAATAATTAAGTATATAACCGGGACCTCTCATCCATTATGGATATAATTAAGTCTAAATAGCTATATTTTTAACAGATTAATGCATTGGTAACATTCTCCCAGACATGCCCCCTTTTCAAGTCGTCCCGCTCCCACTGGGAGAGCAACCCTCTGTTTGGAAACCATTGGTCTAGACAATCTGTAAAAGCTGGATCTTCCAATGTCTGACAGCATGTGGCAGCATGTGTGGAACTGCATTCAGTAGTGTGAAAGTGGCTGGCTGGTAGAAAGCCCTAAATGGACAGACTTCTTAGGCGGCGGTGTTTTTCATTTAGACGCCGTCGCAACCGCTGTTGATTACGTCGCCGCGTTTCTTTCCGGCAATTTATCAAGCGGCGAAGGACGGACGGCACGGCGTGGGCGGCAGCGTCGGGGGCGGCGCCGGGGGTGGCCGGCAGTGGGTCAGATTAAAAAGACAGCGGCGATCCGCGGGGCGCAGCCGGCAGCTAAATTGGGGGGGCAGTGGCGGGAGAAATTGCAGCGGTGCCTGGGAAAGGTGGCGGGGAAGTCCAGGGGAGGCGGCGGGAAGCCCGGGAGAGGTGGCGGGAAAGCCCGGTAGAGGCTACGGAAAACCCGGAGAAAGCTGTGGAAACCCCGCGGCGGGGTCAGACGCTGCCGCTGCCGCGGAGGCTGCTCGCGCAATCATCGCCGCAATTACACGGAGGCCGCGGCGGTAATCACAGCGGTCATTAAAATTTTCCGAGCAGTGGCTACAGGCGCTATCGCACCCTTCCCCGAGTCTTCGGCGGCTTCTGACGGCGTGTCTTGCCTTACTGGGGCAAACCGCACTGCTGGTTTCTGACGAGGCGACCTACAGGGCGACTGGAAATTACTTCACGCAACTGCACACCCACCACATACTTAACAAGAAGTGAAAGAGGCGAGATCAAACACTGGCATTTCTGACGCCCTTGACCTATGTGGAAGGGAGTACTGCTCTGCGGTCTGAATCTGTACAGTTTTTGTTAACACTGCAAAGTTTCTGAAGGTTCAGTAACTAACACAAAACACTATTTTTATCGAATAAATTCGAATTTGCGATCAGTTATGGCATCACTGTACTAGGTTTATTTATTATATTCCACATATATAGTGGTTAAGCAACGTCACAGAAATTGATTCTCTGTCATCATTATCAAACGTAAGCAAAAATTGCGTTAAACACAACCTGAGAAAATAATTAAATTATGAAACGGTTTAGTAAATGTAGCCAGGTCATCTAGGTTTAGATGGAATACCAAAGTGCGGCGAATGAAAATTTATGCTGGCCGGGATTTGAACCCGGGATCTCCTGCTTTCATTTCACTGCACTTTGGTATTCCATCTAAACCTAGTACAGTGATGCCATAACTGAACGCGATTTATTTCATTAAAATGAACCCTGTAAGGTTGTCAAAAATATATAATTATTTTTATGGTCCCACTTGACTTAAAAAATACATTGATGGAAACTTGAAATACGAGGTGGAGTTGGAAAATAAGTTTCCCCTGTCTATTGTGGTCAGAGTTGTGTATGCAAGGAAAAAAAGATAATAGGATGTGACACTGAAGATAAGACCTATTTTAATTTTATGCATAATTTGCAAGTACATGTCAAACTGCTTTATAAGCTTCAAAAAGCCATCCAGGAAAAAATCAGAGCATTCCGTATGGAAGAAGCATTGAACAGCTATTGGTGAAAGACAATACACCAAGTGAGCACGCATGTGCAAGACACCAATACACACCATTGGGTGGAGGTCAACTATGAATGTTGCAATGACATTCTGTTTCTGATTGTGAAAGCGTATGAAACGTGGGTCCACCATTAGACACCCCAATCAAAGGCTGCATCCATGCAGTAGAAACGTCCGTCATTACCTGCCCAAAAGCAATCCATAGCAGGTAAAGTGCTACTGGCTGTTTCCTGGGATTGAATCCTTCTTCCATATGCAATGACCCGTTTCTTTCCTGGAAGGCTTTTTCAAGCTTCTATAGCGGTATTACAAATGTCTCAAAGTAATTGGAAATTGTGTAGAAAAATGTGTCATTCTACTTTATTTTCCTTTCACACACATCTCTGACCACAGTCGACAGGTGAGATGTATTTCCTAACTCCTCTCATAGAGCACCATTGATTCTTCTCCCAGCAGAGGGAAATTTTGTTCATACTTTATTGAGGATGAACAACCGCTGACAATGAAGTTCCAGGAATAGTCCTATAAAATTGATGTAGAAGAATAAATTGCAGTTACCTTACTACCCTTTGAAATAGTCACCTTTCATAACTATGGACTGATGAGCTCTGTGATACACGTCCTGGAAACTTTGCGAAGTCTTCCATTGTGATGGTTTTCAAAAGGCTCATCCCATTTCGTTGGTTGTGGAGAACATTAACAAATCTCTTTTCTTTCAAAGCGAGTTTGAGTCAAGCCAGGAGGATGAAGTCTGCAGGATTGAGATACATCGAATACGGTGGATGTTCAAGTAGCTCAAGACTTGCACGTGCACAGCCAATATCGTCAAACAGTTTCAGACAAAGAATGGCCTCGTGATACCTGTAGTTAATAGTTCGTCTATGTTACTGTTACAGAATTATTCGCCTAACTTTATTCTCATATGTGTACAACACCAAATCATAGAGACAGAACCATACACAAGTTGAATATAGGCACCAGAGTGTACGCAACATCTAGTATTGCGTATACCTCCCTTTTGCATCAATGCAAACTGCCATTCTCCTGTGAAGACGATTGTAAAGGTGCCGAATATAGTCTTATGTCATGGCCTGCCATGCAAATTTCACATGGTGTCTCAGCTGAGACAGATTTCGTGGCGGTCATGCAGACTGCTCAAGATGATGTTCCATCCGGTTCAAAACATCATCAGTGGGGACAGGTCTGGGGGATCATGAAACATTTTTTTTTTTTGTAAATGTATGGCACTCAACGACTTGGGTCATCAGTCCCTAGGATTACAAACTACTCAAACAAACTCATGCTAAGGGCAACAAATACCCCATGCCGAGGCAGGCTGCCAACCAGTAGCGCACTCCGCATCTAGGCGCTTTGGAATGCTCGGCCACACCACACCACAGCAGTGCGGATTATGAAGGGCAGGGTAGCTGATGCACACTTTGAAAATCGTCTTGGGTTGGTTGGGTGGTACAGAATACATTTGGGTGTGCATTGTCATTTGGAAAAGAATATCGCCTTGTTGGTTCATTGACGTTAGCAATATGGGTTGAACAATAGTTTCACTGTACAATGCACTGTTCACAGTGTACCACGCACTGTTCAATGTTCTCTTAACGATCACCGGAGAAGAATGGCCAGTGTACGATAAGGCTCACCACATCATGATACTGGGTGTTGGCCCCATGCGCCTCTGTCATATACACTGTTCAGTTTCAAGCTCCCTTACCTGTCATCCCATACATTAACAACCATCATTGGCACAAAGCAGAACTGACTCTCATCACTGAAGACGACACATCTCCATTTTTATGTGTATCCATTACTGTGGAAAGAAGTGGGACGTAGGCTGGTCAGTTCAGTTCTTGCAAAATAAATTCCAACATCTGTTCACTTTATAATTTTATTTAGGCGACTATTTCGGTACATCAATTGTACCACCTTCAGGCCCCAATAGTGAATATTTGGATAAGCTCCTCCAATTCAGTTGCTATAGCGTTGACACATACTGGAGGTTTGTAAAACGGATGCTAGTTGAGGTACAACCTTATGAATTGGTGGAGCTTATCCAAATATTCACTACTGGGGTCTGAAGATGGTACAATTGATATACCGAAACTAGTCGCCTAAATAAAATTATAATGTGAACAGCTGTTGGAAATTTTCTTGTAAGAACGTCTCCATTTGTCTTTCCATTCTATGGCGCCAGCACTGAAGGCGGGCTAAAACTTGTTGAGACATGAGTAGAAGCACAGAATGACATATACAGAGAGAAAGCCCCCCCCCCCCATAACCTCTATCCTACACTCCCCTCATAGTTCTGTAAGGTGCTAGCAGGTGTCAGGCAGTACCGGTGGACCACACTAGAGGCGCTTCTGAGGGTAGCGTGGAGGGGAGGCTGAGGGGGGAGCTCGCACAACACCACCTAGAAGACAAGGCGTTACAACAGGCCGTGGCTACGTCACACTTAGAGGCCCCGGCCGCCACCTCACTGGCTGTTGGCTGGGGCACGCCTACCGCCGAGCAGCGGCCGGCCAGTCAGATGGCGGCTGGGGCCTCTAAGTGTGACGTAGCCACGGCCTGTTGTAAGGCCTTGTCTTCTAGGTGGTGTTGGCTCGCACCGCCTGCCACGTGGCCAAGGCTGTGACCGGTGTGCCCGCGTTTGAGGGGAGGTGGTGGTGGGGACAGCCGCTACCTGCCGCCTGCTCTGGACAGTTTAAAGGCATGCTTCTGCCCTCAGCGCCATCATGGGACATCTTACGGAACTGCTGACACCTACCCGGCTCCACAACTCTGAGTGTGTGATCGGGTTCTTACGGAGGTTTCCCGTCTGTATATTTTTGTCTGTGGTAGAAGACACCCTAATGGCACACATAATGGCTCATGGTTTTTGGAACCGTATGCTACACTGGCTATTCTCCTCTGCTAATCATCAAGGGAACACTGAACAGTGCACACTGCACTGAAACTATCATTCAACCTGTTTTGCTAGAATGCTTGACCAACAGGGAAATGTATGTCCATATGAATCCCATATTACACGTTGTTCTCTTGAAGATGTATGGCAACTACCCTCGCCAGCATGATCCCCAGATATGTCTCAAGGAACATGTTTGGAGGTGGATGAAACGTTATCTTGCGTAGTCTGCACGAGCGACACGAAATAAGGCCCATATGAGGCACCAGGTGGAAATTGCATAGCAGGGCATTCATCAGTACTACAGTCGGCACCTCTGCGATTGTCTCCATGGGAGAATGGCAGCTTTCATTGCTGAAAAAGGAAGGTATACATGGTACTAGCATCAACACTGTGGACGTTCTGGGACTGTACTCAACTTGTGTATGGCTCTGTCTGTGTGATTGTGTGGTGCATACATCCTCCATAATCAATCGATTATTTACGAATAATTTAGAGAAGGATGGAAAAGTTGGTAGAAGCCGACCTTGGGGAAGACCAGTTTGGATTCAGAAGAAATGTTAGAGATTAACGAAAGGCAAACTTACATTTATAGCTTTTGTAGATTTGGAGAAAGCTTTTGACAATGTCGATTGGAGTACACTTTCAAGTTCTGAAATCAGCAGGTGTAAAATATAGGGAACGGAGGATTATTTACAACTTTTACAAAAAAAAAAAAAAAAAAAAAAAAATAAGAAAAAAGAGAGAGAGAGAGACAGCAGTTATCAGATTTGAAGGGCATGAAAGGAGTTCAGGGGTTGGGAAGGGTGTAAGACAGGGTTGCAATGTTATTCTTTGTGTGCATTGGACAGGCTATAGAGGAAAGGAAGGAGAAATTTGGAGAAGGAATTAAAGTTCAGGGTGAAGTAATAAAAACCTTGCGTTTTGCTGATGACATTGTAATTACGGCAGAGACAGCAAAGGGCCTGGAGGAGCAATTGAACGGAATGTACAGTGTGTTGAAAGGAGCATATAAGACGAATATTAACAAGAGCAAAACAAGGGTAATGGAATGCAGTCTTAGAAAATCAGGCGATGCTGAAGGAATTAAATTAGGTAACGAATCAATAAAAGTGGTAAATGAGTTTTGTTGCTTGGGTAGTAAAATAACACATGACGGTCGCAGTACAGAGGATATAAAATGCAGAATGAAAATGGGAAGAAAGGCGGTTTTTAAAAAGAGAAGTTTGCTAACATGGAATATTAATTTAATCAGTTTCGAAAACATGGTTTCCTTATTTAGAAGAAACAGCGAACTTATTTTTATCATTAAATATTAATTTAAGTGTATGGAAGTCCTTTCTAAAGGCATTTGTGTGGAGTGTTGCGTTGTAAGTGACTGAAACGTGGACGATAAATAGTTTAGAGGGGAAGAGGATAGAGGCTTTTGAAATGTTGTGCTACAGAAGAATGCTGAAGATTAAGTGGGTAGATCGCGTAACTAATGAAGAGGCATTGAACAGAATTGGGAGAAAAGGAATTTATGGCATACCTTGACTAAAAGATGGGATCGACTGGTAGGACACATTCTTAGACATCAAGGAATTGTGAATTTAGCGTTGGAGGAAAGTGTGTGGGGTAAAAATCACAGAGGGAGACCAAGAGATGAATACAGTAAATAAATTCAAATGAATGTAGGTTGCTGTTCTTATGAGAATATGAAGAGGCTTTCTAAGGATAGAGTAAGGTGGAGAGCTGCAGCATACCAGTCTCCGGACTGAAGACCACACCAAGAATGTATCAATAACATATCATTCTGCTGGTTCAGCGAATTCTTGATATTATTTCTTCACTTTCCACAAATGTATGCGGAGTTTAGGATATATTGGAATATTGAAACTTTATCTTGTTTCAGTACTTTCCAGTAGGAAGGGCAGAGGGTCAAAACTGAGAGAAACAAATATTTAAAAACATGTCGACAAATGCTATTTAACAACTGGTGAAACTGGAAATACTTTGAAATTGCTACCTGCCACTACCACCTCTTTATTCTCCTCCTCCTCCATCCTTCCCTCTATCCAGTCATCCATCACCTTCCTGATCTCTACCAATCTCCTCTCGTCCCTTCTCTGTTCTGCACTTTCATGTTTCTGTCAAATTTCATGGTGAACAGTCAGTCGATGTTGATGGCCGAAAAACTACCCTCCGCCATGCACTGTACGAAAACTTACGAAGACAGTGACGTATCTGTCGTTCGTAAAGTCAAATATGCAAACTTTCACCAAGATAAGAATTAAACTGTAGATATGTGTCAAAGTCTGTTTTAAAGGAACCTCCGCGAAACATCTTTCGGAATTAGACAGCGACGTTCATGATATTTCGCAGGTCAGTTGTGCAAAATTTTACTGCATTGTAATGAACGGTACGGAAGAGCATAAAACGCTAACCTAATCCGAAGTGGTGCGTCTAATACTAAGATAACAATGCCAGTTTTTTATATATCACAGATTTTTCAGCCTTCAGATGTCCCCTTTTTCCGAAACCACCCCTGCATTAACGCGAACAGAGCATAAGAGAAAAGAAATGCCGCGGCGGAGCGGCCGAGCGCATTGAGGCGCTATGCTGCGATGCGCGAGGCCGTTTCCCGTCGGGGATTCGAATACCACCTCGGGCATTGATTGTCTTTAGTGTAAGGTAGTTCATAAGTAGTTTGTAAGTTTAGACTGATGACCCCGCAGTTAAGTCCCATAAGCGTCACAAACATTTGATTTCAACATTAGAGAGTAACACCATATATAAGTCTGTAATCGCTCAAGTCATTTCTGAGATACAGCGATGTTAATGCACAGCAATTGATATTTTTATATAGATATGCAAAAAGAATTTTAAATTTACTTGCTTTTTTCTTTGTAAATCTATCGGACCAAACTGCGTGGTCATCAGTCCGTAGCTCACAAACTACTTAATGCTAGGTAAACTAACCTAAGGACAAACACACACACCCATGCCCCAGGGAGGACTCGAACCTCCACGGCGAGCAACCGCGCGCTCCGCAGCGAGACGCTTTAGACCGCTCGGCTACTCCACTGAGTCATTATTTTTAATTTGCCTACACGATCTCTACGAAATCATCGAAGACAAATTTAAACTCTTAGCTAGAAACAGGGGACTGATGACCTAGGTTTTTGATCCCCTCAAAAAAACCAACAACAACAACGACAAATTTAATATAGAGTACTGATGAAGGTAGATCAAATAAACGGTCTTCAGTTTTATCAAACATTATTGCGAACACACATTGTAATAGCTCATGCAAATATATTTCTCCGTACTTCAAACACTTGGGACATATGTAGTAACAAATAATGAGAAGTGCTGAAGAAGTGACTTTGACGTAGGATGCAAATTACCCAGCCTAGAACCTTTCATTGTTTCATATTGAGAGCGCTTAGTGACTTCCAACAAACATTTAGGATGATTTCAAAAAATTTTCAGATCTTCTCTAACGTGCTGATTGTCAGGAATAACGGAATTAGATTGATACACTACATTTGGAAAACCATGTTAACCCTCTACCTCTTTTCTTTTGTACAATGTTTTTCTTTTATTTCTTATTTATTTACTTATTTTAATTTTTGAACTGGGAAAGTCACGTGACAGACTGGTGATTTATACTGGTGGCAACAAAATGTGCATATAGACTGTGCATCGTTCGCTAGAGTTTATAAAGGAGCTCTATACTTCCATGTAGCAGTCTGAAATAAAACGTTGTCAGTTGATATTAAACGACAAATATTAGTGAGTACAGACTGCTAAAGGTGTATTACACCAATTTACATGAACATACTGAGGTATTAGATAACTTCTTGATTTTATCACTGTAAGAGACATGGCTGTCTTCCAATACAGTTGATTTTCATGAAAATGTCAAAGTGACTCAATTAACAGTACTTGTTAGCGTACTCTGTACAAGTATGCAATGGTAGCTGCATCTATCTTTAATTGCTGTTATACCACGTTATGCATCGACTTTCTCCACTATGACTGAATTAACGTCAGTTATTCAGAGGGAAAGCAAAACTTGCTCCGTCACTTGACGGAGAACTTCTCTTTATCGCTTCAAATATGCGACAAGCGGTTAACACGACAAGCACAATTGTTCCAACTCGAAAGGCAGTCCCGCCTGAGGGCGTTCGTTTCGTTGACGACCCTCCGTAAGTCCGCAGGGTTTTTCGCGGTTCTCGGGCGAACATTTTAAAAAGCGTGCTCTCGCTTTTCTTTAGCGCACATTCTCTATCCGCTCTGAAAAATCCTCAATAACGCGTCCCCTTTTTATGAATAAAGGCTTAAATTATGCCTGCTCTCTTTAGACTTTTAGTTCCCGAATTTTAATTACCTCACCGGGGCACATTTTTATTCGCTTTTAAAAGTAAATCCGCAGTCGTAACGAAGCAATTGTTAGCCTCCAAATGAAAGGTTTTCATTTGCCCGCACTGTAAATAAACTTCCACTGAACGTTTTCACGACACGGCCGCATATACCGACCATTATTTATTTATTTATTATTTGTTTATTGTTTCGCTTTAATTATTAGGAAAGGCGTACACCGACGGTTCGGGGTGAGCTGACAGTTTTGTAAATATATATCAATGTATTTCAATTTACTTGCCTGTTTGTTATGCAGATTCACTTATGATTAAATGTTTTTGCATTCCGGGTGTAAAATATACTCCTCTCACACGTATCTTTGAATAATACTTTTCTGCCTATAAGCGTTTTGGTAATAAGAGTAATCAGCATTACATTATAAAATAGTGGTCAATATCCCGGTATTGTCAGGTAATTTATTTGTACGAATCTCCCCTCCTCTCCCTTTGCTCCCTGACCATGCATATTCTCCTGATATAAACGATGGTACGTGTAATTCACAGTAATATTTCCTACACTATGAACTTGTTCCAACCTTCAATTACAACATATCGTCCGCGCTATTTTTCACCCCTTACTCTGTCCACTCTCTCGCTCTGTTTACTCCTGCCCTTCTCTTCCTATCCCTTGCCATCCCTTCTTCTCCATCATCTCTTCCTTGCCCTCTGTCATTCTCCTCCTGCGACTCTATCTCTCTCTTTCAATCACCCCAGTTTCCTTTTCCTCATCTCTTTGTCCTACACCTCCCCAAGCACCGCTTATATGTGGAAACAATACGGCCTTCAATGTACCAACAATGAATTCCTCAGAGTAAAGATCGCAATTTTTACTTATGTGCTAACCAGTGTAGGCTTTTTAATGAATCATCTACCACACTGCAGACTGCTAACGAAGATACGAGTATATGGTATAGGTTCACAGATTTGAGACTGGCTGGAAGACTTCCTAAGTAATAGTACGCAGTACGTTGTCCTCGACGGCGAGTGTTCTTCAGAGACTAGTGTACCGTCAGGCGTGCCCCAGGGGAGTGTGATAGGACCGCTATTATACTTTGTATCTATATAAATGAGCTGATGGACAGAGTAACTTGTAATTCGCGGCTGTTTGCTGATGATGCTGTGGTGTAAGGGAGGGTATCGTCCTTAATCGACTGTAATAGAATGCAGAATGGCTTAGACAAAATTTCTAGATAGTGTGAAGAATGGCAGCCAGCTCTCAATGTAGAAAATTGCAAGGTGATGCGCACGAGCAAGAGAAACAATTCCATAATGTTCGAATACAGCATTAGTAGTGAGCTTCTTGACACAGTCGCGTCGTCAAATATCTAGGCGTAACATTGCAAAACGATATGAAATAATACGAACATGTGAGGACAATTTTGAGTAAGGCGGACAGCCGACTTCGGTTTATTGGGAGAATTTTGGGAAGATGTACTTCATCTGTAAAGGAGACCACGTATAAAACGCTAGCACGACCACGTCTTGAGTATTGCTCAAGTGTTTGGAACACGCAGTAGATCAGTTTAAAGGAAGACATAGAAGCCGTTCAGAGGCGAGCAGCTAGGTTTGTTACCGGTAAGTTCGACCAACGCGGGAGTTTCGCGGAAATGTTCCGGGAAATCAATTGGTAATCGCCGGAGGAAAGACGACGTTCTTTTCGTGAAGTATTGTTGAGGAAATTTAGAGTGCCGGAATTTGAAGCTGAGTGTAGTACGATCTCGCTGCCGCCCACTTATATTTCGCGTAAAGATCACAAAGACAAGATAAGTGAAATTAGGGCAAGTACGGAGGCATATAGACATTCTTTTTTTCCTCGTTCTATTTGGGAGTGGAATAGGAAAGTAAATGCCTGGTAGTGGTGTATTTATGTTCATGATATTTTATTTTAGCAGTAAATTGTCTTTTGTTTGGTGTGGTGAAAATTATGCTAGCATTATTGACGTGCCAGAGTTAACAATCACCAAAATTACTTCCGAAGTAATATTATACGTAGATATTAATGTGTGTTGCGCACATTATTAAGGATTTTTTTTAATACTTAGCGCGTTGAATTTACCCCTTCAGTCGTGAATTATTTTAAAAATGGAATTTTTCATGTCTATAAGTCCATATCTAATATATATTTGAGCAAAATTATTTTTTTTTATTTTTTTTTAAATAAAAAAATGACAAATAAAATGGACACCGGGTATGTAAAGCAGTTAACGATGTGAAATAAGAAGCAACCATTACATATGTCACTCCATATTTATTGTGGAACCTATATCGCAAAGTGGATTTGTGCAAAATTCATAGATTAATACGTAAAATAATTTCAACTACTGATATCATGTCTGACGTACACGGGTCCGCCATGTTCACTGCTTTTCATTGTAGAGCGCCATTCTGGTGACTGATGGCAGCAAGAATCAAGAAACTAAAAGCGACAATTCTCCAGTAAACAGGTCACTGGATCTCAAAGTATAGTGTACTAAAATTGGACTAACGAAAGAGGCCTACCTCGTATTGCTTGTGTTGGTCTTGGTCCCTAGAATCATGATAGTAGGTGTTGCTACTTATCTTGAATTAGTTTCCCTTCTAAGATCTTTCACTCACTGCGTCCCATGCTTGGATCACGAACAAATACTGACTTCGCGATCACGAGCATAAAACAGTGAAGGGGGAAGTAACAATTAGAGCGGATAACGACTTTAGAGGATATGAATCCACCGAGCATGCAGACTTAGAAGAGATGTTGTTATGGGCATTGCAAGATCATAGACATATCGTCCCAGAAGGTATATGTGCACAGAATGGACAACTTATTTGATGACCAAGAGGGGGATTTGGCAGTGTAATTTAGGGACCATCACAGAGATAAATTTAGTTTTAACAGGACAATTTAATAGGAGATTAAACTCTTAGTCACCCATTTTTCAAGTACAACTTAAATTCGTCTTACATTGAAATATGCAACCTCCCTAACTAGGTGACACAATCCGCACCTTTAAGTGGGTTGGCGGAGAGTCAAAAGGTACTACAAACACAAACCATTAACACATACGGGGACCTAAATCAAAATATAGGATATGAATAGGAATTAACATTGAGCAGGTCAGAAACGAGCCTTAGCCGGAAAGTAATACAATTATTTGAGTATCTTTCGCCAAGAATTTGCGATATTGGTCTAATGTCGACCCAGGCGTTCATTAAAAATGTCACCAAAAAAGTCGCTTTGAGTAATCTAAGGCTGGAGCGCAGCGTGCATACTCACCGGACCACCGACGGCAGATAAGAGAGCCGGTTTCAAACAGCAACGGCCAGCGGCCGTCTTGGGATCCTGGAGGGGAGGGGGGGGGGGTTTACCAACGCTTGAGGTGGAAGAACACTGCGAGGGCGACAGCCATCGCTCGTCCCTGACCTGACCAACGACTATACTGTTAAGTTGGTAGGGGAACATACGTAGGACAGCCTCTCTGTCGACTACTGGAGGGAATTTCAATCCAGGGAACGACAACTCTTGACTGACTCTCCCATTAGGATAAGATAGGGAGCGAGCTGTGTCAATAACACTAAACAATTAACAAAATTACGCTTTTACTTTCCTTCACCCAAGGCAGAGGCAAGAGAAAAAATCACCCGAAATTTGGTGACATAACAAACCGGCAGCACAACAACTGAAGTGCAGTAATTAAAGAAATAATAGTTGAAAGCGGGTCCAATGACACTTTCAAAATTAATAAAAAGTAGGTGCCCAATTCATTGGACATCACGACTGAAAGGGTTAATACGAGATATGCTAAATTTAATTTTTCCAAAGTTGCAATCATAAAGTGCGACTGAAAGGGTTAAGGAGCAGGGCCTACTGTGTGAGTTTCTCATGTGTGGCGCTGCAGTTAGGAGAGGTATTTATTAGGGTTGTGTTCGAGTGGTTCGGCCGAATCCATTATTCGCCGAATCTAACACACTGGCTTCGGATTCGAGATTCCAAAGTGTTATATGGAAACCTTCAGTTACGAATGTTTTAGTTTACTTTGCATAACAGTGCGCTTTTGTTTGCCTTATTTATTTTATTTTCCACAGATACACTGAAAGCCGTACGTCATAAAACAAAACGTTCTACCTTTGAATTGATTCAAGTGAAACCACTACGAAACTTGCGTGGCTATTGTGAAAACAACCTACCGTATTTACCCGAATCTAAGATGCACCTTTTTCCGGTTTTTGGGGTCAAGAAAACCGCCTGCGATTTAAATCGAGTAAAAGCGAAGTTCTGAAAAATGGCGCTAGGAGTCGCCACAAGAAACTCTTTCCGTATGATATAAGCAGTTCTACACAGGCTTGCTTGCAAGCTTCAAATGCAGCAGCCTTCAAAATATTAGTAGCAAAAGAAATCAATTTCTTTACGTAAATACTAACGATACAAAAGGCTTTAGGATTCTTGCAAGAGTTTCCTCATTCTGATTTCACATATTGTTCGTTGAATTTTGTGAAGTTCTGAGGGATGTGAACCGTAATGAAGCACTAGGATTTTAAGAATAAAGTTATTTATTATTTGGAAAAAGAAGTTATAATCGTCCGGTCTGTCACTCGTGGAATGCCTGATTTATCACTATAAAATTAATCTTTACACATCCTATTTTTTTAAGAATATTTTCCAAATTCTAAATTATTTTACTCATCTTCTTAGGTTTTATTTTTGACTCTTTCCCATTGAAAGAAAGAAAAAAAGAAGAAAAAAACGTAATCCTTTCCTTTCTAGAACTACATTATGCAATTATATTTTATTTCAACAAAATGAAACAGTTTGTAATAATGTGAAAAAAAGTTTCTTATCTTTTAGAGCATCTAAACAACATATATCTCAAAATGTTTCATATAATTTTTTTACTGGTTGGGGGTATTAAAAATCCTTAAGATTTACAATAAAAATCTAAATAAAAATTTCTTTAATTTTACTGTAATGTCATTTGGGATCCATCCCAGAAAGCTTTATATTCATCACTGGCTGCGATAGAGCAGTAATTCTTTTTAAATACATGTACTTGAGTTGACAGACTATTTGGGTTCGAGATTCGGAAGAATCTATTCGGGTTCGGAATTCAGCACATACTTTGTTTCAGATTAGGTATTCGGATTCGATTTGGTAAAATTAGGGTTCGACCCATTCCTTGTATTTATTGGAGTAACAATAAATCATCAGATGGCGCTCTCTGTGTTGCCCGCAGCTGTCGTCGTCGAACGCGACGCAGGTGGTTCTGCGGCGGGTCGGCTTCAGCCTGTCCGGCAACTTCAGCTGCGAGGTGACGGCCGACGCGCCCTCCTTCTCCACCAAGACCGTCACCGCCAACATGCTCGTCGTCTGTGAGTACCGCAGCCTACTCTACTCTGCGATGCCAATGACCAGAAGCGGGGCTTAGTGATGATGCAGTGTTGCTAGACTCCCACTAACTGTGTTGTCATGCAATGAAGGCTTTCACGATCGGATACCATAGTTGCTTGTAGAACTTCCGCGCCGGCCGCGGTGGCCGAGGAGACTGAGGCGCGCCAGTCACGGTCTGCACGGCCACTACGGTCGGGGGTTCGAATCCCCCCTCCGGCATGGATATTTATGCCGACCTTAGTGTAAGTTAGTTCGTAAGTAGTTTGTAAGTTTAGGGACTGATGATCCCGTAGTTAAGTCCCATAAGCTATACAAACAGTTGAAACATATTTAGAATTTCCGGGTTATAAGGCCGTGGTCCATATAACATTGGAGTTTTGTCCATAGCTGCACCGGACATCTTCGGATGTCTTCCTACTGCCGCTGAGTCTTGCCCCTCAACAGATCCTATTTCCGCTGAGTCTTGCCGACTCAGCAGAAGTAGGAAGACACCCGAAGATGTCCGGTGCAGCTATGGACAAAACTCCAAAGTTATATGGACCACGGCCTTATAACCCGGAAGTTCTACCAAATGTTCAAATGTTTGTAAAGCTTATGGGACTTAACTACGGGGTCATCAGTCCCTAAACTTACAAACTACTTATGAACTACTTACGAAATAGTACGGCACAAATATCCATGCCCGAGGGGGGATTCGAACCGCCGACCGTAGTGACCGTGCAGACCGCTGAAGTTCTACCAGCAACTATGTTGTTGTTATGGTCTTTAGTCCGGAGACTGGTTTGATGCAGCTCTCCACAATACCCTATCCTTAGCAAGCCTCGCCGGCCGCGGTGGCCGAGGGGACTGAGGCGCTCCAGTCACGTTCTTCACGGCCACTGCGGTCGGGGGTTCGAATCCCCCATCGGGCATGGACATTTGTGCCGTCCTTAGTATTAGCTAGTTCGTAAATAGTTTGTAAGTTTAGGGACTGATGACCCTGTAGTTAAGTCCCATAAGCTATACAAACATTTGAACATTTTTTTTTTAGCAAGCCTCTTCAACTCCACATTAGAACGACAACCTAAATATGTCTGAATCTGCTTACTATATCCATATATTGGTATTACTCTGTGGTATTTACTCCAAACTCTTCACTCCAATGCTAAATTAGCAATTCCTCGATGTCTAAGAATGTGTCCTACCAATCGATCCATTCTTTTAGTGAAGGTACGCCAAAAATTCCTTTTCTCCCCAATTCTTTTCAGTACCTCTCCATTAGCAACGCGATCCACCCACATAATCTTCAGCATTCTTCTGTAACATCACATTTACAAAAGCCTCTATCCTTTTCCTGTCCACACTGTTTATCGTCCATGTTTCGCTCCCATACAAGGCAACACTCCACACAAATGCCTTCAGAAAGCAGTTCCTTGCACTTAAATTAATATTTGATGTTAATAAAATTATCTATTTCAAAAACCCTTTTCTTTCCATTGCCATTCTGCATTTTATATCCTCTGTACTACGAATATCGTGTGTTATTTTACTACCTAAGTAACAAAACTCATCTACCACCTTTATTGTTTCGTTCCCTTAACCTGATTCCTTCAGCATCGGCCGATTTTCTTGGACTCCACTTCAGTGCCCTATTTTTTCTCTTGTTAATGTTCCTCTTATACGCACCTTTCAACACACTGTCCATTCCGTTCAACTACTCTTCTAGCTCTTTTGCTGTCTCTAACAGCATTACTATGTCATCAGCAAAACGCAAGGTTTTTATTTCTTCACCGTGAACTTTAATTCCTTCTCCAAATTTCCTTTGTAGGTTGCCCAGTGTACAATTTGAATAGCATTGGAGAAAGGCAACAACCCTGTCTTACTTCCCAACCTCTGCATCCATTTCAGGCCCTTCAACTCTGATAACCGTTGTCTTGTTTTTGTACAAGTTGTAAATAACCTTCCGTTCCCTATATTTTACTCCTGCTCATTTCAGAATTTGAAAAAGTGTATTACAATCAACATTGTCAAAAGCTTTCTCCAAATCTATAAAAGATAGAAATGTACGTTTTGCTTTCGTTAACCTATCTTCTCAGATAAGCCGTAAAGTGACTATTGTCTCCCGTGTTCCTATATTTCTCCTGAATCCAAAGTAATCCTCCCCGAGGTCAGCTTCTACCAGCTTATCCATCCTTCTGTGAATAATTCGTGTTAAAATTTTGTAACCATGACACATTAAACTGATGGTCTGTAATTTTGACACCTGTCTGCACCCGCTTCAATTCGCTTTTCTTTTATATCTTTTCCATGTTGCATCTCGTAACACGCTCTACTAAAGCTCATAAAAGAGTTTCAGAATGTATTACAAACGCTAAAACGAAAAATAATGTTAGTGTATTTGACCTAAAGTTTACGTTCGTAAGGGCACACGTTGCCGATGTTGTCAACAACCGTTGAATCCTATTTCAAAACCTAATCGTATAGAGTGAGGGGAATAATCCTTTGTGTTGACCATGAAATAAACAAATAATTCTGTTGCTCCTCTAAGACTGCCAGGTTTTTGTGTATAACAGTAACCTTGTCTTGCCAGTAATTTAATAATCCTTGTAAATCAAACAATTCTTTGCCCACTTTAGCACGCTACACCGCTGCAGCCGTAAGTAAAATTTTACCAGTATTCTGTGTCAGTTACGTTATAGTTCTTATAGGTAAGCGTCAGAATTGCAATTTGCTAATAAGAAATTGAATTGAGGGTGTATTTTGTGATAAAAAATCAGGTATTATTCTTTCAAATTGCATACTACTAGTTATAACGATAATATTTCGAAATACCACAAATAGCATTCAACGGTAGTTGCCAGTATCAGAGTAGTACGTTGCCACATTCGTAACTAAACTTTTGCACAGAGCAATGTCAGTACAAAACTGTTTAATGGGGTGTATTTCTCAATAGACAATGTAAAAAAAAAAAAAAAAAAAAAAAAAAAAAAAAACCCACTCAATACGTTCGAGGATGTTTTGCTGTTCAAATGTTTGTATGACCACGGGGTCATAAGTCCCTAAACCTACAAACTAGCTAATACTAAGGATTGCACAAATTTCCATGCCCGAGGGGGATTCGAACCCCCGACCGTAGTGGCCGTGCAGACCGTGACTGGAGCGCCTCAGTCCCCTCGCCCACCGCGGCCGGCTGTTTTGCCGTATAATGATATTTTGCGGCTGCTAACTCCCTACAGGCAGCTTCTCTATTAAGAGGTAGTCCTTGCAAAAGAGCTAAAGAAAACCTTACGTTCGAATATCACAAACTGTTTTTTACTAATAAGTATTGCTTCAAGTCATAATAACAAATAATATTTCTCGTAATAAATAACAGTGTGCTCGGCCCGGGTTCTCAGTTTTTGCCCCGATAGTTAGTGATCTATTTTCTCTTCTCTCAGAATCTCCTGGGAAACCATATATTCTTTAGCCACCTCTGGAATGATTTGAGCAGTGTATAGCGTCACAACCACTCACAAAGTCGTGCTAAAGTGCCGTGAGGGAAATCCTATAGCACCGCAGTGTGTTTAACTTACGAGCTACGGGTATATAACTGATGGATTCGTCAGCTCGTACTTACAGGAGCCTTACGCTCCACAGTGACGTTACAGGGGGTTGCAGCAACACGACCTAGAGAGAAGGCCGCGGCTCTCTCGTGTGACGTCACTCAGAGTAGATCGCGCGCGCATAGCTGACTGGGTAGCCGCTGGGGCACGGCCCACTATGCCCACCAAGCCAGTCAGCAATGCTCGCGTAACCTACTCTGCCTGACGTCACACGAGAGCGCCGCGGCCTTCTCTCTAGGTGGGCAGGCAGCGTGCAAACCACTGGCCAGAAGCAGTTCTCAGTTCGTCGCTAGATGGCACCGTTATACAGAGGCCATTTCTCCCCGTGCTTCTACCAGCGTTCTTCCTTCTCGGGTAGTCACTGTGCCACTCAACAGCAGTCGCAATTTTTTTTTCATTTACAAATTACCTACCAATTTAAATTTTTAACCTGTCAGAGTTTATAAAAGATAACAACCTAGAGAAGACGTCGACTGTGTGCCGCAAACTGTTTAAGTTAGTTTTCATAATTCCCCTGACGTCATTTCAAGCAGGAAGGTGCCCTTCCACTTAAAAAATAAAAAAATAAAAATAAAAATAAAAAAAAAAATATAAAAAAAAATAAAATCGTTCTTACGCAGCTCTATGATTCAAAAAAGATTGTCTGCCGAGGCGATGCTTTCCAATGAAAGAGATCTTGCGATGGAGATCGAAGAGTTTAAAAAATAAGAGTACAAGTTTCCAGCCAAGATCGCGTTTTTGTGTTTTAGGATGACCGTTTTCGACGTTACTCAGTCGTCTTTTACTGATGTCCTATATCTCACAATGGCAATCATTGTAAATATGTAAATTGTAGATCTAATGATGTGTTAAACTTTATCTTCAACGCCTGTATTTCACGTTTGTGTTACTGCATACAACTGTACTATGAAAGTTGTAATGAGAGGATATAGCTGAAGCCATATGAGATATGACACTGTAAGATACAGGAAATCAGAAGATAAGATCGCCCCGACGAACCTTGAGTTCCATATATAACTAAAAATAAGAGGGTAAATTTTTAGTGCAGATGTGGTTATATGTTATGATGTGTAATATGCCTCTTATTTCCAGTCTTTTAAATGACGAATGAATTTCATTTCGACTAATAACGTACCTCATTACTTAAAGATTGTTTATAAATAGTAGCATGCACTCTGCCACAGATGTTTTTCTGTCACTCATATTTCTCAAACTTTTCAGAACATCGTAAACTTTTGCAAAAAATGAATTTTGTAATCCTCATACACCAACAATTCCGGTCGTGTCTCTGTCATGATAAATGTCAAGAGACCATTCGCTGAGATAAATAATTTTCTCTTTTGTAAGCGCCGCATATGAAACTGTACAATTGAAACTTGATGCAACACCCAATTTCAGCAAGCATCGACCACCACTGCCAGTGCCGATTTTTAAAGACGGGAAATCCCGTAGACTTACTAAAGATAAATAGACTGCTCACTGGCAATACAGTAATGAAAGCCGCGGTTTCCAGAGAAACGATGCCTTGGCTCTAAGTAAATGATGTCAGTTATCTGATAAAACATGGCATACACCTTTACTTAACAAATGTACATAGTATTCAGATGGACTTTGTATCATTGTTCGTGGCAAGTTATATTGGATATTACAATTAAGCAAGTCCATTTAGATGAAATAATATGATACAGTTACGGTAGGGATATGAAATAGAGATGAAAAATACGCACAGTACTTTGTTTCATTGAACTATACTCAATCGATATGAGGAACTTACGTGAAAACCATACTATAGCAGGTCAGCAACTGAAAGCAGTTAATTCCATAAATTATCTGGGAGTAGGCATTAGGAGTGATTTAAAATGGAACAACCATATAAAATCAGTCGTCGGTAAAGCAGATGCCAGACTTAGATTCATTGGAAAAATCCCTAGGAAATGCAGTACGAAAACAAAGGAAGTGGGTTACAGTAAACTTATTCGCCCACCGCATGATCCGTACCAGGTGGGGTTGATAGGGGAAGTAGAAAAGATCCAACGGAGAGTAGCGCGCTTCGTTACAGGATCATTTGGTAATTGAGAAAGCGTTACGGAGATGATGGATAAACTCCAGTGGAAGACTCTGCAGGAGATACGCTCTGTCTCTCGTTACGGGCTTTTGTCGAAGTTTCGAGAACATACCTTTACCGATGAGTCTAGCAGTATATTCCTCCCTCCTAGGTATATCTCGCGAAGAGATCAAGACAATAAAATCAGAGTGATTAGAGCCCACACAGAGGCGTACCGACTATCTTTCTTCCCGTGAATAATACGTGACTGGAATAGGAGGAAGAATCGATAGTGGTACTCAAGGTACCCTCTGCCACACACCTTCGGGTGGCTTGCGGAGTATGGAGGTAGATGTAGATAATTTGATGAATTTTCGCTTCTACTAGTCACAAACTTACTCCGCATTGCTGAATAGAAATTTACAATCAATACGAATTAGTGAGTTACAAATTGTTTTATTCTGTTCTTCGGTTTTCTTATGTTGTCTCCAATGTGCGTTAAATCATAAGCCATTATTCATACTTATACATGTGGCGTCTGTTCCGAAAGAACAGACGTCACTTCTGATCCTGCAGTTGTTATTCTTTAATATTCACAGAATATATGACATCAACTGCGATTGGGCAAAACTGAAAATGTGTACCCTGCCGGGATTCGAACCCGGGTCTCCTACTTTCTAGGCAGTTGCGCTGACCCCTACACCATTGAGGACACAGTGATCACCGTATATATTCTGTGAATATTAAAGAATAACAACTGCAGGATTAGAAGTGACGTCTGTTCTTTCGGAATAGACGCCACACGCACACACACATACACACACACACACACACACACACACACACACATATATATATATATATATATATATATATATATATATTCGGTGACGGGCAATGATCCTATCGTTAGTGGGGAGGGATGTGCAAGTTTGAAGCCCTTACTCTTACGGGAATTAGTTTCATAACTACTAGTTTGAATACTGTGGCCAGGGTGAAGCTGGGAATTTGTATCTGACGGAAGGCGTGCTTAGGTAGTCCTTACAGGTGCGGTGATCACTGTGTCCACAGTGGTGTAGGGAGTCAGCGCAACTTCCTAGAAAGCAGGAGAACAGGGTTCGAATTCCGGCTAGGTACTCATTTTCATGTTTGCCCAATCGCAGTTGATGTCATATATTATGTGAATATTAAAGTGAATATACCGTCTGTTAGAACTAAGCGGACACTTGCCGTGGTAGCTAAGGCCATTCCATACACTGACGGTCACTCCCATCTGTCACTACATCTGTCCCAGCTGAGCCAACAACCCATCGAACAAGAACGAACAAAACGATCAGCGTCCGCAACAAAGAGAACTACCCTTAGAAAAAAAAAAGTGGTGTAGGGGTCAGCGCAACTGCCTAGAAAGCGGGAGACCCGGGTTCTAATTCCGGCTGGGTACACATTTTTCAGCTTTGCCCATTCGCAGTTGAAGTCATATATTCTGTGAATATGAAAACAATAAGAACTGCAGGATTAGAAGTGACGTTCCTTCTTTCGGAAATGTGTATAAATTATATTACCTCTTTACTGCAGCAGTCAGAGAATACATCATGTCCATCATGTGTAGAACAACTCGAATGTTTACACTTCCCAGGTTCACACATGCTTACTGTGGAGACAGTTGGGCCAATGATTTCACGTTTAGAAGAATCGGAATTGATTTTTTTTCAAATTACGTAACAGCGCTCTTCATTTCTGTTGCGTCAGCCACGACACTTCACTTAGAAGGCTGAAGTTCCATTATCTCGAAACCGAAGCCTTCGGAGGACTGTCGTCAATAAAGAAATCTGTCCATGACGGGCGCTCTGCGGAGCGCTATTTGTATTTCTGGAAAAGAGAATCGTAGCAGACTATTTCTGTTATTTTTCCTATCACAAAAATCGAGAAACGGAGGTGCACGTTCAACCATTAAAATAATCATTTAAACTGATAACACTGTATATTACATGTAAAATCGAACTGAAACTGCCATATATGCCCGTTTTGATTCCCAAAATGCTGAACATGTGCAAATATGCATGGTAGATTTATACAGATTTGAAAAACGAAAGTACAAAAGATGGCAATTACTATGTTTTCATTTCGTGCAGTGATCCTATAAAACCATGGGTTGTACGGACTATCGTCTATACTGACATTACAATATATGGGGCTTATTGATTTCCTATCAGCCAATATGATACGGTGTACATAAGTTTATTTCTTGACGAAGTCAGTATAGAGATCAGCAATCTACTTGAATTTTACGGAAATAAGTTTTTAATGGTCTACATCGGAAATAATTTTTTATACAACGTCTGACGAAATGTTCAGTGAATAGTCCTGTAACAGGAAGGTACATGAGGTATGTATTACAGTTACCTTACTCTTTTTCAAAATACTCATCTGCCTTAACTGTGCACCGCTGAGTTCTTCGATTCACGTCCTGGAAACTTTGCATGACGTCTTCCTTTGGCATGGTGTTCAATATCATGCGACTGTAAAAATGCAATTTGATGTGTTTCTTAAATTAAAACCATCATTATTAACAAACTTTCGTGAAACATTGTTGAAATGTCTGTATAGGATATGGGACTTAATTGCTTGGTCATCAGTCCCTAAACTTACAAACTACTTATGAACTAAGTTATACTAAAGACAGCACAAACATCTATGCCCGAGGGGGGATTCGAACCCCCGACGGAGAACGGCCTCACACATCGGAGCAGAGCCCCTCAATACGCTTGGCCACTACTCCGCGACAAACATTGAAAATTAGCAATATACAAGAGGCATACATTTTTGTTATATAATATATATTAGAAGACCCATGGAAATACTTCACACCGTTCTTGGAATGACAAAAAAGTTTGGGAAAAATGGAAGTGAAGTTGAATGTTAACGCATTCTTCAGAATCAATCAGTGCAATTGCTCGCAAATGAAAGAGCCTGATCTGCTGAGTTCCTTAATTAGAACCTATAAAACAAACCGATTAAAACATTCAATGAAAGGGCAGAAGGATACCGCGTTTGAATAAAATTAAAGGATGGAGAGACTTAAGTTAATTCTTATACTTGATGACAAATCTGCGAGTGAATACCTTTCGTGTAAGGCAGAAACGAAGGAAATCGGTCGGATAGAACGTCCTGACCGACTGACTTTAGTGTACAGCAAGGACATCCCCATAAGAAAATATACAGAAGGAAATTGCGTTTGAGTATAGAAAAAGGAAGGAGAGAGTTATGTAAATTCTGATACCTGATGACAAGTCTGTGGATGAATACGTTTCGGTTAGAAAAAAAGAAAGAAGGAAATCGGCCGGGTAGTTTGGTCTCGCCCACTGACTAGTTTTCTTAGATATTTTGAATACACAAGATATGATGAATTTCGAATTTACGTGGTGTTGAACAGAAAGAAAAAAATGAATGAATAAAAATCGTTTGCAAGGTTCTCCGTTTTCCATCCATGTTCCTCGTAGTCCCACCATATTTCCTGGAAGTGTACTACCTGATGATGGTGGAATGGTTTTTCGCCGAAATATCTTGGACGATCGGATACTGCTGCACACCCGAGAACTTTGGAGATGACGCGGGGAAAGTCTCCAATCGCAAGTAAGAAAGAATTAAAGACAGTAGAGATTTGAACAATCGAAACTTAATTATTTCTTAATGCTTTGGTGAGGCGAGAGTCAACAGCCGTAATATATTTCATAAAATGCATTTTTATAAAAACCATCAGCTGTTTATTAAAAACCTTATTCATCTACTAGTTTCGGTCATGGACCATCTTCAAGGATAAAAAGGTGTTAACAGAGAATGGTAAAATACATCAAACAAAATAATACAACTGAGATAAACAGGAGTCAGTACAACTAAAAATGTAAAAAATTACTATGGTCATCTTAGATAAAATCTATCAGTCAAACATGATATAAAAGGTGAGAACGGTCTATGATTCATTCTAATGATTTTATCTAAGATGACGATAGTAATTTTTTACATTTTTAGTTGTACTGACTCCTGTTTATCTCAGTTGTATTATTTTGTTTGATGTATTTTACCATTCTCTGTTAACACCTTTTTATCCTTGAAGATGGTCCATGACCGAAACTAGTAGATGAATAAGGTTTTTAATAAACAGCTGATGGTTTTTATAAAAATGCATTTTATGAAATTAATTATTTCTTGCCCGCCAATCTAGGAAGCTACCGAAGAGCCATGGCAACTGTCAGTAGTTTGTTCTCTTTTGTATTTAATTAGAGTATATCTACAACTACATGGGATATTCTGCAAGGGACTTAACTACGTTGTTTATGTCCCTAGGCTAACAGACTACTAACACTAACTTAAACTTATGCAAAGGACAACACAAATACCCATGCCCAAGGGAGGACTAAAACCCCCGACGGCGAACGGCAGCCGCACCGCAGCAGGGCGCGTTAGTGCACACGGCTATACTGCCAAGGCGCGCCATTATTTTTGCAAATATCTGTAAGACTTTACGAAATATACGAGCCGGCCGCGGTGGCCGATGGGACTGAGGCGCTTCAGTCACGGTCTGCACGGCCACTGCGGTCGGGGGTTCGAAT
The DNA here is from genome assembly GCA_026315105.1 of Locusta migratoria. Classification (NCBI taxonomy): domain Eukaryota; kingdom Metazoa; phylum Arthropoda; class Insecta; order Orthoptera; family Acrididae; genus Locusta; species Locusta migratoria. The sequence goes on from CM048750.1 coordinate 378,484,876, forward strand.
CCCCCCTCGGGCATGGATATTTGTGCCGTCCTTAGTCTTAGTTAGTTCATAAGTAGTTTGTAAGTTTAGGGACCGATAACCCACTAGTTAAGCCCCATAGGCTTTACAAACATTTGAACATTTTTTGAAATATACGAGGCGTGTTTTTTAAGTAAGTACCGTTTTCAAATTAAAAGAAGACATCTATATACATGTTTACATGGGATACCCTCCAAATCACATTTAAGTGCCTGGCAGAGGGTTCATCTAACCACCTTTAAACTATTTATCTCCCATTCCATTTTCGAATAGCGCGCGGGAAGAAGGAACATCTGAATCTCTCCGTTCCAGCTTTCATTTCTGGTATTTTATTCTGATGATAATTTCCACCTATGTAGGTGGGAGTCAACAACATATATTTGCATTCGGAGGAGAATGTTGGCGATTGGAGTTTTGGAAGTAGACCATGCCGCAGCGATAAACGCCGTTATTGTAATGATTCCCAACCCATTTCGGTGAGGCTGTCTCCCCTGTATCGTCACAATATAAAACTAGCTGTCATTCTTTGGACCCTTTCGATGGATTCCGTCAAAATGACTTGATAAGGATCCCAAACTGGGCAGGAACCTGTTTGGCAGTTCTGTTGCATCTTTTAATGGTTCTACCAATAGAACGCTGTTTTCGGTTCGACTTTCCCACATTCTCTACGTGGTTTTTGCAGTTTAAGTGTAATGTAATAGTGATTCCTTGGTATTTTGTGAAGTTTACGGTCTTGACATTTTATTGATTTATCTAGTAAACAATGTTTAACGGATTTATTTTCATACTCATGTGGACTACTTCACATTCCTCATTATTTAGAGTCAAATGCCAATTTTTAAACTATACTGATTACTTTTGACCTTCAGATAACATTACTAGACGATAAGTGACGCCGTCATCTGCAAACAACCTAAGAGAGCTATTCAGATTTTCTCCAAATGTTCAAATGTTTGTAAATCTATGGGACTCAACTGCTTGGTAATTAGTCCCTAGCTTACAAACTACTTAAACTAAGGTAAACTAAACTAAGGACAATACGAACACCTATGCCCGAAGGGGGAATCAAACCTCCGGCGGCGGACGGCCGCGCGTACCTCAACAAGTCGCTCCAGTACAAGCGGCTAATCCGCCGCGGCAGATTTCCAAATCGTTTATGTAGATAAGGAACAGCAGAGGAACAATAACGCTACCCTGTGGAACGTCGGATATGACCTTTGTTTTAGTCGAAGACTTACCATCAAATTACTACAAACTGTGTCCTCTCTGACAGGAAATCACCTACCTAGTCGCAAATTTGGGGCGATATACCTAGGGTTACCAGACATCCTCTTTTACCCAGACATGTCCTCTTTTTGGACCCTACAAATGGTCCGGCCGGGTTTTTAACAAAATGGGGAAATGTCCTCTTTTTTGCGTTGTGCAACTGCGTCGTCTTGAAAGCGTGTAAATACAACTCTCTGAACTGTCACAATCAAGAACTCTAGATAATTTAACCTTTCTTGAAACAATGTGATTTTTGAATTTTCTCGTTTCTGTGCCACCGCTGCTTTGAGGTCAAGCTACTTCGGAACAATTGTAATAACTGGCGTGGAAATTGTTGCGGAATACGAGCTTCTGGGCGGCCAATTAAAAACATACGTCTGCAACAATATAAGACAGTGCAGTACACATACAGTAGTATAATATGAAACTGTCCCCCCTCCCCTTTCTCTGGCCGGAGTGTTGTGTGACACCCAAAAAATAAGACGTTCAGTCTTCATGCTGGGACTCAGTAGTTGTGTGTGTTGTCTGTCAACCACACTTATGCCTTTAAGATCAAAAGATAGGGCAATGTTCGTATAACCAAATTAAAACCTTGTTCAGAACTTCATACAAATAAGGTCAGACGCCACAGTCATCATTGCCGTTGCCGGCCGCTGTGGCCGAGGGGACTAAGGCGTTCCAGTCACAGTCTGCACGGCGACTACGGTCGGGGGTTCGAATCCCCCTCGGGCATGGATATTTGTGCCGTCCTCAGTAGTAGCTAGTTCATAAGTAGTTTGTAAGTTTAGGGACTGATGACACCGTAGTTAAGTCCCATAGACTATACAAACATTTGAACATTTTTTTGAACCATTGCCGTTTCACCATTCGCCTGTTTAGGACCAAAGATGCGTAACTACATAAACAATGTTTTAAAAACATCGATTTAAAGATTTGTCCTAAAAATTGAATAAGTTTGAATAATTAATTGCGAACCTTTGTACGGCAAATTAAAAATTCATTGCTTTTTCACCTAGACCTTACATATTCCATTCACTCACTAGAATCTATATGCTAATCGTGTATATAATCACGTTGGTGTGATCCGAAATGGGAGCATAGCTATGTCAAGGAACACTTAGATAATTTTAACAGTTACTTTATTCGTGACGATTTTACAGTCAACAGTACCTTGGTTTCCGTGAAATGCTGCATCGTAAAAAATTTTAGGTGAAAACAAGGGTGATCGGCAAGATATAAGTATGGAAAATATGTCCAGCACTTAAGACAATGAACACAAATGGTGAAGTGATGAAATGTTAGGGCTTCAGTGCTATGTAGTCATGTAATTCGTTCTACGTGTCTCAACATTTCACGCTTCTTAATTTGTAAGATGAACAAATTTCGTAAGATAAGTAATATGTATTACAAACACGATTCTGTCATCACTAGTACATGAGTTTTCAATAAGAGAGAGAGAGAGACAGAGAGAGAGAGAGAGAGAGAGAGCGAGAAATAAGGTTCTTTTATGAACCTAGAAATGTCCTCTTTTCTGAAGACGGACATCTGGTAACCCTAGATATACCATAACCAAGCAATTTGAATAAAAGCCTTTTGTGAGGTACAGTGACAAAATCCTTCTGAAAATCAAGACGGGGTCGATTTTGGAACCCTTGTCGATAGCACTCATCACTTCGTGTAAGTGAAGAGCTAGTTGTGGTAGAGGAAGTATTTAAAGTTTTTCGATAACATTTGAAGGTTCACTTTGGCTGATGGCTATTTGAATACTGAACTTCACATAACGTAAATATAAAAAAAGATCTCGTCTCTCACATAAAGAAAAGTGTTCAGTCAGCGAATCCGCCCATACCGGACGGTCGCAGTGTCCCATCTGCGGCACACGAGCCGGCCGGTGTCGGCATTAAGGGGATGAGGCGACCGCAGCGCCACAGCACAGCGTCGGTAATTGGTGGGCCAGGGCGGGACACCTGATACCCGCCCTCATCCCCCTCCCTGGGGGCGGCCGACCCCAGGTGCACGCCGGCCAAGGCGCCCCACTTTACCACCAGACAACAATAAGGCTATCGAGCTCCCATCGCGGCGCCGAAACACGACCCGCTCGAAATCAAGTAGCACAGTGTCTGCTGTAACACAACAAGGTGTCAGCGGCGGACTAAGGGAGGGGGAAGGGGGGGGGGGGAAGGAGGCGGAGGGGGCGCACCGCCCCGGGCCTCTTGTCTTGGGTGGCCTCCAAATAGCTCGAAAGCGTGGTGGTGTTTTATTCCCTCCCCCCCCCCCCCCTCCTTTAGCGCCCTTATCCTCTCGTTCTGGGGCCTCCAAATCAAACCTCGAGAGCTTTTTCATTTTGTGCAGTGAAGGCTTTCACGACCGGCTGAAATAATCGCTGCTTAGACGGTCGTGCTCGAAGAAACATGTCTGCTCCTCACATTTCGAAAATGTTTCAAATGTTTGTATAGCTTATGGGACTTAACTGCGGGGTAATTAGTCCCAAAACTTACAAACTACTTACGAACTAATTAATCGTAAGGACGGCACAAATATCCATGCCCGAGGGGGGATTCGAATCCCCGACCATAGTGGCCGTGCGGATCGTGACTGTAGCGCCTCAGTCCCCTCGGGCACCGCGGCCCGCGGCCGGCCCTGACGTTTCGTCCAGAGCTGCACTGGACTTCAGAGGTGCTACTGGTAGCGGTGAGTCTTGTCGACTGACGAGTCGGCCGTCGGAGAGCGGTATAAATACTGTCTAAAAGGGGCGTGGTCAAGTGTTCACGTGCACAGCAGAGAGAAGCCTTGTCAAAGATAAAACATAACTTTCGATAGTCGATGGTCAAAGATGAAAGCGTAACTACCTACTCTGAAGAGCCACAGTCCATATGTCATTGAGTTTCATTGCTTCTTCCTTAATAGGAAGGAAAAAGCGATGAAACTTCTGTCTCTCGACCTGAGGGGCCTCCAACTCTCAAAAGTTACTTCCAAGTAGACGGGGGCGGAGCTTATTCCAAGCATTAGGGAGAAGTGGTTGCAAAAATTATGACCTGAAAACAAAAATTATGAGCGTGTAGGATGTTAAATTTCAAATAGAGTTCCTATTTTATGAAACTCGAGTGTAGATGGCGAAATTTGCTGAGAAAATTCGCAAAGTTCCAAAAAACGGTTTTTATTAAATAAATAAAAAAAACGATAACTCCGATGGGAAAATGTTAAACTTGAAAGCTGTATCCTTTAAGATAACCTATCGATTCCTTTTTTGTATGTATCGATCGATTCGATACGTTTTTGAGTTATATCGAAAAAAACATTAAATTCATTAAAAACTAGATTCCCTATAATTAGACATCAACGTTTACAAACTTACTATTTACCACAAGTATGGCACGAAATAAGTCAAAAATTAAAAATATCCCGTTTTGCTTGAGATATATCGATTTTTTAATGATACTTGTAGAAAATTGGCTAGAATTAATCAGGGGATCGACCTAGAGTAACGGTTCTCCATGCGTTTTCTTCGTCAAGAGTTTTAATATCATACTACTAAATAACTTTTTAGATTTTGTTAGTTATAAGTATCAAATGATGACTTTAAAAATCTTGCAATTTTTTTTGGGCCCATTTGCTTCAACTGACTATTTCTGCTTTTATGTTATGAAAGGAACTGTTAAAGAATCATGTTTCTGACATTTTTACACAGATTTTAAAACCAATAATATCGATCTACGACCTTCTGGAGCCGAGATATATATATATATATATATATATATATATATTTCTTTAAAAAAATCTAGCGGACGTAATTTACATTTCACAGCGATGTGCTTCATGGAGCTTAATATTGAATACTTTCACTAGTAAGTTAACTTTCTGACATCACAACGAGCGAACCGCAATTGGGCGGGGCTTTCCCAACGTATATCAAGCATGCAAGATAATCTCAACGTGCGTCTGAACGATCGCCAATCAGGTGGGAGAACGTCACCGACGTCACACCACGTGGCTATTCGGAGAGGGGGGCAGCTCTTTTCGGTAGAGATGAAGACACCATATTGGCCGTCGTATTTCATAGGTTTCATGTATAAAAGTTAGGTTTTCTGAATGTATGACATTTCAGAGCAACTAAAAGTAACTGAGTAATTTGAGAATCTCTCTAAAACCTGTAATTAGAGGTAGTATACGTGAGAAAAATGTCTAGAAACGTCTTATATGTGCTTAAAAAATGTACGTATTACAGTAATCTGCCGTTTCGAGGTAAGGCGCAGAGAAGATCTATCAACAAGAATTGTTCGTTATATTTTATGTTGTAACTACATGTCAGCAACCGACACATCTACCAGCAGAGTATACAACACGTCTAATACCTTCCTCGTTGCTATGCAGTCACGTTAGTTGCCGCAATGTACGCAGCAGAGTCGTGGACTATATAATTGATGTTCCTAGCACTGGTTCAAGGCTCCTCTGAAGCAAGAATTTTTTCATCAGGAACAGACGACATTTACTGACTCACATTGCTGGCTCTTCGGAAATCGGTGCTGTTATTTATCAAATGACGAACACACCCTATTGTGATAGAATTTTAGCAAGGCCTCCTGAAAGTTGGACGCTGTTTTTTAAATAACATGTCATCATTTTTCCAATGTTACCTGGAGATGAATCTATATCGATGTGAAACTGGTTGTGTCTAAATAAAAACGTGTGAACAGCTATGCTATTTTATCTCAAGACATATGCACCCAGGACTTTATATTATATTATTGAATTTAATTTTCAGTTTTTTTTATGTTTGTGTATTGAATTTTATCAAAATATCACGAATCGTCTACCTTTAAGCAGTAATGCATGGCTGCAATTTGAAGAATCTAGGGGAAAATTTGACAAATTTAAAATTCAAATAAGTTTCCAGTTTTGTGGCTTGATTTGAACTATCTATTTTTTAAAAATCACAAATCGATTTCGTTCATATGATTGGACGTCAGCAGTGCAGATTTCGCGTCATGAGGAGGCATTTAGTCCGCATAGAACATTTAACAGTCAGATCCATCTAACGTATTATATTGTACTTATTATACTACTGAATATTAATCTATTAACAGACCGATTTATCAGTCACCTGCTACTCTTTTTACCCTTTTATTGTCAACTACATCGATTATTACTGTTAGCCATCCCACTCCCGTTTTTCCTTATTTATTTTTACCCTTTCATTATGAGTCTTAGCCATAGATACTTTGTAAGCAGCTCATTGTGAATGATCGCTGTACTTAGTATTTAGTCACCTGCCAGCATGTACATAGATAAAGCAACAATACTAATATGTAAGTGTAAATTTTATCCCTTTATATGAACATATATTTTATTACAATCTGTTTCAAAACTGCAACACTCATTGTATTAGCTTTATAAACTTTCACACTCAGGTCGAATTGTTTTATACTCACAATTCACATTTCTGTAACCGAGTTTTGCACATTTTTATCTGGTTTACTGTATAGAGACCTGGAGAAGGGCACTCAAGCGCCCGAAACCGATCGTAACAAATAATTTTTTAGAAGCAACTGGTTGCTGCATTTTGTCGATTTATAAATAAAAAGGACTTTCTCGTGCTTTTAAATGGACACTAGAAATACGTTTTATTTATATGTTTTATGGATCTGAGTGTATTGAATTTTATCGCCGGCCGCGGTGGCCGAGGGGACTCAGGCGCTCCAGTCACGGTCTGCCCGGCCACTACGGTCGGGGGTTCGAATCCCCCCTCGGGCATGGATATTTGTGCCGTCCTTAGTATAAGGTAATTCATAAGTAGTTTGTAAGTTTAGGGACTGATGACCCCGTAGTTACGTCCCATAAGCTCAACAAACATTTGAACATTTTGAATTTTATCATAATGTATATAAACTGTGGTTGCACTTCTCAGAAAATTATTTGTGATTAGAGACATATCTCTCCGAACTACTGAAGCTATATGAAGCACGTTAATCCTCTCGTGAAAAGAGTGCTATAACCAGTACCGAAGGAAGGTCCGGGCGAGGCGGGCGACCGCCCGGAACGCCAAATTTCAGGGGAGTTTGGGGGGGGGGGGGGCGCCAAAATCCTTGCTCAAGTTATATTATTGTAAAACAGCTAACTAAAAAGGATCTTTTTCATAAATTGTGTAGCAACATTGGTTACTACCTCATGCCATAACAACCCGTTTCTTCTTGAATCTCCTATACAGGAAGTCCCTTCATCCCATCACCTTATTTGTCTATAAAAAAAACTCCGACGACAAAACTAAAGGCTGTTTTTGAGAATTGGGAGTTCTGAGCAACAATAACACACTCTAACAATTACAACCACCGTGGTGTCGACAATTCAGTCCTTGCGAGAAAGCTATGTCGGCCGCTCTAACAATACACACAAACAATATTGAGTTATCGGCAACCAAAAAGAAATTAGTCATGTTTGTACTGTCAAATGTCTCGTGAAAGAAAATTATAAATTGGAAGTCATGTACATGTAGTGCAGGCTTCATGGTGTGCGTGTCCTTCTTTTGTCTCCTCAATTTCGACTCTTAGTAGAAGAATCGTTGCGTTAATGTGTTCTTTATCAACATGTCGGAAAGAAAGAAGCCTTCTGGAAATGTACAAAGAAAAAGAAGAGCACAATTAGCGGCTGAAAATGAGAAACAGGCAGCAGCATTAAAGAAATTCTTTCGTACTTCTGAAACAGACAATAATGGAAATGAAAACGTAGAATCAGAGAATGAGGAAACCAGCAAGAAATAAACAAATATTACAGAAGATAACAACACAGTACAGGTAAGTAGCCCTACATTACGTAACGTAGTTTCGTTTTATTATGTTTAATAGAGAAGAGGTGTGTAGACACGTAGCGTCTTAGCAGGCTGGGATTTGTAGGGTGGCGGCCTCTCAGATAGGCGGCGAACTTCAGGCTCAAAGAAAGTTCTTTCCCCATTGATATAAGTAGCAATAATTTCATTCTACACCAACACTGATGCTTGATACATGTGCCAAAGCTATAAGACTTTTACTCGTTAGATGTGTATTAACCAACTTTAATTAAAGACTTAGCAGAGAAAAAGGCCCGAAAAGTTAACTTTAATTAGCTTTGTAAACAACTCAAAGGACAATTTGCATTAAAACTGTATAAAGATATAAAATTGTATTGTAATTGTGTTACGAAATCTTTGTACAATGCTTTTACAAAATATATTTCTATATTCTTTTGTTCATATATGTATTATCTTTCACAGTTAAGAAGGTTGTTTACGTATATATGAGTAAATAAATGATATATCACGTCATCAATCTTAATTTTATACAAACCGTTGTTTCTTGAATCGTTCTGTAAATTTGTAATCAGTAATGTAGAATATTCTGCATGCTCATGTGTAAATAACTGTCTCCTATATCGTTAACCAAAAGTTACTCTGTGTATTTAACAGACAAAAGTTAAGATCTTACTCAGTTTGATAATAGATTCTTATAGTTATAGAGTTGACGGTGTTATCCTTTAAAAGCAGCTATATGTAAGGTAGGATAGCAAATTTAAAGTCAGTAATACGAATGGGTTGTAGAGGGCGCCATATGGATTCTTTGCCGGGGTGATATTTTCACCTTTCGCCGGCCCTGATAATACCCCACCTACGTAGTAGTGTGACTAAACAAATATTCCAGAAGATAACAACACAGTACAGGTAAATAGGCCTACATTACGTAACGTGTTTTCGTTTTATTACGTTTAATAGAGAAGAGGTGTGTAGACACTTAGCGTCTTAGCAGGCTGGGGTGGGTAGGGTGGCGGCCTCTCAGATAGGCGGCGAACTTCAGGCTCAAAGAAAGTTCTTTTCCCATTGATATAAGTAGCAATAATTTCATTCTACACCAAAACTGATGCATGATACATATACTAAAGCGATAATACTTTTACTCGTTGGATATGTATTAACCAACTTAAGCTGTATTTCAAGCATTCATCTATTAATTGAATAGACGGCCTCCATGGACTAGAGGTTAAAGCGTTGGACTCATGTCTACGTACTCCTGGGTTCAATCCTCGGACTTTCCGTTTATCAACGGCAAGAAAACTGGGGAGTCACGTAAATAAAGATATGACGGTCGCTTGGCCTGCAGAGCCCCTAATACGCCTGTTGGCGGGTAGTGACACGACCGGCTGACCCGCGTTATGTTACCCAGGTGGATGAATTTTTACCACTCGCTATCAGATGGCGTTGGAGCAGGCCCAAGATCTATTGGTCTGCCCTACCAATGATTATTATTACTATTATTATGATCATTATTATTATTAGTAGTAGTAGTGGTATCGTCAACTAGAATTCTGAATAGTTAAAATGTGTGATTGTTGCCGTTAACAGACTCCCGTGGAGTTTCGCTATCACAAATTTTGCAATAGACCCATTATTTCTTAAACGTATCGTAAATAAGTAACATGTATCAGTGAAAGACTACATAGATTATGTTTCTATCCAATACGATTAACGTGACTTTAACCCTCCGTCGGGCGCACCTCCAGATGAAACAAAATCAGGCGCACCCGGCCTGAGAGGCCACCCACATATTTGGTGGACTAGCTCCGCCATGTTTAATCAGATTCAAAATGCGTGTTGGCTAGTCTTGAAGAGGATCTAAAGGAAGGAATTACAGCAAACTTAAAGCATAATAATGGATTTATTGAATACAATACACCTTAAACTAAAGTGACCAAAATTACTAATTTCCCACAAAGAGCATTAAAAATTGGTCGAACAGACATCCATAAAAGTAATGAAGTTCTTTTTAAAGGACATTAGGCAGTCTATTCTGACATGGAATCATCTTTTCTCGCCACATTTGCAACCAAAAACCGATGCTATAGCTCCCAAATCAACAGCTGAAACACAGGTATGGCACAGAACGTATACGTCGCTCAAGCAGATTGGTTGATGACAAGCTGAATATTCGTGATTCTTCATCCTCCTAACTCTTGTTTCAGCCACGCATGGTCGACGTTTTAGCCATTTGGGAGGTAATGTGGGAGAACTTTCCCGTTCCTTGTGGGGTAAAATTTTTTTCAGTCGAGTTTGCAGCCGAATCGACATTCCACATATAATCATAGCATACACAGGCTAAATTGCCCAGTTAAAGTTGATGACACATGGTTTTGCAATTGGTGGCGTCATTTTTAGCAATATCTTTTACACTGCATGTTGTGTAATAATGATGTGACTCTTCACACTATGATTAGTAGAAGGTATCTATTTAGACTACTTCGTCGTCTTATCGTTTCCAAAATAAAAACTCCTCACATATTTTCTTCTCTTCTTCATATTCCCGAGCTGTTCCCTAAACTTCCTGTTCAGCTGCTGAGTCCTCCTTGCCTTCTCCTACCTCATTCTCAGAGTGGGTGTCTCTCTCATCGACTAAATCTTCGAGCGCGGCTGGATCTTCAGCAGTTTCGTCCTCGAGGAAGCGCATTATTTCCACAAGATCATTGGCTTAGAGGCATAATATACTTTTCTGGACATTTCAGCAGAAAATATGGATGTGATAACGTAGGAAAATAAAGGAAAACTGAATTTAGAACTCAACCAGGCGCACTCAGTCTGAAGGGCCAGGGTCGTCAAAGTCTTCTTTTTTCCGAATGTAACGGTGAAAATCACAGAGGGACAGACTTAGTTTGATTGAAACGAAGTAATAAAATAAAAGTATCTTGAAAAATCTCACCTTAAAAACTATAACGTAATCGGGCGCAGACGGCCTGTGAGGCCCAAGGAGTTCCCCGTGATCCGCGTGGAAATCGATGGCAGCCTGCGGATCGGCACTGTGTGAGGTTCCCAAAGTTACGCGAGTAAACGGAGAGGCGGGCCGCTGGGCCACCACTGTTAAGCACGGGAATCAAAAAAGTGTTTTGCTGGCCTGTGAGGCCGACTGCGCCCGACGGAGGGTTAAAAAAAAAAAGAACTGTTCGGACTTCGGCAGCTAATTTGAATGCATTCGCATCTACTTTATGAATGCGCTGACTCTTGATGATTTTCACAACACAAAGTTGTTAATGAATACGGAGAGAACTTTAATTTTTCTGTACAGTTAGCAAAAGGAAAAAAAAAATGTAGCCATTCTTACCTAGATTCTGTAAGAATCGCCCAATTTCTTGTTTTCCTAACTGTACATTTTAGTATATCGTTAACCAAAACTTACTCTGTGTATTTAACTGACAAAAGTTAGGTTATTACTCAGTTTGATAATTGATTCTTATAGAGTTCAAGGAGTTATCCCTTAAGAGCAGCTATCTGTAAGGTAGCACAGCAAATTTAAAGTCAGTAATACCAATGGGCTGTAGGGGGCGCCATATGGATTCTTTGCCCGGGTGATATTTTGCCCTTCCGCCGGCCCTGGCCTTAACTGAGCACCCTCTCTAGCCACAGATGTTTCAACGGTGGTGAGCAGTACTGCAGCGGAGTCCCTCTCGTCGATGGCCAGTGTTCAGGCCAGAGGCCACAGTGTCTGCAGCGGTAGTCGCGTCGTAACTACAGGCATTTCTTCTGCCGCCTCCGCCGTCTGTCTGAAGGACTCCCGCACCGCCTGCTCCTGAGTCCTGTTATGGTTCTGACGTCACGCCCACCGCGGTGCTAAGTGTCCTTAAACGCAGGCGCCGCCTCCCTAAATCACGCCCGCCCCCGACCCCACCTCCTCCGCCCCCGCCGCCCCCAGTGGGGGTGGGATTAGCCGCAGCCGCCCCCGCCGCCCCCAGCCCTCTAACTACCGACCCGCAGTTGGCGCCCGCGAGTTCCTGCCGCTGCCACCGCAGCGCCACCGTCGCCGGGGGCCCAGTCTCGGCAGTTAGTGCCGGCTTTCGATGAAACATTAAATTTTAATGCCGTCTTTAGCCGGCCCAGTTAAGATAAGTCCTCCTCGCAATTGCTGCTGCAGTAGAGGAGCGCGCGAGAAGACGAGGCACCGGGGGCGCACTTTCTCTGCGGACTCCAGTCGTTTCCAGGAGGGTCTCTATCAGCGGGCTCTGGAACCGCCGCCGCTGGGACCCTCCGGTGCTTAAGACCGCCTGCTGGCGACAAATTCTGTCCGGAGTCTCCGAGTAGACTCGCGGTCTCGGCGTAACTCCTGGTGCTTCAGACCGGCTACCAGAGACAAATTTTCTTCGGACCATCCAATGACTCTGGCGCTTTATCAAACCTTGCTAAGTAGAAGAAGGCAATCGAAAATGTACAACCACGGGTATATTTAAAGACTAACTGAAAACCCGGCGCTGCCCGTGTATTTATTTATTTATTCCTGCCATTTTTCAGTTATATATTCATTTTTATACGATCTGTACCTGTGTAAAATCCCTTGGGAATACAATTAGTAGTAAAACAGTAATAGATTAAACTTGGTGCATGATGGGGCGGTTTTGTATGAACGTTACTGTTTATGTGCTCATATCTCATGAACTACATATCAAATTATGATACAATTTAGATGGTACACTCAACTAAATGCGTGTATACTGTCCGTAAAATTTCCTGCGGCTTCAATTGCAGTGAGTGCTCAGCTACGATCTACTCTCTTCTGCAAGAAGGAACTAAGTACCAAGACTAAGTCAGCAGTGCACCGCTCTATCTTTCGACCAACTTTGTTGTATGGGAGTGAAAGTTGGGTGGATACAGGTTACCTTATTCATAAGGTAGAGGTTACAGATATGAAAGTAGCAAGAATGATAGCATGTACTAATAGATGGGAACAATGGCAGGAGGGTGTCCATAATGAGGAAATCAAAGAAAAACTGGGAATGAACACCATAGATGAAGCAGTTATAGCGAACAGAATGAGCTGGTGGGGTCATGTTACACGCATGGGAGAAGCAAGGTTACCTAAGAGACTCATGAGTTCGGCAGCGGAGGGTAAGAAGAGTCGAGGTAGACCAAGAAGATAGTACTTGGATTCGGTGCAGAATGATTTTGAAGTGAAAGGCATAACATCAGACGAGGCATCAATGTCAGCATTGAATAGGGGATCATGGAGTAATTTTATTAGAGGTACTTTGCTCCAGACTGAACGCTGAAAGGCATAATCAGTCTCTAATCATGATGATGATAATGATGATGATGATGATGATACAATTTTTAGTGTACAAATTATAAATTGTTACGTCATACCGAAAGCCGTAGTTTTAGTCCATGAACAGCGGAACGTTACTGTTTATGTGCTCATATCTCATGATATACGTGTCGTACTGTGATACAGTTTAGAGGGTACATTCAACTATATATGTGTGTACTGTCTGTAAAATTTCCTGCGGCTAAAATTATAAATTATAGTATCATACCGAATGCCGAACTTATACTCCATAAACAGCGGAAAGTAGTAAGCGAGAAACTTTTTTCATTTCATCATTTTACTATGGTTGCCAGCGAGAAAAAGTTTAATAAATGGTTGAAATTATGTTTAAAGTTTGTTGCAAGTCTCTAAGTACTGTCATTCTCGTGCAGTGTATTTCGAAAGTCTCGCCGCATTATATGGTATTTCTATTGGTTATGACGTAATGTCCTTTGAACCACGCGCCGTATGTGATACTTAACCATGCAGCAATTGGTACCTCACGGTAAGGAATGTGTGTACAAAATTTGGTTGAAATCGGTCCAATGGTTTACGAGAAAATGAGCAGCATTGTCGCAAAATGCAGCAGTTTTTCGCGCATCTCATTGTTTATCACGTCATATCTCGCGAACTATATGTCGTATGTGATTCTTACACTTACGGCGACCGTCCTCATGGATTGAAGCTTACGTGTACAAAATTTCATAAAGATTGGAACAAAACTGTAGATTTGTATGCAACCCGTACAAACATACGGACACTCTGCTGTATATATTAGCTGAAATGCAAAAGGAATATATCAAACTTAATATAAATGTCTTGACCACACATTGCACTTCATTTTGGCCTTTACGTTTTACGACTGTCGTCAGTTTAGAACGCTAAGATTTGTTAAAAAATTCCCCACTAAATAATCTTATATACAAATATCTGAAAACCCGTTTGTTGTCTTCAGTCCGAAGGTTTGATGTAGCTCTCCCTGCTATCATGTCCAGTGCAAGCCTCTTCATCTGAGAATACGAACGGCAACCTACATCCTTTTGAATCTGCTTACTGTATTCGGTCTCCCTCTAAGATGCTAACTTAAAGATTCCTTTATGTCTCAGAACGTGTCCCTTCCCTTAGTCAGGATATGCCAGAATTTCTTTTTCTCCCAACTTCTGTTCAGCACCTATTCATTAGTTACATGATATGCCCATCTAATCTTCATCATTCGTCTGTAGCACCACATTTCGAAAGCTTCTATCATGTTTTTGTCTGAACTCCTTATCGTCCACGTTTCACTCTCATACAATGCTACACTCCAGACAAATGCTTTCAGAAAATGCTGTGTCAACAAATGTTGTTTCTTCAGTAATGCTTTTCTTCCAATAGCAATTCTGCATTTTATATCTTTTTGATTTCGATCATCAGAAGTTATCTTACTACCCAAAAATCTCATCTACTACTTTTATTATTCAAATGTTTGTAGAGCTTATGGGACTTCAGGGTCATCAGTCGCTAAACGTACAAACTACTTATGAACTACCTTACACTAAAGACGGCACAAACATCCATGCCAGAGTGGGCATTCGAATTCTCAATGGGAAACGACCTCGCGCATCGTAGCATAGCGCCACAATGCGCTCGGTCGCTCCGCCGTGGCTACTGTTATTGTCTCATTACCTAATCTAATTCCTTCAGCATCGCCTTATTTTCTGACACTACATTCCACTACCCTAGTTTTACTCTCGTTAATGTTCATCTTATATCTTCCTTTCAAGATACTGTCCATTCCACTTAATTGCTCTTCCAGGGCCTTTGCTGCCTAATGTACAAATGTTTGTACAGCTTATGGGAATTATCTGCAGGGTCATCAGTCCCTAAACTTACAAACTACTTATGTACTAACCTAAACGAAAGGCAACACAAACATCCATGCCCGAGAGAGGATGCCAATCTCCAACGTGGAAGGTCGCGCGATCCGTAACGTGGCGCTCCAGACCACTCGGCCACTCCCGCGCGGACATAGAACTATTGTCATCAGCAAACCGCAACGTTTTTATTTCCTCTCCCTTTATTTTCCTTGACACACTTCTCCTTGCATTCTTCCACTACTAGCTCTGTGTACAGATTGAACATTGGGGAAAGGCTCCAACCCTGTCTTACTCCCTTTCCAACCACTTCGACCCTTTCATGCCCTTCTACTTTAATAATTGCTGTCTGGTTTTGTACAAGTTGAAAGAGTTTATTCCTGTCAACATTTCAAAAACTTTCTCCAGATGCACAAACGCTAAAAACGTTAGTTTTGCTTTCCTTAACCTATCTTATAAGAAAAGTCGTAATGTGAATATTGCCTCACGTTTTCCTACATTTCTCGTAAATCCAAACTGATCTTTCCCAAGGTCGGATTCCACCAGTTTTTCTATTCGTCTGTAAATAACTCGTCTTACTATTTTGCAATCATGACTTGTTAAACTGATAGTTCCGTAATTTTCACATTTGTCTGCACTTGCTTTCTTTGGAATTCACTATGTTCTTCTTGAAGTCTGAAGATATTTGCTGTGTCTTATACATCTTGCATACCAGGTGGAACAGTTTCTTCGTGACTGGCTCTCCTAACGATAATAACAGTTCAGACGGAACACCAAATAGTCCATGGGCCTTGTTTCTACTCGTATCTTTTAGTGTTCTGTCAAATTCTACTGGCATTGTCGTATCTCCTATTCATCATTCTCTACTTCGTCTTCCATTTCTAGAATACTGTCTTTAAGTTAATTTCCTTTGTACAGACCTACATATTCCTTCCACCTTTCAGGTTTCACTTCTTTGCTTAGTACTGGTTTTCTATCTGAGGTCTTGATATTCTTGCCACTTATTTTCTTGTCTCCAAAAGTCTCTTTTACTTTCCTGCAGGCGGTATCTATCTTTCCCCTAATTCTTCTACGGTCTTGTATTTCTCCTCAAGCCACTCCTACTTATATATTTATATATTCAAGCCTTTAGTTAGTACTTCTCATCTCCCTTTTCTCTCTCTCACTGTCCACAATGTTCGGAGATTAGTCCTGTAGCATAAAGGTAGATTAAGTTGTGGTACCTTTGCCTTGAGGTCTGTCGTCGTACTAACAACACCCTAAAAACATAAGGCAATGTACTGTTAGGGCAAGAACGATGTGGAACAGCTACAGGTGTACCCATTGTTGAGCCTCACACACCTGAACATATGTGTATCTTCTGAAAGAACGCGATTTTAGTCACAAAAACATTTTTTCTGAAAATAATACGCTTATTTCGTATATCTCGGAAAATTCTTTTACGATATGGATAAATTCAGAATTTGGAGAGGGATTTCAATTTTTAAAGTTTATCGTTGTACTCGTGTTTTCAGAAAAAAATGTGATTTAACATAATAGGTATGTTTTACTTTCCATTAAACTAATGAAATTTATATTTAATGGTTCCAGTATTCGGACTAGACGAACAAAAGAAGATTACGAGGGATTACCGAGGTGGACGTCAACTAACTTGACAATCCACATCGTTACGAAATCAACTCTACCAACGACTGATCTCACTGCCCCATGCGAGTATTTAAAACCTCTTTCAAAACTTCAAAGTATTGTTTCTAGAGAAATTATAATAGTTGCATAGAATGGCTTTGGGTCATTCTGTAAGAATAGCACCATCGTACTCCAGAACGATTCATAAGGTTAGATTTTAACCACCTTGACATCTACAGACAAGTTCTCTCATTTTCTCTACGCAAAAGAAAATTAGGGGATCACATGAGAAATCATACACAATATACCGGTACATGTGGTAAAGTATTTTACTTAGATATTGGTTACAATTGTAATGATACAACTGTTTACGATACAGTACGATATTTCTTAAGTCAACTCTTTACTTCAGGATTGCATGACGTTTATTTACAGCGAGACACCATAGGGCTATCACAACAGTGAAAGTGTCATTCTGTTACCCTCAAATATTGCGACTGGCCACCTCTTACGGTTAGTACAGTTGCACACGTGAGTGGCATGGACAGTATGAGGTTATCCATCAGCTCGTGAGGGATATTTGAGCATTCTTCCATGAGTGCAATATCCAGCTCTGCAACCGTTGTGGGAAGTGCTGGTCTCACTGCGATGCGTCTTCCAAGCGCACATAAAACGTGGTCAGTTGGGATAAATCCGGTGAACAAGCTGGCCACTCCATTAGTTCAATTCCCTCAGCTTCAAACACATTTTTCACCATTGCAACTCTCTAGGGACGAGTGTTGTCGTCCATCAGAAGGAACCCATCTCCTATGGCACATGAAAATGTTAAAAGATCTAGTCTCTATACCGCTGACCAGTGAAGGCACCATTCTGAATGATGTAGGGATCCGTATGTCCGCCAATATTGACTCCTACCAAGACTGCCATGAGATGGTGACTTTTCCTGCACTTAAGTAGGATTGTTCTGGGGTACACCATGTCTCCAGATGAGGGACAATTGTTGGGCTGAACACAAAATCTTATCTGTGAAAATGCAGCGACAATTGTCCTCTTGCTGCCTGGTGGGAGCATTGCATATGTTTTGCTGAATGTCTGCTGTCTTGACCGGCTGTTAACCAAAGTCATCTCTGGTATTCTTTTAACGGTTGCTGTTGTCTAAAGTCGTGTCCTGATTCTGGAAATTACACTTGGGGACACTCCTATAGATGCAGCAACCTCTCTCTCTCTCTCTTTGTCTGTCCCGTTTCCAATCTCCCTACGGCTCTTCATGTCAAAGCTTTGTGTGAGTCAAGTTGTTGTTGCATTGCACTACCTGCTCACGACAGTATCTGAAGCCAACTGCTAGTGTAATCCGTTGGTACAATAAAGACAAGTCAACAGCGAACGCCTGTTTGCAGCAACTTTCCGTTATTACCACTATCTCGGTTGCTATAATGTAATGTAATGTCTGCAGTCCGTAGGTCTGACAGAAAGACGTCGAATCATTTTAGTTCATTCTGCTGATGGCTATACTTCAGAACCCATATGTCTCAACTGGTGCCCTACTTTAAAAAACATCATTCTTATGTTCGTTTTGTTTCATTGTTTTTAAAAGCCATTCCTTTTTACATCATGTAGAAGGTATTCCTTTAATTAATCTTAAACTATTACAAATGAGGAAATTCTTTCATTAGAGACTCTAACAATATCTATCTATGTACAGATGTCAGCTTTATATGTTGTTAGAGCCTGTAACGAAATAATTTCACCATTTGTAATAGTTAAAGATTAATTACCGGTAAAGGAAAACCTTCTACATTATGCAAATTAGAAGGGCTTTTAGAATCAATCATAACAGTTTATTGTACATTAGACGTTGCTGTACTCAGTGAAAATGATATTGACTTTGATATAAAATATCTTGTTGATTTCCTGTTTATGGCAGCAACTGCCAAAACCATCAGAATATAACAAATAGAAATATTTTGCAGCCTTGGCATAAGAATGATTTTGGCCCACTTTAGGTTACGGTAGTAACACTAAAAGTGGGCCTTTGCTATCGTCTTTTGACAGCTCGAAACTAAAATGAAAATAACGGCTTAACCGTTCATCTGACACGAAAATTGAATAACCGAATTTGTAGAGGAGAAAATTCTCTACAACATTGCTCTCTTCTGTTTTTTCTACATATCACATCGTTTGAGAGATATTTGCAAAAATAACGGCGATTTTACAACGTCCTTTGATTCTACGAAAACCAGCCCTACGGTCGGAGGTTCGAATCCCACCTCGGGCATGGATATTTGTGCCGTCCTTAGGATTAGCTAGTTCATAAGTAGTTTGTAAGTTTAGGGACTGATGACCCCGTAGTTAAGTCCCATAGACTCTACAAACATTTGAAAACCAGCCGTTCGGAGATGTCACGTGACATTCCTTGCCCAGAACTCTCTCTGGCATACCCCATCTTGCGATGCGTATTTGACGATTTTCTCATTTTAACTTTCACGTTGTCATTTAAAAACAATGGCGCACTGAACAATTAAAAAAAAACACGTCGATCTTCGTACGATAAATGATAAACTAGTGTCTAAAAATGCCATATTACCATCAGTGGGAGAGATATTAAAATGATAGTTTAAAGATGTAAGAGTACAGAAAAGAGTATGTTTGTCAAAGCTAAGCTCAAATAGGCCTATCATATAATTTTGGCTGTTTGTTAAAATATGGTCAGGAAGAATATTGGTTACACGGCCTCCCGCATCGGAGGTTTGAATCCTTCCTCGGGCATGCATGTGTGTGTTGTCCGTAGTTTAAGTAGTTTGTAAGCTAAGGACTAATAACCCAGTAGTTGAGTCTGATAGATTTACAAACACATGAACATTTAAAAGAATATTACGTATTGGCTGCATAGATATTATCACATTAGTAGAGTCGTAATCGTATCACCATAGTTTTTTATTATGTACATTAATATTTTTGTCCAAAATGTTTGCAAGAAAATTTTTTTCAACGTACAACACGTCTGTAGATTGCCACCTAGAAACATGACCCCCTTATTATATATATATTTGACGGATTACAGCGTTGAAATGAGTTAAATAAATCGCAATTTGCGATGTTATGGCTTCACTGCATTAGGTTTAGATGGAATACCAAACTGTGGCGAATGATATTTGTGCCCGGCCGGGATTCGAACCCTGGATCTCCTGCTTACTGGGAAGACGCGTTGACCACTCCGCCACCGAGGACACAGCGACTAGCCCGACTGCAGAGGACTCTTCCCTGCACGTCTGCTGTCACACACAAATCTCCATTCGCCACGCTGTCTCTTTCCTATAACACAGCCTATTTGTTCTATAATGCTCGCAGTCACAGTATTGTATTCCCGCATCAGGGAGAACAGACCCCCCCTAATTGTTTTGCCTATCGTACTAGATAGATATAATGGTGCCATAGGAGACTATAAGGAATCGTTAACAAATTTTACGAGTAGATGAACGGTTTATTTGCAATTAAAATTACATTACAAACGGATTTTTTTTGGCATTACTGACGTATTTCTTGTCCGAAATATTTGGAAAAGCGAGGTTCTGGTAGCCAACAATTATGTCTGTAAAATTTGGTGCCTATCGGTTTAACGGCGGCCGGCCGCGGTGGCCGAGGGGACTGAGGCGCTCCAGTCACGATCTGCACGGCCACTATGGTCGGGGGTTCGAATCCCCCCTTGGGCATTGATATTTGTGCCGTCCTTAGTGTTAGTTAGTTCATAAGTAGTTTGTAAGTTAAGGGACTGATGACCCCGTAGTTAAGTCCGTTAAGTTATACAAACATTTGAAACGTTTGGTTTAACGGTTCGACCTAAAAAGTGGGAACAAGTTACAGCCAGCCAGACAACATCAAAACACCGTTATTTTTGCAAATATCTCTGCAACGATGCAAGATATGAAAAAAAAAAACCATAATAGAGCGAAGTTTTAGAGAATTTTCCCCTCTACCGGTTAGGTTCTCTACTAATTAGGTTATTCAATTTTCGTTTCTGATGAACGGTTCGTTTGGAATTACTATTATATTACAAACGGCTTTTTTGTATTACTACCGAATGTTTTGTCCGAAGAATTTGGAAAAGGGAGGTTCTGGTCTCTAGCGGCCTACAATTATGTGTTCGTCTTAAAACAGGGAACACGTTACGGACTGACAGACCGACAGACAGACAGACATCCCAAAATCGCCGTTACTTTTGCAAATATCTCTGAAACGATACGAGATACGAAAAAAAAAAACATAAGAGAGCGAAGTTGTAGAGAATATTCTCCTCTAAATTACGTTATTCAATTTTCGTGTCAGATGAATGGTTAAGCCGTTATTTTCATTTAAATTTCGAGCTGTCAAAGGACGATGGCATAGGCCCACTTTTAGTGCCGGCCGCGGTGGCCGAGGAGACTGAGGCGAGTCAGTCACGGTCTGCACGGCCACTACGGTCGGGGATTCGAATCCCCCCTCGGGCATGGATATTTGCGCCGTCCTTAGTGTTAGCTAGTTCATAAGTAGTTTGTAAGTTTAGGGACTGATGACCCCGTAGTTAACTCCCATAAGCTATACAAACATTTGAACATTTTTGAACCACTTTTAGTCTTACTAACGTAACCTAAAGTGGGCCAATGTTATTGGCTTTCATGTAAAATATCTTGTTGATTTTCTGTTGATGGCAGTGACTGCCAAAACCACTAGAATATAAGAAATAGAAATATTTTGCAGACTTGGCACAAGAATGATTTTTTCAAAGTACAACACGGCTGTAGATTGCCACCTAGAAACATGACCCCCTAATTGCAATGAAGGCTTTCACGACCGGATGTCATAGTTGCTGGTAGGACTTCCGGGTTATAAGGCCGTGGTCCATAAAACTTTTCAGTTTCACCTGGCGTTTCGTCCAGACCTGCGCCGGACATCTTCAGAGGTCTTCTTACTTGCGTTGAGTCTTGCCGGCAATAAACTGAAATGTTTTATGGGCCACGGCCTTATAACCAGCAACTATGACCCTCTAAATGTATTGTCCATTGTATCAGTTACGTGTAATCGTGCCACGGGAGACTATAATGAATCGTGAACAAATTTTATGAATCGATTCGGAATGTGTGAATGAATCGCAGGAATCGATTCTTGAGACACAATCGTGTTACCCAAATCGACTCGGAATGTGTGATTGAATCGTAGGGATAGATTCCTGAAGAAGAATCGCGTTGTCCAACTCCACTGGCTGGGAGCAGTGACGTCACCCCTACAGTTCCCGTCGTCCAATACAGTCGGGTGCCGCGCGACCCTTCCGGGTCGACCACCTCGGGAGCTCTGGATGAGCGATGGCTTGTTTTTGCCGCTGCCGGATACACCCTCTCCCCCCTTCCTCCCCCTAATGATCGGCAGCTCAGAGCGGCCAAAAACCACCGCTGTCCGCTGTCCGCCGGCCGCTGGCGGTCTGTCGCGCGTCCATCTGCCGCCGCCCCCAGAGCGACCTCCTGGGCCGGTGTCCCTTTTTCCGTCGCGTCGGCCTCCGCAGCTGCCACTGAGCAGCTAGCTTTCCCCGGCTGCGGCGGCTGGGAATCCATTAGACGCCGTGTGGAGCCGGGACCAGGCGCGCGGCCTATATTGGCGCCGGCGGATGATTAATGCCAGCTGCTGCAGAGTTGGGCTGCGCCCGTCTCCCGTCGCCCGTCGCTCCCTCCTGTCGCCGCCGCGGCCTCATTTCCAGCCGCGCTCTGCAAATGCGCGCAACTTCGCCTCGCGCGAAAACTTCTCGGCAGGTTGCGACCGTCGGAAACGAGACAGACTGCCACTAGAGCACGTGTGGCGTGAACCGTTTGAGAGAGCTCGGGTGCCATGTATCACAGAAACAGCAATAACTCCGGAAACTGATTCGCACTATAGCAGCACCCCCTATAGAAGAAAACCTGCGCACGACGTCACAACATGGCGGCGGTGAGAGGCTTATAGTCCTCTGAAAGATTGCAAACATTAGCAGTGCACGCTGTTTATAGAGCATTCTTTCGTTCAAGGGTGTATTTATTACGTAAATTGGTGTTGTGTACGGTGTGATAGCTACGCAGGACGATTTGTGTGTGTGAGTAACTCAACTGCGGGTGCTATTTATAATAGCAATCTGAATACCAATCTATTACTCTGAATTACGCTGCAATAACTTTAATTTACTAAAAATTTTGAAAAATGAGAAAATTCTGCCTGGTAACAAATTATTAAAATTACGTAACGATGAAAAATGTTGGAATATCGTGATTCTAATGCTATGGTCGCTATATGGTGTTCAGAACGCGCGTGGCTGGCCGCGCGTTACGCAGTGTTTTTCCCGCAGGCTCCACCGTTGGCTCCTCCCCTCCACGCTTCCCTTATCGCTCCGTCTCTACGATCGGAAGCGCCTTCTTATATGACGCCGACGATAGTCAGCTGCCCCTATAGAAGAAAGCCTGCGCACGACGTCACGGCGGCGGTGAGAGGCTTAGAGTCCTCTGAAAGATTCTTTCGTTCAAGGGTGTATTTATTACGTAAATTGGTGTTGTGTGATCGCTACGCTGGACGATTTACGTCTGTGAGAACAACGTGTGATCTCTTTTTTACTGACAAAATGCCGTTTCGCTGTTCTGTGCCGAAATGTAGAGGAAATTACGACTGTGGCCCAAAATTTACCGTCTTTAAACGGCAAAAATACCGGAGTTTTGACACCCTCCATTGAAATAAAGAAAACCAGCCGTTCGCAGATGTCACGTGACATTCCTCGCCCGGAACTCTGTGGCATACGCAATCTTGCGTTGCGTATTTGATGATTTTCTTATTGTAGCTTACATGTTGTCATTTCAAAGCAATGACACACTGAAGAATTAACAAAAGACGTCGTCCTTCTTATGATAAATGCTAATCTAGTGTCTACAAATACTATATTAGCATCAGTCAACAACGACCATGAATAGTATGAAATTAAAGAATACAACTTCTAACTTTCAGCTGTAGCATAGTTGGCAATGCGTTGGACTCTGGCGCTGAAGGTCAGTGGCTCGAAACCCGCCACTGTCCAAATTTTTATTTCCTAAAAGGGTTCCAGACATTCTTATTAATTAATTTCTTATTATTTAGAGTACTATTTTGGTCGAAAATGTTTGCAAAAACTTATAAAACTACAAATCTAAAGTGGGCCGTAAAAAACGTCAGTGCGATTTTTTTTCTCAATGCTTCCGGTTTCTGTCATTTACCATTATCAAGCGTTAGCAGAGATTAGCTAACAGCTTAACATGTCGTAATACAAGAATTCAAAATTGTAACATAAGTATTTCTTGTCATTGTTCTAGTTATTGATATTACCACAGTGGCTGACTGCTGCCTGTGGTAATATCAATGACTAGAGCAATGACAACAAATACTTATGTTACAATTTTGAATTCTTGTGTTACGACATGTTAAGCTATTAGCTAATTTCTGCTAACGCTTGATAATGGTAAATGACAGAAACCGGTAGCACAGAGAAAAAATAAACAGCTATGGTCAATTTGCCGTTCTGCAATAATTTGTTAAGAGGCAGAATTTTCTCATTTTTCACAATTTTTAGTAAATTCAAATTATAGCAGCGTAATTCAGAGTAATAGTATCCAGAGAATACTTAGGTCAAAACATCTCGTATGTCAGAGATCATTTGTCAGATTGCTATTATAAATAGTACCCGCAGTTGAGTTCCTCTCTATGTGCTCAGCTTTCTCTATGTGCTTAGCTCTCTACGTGTTTAGCTCTCTATGTCACTAGATTTCACTACGTGCCTAGCTCTCAGTTTGACTAGCTCTCAGTACTTAGCATGAAGTATTATACGCAGTTTAATTCCAAGATACGGAAAAAACCCGAGAAAATATAAAATATTTTTATAAAATTTTACATCGTTATCTTACGCGAAAGCGAACATTATCTTTCGACTTTCATGTGGATAGGCTAGGACGGAAGAATTAGAAACTTCTGCCTCCCGTAATAAACTCATGTACATTCGTGAGATTGAAATTTGAACTTATTTGGCAATTTAATGCAATAACTTTGCAAAGACGTATCTTCAAGAATTAAAGTTCGTAATCAATGTATAGGATCCACAGAGATTAATACAAACAAACTTTGACGAAAATAATCACTAATTATCAAAGTGTGTACTGTGAAAGTGTTGTGAATGTAACTATTGATTTCAGAATAGAGAATCTATGAACCTTAAGAAAGTCTTAAACAGTTATTCGAGTATTTAGTTCCCTAATATTGTCCCAGCATATTCTAAATGTGAAAATATATCTGTGACGTTCCTAAGAAATTAATTAATGTTTGAAGGAATATATCTAACAGTTTGGTTCAGCAGAAATTTGTGATGAAATTTTCTAAAGAATAAGTCTATAAAGGAAAAGGATCAGGCAAAACGAGCGTCAAATTATTTGAACTACCGGGACTCAATGATTCTAATTTTTATTCTTTGGTTTATTAAATATCAGCCCCTGAGAAACGGTTTTTCGCGCTCTAACATTTCAAAAAGTATTTAAGTTTAAATGAAATCTGGAACCAATATTCACAATGAGAAATTCGACAAAAATATAAATTTTATTAACTGCGAAGTAGTACCAGCTCTACCAACTTGAATTTCATATTGAGGTGACAAATAAAATTTTGAACCTATTCATCCAATACAACTGTGAAAATCAAGAAGTAATCTACAGCTTAAAAATCGCAAGCTAAAGCCAAATATAAAACGAAAACATAACTGTCGCCCTAGTCACCAAACCATGTCGCCGCCCAGTCACAATACTGAACGAATACTATTGGCTGCCAGTGCGGTGATGGAGGGGGCTGCGCAAAACGACGGGAAACCGGTGCCCCTTCATACGTGACGCGGACTATAGAACGTCGGTACCTTCAGAAGTAAGGCAACATTCTCTCTTTGGCTCGGAAGCACAGTGATAGAATTGAAAGGTCCCGACTACGATCCCTGCAGGGTCCTAGGATTTTTATCTGTTACTTTCCACATCTACGTATATAATCCGCAATGCGCTGTAAGGCGCTTGGCGGAGAGTACACTGTACCACTACTAGGCATTTCCTCTCCTATTCCATTCCCAAATAGGACGAGGGAAACAAGAATATCTATAAGCCTCTCTATGAGCTCTAATTTTTCTTGTCTTTGTGATCTTCACACGAAATGTAAGTTGGCGGCAGGAAGATCGATATACTCTCAGCTTCAAATACCGGCCCTCTAAATGTCCTCAACAGAATTTCTCGGAAAGCCCATCGTCTTGCCTCCAGCGATCCCCATCTGAAATCGCTGAGCATGTCTGTGACACTCTCGCATTAGTCGAACGTACCATGTCTTCCCTTAAGCTGATCTGCCCTGGGTCCTAACCACTTGAGCAATACTGAAGACCACGACGTACAATCTTTTCATGTGCAGTCTCCTTTACAGAATTCTCCCAATAAACCGAAATCGGCTGTCTGCCTTATTAACAACTGTCTTTACATGTTCGTTCCACTTCATATCGTTGTGCAGTGTTAGACCTAGATATGTGAATGATGTGACTGCATCAAGAAACTCACTACTTTTGCTGTATTGAACATTATGGGAGTGTTTTTCCTTGTCATTTGCATCGCCTCATATTCTTCCACATTTAGCGCTAGTTGTCATTCTTTACACCAACTAGACATATTGTTTAAGTTGTCGTGTATACTATTACAGTCAAGGATGGCACGAATTCCATATACCACCGCATCATCAGCACTTTCTACTTCTTTCAACTATGAGAATGTTGCTAATGAGAAAAGTATCGAATAGCACATCGGTCGGAATTTACATTAAATAAGTCCCATTTTAACTGGCTGTATAAGACAGTTCGAAAGTGTAAGGAAGGCAGCGGCATACCACCTCCACACAGGATCATGCATAGTGGTGTTCAAACCAATTTTCGGATTGTTGAGTGCTTTGCTTATACGATGAGTAAATAATCAAAACGTGCAATATCCGTTGATTCAAATTTTTCAGGACAAGCGGGAAACTGATATCTGCTAAACTACTCAATAAAATTTTAAGCTGTTTTCACTGATCCGTTTTGAGGTATTGAAGTAAAATATACGAGGCGCGTCCAGAAAGTAAGTTCTGTTTGGTAATAAAATGAAATTGTACACAGATACAGAAGAAATGTTTATTGCACAAAATTCTACAACTCTTAAACTACTTTTCCACATAACTGCCGAAATTTTGCAGGCATTTGTCATAGCGTGGCACCAGGTTTTGTATACCTTCTTCATAGAAATCTGCCGCCTGTGTCTTCAACCAGTTTGAAACAGTTTCTTTCAGCTCGTCGTCATTGGTGAAGTGATGAGCACTAACTGTAAACCTACGGTTTTCTTGGATCTTGTCATAAATCGCGTGAACCAGTTCTTCAGTAACCAAAGGTGGACGCCCAATTCTTTCTTCATCGTGCACATCACTACGCCCGCCATTGAACTGTCGGATCCATCTTCTCACCATCGAATCACTCATCGTATTTGGTCCGTAAATATCGCAAATTTGCCGATAAATTTCACTTTGTTTCACTTTCCTCGCATTCAGAAACCGAATCACCGACCTGATTTCCCAGGTGGCGGGATTTTCAATCAATGCCGACATTTCAAACAAGCACAACAAATTGTAAAATGTAAACTTTCACGGCCGGAATGATCAAAATTACTAAAAATTTCCGGGCTGTTATGCTGTGGTCTAGTGGATTTATTATTAAAACCCAACGTTTCGTCCCCGACTGCGAAGGACATTCTCAAGGAGGATCGTGGCACTTTTGGATGTCCGATTCACACCCTGGCTCGCGACTGACTGAAGCCAAATTCCGTTTACGAGGGCTCCCACGCAGAGGTGTGACGTCAGATATTTTTGATATGCGCGCTCAATTCCTCGTTGCCGATTGCCTCCGTCCGTTAACATCGTACCCTGGTGGAAGATTGTTACATTTCTTCTTCAAAACCGGAATCCAGATATCATTTAGTTTCTCGCCCTCCTCCATCCTATTGAAATTATTGGGGTGTTTTACAATCTCTGTAGCCTACCGGTACAGTCTTTCGTGGTATCCATTTGTGGCGGCTAAAAACTGAGTCTTATCAAATTGAATAAGGTGGTCCCCTGGTTGAAAAACATGTTCAGCAACAGAAATGTAACAATCTTCCACCATGGGACGATATTAACGGACGGAGGCAATCGGCAACGACGAATTGAGCGCGCATATCAAAAATATCTGACGTCACACCTCTGCGTGGGAGCCCTCGTAAACGGAATTTGGCTTCAGTCAGTCGCGAGCCAGGGTGTGAATCGGACATCCAAAAGTGCCACGATCCCCCTTGAGAATGTCCTCCGCAGTCGGCGACGAAACGTTGGGTTTTCGAAATAAATCCACTAGACCACGGCATAACATCCCGGAAATTTTTAGTAATTTTAAGCACAACAAAGCGTACGTAACTGACTACGATATCGAAATGGTGCACGTTCTACAGCGCATGTGCGGAACTGCAATCTCAGCGCTGCAGCGGAGATAAATTGAAAAGGAACTAACTTTCTGGACGCGCCTCGTACATTGCAAAATATCTTTTTAGTTACGTTAGAACATCGATTATATTTCAGACAATTTACGTTTCGATGCGTTTTTAGTAACAAACCTTCATTACTTCACATTAACTTTTATATTTGAGAATGTTACATTAGACCAGGCATGGCCAACATTTCCGCCCGGCGGACGCGCCGGCCGACCGTGTATCGCTAGTGCCCCACACGCCCCTGCGCACAGTACGCGGGGAAGGGGCGCGGCAAAGGCCGCCCACGGGCCGCGGCGCGGGCACGCCGATGGCAGGGCGGTGTTTGGCAATGCCTGTATTAGACATTCGCACTTCACATGACTTGTATCATTTATAATAAGATTAATGTTTACTTCAAGGAATACTACAAAGCTTTACATTACTTTAAAAAACTGGATCAACACAACATTCTGTTACAGGCAGCATATTATAGGGTACAGTAAATTTACTATATTTTGTCCATTCTGGGTTCTCCATGTAAGCAATCACAATCAATATGTTCAGGAGTTAAGCTCCTGCATGGAACTTCTAAAGCCGCCATGAAAAAGATTAAGTTATTTTCCCTTCTTTCCAATGTGTGCCAAATCTGGAGATTTACTTGATTTCAGTTTCCATTTCGCGTTTTGATTTATTCTTTATTTTTTTCTTCTCCCATAATCTTTACCATCCTTCCCAACAATCACACATTATTTTTCTAAATCAATTGGAAGCAATACACACATACTACAACACTATACTGCCGCTGTG
Organism: Locusta migratoria; assembly: GCA_026315105.1. Lineage (NCBI taxonomy): Eukaryota > Metazoa > Arthropoda > Insecta > Orthoptera > Acrididae > Locusta > Locusta migratoria. Next base: position 378,514,075 of record CM048750.1, read on the forward strand.
CACTGCTAACAATGACAATTTGGATCAATTAGTGTCAAACAATGCCAGAAGGCGACATGCTGTAGGCTTTAATGCTTTGAAGTATTGTAAGCCCTAACAGATGTTAAACTCGCATTGCCAAATTGGAGGAAAGGAAAGCAAAATAATTTAAAAAAGTGGTGAACATTATACGTTCTGATTCATTCAGTGTGTGGACAATACATGACTGGTTTTAACCATGCATTTTCAACATACTATTTCAGTGTTAAAATATACAAATAAATTAAATCTGAATGCAGGAGCCTATAGAGCACATAAAATACCTCCGAAAACTATATCAAACTGTTTTGTTTGGAAATGGACAATATACGTTTTGATTAGTTACTCCTCATTTACAATCCATTAGGGTAACTTACAGGTATCACTTTAATTGCAATAAGTCTCTCACTACCTAAGAAACGATGTAAAAAGCTACCGGTATTTGAAACTCACGTTAGTAAAACAGTAATAACAATAAATATCTCTGATGTTTTATGACATAATTTAGGCTTTCCTGTAGTTTTATGATTTTTCAAATATTTCAGACAACGAATTTATATATATATATATATATATATATATATATATATATATATATATATATATATATATATATAAGTGTGTTTGCCTCTGTAACTTATAAATAATAGATGACAGGAAATTTTAATTCGGTAGGTCAACACAAGAAATGTTACACTTTCTGCGGAGCTATGAACATAGTTTATTGTATCATTTTCCAAAGAGTTGCAGCACAAACATATAATTTCTTAAATGGAACAATAGTTTTTTTCTACCGTGCATTGGATTCGCTGAAATCAGCTGCGTCGAAATCAATTTAAACTACATTCGTATCAAAGTTTGGGAGCTACAACCCTTGAAAGTTTCAGGGGCAGATACCACAAAAGCTGCCCATAATGCAATGCGCCTTCTAAATGAGGTGCGGCCGAGCTGTAACGTCGCCGGTGTCACGGAGCGAGAAGCTTCCTCGATGCGCTGTTAGACTGCCGACTTTCGCCGCACCCGGCCGTACACCCGACAGTTCAAATGTTTGTAAAGCTTATGGGACTTAACTACGGGGTCATCAGTCCCTCAACTTACAAACTACTCATACTTATGAACTAGCTACAAATAAGAACGGCATAAATATCCATGCCCGAGGGGGCATTCGAACCCCAGACCGTAGTGACCGTGCAGACCGTGACTGAAGCGCCTCAGTCCCCTCGGTCACCGCGGCCGGCCTACCCGACAGTTGGAGCCACACAAACAACCGGGGCTCAATGTACCACAGTTACTGACATCGGATGACGATGGCACACAAGAACAGCGAGTACGTTGACAGGTTGCTGATGCTCGGCGAGTGCCGACACGATGCCACTGAAGCAGCCACGGCGTATGCCGTGAGATACCCTAGGCGAAGAGCCCAGGCAGCCATGCAAGACCTGCAAGAAGTGAGGAGACGGAGGTGTTTGTTGTAGCTGCACTACACCACGATCCTCATGTCAGCTTACTAGCCGTTGCTGCAGTCGCTGGTGTCAGTCTCACATCTATGTGGCGTATAGTACACGGCCACAGGTTTCACCCGTACCGCCTGTCACTGACCCAGGAGCTGCACGGGAACGATTTCCGTACAAGAGTGACATTCTTTGAGTGGGCCATACGTAATTTCACGGTGGAGTCTTTACAAAGTGTTATGTTCTATAAAGAGTCCACGTTCACAAATCATAGTGCAGTGAATCGCCATAACATGCACTACTGGGTCACAGACAATCCTCGGTGGGTACGACCTGTCGACCGTCAACGTAGGTGGTCCATTAACGTGTGGTATGGAATCCTTGGGGATGAAATAATCGGTACACACTACTTCCCAGGTACACTGACAGGTGAGTTATATCGCGCTTTTATAGCCGACAGTTTGGGTGGTCTCCTTGAACATGTATTTCTACACACGAGAGTACATATGTGCATGTAGCAAGATGGTCACCCAGCCCATTCTGCGCGGGCTGTTGTGGAAGGTTTGCAGGAAGATGGTTTGGGCGCCATGGTCCTCATTCATGGCCCGCAAGGTCGCCCGATTTAACACCAGTAGATTTCTTTCTGTGGGGATATCTAAAGGATCGCGTTTAAGTCACAGAGCCCACATCCCCAGATGATCTAAAAAGGCGCATCGAGGGCGCATGTAGCTCCGTCACACCGGCGATATTACATCTCGTCCGCAGATCCTTTCGACGGCGCATTGCATTATGCATTGAGGAACATGGACACACATTTGAACATCTCATGTAAATCAACTTCCCACCGCCATAACATCCATCACCCACCACACAGCCAAGTATTATGTACAGCGTGTGGTATCTGTCCCTGAAACTTTGAAGGGTTGTAGCTCCCGAACTAACAGTGATAGGAATGTGGTTTAAATTGATTTGGACGCAGGTGGTTTCAACGATTCCAATGCACTATAGAAAAAACTATTGTTTCATTTAAAAAAATTATATCTTCGTGCTGTAACTCTTTGGAAAATGATACAACAAACTATGTTTATAGCTCGTCAGAAAGTTTAACATTTCTTGTGTTGACCTACAGCATTAAAATTGCCCGTCACCTATTATTTTATAAGTTACAGAGGCAAACACACTTAGTGAAACACCCTATATATATATATCCACCATTTTGCAGGTCTTCCAACGCATCTTTTTCCTTTCGGAGTATATCGCCTAAAATGTGGTAGAAATCTTGATTCCTCCATTCGTAGCAGATAGGATATCCATTTTTGTCGGTATTCGTCAACCTTACTGTTTATATCGAAAGTATTTACTTTCCTTCTGATATCAGAGTTTGTTTTGTAGTCTAGCTTGGTGCATCATGCTCTGTACCTGAGGAATTTCATTGGCTTGTAATCTTGTTTTATCTTTCTTTTTCATATCTATGATTTTATTTTATGCTTTCAATTTTTTTAGTCCGTCATATTTACAAGAGTGTGCCGTGAAACAGGAGAGTGCGATTTTTATATATATAATTTCTTTAATCAAGTTTTTCTTTGACCTTTCAGATCAGATTTAATTGTAATTAGTGTTCTTAATCTATTATATGAAACAATTTAGACTGAAACTTTATTTTCTACGTAATATTTAAACGTCTTATGTTTACTTTTAAAGAGGACGCTCTTACACCCCGCCCCAAATTATTTTTAATTTATTTATCCATAAAAAAGTATTTTCTTGCAATATTTTCATCCCTACTGAAATATCATCCTCAACTCATTCTTCCATTCACCATTAAAAGTAATATAGCAAAATAGTTTGACGAAAGAGCCACATAAAAATATATTTCTTCAGCTGTGTGTATGAACTTTTACAGTCAAAATATCGATAAAAATTAGACACTTTTCTTGATATTTAATTCTGAACAATTTTCTTCTATCTGACACATAATAGCGGGGATAGGAAATAGTGGCAACCTATACCGGCGTCCGGTTATGTCGCCAGATGGAGATTCTGGTTGCTGAACGCCGTAAAATACGTCTGTAAAATTTTGTTTTTATCTGTTGGACACAGCGACCTAAAAAATGGGAAAAAGTTACAGACAGACTCATGGACTGTCAAATCGCCTTTTTTCTGAATATACCTCTGAAACTCCACAGTTATCGAAAAAACATAAGAGACCAAGCTTTAAAGATTTATATTCCCTGCAAGTCCGTTTATTCAGTTTTTGTCCCAGATGTTAAGGGGTTACTTATTTTTCGTTTCCAGAAGACCATCCTTTACAGTTTAGTTTGAGTCCTTGTAATGAATTTTAAAATTTAGATTTTTCTTGCCACAGTAATCAGCCTCACAGATGGCCCTGTCATTAGCTAGCTGTAAATCCAGGGGGTTCAGCATGTGCTGAGGTTTGGGCACGTCAGTAAGTGGTCGTCCGTCTGGACATTGCCACAGTCGCACAGAGGTTCCCTGACGAGGTAGCCACATCTTGAACGGCTGAGCTTGCAATTTGGGACCCCAGTCCTCAGTCTGTTGAGAGCCTTCCAGGATGTAAAGGATTTGTTACCTCCAGCTGGAAGTTGTTATTTCAGGGCCAAGATAGGGTTAGGTGTTACCTCCTTCCATAGCTGAAGCCTTCTCTATTCGAAAGTGACATCAATTGGCTCTGATGTCCAAAGGAAGCTCCTTCTTGAGCGAAGCTGCTTAGGCTTTTGTTGGTGCCCATATAGGGTGTGGCGATTGTCTGTCAACTGTTTCTTCCTCGCCGGCCGCGGTGGCCGAGGAGACTGTGGCGCTCCAGTCACGGTCTGCACGGCCACTACGGCCGGGGGTTCGAATCCCCCCTCGGGCATGGATATTTGTGCTGTCCTTAGTATTCGCTAGTTTGTAAGTAGTTTGTAAGTTTAATCCCATGGACTTTACAAACATTTGAACTGTTTCTTCCTCTCCATCTCAGCAGCTACTTGCCGCCGTATGCTAGGGGGAGCTATCCCTATGAGTGGGTAGATCTTCACTGTCAGCGTTGGTCTCAAGCACCCCGATATGATGCGGGCTGACTCGATATGTTTCCTGTGGGCCGAATTCTTCCACAAAGGCGCGGCCGATAGACTAAGTGCCATGGATGTTGTTCCAAGCCACCCCAGTTTGTGTTCGTCAGTTTGCGAATGATGCTGTTCCTTGTGCTGACATTTTTCTTAGTGTCTAAACAGCGTTGTTTGAATGACAGAGTTCTATCCAGCTTCAACCCTAGGTATTTGGGAGAGAAGCAGTGCTCCAGCTCTTGGCCTTTCCAGTTTTCTCTTAGCTTCCTTATTGCTCAGATGGAAACTGCCGCCTTGCGTCTTAGCTGGGTTGGTTTCTAATGGTTTTGGTGATAGTAACTGTCAAGTAATTCTAGAGCTTTCGTTCACTCCCCCTCCACATCCTCAAAGGTGCTACCGTGTGCGGCCACATCCGTATCGTCAGCATATATAAATTGCCTGACATCGGGGTGCAGAATACCATCACACGGCATAGAAATCTTAATAGCCTGATACACAAACTGCTTCACTTGAATCCTGCAATGAAACGATCAGTATACATTGTTGAGTTGTCCTACTGCTCGCACCCATCGCCATGCTACTCTCTTGTGGTTGACCCCGAACTCGACTGATTTCACCAGGCGAATAACTGCGCGTTGGCTGCTCCTTTGGGTGGTAAGTAATTTATCTAGAGTACATCGTCGTCTGTCATATTCTATTTTGTAATCAAATACACATTGAAAATAACTGTGTGATAGCTTTTTATTGAGAGGTGAATGATTTTAATGGAAGCTAATAGCTGAATCCTGATTTCTTAACTCTTTCAGGCCTGGATACCGACTTTTTACTAATTTTAGAAAACTATACTATTTCGATTTACATTGAGACCCAGTTTCCTGTTTACTGGACATCTGTCGATTTTAGTCTCGTGCTTCTTGCTGGCATCTGTCACCAAAATGGCGTGCTACAATGAAAAACAGTAAACATCCATTGCGGAGTACGTCAGACATGATATTAGTACGTATGTAATTTATGAAATTTGACAAATTCCACATTGCGATATAATTTCCACAATAAATGTGGAGTGACATATACAGCTATTGACTTCTTATTACATATCATGTTTTCAATTTTGCTCAAATACACAAAAGATATGGTCTTATAGACTTGAAAAGTGCAAGAACTTGTTTTATTCTATGTTTAAAATAATTAAGGACTGAAGGGGTTAAATACTGATGAATGCCTTTATAACGCTCTCTGAGTGCCAGCCAGTCAGATTATACACCTACTTTTGTGAGGGAATTGCCCACGGGACTGATCCACCGAACTGTCTCCATTCTCTACTACCGTCTCTGAACCAAATTGCGAAATTAAATTTAGAACATGACTTCACGGCACTAAAGCCAGACATGTCACAACTATCAGACGTAGACAAGAACAGTTTCGTCTGGAACGATGTCCAAAACAAAACAGAAACGATTGTTTGAAGATCGGAAGACGTTGGAGGGCCGTGGAGCGCGCTGGTTAGCCACACTAGGGAAATTGGAGATGGATAATCAGAGGTGACGTTGAAAGTTTTCGCAGACGCACTCACGCTGCAGGCACAAAACGAGTGCGAAGACTTACTAGCTGCTTCACGAGTGTACTCCTTAAGGGGACGAGGACGTGAACGGGCTGCATTATCATACGTCGCTTTCGGTGCACACTATTCTTGATGTACAATGCGGAGGAAGTTGCGATTTTGTACCAACAATGAATGATATTAACTCACGCTGTAATAGGAAACTTCTTGAAATATCTGTTATAGTTTAAGAATTATAAGATTTTGCCCAGTAAGGTTTTTATAATAGATGCTCGCATTCAGGAAGAGTTTTCTTGTGCATCGGCAGTATAATAGCATTTAGACCCTGGCAAACTGCTGTCAACATTCGTAGGAACACATTATGCCTCTTGTTCAAATGTTCAAATGTTTGTATAGCTTATGGGACTTAACTACGGGGTCATCAGTCCCTAAACCTACAAACTACTTAAGAACTAGCTAATACTAAGGACGGCAAAAATATCCATTCCCGAGGGGGGATTCGAATCCTCGACCGTAGTGGCCTTGCAGACCGTGACTGGAGCGTCTCAGTCCCCTCGGCAACCGCGGTCGGCTATGCCTCTTGTTTTGTAGTTTGGACCAATTCTTAAATTGGGAGAAATTTTGTGAACATATATGAAGATACATGTACCTAATGATCTGAAAATGTAGTTTCGAGAATATGAAAAAAGAATGTTCACCGTTGTTCTGAATAACCGTATGCCTCTTCCAGAACATTCCAGTGGCATAATCTTGCTGGCCAGCTGCTTCTTTATCCTTTGCAGACTTTTTCAGTAATCTTTTCCTGACTCTGGACTCTTTAGTGATGCCTTCCGCATCCCTTTCAGCTTCAACTAGTGGCTGACTATGGCAGTCAGAGCAGCTATCATATAATTACATCATCATTGAAACAGATGACAGAATCCGTCAAACCTATTTTGAGTGCTGTACATCCAACAAAGACTGTTTTCTTTACTCGTTGCCACATGTAGCGATTCAAACTCTCATTAGGAATTTTGTGTACGGACATGTAGACATTTGCTAAGTAATTTTTTTCTGCAACGTCCCTGTTTATGGACTTTATTGTTTCCATCATTGTGGCAGGCATGGAATGTTTATGGAGTCATCCTTGCCCGAAACATCAGCGTGGCCAGTGTGCAGACATTTGTCCAAAGAGCATAAAAACGATTTAAAATACATTTTTAGAAGCTGGAGAAATTTGTCTTTCAGCTAGAGGAATTTTTTTTTCCCAGTTATTTTGACGTCCAGGCAATGACAAATTCAAATTCAAAAGTTTGTAAAGCTTATGGGACTTAACTGCGGGGTCATCAGTCCCTAAACTTACAAACTACTTATGAACTACTTACGAACTAGGACGGCACAAATATCCATGCCCGAGGGAGGATTCGAACCCCCAACCGTAGTGGCCGTGCAGACCGTGACTGAAGCGCCTCAGTCCCCTCGGCCACCGCGGCCGGCCAGGCAATGACAGCTGGTGCTTCAGGTGGCTGGGAGGTTCACGTCTGCGAGTGACAGTGGGGGGAAAGCGCCCCGTTTTGCCCCTCCTCCATTTTTTTAGTTATATTTTCGTTAAACGATTTGCAGAATGTCTTACCTTGGCTTGTTTGCGCTTGCTTCAGTTCGAGCTGAGACGTTGGCCTACCAAGCTTCTTTATTTCATACTTTTGTTCCACAATTAAAGCTGAGTAATTTGTTTGTAAAGATACTGACTTTTCTTTAATAATAAACACCAATAACATATGAATATGCACATGAACACTAAAACAAAGTAAGTAACTAATTACACTGTTAAGTGACTGTTAAAGAATTAAATTTTTACGGTGAAGAGACAAGCTACCTTCGGGTCACGTGACACTGTAAGCAGAACCCCCTCCTAGCCTTATACATGCACAAAGGCTGCTCTCCCCCACATCTTTTCAAACAGTTAAATATTTGTTGGAACGAACAGTACAAAGGTCATTTGCAAAAACGTCCAAAATATATGTGGCAAGTAACAACACAGAAGTCATTGCTTCCCTATCTGTTAAAAAGCAAATTGGGTTCAAAAAATATTGCTTTAAGTAAGTGTCGATGGCGCAGCGCGATGACGCTAACCACACGGCTATTGTTGCTAGGTGGAGAATAGTGACTTGATTATTATTCATTATCCGATCTTCTGACGGCTTTTACGGTTGATGGGTCTTTAATTTTTAGTTATGTCTTAGCAAATATGGTTTCTGATGAATCATATGAAAAACAAATATGAAGGGCCGATGTTGCCTTCATGATTTGCAGATGCGCAAAGCGAGGTGCGCAGTAGCAAAATTGTCTTACTTCGGGACCATTCGCGCGTAACCGACAGAGCTCGAGTGGTATCTCTACCAGCTCCAACGCCAGTGTTCAAAACATCGTTTCCCCTCGCCCTTCCCTGCCGCAGGAGGGATTGTATGGTGCCTCCAGGAAGTTGAGAAGGGAATTTGAGCCTCAGCCACACATACGCATTGCAACGCTATGGCCACTGCCGCTTGTTTAGGGGGCTGCGCTATGACTCGTATACGTGCTGTCTGAACGACGTAATAAGTTTCTCATGCGATAAAAATACTTTGCATATAAAGATAAAAGAACGAATTTTGTTTATTTTTTTTTTTTTTTTTTTTTTTTTTTCGCGTCGAGTTTTTTTCCTGGGGTTCACTGAACCTGCGTCCAGGTCACCTTAAGCTTCACTAGGGGATGCGGTGTATCACTGCCCTGTTGGTGGCTCCGGAATGTGTGTGTGTGTCCGCTAAGCTAGAAAGCCCTAAGGACAGAGGGGTGCCTTTCCACAGTTCCACGCAGTTTTGCGGCAGAAAGTGTCCCTTTGTCGCGACTCCACACTCCATTCCCTGCTTCCTGTCTGCACGGCGGGCGGAAGGCGTCGGTAACGCCGCGCGGTGCCACACCGCACCTGCACTTCCAGGGGCAATCTACTTACACGGCCGCCAGACCCCCCACCCCTCACGTTTTTTCCTCCCCCTCTTCCCCCCCCCCCCACGTCTTCCCCTCGCTGTCTCGCGCCTATTCGTCGCCTCTCGTCGCCTCTACCGCCACCACGTCTCTCCAGTTCCTCCGCGGCGCCTGTGGAAGTCCCCATTCATATCTGTTCCGCCGCAGACGCGAATTGCTCGCGGAGGGTTAAAACTTTTCACCATTATTCATAGTGGGCCTCGCGATTCGGCGGGCGCTTTATGGTGCCGGGCGGTACTGTAAAACGTCTTCCGGCGTATCTGGAAATGGAGTTATTGTATGAGGTCGGAATAACGCCGCCGCGGAAGGACGTCGGGAACAGCCGGCGAGCCGAGCGGCCGGGATTATTCGTCGCTGCCGCGATTGAAAGCGAAACACGGAATCCGTGTCCTCTACCTCTCCTCACCATGCCGCTGGTTTCACTGCCTCTCACTTAAAAGTATGTCCGAGTTAGAAGCAGCAAAATTACAGGCCTATCTCATTGACGTCGATTTGCAGTAGGATTTTGGAACATATACTTTGTTCGAATATTATGAACTACCTCGAAGAGAACGACCTATTAACCAATAGTCAACACGGATTCAGAAAGTATCACTCTTTCGAAAAACAGCTTGCTCTTTATTCACATGAAGTGTTAAGAGTGCCATCGACAAGGGATCTCAAATCGATTCCACATTTCTGGATTTCCGGAAGGCTTTTGATACTGTACCCCACAAGCGGCTTCTAATGAAATTGCGTGCTTATGGAATATCTTCCCAATTGTGCGATTGGATTCACGATTTCCTATCAGAAAGGACACAGTTCGTTCTAATTGACGGTAAGTCATAGTGTAAAACAGAAGTGATATCTGGCGTTCCACAGGGAAGCGTTATAGGTCCCCTACCCTTCCTCGTGTTTATAAACGATTTAGGAGACAATCTGAATAGCTCCCTTAGACTGTTCGCGGATGATGCTGTCGTTTATAGGTTAGTGAAGTCAACAGAGGATCAAAATCAACTGCAAAGCGATTTAGACAAAATTTCTACTTGGTGCAAAAATTGGCAATTGACACTAAATAAAGAAAAGTGTGAAGTAATACACATGACCACTAAAAGAAATCCACTGAACTTCAATTACGCGAAAAATCAGTCAAACCTTAACGTCGTAAATTCTACCAAATACCTAGGAGTTACAATTACGAACAACTTTGACTGTAGAGAACACATAGAAAATATTGTGGGGAAGGCGAATCAAAGGTTACGTTTCATTGGCAGAACGCTTCGAAGATGCACCAGCTCCACCAAAGAGACTGCCTACATCACACTTGTGCGTCCTCTCCTGGAGTACTGTTGCCCCTTGTGGGATCCTCACCAGATGGGACTGACGGAAGATATTGAGAAGGTTCAGAGAAGGGCAGCGCGTTTTGTTCTATCACGTTACGGGGGGGGGGGGGGGGAAGCGTCACGGAAATGTTGCACGAATTGGGGTGGAAATCATTACAAGAAAGACGTTATTCATTGCGGCGTGATCTGTTTGCGAAGTTTCAATCACCGACTTTTACTTATGAATATGAAAATATTTTGCTATCACCCACCTACTTAGGGAGACATGACTATCCCAATAAAATAAGAGAAATCAGATCGAAAACGGAACGATTTAGGTGTTCTTTCTTCCCGCGCGCTATTAGAAAATGGAACGGTAGAGAAAAGTTATGAAAGTGGTTAATGAACCCTCTGCTAGGCACTTAAATGTGATTTGCAGAGTATCTATGTAGATGTAATTCCTGCTCATCCGATGTGAAATATTAACGTTGTTCAAAACATTCCAGTACATCAGTATTTTCTCCACAGTAGTGGGTTGGACTGAAATGCTGTAGGCATTCCCGCACGCAGCTCTATTCAATGTGTAACTGCCGAAAGTTTCACGATTGCCTCACAGCGTACCTTTTCGACGCAGGTACAATTTAAAGAAAGCAGACTGGACAAGATTTCAAAACCTCATGGAAGATGTTGTCAACGACCTACTTCCAGAACAGAGTTCCTATGAGAAATATGTAAAGGCCGTGCAGCGGTGTTCCAAGCAATAGATCCCTAGAGGATGCCGAAGTAACTACGTCGAAGGTGTCACACCAGAACTGGAGGACCAATTGCAGCAATATCTGACACTGTTTGACGTGAACCCTCTATCAGTGGAAACTATCACTGCAGCCGAACAATTAATCGACTCACTAGCTGCAACCAGAAGAGAGAAATGGCTGAGGACAATAGAGGAAATGGACATGAAAAGGAGCAGTCAGAAAGCCTGGACACTCCTCAAACGTCTCAACAATGACCCAACTTCCTCTCCGGGACATGCTCCTGACACCGCCGACCAAATAGCCTACCAGCTTCTCAAAAATGGGAAACCCGGTACTAAAATCAAGAAGTCAGTGGCCTAAAGAGACAGGAATGAACACCAAGAAACATCATATCTGTCCACCCCTACCACGATAGCAGATCTGGACAATGTTATAGCGAAATGCAAGCTTAGGAAGGCCTCGAGACTGGACGGGATTTTTGTTGAACAGGTCAACAAAAGTTTCTGTTCATTGCTGTCTTGAGTAGACGTCGTGTCACAAAGTTTGCGAATTCCACAACAGAGCTAGAGGAGTAAACCGTTTGCGCTGCATTTTATGTTAAATTCGAGAAAATATTTAAAGAGATACAGCAAATGATGCTACAGTGATTAGTGCTTAAGTCGTACTCTTTGTTACGAATGGAAGGACGGGCGTTAAAGATGACCATTGTTCAGGGTAACCTTCGATGTATACTATTGACAGAAATTCCAGTACCATCATCGAAATTAAATATCAAATTGTAAATCAAGGTCTAGAGACATTTTTATTTCGATATATATCAAAGATATAAATCTGAAGGAGAGGCATGAAATTAAAATTTATGCCACGGCCCGGCGCTGCGGCGGAGTGGCCGTGCGCATTGAGGCGCTGTTACGATACACTAAATTTTTGTTTTGTTTATCTTTGATCAGCGATGCTTAGCACCTCCGGTTCCCTCTGACTCGCAATGCAACTTATTTAATTTCGTTCGTCATTTTTTACTTCCGAACAAGTGAGAAGACGAAACTGTGATAGTTTTACTCACTCTCTGGTTTGTATCTGAAGCGTGAAGACTTCTTTCATACCTGTATCCATATCCACTCAAGTATAATGCAAGCATTTGTTGAAAATATATTATTTAAATTTTAAATCATTCCCTCTCCTTGGTTTTCAATTAAATCAAACTCCTCCACGTCAAATATTTAATTTCTTAAGGTTTTCATCTCCTTCGCAACCGTAATAGTTTAATGTTCAGACGCCACTACAATCGCTTCGCATTGTCTGCAAAATTTCAATCAATCAATCATCCTTATACAATACTTTGCTTGATTTTAGAACCTGCAGTCATTTCTTTTGTAATTTCACGAAGTCCGATCATTTTTTTAAATTATTTTATCAGTACCAGTAACTTCATGTTCCACCTACGGTCACACAATAATGAAAAGCGAAGTGAACAGTAGGAACATTGATCTCCTACGGAAAGTATCTCGAACATTCACGTATTAAATAAGACGTAAAAGTTATCATTTCCAGCTTCTACAATAGGAAGTATAGGATCCAGCTAGATGCTTTCCGTGAGTCTTATAACGTGCTGTTGCTTGTATGGTGCCCGACTTTAAAATGCAACGCGCGGTTTATATGCTTTAATGTTCATTTTGTGCTGTACTTTAACTAAATTATTTCAAATTCAAAAATTCGGTACCATCAATTCCTTGTCCAAAATATAATCGCAAAATCTACTTTAACAATTATGGCATCATACTAAGCAACGCCAACGTTTTAGCGCTATGCTCCGATACGCGGGGCCGCTCCCCGTCGGGGGTTCGAATCCCCCCCCCCCTCGGACATGGATGTTTGTGTTGCCTTTAGTACAAGGTAGTTCATAAGTAGTTTGTCAGTTCAGGGACTGATGAACCCATAGTTAAATCCCATAAGCTTAACAAACATTTCAACATTTGCCACGGTCGGAATTCTAGCCCGGAACCTCCTGCTTGAGACGAAGGTGATATACCAACAAACCGCCCAGACTTAATGAAACGGTGACTGCACAGACAATCTTACTTCACGTCTTTTAAACTTTCAAAATGTGAAACTTTGTAAAACTGAATGTACTGCTGTTGGTGTCAAACTATTCTGACGACATAAAATTATATATACGATTAATTGTGGAAATTCTCCACAGAGATCATAAATTATTTTTCTAAAGAGATAGATTGGCTGGCCAATACTTACCTTTTTGCTGTACTGCCGATAGTTACACACAGAAAGAAAAAAGGTCGAAAATAAAACAAGCTGTCGGAACTGTATTCCTTCTGCAGGTAAGAGAGAAGGTGAAAAAAGAAGAAAAAAGGAATGGTAAAGGAAGGGGAAGGTAATTAACGACCTAGGTCATGAGGATGGTGTTAGAGGATTGTGGAAGTCACAGATACACTATCTCTGACATCCACAATCCTCAGACACTATCCTCATGACCTAGGTCGTTAATTACCTTCCCCTTCCTTTACCATTCCTTTTTCTCTTCTCTCTTACCTGTAGAAGGAACAAAGTTCGGAAAGCTTGTTTTATTTTCGACCTTTTTTCTTTCTGTGTGTAACTATCGCCAGTACAGCTAAAATGTAACTATTGGCCAGCCAATCTATCTCTTTTGAAAAAATAATTTAACATTTTATATATATAGTAATTAAAACCCTCACCCTCGTAGTTAGTTTGAATACATATGATACAGGAGTAATGATTTCTGAAGTGTGATGTTATTTATGAAAATGTGTCAAAAAGATAATTGTCACAGCAACATCGTTTTTGCGAAAGAAATATATGGTGGTCCGTTGCGTAGGAAAGAAAGGTGCTGAAATATAATAGAACAGTGTAAATTTGCTTATAGTAATTCATTTGCACCAAGAGTGCTTTGCTGTGTTTCTTGTCCTCATGGCATTCACATTAAGCAGTATTCTGAAATGCAGAGGAAGTCAGATCTTGTGACGTAATAAGGAGCTGTGACGATTTCATTTAATGAGCTTGAACGTTTATTTCTGCATAAAACAGTTCAGGTGACAGCACTTAGAATGCATGTACATGATATATATTCAATTACGTACTGTCAAGGTAAAGCAATGCCATATCATGTACTTGCATTCAAAGTGCTGTATAGATATGTTAAATACACCTGATATGTTGTATTCACAAACTTGCAAGCACATTAAATGGAATCGTCACAGCTCCTTATTGCGTCACAAGTCCTGACTTCTTCTGCATTTGAGAATACTGCTTAATCTGAATGCTATGAGGATAAGAAACACAGCAAAGCACTCTTGCTGCAAATTAATTACAGTAAGCAAATTTACACTGTTCTATTATCTTTCAGCACATTTTTTCCTACGCAACGGACCACCATATTTTCTTTCACCAAAAGGATATTGCTATGACAATTATCTTTTTGACACTCTTTCATAAATAACATCATTACTCCTGTAGCATAAGTATTCAAACTAACTACGAGGTTAAGGGTTTTAATTACTAAAAAGAGAACCATAGACTCCTAATAAAAAAAAACCTCATTCAACAAATATCAATCAACAATGAAAGTACAAGTCATGGTTGTGCAATCAACTTTGCAACAAACAACAAACTACGTACATATAAGTACATTATCAATACCTTGTGGTGACATCTTTTCGTAATGAAATTATGTGATAGATGCCTGACTCATCTCATAATATATTTGTGTGTAATCAGTATCTGCCGCCACTGCGGACAGATTCACAAAATGGGCCCTCGACCTTACACTTCCACAGACATCTGAGAAGTACTGTCCCACCTTGCATCTACAGCCCAGCGCGGGAACAACAGATAATATAACACGGTGTGTGTAAATGCAAATTGTTGAAAAAGTAGGGAAAGGAAGAACGATTAGAAAGGAATGATAGTGGCTGCATTAGGGCACTGAAATTAAGCAATGGTGATAAGTGATAATGGTGATCCGCGCCGGGAATCGAACGCTTTCTCCCGCTTCGGGCTAGCGGTCGCCTTAACCACATCGGCACCCGTGCTCGCCTCCCGTCCGTCCCAAACTTACACATGTCGCACGCTATGGCTGTAGCTACCCTATCGTCCACTTCCTCCAACACTCGCCATTACGGATTCCTGCGCGAGGTCGAACGAATCACCGCATCTGCGGTGAAGTATCTGAAGCCAACGTCATCGTCGTGTGTAATTGCTTGTTATATTGGAGTGGTGTCTGTTCTTTCAGACATGTATATCTTTCGTTTTTGCTGCCAACCTAAAGAGGCGTACCAACATAACTCCCAGTCTGTGGCACCTAGGACCACCGCCTAGTGCCACCGTTTTATACAACACGGTGCACTACCGGACCTAGTGCCACCGTCTAAGGGCCATCCTTATTTCTTGTGCATCTGTGTAAACCTATTTCATCTTCCTCCATTACACAAACCTGAATTATGCCTCAAGTTCCTATATTTTTATATATGTCAATGTTGCCAAAGCTCTCCAATAGAGGAACATCACCCCAGCAATGAACGTTAATGCCTCTCCTTCAGATTTATATCTTTGCTATACATATATCGCAACAAAATATCTCTCTGAAACTTGTTTTATATTTTGATTCGTATGTCATTTGTGCCTTGAATGCGAAGACAGGATAGTTCCCATAAACGTGAGGCAGAATTGATGTTTGTGTTGTGGAGGAAGATGTGCCTTGAAACAATCGGTGCAGTCGCTGTTCCATGAAGTCACGGTAGCTTGGTGGAATAGCGCTTGCATCGCACTCAGGAGGTTACCTGTTCGAATCCCGGTCATAGCACAAATCTTAATTCAATGCCTCTCCTTCACGTTTGTATCAACGAAACTGTTCGAGCCAATCGATGACTGACTGTCCGAGAAATTGCTGATATATGTTCAAATCCGGACGCAGCACCATCGTGTTGCCAAGTCCGTTCCGCGGCTCATGAGTCAAGATTAGACCGCGGTGGACTGGCCGTGCGCACTAAGGCGCCTTGCTGCGGACCGCACGATTGGTCGCCGTCGGATGTTAGAGTCCTCCAGCGGGCACGTGTGTGTGTGTGTGTGTGTGTGTGTGTGTGTGTGTGTGTGTGTGTGTGTGCGCATTGTCCTTAGTATAAGTTACTTTAAATTATGTGAAAACGTAACTATTGAATTTTCAGACAACTTACGGGTATGCGGCCGGGTGACGTCGTTGACCACCGTCGGTATTTCGAGGTGCTCCAGTCACTTTCTGCACGGCCACTACGGTCGGGGGTTCGAATCCCCCCTCGGGCATGGATATTTGTGCAGTCCTTAGTATAAGGTAGTTGATAAGAAGTTTGTAAGTTTAGGGACTGATGACCCCGTACTTAAGTCCCATAAGCTATACAAACATTTGAACATTTTCTTTCGGTATTTCGACAGGAGTACACATTTCCACTCTCAAGGCACAACAGCACTCAAGGAAGCAATGCGCAAGCGTATTTAATACCTCGGTTTGCAAAGGGTAAACAAGGAAGATAACAGACGCAGTACAAGTCACTACAAAAACAATCAAAGCTGACCAAACATAATAAATATCAATAGAGCATCGTACACCTATTCTGGTCAGTTTGTTTGTGGAAGATTTCGAGGAACGTTCTTTAGAGTCAGCGAACTTGAAACCAGTGTGTTTTTTCAGATATGAAGACGACACTTTTGTCATTCGGCCTCATGGTATTGAGAACTTAAAGGGTTTTTGCAAGACCTACATTCACTCCACCCGAATATTCAGTTCACTATGGAGGTGGAAGAGAATGGCTGCCTGCCTTGTCTTACTTGAAGTGTTGCTCAGAAGGGAGATTGTTGGTGATAGGGTGGCAGAGTGCTTCTCACTAAGATTCAAGCTAACGGACAAAGGTTGGGTCCAAGGATTCAATACCAAATTCCTAAAAAAAATGATTTATTAAAATAAGAACAATAAAAAAATAAAGAAATAAAAAAATAAAAAAATAAAAAATAAAAATTAACGCCCCACACAAAATGTTAGAGAAAGTTGGGCTCAATTCAATTTTACACCAATTCAACAATTTTAAAGGAAAAGGCTGAAAGCATCAATGAAAAGCACTGACATGCTGGAAATAAGAAAAAAGGCTGAAGGCAACAATAAACAGTACTGACGTATTGGCAAAATTCTAAATGAAATGACGGAAAGCCACAATAAATTACACAAATGATTTGGCAATAGTTTTAAAGAAACCACTGAAGGCCACAGTAAATAACAAGTGCTGGCACTAATCTTAAAGAAATGCCTGAAGGAGACAATAAATAACACAATGTGCTGGCAATAGTTTTTAAGGAAATAGCTAAAACTAGGGAAATACACTTCCAGCATGAGAATAATTAAAAACCGAAGCAGGCAATTAGCTGCAGCAAATAAGTTACAGGATCTTATTATGTAAAACTCCAAACACATGTTGCCCCCAAGACACATTTAAAAATAGTAATAATAATAATAATAATAACAACAACAACGCCTCTCAAACCTCTAAGTGTCCCCAAGATATGCTGCAAGCATTGAACTATCGCTCCACAATATATACAAACAGGAGATGGGACCGGATATCAATAACCAAATTCAATCATATCAGGGGTGAAGCCCCAAGAAGATACAGAATAAGTAAATATCATGAAAATGTAAATGAGCTAAAGACAAACAGCTCCCTATGACTTAACACCGAGTAAACTGAATTTCAGTCAGAAGCAACAGTCCAGACACGTTACTCGTTGCAAGCAACACTGAATATCGCCAAAAATTATTAACAGGTGAGATGACTGCATGTAGGAAGGGAATGAAGGGTGCCCAACCGGCAAACGGGAACTACAGCCCTGCCGAGCTGGGACTTCATGCGAAGAATAAACGCCGAATTACAACCGCGGCGCCGGCGATACCACGCAGAGAGAAAGTAATCTGCAAATTGGTACAGCCACTGCCCGTGCAGATACAAGTCAGTAGAAGGGCACAAACCAGGTAAATGCCCCCAGTGGCGCTAACCAAATTCAATCACATTGCACAAGGCAACGGTGGTGAAAAAAGTTGAAATAAAAAACCGAAAGCTTCAGGCAACGGTAGGAAACACTGAAAACACGGACTAACGAGGACATAGGAGAAGGCGGCCCTTGGGGGAAACGGCCACCGACCCTGACTTCAACTCAAAATAAACACACACCAACACTACTACTCCGTCTCTTCGCGAGACATAACCACCAGTATGAAAGTACTTAGCTTGTCCCAGCAACAACGGAAATGACGAAGTCCTCCTTTCACATTGCCAACATACTCCCAGTCAAAAAACCATGTAGGTGAGGTCCATGGAGCGAATACACGGAGATGCGGCTCACACAGCGGAAAAGCGCACAGGCCATAAGCCCTGCCTGAGCAGGTGGGAAGTGTTGACTACGGAGGCAACGGGCAGGGAACTCCAGAAGGATTCAACGGACACCAGGCCCGCGGCCGCACAACAACGACATCAACACGCCTGCCCTTCTCGTGTCGCTGACCAGTGCTGCCACATGGCAGAATGAGAAAATACCTACAGTCTCACAAAAATGTACCTACGGTTTCCCTACTTTGTCCCTACCACCTCACTGAAATCATTAAAGTCCCTACATCAGGGACGTAGCCAGGATTTGGGTCTGGGAGGGACTGAATCCAGGACTCTGACCTGGAGGGGGGGCATGGCATCATACCTCAAACTGATTTTTACAAAAAAGAAAAAAAAAACAGTAGTTTTTATTTTATTTATTTATTAATTTATATTATTATTATTATTTTTTTATTAAGACACTCCCTCCGTGACGCTTTCTTCGTAGAGAAGTATGTCTCTTGGGAAGGGGGGGGGGGGGGAGGCTGCAGCCCGACAGCCCCCGCTCCCTGGATACACCATTGCCCTACACTGAAACTTCATTCCCTTAGGAAATTATATCTAAAAAGTAAAAACGTTTTAGAATAGTTTAGTACTTAATGTAGGTTGAATGTTGTAATTACTCACCAGTATAATATATATATATATATATATATATATATATATATATATATATATATATATATATATATATATATATATATATATATAAATCCATTTCTGGATCTATGTGCAGCGACTGAGTGCTATTTTGCTGTCAGAAATTTAAAATGGGTAAATGGCACATTCCACATAAAACGAGACAAGTGGTCTTTTTAGAAAATCACCAAAGCAAAGACTTAGGCGTGTGAATACAATAATAAAATATAATTTCCCTTCTCAATTTTGTCACAACAGTTACACGGTTTTTGCTTAAAAATATGTTTTCAGCAATTACAAAAAATGAATATAATAATATAATTAATTTCCTTTTAAAAATGTTCAAATGTCTGTAGATCTATCGGACCAAACTGCGTGGTCATCAGTCCGTAGCTTACAAACTACTTAAACCTAGGTAAACTAACCTAAGGACAAACATACACACCCATGCCCCAGGGAGGACTCGAACCTCCACGGCGAGCAACCGCGCGCTCCGCAGCGAGGCGCTTTAGACCGCTCGGCTACTCCACCGCGACAATTTCCTTTTAAATAACATATACATTAAAAGACGAAATTTTGAAAGGGATATTTTAAGATTATTTCAAAGACAATTTCTGACAGTCCATGTTTCACACCTGTGACTACGGAATCAACCGTTTACATGTCGTCGCCGCTCACATCCACACAGTGGCGGAATAAGAGGGGAGGGGTAGGGGGTCGAAGTGGGTGGACCGCCCCGGGTCTGTCGTCTTGGGCGGCGGGTTGGGGACTCCAAATACCTCGAAATTAAGCTTTTTTTTTTTTTTTTTTTTTTTTTTTTTTTTTTTTTCTGGTTCCGTGCCTCTCGTCCTGTAGGACCTGCAAATAAAAAAAGTTACTTTTTATAGTAATATATGTATTTCCATATAGAAGAGAGGTCTCATTTTGTTTTGCCGCCGCCCCGGGCCTGCGACAGCCTTAGTCCGCCACGGTATCCACATATGTCTCAGACACTGTGGTCACTGTCGCAGTTGATGCTGTTAGAGTTGTAGTTTCACTATATATGTTGTTTGAAGTAAATGGTGAGTATATGTCTTTTGGAATGATATAATCGCAACAATGTGTTCCTTGATCCTTCATGTCGAATTTCACAGTCTAGCCAAGTTAATATAATGTCTTTCGTTCATGGAAAAAATGAACTTTCGGATGAAAATTCCCTGCATAATTTTAATGCTTGAAATTACCTAAGTGTAGGGAAAATTCCCTACGCCCGCCGCGGTGGCCGAGGGGACTGAGGCTCTCCAGTCACGGTCTGCACGGCCACTACGGTCGGGGGTTCGAATCCCCCCTGGGGCATAGATATTTGTGCCATCCTTAGGATAAGCTAGTTGATAAGTAGTTTGTAAGTTTAGCGACTGATGACCCCGTAGTTAAGTCCCATAAGCTATACAAACATTTGAACATTTAATTCCCTACGTCTTGCAACACTGCAACTGACAGTCCCTCTCTCAAGTCATAGCCGTACCGCGCGCCAGTACTAACAGCGCCACTCGCGGCAACGATGATGCGCACTAGAAAACAAGAGAGGCGCGAGAGTCAGTAGAACGCCACGATCTGAAACCAGAGCAAGATCGATCCGCACTTGCGCCAGCAAAGTGACAGAGGAAACAGATTACCAGGAGGGGGATGGAGAGAAAGAACGCGAGCTGGGACAGCTCAACCCTCCCTCCCTTATCCATGAAGATGGAGCCACTTGCTAATCGGATGAAAGAGCACGATGAGATGCTAACTTAACCTGCTTCAGGTGCACTTTTAAAATTTGACCAGTGGCTAATTCACGAACTGAGAGATTAACGGATCCGAGAAGTTTCAGTGTAACACATGGACCCAAATAGCGGGGAGAGAACACGCAACCTGAAGATCCCTGTCTTCATCTTCCAGGATAATTACGTATGTAGACAGTGTCACCAGGATTACCGGCGAAAGGCCTACGCCCCTTTTATACCTAGCGGCCTGATGTCAGTGGGCCAGATAGATATTACAGCGTGCTCTCTCCAGTTTTCTTTAATGGTGACCGGGGTAAGGGTGACCGGAAGGAGATCTTGAATACCCCACAGATTAGACAACTGAGAATTTACCTGATACGAAAATATCAAGGATATCGCCGTAGTCTTATGGGTCTCATACGAGAAGATTTAAAGGCTAAGCCACTTTTTTTTTTTCTTTATTGTATTTCTACACCAGCGATTACACCAGTAGGCTGGCAGCAGCTCCAGAGGCTGCTCTTCAGCCGATAGAATAAAATACATTGATGAGATGAAATTTAAAATACATGACAGGCGAAAAATCAACGGAGGAACAATGACACATACATGGCGACAATTGGAGGTACAAACAGTTGACAAGTGAACAAAAACCGGATGTAGTCAGTTAAAAACGAGGAGCCACGGTGACTTAAAAAGCACATGTTGGACGACAAGAACACAGGACGGCGAGTACACGGAGACACTAAGTAAAATACACGGTGCGACGCTTGTCTGGTTGCGGTGGACGCAGTTAAAAAACACATACTTCACTGTAGCACAATACACAACACTTGACGTAGCACTTGTAAAACTGTCGGTCCAGGACCCCGATAAAAAGGGGGCGGAGCAAAGCGTGGGGGAGAGGGAAAAAAAAGGCGGTGAAGAAAAGGGGGGGGTAGGGAAGAGCCGTAGGGACTCCAGGACAGGGAGGGGGGTAGCCAAGCGGGGGAGCGGAAGGGGAGGGAGGAGAGGGGACACTTTATCTATGGGTGGGGGATCAGAGCTGGTAGGACGGGTATATGTCGGAACGGAGGACGTCATCAGGAAGGGGGAGGCGGCGGAAATTACCCTGGGAGAGGACATGGAGGGTGTGGAGATGAAGGGAAGGGGGTATAACGCGGTAGAGGCGTGGCAGAGGCCCAGGGTTGGTAAGGATGGGGTGGACCAGGGGGTTGCGGGAGTCAATTTTACGGGTGGTATAGAGGATACGGATACGCTGGAGATATTCGAGGAGGTGGGGAAACGGGATCAGGTCATATAAGCCACGGTAAACTACTATACCATTTATTAGGGGCGTTACTATGATAAATGATGAGAGCAGACTTAAGGTTGCGGTTGACCTCTGCAAAAGAGACCTGAGGATAATAAAGTGTGGTGGTAAAATGTTTAATAGCATTGCTGGCACAAAAGGTTCGGAATAGAGCCGAAGTGAAAGCTGAGGCGTTGGCATAATTGTGTTGTCGCTCGCCAACTGCTTGGGCGGACAAAAGAAGCTAAAAATATCAGTAAGATGGGCGATAGAAGTAGCTGCATTACTTCTCCTAGAGACAAGCCACAAAAAATGAAAGAGACCACCAATCACAACAAAGACATAACGATTGCCCCTTCGATTCCGCGGCAAGGGCACAAGGTAATAAATAAACAGCTTATCCATAGTTCGGGTCTCGCGTTTAGAACTGAGAAAACATAATTGAGAATTTGATGGTTTCGCATGGTTACAAAACCTACAATTACCAACTATCTCCTTGACATTCAGATTCATGCCAACCCAGACCAAATTCTCCTTAATCTACTGCAAATGTTTTGTGCACCCCTAGATTCCCCCTTCAAAAAAATAAAATAAAAATAAAAATAAAAAATAAATAAAATAAAAAAAATAAAAAAAAAATAAAAATAAAAAATTAAGAATCGTGATAGTAATGAAAAACCGGCTCGACCAGATACCAGATCACGAGGAATGCAAAAATAAGCGTCACTATTACGTCCCTCCATTTTACATAGGACAGCTCCTTTAATCACATAATCCTGGAGACCTTTCCTCTGGGCAATATTATGACGTATGGGTCCGAGAACGGACTCCTTGTCCTGCCTAATCGAATATCAGTAAAAAAATGGGTATCTCGCCTAAAAGGGGGCAAATAAAAGAATCAAGTCCCTGAGAACTAGTATGGTGCTCTTCAATCTCCTCAAACCGCGACTTAACGGTGAAGGCATTATCGGTACCTCTAATGTGGCGCATCCTAAAGTTTAAGGCCGAAATTCTAACGGCCCACCAACCGATACGACCGGTCTTATATGGTCGAGCTAGCACCGAACAAATGGCTTGATTATCGGCCTCGATGCTCGAAATAAAAGCGAAATTTCTCCAAGGCAAATAAATCAGCCAGAGATTCACACTCATAAACAGAATATTTGAGTTGACCGTCGGTAAGTCGGTGCGAAGCGTAAACCAAAGGTTATAGATGGCCGTCAATCTCATGAAGCAGTAAAGCCAAGATACCATTAGTGGAAGCATCAGTTTGGACAACAAATCGACGCTGACAATCAGGAACGCCCGAGACCGGCGGATTAGCAATAGCGGCTTTAATGGCATGGAAAGCGGTTTCCTGAGCTTCCTCCCAGAAAAAGGGGACATCTTTATTTTGCAGTTAGTTCAAAGGAGCAGACAACTGGGCAAAATTGGGCACAAATCGCCTAAAATAATTAGTCGATAAACTGAGTAATTCCCTTCTTATCCCTGTGGATAAAAAAAGTTTAAAGAGCAAAGTAGTAGAGAACGTTGTCCTCAACAAATCCGTTTATTGATTTTCCGTCTCAGATAAAATGTTAAGGCGTCATTTGCAATTAAAGTTTGAGCCATCAAACGGTCATCGACAACGACTCTCATTTAGCGTTATTAACCTGAAGTGGGTGGACCAACAGGCTGACGTGTCGCTAACCATCGGGGGGGGGGGGGGGTGAGGGGGGGGGACAAGGGAGGGGGGGGCGAGTTTTCGAGCGGGAGGGGGTGGGGCGAGACTGCACTATGTTTACGTAAATGGCATTTTTTTCTTAACGAAACATGTCGGATCTATGTGGTTTTCTGTCTTCTAAATTTTTACAGCGATGATCCACATTAAGAGCAATATTATGTCGGTTCTTTCCGACAATAGTCAATCGGAACAAAATTCAGCTTTAACAATATGAATGTAGTTATTTGTTGGCACGTTCTGATCTAATGTCAAGAAGAAAGTCTTGATTTGCTTTGTCAGCTATACTATTAGCACCTGAGAAAATGGAGACAAAAGACTCTGAAAGGAAACGAATCACGAATCTAGAAAGATTTCGACTATTTCAGAGGAATGAAAAGATCCCACGCAAAGTTGAAAATTTCTGCTGGACCGGGATACGAACCCTTATTTCCCTCTTCGGGCCAGCAGTCGCCTTAACCAATTAGGCTATCCAGGCACCGTTTCAATGCCCTGACTCGTTATAAATGTTTCAGTATTTGGAATTCGTAAAATTACGGCCATTAATGACAACCCATAGTGTCTTTGCTTTTGGACATGTCAGAAATAAACAGACATTATTTGAATAAACTGACAGTAATGGGTAACAGATACGTCAGTACTCATTGCAAAGAAAGGTTTTCATAGACGGTCGATTTCTTCCCCTGTTGTTGTTGTAGTCTCCAGTCCGGGGACTGGTTTGATGCAGCTCTCCACCATACTCTATCCTGAGCAAACCTCTTCATCTCCTCATAAGAAAGGCAACCTACATCCATTTGGATCTGCTTCCTATATTTATCTGTTGGTGTCTCCCGCAGATTTTACCACAAACAGTTCCCTCCAACGCTAAATTCACGACTCCTTGATGTCTAAGAATGTGTCTTACCAATCGATCCCTTCTTTTACGCAAGATATGCCAGAAATTCCTGCTCTCCCCCCATCTATTCAGTACCTCCTCTTTAGTTACGTTATGCACCCACCTAATATTCAGCATTCATCTCTGGCACCCATATAAAGCAACACTCCACACAAATGCCTTCAGAAAGGACGTCCTTACACTTAAAATAATATTTGATGTTAACAGATTTCAATTTTTCAAGAACGCTTTTCTTCCCATTGCCTTTCTGCATTTTATATCCTCTGTACTGCGACCATCATATGCTATTTTAATGAGCAACTAATAAAACAATCACAGCGGATTAGCCGTGCGCTCTATGGCGACGCGTTGGGGTGCGCGCGACTGTTCGCTGTCGGGGGTTCGAGTCCCCCCTTCCCCCCCCCCCCCCGGGCATGGGTGTGTGTGTTGTCCTTGGGTTAGTTTACCTTAGTTTAAGTAGTTTGAAAGCTGTTGTTGTTATGGTCTTCAGTCCGGAGACTGGTTTGATGCAGCTCTCCACCCTACTCTATCCTGAGCAAGCCTTTTCATCTCCTCATAAGAACGACAACCCACATCCACTTGAATCTGCTTACTATACGCGTCTCTTGGTCTCCCTCTGCGATTTTTACCCCACACACTTCCCTCCAATGCTAAATTTACGATACCTCGATGTCTAAGAATGTGTCCTACCAAGCGATCCCTTCTTTTTGTCAGGGTATGCCAAATATGCCTTTTCTCATCAATTCTGTTCAGTACCTCTTCATTAGTTATGCGATCTACCCACCTAATCTTCAGCATTCTTCTGTAGCACAACATTTCAAAAGCCTCTATCTTCTTCCTGTCCACACTGCTTATCGTCCATGTTTCACTCCCGTATAAGGCAACACTCCACACAAATGCCTTCAGAAAAGACTTCCTTACACTTAAATTAATATTCGATGTTAGCAAATTTCTCTTTTTCAAAAATGCTTTTCTTCCCATTGCCATTCTGCATTTTATATCCTCTGTACTGCGACCATCGCATGTTATTTTACTACCCAAGCAACAAAACTCATCTACCACCTTCATTGTTTCGTTACCTAATCTAATTCCTTCAGCATCGCCTGATTTTCTAAGACCGCATTCCATTATTTTTGTTTTGCTCTTGTTAATGTTCATTTTATACGCTCTCTTCAACACACTGTCCATTCCATTCAACTGCTCTTCCAGGTCCTTTGCTGTCTCTGACAGAATTACAATGTCATCAGCAAAACGCAATGTTTTTATTTCTTCCCCCTGAACTTTAATCCCTATTCCAAATTTTTCCTTGCTTTCCTTCACCGCCTGCTCGATGTACAAATTGAATAACATCGGAGAAAGGCTACAACCCTGTCTTACTCCCTTCCCAACTGAAGCTTCCCTTTCATGCCCTTCGAGTCTAATAACTGCTGTCTGGCTTTTGTACAAGTTGTAAATAACTCTCTTTTCCCTGTATTTTATCCCTGCTGACTTCAGAATTTGAAACAGTGTATTCCAGTCAACATTGTCAAACGCTTTCTCCAAATCTACAAAAGCTAAAAATGTAGGTTTGCCTTTCCTTAATCTATCTTCTAAGATAAGACGTAAGGTAAGTATTGCCTCCCGGGTTCCTACGTTCCTCCTGAACCCCAACTGATCTTCCCCGAGGTCAGCTTCTACCAGCTTTTCCATTCTCCTGTAGATAATTCGTGTTAAAATTTTGCAACCATGCCTTATCAAACTGATGGTTCTGTAATTTTCACACCTGTCTGCACCTGATTTCTTTGGAGTGGGGATTATTACATTTTTCTTAAAGTCTGAGGGTATTTCGCCTGTCTCATACATTCTACACACCAGTTCAAATAGTTTTGTCATTGCTGGCTCTCCCAGAGACTTTAGTAGCTCTGAGGGTATGTCATCTACTCCTGGGGCCTTGTTGCGACCTAGATCTTTCAGGGCTCTGTCAAATTCATCTCTCAGTATAGTATCTCCTATTTCATCTTGATCTACTTCCTCTTCCCTTCCTACAACATCGTCTCTAAGTTCATTTCCTTTGTAGAGCTGCTCTATGTTCTCTTTCCACCTTTCAGCTTTCCCTTCTTTGCTGAGAACTGGTTTCCCATCTGAGTTCTTGATATTCGTAGAGATGCTTTTCTTGTCCCCAAATGTCTCTTTTATTTTCCTGTAGGCGGTATCTACTTTTCCCCTTCTTATACATTGTTCTACAGATTTGCACTTGGCTTCTAGCCACTCCTGCTTAGCCATTTTGCACTTCCTGTCAATCTCATTTCTTAGTCGTCTGTAATCCATTTTGCCTATTTCATTTACTGCATTTTTATATTTTCTCCTTTCATCAATTAAATTTAGTATTTCCTGTGATATCCAAGGATTTTTTGTAGGTCTTGCCTTTCTACCTATTTTGTCCTCTGCTGTTTGAAAGCTACGAACTAATAACCCAGCAGTTGAGTCCGATAGATTTACAAACATCTGATCGAAACTCATCTACCGTTATATCTTTTCGTTACCTAATTTAATTCCTTATCTGATTATCTTAGATGCACCCAATTACCCTGATATTGCTCGTATTAATGTTCATCTTATACGCACCTTTCGACACACCGTCCACTCCGTTCAACTACTTTTCCAGATCCTTTTCTTTCTATGACGGAATTACAATATCATTGGCAAAATGTTTTTATTTTTTTATTTTTTCACCCTGAACTTTAATTCCTTTTCTAAATTTTTCTTTGGTTTCGTTTACAGCTTCCTCAATGTACAACTTGAATAACATTGGAGAAAGGCTACAACCCTCTCTTACTCACTTGCTAACCACCGCATTGCTACATCTACATTTACATGGGATACTCTGCAAATCAAAGTGCCTAGCAGAGGGTTCGTCGCACCACCTTTATACTATTCATCTACCATTCGACTCCCGAATAGCATGCAGGAAGAAAGAACACCTCTTATCTCTCCGAGCTTTGATTTCTCGTATTTTATTCTGATGATCATATTTACCTATGTAAGTGGGAGTCAACAATGTATTTTCGCATTCGCAGGAAAATGTTGGTGATTGGAGTGTCATAATTAGACCACACTGCAGCTATAAACGCGGTTGTTGTAATGATTCCGAACCCAGATCCTGTATCATTTCCGTTACGCTGTCTCCCCTATATCGTGACAATACAAAACGAGCTGCTCTTCCTTGGACTCTTTTGATGGCTTCCATCAAACGCACTTGATAGGGATCCCACAATGGGCAGCAGTACTCCAAATGAGGACGGACAAGGGTAGTGCACACAGTCTCTTTAGTAGTTGCATCTTTTCGTTTCCTGTGCCTCACAAAACAACGAGAGCTTGTTCTGCGTCTCCAATGTTCACACAGTAGACGTGATGTAAAATCGTAATCTTGTTTAATTATTGAATGTACCTCGCAGTGGTATACACAAGAGATCTGTCCCTTATCCGAGGTTCTGGATCAGGTACGGAATCGGACTGTTACAAACGTTTACGCCTGAGAGATGGAAATTGTTGTCTCACATATGTGCAAACAACTCAGACGGCGTTGACCTGTGGTGGGGCGGCTGAAGGCGCGTGGGTACCGCAGTAATGCTGACAAACTGTCTGTGGCGGCTGTTAGCTGCGGCTGGTCGTAATGAAGGGTTTGTTTCCCCACCCCCACCCCCTTCCCATGATCCCCATGCAGGTTTCGGGTGCTGCTAATAACGTCTCTCAACTCCACCATACCGGCGCCCATCGCTTGGACGTGGAATACGGCAGCTGGTGGACAATGAGAGGACACACTACAAGGCGCGGCCGAGAAAAAAAAGGGTCGCTTCAATAACTTTCCTGATAGTCCAACTTTCCGTACAGGGGTAAAAATCCACACCAGATCCCTGGGCTATAGACAACAGGTCGGTGCTTGTCGTTATACCGCTGACGGTCCTTCTCCTGGGCGTCCAGTGTCCGTATGCTGTCTTGCGTCTTCGACCCTGGCGATGAGCTGTTTCACATAGTCAACCGGAATGTCCTCCTGTTGGAACGGGAACAGCGTATCCATTGTCGTCTCAGCTTCACGACCATGGAGCAGGAAAAACGGCGTGAAGCCTGTCTTGTCTTGCGGTATTATAAGCAAATGTCACGACTGGCAGTATTGTATCCCAATCCTTCTGCTCAACATCGACGTACATCGACAGCATATCTGCTAACGTCTTGTTAAAACGTTCTATAAGACCATTTGTCTGAGGATGGTATGCAGTTGTCATTCTGTGGACAATGTCGCAATGTGACATTACCTCTGATACTAGTTTTGACTGGAATACTTATCCACAATCAGATATCATGACACGTGGTGCTGCATGCTTCAAAATAATGTCTTCTACAAGGAATTTTGCGATCTCTGGAGCTTCTGCAGTCTGCACAGGTGTGAGGTAGTCAGTGCAGACTATTATCCATTGGTTACCGGTTGTCGACTTCGGGAACCTCCCTAAAAGATCGATCCCAACTCGAGATGCCGTGGAGGTAATTGCGGAACATGCTTCCGTCGCTGGCACTCTTTACAGTGACTCACATTGTGCTTGACATATCGGTAGAGACCTTTCCAGTAAGACCTGCGTCTGATTCTGTATAGGGTCTTCACGAACCCCATATGACCGGATATTGGGGCATCGTGGAAATACTTGAGAATAGCTGGCTGGAGATGAGCTGGAACGAAGTGTAGCCATTTGGAGCCTAGTGGATAGTAGTTTCAGCAACTGTTCAATCAAAGACTACCTTCGTCAACTAATAGTGAATGCAATACTGTAAAAAATGTATCTTATACGTTTTGATTCAAACCATAATTATTAATAACAACCTTCTATAGAATACAGAAAATTAAAATAAAGAAAAATACGTTACTTTTCATCTGAGTTATTCCAACAGATGCTGCAAACTTTTGTTATCGGTACATACGTGTACTTTGTAAAACATCAATTTCACATATCATAAATATAAAGAAATTCTAAAATCTGATACCCATGTGGTCTCCTTGTGAGTAATAATCCTTGATATAGTGTTTCATTGGGAATTTTAATGTGTTTGGGCAGTGGGATAAGTTTGTTTGCGATTAAACTTATATTGGTAAAACGTAAGATACCTATATATAGAGCTGCGTAAACAGAATATATAACACTTTGCAAAAATGACAGGTTAAGATGTTGTTGTTACAGGAATTATGATATAAGACTGAACGGGAATCGTAAGTGCGACTGAAAACCTGTAGTTTAGTAGCCGAGGACGAAATCCATGTGCTACGCAGACTCTTAGTATGTTTGCGAAGTATTGAATAATTTAATGTCTTCCTCCATCTAAAACTCATTTCGAACTTATTCAGTTGTTTTAGTCAAAAAAGAGAAACTCATTCACTGCATAGTCAAGAGTATCTGCATTCATCGTTGTATTTTCGAAAAATCTGGGTGGTGAATTTCATAGCCTACTTTCGTATTTTAAGTTATGAATGAAATAGTCCACGAACATTCCTCGCTTTGTAAATTTGATGTGTAACACTCTTTTCAAGTGTTATTTCGCAAAGTGAATGAAACTTTATTGTCTAACTGTGGATCTATTAGTATTCTTTGGTTGATGGCTGCTACAGTTTCGAAACAGCTGATCGGTCCTAGCGGGCGTCATGTAAAGGTAAGCTGTCGAGTTCACGTAGAACACCGGGCCGTGTCGCAGAATTTCGTCGTTTGTAGCTGCAGTGTCGCGTAGCTTAATGCCGCGCGATTTCTCGCTCGCTTTTGGTATTCACTTAGGACACGGCTAAAAGGCCACGACAGGAGCTCAGTAGGATCTTCGCAAGTCTCTCGATTTAGTGACCGGCAATGATCTCCGTATAACTGGGATGTATAACACTGGTGTCAGAGCATACAACTGTCGTGTGCCTGCCCGTTCATCTGGTTTACACACGTCTCTGCATTGTCCGCCATGTTTTAATTAGTCAAACGAATTTCCATCAGTACGTGAAAAATAATTGTTAGGATACCTCTGGATCTGAAATTTATGTCAATATGCGAAGTAACAGATTCGCGTGATTACGGAATCGAAACATATTTCCTTTTCGTTTTCTTGTAGTTCTTCATAGCAGCCGTGTCGTAATTAGTCAAGAAACAGAATACGAACTTCTTTGGCTGCTGCAAGATTCCCCTCCTTGGCCCAAACCTACTGTACGATGTAGTTGTAGTCCTGAGTCCGTAGAAGATGGAAAACTGGGCCGTACAGATTTACCGGCCCACACTGTCCATCCGGGACCTGTATGTAAGCCAACCCGTTCTCGAGTTGACTTGGTGAGCAGACTATTAGGCCCTGCTCCTACCTGTTTTTGTAGAAGCGCTCTCGTTGCTGACGTCCCCTTTGCAGATTGTAGCACACTAGAGTATCGGTGCAAGTGCTAGAGCTGGAAACTTGTGTCTTTACGGGTAGGCAACTTCTTTAAATAAAAATGTAGGATTGCAATTATGGTGTTTTATTAACGACGTCACCATAATACGACGTCAAAAAAATATAACTTTTACCCTAACGACACCGAGAGCTTGGCTGCTACTTGTACAGTACAGAGCAGGTCCTAACGGCTAGAGTTGTGAATGAGTCGTTCATTTGAACGAATATAAGTAAAGAATCGAATAGTGATCCGGACGAATCGTCGTTCAGAAGAATCGTCACTCTCGATTCCAACTTCCATGATTCATGATTCGAAGGCGACTGCCGAATCTTGCCAAACGATTACGAACGCCAGAGAGCAGTCAAGAGGGGGGACGATTCGTCGTTCAAAACAATCGGATGTCTCGTGATAAGTCCAAGATGCAGCAATTCATGATTCGAAAGCAAGTGACGAATCGTGCCGAATGATTACGAAAGCCAGAAAGCGTGTGAACGAAGGAAGCACAGAACGAAGTTCGTGAGCCGTTAATGATTAGCCTATTCACGAATTACAGATGACGGAAACGAAATGCAGTGAAATAGATAGCTGCCAATACATACGTGGTGTATACAGTTTACATATTATGTATTTAAACAAGCAATTCTTCCACATTTATATTTCGCGTATCCTAGGAAATGGCTGTAACGATTTGATTTTGTGTTTAGCAGGTTTAAGCTTTTGGAGTTGTAGTTTTTGTAAAAACTCAATTTTACAAAAATATCTTCTGATGCCAAAACGTGATTTTAAATGTTTTTAACGCCATCTCAAAAATCTTTTTTACTACTTGGGTTTTTATGTTAATCTTTGCTGAAAGAAACCGATTAAAAAAAATTAAATATAAACGCGAATTTCTTTTATCCCGAAAGATTTTAATATTTAGAGACGGATTTTTATTTTTAATGTTTACTTATATAGGCGTGTTTCCTGAAACTAATTGATTTTACATCATAAGTATTTTATAACGATCAGAAATGTGTTAATTACCATAGATTTAATAAAATTCATGTTTAAATGTCCGAAGTATTCAAAAAGAACGAAAATAAAATGTATAAAGTTACAGCAGGATTCGAAATAAGTGACCTACGTTCACTGTTACTAAATGAGCTATGACGACAGCAGAAATAGTTGGTAGCATAATATGCATTTATATCCTCTCGCAAAACTTCAAAGACTATTTTTGAGAGTTGAATCGAATGGCTTTGGCTCATTATTATTTTAAGTGTAAACTTTATGCACCATAAATATTAAAAAATCCGATACCTATTGCCTTCTTTTTGGCATTCTGTAAGATTCATGCCATCGCAAAGCAGAAAGAATCGTAAACGAATCGTAGGAACAGATTCACAAAGTTAGATTCCAATATCTATATCACAGATATGCATTGTCATCTATGAGCAAAATGTAGAAGTAAGAATCGTGCCCAAGCAGACTAGAGAATCGTGAAAGAATCGTAGGAATCGATTCACAATGTGGGATTGAATCGCAAGAACAACTCTTCTAACAGCGACTGCCTGCCGTTGGCGCGCAGCCGAGGCCTCCTCACTACTTCGTACCTTGTCGGCAATTCTCGTGATAGCTCCTGTACCAAGTCGTAATTTAATTGCTTCTCTGTTAATACACAATTAAACAAAATAAAATGACTAATAATCCTTAAACCGCTACTAACGTCTGTATGCCACCAACAATCAGTTATAAAGAATTATTAATAAATGCAAAACTGCCCACTTGGCGCCACATCATCGGGGCTTCCCCAGTTTATCTGCTGCCCAGCGTAACGGGTAGTCTCATGCAGGCGCCTTCCAGAATCTTCTCTACCCACCCCACTCACGCCATACGGCACCTACTGCCACTCCTGCCGTAGGAACTACGACGCCTCTGCCTACCAGCTAGCTGTTAAATAAATTCTACTTTCAAGGAATGGCTTTCATGGACAGTTCAGTCTACAGAAACAGAGACACCATTTGTCGACTATGGATTGCCTCTTACAGAAGGAATATAGCTCCAGCCATTTGCACCAGCTTCGACACTTGGTCTCCTATGATACGTTCTGTGCGATGTTCACCGCATCCGCCTCCTTTTGAATACGATCTACGAACACTTGGCTGCCAGATTCCTGTCTTCCATTTTAATATGACTTGCTTAGGAAGTAACACTGTTAATAACGGATTCAGTCGCCTCGTTGCAGAACAGTGGCTTGATTTTCTTTGTGTATATACAGATGAGTCCAAGATTCCACAAGAAGACTGTACTGGATGTGCCTTTTTCTGCCCTCAAACTGCCAACGAATATCCCTATATTTACGGTGGAGACAGTGGCAATTCTGGAAGCACTTAGGTTTGTTTCTACCATTTCCTTTCAGAAAATATTAATTGTGTCGGACTCTCAAAGTGTCCTTTAAACCCTACAACACCGGAGATGAAAAAAAATAAAATAAAATAAAATAAAAACAGCTATATTCTGGATGTGATTTCGGCATATATTCGCTGTACAAATACGGGACGGACAGTTAATTTACTGTGAGTGCCTTCTCACTATGGTATCTGCTATAATGAGGAAGTTGATGCATTGGCTAAGCAAGCGGCATCCTTAGGCACTGTCTTGGACCTACAATTACCATACACAGACTTCTTATATGCTGTCAAGGAATATGCAAAACAACAGTGGCAACAGATGTGAAACGTTTCCCAAGAAACGAAAGGCGCTTCTTACGCTGTGGTGCAACCTCAGATTTCTACACAGACGTGGTTTATGAGGACTCAACTGGACCGATCCGCGATTTCTACCATTATTCGTCTTCGCTTCAATCACGCCTCTTATCCAAAACATCTACATCGGATCAACGTCTACGATTCGGCGGTATGTGAGTGTGATCCTGAAACGGAAGCAGATGTCAACCACATCCGTTCAGGTGCCCCAAATTTGACCGAGAATGTTTGAACTTCCTGCAGACATTGGTGAAGATGGAATATCCCCTTCCCCAGTCAGCTTCTTCCCGTTTGTTTACAAAAGACATTCGTGTATATTAAATCATAATTAAATTTATTAAGATCACTGTACACAATCTACAAGCATCAAGTGTGTTGGTAATAAAGGTTTTGCTTGTGAATATGTGAAAATGTTCCAACAGTATTTAAATTGTAATATAATGCAGTTTTCGCTTTGTTTCCACTTTCCCATTTTGACAAAATTTACTTCTGTTTTGTCTGTTTATTTAAATATATGTACATTTCCACTGTGTTTTGTAGATGGCCACATTGATTTGACACTCAGAAGGGCAAATAAATAAATATAAAATATAAAAAACAGATCGCCACTGCACTGTGGGCGCGCATATATATTCATAATATAAATAAATTTAACCCCCATACTAGAAGCCTTACACTGGCATACTCAGAAATCTGTAATTCAACATCAATGATGACAGTCAATTAAACGAAATTCCATTCCTTCTCTGACGAGACGTAATGGAGAAGGAATGGCCGACGGAGCTGGGAGTGAGGCGAACCGCGCGGCAGACCGAGACGAACTCCTAACGAGGGCCGCCAAACACTAGCGGACGGTCCCTAGCACCGCCGAACACTGGCGGACGGTCCCGAGCACTGCCGAACACTGATGGACGGTCTCGATCACCGCCGAACAGTAGCGGACGGTCCCGAGCACATCCGAACACTGGCGGACGGTCCCGAGCACCTCCGAACACTGGCGGACGGTCCCGAACACAGCCGAACACTAGCAGACAGGCCCGAGCACATCCGTACACTAGCGGACAGGCGCGAGCAACGCCGAAAACTGGCGGACGGGCCCGAGCGCCCCGGAAGGCTTTCAGCGCGGCGCGATCCCGGGGCGCGATTCCAATTTGCAGTATTTCACGGCAAAAACGGAAAGTTATTCGCGTTAATTCCGGCCGCCACCAGCGGCGGGACGCGGATGCGACTGCGATCACACGGCGCCGGCAATAGGAGCGCATTATTTACGCGTGCGGGCAGCCGGTATCGGCGGCGGGCGACCGCTCGACAAACGCGAAGTCGCGAGCTGACTGTGCGCTCTGTGCGCGTTTGCCAGACAGTCTGGAGTGGCAGGTTGTCAAACCGGGTACTGCCGGAAACACCACATCCACGACTCACCAAGCAATTTGCCAGCTACCTATAAGAACAACGTTTAGTGCAACACACACTGAACGCTACGGCTTCAATACAGGAAGTGTAGCTGGTGAAGTTTCAGATTTTTTTAAGAGAGAAAGAGAGAGAGGGAGAGAGTGTGTGTGTGTGAGAGAGAGAGAGAGAGAGAGAGAGAGAAGGAAAAGAAGCACACTTTTCTAATATCAGTCATTTGATAATGCTTTGTGAGTAGGAACTGAATATACAAGCGGTGTACAAAACGTTTCGCACATTCCTCACCATTATTTACTTATTTACTTTTTGCAGGAGGTGAATGACATTTTTAGTGAACATACTTGGAACATTTAGCTATACATTGAACCTACTCAATGTAGCCTCCGTCAGGTGTGATGCTTTGGTCCATCGTTCTTTCCGTTATGTAAATGCACTTTGCTAAAATTCTGCGGATTGATTTTTACACCATCGCTTGACACAGGAAATAAGGTCATTCTCACTATCAAATGTTTTACTGTGTAGGTAAAAGAGGTAAAAGTCAAATGGAGTCAAGTCCAGACTGTAGGGAGGTTTCCTGATTTTCGCCTGCGTCATAAGGGCTCTGTGGGGTTTGGCATTGTCATGGCGTAGTCTGATGAGCTGACCCTGAAGCTGTGGTCTGTGGGTCTCGATGGAACATCACAGCTTATCGAGTGACAAACAGTAACGATCCCAGTTAAAGGTGGTACCAGGTTCCAAAATGTCATTGAAAAAAGACACCATGTTGATCCCAGAAGAAGGAGGCCATCATCTTTCAGCCTGCTTTTCGTGGAAGTCTTCGTTTCTTCTTCCGAGGGAAACCTGGATGACGCCACTCCATTGATTGGGTTTTGCTCTAAGGTTCGGACAAAAACAACAGTTTCATCCTGGGCAATGACACCGTCAAAACACTCTTCATTTAAGGTCCTCGTGAGACCCTCGCACACATTTCCCTCTTAGTTTCCATTTCTCCTATCAGTAATCTAGGCACCCAAAGTGCACAGATCTTTCTGTACTCTAGCGACTGTACCCAGTGACAAGTCACTTAAGCAAGCTGTCGTGTCGTCACAAAGTGTTATTCTGGTCTCCTTATTCACAATTACTCTCTCGATGGCCTAGCCCACCGTAAATCGTCCAACAGAGGGAGAAATCACCTTCTTTAAACCTCTGCAACCACCGCTGGATACTGCTGCGATCCACTGTGTCTCCCCACAAACAGGAAGCAACTTGTTGTGAACCGATGTGGCAGAGTCATCGACGGTCTTCAAGAGTGACTGCAGCACTGACCGTTGTCGTCACCTGGCATCTACTTCACTATCCATTGGGGCTCACCTGTAAATAAAAGAAAATAATTTTATGTACATCTTAAAGCAAAATGTTCCAAGTATGTTCGAAAAAATATCATTCTCCTCCTGCAACAAATAAAAATATTGGAGACGACTGTGGAAAACTTTCTGAACGTTCTTTGTATATTTTAGGTATTCTCAAACAATAGTTTCTGTCCCCCCTCTCTCTTCCCCTGTCCACGTCCGCCCCCCTCTTTGCCCATAACCTACTCCCTCCTCTCACTCTCTCTCTCTCTCTCTCTGTGCATGTGTGTGTGTGTGTGTGTGTGTGTGTGTGTGTGTTTGTGTGTGTGTATTGCTTCTCTACCCTACTCTTCATTCATCACATCTTCCTTCCCTCTATTCTACATCTACACCTACTTTCATACTCCACAAGCCACGTCTTTGTGTGTGGCATGTATCGCATGCATTTCTTTAGCTGTTTTGCCAAGATTAAAACAAAACTTAAAATTGATTCTTTCCTCGTTCACTGTCCTGTTATCAGTATAAAGAAAAACACGCGACCGTTGATTCTCTTCACGGATTTGCAGCTGATTTCATTGTTCTTTGGATACAATATTTCGGCAGTCCGTCTGGCCGCCTTCTTCAAGTACGACTGTTGGTGCAAAATCACGGCGGCTCCTGTATACTCCCGGTACAGGCCGCTGTGTGTTCTCTAAAAGAGGAAGAAAATTTTAGTCTCACCGGCGTTACACTTTGGTGATGCATCGCAAATTAAGCAGCGGGTCGAAAACTAGACGTTGTTGTTCAATATCTAATGAGATAGGATTCCACATTTTTCTCTGTTAACAAGATTATTGATTAATCGTATTTCTATAGGTTCCTTGAGTACACAGTCCCCGTAACGGAAGTCTGGAGCAATAATATGCGTGCCTGTGAAAGACGAGTAATGCCCTTCATTAAGGCAATTTTCAACCGCAGCAGATTTTTCCAGTCGGAGCAGACGTGTATGGCTTTGCTGTTCTGCAAGAACCGTCTGCCCAAAACGAGCCTTTCCATAGACACCGAGGGCGTCATCCAGGAGAAGGTGGCGAAAGTTATCCTGGGAGAGGATGCAGAGAGTGTTAACGTGTAGGGAGGGACGGATACGCTGGTATCAGTGTGGCAGAGGCCCGGGGTTAAAGATGAGGGGAGAAACCAGAGGGTGAATTGATATTTTGCGGGTGGTGTATAGGATACAGATATGTTCAAGGAACTTTAGAAGGTGGGGGAAAGGAAGAACATCATAGAGGATCCGCATGGGGGAAGGGAGGCAGATGTGGTAAGTGAGGCGGAAGGCGTGGCGTTTTACGGTTTGATTTATAGTAGGTGGGGTAGGTAGAAACCCAAGTGGGGTGGATATTGCAATGGACAGAACGTATCAAGGAACGGTAGGTGTATAGGATTGTGGAGGTGTTAAGTCGACATGTGCAGCTGGAGAGGCAACCAGTCGTCAGAAAAATAAATTAATTAATTGTCAGTTCATACTTCAAAGCTTGAGGAGGTTGAGAGGAGAGAGGACTTGTTCACAGACAGTTGAGGGTTTCTAGAAAGGAAGCGATCCAGGATGAGGCCAAGGTATTTGAAGGCGAGGAAGCTTTGGGGAATAGGAGGGTCATGGAGTGTGTGGTACAAGTAAGTCATGGTGACGGAAGGATCGGGTGGTACGACCTATAATTGTCTTGGATTTGGTGGGGTTCATGGAGAGGAGCCACTGGTTGCACCAAGTGGAGAACTGGGAAAGGTGAGACTGGAGAAGGGGATGGGAACGAGCAAGAGAGGCAAGAGAGGGGGCGAGGGCTAGGAAGGCGCTGTTGTCAGCATACTGAAGGCGATGGACGGGAGGCTGGGTTTGAGGCATTCAGTCCAGTAAATGATGTAGGAGTGACAGGGCGGAGCCCTGGGGCACCCCAGCAGAGGGGTAGAACAAACGGGAGTCGTTGACAGTAACGTAGGATTGGTGGTGGGGGAGGAAGTAAGCTATGAAACGGACATAATAACAAGGGCGTAGGTTTGGAGTTTGAAAAGGACTTCTCGATGTCCAGGGGTGTGACGGGAATTTCGCTCGATGGGAAGAAGGTGGGTGAGGAAGAAGAGTTAGCGACAGAGGAGGAGGGTCGGAAGCCACACCAGGAGGGAGGAAGGAGTTGTTTACGTAGATGCTGGTGAATACGGCGTGAACGAATGGTTTCCAATTGATGACGTAATGTCATCTCCCGTTCTTATACGTCCATGATTCGTGCACTATGAGCAGGTGAGATAAGCGTATTGGGAATTAACCAGTAGTCAGTTTTTTTTATGAGGCTCGGATTTGAGGATAAACTTGTTAGGTACTAGCAGTATCGAGATTGTACAGTGTTTGGTTAGTGACCGTCGAGGCGTTTGCTTTTAGAGAGCTTTGACCCCGGCCAGTGCGTGGCTCGGCGGCGCTTAATTTGTCGTCGGTTTAAGTGCGCCCTGGCTGGCCAGGCGAGGCGATAATGGCCGCAAGTTTGGGGTGCGGCCGCAGGTGGCGCTGGCAGCCACCCCACCTACCCCAGGCTGACCGCAAACGCCGCAACCCCTGCCAGCTGCCAGCTGCCGCCACCGCAGACTCTCACCCCCTCCCCCAACCCCTCCTTCCTTTCCGCACCCCTGATTTACACCTCGCCATACGTGGCCGCCCGTAGCCTGCGACTACTGACAGGTAACCCAAAGAGCACTGTGTACTACAAGCAGAACAATCCAACATTTTCATTCCCGCGTCGAAGGCGCGCATTTAAAAACTATGGAACACTTAGG
This sequence comes from Locusta migratoria, assembly GCA_026315105.1. Lineage (NCBI taxonomy): Eukaryota > Metazoa > Arthropoda > Insecta > Orthoptera > Acrididae > Locusta > Locusta migratoria. The sequence goes on from CM048750.1 coordinate 378,553,624, forward strand.
CTTTATAATATACCGTCAGAAGGGTGAAGTCGATCAGATGGGGAAGTTGACCGGCAATAAAGCATTATAATTTACACCAACGGCCTATATAAACGACATAGACTGGCAATAGTGCTGCCGTAGTTGAAGCAAATTGAAACCTCGGCCGCCATGTTTTACAACGTCGCGGAGGCGTAACCAGTCATTTGCTATAGCAGTAAATCATATCACGTTCACTTTATGTAATGACTTTACAAACCATTCTCTACCTGCTTATTGTTATTTTTATACCGAAGCTAATATGGATAAATGATAAACAACAAGTGTGTGGTGGAAAAATCGGAAAGTTTGTCACATACACTGGATCGGCTAAACATTGTCTCATTCATACAAAAAACATGCCTTTTCACTGTCCTTTAAACAATATTATTTTCGTGTACCTTTGCCTAATCTGCTTACGTCTTTCCTCCGCAGATTTGGCTTTACATAAATGATGTATTCTACAACTGAAGTAATGTTTTATAACAGCTTTATTAGGCTGGAGGAATGAGATTCCTCCCAAAATTCCGAGGATACCATTAAGTGCTCGTAGTTGGTTAATAAAGTAGGTCTGTTTCCCAAATTCTAAATACATCTTCATACATTCGCAAAAGAAAATTTTTCTTCCCTAATGACGTTTCATGATTCCTCCAAACCGTTTCTGCCACTTCGAAAAGTTTTACAAGATCTTTGTAGGGATTGAGCAGACTGTCTTTTATACCTTTTAATCCGAATAATCCTGTTTCACTCTCATTTTTAGGAGCAAGGAGAACTTCCAAGCAATGTAAGCACTTAAGTTTTTTACTCACTTGCCTAATGATGCTTCCAAAAATATATTCAACTACTTTTTCGGGAGATAATGTCAGCATTTCGTATTTTGGCACATAGTCGTGGTCAAACTGAACAGGCCTACTGCTTTCTGAATGACTTAAATCATGATTTTCAATAGGTAATGAAAGAGGTTCCATGTCCCCTGCTTGGCTACATGACATATGTTCTAATGAAGCTGATTCAGCTGTTATCCAGAAGCCGCTATGTATCATTTGTTGCTTACATGATTTCTTCTCAAAATGCGATGAACAGATGTAATTGTATACAGTAGGTTTCCACTTATCTCGCCTCATATTGGCTGACCATCGTTTTTTAAGTTCTTCATTTTTCAAAGGAAAACTGAAAAATATAATTACAGCTTGCTTTACAGTTAAGCACATAACTTCCCATAGTACTATTGTATGCAGAAATGTGGTAAGTACAAAAGACGAGTAAATGAAATGTTAGAAACGAAAACATACAAATACTAACTGAAAATACAATACTTCAACAGTCTCATTACTGTGGTTCGTACAGTTATATGCTGCGCATACACTCGGCATGATTTCAGCTGAATAAATAACCTTTCAAGCTTACTACGATACATAAAATGTGAAACCAGAACACGTAAATAGCTTCGGTCTAACTTTCGTATTCGGCGCACCAAACTTTGAAAAAAATGGCTGCCACAGTTCCTGATTGCTGCCACAAGAAGCGCTGTTCACCCGCCACTCTATGTAGTTTATATAGATCGTTGATTTACCCTACTTCCGCCTGGCGTTATATCCGGGAACTTCACGCTACACGTACTTGTTGGAAGCCAATGAGTTGCAGAGTAGTGGTTACCTGTAGAATTTTCTCTCTGAGTATCCGTTTAGCGGGATTGTGGGATAGAAAAAACTGCATTTTGGTGGAATGAAGCAAGACTAAACCTGTCACAATACGACCGTATATAATTCTGCTGTTTTCGGACTGTTAGTCGGTAAGTGAACTCATTGTCATTTGATTTATGAATTTGCAAAAGCAGAAGTATGTTGTATCGACGAGTAGTGATCTAAAAATTGAATTCATGGATTGATCAAGTGTATTTCCAGATGTTTCTGATGTACAAAAGACTCCCTTCACACAAATTGTAACAAAAATGAAGCCTAATGGCATTGGTCGTGGACGCTACAGTTTCCTAGATTTTGACAGCCGGCCGCGGTGCCCGAGGGGACTGAGGCGCTTCAGTCACGGTCTTCACGGCCACTACGGTCGGGGGTTCTAATCCCCCCTCGGGCATGGATATTTGTGCCGTCCTAGTTCGTAAGTAGTTCATAAGTAGTTTGTAAGACTGATAACCCTGATAACCCTGTAGTTAAGTCCTATAAGCTGTACAAACATTTGAACATTTGAGATTTTGACATTTCAAACATTGAGTGAAAATTCTTTATGATGGAAGATAATTTTATGTACAGTGGTTACTTTTTTTTTAAGGAAAATACAATATTCTAACCATAAAATAGTCTATTTGTTTATTTGAATAGTTGTTTGGTCTCTGAGAAAGACCCTCTACTATTTTAAATCTTCATATAAACATAGCCTACCATACCTTGGTAGATATTTCAATGTAAAAGACGATCGGTTTCACCCATTATCTGGGTGAAGCCGTTATAGGTCTTCAAAAATGAGTGATCGGCTTCACCCCACTGGGTGAATTAAATTAAAAGTATTTCAAAAGCACAATAGGCTATTTCTATATTCAACATTAGATATAATGTCGAAATCCTAAGGATTACAGGTAATATTTTTGAAACGAATTCTTCCCTCGAAAACAAGAGAAACACTGAATTTTGTGATCGACTTCATTCATTCTGACGGTACTCTTAAGGCCATTAATTATACTTTCCTATTGTACAAAATATTATAGTATAGTAAATTTATTGGCTTACATATGTCTGTAAGAAGCAAGCAAAGTTAGTGATTAGATGTATATTTAGAGATATGATACATTCATTTACATTCCGTATGAAGGCATATGCCTTGATATGGTTTGACTGGGGCAGTGCACAAATGGTTTAATTCATACTTAACTGGAAGAATGCAGAAAGTTGAAATAAATGGTTCGTTTATGCCCATACAGACGATTCCTCAAACTGGGGGGACTATCAAGGATGGGGTGCCACAGAGTTCCGTCTTAGGACCTTTACTGTTCTTGATATACATAAATGACTTTCCATTCTACATTGATGAAGATGCAAAGTCAGTTCTTTTTGTTGGTGATAAAAATATAGTAATCACATCCAAAAAACAAGAATTAATAGATACAATCGTAAATAATGTTTTTCACAAAATTATTAAGTGATTCTCTGCAAACGGACTCTCATTAAATTTTGATAAATCACAGTTTATACAGCTCTGGATAGTAAATGGCACAACTCCAGTAATAAATATAGACTTTGAACAGGAGTCTGTAACTAAAGTAGAATTTTCAAAATGTTTAGGTGTGTACATTGATGAGAGATTAAGCTGGAAGCAACACATAGACGGTCTGCTGAAACGTTTAAGTTGAGCTACGTACGCTGTTAGGGTTACTGCAAATTTTGCCAACATTACCTTACTATGCTTATTTTCATACTCTGATTTCGTATGGCACCATATTCTTGGGTAATTCATCACTGAGTAAAAAATTATTCATTGCACAAAAGCGTGTAATCAGAATAATTGCTGGAGCCCACCCACGATCATCCTGCAGACATCTGTTTAAGGATTTAGGTATCCTCACAGTAACTTCATAGTATATATATTCACTTATGAAATTTGTTTTTAATAATCCAACCAAGTTCTAAAGTAATAGCAGTGTGCACAGCTATAACACCAGGAGAAAGGATGATCTTTACTATGTAGGGCTAAATCTGAGTTTGGCACAGAAATTATGCTGCAACGAAAGGCTTTGGTCATCTACCAAGGAGCATCAGATTTTACGACAAAAATGTGTTTAATAACTTTGATCGTCTGGTTTCGTTGTTGCATGTTTTGAATTTAATACCTTCCATGTACGACTTCTTTCCTGTTCGCATTCTTTGCGAAGTTCGACCTTTTTCTTTTTCAGACATCCTGATCACAGCTTGGCTTAGACATACACATTCCTGTATTGAGAGTCAAATTTAAATTAAACACTGAACTAATGCGAAATGATATAATTGAAAACCACTAGTTGCTCTTATGCATCACTTAAAACACAGTTAACAGCACTTGTAATAACTCCTCCCTTGGTCTAAATAAAATCAAGAAAAATAACTTTAAACACACTGTAAGTCGTGTTGTGTCTACAGTCTGTAGTAAAATATAAGGTACACAGATAGTTGCTTGATTTCGCCGTCCATACTTGGCGTTGGTATGTAGAAGCCCCCTTGTACACCGTTCAATGATGAGGGAGACCGAGAAAACCTGTAGTGACCATGGCTGCTATTATTCTGCAGTTCGGAGCAGCGCAACCAACCATTTCACACTGTGGAACAATAAAAACCACGAAATATTCGCCGATTCATTTCCCCACGTCACATAAAGTATATAACACTGTTGTCGGATTGGGATTCAAAATGGCGGGTTGTTTAGCTCGGTGTATTTAGTGATAGCCCGCGTGACGTCACAAAGAGATTGCTGAGCCACGGGATAAACCCTACGTCATTCATGCGTTCAGTCAGCTTTTACAAACTGTGTGAACCATAATCTGCGTGAGAGCTTTTCTTGAGATCAGTTTGTTCAACGATTTGTCTTTCGCTGGAAGAAGCGCCGTAAACAGATAAACATGCAACAGGCTTTTCTTAATCATAAGTAGAATGACAAAGAGAGCAGGAGAGAAACGAAAGCCCTCACCCCATTCGCCGATGAACATCAGTCATGTCTCCCTATGCAAGAGGCAATAGGCGACGGCTAACCCCAACTCCCTCCACCTCAGCATCCTATCAAAATAAAGTTCCATTCTTCCGCCAAAAATTCACCAATAACATCGCTTATTTTTTAAAATTATGACGTAATGTCTAAATGAAAGTAATATAAAGTGTAGTAACAACCAGCTCACATCAGTATACCCAGATGGAGGCCACTGTAACGTTGACCGAAACGTCGTTTATTTAAGTATTAGCCTTACATCATGACGCGGCACGACACCCAGCAAACTTTTATGTCATCTGACTCTGGTCGCGGAAGCCTACGTAATTACACTAGTAGAATGTTTCCGTACATGTTTGTCATACTTATCACTTAAGTGCAAAACACGAACGTACAAAATTTTGCCTGTGCGCTGTCAAAACGCAGGATTTAGTGGTTTTGAAATTTCTGACATGTACACCATCGAACTGTACATATATACAACCTAATCGGAGGCTGACCTGGAATTTCGTAGAGCGAAGTTGGTTACTACTTATTGTTCTCATTTCTGCGAAAGGTCTCCTCTGCTCACAGTATAGTATCATTTACTTGCGACTGTAATCCATACTTACCACAAGGCAATTTCCAAGGCTAAAAATGGGAATGGAGATATCAACGAGCAAACCGAGGGTTGACGATTTTGTGAAAAACAAAATGTACAAATACGTAGACTACAGGCAACAACTCGAGCCTTCAGCAACGTCACCATCACCAAGGTACCACAAAGCCACATCTCTATCACTACACTCGATGTTGCATATCTAGCTGTTCGACTATTACTTGTTTCTATTTTCGTTTTCTATTTCACCGTTCCATACTACTTCTCACTTTTCGTGCTTAATCTGTGAAGCATTACGAGCGGTTTCTGGCGATCCCACAGAGATAATTAATCATTGCTTGCCTTCTTCTTTCTTTGTCATTGACTGCTCGCCATTTTTTTCTATTTTAAAAAGGAAGGAGAAAGCACTGCTTTTGTCTCAGTCAGCAATGTTATCTTCGAATAATTAAAACGAATCATTCAGAGGACTATTCTACCACGGCCTACCTGGATCCTACAATGTGTCATCTCGCGAATAATATACAGGGGTGGTCCATTGATAGCGACCGGGCCAAATATCTCACGAAATAAGAATCAAACGAAAAAACTACGAAGAACAAAACTTTTCTAGCTTGAAGGGGGAAAACAGATGGCGCTATGGTTGGCCCTCTAGATGGCGCTGCCATAGGTCAAACGGATGTCAACTGAATTTTTTTTTAAATAGGTCTTCACATTTTTATTACACATTCGTCAGGTATGTAAATAAATATGAAAGTTTTATTTGGAACACTTTTGTCGATTTGGGACAGATGGCGCTGTAATATTCACAAAGATATTGCTCACAATTTTACACGAACAGTGAGTCACAGGTAGGTTTTTCAAATTAAAAACAAGAAGTAGGTACGTTTGAACTTTATTTCGTTTGAAACTTCCTGGCAGATTAAAATTGTGTGCCGGAACCGGGACTCGAACCTGGGACCTTTGCCTTTAACGGGCAAGTGCTCTACCGACTGAGCTATCCCAACACGACTCACGATGCCTCCTCACAACTTTACTTCCGCCAGTACCTCGCCTCCTACTTTCCAAACTTCACAGAAGCTCTCCTGCGAACCTTGCAAGACTAGCACTCCTGGAAGAAAGTATATGGTGGAGACATGGCTTAGCCACAGCCTTTGTTTCGGTTGTTCCAGTGTCATACATGTAATTTTGTGAAATTATCATACATTACGAGAACGCATGCTGTTACTGCGTGATTACCTGTAATTATCTCATGACTTGAGTAAAGGCTCAAAATAATGTCTTTCAACTTCATTTCATTTGGCAATACATGTAACTAAATTCCTCTCAACAGCGAGTAGTTTTCCTTCAGTAATGTTCTCATCGACAATGCGCTGACGCATGTTTTAGTGAGATATTCGGCCCAATCACTATCAATGGACCACCGTGTATAAAAATAAAAAGATATATTAAGAAAAATAAATGGATTATCATTATCTAATAGTTCATTCCTCAGTAGCTTTTTATAAGTTCTCTGGAATCTAGTGGACGCCATTATATCATAACAGTAATCACCTTCTAATTTTATTATGTACGAACCTGCAATTAGTCTCTCTGAAAATTTTTACGCCATTCTTCTTGTACCCAGAAGTCAAAGATAGAAATTCTCCAATAACTACGAACATTCCATGAAAAGAAAATGTCGCCGTACCATATTGTAACTAATAATATAATTTTATTTAAATTAGAAGTAGAGGCTCTAGAATATCGGGTGATCCAAAAATTAAGTACAAATTTCAAAACTTAATATATCACGGAATCATGTAGATAGAGAGGGAAAAAATGACAGACATGCTTGGAATGACATGGGGTTTTATTAGAACCACATCTACCGTTATCGGGCTTTTTTCTTCAAGGAACTGCGTGTTTCTGTTACAGAATCGCATCATCCCCAGTCTGGCTGTTAAACACCTGCTGGAACGTTCGTTTTTTTATGCAGGATGGCACTCCACCCCATATTACTAGACGCGTGAAAGATGTCTTACGCTCGTCATTTGGAAATGATCGTGTGCTCAGCTGCCACTTTCGTCATGCTTGGCCTCCCAGGTCCCCAGACCTCAGTCCGCGCGATTATTGGCTTTGGTTTTACCTGAAGTCGCAAGTGTATCGTTATCGACCGACATCTCTAGGGATGCTGAAAGACAACATCTGACGCCAATGCCTCACCGTAACTCCGGACATGCTTTACAGCGTTGTTCACAATATTATTTCTCCACTATAGCTATTGCTGAGTAATAATGGTATCACGGTCTGCACGACCACAACGGTCGGGGGCTCGAATCCCCCCTCGGTCATGGATATTTGTGCCGTCCTTAGTATTAGCTAGTTCATAAGTAATTTATAAGTTTAGGGACTGATGACCCCCCAGTTAAGTCCCATAAGCTCTACAAACATTTGAACATTTTGAATGCTGGTGAACATATTTATGCTAATTATTGCTTTTCTGATCAGATGAAGCGCCATCTATCGGATATTTTTTGAATTTTTATTTATTTATTTTTTTGTTCTAATAAAACCCTATGTCAGTCCAAGCATGTGTGTCAATTTTTACCTCTCTATCTACATTATTTCGTGATTTATTTTTTCAAATTTATACTGAATTTTTGATCACTTGATATATTGTTGTTATCTGTTCCTCCATATTCTAAATTTTATATAAAGTCAACCAGGCAGGGAACGTTATATCTGTCTTCAGTTCTTGTTCGGCTGTCGGCTGCGTCATCTTAGCACAAAATGTGGGGGCGGTGCAATGTGCAGTCTCCCTCGTCAGTCCAAAGTCTCTCGCAACGTAAAGGCAGCCGCTCGGCTAGGTAACTGTGTCAGTACCTGTTGCCACGCAGCCCGCCACCTTGCACATTTGGGCCCTGCCTCAGGGCGCCGCTTCCCCCACCTGCTGACGTCACGCCGCTGCTCCTGGTAATGGTACGTGCTCCCGAGCGGCAGCAGCACCGGGGGCGGCGTATTAGCTTACGGGCGGCGTGGCTGCGTGGCGTAATTGGATGTCGCGAATTTCGTCACCCACCTACCTCCTACCCCCCTCCCCCTGTTTGGACTGATGTGCGGGGATTAGAATTAGACGCTCGAGACGCGGGCCGCGCCTTCTCGGTTTCAGGGGAAACGCGGCGAGAATGCTTACGAGGAGCAAGTCCTGGCAGGCGCCTTCCGCTCAGCTTAGCTGGGTCCTATTACGTTGACAGAAGCCGTGAAGGAGACGTCCATCAAATACGTGAGCTCAAAACGGGGGACGGTGGGCGGCACGAAATCACATCTCTTGGAGGTAACTTTTTTTTAAAATTCATGGAATATACATTGACAAGGAAAGTACTTAGGCTCGAACAAAAAGAAACACACCAAAACCGTATGATAGATAATGTAAACGTCCCTTATTGCACTAGTGATACTCCCGCATCTGCAAAACTCTGCAGTCGTCCGTTAGAGGCCTCTCCGTGTGGCATGCCACATTGCACTTGACCTGTCAGTTCGCCAGTAGGGACGGTGCAGTGTGCCTCCGAAGTTGCGTTTTCTGATGTTATTTGTGTGGTGAAGCGTCAGATGGGGCGGCGATTGGTAATCAATCCTGCTAATGTATTGCGATTGGTTGAGAACCATTCTTCGTGAAGATGGTATTTGTGTAGAAGGTGAATCATTCGCATGCTTTCTCGTATCTGATATGGTACAGAAATATGAGCATAAGTTAGATACTGTTGTTACACTAACACATAATGATGATAATAGGGATGATAATGACGAAGAACTCATTGCATGCGGTAGTGCTACGGTAAGTGCGGGAAGAGGCGATGAAAGCAGTGGCAGTGAATACCAACAGTCTTCCGAGAAGAAGGTTAGAGTTGCAACTATCATCACGGCTTTTGACGGCAATTCGCTAGAGAACATGTACGATGATTATTACATAAGTTATAGTTAAGATTTCTGCATGACGTATGACGTCTACAATTTCATCTACAGTGCTATCTAGAGCATCATTGCAGAGTTTTGCATAAAAACAACACCCACCAGCACACTGAGGTGTACGTAGAGATCCTGTAACCAAACGTTCATACAGATAAGTTTGTACGAGCCCATGTACTTTCCTTGTGAGTTAACAAGTCATGGCATAACTCTTGATATCGAGTTTGACCACCGCGTGTTCTGCACCTACTCGAAGTGCATGCGCTTGCGACCTTCCTATCGGTACTCACCAAACACAGTTGGGCAAAAGTAAAAGGTATATGGCTCGTTGTCTCTGTTCATAGGAATGAGTTATCCATGTCATTTTCTATGCCCTAAACAGCTATCGAAACTGTTTAATTAAGATGAATAATTAATCTGTATTTTAGCCTGTATATCAATCTGCAGATAATAACGCGAAAAATATATTTAAACAAACATAAATTAAAGCTCTGAATAACCAACTACATGGATTCTAAGATAACGTTCAGAAGAGATTCACAAACGAAGAAATTTCTTATAAATGGAATTTATTACTTTTGTTTTTTGGACATGAAAATGCGGAGGTGGTCCTACTTTATACATCCGTAAATAACTGAATATTTCCACAACTATTGTTCATGGAGAGGTACAATAAGTATCACACGCACTCGAGAGTAAATTTTACAAATTGTCACTCGTGAATTAATGAAGTCCATCGAATATTACAGTACCAAATTAAAGGCGATTAATTACAGTATTTGTTATAAATCACAGTTTGTCATCATCCGAGTACACGATTGCTGAATTAGTTCCAAAGCCCTACAACTTTCCATAGTTTACCACTTTTCAAACGGAGACTAAGTTCTGCAGTCAAAGTCCTGTAAATTAAACACATGGCTAACTCTTCAAATCGTTCGTAACGCGGCTTCACATCCTTCATCTGCCGCGGTGGAGTAGCCGAGCCGTCTAAGGCACCTCGCTGCGGAGCGCGCCGTTGCTCACCGTCGGAGGTTCGAGTCCTCCCTGGGTCATGGGTATGTTTGTTGTCCGTTGGTTAGTTTACCTCAAACTTCCTGGCAGATTAAAACTGTGTGCCGGACCCGGGACTCGAACCTGGGATCTTTGCCTTCCACGGGCAAGCGCTCTACCGACTGATCTTTCCCGATAGGACTCACGATGCCGCCTCACAACTTTACTTCCGCCAGTACCTCGCGTCCTACCTTCCAAACTTCACAGAAGCTCTCCTGCGAAACATGCAAGACTAGCACTGCTGGAAGAAAGGATATGGTGGAGACATGGCTTAGCCACAGCTTTAGTCCATTCCATTGCCACGAAGATAAATTAGCTCTCGTATTGCGGCATACAGGCGCTCGTTTTTCCATTCGCTTGTTCTATTTCGAAATGGAACAAGAAAGGAAACAGCTAGCTTTTGTATGATGTAACCTCCACCACCAATCTTAAAACTGAATGCGGAAGATATATGTAGATGTAGATTGTTTTTCTAATGATGGGGAAGTAAATCGGCCGTTTCATTTGTAAGGAGGCATCATGGCAATATCCTGGAGGAATTTAAGAAACTTACGGAAAAGCTAAATTTTTATTGCCGGAGGAGGATTTGAACCGCCGTCCGCCCAAATGGGAGCCCAGCGTGCCGGCCACAGCGCTAGGTTTACGCGTATGCGTCATTCATCTAACCGACCGTCACAAGTTCATAAAACTTTGTTCCCTGCCACCTAAAATTTTAACGACTCATTTACAAATTTCACCAGTATGAATCACGACCAAATTAGTTCATTTCCTTCGAAAGATTTATTTATTTTTCCAAGAAGAAGAGGTTGTCATAAAAGACAGTAGAAAGGGAAAGTAATAACACTTGGAAGGTTTTGTGTCCCAGCTTTTTCGCCGCTTTTGTGTAGTGTTTCCGTGGTAGGTGTCGGTAGCCGAGTAGAAAGACCGACACAGGAATAAAGGATGCACGCTTGTGCAGGTAGGAGGTGACCAGCCAGTGGGCCGGCCGCGGTGACCGAGAAGACTGACGCGCTCCAGTCACGGTCTGCACGGCCACTGCGGTCGGGGGTTAGAATCCCCCCTCGGGCATGGATATTTGTGCCGTCCTTAGTCTTAGGTAGTTGATAAGCTTAGGGACTGATGACCCCGTAGTTAAGTCCCATAAGCTATACAAACATTTGAACATTTGGAACCAGCCAGTGGGACAGCAGAAACTAGAAACACTAGAGTGAATTAGAACGAGATATATATTTCTTAGAGACTTAGTAATACTTAACTTTTACATAGCTCAGTAGTGCAGAATGCTGATACATAGTTGAGCTAGAGGCCTGCCTAGTGCCTATCCGATAGCCAAGACTTCACTGGTGCCTATCTGATTCCGAAGTGTTAACTGGTTCCTATCTCAGTCCCAAGTGAACGATGTAGTCCAATGGTGGCCACGAGCGGAGTTGCAGCAGAGGGCGCTCGTGGCTGACGTCGTAAGAACGCCACGCCGTGCGTGCATGGCGGCGCGCGGCGAAAGTAGGTGGCGCTCACTTTAGACTTGTGCGACACCACAGAAGACATTTCAAAAAATATGTGTTATCCCAATTAACACAATAGCTTTTCTATTGGTACTGTCAACTCTAATGTGAACGAAAACAGAAGATTACTCGTATGTCGAATGTCTTCAGATTTTTCCTGTTTTTCCACTCACTGTGTCCGACTTACAAAATAAAAGTGTATGGACTCAAATAGCAGCAGCCGATTATAAAGAAAAGATGACAATCGATAAATATACCCATTCCACTCATGCCAGTATGCAAACGATCGTATGCAGAAACCTATTACATAGCACGTTTGTTTCTTCTTCTCTCGTTCTCATTCCGCAGATTGGTTGGCAGCAATTCTTCTTCTCCACACTTCCGTTCTCGGATAGCCTCTTCATTTCCTGATATGATTCCACTCCTATATCTCTTTGAATCAAATACTGCAATATGGGTCTTCCTCTGCATCTTTTTCCTTCTACCATCCCTTCCATAATATTTATTATAAACTCACTGTGCCTATACAGATGACCTATTAACTTGTCTCTTCTCTTAATTATCGTTTTCACAAGTTCTCTTCTTTCGCCGATTCTTCTAAGAACTTCTTCGTTTGTCATCTTGGCCGTCCAAGGGATTTTCTGCATCCTTCTCCAACACCACAATTCAAATGCTTCAAGTCATCTCTTGTCGCAAACGCCGAGTGTGCAAGTGTCACACTCCACACATAGCATTTTATAAATGCTTTTTTGGTCTCTTATATTTCTTGATGTAAGAAGCGTCCGTTTATTGTTGAAGGCTAGCTTAGCTTGCACAATTCTACTTTTCATGTCTTGTTTAGTCCCCTCAAAATAACTACATCATAGCACGTAGGAAAGAGATGTTGGTTTCATTTATAAAAGGTGTATAAAATAATTGCAAAATGACATATTGACCCTAGATGTTTATTTTTTTATCTCAATGCTGCCAGTTTCGGTTAGTTTACTATTTTCAAGAGTTAGCAGAGTTTAGCTAATAGCTGAACATATCATAACCGAAACCGGTAGCATTGAGATAAACAATAAACAGGTATAGTCAATATGTCAATTTGCAATTATCTTAAATTTTTCATAAATTTTTTTTAAATGTCTTGGTCGCACTGTTTTATTTCGATACATCATCATCAGATCTGTGGCAAAATAAATTACATTTCGGATGTTTACAGTTGTTAATCATAAAATTCATAAGGAGCACAAACACATTATATGAAAATATACCTACACATTTTCTTAAAAAAACGATGGTAATTAAAATACAACTTATTGGAGATGACTAACAAAAATATAAACCATCATTGTGGATGTCTAGTCAAGGTGTGTTGACTAGAACCACAGGCCAAACTGTGGTGAGAAGGGGGGGAACACCGTAATAGGTAAATTAGGTCCAATAGCCGCCAGATGGCGCAGTATTAAACTTAAATATTATTTGAATGAATTTATGTAACACCATCTTGCGCCCTTTTCACTGTCAACTGACATAGAAAATACGAAAAACATGGCTACAAGATGTGTTGAATGTAAAGAAAATATCAGATAGCTTATTAAAACATATTACTAGGACTGGGCGTAGAAAAAATCAATAGAACCCAACTGACAATATAATATATATGCACAGGCACTATGCCACTAGGTCATAACACATGCTTATACACAGATATTGCACTGCCTATCATTTGATTAAGAGAAGGAAGAACAGGAAGATGAGAGTAATTTGGGTGAGTGAGCGGGTGGTTGGTTGGTTGGTTGCGGGGTAGGGCTCAAGATGTAAATAGCGTGGGTGTTTTTTTTTTTTTTTTTTTTTTTTTTTTAAGACATTATTTACGAAGACACATGTTACACAAAATATAGTGAACAAATAGATGCATGTATCCCATCAATTACAATGCCATGTTAAGGCATAGACTTGAATATAATAAGAAGATCACAATTCAATAGCTACAATAATCTTATATGGACATGACATAAATCACAGTCAATATTTAAAATAGAACAGTGTTGAGACAGGTGGATACTATGTTGAATTAGTATTTGAATAACACAGTAATTTCAATCATAGTTTTAAAACAACCTTCCTACTGTGTTCCAAACAGAGACACACATATTGTGAATGGGTCAGTTAGACCCGCAGTTTAAAAAATATATATATATTCTTCGATATTACTTCAAAATATATTTTATATATAGGTTTTTTTGTGTGTAAAAACAGATATTGAAGCTTTCCAGCATTTATTGAACGCAATTAGTGCAAAAAATTACTACATTTTAGATTGTGAAACAATGATCATACAAGTTTTTATAAGTCAATAGTTGCATAAAAGTGCAAGCTGAAGCTTAAATTTTGTCACTTATTGCAAACACTAATTAACCTAAAATTAGAATGAAATGTGATAATTATTTCTGAAGAACATTATTTAGCTTCAATATATGCGTGTTGTATTAGCTTACACAATTATTGCAGTAAATATTTGCATGATCTTGGCATAGGAATGATTGAAAAATGTTACATTTCTTATTAGTCCTTCGATCTTTCTTCGGTCGACACTCTTTGCACTGGCCCCTTTTCTGTTCCTTTTCTCCAGAAGTTGTTCCGGCAATATTTCTAAATTTAATTTTATCTTTTTAGGAATATTTTTGGACATTCTGTTTTCTTGCATTGTTCTTGTTAGCTCTCTTAGAAAAAAGCGTCTTTTATACAATTTGTTTCAATAGTAGTGTGCTTTAGTGTGTACATGCAACACATAAGCATTTATTGCAGCAATGTCTAGCATGTTATAAAATAAACAGGCCTTCGCTTAGTACACTTTTTACAGGAATACGTACTAGCGAGTGTATCTGTCATGTCAACTCCTCCTTTCGTTTTGTTGTAATGCAGTATTACCTCCGGCTTCTTATGCTCTTCTGCAGCCACGGTAGAGTCATGGAGCATGTTAGAGAGTATTACGAAGCTTTATTCTTTTTTGGCGCATACGAATCCCGTGGTAGACAGTTCTGAAATCCAAAGATGATTGAAAACACTTGTCTACTGTTGTTTGTCAGTATTTCTTTCGGAATCTCAGCTTTGTTCTTTCTCAGGATTCAACTAATGTTAGAATTTTCTGCAGAAGTTGTTTGGCCAGAGTGTAGTCCGTAAAGAAATTATCAGTGGTAATGTTTCGCTCAGTTTTTCCACAAGCCTCAATACGACATTTCTACCTTGATTTACTTCTCGTGGTCCATTTTCCAGCTTTCCTGTATAGACTTCTGCTGCACAAACATATGCTGTTTTCACATCAGATAACAACCATAATTTTATGCCATATTTTCCTCTTGGTTTTGAAATCGTGTACTGACGGAAGGGACACCTACCTCTGATTGGAACCTGTAACTAGTCCACTGTAACATTTTCATAAGGAATGAACATTTTAGGAAACTGTTCCACAAACATTTCAAAGACAGCCAGTTTATCAAGGCGTCGCTTAGTTGGTCGATCTTCTTTGTTGTCATATCTGAGAATTCTGATTTTATAGAAACGCTGAAGTGACACTGTTACGCGAAAAACTGGCCCACCATTCATGTTGTCCCATGGCTATTGGAGAGATTCTCCAGCAGATTTCTATACACCAGCTAATATAAGAAGTCTCAAATAAGCCTTTATTTCCTGATTTGTAATAGAAATTTATTATGCTCACCTCGGTTTTGACACAGCTGGAGGATTTGTAGACCACTATGTACAATTGCGCGACGTATATACATTTCCAGTTACGCTGGTTTCTTCAGACAACAAAACAACGCTTTCGTCTCCTTCAATCACATCACTCTCCTCACTTCTAATTGATACATTAGCAACATCACTTGAACTGTCAACAGAATCTTGATCACTGACAGTATAAACTTCTGTTTCATCTTATGACTCATTTACAAGCTTTTCTAACTGTTCATCACTTAGAAACCGACTAACAAAATCAGACTGTACGCCTATATGCAGTCGTTATACAGAGTCCCACAACAATGTGAACGCCTCTGAGACATTTTAGACCAATCACAATTATTTCTAACAATTTATTCGTAGAAACTAAATAAAAATTTCCGCCTGGGTCTAAAAGACCCACTCACAATAAGTGTATCAAAGATACGTATCTCGTAAAGTATTTTCGATTTTGAAACGAAAATTGAGGATAACATAAATAATGACGTATTTGAGGAATACATAATGCCATGTTGCAAAATAAATAACATTTAGGGGTTTACGTTAATTTTAGTAAACGAACTGGGTCAGTTAGACCCATTCACAATAGCAAGGTTAATTATGCATGGACAGAATATAAAACTGATCATCCATAAGTCACTGAATAAAATGAAACAGAGTCAAAAAGAGGATCAAGGAAAATGCATTAGACATTTGATAATGACCTTATGGTTACAAGAAAAGATAAAGGTATTATTGGTTACAGATTGTTCAAACTACTTATGAACTACTTACAACTAAGGACGGCATAAATATCCATGCCCGAGGGGGATTCGAACCCCCGACCGTAGTGGCCGTGCGGACCGTGACTGGAGTGCCTCAATCCCCTCGGCCACCGCTGCCGGCGTTACAGATTCTCCCTGTAGTGCACTCATAATATTGAAACAACCATAATCATACATGGATCTAATCTAAATCTGATCATCCACAGTCATATATTAAAATGAAGTTGTTAAACCCCATCTGTTCACCTTTCTAAATAGTGTCAAAAATAATGTGAGGAATACCGTGAGAGGTGCTAGTACCAGTGATCGACTGTAGGGGGGGGGGGGTGAATCGCCCCGAGCCTCTCGTTCTGGGGGGGGGGGGGGGCGTAGAATTTTACAGAGCTTCCGGACGTCCAAATTTTGGGTCATATTCTAAACTGTGCCAAAATACGATAGTTAAATAAGAGGCAGTGTGAATTTCGAGGCTTCACTCCTACGCCGCATTCGCCAAACCCAGTCAGGGCCTGTAAACAAAGCCACAGGCTGGGCCGCTCCCCGTAGAAGACAATGCAGCTGGTCATGTGATCACCAGTTATAAGCTTGAACAATAGGAGGGCGAGCTTTCTCAACAGCGAGGCGCTCAGCGTGCGTACAACATCGGAAATGACAAACAATAGCGAGAATACAATCTGTAGTTACGGACACAATGACTCCCTCATTGTTTCCTGTCTCATGTGATACAAGCGCTACAGTTTATGGGGAAAAAAATGAACGAAATAAAAAAAAAAAATTCTCACCAGTAATGTTATCGTACAAGCCGTTTGTTTTTCACATCACAGGGGAAACAACCAGCAGCCCGATGAGACGCATTTGCTGACCAACCATGATTTTTATAGAAACTAAATTTTCTTTTCACGAAGTGTGAGATCAGAGGTAGGTCTTCTTTTGACCTCTTGTGTAAATCACTTGTAAGCAACAGCATATAGAACTTTTTCGTTAGAGCTCTACAATTTTACTACTTATCGTACCATCAGGTTGGACTATTGATCGTCTTTCAATATTCCTTTATATTCGTAATTGTCGTATTATAAACCTTGTACTTAATTGCTCGGTACTACAGTGGTGGAGTACCAGATTATGATCCAAACTCTCCTCGCGGAATAAAACTGTGTGCCGGGACTCTAACCTGCGACTTTTGTCTTTCGCGGGCAAGCGCTCCACCGTCTTAGCTACGCCGGCACGCACCACGGTCCGTGCTCACAACTTTACTTCAGCCAGTACCTCGCCTCCTACTTTCCAAACTTCACAGAAGTTCTCCTGCGAAACTTGCAAGACTAGCACTACTGGAAGAAAGTACCAGGTGATCGTAAAGTCAGTATAAAATTGAAAACTTAATATATCACGGAATTATGTAGTTTAGAGAGATAAAAATAGACACATATGCTTGGAATGACATTGGGTTTTTTTACAACAAAAACAAAACAAAAAGTTCAAAAAATATCCAACAGATGGCGTGAGATTCTGGTTTTGTAACTGCGACCGTGACGGGTAAGAGGTGCGCTGAAATGTTACAGAATCTCATCATTCCCAGCCTGGCTGTTAAACACCCGCTGGAACGTGGGAGTTTTATGCAGGATGGTGCTCCACCCCATATTGCTAGACTCGTGAAAGATCTTTTGCGCGCGTCGTTTGCTGATGATCGTGTGCTCAGCCGCCACTTTGGTCATGCTTGGCCTCCCAGGTCCCCAGACCTCAGTCCGTGCGATTATTGGCTTTGGGGTTACCTGAAGTCGCAAGTGTATCGTGGTCGACAGACATCTCTAGGGATGCTGAAAGACAACATCCGACGCCCATGCCTTAATGGACATGCTTTACAGGGCTGTTCACAACATTATTCCTCGACTACAGCCATTGTTGTGGAAAGATGGTGAACATTTTGAGCATTTCCTGTAAAGAACATCATCTTTGCTTTGTCTTTATTTGTTATGCTAATTATTGCTTTTCTGGTCAGATGAAGCGCCATCTCTCGGACATTCCAAGAATGTGTGTCAATATTTACCTATCAGTCTACATTATCCCGTGATTTATCAAGTTTTCAAATTTATACTGACTTTTTGATCGCCCGGTATATGGTGTTAACATGGCTTAGCCACAACCTAGGGGATGTTTCCAGAACGATTAGGAGGCGAGACACTTGCGGAAGTAAAGGTGTGACGAGGGATTGTGAAGCTTGCCGGGATAGCTCAGTCGATGGAGCGCTTGCCTGCAAAAGGAAAAGGTCAAAGGTTTGAATCCCGGTCCTAGCAATCACTTCTAATCCGCCAGGAAAGTTTCACATCAACGCACACTCCGCTGCAGAGTGAAAATGTCATTATGCAGCCAATGGTCACGAGTTCGATCTCCTCCAAGTCTTAGGAATTTTATGTCAGTATTCACTTCTTTTACCTCTGGCAATCTTGATGATGCAAAAAATGTCGAGTGACACAGAGGTTGGGAATCCACGCTAAGACTGTAGGTCCCCCTACGACTGCCTGGTAAACTTGAAGATCGGAGGAAGGCACCGGCATACCGGCTCCAAACAGGACTGTTGTGGCGTGCGTGTGGAGGCACAAAAACGATCGTGAATAAGGTAGCGGATGACCGGCAGCCAATCACACGCCGGCACCACGCCTCCTTGAGGGAGCAACCAAAAAACGCGCCATCTACAAGCGGCTGTATCTAGGCCGACATGCGTCTGGAAGGGAACTCCGAACTCGACTCCGAACTAGGCAGTGACTATGTTTCAGCGCAGCTAGCATCGTGCAAGAAGACGCCGCTGGGAGAACAGACATGAACCAAACTTGAGTAGATTCTTGAATTTTTCCCGGCGGACATAATATTCCATCATCTTTCGGGAGTGCACCCGGGACAGCGACAATTCTTCGTCCGATATTTCGGCTGCAAACCTTACAGCCATCTTCAAGACGAGTCCAAGCCTGAGTTCTCAGCGTCTGTGCGTGCCTATTTATACGGTAAATCACATGATGCAAAGCTACTGAGGATTAGACTGCGCATGCTCGAAGATATCACATTCGTAACTGCTGCGCTAGTCATAGATAAATATATACTTCAAAGATAACCTATGAGCAGTGAGTGCAAACATAAACAGAGCTGTTACGTATCCACAGTGCTTGCAAATGAATAATTAATCATTAAAAGTGGTAACATCAATCGGAATAGAATACGCAGACATTCTTTCAGAACGAAGGCATGATATAAGTGGCTTCCATGCATTGTCAAGATGAAATCCGTCGTCACGATTTAGCAGGTGGTCCGCCAGTTGTATATGTGCAGCTTCCTTTACAACAGAAAGTGGAAGCTGTGGTTAAAATCTTTACTCCTTTGTAATTCATGGAATGGCCAGTAGAAATACAATGTTCGGCTACTGCAAGCTGAGGTCTCCCAGCTCTTCTGGGATCTGTCAAAGATGATTTGTTATTGCGAAAAGCGGGAGTTTATGAAATCCCTTGTGAGTGTGGAAAACGTTATATAGGTCAAACCACGCGCACTGTGCAGGAACGATGCGTTGAGCACCAACGGTATACACGCCTTCTTCAGTCCAACAAATCTGCAGTAGCCGAACATTGTATTTCTACTGGCCATTCCATGAATTACAAAGGAGTAAAGATTTTAACCACAGCTTCCACTTTCTGGGACTCTGTTGTAAAGGAAGCTGCACATATACAACTGGCGGACCACCTGCTAAATCGTGACGACGGATTTCATCTTGACAATGCATGGAAGCCACTTATATCACGCCTTCGTTCTGAAAGATTGTCTGCGTATTCTATTCCGATTGATGTTACCATTTTAAATGATTAATTATTCATTTGCAAGCACTGTGGATACGTAACAGCTCTGTTTATGTTTGCACTCACTGCTCATAGGTTATCTTTGAAGTATATATTTATTTATGACTAGCGCAGCAGTTACGAATGTGATATCTTCGAGCATGTGCAGTCTAATCCTCAGTAGCTTTGCATCATGTGATTTACCGTATAAATAGGCACGCACAGACGCTGAGAACTCAGTCTTGGACTCTCCTTGAAGATGACTGTAAGGTTTGCAGCCGAAATATCGGACGAAGAATTGTCGCTGTCCCGGGTGCACTCCCGAAAGATGATGGAATACAAACTTGAGTAGTTTATGTACCTTAGTAAATAAAACTTGTATTACTAGTCTGTTTTAGCTGTCCACGCATCCCATCCTTGTCGACATGTGTTTTGTCCTCGTCGGCCTGTCTTTCGGGAAAGGATCTGCTCAGTACGTGTGGACAGCTGAAACACCTATACAGATTAGTAATGAAAGTTTCAACTTTGGTTTATGTCTGTTCTCGCAGCGGCCTCTTATTGCACAATGCTAGAGTCATAGTAACTGCCTAGTTCGGAGTCGAGTTCGGACTGTCCTTCCAGATGCATGTCAGCCTAGATAAAGCAGCTCGTAGAGGGCGCGCTTCTCGGTTTCTCCCTCCAGGAGGCGCGGTGCAGACGTGTGATTGGCTGCCGGTCATCCGCTGCCTTCTTCACGATCGTTTTCGTGCGTCTGGCGTGTGGCGCTGACTTTACGCCACAACAAGGACCATGCCCAGTCAAGCACTGTGGTCAAATCACTCTTCGGACTGTTGACCGCTTTACTTTTCTAAAATGTTTCAAATGTTTGTAAAGCTTATGGGACTTAACTACGGGGTTATCAGTGCCTAAACTAACAAACTACTTATGAACTAGCAAATACTAAGGACGGCACAAATATCCATGCCCGAGGGGGAATTCGAACCCCCGACCATAGTGGTCGTGCAGACCGTGACTGGCGCGTCTCAGTCCCCTCGGCCACCGCGGCCGGCTTATTTTTCTACTTAGGAAATAATATCACTTCTACCTTCTTCTCACCATCATTGATATCGTTTTTATCTCATACAGAAAGAACAACACGGTTACGTTCATTAATAATAATTCACAAGTTCACTATTTGCAGGAAAGGAACTTCATAAAAGTGAGCGTAATGGAGAGAAGAACAATAATCATGGGTCCTGACATGCACAATTTCTGAAAAGAGCCGGAATTTCGCTTCTACACGGACTTAGCATACTTTGCGGTAGATCAGCATGACCATATGTGCTGCACTTACTCTTTAATGTTTTGCCTGACTTGCTGGAGGACGAGCCATGTCAGCAACAACTGCATGATGGCTCACCAGCATACTTCGGTGACAATGCGCGCCGACATCTCACACAGACATTTCAGGACCATCGGATTCTTGGCTTGTTCGTTACTAACATCTGAGTCCTTTAGAATGTTGGTTGCGGAAACAGTGGTCTACGTAACTCCAATCAACGAAATAGAGACACCACATGGTTGCTATTCAACCAGGTACGGGTGGGTCGCGACAGAGGTAGGCATGGAAAAAATCCTGTAAACACACGTTTATCACAGAAAACATGAGTTTCCATAGCTATTTTTCTTATTTCGATAAGTACTATAAACGTTTCAGGCCTTCGGTTAATATTTCTGCCACCCCTTCTCTCTCTGTCCATCTCCTTCTATCCAATAACATTTTATATTTATCAGAGAATATATAAAAAACAACCCTGTCTTGCATAATGTTCAAAATTATAAGTGCAGTATCCAAAAAAAGAAAGATAGTAATCAAAATACAATTTATATGTAACATTCATAAATTCATTTAATTCACAACTTTGCTATAAACAATATTTCTCGCGACTTGTCCAGTATCTAATATGAATAATTTCTTTGGTGTGCCCACCCCTGAGAAAGTAACAAAGTTGTCCGTTTGAGAAACATGGACACGTCAAATCCACTCCACAGTATTGAATAGAATGCACTGCGGTTTATTAATCGTAATAGAAATGCAAGTCCTAATGGAAACTGCAGTCTCTGGATCTGTAGGAAATAATGGTAGTCGTTGGCAGTACACTGTTTCATTCTCTTCTTTTCCTTATAGTTATACTGAATTCTGTTACTTTCACACGCAGGCGTTTGCGCTTCACGGTTCAAAGTCCGTTCAAAGTTGTCAAGAGCAGTCACCTTTCAGGAATTTCCTTAACTACGTAAATGTTTTAAATTGTGGTTAATGATGTGACAGGTTTTTACCCATCGCAGTATATATGATCTCATATTTAGTGATATATATGTAGTACAATTGTAATAATATTTTAATTTTTATAAGTGCTGTGTGTCGGTAAGATTCGTTGCGAGCCGAGTTAGTTGTAAAGAAGTAATAGATTAAAACCTGATGCATGACGTTGCAGTTTTCCATGAACGTTACTGTTTATGTCCTTATATCACATGAACTACGTGTCGTACTGTGAAACTATTTCGAATTTACATTCAGCTGTATGTGTGTATACTGTATGTAAAATTTCCTGCGACTACATTCTGTAGTGTAGAAATTATAAACTGTGTAACGTTATACCGAATGCCGTAGTTTTGCTCCATGAACAGCGGAAAAGTAGTAAGCGAGAAACTGTTTTTTCCTTTCATTATTTGGATGTGGTTGTCAGCGATAAGAAGTTTGATAAATATTCGGAATTATGTTTGAAGTTTGTTGCAAGTTGCTATGCATTTCTCACACAGTGTGTGAATAAAGTCTCATCGCATCATTTGGCAGTTTCTCGCAACTCATATTGTTTAGAACGTTGTTCCTCCGGAACCATGTGTCGTATGTGTTTCTTATGCCGACAGCACTGTTACCTCACGGTACCAAATTTAATTGAAATCCAGTCCAGTAGTTTAGGAGAAAATGTGCATCATTATCGTCTGAAACAGCATTTATCGCGCATCTCATAGTTTATGACGTCATATCTCGTGAACATTTTGTTGTAGGTGATCCTTGCGGCGACCGTCGTAATTAATTGAAGCGTACGTGTGAAAAGTTTCATAAACATTGGAAGGACTCTTTAGATTTGTATCACAGACACTCTGCTTTATATATAAAGATTAAATACTTTTTATAATGCCCTGTACACTGTTGAGTGTAATATTTTATATACTTTGACTGATTCGCTGATGAAAATTCGTGACGTTACAGTCCATACGAGCGTATTCGATGATAACATCAGTGATTGCACCTTTTTAAAAATTATTTTGCTTCCTTCGAACATACTCCTGAAAGGACCAGAATAAAGACCACCAGTAAATTCAGCAATCCCACATGTCCCTTAATATATGGCAGAATGGATTTAGGATATAGTACTAACGTTTTTGATGAAATACCAAAATGTTCAAATGTTTGTAGAACTTATGGGACTTAACTACGGGGTCATCAGTCCCTAAGCTTACAAACTACTTATGAACTACCTAAGAGTAAGGACGGCACAAATATCCATGCCAGAGGGGGATTCGAACCTCCGACCGTAGTGGCCGTGCAGACCGTGACTGGAGCGCCTCAGTCCCCTCGGCGATGAAATACCGTAGTGGTTGATTTTATCTGGTTCGAAAACGAAATATTTCGTTATGACAAGAGTATGAAAAATCAATAATTTATTTCGGCAAAGCAGAGGGAAAAAATGCCTCATCCAAGTTTCTGCCGACGCACCTAATGGAAGTGGATTTCGCAATTTGCCTGTCAGTCATACCACTTGCAAATCGACGAATTCAACTCCTCCCCCCATGAAAAAAACATCGCGCCCTTTTTATAGATTGCTTTGTTCCTCAAATCCGCTTTATCATGGCCTGTAAGCCCCAACATAAGTTCTGGCGCGAACACAACTTCGCTGCAAACCAAAACAAAAAACAAAAAACTGAAATAAAAAAGAATAAAAATAAAATACTGCCCGCGGGTGATGGCGACCGTGTTTGACATCGCATAAATATTAATCATTACGTGGACGGCTATCCGTATCGAATTTTAATATACGATAACAATGCCGCCCGTGTTTGATATTCAAACATCAAACAGACTTGTTCATGATGTAAACGCACGGGATATGAGAGTTTATATTCGAGCGAACACCAGGGGGGAAGGGGGAAATACATGCATTCGCGTCGCAAAATGCCGCTGCAAAAATTCTGAGCGGGGAAACTGCGAATAACGCAGGACCAGCGACACAGGCTAGCACCATCTCTGTTCCTTCGTTTCTTCCCCTTTACGAGAAAGCTGTCTCTAAACGAGCGAAGGAATTTATGAAGGTTGTAGCCACCTTTCCACAGATTTGCAATTTCATTTACGATCAAAAGCGCTGCTTTTGCATTCCTGAAGTGTTTTTACACCCCACTGCTGGTGGAAACTTAAGAACATGCATTGCTTTCTATTTTGATAAATATGCTGTCGTGGCAATCAAAATATGATTTATTAATTAATGCCTGCTAATATTTACGTTGTTATTACATTCCGTTGGCTTCTCCCTGCAGCCTTCTCTGCAATGAAATTTTAATACTTTCATTTACTACTTTAATTTTTGGGCACGTGTACCGTCTTGCAACTAAATAAATGGAGTTTGTTCATGCCATAAGCGTTTTTCTTTGATTTGAGAAGCACTTCAGTTTATTTTAATATATTAGAAGTATGTATAGGTAGTATTCATGAACGACAACATTATTTATCTCATAGTTATGAATTGTCTTCCGGCTTTCTCCGGCATCGTCATATAATTCCAAATATATATCCCACACAAATACGGTAAGACGACTCAGTTATACCAAGATGGTTTTCCAGTTATATTTGAATTTAATGGCTTTACATCGATACGATACTAAAGTGACAACCATAATGAAAATGGCATATTATATGATCATTCTTTCGAAGTTGTTGTTGTTAGCTTTTTAGGAATCTAAACAGCTAGATCATCAGTCCCGTGCCAGAGGCTTTCCTAATTTTGAGACTCCTAATGGCTTCTGTTATTTCATTCTCTGTAAAGGGGTTTGAATAATGGGGGTGAGGTTGCAGATTTTTGTCCATTTCAGCTGCAGTTGATTGGTCTAGAGGAACATTTTCTACTCTCTGTTTAATGTGCTGTGCTATCTGCGATGCTCTTAAAGTTGGTTCATTGATGGATTTGGATGAAGCAGGGCCCAAATTCCTTAATAGTAACCACGTGTTTCTGCTGGAGTGAGTAAAATTCATTTCTGATGTTAAAGTTTCCCATCTCTGTTTTCGTTTCTGGTTTAGTGATTCCAGCATTTGTTTTCCCTTTTCGCTGTCACCGTTCTACTCCAAAACCGTGGCTCTCCGTCATCGCTAATATAGCTCCACCAAAATTAAGAAGACAAAAAGCATCTTTTAAAGAATGGGAAAAAATAGTAAAAATGAATGGAGGAAAATGTTTACCTATGCAGGATGTAATAAAAAAATTTGCCAGATTATCGTTTGAAATCACGAAATCCGATATGGAATAATATGTAAGAGGAAAGGTCACCTTCAACCTAAAATAGAACTGGAAAAAGGAGTGGGAGAATTCAGTCTATAATCATCACCTCATAAGTGACCCCTTAAAAGAACTAAAAGGGCTCAACTTCGCAAGAAAAGACTGGACTAAGCTCAATCGTATCAGCAGTGCCCACACCAGATGTAAGGCCATGCTTTATAAATGGGGACTCACGGACAGCCCAAGTAGTGATTGTGGAGCACCTGAGCAGACGCTGGACCACATCATAAGAGTGTGGCCAAAAAGAAAATATAGTGGCTCTGCTGAGGACTTTATAGAAGCCACACCTCAGGCTATGAAGTGGATTCAAGATCTGGACACTGATGAGTAGCCAAAAGGTTGTCTCACATGACACATGTCGTAATTCCAAATGTTCTGTCATAATATATATTTGATCACTCACATGTACCGAAAATGAGCTCTTGTACAATCTTTTACTGATATTTGTATATATATTCTTGTTCTTTGTTTAATTATATTTGTATATATGCTGCTGTCATATGCCATACGATAAATAAATAAATCAGTCCAATACGTTTAAAAATTAAAATTATGTAAGCTAAAATATCGTAATGGTACAAGCGTATCATATATCCCAATTGACGTTCCGTTACTTTACGTATAATGCTTACAACACTTGGTATCTATAAGCCAAAATTTAAAATAGATGACAACTTATCTCCTAGACGTCATACAAAACGACGTCAAAAGCCAAAGTCACTGTATTACATTATTACTATTTAATTATTTATTCACTTCATAGTTTCTACGATGTATGTCGTCAATTTCAAATATATTGTATGAAGAATGCAGTGTACTACCTTATGTACGTATCACATTTCTGGACCTGGGACAACAGTTTCGTACTTTTCATGAAATTTAAAGAATGACAATTTCGTCTGTTAGATGGTTCAGTCCAGCTTCATCTTGATGCAGTTACACAGAGAAAGCTGCCTTTGTAAACCAACTTACTTTACATGTTCTGGTTTTCAGTTGTTCATAATTCCAAATTTGACAGTTTCGTCGAATTGTGCAAAACTTGCTTTTGACGCACATAGAAGCAGTCGTACTCATGAGTAAAGAAAGTGATGCACATAGCAATGAAGAATGCTGTGTCTTACGATACATATCGATAGTACATCAGCACAGGCAGATACCGCTTTCTCTGTAAAGGCAGTAGCTCTCAACAGAATGTAACGTATTGCCAATACAGATAAAGGAACGTGTGACCAGCGTTAGTAGTCAATATTACATTACATTATATGACGTTAAGTTTCTTATGTATCTCTATCCATCTATGCAGTGGCGAATCCGGTAAGGGAATCTATGGGGCTGCAGAGCATGAGAGAAACGTCCTAATTTGTGCTAGCTTTATTCTTTCTAGAAATCTTTGTCTTTTTTTAGACGAAAATTTGAGGAACGATTCCACAAAATTTCTATGAGCTCAACCGCCCCTCACCCAAACTAAAATCCGGGATCCGCGACTGCCTCTATGTCTAACGACTTCTTCCCAACTGTGTTCCAGTTTCGTTTTCATTAAACTCAGTCCTTCATCTTTCTCATCTTCCCTCTCTATTTTGTCCGTGTCCTCGGCCTACTCCTCTCCCTCCTACATACGAAAACATACATATATGCGCCACGTTTCATGGTGACTGGGCAAACGGTGTCAAAGTCGCAGGGTGCCCTCCGCCATGCTAAATTCACTGGCTTGCAGATTTATAAAAAAAACATACATTTATGTGTTGACTTTCATGCTGACCAGTCAGACAATTTTAATGTTAGTTGTAACGTACCCGCCGCTATGCACCAATGGATGCTTACGAAAGGTAACCCTCTAATTCGGGATATAAGCCGTCTTCATTCCACATTTAATTCAATGCCGTCCAGCCGTTTCAACGTGAAGAGTAACAAACGTGTTAACTCACTGTGAGATACACACCACAATGCATCGTACGGTAGCCATCTGAAGGTAGCTCATGCGTTAATTCAGGGCATAAGCTATCCGCATTCCAAATTTCATTCAGATCCGTCCTGCTGTTTCAGCGTGAAGAGAAACAAAACACATTAACGCATTGCAAGGTCCCCTCCGCCACACACCGTAAGGTGACTTACGAAAGGTAGTCCATGTATTAAGCAGGGTATGAGCTATGTTGCAAATTTCATTCACATGCGTCCAACCATTACAGCGTGAAGGCGTAAGAAACGAAGTTAATTTTACTATGCCTATAACGTTCCTGCGAGTGCAAGGAATGAGTTGACATAGTTTCATAGCAATCGGATGTACGGTGTGGCCATGAGTAAAATACGAACAAAAATATATACCAGAAACAAACATTAATTTGTAAATATTAGCTAGTGATTACGCGATTGTACAACTATCACTGTAAGCACTTATTTCTATGAAATATTTGGAAGTATGCATACACAGTAATTTATGGGGAAACCACATAATATTGTGTGTCGGGTTTGGTGGTATTGGGGTAAAGCGCTCGTCTGGAAACCGAAGGGTCTCGGGTTCGAAACCCGGTCGGAACTAGGATTTTTTCTGTCTGTACTTCAACCCATCATTCACCTCTTAACGATGTGAGAAGTCACCAGAAACGACACGTGGTTGAGATTCCACGCTAAGCTGTAGGTCCCCTTTCCCTGGTTGGATAACTGGGGTAGGTTAGGGACACGCAAGTCGCCGAAGTGGCGTCCAATAGAAAGACTTGCACCAGGCCAATGAGCCACACGAAATTATTATTATAATATTGTGTATGTCAGATTCCAGAGTTTCAAAGGAAGATATAAAGTGTGATCCATCAACAAAGTAAGTAGCTAAGAAAACACTCGTTTGACCAACACTACTGGTTAGTCTCGGATCCGTACCATGTAGGACTGATACAGGAGATAGGGAAGCAACAAAGAAAAGCAGCAAGCTTGGTTACAGGTTTATTTAGTTGTCGCGGAAACGTCGCGTAGATCATCCACATATCCGGTGCCATACGCTGCGACGGAGGCCTTCTGCATCATGGAGCGTATTACAGCCAAAGTTACTGAGTGTATGTTTGTGGTAGAGTCCACCAATACACTGGTTCCTCGTACAGACCGAGTTATGAAAGAGTCAATATAAATTTGGAAACTTAATAAATCACGGAATAATGTATATAGAGAGGTAAATATTGACACACGTGCTTGGAATGACATGGGGTCTTATTAGAAAAAAAAGTTCAAAAATATGTCCGACAGATGGCGCTGGACAGCAAAACGTCATTGACTGCTACCGTGACGGGTGAGAAGTACGCCGATATGTTACATAATCGCATCGTCCCCAGCCTGGCTGATAAACACCTGCTGGAATGTACGATTCTTATGCAGGGTGGTGCTCCACCTCGTATTGCTAGACGCGTGAAAGATCTCTTGCGCGCGTCGTTTGGTGATGATCGTGTGCTCAGCCGCCACTTTAGTCATGCTTGGTCTCCCAGGTCCCCAGACCTCAGTCCGTGCGATTATTGGCTTTGGGGTTACCTGAAGTCGCAATTGTATCGTGATCGACCGACATCTCTATGGATGCTGAAAGACAACATCCGACGCCAGTGCCTGATCAATACTCCGGACATGCTTTACAGTGCTGTTCACAACATTATTCCTCGACTACAGCTATTGTTGAGGAATGATGGCGAACATATTGAGCATTTCCTGTCAGACATTTTTTGAAATTTTTGTTCTAATAAAAACCCCTGTTATTCCAAGCACGCGTGTCAATTTTTAAGTCTCTATCTACATTCCGTGATTTAATAAGTTTTCAAATTTATACCGACTTTTTGATCACCCAGTATATCTCGCCAAAAGAACACTAGGAAAGAACTGTATAAA
Organism: Locusta migratoria; assembly: GCA_026315105.1. NCBI lineage: Eukaryota > Metazoa > Arthropoda > Insecta > Orthoptera > Acrididae > Locusta > Locusta migratoria. Next base: position 378,583,165 of record CM048750.1, read on the forward strand.
TTTATACTGAAGCTTACAGACAGTCTTTTCTCCTGTGAACGACACGCTACTGGATCAGGAAGAACACCAAGTGACGATGGGAAACAAAGAACTCTTCGCCATAGACTACGTGGTTCGTTGCGGAGTACAGGTGTATATTTAGGCGTGATGACGCGCCTCTTTGGGTAATGTGATCTATATGTACGAGGGCGAGTTAGAAAAAGTGAGTCGCAAACTGGCGTGCAGATTATAAAAACATACATTTATGTGCTGACTTTCATGGTGACCAGTCAGACAATTTGAATGTTAGTTGTAACGTACCCGCCGCCATGCACCTATGGATGTTTACGAAAAGAAGACATCCACTTAATTCGGGATATCAGCTGTCTTCATTTCACATATCATTCAATTCCGTCCAGACGTTTCAGCGTGAAGAGTAACAAACGTGTTACTCTTCACGCAGTGATTGGAAACCGGACAGTATCTCGCCTCTTACTTTCCAAACTGCACAAGAATGTGCCGTGAGGCCTGCCAGGGTAGCTTCGTCGGTAGATCACTGATTAGGAAATGACAAAAGTTCCAGTTTCGAATGCCGGACTTTATAATAGTTTCCACAACGAAGTTATATCTCGTAATCTAGCAGAAAATCCCAAGAAATTCTGGTCCTATGTGAAGTACACTAGCCACAAAACACAAATAATACCTTCCCGACGCAATAGCTATGGTAATACTACAGATGAAAGTACTGCTAAAGCAGAATTGCTGAGCACAGCTTTCCGAAATTCTTTCACCAAAGAAGACGAAGTGAACAGTCCAAAATTCAAACCAAGAACAGCTGCCAGCATGCGAAATTTAGAACTAGATATTCTTGGAGTAGTAAAACAACTTACGCCACTAAACAAAAACAAATCTTTCGGACCAGATTGTATACCGACTAGATTCCTCTCAGAGTATGGTGATGCAATAGCTCCGTACTAATTATAATATAGAATCGAATACTCAGCGAAAGATCCGCACCCAAAGACTGGAAAGTTGCCCAGGTCACTCCAATATTCAAGAAAGGCAATATGAGTGATCTCCAAAGTTACACGCCCATCTCACTGACGTCGATTTGCAGTAGGAGTTTGGAACATTTACTTTGTTCGAACATTATGAACTACCTCGAAGACAACGACCTATTAACCAATGGTCAACAAGAATTTAGAAAGTATCGCTCTTGCGAATCACAGCTTGCCCTTTATTCACATGAAGTGAAGGGATCTTAAATCGATTCCATATTTCTGAATTTCTGGAGGGCTTCTAATGAAATTGCGTGCTTATGGAATATCGCACCAATTCTGCGATTTGATTCACGATTTCAAATCAGAAAGGACACAGTTCGTAGTAATTGACGGTAAGTCGTCGAGTAAAACAGAAGTGATATCTGGCGTTCCACAGGGAAGCGTTATAGGTCCCCTACTCTTCCTTGTGTTTATAAACGATTTAGGAGACAATCTGAATGGCCCCCTTAGACTGTTCGAGGATGATGCTGTCGTTTATCGGTTAGTGAAGTCAAAAGATGATGAAAAGCGATTAAGACAAAATTTCTACATGGTGCGAAAATTAGCAATCAGCACTAAACAAAATAAAGTGTGAAGTTAAAAACGTTACCATTAAAAGAAATCCGCTGAACTTTAATTGCACGATAAATCAATCAAAAGCTAAGGTCATAAATTCTACGAAATACCTAGGACTTACAACTTAGACTGGAGGGAATATATAGAAAATATGCCGGGAAAGACGAACCAAAGGTTACGTTTCATTAGCAGAACGCTTTGAAGATACAACAGCTCCACCAAAGAGACTGCCTACATCACACTTATGCGTCCTCACCTATAGTACTGTTGCCCCTTGTGGGACCCTCACCAGGTGGGACTGACGGAAGGTCTTGAGAAGGTTCCGAGAACGGCAGCTCGTTTTGTTTTATCACGTTACAGGGGGAAAAGCGTCACGGAAATCATTAAAGAAACGACGTTCTTCATTGCGGCGTGATCTGTTTACGAAGTTTCAATCACCGACTTTGCTAGCACCCACCTACATAGGGAGACATGACCATCCCAATGAAATAAGAGAAATCAGATCGATAGCGGAACTATTTAGGGTGTTCTTTCTTCCTGCGCGCTATTATAGAATGGAAAGGTAGAGAAAGGTTATGAAATTGGTTAATGAACCTTCTGCCAAGCAAATGTGATTAGCAGAGTATCTGTGTAGATGTAGATGTAGCATCGTTTCAGGAGTCAGATATATCTAATTTTTCAATTACATGGGGAAGGAGGGATTTAGAGAGGCTGAAGAGGAGATGGACAGGGAGGGGGAGAAGGTGGGAGTGAAGAGGGAGATGGGATGTGCCGAGAGGAGGCAGAGGCAGAGGGGCAGGAGGAGATAAACAGAGAGAAGGAAGAGGAGCAGACTGTCAGGAGGTGGGCAGGAGAAATTGCTGGACATGTGACAGGTATAAGTAAACAGAGGGGCGGTTGCGTAGGTGAAAAGAGAGAGGGGGATGGAGGAAAGAAGCAGTGGAAAGTTCTAAAAGATACATAACGTAGGATATGTTATTGTGAATTACGTACCCTGATAATTTTAGCACAAGTAGGACAGGATGAGAGGCACAGAGGCAGGCGGAAGTATACAGGGCGTTACAAAAAGGTACGGCCAAACTTTCAGGAAACATTCCTCACACACAAAGAAAGACAATATGTTATGGGGACATGTGTCCGGAAACGCTTAATTTCCATGTTAGAGCTCATTTTAGTATTTCTCTTTAAATGTAAAATTTCATTCCAACGTGAACAAATTGTAAATTTTCACAATTAATATGTGTGGGCTGACGAGAATCCGCACTCGTGCAATCACGTCATAAACACAGATTTTCTGTGAACCTTTGGGCAGGAATTGTTGGTGATGTTTTGATTGGGCCTCATGTTCTTCCACCTACGCTCACTGGAGCACGTTATCATGATTTCAGACGGGATACTCTGCCTGTGCTGCTAGAACATGTGCCTTTACAAGTATGACACAACATGTGGTTCATGCACGATGGAGCTCCTGCACACTTCAGTCGACGTGTTCGTACGCTTCTCAACAACAGATTCCGTGACCGATGGATTGGTAGAGGCGGACCAATTCCATGGCCTCCACGCTTTCCTGACCTCAACCCTCTTGATTTATTCATGGAGGCATTTGAAACCTCTTGTCTACGCAACCCCGGTACCAAATGTAGAGACTCTTCGTGCTGGTATTGTGGACGGCTGTGATACAATACGCCATTCTCCAGGGCTGTATCAGCGCATCACGGATTCCATGCGACGGTGGATGCATGTATGCTCGTTAACAGAGGACATTTTTAACGTTTCTTGTAACAGTTTGAAGTCACGCTGGTACGTTCTGTTGCTGTACGTTTCCATCCCATGATTAATGTGATTTGAAAAGAAGTAATAAAATGAGCTCTAAGATGGAAAGTAAGCGTTTCCGGACACATGTCCACATGACATATTTTCTTCCCTTGTGTGTTAGAAATGTTTTCTGAAAGTTCGGCCGTGCCTTTTTGTAACACCCTGTATAGTGGGAGGAGGTGAAGATGATGATCAAGGAGGTGAAGAAGGAAGTGGATTTATTGTAGATGGGCTGGAAAATATGGACAAAGAGAAGATGTAAGGCAGGAGATGGAGAAAAGATGAAATGGACAAAAAAAGGGGGGGAGAGACGGGAGGAGAGAATGCGTCGAAAGGTGGGGAGGAGATCAGAGAGAGAGAGAAGCGATGAGGAGATGAACAAAGAGAGAAGCGATGCAGTGATAAACGGAGAAGGGGAGATGGTTTGACCGAGGACCGATATTAAAAAGTACCCGTCAACGCCGGATACTAATGCTGGCAGTTCAATAATTTTGACATTTTGCAACACATGCCATTCACCACTTGTTGTTAACCTTCACCGCACCCCTCTCACCCTGCGCCCTGGTGTTTCAGCGCTGCCCGAGGGCCCGCCCACGCTGGTGGCGGAGCGCGACCGCTACTACCCGGGAGACCTGCTCAGGGCCAACTGCACCGCTCCACCATCCAGGCCCGCGGCGCACCTCGCCTTCTACATCAACGACGAGCCGGTGAGTGCGTCTCAGCGGAGAATACCACGCAACCGCTTAAGCTTCTGTTCCAGGATAGTTTTTCTTGTGACAATTGGCTAGTCATAAATCAGTCATCGATCCAAGGATTCTTTTGAATATCACAGTGCTTCATTAAGGCTGTTCCTATTGCAGTTGGCATGACAATATCTTCCTCTGACTTTGGAATTGAAGTACCCATAGAGTTATGGGACGATCAACACGTTAAGATGGATTACAAACCAAAATCGGATTTTTTTTATATTAACAATCTAGAAGAGCAAGAGGTTTTCTTTCTTTATTTTTTATTTTTAAGGCATTAACGTGTTGGACTTTTTTTATTAGTTGCTTGCCGTTTTTCAGATACCTATACAGGATAACACAAAAATTAGCAGTAAAACAGTGCATAGAAATTTTTCAGTAAAGGGTAAAAATAGAGTAACAGAAGTATAATGAGAAGAAATGTAATATATATAGGGTGTTTCACCAAGTGTGTTTGCCTCTGTAACTTATAAAATAATACGTGAAGGGAAATTTTAATGCGGTAGGTCAACACAAGAAATGTTACACTTTCTGCGGAGCAATGAACATAGTTTATTGTCTCATTTTCCAAAGATTTACAGAACAAAGATATAATTTTTTAAATAGAACAATAGTTTTTTTCTATCGTGCATTGGATTCGTTGAAACCAGCTGCGTCCAAATCAATTTAAACTATATTCCTATCACTGTTAATTTGGTAGCTACAACCCTTCAAAGTTCTGGGGGCGGAGGCTACGACAGCGTAGCGGACTGGCTGGTGGTCATGAGACAGTGGGCCGTACCCCAGGGGATAGCCACTCGGCCAGTCATCTACGCTATCGCAGCCTCCGCCCCCGGAACTTTGAAGGGTTGTAGCATTCTAACAGTGAAAGGAATGTAGTTTAAATTGATTTGGACGCAGCTGGTTTAAACGAATCCAATACACGATTTTTCCATTTGAAAAATTATATCTTTGTGGTGTAACTCTTTGGAAAATGATACAATAAACTATGTTCATAGCTCCGCAAAAAGTGTAACATTTCTTGTATTGACCTACCGCATTAAAATTTTCCGTCACCTATTATTTTATAAGTTACAGAGGCAAACACACTTAGTGAAACGCCCTATATATATTACATTTCTTCTCATTATACACTCATTACAAACACACTTAGTGAAATATATATATATATATATATATATGAAAAATATTCTTGACGAACGTCAAAATTTGAAATTGTGACGCACAGTGAAACTGACGTTACGAGACACTAGCAGTAAGCAAGTAAAAACTTTATCAGTGAACAATGTAAAATTGCTACGGGGTGTTCCTGTCACACGTGTTGTGCTAATTTCTATGCATTCTAGAATACTTTATGAATAGGAAAAGTGATAGATCTGATGTTTCACCGGAGTACTTATTGTACAGTGGCAGAATAATAGTAATTACGGCTAGTTCATTCATATGAAATGACTTTACATAATCGTCCCAGATAATTATGTCCGTTTGCAAAATGTCCAAAACGTTTCGTATACCATCTGCACGTCTCTTTCTGTTTCGTACTGGCAGCTCTGTGGCGTGGATAGTGTCATGTCTAGTACTGCACTGCATTCCTCGCAGTAGTCCTTCCAGTTTGTCAGAGAGATCGTAACCACAGTTACTCGTATCAGGTGAGTATGGTGTATGTTCCAGAATCTAAAAATCAAATGTTCAAATGTTTGTAAATCTATCGGACGAAACTGCGTGGTCATCAGTCCGTAGCTTACAGACTACTTAAACTTACATAAAATAACCGACGGACCAAGACACACACCCATGCCCCAGGGAGGACTGGAACCTCCACGGCGAGCAACCGCGCGCTCCGCAGCGACACGCTTTAGACCGCTCGGCTACTCCACCGCGGCCGTTCCGGAATCTACCATTGCCAGCACCGAAAGAACTCCTGGCCAACAGCAGCGGCGTGGCTTCGTGGCTGAACGCTGAATAAGGGAGCGCTGTTGCGTTGTACGTTTTTGCAGTGATCGCCCAGCAGTTTGGCAAAAGCGATATCATATCACGGAACAGCACCCATCATTCAGCGTGACTTTGCACGATGCCACGCCGTTGCTGTTGCCCAGAGGCTCTTGCGGTGCTGTCACTGGGAGATTCTGGAACATACAGTGCACTCACCTGACGCGAGTAGCCAATGGCACACCCACACTACAATATTGCCACTGAGTGACTCAGAAAATGGAATCGTACTGTCGAAATGATGCGCGAGAAAACAAAACAATTCCGACCATTTAAATGGTTTGTTGACGATTTTTTCCATCGACAACTTTCGTACGTAGTAATTATGGACAGAAATATGAACATTAACAAGAGCAAAAAAGGGCAATGCAGTGCAGTCTAAGAAAATCAGGCGACGCCGAAGGAATTATATTAGGTAACGAAATCATAAAGGTGGTAGATGAGGTTTTCTTACTTGGGCAGTAAAATAACACACGATAGTCGCAGAACAGAGGATAAAAATGCAGAATGGTAATGGGAAGAAAAGCGTTTTTGAAACAGAGAAATATACAATGATACGTCTGTTCTTAAGGACCAGACGCTGCTTCTGATTAAGATTACCGCTCGCGAAAAGCGGGAGACCCGGGTTCGGGTCCATGTCCGGCAAAAAGTTTTCATATGTTACATAATGATTGACCAACAGAAGTCGAGGAGCTAATCTCGCAAATTGGATAGTAATGAATGCATATTTAACAGAGAAATTTGTTTACGTCGAATATTAATTTAAGCATAAGGAAGTCCTTTCTGAAGGCATTTGTGTGGAGTGTTGTCTTGTACGGGAGTGAAATATGGACGACAAACAGGGCGGACAGGAAGAGGATAGAGGCTTTTGAAATGTGGTGCTACAGCAGAATGCTGAAGATTAAGTGCGTGGATCGCGTAACTAATGGGAAACTACTGAACAGAATTGGGGAGAAAAGGAATTTCTGACATACTTTGACTAGAACTAGAACAATGTTTTCTTTTTGTTGGTATAATATTTATGAAATTCTTACTGTTAAGCCATTTTCATTTGGGAAAAAAAAAAGAAAAACAATTGACAAATTTTCCTGGTTCAGAGAATAAGCCAAATTTTGTCTTTAGTTCAGTGGCCTGTTTTAAATGTTATGTATTATTTCTGAACATTTCAATGTTATTGGTTTAGCGATTAGTGAGATAACGGTGTAACGCTAAATTTCAAGAACCATAAAATGGATTAAAATAATGCATTATGAAAATTCACCAATACCTCTTATTCTATTATCAAAAGAGTCCAGCAGAGTAATCAGGATCATCTACTAGTTCTTCTTTTTCACCTAGAAACTTCATCCTCCCCTCTTTTTTGTATTACATTCAGCTTCATAGTGAACTTTTCTTATACGCGTACCTATGATGGTGTTGATACAAGGAACAATGCCAAGGTTTTCTATAACCTTTAGCCTACCCGCATGACCCTCACTGAATGAAATTACAGAATCACTGACACCCCATTTGAAAGTTTTTATGCCAACAAATGTATTCTTAGGTACACGAGTCCAAATGATTTCCTTGAATGACTCATATTGATTCTTGGTACAACCATGAAGACATTTTCTCAGGAGATCACTTACCAGCGTAATTATAACAGAGTCTGCAACTGAAGAGCGAAATCTACAACTGTCTAATATTTTCGGAAATGTGACGATTTAAAAGCATAACCATCACGAGTTGAGTAATTTGCCGCATATATGATTTTGAAAAATGAAATAGAAATGCTTCCTATTAGAATTTCTTAACAAATTGTGCACTATTTTAAGCAGACAATAATCTTAAAAAGTAAAACGCAAAGATCATAAAATATTCATATATTTTATGACGACCTGTTTCAGTGGTCTATGCCACCATCATTTGGTAACATCAAATTTTACCAGTCAGTCATCTTATTTAAAAATGGGGATTAAATATTACGTGCTACATAGTACTTAGTCTAAATAAGACCACTTTTAAATGAGATGACCAACTTGTGGAATTTGATATGACCAGATGGTGGTGGCATAGCCCACTGAAACCGGTTATCATCTTTCTAAACAACTGCACCGATTTCAAGCAAACTTTGTACACATGTTCCTTACTATCAGGCAACAATCGCTGTCGGGGTAAGACCACCAATGACACATAAATAAAGAGATATGTCGTCAAAAACATGGCAGTCATAGAAAACGGCCGCATCAACACGGCTTTATGAAGTATCGATACTGTGAAACCCAGCTTGCCTTTTTCTCTCATGATGTGTTGCGTGCTATGGGTGAAGGTCAACAGGCAGACTGCATAGTTCACTATTTTCGAAAGGCGTCTGACGCGGTACCGCAATGCAGACTGCTAACGAAGGTACGAGCTTATGAAATATGCTAGTGTCTCGAAGATTACTTTATAACTGAACCCACTAGGCTGCGGAGGAGTGGCCGAGCGCTTGAGGCGATATTCTCCGATGCGTGAGGCCGTTCCCCTTCGCAATTCTAATTCTCCATCGGGCATGGATGCTGTGTGTTGTCTTTTGTATAAGTTAGTTCATAACTAGTTTGTAAGTTTAGGTACTGATGACCCCGCAGTTGAGTCCCATAAGCTTGACAAACATTTGAACATTTTAATGTAGGACGTTGTCCTCGCTGGCGAGTATTAATCAAAGAGTATTATAGGGGGTACTGCAGAGAAGTGTGGTACGACCGCTATTATTTTCTTTCTATATAAACGATCTGACGGACAAAGTGAGTTGCAGTCTGCTGCTGTTTGCTGATGGTGCCGTGGTGTACAAGAGGGTGTCGTCATTGAATGACTGTAGCAAGATGCACGATGACTTAGATCAAATTTCTAGGTGGTGTGAGGAATAGAGAATGTAGACATATGTAAGGTGATGTTCTCCCCTAATGTTCTAATATAGCATTAGTAGAGTGCTGCTAGACATAGTCGCGTCAATTAAACACCTAGGTGTAACGCTGTACAGCGATATGAAATGGAACAAGCACGTAAAGACAGTCGTTGGGAAGGCGAATGGTCGACTTCGCTATAATGTGAAAATTTTGGAAAGGTGTGATTCTATTGTAAAGGAGACCCCATAATAAATGCTTGTTCGACCCCGTATTGACTATTTCTCAAGGGTACGGGATCCCCACCATGTCGGTTTAAACGAGGACATAGAGGCAGTTCAGAAGCGGGGCTAAGCTTGTAACTCGTACATTCGATCAATGCGCGAGTGCTACCGAAATAGTTCGGGAACTCAAATGGGAGTCGCTGGAGGGGACGCGACGTTCTAGTCCAGAAGCACTGTTGAAGAAATTAAAAAGGACAGAATTTGAGGCGGACTGCGAACCTACATTTCGCGTAAAGACGACAAGGATAGGATTAGAGAGATTATGGCGCTTACTAATGCATACTTCTCTTTTTCCCTTGTTCATTGTGGGAATGGAACAGGAAATCAAGTAGTTATTAGTAGTACTGAGTACCCTCCGCCACGCATCTGTGGTGGATTGCGGAGTATGTACCGGGTGATCGAAAAGTTAGTATAAATTTGAAAACTTAATAAATCACGGAATAATGTAGATAGAGAGGTAAAAATTGACACACATGCTGGGAATGACATGGGATTTTATTAGAACAAAAAAAGTTTAAAATGTCCGACAGATGGCGCTGGACAGCAAAACGTCAGTGACTGCTACAGTGACCGAAGAAAGGTACGGCGATATGTTACGGCAACATTCCGTTTCGTCAAAATTTTACCGATGCGGACGGTGACGTTCTCAAAACAGGCAGGAAGACTTTCATCGTTTTCAACTCTACGTATTGGTCTCAGAGCTCTCCTTATCTCTGTAGAAGAATAGCCATTCTTAAGTAAAGCATTACTCAGAAATTTCAATCCCGCGTCGAGTAATTCCGGTTCGCAGATGTTCCTTGCTCTATCCGCCAACGTCTTTAAAATGCTCCGCTTTTGCTGTGGGTGATGGTTTGAATCCCGGTGCAGATAACTGTCTGTGTTATGGTGTCGCAAAAGTCTAAAGTGCGCGCCACCTACTTTCGCCGCGCGCCGCCATGCACGCACGGCGCGGCGTTCTTACGACGTCAGCCACGAGCGCCCTCTACTACAACTCCGCTCGTGGCTACCACTGAACGACATCGTTCACTTGGCTATCGGACAGGCACAAGGCAGGCCTCTAACTCAACTATGTATCAGCACTCTGCAGTACTGAATTGTGTAAAAGTTAAGTATTGTATAAATTCTGTGCAATATATATCTCGTTCTAATTTACTCTAGTGTTTCTAGTTTCTGCTGTCCCACTGACTGCTCACCTTCGTACCTGCACAAGCGTGCATCCTTTATTCCTGTGTCGGTCTCTTTGTACTCGGCCACCGGCACCTACGACGGAAACGAGACACAAAAGCGGCGAGGAGGCTGAGACACAAAATGTGTGTGTGTGGGCTTCCGATAAACTGTATGGCCCAATCTGCCATTCCCGTTTTTGAAAACTGACACGCCAAGAAAATTAAGTTTTCCTTCTGCCTCCTTCTTGGGTTTCCACACTAAATCCACTAGACCAAGGCATAATAGTCCGGAAATGTTTAGTAATCTTGGTATCGGTAGGAGCCGTTCGTTCGTTGCTTGCCTGCTTGCCGGAGCTGGTCGCGCTATTTCGGCCGCTGCGCCGGGTCCGCTTTTAGAAGGCGCCGTCATTTGGGGACGGTTCCACACCATTACCTGCTTGTCCCCCAGTTCTGGCTGTCGTGAGAGGGACGACGCGGCGGCAGCAGGCAGATGCTAACGCCGCCCGTGTGACTGCTTCCCATTCGGCCGTGTCTCCTGACAGCGAGTAGGGGGAGGAAGGGGATACTGGGGACGTTAGGTGGAGGGGGTGCGCAACGCGCTGCCACCCCCTCCCCCCACCCCCCAGCCAATTAGAGGGATGCGCGCTCGCTGGATTCACGCCTCCTTACCTGTGTCAGCCGTCCCTTTAATGGCTCTTCACTCCGGAAGCGACGCACAGCCGGGCTCGGCGAACCGAACTGATGTTTCCCTCCCCAGTTTTTCTCTTTCCGTTCTTCGCTAAGTGGTGTCGTTTAGAGCCGTGCGAGCAGCGAGACGAAGTGTATCCGTATGTATTCGTTACTGAAACAAACAGTACTCGTTATAAACGAGTCGTAGCTCGTTGCCCTCGCTGGAATAAGAGCAAATGACGCATAGTATGAGTGGCAGCTTGTACTTCAGATGACTGGGGGTTCACTTCTTTCAGTGCTGGTGTAATGTGTTGTGGCGCAGTTGGTGATATTGAATGTATGGCCCTATCGCTTATTTGCGTGTGGTTCACCAGCCTTACGGTATCATTACGAAAATAAATAGGTATCACTCCTTTCAATTAGGTAATTATCGGTACAAAAACATTTGGTTTCAATCTTAAAATCTCAAGGGACTCAACTGCAGGGTCATCAGTCCCTAAACTTACAAACTACTTATGAACTACCTTATACTAAAGACAACACAAACATCCATGCCCGACGGGGGGATTCGAACCCCCACCATAGCGGCCATGTAGACTGTGCCTGGCGCGCTGCAGTCCCCTCGGCCACCGCAGCCGGAGTTTCAGTCTTAGATAATTTCTCATCACTAGGGATAGCTCGGATTCCTAATCCTAATAAATAAGAAATCGGATGTTTAGTATAGTGATTTAATTATAAAAAGATGGACGGTGCACAAATTAAAAAATGAATTATGATACAAAAGTAATGAACTTCTAACACGGATGGCACAGTCTCTACCTATTATGAAATGTAGTCGATAATGAAGACGTGTGAATTGTTTTAAGCCGTGGCAGAGTGGCATAGAGGCGTTATACTCTGATGTGTGAGGCCGATCCTGTCGGGGGGTCGAATTCCCCCATGGGCATGGATTATTGTGCTGTCTTTAGTGTAAGGTAGTTAGTAAGTAGTTTGAAGTTTAGAGGCTGATGACCAAACAGTTAAGTCCCATAAGCTTAACAAACAACTGAACATTTTTGAATTGTTTTATAGTTTCCAAATGACAAGCCAAGATCGCAAACTAACAATTTATTAAATGACGACCGGTTTCGGTGCACTGTGTCACCATCATCAGTGCACCGAAAGCTGTCGTCACTTAATGATTGTTAGTTTGCGATCTTGGCTTGTCATTTGGAAACTATAAAACGAATTGATCGCCTCCAGACCAGACGACGTCAGGTAATCTTAATAATTTTTGAATTTTTTTTAAGGAAATTAAAAATCGCTATCCAGCTCGGCAGAGAAAATAACCAGAATCTCAAGAACACAGCCAGCTAGTGGAAGATACTTACAGACGTGACATAAAGTCGCTGATATAATTATTAATTGATAAACAGTGCTATTAGGACGCTGTGTAAAATTGTAGGGCCCCAGATAATGATGTGGTCAACGTTTATTGACGCATTTAGATTAAATCATCTTCAGAATCTGTAAAGTTACAAACATCAGTATGCCTGGTGTCACAAAAAGATAGAGAACTGTATGGACAAATGAGATAGCTAAGTACATTACAAACACAAATATCTGACGTACATACCATGGAGGGGGGTTTACAAAATAAAATTGTATGGCGTCAAGGCCCTGCTGAACATTACTGAAGCCAAATCACCCAGCATCGTCAAAGTAAACGGTAGACACCACCAGGTGGCTCTAGTGTAAATGACAAAGATAGGAAAAATAGAAACTATATAAAACTAAATAGAAAGAATTGAAACCTAGTAATCCTACAAATATTTAAGTTTAAAATGGAGAGGACGGGACAATACAATACAACTATATGCAGCTTTTATTGTTAAACTCACACATCTATGGTGGTGCCCCATGGCATAGTGAGGACAGAAAGGCAGGAGACCAGGACGTATTCAAATGGGAGTAAAATTGACGAATACTGTCAGCTATTATAAAATACCACTATTCAACGGTGTGCATGATAAAATTCCTACGTAGGGTTACACATATATGTCATAAAAAAGCGGAGGTTAAAAGTGATAAAATATGACCAGGACATTTATCTTTAACTGTGATATATCAAACGCAATGTGCGTATATCACCAATTCCCATTACTGCTCTGATAAGACGAATGGCGGCTGGCCACGCGAAGCTGAAGCTGTGAGACGATGGCTACACATTTGAACGAACTACTTCATTCAAAAAATCTGAGTCGCTCAAGTATCAAAGTCGAACAAGAAGTTCTCGCTAAGTGGTTACCTCTCTGGTTAGAAGCAGAAGAGAAGCTCATATGTAAGCTCGTAAATGAGTGCTTCGAAATGCAAATACAGTGCACTGAAGCATTAATTCGGTCCTCTGATCACAGAGACACAATTATGAAAACTTCAAGTAATGCAATCTGCACTTGCAACTAAAAGAGAGATAAGTCACTGGACGCTTTGCCAGCAACTGCCCGACTCACTTTTCAGCAAGCCACAAGTCCCTCCAGACCGTTTTCTCAAGAGCCAATCACAGCTATCTCTTCAAATCTGTCTCCCCACCTTTACTTGCTTCCAAACTTCTTTCCCGTGAAAAAGAAGCTTCTAGAGGCTTCTAGAATGTCTCGACTGTTTGGCGGTTGAAGTCATCTCTCAATCGTATCGTCGCCCGCGAGTTTTCCGCGAAGCTGCAGCAGCCACGGGCCAGTCAGTAACCTGTGACCTCGCATCGACGGGTCATCACGCCACACACCCTTCGTGATACCGTTAAGGCTAGTCTACGCGACGACACTAGGTTGCGAAACTCGTTGCATGAAATCAATTGCGCGCAACTGGTTTCGTGTAAGTCTGTAGACACGGCGCCAATACCATACACTTCAGTTTTTTTGTTTTGTGAGTGCCCAAGTCGCCGTAAATGAAAGTTTTGGTAGCTGTACGAGTTGTGACGAATCTATTGCTTGTCTGTGTGAAGTCGCTGCAGAAGACTAAACATAAAAAGAATAAGAAACGTGTTTGGGTTCGTGAATGGATTAAAAAAAGACGTCCTCTCGGTTGCTTAGCGATCTTCCTGAAAGAAATTGTCATTGAAGACCTTAGAAGTTATTTTAATCAACTTAGAATGTCATCAGAGCACTTAACGTTCCTTTCAAACAGAGTTAGTAATGCAGTAAAGAAACAAGTTACCGTTATGCGTGAAGCATTGTTACCATAACTGAAATTACAAATTGCATTACGTTTCTCTTCAAGTAGATATTCGTCTCTGCAGTACTTGTACCGTGTTCCGAAATCCACAATTGCCATACTTCGTTTGTATAGGTATTTCGAATTGGATGTATTTTAGTCTGCATTTCACTAATCCCCAACCCATCAATATTTAATTTCACAAATAATTGCCAGAAGAGCACTAACACGCCGTTAAAGTAGCACAAACACCTACGCAACGCATATATGTTCAAAAACCGAATAATTTTTCAGTTCCCCCTTTATGTTGTATTTTGTTCTGTCTTGGTCATAACCTAACCTAAAAACACGCGCAATCAGTTTCGCCAAAGTTGGAATGTCCCGAAACTATTTAGTTTCGTCAACGAGTTTCGCGAACGCCTGCCGCGCATGCGCATTGGCCAGTAGCGCAGTTTCATGAAACGTAGTGTCGTCGTCTAAACTAGCCCTTAGACTCCCCTCGCTGACTTGGCTGTGTTCCCTTTTCCAACCAAAAAAACTACTACATGCGAATATTGTTAATATTAAATGTTGCCTACCAGCATCAACCAGTTTTCTCAGCGACCTGGTCAACATTAATGTTCCCACTCTTCCTACCTATTTTTTGCTTTCATATTATGCGGGATCAAAGTGATACCAGTAATTATGTTATAAATAAATGTACGTTATTAATTATTAGTTCGTAAACGTAGCATCTAAAGTGGCTAAATTTCCTGCCGCCTGCGGTGTAACATCCATTATCCCAGCTCCTCCGCCAATTGCGGTGTAACATCCATTATACTAGCTTCATCAAACAATTGCGACGTAACAAATATTATATGTCGTCGCATCACAGGAGTCGCGGTAATAACAGTTTTTAAGATGCAGGTTCCTCCACCATCTGCGAAATAGTCGCAGCACGAAAAGTTTGCACAATCAGTGTTACCTTGATATGTCGGGGATCGGTGTAACTGCTCGGAGATGTGCATCTAAAATTTCAATAATGCAGAAACTTGTGTAATTCTCCAAAATACGTGCAGCTGGGGAAGTTTCTCCAATTCAGGTGTACCTCAGTGGATAACCAGTAATTCATAGCAACACCAGGTAAATCGTTGTTTAATTTCGATAACTCTTCACAATTATGACCAACACTTTAACAATGCACATACAATAAGCTGACCGGCATAGTGGCGGCCTCGAAATCTTAATCAGAACTGCCTTCTAATGGCCTCAGCTGGCCCTCATTATATAGTAATCCTAACAATGCCTAGCATTGTTGTTAACATTTAATACATGAAAATATTTGATTTGTAATTCCCTTTCCTAAATTATGTGAATGTTAATAATCTATAAGCAAAGTTAAATCCTGTCTTAATCTTCCTAATACATAAAAACACTTGTCAGATACTCAAATATCTAATAATTCATAAATACGAAATCAAACAATACACATTACATTTGTATAAATATCATGAAATATAATGAATAGTTAATACTCCTATCATATATATAGCTGAGGTAGGTGTGGCTATTAATTTCTGTCTCGTTAATGATTGGAAATAATACGGCCTATTGTGACTTTATCTACACAGTGAATACATGCTTTACGCCTTCTTTCCTTAATCAGCTCAAATATCACATAGAATTGAATATACATTAAACGTTGTCTGTTTATAAGATTTGAAACGTATTCCATTACTTTACTTAAGTGTCTGAGCATTAATTTGTTATGACTCTATGGTCCACCATGTGCTTTAACATATTTGCACATTTATGTCAAACTATTATGTATTATATACTCCTACCACTGGATAGGTTCATTTATGATGTTTACTGTCTTGATTTGGTAAAACACTGGGAACTCTGATGTATCATAAGGACATATGTTTACATTTTACTGCTAGTATAAATTCACAAAAAATGTTCAAATGTTTGTTGAGTCTATGGGACTTAACTACGGGGTTATCAGTCCCTAAACTTACAAACTACTTATGAACTACTTAAAACTAAGGACGGCACAAATATCCATGCCCGAGGGGGGATTCGAATCCCCGACCGCAGTGGCCGTGCAGACCGTGACTGGAGCGCCTCAATCCCCTCGGCCACCGCGACCGGCATAAATTCACAATAAAAATGTTTCTTAAGTAAATGATGCATAAAATACTGCCAAGATCTTGCTTGTTACATATCACGCCTTACACCAGATTTACGATATTTTCGAACTAGGGCTGAAGTTTCATACTGTATTGTTATATTCTACTGTTTCATCATGAACACGTAGCGCAAGTTCAAACTCACCGCAGGATTTAATACGGTCAAAGATTTTGGAAAGAACACAGCAACTTTTCCTTACGTTGTCATTGTGTCTTTCAATATTCTGTCTCAAAG
Source organism: Locusta migratoria (assembly GCA_026315105.1). Classification (NCBI taxonomy): domain Eukaryota; kingdom Metazoa; phylum Arthropoda; class Insecta; order Orthoptera; family Acrididae; genus Locusta; species Locusta migratoria. The sequence goes on from CM048750.1 coordinate 378,599,882, forward strand.
CTGAACTAATCTGTTGCATAATTTCTGTTTTTCCAAAGACTGATACATCTTGTTTGTAATAGACTCGTGCTTCTTAACCTTCTGGGTTAGATGAGCTAGCTCTGACACACCAGTGCATGTTCAGATTGTGTCTTTATCCTTCCCAAACAGCAAGCACAGAAAAGAAAATAGTTTATTTGTAGAAATGTAGCTGCAAATCCAACTCTTTCTTTTGTATATATTTTCGTTAAAGGATCTGCAGAATGTCTTATCTCGGCTTGTTTGCGCTTGCTTCAACTCGAGCTGAGGCCTCGGCGTAAAAAGCTTCTTTATTTCAGCCTTTTCTTTCACGCTTAAAGCTGAGAAATACGGAACATTGTTCATTTTTATTTGATAATAAACACGAAGAACATATGAATATGCACATGAACACTGAAACAAAGTAGTTCATCATCATCATCATAATCATCACCATCATCATCATATCCCAAATCGGTCCATCTGATTCGAATGAGGCTTCTCCACCTGTCCTGGTCCTTGAATTTCTTCTTCGATACACGCCAGAGTGTCTCCCCTCTACATCTACATCTACATCTACATCTACATGGGATACTCTGCAAATCACATTTAAGTGCCTGGCAGAGGGTTCATCGAACCACAATTATACTATTTATCTCCCATTCCATTCTCGAATAGCGCGCGGGAAGAAAGAACACCTGAATCTCTCTGTTCGAGCTCTGAGTTCTCTTATTTTATTCTGATGATCGTTTCTACCTATGTAAGTGGGAGTCAACAATATATTTTCGCATTCGGAGGAGAATGTTGGCGATTGGAGTTTCGCAAGTAACCCACGCCTCAGCGATAAGCGCCGTTGTTCTAATGATTCCCATCCCAGATCCTGTATCATTTCCGTAACGCTGTCTCCCCTGTATCGTGACAATACAAAACGAGCTGCCCTTCTTTGGACTCTCTCGATGTCCTCCGTCATGCCCACCTGATAAGGATCCCACACTGGGCTGCAATACTCCAAAAATGGACGGACAAGCGCAGTGTATGCAGTTTCTTTAGTAGTTCTGTTGCATCTTTTAAGGATTCTGCCAATAAAACGCAGTCTCTGGTTCGCCTTTCCCACGATATTATCTACGTGTTCTTTCCAGTTTAAGTCTGAAGTAATAGTAATTCCTAGGTATTTTGTGGAGTTTACGGCCTTCACATTTGATTGATTTATGTTGTAAACAAAGTTTAACGGATTTCTTTTCGTACTCATGTGGACGACTTCACACTTCTCATTATTTAGAGTCAATTGCCAATTTTTACACCATACTGATATCTTATTCAGATCGTTCTGCAGTTGGTTTTGATCTTCAGATGATTTTACTAGACGGTAAATGACGGCGTCATCTGCAAACAACCTAAGAGAGCTACTTAGATTTTCCCCTAAATCGTTTATGTAAATAAGGAATAGCAGAGGACCAATAACACTACCTTGTGGAACACCCGATATCACATCTGTTTTAGTCGATGCCTTACCATCGATTACCACGAACTGTGTCCTCTCAGACAAGAAATCCCCTATCCAATTGCAAATTTGGGGCGATATACCATAACCACGCAATTTGATTAAAAGCCGTTTGTGAGGTACGGTGTCAAAAGCTTTCTGGAAATCAAGAAATACGGAATCGATTTGCGAACCTTTGTCGATAGCACCCATCACTTCGTGTGAATATAGAGCTAGTTGTGTTTCGCATGAACGATATTTTCTAAATCCGTGTTGACCTTGGGTCAAAAGATCGTTCTGTTCGAGATAATTCATAATATTTGAATACAGGATATGTTCCAAAACCCTGCTGCAAATTGACGTCAATGAAATAGGCCTGTAGTTTAGTGGGTTACTCCTACTGCCTTTCTTGAATATAGGTGTGACCTGTGCAACTTTCCAATCTTTTGGTACAGATCCTTCTATGAGAGAGCGGTTGTATATGACTGTTAAGTAAGGAGCTATCGCTTTAGCATAATCAGATAGAAATCTAATGGGTATACAATCCGGACCAGAAGACTTGTTCTTATTAAGTGATTTTAGTTGCTGCACTACTCCGATGATATCTACTTCTATGTTATTCATTACGGCATCTGTTCGTAATTCGAAATCTGGAATATTGGTTTCGTCTTCTTTAGTGAATGAGTTTCTAAAAGCTAAGTTTAGTAACTCTGCTTTAGTAGCGCTGTCATCGGCAGGATCGCCATTACTATCACGTAGTGAGGGTATTGTTTGTGACTTTCCCCGAGTATATTTAACATATGACCAAAATCTCTTTGGGTTTTCAGTCAAATTACGAGAAAGAGTTTCGTTGTGATAAATGTTGTAGGCATCTCGCATTGAAATCCTCGCTAATTTTCGAGCTTCTGAGTACAATCGCAAATCCTGGGGATTTCGTGTTCGTTTAAATTTAGTATGCCTTTTCCTTTGCTTTTGCAACAGTGTCCTGACCTGTTTTGTGTACCAAGGGGGATCGCCTCCTTCTTTTATTAATTTATTAGGTATAAAACTTTCAATTGCTGTCGATACCACTTCTTTGAATTTTAGCCACATCTGGTCTACACCTACGTTTAGTGTTAGAAACGAGTGGAAGCTGTCTTTCAAGAAGCAATGTATTTTGTTTCTATCTGCTTTCCTGAACAAATATACTTTGCGTTTATTTTTGGTAACTTTGGGACTTTCGATATTCAATTTCGCTACTACAGCTCTGTGTTCACTAATACCTGTATCCGTTTTGATGCTCATTATGAGCTCAGGATTATTTGTTGCTAAGAGATCAAGTGTGTTTTCACATCCATTTACAATTCTAGTTGGCTCATGAACTACTTGTTCGAAGTAATTCTCAGAGAATGCGTTGAGTACAATTTCGGACGATGTTTTATGCCTACCTCCTGATTTGAAAATATAATTTCGCCAACAGATCGAGGGTAAATTAAAATCACCACCTACTATTATCGTGTGAGTCGGGTACGTTTTTGTAATTAGACTCAGGTTTTCTTTGAACCTTTCTGCTATTGTATCGTCAGAGTCGGGAGGCCGGTAAAAGGAACCGATTATTACCTTCTTACGATTTTTGGGTACAACCTCTACCCATAATAGCTCGCACGAACTATCAACTTCAACTTCGCTACATGAAATACTACTTTTGACGGCGACAAACACGCCACCACCTATTTTGTTTAATCTATCCTTTCTGAATATCGTTAGATCTTTTGAAAATACTTCTTCTGAACTTATTTCCGGCTTGAGCCAACTTTCGCTGCCTATAATGATGTGTGTTTCGGTGCTTTCTATTAACGCTTGCAGTTCTGGAACTTTCCCGACACAGCTACGACAATTTACAACTGTTATACCGATAGTTTCCGGATCTACATTTCTCCTGTGATCCACCTGAACCCTTTGAGATTGCCCATTTTCTATTTCCCCGAAGCTCTTTATCCTAAAAAACCGCCCAGTCCACGCCACACAGCCCCCGCTACCCGTGTAGCCGCTTCCTGCGTGTAGTGGACTCCTGACCTATTCAGCGGAACCCGGAAACCCACCACCCGATGGCGCAAGTCAAGGAATCTGCAGCCTACACGGTCGCAGAACCGTCTGAGCCTCTGATTCAGACCCTCCACTCGGCTCTGTATCAGAGGTCCACAGTCGGTCCTGTCAACTATGCTGCAGATGGTGAGCTCTGCTTTCATCTTGCAAGCAAGACTGACAGTCTTTACCACTTCAGTTAGCCGCTCGAAACCTGAGAGGATCTCTTCAGATCCGAAACGACACACATCATTGGTACCGACGTGAGCCACCACCTGCAGTTGGCTGCACCCCGTACCCTTCATGGCATCCGGGAGGACCCGTTCCACATCTGGAATGACTCCACCCGGTATGCACACGGAGTGCACGTTGGCCTTCTTCCCCTCCTTGGCAGCCATCTCTCTAAGGGGCTCCATCACCCGCCTAACGTTGGAGCTCCCAACTACAAGTAAACCCACCCTCTGTGAAAGCCCGGATCTTGCAGGCTGGGTGGTGACAGGGTGAGAGACACCATCCGACTCAGGAACGTCGTCCTGAGCAGACAGCGCCTCAAACCTGTTCGCAAGACGAACCGGGGAGGTCTCACGATCGGTCCCCCGGAATGTCTTGCGCCTCCTGCCACGCACTGGAGCAACCTCCCACGCAACCACGGGTGGGATGTCTGCCTCACTGCTAGCAGTTTCAGGGCATGTCGCTGCCGCAGGCCGATCGGTGGAGACGACGGGAGTCCGTTCGGTCCCCACCGCCGGCCAACAACAACGACGCCCATCGATCGCAGCTTCCAACTGTGCAACCGAGGTTAACACAGCTTGAAGCTGGGAGCGAAGTGTCACCAGCTCAGACTGCATCCGCATACAGCAGTCACAGTCCCTATTCATGATTACAATGCCAACAAAAGCAAAAACTACAGTCGCGATGCGTTCAAACTAAACTGTTCGTTAGAACGCGGATGTGAATCCAATACGCACGACAGCACAGTATAACTTTACAAATTGAGACGAGAAAGTGTAGACGAAAATCAAAATACTATATGTCGCTTCTAATCAGAAAATAAAGACAGACGACTGTCGCGACGCGATTCGCACGTCGGAATAATACACTAACCAGATATTTAACGCGAATAGGAATCAAACAAAAACGCAAGCACACAATAAATTTAATGCACTCAAGGGAAAACGCACTGAAAAGTAAAAATATGTAGCTTCTAGAGAGAAGCCGGTTACACTTACAACTGATAAATTACTGCTACGCTACTGGAGAGGTGTGCTCTGGACCACGTCCGACTTCAGCATGCCTTTGTAACTCAGTCGTGGCCGTCGTCTAGGTCTTTTGTATCTGAGGTTCACCTCGTACATTTGTCTTGGTAGTCTGTTTCGATCCATACGACGCATATGCCCATACCATCTCAGTCCCTATGTGGTTACCCGGTCTTGTAGTTTTAGGACTTGAGCCTGGTTACGAATTTCCACTTTCCGAACTTTGTCTCTACGTGTAATTCCAACCATACTACGAACGAATATCATTTCCGCTCATTGGATTCTGCTGACATCCTTGTTTCTCATGTCCATGATTCACAACAATATGTAAAAATTGGTATGTAATATATTTCATAGACGACTCCCTTGAATTTTCGTGGTATTTTGTATTCCATATTCGATTTTTGACTATTCTGTATAACGTGCTAGCTGTTTGAATTCTTTGTGTGATTTATTCATCTGTTTTTATGGTCTTCAGTCCGGAGACTGGTTTAATGCAGCTCTCCACCCTACTCTATCCTGAGCAAACCTTTTCATCTCCTCATAAGAACGGCAACCCACATCTACTTGAATCTGCTTACTGTACGCGTCTCTTGGTCTCCCTCTGCGATTTTTTCCCCACACACTTCCCTCCAATGCTAAATTTACGATTCCTCGATGTCGAAGAATGTGTCCTACCAAGCGGTCCCTTCTTTTAGTCAAGGTATGCCAAAACTTCCTTTTCCCACCAATTCTATTCAGTACCTCTTCATATGTTATGCGATCTACCCACCTAATCTTCAGCATTCTTCTGTAGCACCACATTTCAAAAGCCTCTATTCTCTTCCTGTCCGCACTGCTTATCGTCGATGTTTCACTCCCGTACAAGGCAACACTCCACACAAATGCCTTCAGAAAAGACTTCCTTACACTTGAATTAATATTCGATGTTAGCAAATTTCTCTTTTTCAAAAATGCTTTTCTTCCCATTGCCATTCTGCATTTTATATCCTCTGTACTGCGACCATCGCATGTTTTTTTACTACCCAAGTAACAAAACTCATCTACCACCTTCATTGTTTCGTTACCTAATCTAATTCCTTCAGCATCGCCCGATTTTCTAAGACTGCACTCCATTATTTTTGTTTTGTTCTTGTTAATGTTCATTTTATACTCTCTCTTCAACACACTGTCCATTCCATTCAACTGCTCTTCCAGGTCCTTCGCTGTCTCTGACAGAATTACAATGTCATCAGCAAAACGCAATGTTTTTATTTCTTCCCCCTGAACTTTAATCCCTACTCAAAATTTCTCCTTGCCCTCCTTTATAGCTTGCTCAATGTACAAATTGAACAACATTGGAGAAAGGCTACAACCCTGTCTTACTCCCTTCCCAACTGATGCTTCCCTTTCATGCCCTTCGAGTCTAATAACTGCGGTCTGGCTTTTGTACAAGTTGTAAATAACTCTCCTTTCCCTGTATTTTACCCCTGCTGACTTCAGAATTTGAAAGAGTGTATTCCAGTCAACATTGTCAAATGCTTTCTCCAAATCTACAAAAGCTAAAAATGTAGGTTTGCCTTTCCGTAATCAATCTTCTAAGATAAGACGTAAAGTGAGTATTGCCTCCCGGGTTCCTACGTTCCTCCTGAATCGAAACTGATCCTCCCCGAGGTCAGCTTCTACCAGCTTTTCCATTCTCCTGTAGATAATTCTTGTTAAAATTTTGCAACCATGACTTATCAAACTGATGGTTCTGTAATTTTCACATCTGTCTGCACCTGATTTCTTTGTAATGGACATTATAACATTTTTCTTAAAGTCTGAGGGTATTTCGCCTGTCTCATACATCCTACACACCAGTCCAAATAGTTTTGTTATGGCTGGCTCTCCCAGAGACTTTAGTAGCTCTGAGGGTATGTCATCCTGGGGCCTTGTTCCGACATAGGTCTTTCAGGGCTCTGTGAAATTCATCTCTCAGTATAGTATCTCCTATTTCATCTTGATCTACTTCCTCTTCCCTTCCTACAACATCGTCTCTAAGTTCATTTCCTTTGTAGAGCTGCTCTATGTACTCTTTCCACCTTTCAGCTTTCCCTTCTTTGCTGAGAATTGGTTTTCCATCTGAGTTCTTGATATTCATAGAGTTGTTTTTCTTGTCCCCAAATGTCTCTTTTATTTTCCTGTAGGCGGTATCTACTTTTCCCCTTCTTATACATTCTTCTACAGATTTGCATTTGGCTTCTAGCCAGTCCTGCTTAGCCATTTTGCACTTTCTGTCAATCTCATTTCTTAGTCGTCTGTACTCCATTTTGCCTGTTTCATTTACTGCATTCTTATATTTTCTCCTTTCATCAATTACATTTAGTATTTCCTGTGATATCCAGGGATTTTTTGTAGGTCTTGCCTTTCTACCTATATTGTCCTCTGCTGCCTTCACTATTTCATCTCTCAATGCTACCCATTCCTCTTCTACTGTTTTATTTCCCCCTATATCTGTCAATTGTTGCCTAAATCTCCCTCTGAAATTCTCCAGAACTTCACGTTCCTTCAGTTTATCTAAGTCCCATCTCTTTATTTTCCTACCTTTCTGCAGTTTTTTCAGTTTCAGCCTACAGTTCATGACTAACAAGTTATGGTCAGAGTCTATATATGCCCCTGGGTATATTTTACATTTTAAAACCTGGTTCCGGAATCTATGTTTTACCATTATAAAATCTATCTGGTACCTTCCGGTGTCTCCTAGTCTCTTCCACGTATACAACCTTCTTTTGTGATTCTTAAACCACGTGTTTGTTACGATTAAATCATGTTCTGTGCAAAATTCTACCAGGCGACTTCCTCTTTCATTCCTTCTGCCCAGTCCATATTCACCTAATATTTTTCCTTCTCTTCCTTTTCCTACTGCCGAATTCCAGTCTCCCATCACAATTAAGTTTTCCTCTCCCTTAACAGTCTGAATAATTTCCTTTAGCTCCTCATATATTTCTTCGATCTCCTCATCATCGGCAGAGCTAGTTGGCATATAAACCTGTACTACTGTTGTCGGTGTTGGCTTCGTATCTATCTTGAAAATGATAATGCGATCACTATGTGCTCATAGTAGTTTACCCGCATTCCTATTTCCTTATTCATTATCAGTCCTACTCCTGTTATACCCCAAACTGATTTTGTATTTATAATCCTGTACTCACCTGACCAGAAATCCTGTTCATCCTGCCACCGAACTTCACTAATCCCCACTATATCTAGCTTCGACCTATCCATTTCCCTTTTTAAATTTTCTAATTTTCCTACCCGATTAAGGGATTCCACGCTCCGATCCGTAAAATGCCAGTATTGTCTTTCCTGATGACAACATCCTCCTGAGTAGTCCCCGCCCGGAGATCCGAATGGGGGACTATTTTACCTCCGGAATATTTTACCCAAGAGGATGCCATCATCATATTTTCATACAGTAGAGCTGCATGTCCTCGGGAAATGTAACGGCTGTAGTTTCCCCTTGCTTTCAGCCGTTCGCAGTATCTGTGTGGCAAAGCCACATTAGCTGATGTTACAAGGCCAGCTCAGTCAATCATCCAGACTGTTGCCCCTGTAACCACTGAAAAGGCTGCTGCCCCTCTTCAGGAACCAGACGTTTGTCTGGCCTCTCCACAGATACCCCTCCGCTGTGGTTGCACCTACGGTACGACTATCTGCATCCTTGAGGCACGCAAGCCACCCGACCTCGGCAATGTCTGTGGTACGTGTGGGTGATTGATCTATAGAACCATTATTGAAGATAACACTACCAAGGTACTTAAATTGATTAGTTGTTTCCCTTCCACTTCTACATATACCACAGGTTGTCCATATCTTTTCATGACCATAACCTCGATTTTCAGGTGGCTGAAGATGAGACCACATTGTTCAGCAGTTTCTGCCCATTTATTTGTGTTTGGAGCTCTTCTTTAGAATCGCCCCACAGACATAAGAACATCAGCGAACAAGATGTATTTCAGTGATTCTCCTCTGATGCTTTGGTGTACATTTTCTTTAAATTTCTTTCATTACAGTGATGGAGAGAGAAGTCAGAACCCCACTCTACATTAGCTCAGATTTTATACCGAAGCTTTCGGACATTCCCACGGGTGTTTTCACTTCACTGTGCGTATCTTCATACAAGTTCGTAGTATTCTTCCATTAACTGGCGGAGGTAAAATATTAGGTGGAGAGTTGTGACTTTCTTATTATTCTTTATCGGACTAAATATGACGTCTTCTCGATAAATCTTCAATGCTCAAAATCAAAAATGAAGGAGGATTTGCCCATGCGCAAGGCGAGGTGCGCAGTAGCTCCGGTTCGGGACGATTCGTGCATAACCGCCAGAGCTCGAGTAGCCAGAAGCTGGTGTCTCTATCAGCTCCAACGCCAATGTCAAAACCGGCGATTCCCCTCACCCCTGCAGCGGGAACGCCCATAAGCTGCTTCCAAGGGGTTCGGAATAGAAACCTCAGCCGCGCATACGCATTGCAACGCTGCGGCCCCTACCGCCTATATTAAGCGGCCGCGCTACGGCTAGTAAACGTGCTGCATCTGCGACGTAAAACTTTCTCATGGGATACAAATTAATTTCTATAAAACACACTTACTTCATCCAAGATCGCTAGTTAATTTGCTGCGTTTCTTACCGGTTTCGATGATCTTCAGAAAAAAAATTCACATCTCGTATTTTCAACAAAATAAGGAATTACTTGCGAAAATGTAATATAAGAAAAAGAATATTGTCAAACGATTAAAATTTGCATCAATTTTCTTTTTCGTATATTACATTTTCACAAGTAACTCTTTTTTATTGAAAATAGGAGAACTAAGTAAATTTTTTCCAGAAGATGATGACGTAGTTCATCCAAACCGGTAAAAAAGCCAGAAAACAAACTAGCGATCTTGGCTGAAATAAGTGTGTTTTATATATTGGGTGATCAAAACGTCAGTATACATTTGAAAACTTAATAAATAGCGAAATAAATGTAGATAGAGAGGTAAAAATTGACACACAGGCTTGGAATGACATGGGATTTTATTATATTCGAAATAAAAAAGTTCAAAAAAATGGTCGACAAATGGCAAATGTTTTCTCATCAGAAAAGCAATAATTATAGCATAACAAATTAAGACAAAGCAAAGATGATGTTCTTTACAGGAAATGCTCAATATGTTCACCATCATTCCTCAACAATAGCTATAGTCAAGGAATAATGTTGTGAACAGCAGTGTAAAGCATGTCCAGAGTTGTGGTGAGTCATTGGCGTCGGATGTCGTCTTTCAGCATTCCTAGAGACGTCGGTCGATCACGATACACTTGCGACTTCAGGTAACCCCAATGCCAATAATCGCACGGACTGAAGTCTGGGGACCTGGGAGGTCAAGCATGACGAAAGTGGCGATCATCACCAAACGACGCACGCAAGAGATCTTTCACGCGTCTAGCTATACTTTTTTTTCTAATAAAACCCTATGTAATTTAAAGCTTGTGTGTCAATTTTTACCTCTCTATCTACATTATTCCGTGATTTATTAAGTTTTCAAATTTATACTGACGTTTTGATCACCCGGTAAATTTTTTATCGCTCTCCACAGGCGTAATATGCCACTTAACTATAAAAATAATTTGAATTTGCATATAAGATGATCTGATAAAGAAACGAAACGAAGAATGATGGTTTAAAATTATTTTTTATTTTTCTTTTATTTTCACGAAGAGCTTTTATCTAGGGGTTCAATGAACCAGTGAACACATGGGCCGCCACTGCGTAATACCCTCCGCCACACACCGTAGTATGGATGTAAATATAGTAAATATAGTATCAGCAGAAACGCGGATGTGAGTGTCGACCCCTACCTGCCGAAGGAGCGGCCCATACGCTGATTCAGGAGATACAGAAGAGATTCTCAACATCAGCAGTGGCCTGGCAACGCCGCGGCAAGTATGCATGCCATCAGCACTGCTTGAAAGTTTCTCATGCTCTAAAATAGTATTAAATGTTTTTTGTGAACTAAATGTACAATGATAGTTAAAATATACAATACTTTTTGTTATTTTTCTCACTTTTTCCCCCTCTTGCATCATCAGCTTTATTTTTTCCGAGGTTTTGCTGAACACATGGTCACGCCGCCACGTGTAATAAAGCAGATGAAAAACATAACTTCAGGGAAAAAAATTAACCGTTATACAGCAAATTGTAAAACTGACACTGCTTTAATGAGTGATGGCTGTTACACACGTCACAGGATGAAACAACTGATTTACTACATATATGGGCAGTAATTCGTTGTATTCTACTTGACACAGCATACTGACAAACTGACGACTGAAAATGTTTGCGCACATTCGCATTGGTATTTAGGCAGTAACTCCTCTGCCACTGAGAGGTCTGTTCAATAAATTCCGGAACATTCATAATTTCGCACCAGTGATGTGCTGGAGAGAAATACAGCTGTTATATCTGCACAGCCCCGTGAAAGTCTAACTGCCGGAAGTTTGATTGTCGTATGTCTGCAATTTTTCACTGCTGTATCGTGCAGAACGTTGTGTAACACAGTTCGCTAATTTTGGGATTGCTGACTTAGAAGGTGACGCGTCCGCATTCAATAAGTAAAAGGTAAGCGTACATAAATTTTGTGGACAAACTTTGGGAATTTTTGAATAAAACAATTCTGAGTATTAGGCCGCGTCATGTTTAAACAGTTAGCAAATGAATGCAGACGTTTCGACCACTGTGCAATGGTCCTCTTCAGGGCGGTTAACTTTTGGATGCCGCTGAATGTACACCCATATATACAAGAACTGAGTCACCTTAGGACAACATTCCACGCGAATGGATACAGCAACAGGGCCATACAAGAAGCTATGAGGTACAAACAAGACAAGACAGGCAATGATGCAGAAGAAACTCTTGTTATAGCTCGTCTACCTGATGTGAGAGGCGTCAGCGACGTAAAGGCGAGGTCCTTATCCGAGGAGGAATCAAACCGATTTTCGAGAGTGGCCACAAGATCCGTGTTGAGGCCCACTAAGGATTCCAAAAATTCCCTGTAGGCGTGTGCGACGAGGTCTATGTTGGCGAAACCGGGAGACCCATCAGCACGCGCCTTTCGGAACATGAACGTTACATACGATTGGGATAAGTAAACAAGTCAGCTGTGGCAGAACACCAGAAGGAATGCGGCGGCACTATTAACTTCCAAGAACTTTGCGTGCTTCCTCCGGAACCGTGGATGCAACAACGCAAAATAAGAAAGCGTAGGAAGTAGGATACCAACAGCCGTAAGTTTAATAGAAAAGTTTATTCTTTCACTACCAGTTTCGGCATTCAATTATGCATCTTCAGGACCTTATATCGGAGTAGTATATCCAATCAATAGGGATCGAAAGTGGTTCCGTGGATTTCTGGCTCTCAGTAAGAACCAACAACACGGCTGTTGTTGTTGGTGGTGGCTCTTACTGAGAGTAAATACAGATCAGTGTGCGTTGTCTTCCTATACACACCATGACCCAGGGTGCCATAAGCTCTTCTCTTGACCCAGACGTCAATGAACGGCAATTTACCCTCCGTTTGTCTCCATAGTGAATTTGATGTACGGGTGTATGGAGATCAGATGTGTAAGGAAACTGAAACGGATGGTAAATTGCCGTTCCTTGACTTCTTGGTCAAGAGAAGAACTGACGGCACCCTGGGTCTTGGAGTGTATCGGAAGACAACGCACACTGTTCTGTATATACACGCAGACAGTTGTCACCACCCTTCACAGAGGAATGGGGTACTTAAACCTCTAGTACACAGGGTGTGCACAATCTCCGACGCTGAGTGTCTACCCCAGCACTACCCTAGCACTACTACAGCACAACCTGTGGAAACGGATGAAAACACGAGGGAGGATGTAGGCACTGCGTTCATTTCATATACTGGCGCACTCTCGGGGAAGGTCGCCCGCATTTTGAAAAAACACCAGGTTGGAACTGTCTTTTGTCCGCCGAATAAAATTCGTGCACTGGTGGGGAGCGCCAAAGATGATCTCGGTTTGAGGAAGGCCGGCGTGTACCAGATTACGTGTCAGTGTTGAAAGTCATATATTGGGCAGACGATACGTACCGTCGAGGATCGATGCGTTGAACACCAGAGGCACACAGGATTGATGTATCCGAGCAAGTCGGCGGTCGCTGAACATTGTTTGTCGGAGAATCACGCGATGGAGTATGAACGCACTAGGATTCTGGTACAGACGTCGAGATACTGGGATAGCGTCGTTAGAGAGACCATTGAAATTCGCACAAGTGACGACCTCATAAACCGTGACTGTGGCTCTTAGCAAAGCTTGGGAACCAGCGATTGGGTTAATTAAGAGTAAATATAGCAAACGTAACGAAGTGACGACCACGGCGAACAGAGCCCTCACACCGATGTCATCTCAGACGCCGTCGCAATCGGTTATACTGCGCGACCGCGGCGCGGGGCGCGGACCGCGGAGGGGGCGCTCTGCGAACGGAGGGTATTTAAATGGCCCGCTACCGGGCTGCGGATCTCCTTGTCGGCGCGTTTCCAGGAGCTCAGTCCGTCAGTTCACCTGATGATGGAGACATGTATGATAGCCGAAATATTGTGCCCGTTGGACACTGTAGACCGTCAGTACACCCGTGGATATTCTGATTATCAAATACGCCAGGAGAAACTCAAGAATCACAGATGTATATTTTATAATATCAACGAGATACCGAGTCTAAAACCTGTGGAAATAGACAGGCATTTTTGTGACGAATTCTGTTTTAAACTCTCTGAGTTCTATTGTTTTAATTACTTGACGTTGCTTTTTCTGCAGCATAACGTAAGTTTCCTTCTGCTTCTGTACAGTACCTTTTTATATATGTAACATTCTATCTTGTACCATGAATTTTTTGTAAACTTATTGCTACACATTATATGCAGGTCTGTCACTTGAAAATGGCCTAACATAGAGGCCGAAACCGGTAGTTGGGCTTAATTGAAGCACCAATAAACGCAACTGGAACTGGACTTTCATTAAATTATGAGATAGGCTCACATACATCAGTATAACAAACAGAGAAATAATAAGATAAGGGTCCAACCTGTAAGATAAAATGACGATTTGTAATTTTACTGTGACACGCCGTTAAACAGTTTAAAAATTTTGGTACTTACGTGGAGTTACGAGGGTTACACACTATTCTTCTTCTTTTATTTTTTTAACAGTTTTTATGCTCCTTTTTTAAAAGATTTTCAGTGTGTAGATACATCCTTTAGGAACAATATTTTCATTTCTTCACATAATACCTATCCCTCTCAGCTGCCTTACACCATCTTAGAACCAGCGCCTGTATATCCGCGCGGTAAAATTCTGGACCAACGCGTTGGAGCCACTGTTTGGCAGCGTTCGCAAGGGGGTCATCATCTTCATACGTTGTTGGAACTGATGACCTAGCTGTTTAGTCCCCTCAAAACCAACAACAACAACAATAACAACAACATACCTTGTTCCACGAAGAGATCGACAGCAGCATCTCCATACACCTTTTTCAACCTCTTGCGGATGTTTCCCACTGTCTCGTTTCCAAAAAAAAAAAAAAAAAAAAAAAAAAAAAAAAAAAAAAAAAAAAAAAAAAAAAAAAAAAAAAAAAAAAAAAAAAAAAAAAAATATATATATAAAAAAAAATAAATAAATAAATAAATAAATAAAAAATTCAAATGTTTGTTAAGCTTAAGGGACTTGACTGCGGGGTCATCAGTTCCTAAGCTTACAAACTACTTATGAACTACCTTATACTAAAGACGACACAAACATCCATGGCCGAGGGGGGGATTCGAACCCCGGCCGTAGCGGCCGTGCAAACTGTGACTGGCACGCCGCAGACCGCTCGGCCACCGCGGCCAGCTCGTTTTCACAGCACAGGAATTCAGTGACAGTACGTTGCTTCTGACGAACGTCAAGTGTAGCAGCCATCTTGAAGACATGCTGTGACTGCGCCACTCACGGAAACAGGTTGAACTAAGTTTAAAAACAAGCGGGAAGGATGTATGTACAGCGGCGCGGGAGTAGCCGAGCGTTCTGGACCACCACGTCGTAGGTTTGAATCCTCCCTCAGGCACGGTTGTGTGAGTTCTCCTTAAGTTAGTTTAAGTTAAAGTTGTTTGTAAGTCCAGGGACTGATGACCAACGTAGATTGGACCCATAGGATTTGAACATTTGATTGATGTATCTACACACTGTAAATCTTTCAGACATGTAGAATGAAAACTGTATTGATACTCCTCATATAAGCAAGAGAAAGCGGTGGTCTAGTGTTTGAATCGCAAGTTCCGTTCTAGCTCATACCCTCGTTTGTTTTTATTTTATTTTATTTTATTTTATTTTATTTTATTTTATTTTTTTTTCTTCCACTCTGGTCACATTAGTTCAAAGGTAATATAACGAAAAAAATACTAATGGTTCTGAAGACATATACTGAACGTTCAGTGTTATTTGTCTGTTTAGATACGTTTAATATTACAACAAATATCATATTTATAAATTTCGACAAGTAAACGACCAAACACATAAGATTTTCCATGAACTGTATATTTGTGGTAGTCGCCGTTTTAACTTGTTTTTTCTGTGTCCATATGATAAATATCATCTTTTTACGTCGAAACCACTTTCGGCGGTTAATGGTATATGCTATTTATCTTCGGTCATACTGTAAAAATGATCAAGCACGTACACGAGTCCTTTTAGTAATATGACCAGTGCCGCGGCTGAGCGGCCGAGCGCATGGAGGCGCTATGCTACGATGCGCGAGGCCATTCACCGAATCTCCCCTCGGGAATGGATGTTTGTGTTGTCTTTAGTGTAAGTTAGTTTATAAGTAGTTTGTATGTTTGGGGACTTATAACCTCGCAGTTAAGTCCCATAAGCTTAACAAACATTTGAACAGGAACAAATATGCAATCCCGAGGGGGGATTCGACCCCCGACCGTAGTGGCCGTGCAGACCGTGACTGGAGCGCCTCAGTCCCCTCGGCCACCGCGGCCGGCTATCAAAAATTAATTCAGTTTAGTTTCCCTTTATTCAGCACTAACAAAAATGAAACCCAAATTACTTTGTCTCCTTTCACCCAATACAATTCGATCTTACATATGTTTCATGACACCGAACAGTTTCCTCGCACTCGTTCACACACATGTATATTTGCCTCATGGTATTGGCAGCATCGAAAATCCTCTGCGTAAGTTCGCTCATATTCTTAATGCGTTAAGCATAACCAAATTCCTTCATTGGCGCCAGAAGTAAAAATACAGTGGATTTAAATCAGCCGCGGTGGAGTAGCAGAGCGGTCTAAAGCGTCTCGCTGCGGAGCGTGCGGTTGCTTGCCGTGGAGGTTCGAGTCCTCCCTGGGGCATGGGTATGTGTGTGTGTGTGTGTGTGTGTGTGTGTTGTCCTTAGGTTACTTTACCTAGGTTTAAATAGTTTGTAAGCTACGGACTGATGACCACGCAGTTTGGTCCGATAGATTTACAAACATTTGATTTGATTTAAGTCAGGGCTGCCCGATCCATCGTCCTGGAAATAGTCTATCAAAAATCTGCGTATTCTTGGAGGAACCACATGTTAAGACGTGTGCCCATCGAACCTTCTCAATGCGCCCAGCCACACCGCCGCGGCTAGTTGATTGTAAGTAATGCACAGTTACTAGGTAACCGGTTGATTTTGTACTAAGGGAAACACATTTTTTGGATATTAGCTTTGCTTTGCTACCACGACCTTCATAATGGTATTGTAAAAGGGAAAAGTCTGGTTGTACTTAATTTATTGTTTATGAAAAGTGAACTACTCAATGGTTGTTCAAACTGCTTGTTTCAGCAGCCCCCCCCCCCCCCCTATCCGTCGTGCCGCGTCGTTGTGCACGTCCAATGTTTACACTTCTCGTCGCGCAGTGCATTCGCTCTCTCTCTCTCTCTCTCTCTCTCTCTCTCTCTCTCTCTCTCTCTCTCTCACCCCCAAGCGCGTGCTGGCAGCGTGTTTAGGCCACGCGGCTACAGGGCTCTCGTGTATCGTCAGTCGGAAAACAGAAATACGCCTACCATCAAACCTACATATACTGCTTTTGCGAATACAAAAAAATGAAGTACATGATATAATATTATTTCATTAGACATTTTTGTCAACCAAACATATATATATACCATCTGTATAATTTTGGTGGCTTATGCCATTTACATCCTGTATTATATGCAACCTATGTGTGTTATATGTCAATTTCGCGATTTTTGTAACAACATTTCCAAAATCAATATATATATATATATATATATATATATATATATATATATATATGGAACGTGGAAAGTGTGTTCGTATATTTCACTTGGTAGCCAAAATTATTCACTGCAGACGAATGGCGGTTATGCATGAAGGTAACATTTAGGTTCGGGGTGTGCACTACGGTGTTTTGGTCGCGGTGTGTGGCGGTAGGTGAGTGAGGCGAACAAAAATCCGTAAAATGTGGAGGAATACGACGATCAACAGATGCCCAAAGATAAAAAGAGATAAAACACTGGAAAACACAGACATACCTTAACTGAGCATTAACTACTCTGGAAATACACCAATGATCTCAATATAAACATTGGAAAGACAACATGTAGTGCTTAGGATCAAAATACTGACAACTGGATTAAAGAGACAAATATACGTCGAGCATCACGGTTTCATAATACATAGTAACATCTCCACATTATCTTTGAGCTCACTGCTATACACAGACTGTAGACATACGTTAATGTATGTCTGTGGCGGAAAGTTCGTAAGTCATAGGTTACTTTGGTTAAGCGGACAGTATCGCGTTACTAACACATTAATACTATTCAGTTAGGTGAGTAATTAATATTTGTGTTTGTATTCTTCATTTTAGGTTTTCTAGAACAATAAATAAATTGTTGAACTGCATTTAATGCGGCCCGGCTAGCGCATCAGCGACTTTACGATATTCCCATCCCTAAGGGGATGAAATAGGGGATGAAGGATTTTTTTTTAATACGTTGGTATTCAGGCAATTTTGAAGCAAGAGATACAAAACTCCGGATTTAGATTTTTAGTTGGATTTTTAAAAACACGTGTTTCGCCTTTTTTGGAAATTCAACCATTAACCGGGTGTGCTACTAAGGCTATTTTGATGCTAGAAATGCCAAAATTTGGATTATCCATGGTTAGAATTAAAACCAAAATTTGTTTCGGGATGTTCTGAATTCTGCCATCAGTGGTGCATTAGGGAGTATCAAAATACTTTATTTGGTAGCATTTTTAAAGGTAGATTTTTTTTCCCTTATGGGACTTAACAACGAGGTCATCAGTCAAAGGTAATCTATGAAAATTGATATTTAGATATAGAAACAACCAATGCAGACCATCCAGTCTACGCGTGAGAAGCAGCGAGTGTTAAGCTAGTTTATATATATTAATATATCACATATATCAGAAATATAAAAACATAGGCGTATTCCAGTGGAACGTCGTGTTAAAATTTCACGGCATTCGGTCAATAAATTTCCGAGATTTGAGATCAGAAACCTCTAATGTAGCAATGGAAATGCTCGTTCGTTCAAAAATCTACATGTCCGAAAATTCTGCATGAACTGCGTTGAAATTGACTAAGTCTTTCCTTCAATTTCGCTAATGTTTTTTTGAGTATCTGTCGCTTTGAATCTTATTTTGTAGAACGGCAAAAATTGAAACCATAGTCAGATATATGTTAAAGTTTAAATTTCAAGAGTAGTATTTTCACACAGTAATTATTGTTCCGTATTTCATGTTATAGGAGTTCAAAATTTGACACAGTATGTAACCCATTTCAATTATGGTTTTTATCCAATCTACGCAGCGTTAGGAATGGTAATGTGTTTGTGTTTTTGGAGTTCCTAGAATTGTATCATTGTTGTGGTCTTCACTCCGGAGAATGGTTTCAAGTACGTTTCCACCTTATCCGGTGCAAGACTCTTCATTTTTTAATAAGAACGGAAACGCACACCCATTTGAACCTGCTTCTTGTATTGGTCTCTTGGTCTCCCTCGGCAACTTTTACCCAACACACTTCCCTCCGAGGCTACATTGACTATTCTCTGATATTTCAGAATGTCTTACCAATCGATTCTTTTAGTGAATGTTTTCTAAGAATTCCGTTTCTCTCCAGTTCTGTTCAGTACTTCCTCATTAGACACGCGATCTACCTACCTAAGCTTCAGCATTCTTATGTAGAACCACATTTCAAATGCCTCTACCCTCATGTTCTCTTAACTGTTTAACATCCACATTTCACTCTCGTACCAGGATACAGTTCTAGACAAATGTCTTCAAAACTGACTTCCTAACACTCTGAATTATATGTGACGAAATTTCTCTTCTTTAGAAATGCTTTTTTTCCATAGCCATTCTATAATTTGAATCTTCTCAGATTCGTTCAACATCCGTAATTTTACTGCTCAAGTAATGAAACTCATCTACCACGTTTATTGTTTCATTAATCAATCTAATTCCTTTAGCATTACCGCATTTTCTTAGAATGCATTCCATTAAACCATGTTTTGCTGTCGTCTTCCAGGTAATTTGTTGTCTGTGACGGAATTACAATAGTTTCGGCAAATCACGAAGTCTAAAGTTTAATTTCTTCTCCAAACTTATCCTTCCTGTCCTTCGGAGATTACTGAATGTAGAGATTGATTAACATTGGGAAAAGGCTACAGCTCTATCTTATTCCCTCCCAACCACTTCGTCCCTATCATGCCCTTTCAGTCTTACAACTTGATTTTTTTCACAAGTTGAATATAATTGTTCGTTTCCTGTACTGTACTCCTGCTGTGTTTAGACTTGTAATAATTGTGACCGAGTCAACTATGTCAAAAGCTTTCTTGAAATTAACAAAAGCTAAAAAAAGTAGTTTTACCTTTCCTTAATCTATCTTCTGCGATGAGTCGTAATGTGTTACCTCATGTGTGCCTACATTTTCTCTGAATCCAAACTGATCTTCCTCTATATCGGATGTTACCAGTTTTTCAAAAAAAGACGCTTTAGACCGCTCGGCTACTCCACCGCGGCCCAGTTTTTCCAATCGTTTGTAATAAATTTGTGTTATATTCACTGACTGTTTCGTGTAGATTCTTGACAGAATATTTAGTACGCTTTGAATCTTGTTTGTTACATAACTGAGATATTCTGTAAATTTATCGGCTTACGAACCGTTTTTCAGCTGTTACTCCATCACGCGATAAACATTACAAGTTTAAGTTTCAAAGAACATAGTCAATTTCTATTGTTTCAATTTATATTTCTTAGGGTACTGTCGTAATTTAAAAGATTGTCACATATTTTATCAATGTCGCGAATTTACACAACTTGAACTGCAATGATTTCCTTCAGGTTAGTTTTAAACCAAAGCACGAGTCTTACTTAAAACTTAGGCCTATATATCTACCAACCGATATCTTTGAAAGTTAAACTTTTTTAGCTGATGTAGTAGCCGAAAACCGGTTCGTAAACCAATAAATTTGTGTTGGTATTTCTGACCCACGAGTCCTTAAACTGAGGTCTTTAAACTTCAGTTTTCACAACTGTCTGCACTTACTTGATTTTATGGGGTACTATTCCAACATAGGAGAGCCCTGGCAATTCGATACGCATTTCACAGAGAACATCAGGCAGAATTAAAGTATGTGGTGTGGAAGGAGACGTAATTTAAGACAGTGCGAGCAGTCGCTTTGGCTGTAACGCTGTGTAAGCTGAGTGGCACAGTTTGCTTTCGGCTCGCGTGCTGTGTGGACGTCTGTTTACTTCCTCGCTGCGGCCGGACGCGCGCTTACAGTGTATGGTGAGTTATACGCTCTTGTAGCGTAGATAGTAGTTTTATGTATCGAAATGTGTAGATCATCTAGATGAATCAATCTAAACGGGAGTTCTCGTTTGACGAACACTATGCTAGACCAAGAGCATTTGAAGTAGAGACGTTCCTTCGAGATGTAGTAAAGCTCAGTTTTAGTGAGATATTCCGGATCCACTTATCGATCGTGAGTAGCACTGTTTATGTAAAAATGATTAATACTGAATGCTGTGAAAAGGTTATCGAGCAATGCAGAGGCAAACTGAAATTTAATAATTGTGACGGCAATGTCGGTACAGTTCAAGTTGATTATGCGGGATTTGGGACTAGAATTGTTCGTGTCTTTGAACTCCAGTTCGAGATAACCGAAGATGAGATTAATTCAGCTCTAAAACCATATGGGAGGGTTATCAGCAATACTGATGAAACATGGACAAGTTTTCCAACGTACTCAATGGTGTCAGGCAACTAAAAATTGAACTACAAAAACATATTCCGTCGTATATTTACGTTTGCGGATACAGAGCCATTGTCATGTACGACGATCAACCGCGTACATGCTCAGGCTGTGGACAGACAGGGCACGTCAGATCCGAGTGTGTGCAGCGAAGAGTGACGCAGGTGCCGACAGGTGAGCCGGTCGCGCCAATGAAGATGACGTCACTGCCGGTGACGTATGCCACGGCCCATCCGAGAGAACACGTCCACCACGTCGACCGCCGCAATGGACGGAAACTACGGGACTGACGACGCTAACGTAAGAGTGGCAATGGACACCAGTACTAATCAAGTACCGGTCGTCGCAACTACCAACACGACGGAAACAGTCACTAAAGATGAACCTGGTAAAAATACCCCAGAGTACTGCACAAGATGTGCAGCGTGAGGAGGAAGCCGTTTCTATTAAAGACGATAATACTCAGGACGCCACTAGCACTTCTGAGAATGAGGAGAGTCCACAATCTGGATCCTCCCCGAAGAAGCATAAAAAACGGCGCGTAGCACCTCCTGATGCCAAACAGAAGGTACAGCCAGTGCGTGAGAAAGCGCAACAAATTAGTCGAAAATTAAGTGCCGACATGTCTGGAAAAATACAACGGAGTCAACGGATGAGTATGGGCGTTTCGTCAAATACAGAAACGCCCACGCAACATGGCGGTGCAAAGGCTAACTCTACAAAGAAAGACTCGCGAAACAAAACACCATCTCAACATGGCTCTGAGAATGAAATGCTTCAATACACTCATAAAGGGAACTGGGCAGACGAAACTGCACAATTCCATGAGGACGAAATATCACAGGATATAATGCAATTGTCAATTCAGGGAACGATTCCGAACTCGGCACAGCAATACTAAGCAAAGAGGATATTATTGTCAACCATGTTGTCAAACTGACAAATGCCAGAGGCCTAGCTGTCACCATCAACGGTACTAGGCTCATCAACATCTACGCACCCTCTGGCTCCAGCAATAGACGGCGTAGAGCTGAATTTTTTAAAGATGATATAGTTCCCCTTTTCTGTGGACGATATGATTTTAGGACGGGATTATAACTGCGTTTTGTCGGCTAAAGATCAAACGCCAAACTTTAATTATTGTGCCGAACTTGATGACATAATCAAACAACTGAACATGACTGATACCTGGGAGCTCAAAAACGGCGCACTGCCAGGCTTTACTTACATCACAAGCCATTCAGCCAGTCGCATCGACAGGATATATGTGTCCGCTAATTTAAAAACGCAGGTGCTGCAGTCCGAGTTGTGGCCCACCATATTTTTAGATCACATAGCATATATTTGCACCATGAACCTACCGAGGACGAGGACATTTGCAGGGCCCTGAATGTCACGGTGGCTTAAACCTTGTAGACTTGTATAATAATGCACATGCGCTGTAAACGTGCAAGACGTACAAACAGTGGAAGAGGTCACCGAATAGCATATCAGCATTTTTACTTACAAACAGTGGAAGAGGTCACCGAATAAGCATATCAGCATTTTTACTTAATGAAATAGTACCAGCCAACTGCGATGCCCCAATTGATGTTCACACATCCCCAGCACACTCTACCACTTAAAACATTTCTTAATAGAGCACAGTTATCTTAGGATGAGGATTGCAGAGAAAGATATGATAAGTGTCAAACAAGTATACAAAAACTTAATGCAGTTTCTTAACAAGAATGTCATAGAAACTAAGTTCAATGCAGTCAACTGGTCAAATATCTGTAAAAACATCCATCATTCGAACTTACAACTGACGTGAGGGCAACATGGTATTACGCCGTTAATAGAAAAGTGACAACGAACGAACGCCTACATTCCATTCGCATGGCCGATTCCGCTATGTGACTCACCTGTAATCTAAATGACACTGATGATCACCAGTGATAAGTAGTTTGTAAGTTTAGGGACTGATGACCCCGTAGTTAAGTCCCATAAGCTTAGCAAACATTTGAACATAATCTATTGTTCTTCTATTTACAATTGGAGAAAATGTCTTTAATGTCAATAATGTCTTTGATATATTTGAGACGTAAATCCGTCTCAGGGATTCTTTCATTGTATTAATTGATATTTATATCACCATAACAGGATTGTTCCACCATGTCCATTGCTGAGGTGCTATTCCGCTACATGGAGAGCCTTGGCAGTAGTGGCAATTATCTCTGGAACAAATAAGCTGAATTAAAGTTTGTGTTGTGGAGGGAAATCGTACATAGACTATTCCGAGGCGCCTTAATCGTTAGTGGTGTGGTAGTCTAACGAGCCGGGCGCCGTGGCTCAGCGCGCCCGGTCAGAGGGCTCAACGCCCTCTGTAATAAAAAAGCTGAGCCAGCAACACAACGAACAAAAACGATCAGCGTCCGCAACGAAGAGAACTACCCATAGAACAAAAAAAAAAAAAAAAAAAAAAAAAAAAAAAAAAAAAAAAAAAAAAAAACGGTTAAGACGTCTGCCTAGTAAGCATGGAGGTCCGGGTTCGATTCCCGGCCACACCACAAATTTTAATTCAATGCTTCACATCTATCAATAACAGTTTGTTTGTGGTGATGCGAACACCATCTGGCAGTCAGAAGAAAATTAGCGGTCATCCAGAGAACATCGCCTCATACAATAACACCCTCGAGCTTCTTATTACCCGAAGACGAAGAACAATACCGTTAACTGGTTAAGGTGACATACAGTAATTTATATACTGAAAAACACTGAAAAGAGCGAACAAGACTTTTGGTCGTACATAAGGACCCAGCACCAAAACCTACTGAAAATAAAGGATTATCATCACCAATACACTAATTTCCTTACGAGAACTATCATGTAAATTGCACATGGAACAGTACTATTGACGATGGGGTTTAGAGAATGAAGGTAACATCAACTGCACAAATAAAGACAATAACCCAAATAATGGTAAAATGAACAAATGAAGAACTACTGATGAAACGGAATCTTCTAGAAGAAAAGAGTTGTATTTCAGAATAAGTTCTGGTTTTCAAACATAATATATATACATTATACATATTTATATTTTATTACAGATGAATTCTGTGCTCCCGCCTACTGACGTGTTTCAGAGTTAGAGAAGGAAGCATTTTAGTATTAGCGCATAACAGAAAGCACGAAGAAACTGAACCTCAACCGGACACGAACAACTGCGGACACAAACCGAGAAGACGAACTTTGAAATCGACGGTGGGCAAAAGCCATAGAAAAAGAAGTAAAAAGTTATTTTCTCCAATTGTAAATAGAAGAACAATATATTATGTTCAAATGTTTGCTAAGGTTATGGGACTTAACTACGGGGTCATCAGTCCCTAAACTTACAAACTACTTATCAACTACCTTATACTAAAGACGGCACAAATATCCATGCCCGAAGGGGGATTCGAACCCCCGACCGTAGTGGCCGTGCAGTCCCCTCGGCCACCGCGACCGGCGATAGATTATTTTTGCTACTAAATAAGTGGCTTTCCTTTTTGTTTGGAATACTTTGGTTCCAAAGCTGTGGCACAGCTAGATGAAAATTCGTCATTTTTTTTTTCTGCTTCTTAACGAAACTTTCGCAAAAAGGACTTTTATTTACAAGTACAAGATGGAAGGAGGCATTAAAACAAATAACATTTCAAAAAAGTCCGACTGAAGCCGACGCCGAAAAAGGCGACTTTGGTGAGCGGAAGGACAGGTTGTAGGGAAGGTTGAAAACCCGAAATATTAAAAAGTGGTCTAAGCCGCCTGCATTGTAAGTAGGAGGTTCCGGTATCGAATCCCGGCCCTAGCACAAATTTTAATTCAATGCCTCTCCTTATATGTAATACTCATATTAAATTCTTATTGAAGCCTTAGGGTATTTTTTCCCGTATTGCCTATTTTGCCACGCTAGGTGGAAAAGTTTTTCCATTTCCTATCTCATCCACTACCTCTTCTATTTCTACAATACGATCTTCATTTGCCCTGTGGAAGCGTCAGACATGACACACGACTTTCCCACGATGAAATGACTGGAAAACAGCGGTTTTGTTACGCCGTGTTAGACGAAGTAATATGTTTGCCTTTACGATGTCCCCGTATATATATCCTATTTATCCCCCCCCCCCCCCCCCGACCTGGATTTGTATGTTACAATTAGGCCGCGGATTTTTAGGTTGCAAAAATAGCATTTTATGCGCCTAAAATAAGCACATTCTTTACCACTATTAGGCCACATAAAATCTGAAATTGGCCCTTAAAAGAATTCATCAGATTAAATACACATAAAGTAAAAAATATTAACACGAATTATATACAGAAGGATGGAAAAGGTGGTATAAGCTGACCTGGGCGAAGATCGGTTTGGGTTCAGGAGAAATGTAGGAACACGGGAGGCAATACTCAGTTTACGGTTTATCCTAGAAGATAGATTAAGAAAAGGCAGACTTATCTAGCTTTTGTAGATTTGGAGAAGACTTTTGACAATGTTGATTGGAATAAACTCTTTCAAGTTCTGAAGCAAGCAGGAGTAACGTTTATAGTTTGTAGTTTTCGAAGATGCAATGTAGATCAGAAGCCAAATGTCGAAATACATGTAATAGGCCTATACACTGTATCGTGACTATACGTCCCGTTTTTGACGGGACTGTCCTCTTTTTTCGTTCTGTGTCCCGTTGTCCCGCAAAATATTTAACGGGACTCCATATGTCCAGTTTTTTTCGCAGTCAGCAGAACCTTATCTTTTGTGTGTTTTTTTTATTTATTCTCACGTCAATGTAGATTCATAACATGGTTTATTTCACTTTCTCCTGGGCCTTGCTTTGTCTTACATGCAAAGTTAGAATAAAGAAGTATTATTTTGGTCGCGGAATGAGGTGCTGTGTGAACAAATTTTTCATTTTCGTGCTCTGTGCCAGTAAATTATGCGTGAGGTAGGTGATTCATGTCGATTATTTGCTACTGAAGTAATTGCAGATCATATAAATTTGCAGATTCAACTGACATTATGTCTTTGGACTGTTAAGGACGACAATGAGAAGTAGGCGACTGTTTGAATATTGTGTTCCGCCAGTTTGCTTTATTGCGCTCCATTGTCTGTCGTTGCTGTGTGTGTCAGAACCTGGTGCCCTTGTGTGTGTCAGAACCTGGTGCCTTTATGCTGTGTGTGTCAGAACCTGGTGCCCTTAGAAGGGGAAAAAGAAAGTGTTCTTTCTCGAAAACCAAGAAAGACGAGTTCCCATTTTTGAAGTAAATCACTAGTACGAAGTTAGAATGTACATTGTGTCGTTCAGTTTTTTTCCATTGAAAATGGAGGACGTTCCGATACAAACTTAATGCCGGTAGTAGTGTTCATGATACAGGAGGTCGACAGGCCACAGATTAGTGTTCATTCGTTAGAAATCTTTCTATCAGTTACTCGATATTCTGAATTATAATCCGTTCCTGGAAAAAACAATTATTACATTATGCAGTGCCATTACAAGCATGTTTTGAAGTGTTTTGCTAAAATCAGTGGCGTAACTATGGGGGAGGGGGATGAGGGGGATAGAAGCCCCCCCCCCGGACCCCGGAAATAAAGGAAAAAAAAAAAAAAACAGTATAACAGCAATATGGTAGGTAAAGCTTTCATACGATGGCAGTGCATTAGTTTCTTCAACAGGAGTGGTAGATGGTAGTCTGTCTGGGAACTGACTAAAATTTTGCTCGTCAAGTAGATCTATCCACCCCCAAATCAAAGTCCTGGTTACTCCACTGGCTAAAATATATGCCTTTTTATGAGTATAAACTTTAATTTTGATTTATTTTAGTAAAGTGATGCAGTCATAAGTGCACAAATTCTTATTTTTGTTTAGAGTCCAATTATGTCCCTTTTTTTTTTTTTTTTTTTTTTTTTTTTCCTTAAACCCCTCGCACCGCACACTTGTTTTCAATTACCTTCCATTGCACACTGGGGTCTACTGACTGGACCCCAGAAAAATTTTATCATATATCAACTGTTCCAAGCTCATTAATATATACATTGGAATGTCTTATATATTTGGAACATTGTAAATAACTATTTAGTTACCTGTAGTGCTTTTTTTTTATTATTGCAACTATGAGTCACAAATGATATTTATAAAATGTACATAGTATTATTAAGAAAAAATGTTTTGTATTTCTATTTGTTTAGCCTCCTTATGTTTGAAAGTATATAATGCAACAGAATATCTTAATGGCTATATTTAGTTATTACAATGAGTAACATATGGTATTTACAAATTTGATACATGTTATACTTCAACATAATGTATAAATTCAATCTGAGTCTGAACTTCAATGTACAAAGTAATATATTGTAATATAATATAACGGCTTGTTTGATATTTACAGTATATTTTGGCACAGAATGTTTACCAAATTACTATTGCAGCATATTTGTGCAAAAACATATAAGAAAGATGAAAATAATGTATATTAGAATGAAGTCAAAAACTGTAACTCATTTATCAGTCACCACTTACATTATCAGTGAGCACACACGGTACAAATTATGGCTCTATGTTCATCACAGATCGACCTTTTACAATACTAGCAACATATTTTGTTTTTGTGTCCCTTTTTCTCAAATATAGTAAACAATAAATGAGCTACATTGAATGCACACTGGGGTATTCAAGACTCGACGGGCGTTCGGGAATCTTTACAGCTTGACAGTAGTGCAACAACAATGCAGATGTTTGAGTTAACATCAAGTACGTGTAGGCAGTGTTACCAACCTAATATACACCAAGTTTCAAAAACTTTTAGCGAACGTACTCTCTGTAATACAGAACACAAATTACGCTGGGGTCCCTAGGACTCCAGTGTGCGGTGCGAGGGTTAATACCAAATTTTCGCAAATGTCCCGTTTTTCCAAGTGGAAAATCTGATCAGTTTAATAAATTCTGAACAGATTAGTGGTTTACGGATCCGTGGTCTATTAATATTCCCAGTCGGTGTGAGAGTACACATATCCGATATTCGTAGTGAGTATAAGAACTGTTATTCGTCACGAGGTTGGTTCTAACACGTCGACCCAGTTAGGAAATGCTGTATAAACGACGTTAGCGCAGGGTTGACAGGTGTGGCGATTTTTCGCATTCTTGGCTATCTTTTACTTAGAAAAGTAGCCATTCTAGCTTTCTGGCGACTGGCGATTAAATTTGGCTATTAAAAGAATTAGTTGGCGACTTAATGGCTATTTTATTTTACTTCAAATACAATGAATGTAAAGCAATCACTGTCGAGACATTGTGTCAGTGATACCGACTAAATATCGATAGAATGCTGGGGAAATGTAATCAACCTACACAAGTTAGCACAAATGTTTTCAAGTATCATGAATCTGTGGGAGAGTGTCACGGATGTAAACAAATCAACTTGCAGACTCTTGAAGATAGACGTAAACTTCCTCATAGATCCTACTTACAACGATTCGAGAACAGGCTTTAAACGATATCTCGAAGTATACTATAACACCGTATGTATAGCTCCGGCAGAGATCATGAAGGTAAGATTACATAAATTACAGCATGCAAGGAGGCCTTTAAACAGTAATTTTTTCCGCGTTCCATACGTCAACGCAACATAAATTCGTAACAACTGCTACTGTGAAACGAACCCTTTGCTATGCACTTCAGAGGTTACCAATGGTTTGCAGAGTATAAATGTCGTTCTCGTGCCGTTCTCGTGGCTGATTTTTCAGTGTGTCATGACGCATTATTACGAATTAAAGGCCATCTCACCTCAAAGTATGAAATGCTTAGTGCATTATTATAAAGTACAGTTCACCTCACCTCAAAATATTGTAATCATTTTGTGTCTATTAAAGAAATATTTGAAAGATTCAATAACTCTATTGAAAATCTGTAAATATCAGTTTTTAAGATGATTAAAGTGATTGGTAATCGAACCTATGCATGAGAACATCCGTTGTGTAAGTTTGATAGAAAGATTCTTGAACCGTTTTATGTTGTAATTTTTGAAAGTTATGAAATTAATAAATGTGATAGATAAATGTAACTGAATTTCCGGAGTCTATTATATTTACAATATGGCACTATTTTGACTGGTCTCATTTGTCAGTTGGTGGTGTGCCTGGGTTCAGTTCCTGGTTGGACTCTCAAATGTTTCTGTGAAGAACGAGGTTCCTTGGGAAGTTGTCTGATATCTGTGAGAGTGTCACAGTTTGTGTTATTTTCTACTCAGTAGCCAGCTTACTCCATGAATTTCAGGATTATAACTAATGTTAAATGATTAAGAGTTGCGATATTTGGCAATTTTTACTGATGAAAAGAGTCATATTTTGGCGTTTTACTGATGAAAAGATGGCGATATTTTGGCTACTTTTTGTTTAAAATTTGGCGACATACCAATGGAAAAACCTGGCAACTGTGCGTTAGCGGAGGAGGGCGAGAGCTTCAGAAATCGAACAGGCGAGCGACATAGCGACAGTCGGGTTTCGCAGCAGCTGCGCTGGCAGAGGCAGTCGCAGTAGCAGTCGACCGTGGGCCGTGGGGTCGTTTTAATTTGTAGCGCACAGCGTCAGCTGTTCGCGACGGTTTTTCATTAGCTCTCCGCCGGCGTTGTCAGACTGCGCCGCTCTAACGACTCCAAGGCACGAAATATGAAAATAATTGGCCAGCCGCTCCTGCCGGAATCGATTCCCATACGTACGGCCTGTGCAAATGATCAGTTCCGAAACCGGGTTTCCGTAATGAGTAGAGCTGCGCAGCTTACGGCAGCCTCCGCAATACATTCCACAGGTCAGATCTCTGTATCTGGCGTTACCTTGAAACGGAAAAGCTTCTTTTTATGAATCACCACGGGTAGAGGAAACATCGTTCATGTGAAACTCACCTTCCCTTTTCTCATATGACATCTTGCGATCCATAGATTAAGGGTTACCAAACGTCCTCTTTTACCCGGACATGTCCTCTTTTACCCGGACATGTCCTCTTTTTTGGACCCTAAAAATGGTCCGACCGGGTTATTTAAAAAAATGGGAAAATGTCCTCTTTTTTGCGTTCTGCAACTGCTTCATCAGAAAAAAATGTTTCAAATGTTTGTATAGCTTATGAGACATAACTACAGGGTCATCAGTCCCTAACCTTACAAACTACTTATGAAAAATGTTCAAATGTTTGTATAGTCTATGGGACTTAACTATGGGGTCATCACTCCCTAAACTTACAAACTACTTATGAACTACTTACGAACTAGGACGGCGCAAATATCCATGCCCGAGGGGGAATTCGAACCCCCGACCGTAGTGTCCGTGCAGACCGTAACTGGAGCGCCTCAGTCCTCTCGGCCACCGCTGCCGGCAACTGCTTCATCCTGGAAGTACGTAAATACAAGTCTCTGAACTGTCACAGTCACTAGAGAATTTAACCTTTCTTGAAACGATGTTTTTAATTTTCTCGTTTCTGTGCCGCAGCTGCTCTGAGGTCAAGCTGCTTCCGAACAATTGAAACAATTGGCGTGGCAATTGTTGCGGAATACGAGCTTCGAGGCTTCTACAACAACGAAAGACACAGTGCAATACACATAGTATAATATGAAACACCCCCCCCCCTTCCCTTTCTCTGGACGGAATGTTGACATCTAAAAACAAGACTCTCGGCAGTTCTGTGTGTTGTCTGTCAACCACACTTATGACTTTAAGATCAAAAGCTAGTGCAATGTTCGTTATACGTATGTTAAAACCTTGTTCAAAACTTCATAAAAATAAGGTCAGATGCCACACTCACCATTCGTCTGTTTAGGACCAAAGAGACGTAACTACATGAACAGTGTTTTGAAAAAAATCGATTTAAAGATTTTGTCCAAAAACTGATTAGCTGTAGATAATTAATGGCAAGCCTTTGTACGGTAAATCAAAAGTTTATTTTATTCATTACTTTTTTCACCTAGCCCTTACATATTCCATTCACTCACTAGAATCTACATGTTAATCATGTATATAATCACGTCGGTCTGATCAGAAACGGGAGGATAGCTATATAAACGAACGCTTAAATTTTTACAGTAACTTCATTCGTCACGATTTTGCAGTCAACAGTACTATGGTTTCCGTAAATGATGCATCGTAAAAACATCAGGTAAAAACGGGGAGTGATCGGCAACGTATAAGTATGGAAAAAATGTTCAGCACTTAAGACGATAATTACAAGTGGTGAAGTTATGAAATATTATGGCTTCACTGCTATGTAGTCATGTAATTCGTTCTACGGGTCTTAACATTTCATGTTTCTTAATTTGTAAGACTATGAAATTTCGTAAGATGCGTAAGATGTATTACAAACAAGACTGATAATACAATAGAGACATCACCAGTACTTGAGTTGTCAATACGAGAGAGAGACAGAAGGTTCTTTTATGACTCTAGAAATGTCCTATTTTCTGAAGACGGACATCTGATAAGCCTATTTTAAGGGCAACAGGCGGATTGTGTTTTTCTCGACATCAAAAAGGCGTTCGACGCGGTGCCACACTGAAGACTGCTAACGAAGATACGAGCTTATGGAATAGGTTCACAGATTTGTGACTGGCTGGAAGACTTCCTAAGTAATAGAACGCAGTACGTTGTTCTCGACGGCGAGTGTTCGTCAGAGACGAGTGTATCATCAGGCGTGCCCCAGGGGAGTGTGATAGGACCGCTATTATTTTCTATCTATATAAATGATCTGATGGACAGAGTAAGTAGTAATTTGCGGCTGTTTGCTGATAATGCTGTTGTATATGGGGGAGTGTCGTCTTTAACTTACTGTAATAGCATACAGGATGACTTAGACAAAATTTCTAGTTGGTGCGAAGAATGGCAGCTAGCTCTCAATGTAGAAAAATGTAAGGTGATGCGCATGAGTAGAAAAAACAATCCCAATAATGTACGAATACAGCATCAGTAGTGAGCTTCTAGATACTGTCGCGTCGTTCAAATATCTAGGCGTGATATTGCAGAGGAATACGAAATGGAACGAACATGTAAGGACAGTTGTGAGTAAGGCGGACAGCCGACATCGGTTTATCGGGAGAATTTTGAGAAGATGTACTTCACCTGTAAAGGAGACCGCGTATTAAATGCTTGTACGGCCACGTCTTCAGTATTGCTCAAGTGTTTGGGACCCGCATCAGATCAATTTAAGGGAAGACATAGAAGCAGTTCAGAGGCGAGCTTGCTAGGTTTGTTACTGGTAGGATCGACCAATGCGCGAGTGTCACGGAAATGCTCCGGCAACTCAGTTGTGGATCGCTGGAGGAAAGACGACGTTATTTTCGTGAATGTCTGTTGAGGAAATTTAGAGGGCCGCAATTTGAAGCTGAGTGTAGTACGATCTTGCTGCCGCCTACTTACATTTCGCGTGGTGATCACAAAGAAAAGATAAGAGAAATTAGGGCTCGTAAGGAGGCATATAAGCATTCTTTTTTTCCTCGTTCTATTTCGGAGTGGAATAGGAAAGGAAATGCCTAGTAGTGGTACAGTGTACCCTCCGCCATGCACCTTGCGGTGAATTGCGGAGTATGTATGGAGATACAGATACTGCATGAATATATGTTGATGGCATCCTCTCGTGTAAAATATTCCGGAGGTAAAACAGCCCATCCCCCAATACGGATCACTGGGCAGCGACTACTCAGGAAGATGTGATCATCAGGAAAGAAAACACTAGCATTCTACGGATCGGTGTGGCGGGAGTGGCGGGGGGTGAGGAGGAGGCGCTAGAAAATTTATAAAGGGTAATGGATAGACTGAAGTTACATATACTGAGGTTTAGAGAAATTCTGTGGAAAGATGAACAGAATTTTTTGTCTGGTGAATACAAGTTATAAATACAAAACCAGTTGATGGTAAATCGATAGTAGGTCTAATAATGAATAAGAAAGTTGGAATGGAAGTAAACTACCACGAACAACATAACGATCGCATTATCATAGTCAAGATAGATACAAAGTCTACCCACACCACATTAGTTCAAATTTATTGGACAACTAGTTCTTCCGATAATGAAGAGATCGAAGAAATGTATAAGAAGGAAAAGAAAATTATCCAGATAGTTCAGCAGAGGAAAACTTCACTGTAATGGAGCACTGGAATTCGAAAGTACGTAAAGGAAGTGTGTATACTATGGTGAAAAGAAATGAAGCAGGAAGCCGTCGCACATAAGGTAATTAATCATAAGACAAACTTGGTTTATGTTTGTATACGTAGAAGACACCCCGGAACGTACCAGACAGATTTTATAGACATAGATTTAGGAACTAGGTTGTAAACTGTAAGACACATCAAAGGTCAGGTATAGACTATCACTTTATCTTATTGCTATGAATTGTAAAAGGAACAGAAAAACGGTAGAAAACTAAAGAGTTAGGACCAGGATAAATTGAAGAAACTTGTGCTTCTTGATTGTTTCAATTGATGGAAACGGAGGAAGTAACACAACAGAATACGAATGGGCAGCTTCGAGAGTTAAGACAGTGAAGACAGCGTCGGACAGGTAGAAAGACAAGCCGTAGGAAAAAAAAAAAATACTCTTGGATATCACAGGAAAAACTAAATTTAATTGTTGAAATGAGTAAATATAAAAATGCAGCAAATAAAGCAGGTAAATGGAATACAGATGACTAAAAGTGGCTAAGCAGGAATTGCTGGAGGGCAATGCAAATGCAAGTTTGTAGAATAACGGATACCTAGGGGAAACACAAGTACCGCCTACAGGAAAATAAAAGAGGCAAAGAATGAAAAGCTGATATATGGGAGACATATATGAAGGAGCTCTACAAAGGAAATGGACTTCGAGACTATATTGTAGAAAGAAAGAAATTAATATCAAGTAGGAGATACTATACTGAGAGAAGAGTCTGACAGAGCACTGAAAGACTTAAGTCTATCCACCGATGGGCGAGGTCGTTCCCCGTCGGGTATTCGAATCCCCCCTCCTCGTGGATGGTTATTTGTGCTGTCTTTAGTATAGATTAGTTTGTATGTTTAGGGGCTGATGACGCCGCAGTTAAATCCCATAAGATTAAATATTTGAACATTTTGACACACCTAAGTCGACGTAAGGCCCCTAGAGTACACGATTTTCCTTAAGAGCTGGCAATGACAAAACTATTTTGGCAGATGTGCAAGATTTCTGAGATCGATGAAATACCCTCAGACTTTCAGAAAAATGTAATAATCCCAATTCCAAAGAAATCGGGCGTAGACAGGTGTGAAAATTACAGGATCATCATCTTAATAAGTCATGGCTGTAAAACTGAAACAGAAATTATATACAGATGCATGGAACAACTGGGAGCAGCCAAATTTTTGGAAGACCAGTTTGCGTTTGTGAGAAATGGAGGGAAACGTGTAGTAATACGTTACGAGTCGCCGTAGAAGATTGATTAAGGAAAGGCAAACCTATGTGTGTAGCTTTTATAGATTTGAAGAAAGGGTCGCAGGGTATGATGCCTTTGTTCATTGTTTTTACTAGTACAATGGGCGAGCTGTGAAAGAGAGCATACAGAAATTTGGAGAAGAGATTAAAGTTCAGGGAGAAGAAATTAAAACTTAGAGTTTTGCCAATGGCATTGTATTTATTAGAGACTGCAAAGGAACTGGAAGCGGAATTGAACGAAATGTGCAGTTCTCGAAAGGAGCGAATAATATGATCATTAACAAGAGCAAAGAACTATAATAAAAAGTAGTCTAAGAAAATCAGGCGATGCTGAAGGAATTATACACTGGTCAAAACAATTAAGGGGTCAGTTGAGATGTATAGGTTCCTAAGTATTGTAATCGGCGGAATGAACTAAAATAGTTTGACGTCTTTCTATCGGTTCTAAAGAGTGGTGACAACATAATTACGGCAACTGAGATAATTTTGATAAAAGAAAGTCGCTGCAGAGGGGATTGGTGTTTACTGTACCATCGAATTACACAAGCAGGTAGTGCAATGCAACAGCAACGCTCTCACCAGAAGCTATCACATGGAGCGCCATAGGGAAGTTGGAAGCGAATCAGAGGAAGGTTGTCTGCAACTTTTGGAGTGTTCCAAAGTATGATTTCCAGGAACCCTTGAACAAGACAAAGCCTAGGTCGTCCACAGACATAACCGTTATCTCCGGCTAACATTCCTCGAGACAGGAAGTTGCATGCAACTCACTTGCAACGCACCCTCCATGCAGAAACAAGACGTGCAATAGCAACACAGTCTGAAATCGCGCTTCGGGAATGTGGCATCTACGCAATGAGGACTATGTTGTGTCCCATTAAAATCACGACATCGCTTAGCCCGCAGAAACTGTGAGGAAGATATCACCATTGGAGTAGTAACGAATTGCTCCCGATTCTGTTCAAAGATTTTGTGTTCAGTCGGACAATCGTCGTACCCTCATCTGGGGAGAAGGTGTAACTCGGAACAACTTCATCATATCACTGTGTGCAAGTGTAATGGCCGTAAGAAGTGATCACACATCACATTAGAGGGCAATCAGAATGATGTTTTCACTATTATGGTAATCCCATGATGCCTCGCTATAAGTAAACGCCATGTAAACCTGAAGTACGGAGTTGAGAGAGCAAAGTATTGTACTGCTCCACACACAAATTTCAATTGTAACCAAAATATAAATAAAATACGTTACTAGATGTACATGGTGTCCAGAAAAGGGCTCCCTGATTTCAAAATTAAATATCTCGAAAACAAAGATCGATAGAGGAATGCAGTAAACGGTATGGTTATTGTGAAAGCTGTAAGAAGTTTATACAGTAGTTTGAAATAATAGTTACAAAAGCTGCTAACAGATGGGCTGTACGCTGTACAGCTCATATCAGCATACATAAGTGAAATAATAGTATGAAAACACTCTTTGCAAGCAATCACATCACAATGTTTTCAAAATGTTCACCATTGGCACTACAGAGGTGGCGAAAACGAAGAATGAAATTCGCCATCACATTTCATAGTGTCTCAACCAAAATGGATTCACATGCCACAGAGATCGCCGATTCAAGCTCGTCCAGCGTGGCGGGATGCTTCGGGTAGACCATGTCTTTCACAGTACCCCCCAAAAAAAGTCACAGGGAGTCAAATCCGGCGAATATGGAGGCCAATCCATGCCTGTACCAGTAAATTTGTGATATTCCAAAGCAATGACTCGATTCCCGAAGTATTCCTCAAGAAAGCGAAACAGTTGTTCGGTCCGATGTGGTCGGGCTCCATCTTGCATAAACCATTCAGTACCTGTTCGATCATCTGAACTCTTGCTGTGTGGCGACAAATTGTTCCAAAATTGAAACGTAACGTGCACCAGTGACCGTTTCTCGAATGAAAAAAGGGCCAATAATGGCTCTGCTGCATACTGCAGCCCACACAGTAACTTTAGGAGAATACAGGGGTTTCGCTTCACACCAATATCGCTTTTCGGAACGCCAAATTCATCAGTTCTGCTTATTCACGTATCCATAAAGGTGGAAGTGTGCTTCATGTGTAAACCAGATGCAGACAACATCAAATCCTTCACTATCAATCATTGTGAGCATCTGATTAGAAAAGGCAACCCTTTGTTGCACAGCTCGTACGGGTATGGCCTTGTGAATTTGAATTTTGAATGGAAACATGTGTATGCTCTCAGTATTTTCTGCGTGCTGGAACGCTTCAAACCAACCTCAGATGCAAAGACGGATGACATTGGATTTCGCTGAATAATTCCAGACACTGTGGCGGTATTTTCAGGCGTAACTGTGGTTTGCTTGCGGCCTACATGCCACACTAGATCATCAGTCACGCTGCCTGTTCGTTGAAACTTTGCGAAGAGCGTGCGAATGGTTTTCGCATCGGGTCCTTTTGGAACGGCATTTGATACCTCACCTGATCCCTTATTTGTTTTGAGCAGTGTATTTGGTTACGAGACAACCAATGTGGTAAATGAGTTTTGTAACTTGCGAAGTAAAATAACCTATAAGGTACAGTACAGATGACATAAAATGCGAAATATCAATGGGAAGAAAATCGTTTCTGAAGAAATTTATTAACTTTGAGTGCTATTAGGAAGACTTTCCTCCGGCCATATGTGTGGGCTACTGTACGGAAGTGAAACACGGACGATGAACAGTAAACACAAGAAGCTTAAGTGAGTAGACCGTGTAAGAAATGAGGACGTCTGGAACAGAATTTGGAAGAAAATAAGTTTTTGGCATACAGAGATCTACATCTACATACATACTCCGCAATTCACCGTAAGGTGCGTGGCGGAGGGTACACTGTATCATTACTAGGCATTTCCTTTCCTATTTCATTTCGAAATAGAACGAGGAAAAATGAATGCCTATATACCTCCGTACGGGCCATAATTTCTCTTGTCTTTGTGATCACCACGCGAAATGTAAGTAGGCGGCAGAAGTACGTCTTCCCTAAATTCTCCAAATAAACCGAAGTCGGCTGTCCGCCTTTCTCACAACTGTCATTACATGTTCGTTCCGTTTCATATCGCTCTGCAATGTTACGCCTAGATATTTGAACGATATGATTGCATCAAGAAGCTCACTACTAATGCTGTATTCGAACATTATGGGATTGTTTTTCCTACTCATGAGCATCACCTTACATTGAGAGCTAGCTGCCATTCTTTAGACCAACTAGAAATTTTGTCTATGTCATCCTGTATGCTACTACAGTCCATTAAAGACGACACCCTCCCATACACCACAGCATCATCAGCAAACAGCCGCAAATTACGAGTTACTCTATCCATCAGATCATTTATATAGATAGCAAATAATAGCGGTCCTATCACACTCACCTGGGGCACGCCTGACGATACACTCGTCTCTGACGAACACTCGCCGTCGAGAACAACGTACTGCGTTCTATTACTTAGGAAGTCTTCCAGCCAGTCACAAATCTGTGAACCTATTCCATAAGCTCGTATCTTCGTTAGCAGTCTTCAGTGTGGCACCGCGTCGAACGCCTTTTTGATGTCGAGAAAAACACAATCCGCCTGTTGCTCTTCATCCATGGCTCTCAAGATGTCATGTGAGAAAAGAGCAAGCTGAGTTTCACATGAACGATGTTTCCTAAACCCGTGCTGATTCATAGAAAGAAGCTTTTCTGCTTCAAGGAAATTTACTATATTCGAAGCGTGAATATGCTCCAGAATTCTACATGAAACTCATGTCAACGATATTGTCCTGTAGTTGTGTCGGTCAGTTCTCTTTCCTTTCTTATACACGGGAGTCACCTGCGCTTTTTTCCAATCACTAGGAACTTTGCGCTGAATTAAAGATTCGCGATAAATGCAAGCTAAGTAGGGGGCCAGTGCCGGAGAATACTCTTTGTAAAACCGATCTGGTATTCCATCCGGACCAGCAGACTTTTTCGTATTTAGCTCTCTCAGCTAGATGGTAGACACCAAGGAATCGTGGATTTAGCATTGGAGGAAAGAAGTGCTTGGGGTAAAAATCGCTGAGGGAGACCGCGAGACAAATACCGTAAGCTGTTTCAAATAGATGCGGACTGCAGTTCCTATGAGGAGATGAAGAGGCTTCATTACAAATAATTAATGTATTCACCAACAGCCGTAAAGTTTATGTTGTTTTATTGAACGACCGGTTTCGGTATTACAGTAATAATATCTTCAGGTTTTATACAAATAACGTTACAAACCAGTGTTGTATTTATAACATCATGCTCTACAAATGTCATATAAAATATAAAGAACAACAAGTACAAATGGCCCAACAATCAGCAATGAAGCAATATAGTAAGCCCTAATGGATGGTATAACAATAGGGTATTAAAATAAAACATTTATAAACAATACAAGGATCAAAGTATCTGAAGGATATTACTTCTAGAAGCAATGGTGTTGATTGTATGTAATAAATAACATTTGCTTTAAAATGACGTAAGAGGGAGCAATATTCAAATAGTGGTGTAGGGGACTATCACTGGTATGGTCAGTAGTTGAAACTAACGGAATAATGTAAAAGGAAAGAAATTCAGCCCTCTGTCGCAAAATAAAAATTATTTGATCTGGTTTCGGCAATAACTACGATTGTCTTCATCAGAAATTATAAAATAAAACTAGTCACATAATAATAGTCTGATGACCCCGTGCTGGCGTGCAGCCCATAATGGCTAACTTTTTCTAAAAACTTCTTTTTAAATTTTGTGACTTAAGATTTATAGCTGAGTTGTATATTTTTATTATGTATCTTGTTTTATTTTATAGTTTCTGATGAAGACATTCTTAGTCATTGCCGAAAGCAGGTCAATTATTTTTAATTTGCTACCGAGGGCTGCCTTTCTAACCTTTGGCGTTGTAACGATCGCTGACAATAGCAGCTATGTTCAAAATTTTAACGAAATAATGCCTTATTTAGGGCAGTATATAGTATTACATTAGTGAGTGGTCATTGTTGTAAAAATTGACACGGTATACAACAGTGTCTTGTTAACATCCAATATTAATTTAAATGTTAGAAAGTCCTTTCTGAAAGCATTTGTCTGCAGTGTAGCATTGTATGGGTATGAAACGTGGACTATAAGGAGTTCCAACAAAAAGATGATAAAAGCTTTTGAAATGAGGTGCTACAAACGAATGATGAAAATTAGATCGATAGATCCCGTAAATAATGAGGAGGTGCTTAACCGAATTGGGGAGAAAAAGAGTTTCTGGCATCTCCTAAGAGAAGGGATAGATTGGTAGGACACATTCCGAGACATAAATGAAATGTGTGTGTGTGTTTGTGTTTGTGTGTGTGTGTGTGTGTGTGTGTGTTTATGTGTGTTTCTGTGTGTCTGTGACTGGCGCGCTGCAGACCACTCAGCCACTGCGGGCGGCTCAAGGAATTGTCAACTTAGCATCAGAAGGAAGTGTGTACGGTAAAAATCGTAGAGGGAGACCCAGGGATGAATTCAGTAAGCAGATTCGAAAGGATGTAGATTGCCGAACGTATTCTCAGATGAAGAGACTTGCAAAGGACAGGGTAGCGTGGAGAGCTGCATCAAACCAGTCTGTGGACTGAAGACCCCAACAACAACAACAACGTCAGTGTCTAATGACCATTAATAAGCAATCCAACAACGAATAACATTCTTGAGAACATGTGGATTGTCAGCCAGGAGAGTAATCAGCATTGAAGTAAAGTAAATGTGAAAGCCTTAAAACACTACACTAGCATTGGGCGTGTAACAATCGGCGATACTTCATGGGCCCTCTGATTACGATGAAGTTGACCTAATCATCATGAACACAAATGGCTTAGACCACAAATCTCTATAACATCGATTTTTGAATTATGATTTTTTTTCTCGACATAGTGAAGTATAGATTACAAGTGTTCTTCATCTTATAAAATAGAAAGTCATATCTAGGCAGGATACATTCACCATTGTCAATAAAGTATGTGTGGACAAAAAGTATTGTTTGGTCATTTGAACTTGTTGTTATTTATATTTTATATGATAATATGTAGAGGAAGATGTTATCGATACAACACTGATTTATAACTTTAGTTGTATACTAACTGAAAACCTAACGTTGCTCAGGTATTTATTTATGTATTCCTGCCATTTTTCATATATAGATTCATTTGTATAAGAGCTGTATGTTTGTAAACTCTCTTGGGAATACAGTTCGTAGTAAAGAAGTAATATATTAAACCTTGGTGCATGATGGGGCGGTTACTGTTTATGTGATCATATCTCATGAACTACGTATCGTATTATGATACAATTTAGATGGTTTACCCATCTATATGCGTGTATTCTGTCCGTAAAATTTCCTGCAGCTGCAATTTGTAATGTGCAAATTATAAATTTTTACGTCATAGCGCATGCCGTAATTTTAGTCCATGAACAGGGGAACATTACTGTTTATGTGCTGATATCTCATGAACTACGCGTCGGACTGTGATACAATTCAGAAGGTACATTCATCTATATGTGTGTATACTGTATGTAAAATTTCCTGTCGTTACAATTTGTAGTGTTGAAATAATAAATTGTAACGTCATACCGAGAGCCGTAGTTTAACTCGATAAACAGCGGTAAAGTAGTAAGCGAGAAACTATTTTCCTGTCATCATTTTACTATGGTTGCCAGCGAGAAAAAGTTTAATAAAGGTTTGAAATTACGTTTAAAGTCTGTTGCAAGTCGCTAAGTACTGTCATTCTCATACAGTGTATTTCGAATGTCTCGCCGCATTATGTGCCTTTTTTTGCGATTTCTCTTGGTTATGACGTAATATCTATTGAACCATGTGCCGTATGTGATTCTTAACCATGCAGGAATTATTACCTCACTGTAAGGAATATATGTACCAAATTTGGTTGAAATCGGTCCAATGGTTTAGGTGAAATGAACATCATTGCCGCAAAATACAGCAGTTTTTCGCGTATCTCATTGTTTATGACGTCATATCTCGTGAACTATATATCGTATGCGATTCTTACACTTACGGCGACCGCCCTCATGGATTGAAGCTTACGTGTACAAAATTTCATAAAGATTGGAACAAAACTGTAGATTTGTATGCAAAACGTACAAACATACGGACACACTGCTTTATATATTAGATACTAGCTGAAAACCCGGCGATGCCCGGGTATCCTGCCATTTTTCAGGTATATATTCATTTGTATAAGGGCTGTACGTCTGTAAAATCTCTTGGGAATGCAGTTAGTAGTAAAGAAGTAATAGACTACAACTTGGTGCGGGAAGGGGCGCTTTTCCATGAACGTTATTGTTTACGTGCTCATATCTCATGAAATACGTGCCGTACTGTGACAAAATTTAGAAGGTACACTCAAGTATATATGTGTGTACTGTCTGTCAAATTTACTCCGGTTACCATTTGTAGTGTAGAAATTATAAATTGTAACGTCATACCGAAAGCCGCAGTTTCTGTCCATGAACAGTAAACGTTACTATTTATGTGCTCATATCTTATGAACTATGTGTCGTAATGTGACACAATTTAGAAGCTACATTCAACTATATATGTGTATACTGTCTGTAAAATTTTCTGTCGCTACAATTTGTAGTGTTCAAATTATAAATTGTAACGTCATACCGAGAGCCGTAGTTTTACTCCATAAACAGCGGAAAAGTAGTATGCGAGATACAATTTTTGCTTTCATCATTTTGGGTGTCAGCGAGAAAATGTTTAATAAAGGTTTGTTCCAAGTCGCTAAGTACTCTCATTCTCATACAGCGTATTTTTAAAGTCTCGACGGACTATGTGGCAGTTTCTTGCGATTTCTATTGTTTATGACGTCATATCTTCCGAACCATGGGTCGTATGTGATTCTTATTCCTGTAGTAATTATTACCTCACGATAAGGAATGTGTGTACCAAATTTGGTTTAAATCGGTCCAGTGGTTTAGGTGAAATGAGCATCATTGTCGCTAAATGCAGCAGTTTTTCGCGCATCTCATTGTTTATGACGTCATATGTCGTTAACTATATATCGTATGTGATTCTTACACTTACTGCGACCGTCCTCATGGATTGAAGCTTACGCGTGCAAAATTTCATAAAGATTGCGACGAAATTTTAGATTTCTATGCAACACGTACAAATATACGGACACACTGCTTTATATATTAGATATGTGGAGCAAGATGTTATCGATATAACACTGATTTGTAAGTTTAGTTGTATATAGCCTGGAGATGGTATTAATGCAATACCGAAACCGGTAGTTAAATAAAACAAACTTTACGGTTGTTGGTGGATACGATAATTATTTGGAATTAAAACTAGACCAGCCGCAGTCCCATTTCCATTATAACGCGGAACTACATCGATAAAGAGGCTTCCTCGGGAAAGAGTAGGGTGGAGAGTTGCGATAACCAGTCTTCGTGATGAAGACAAGAACAGTAAGTTTGGTGGGAGATCATTAAAATTGTGAATTGTTGTGTAACAATTGCTTGTGAGAGCTGAAAATTAGTCAAATTACTTTTAACGCGAGTCAGTCACAGGAAGCAAGCCGTGGCCAACGCACTAGCGCAAATTGCTAATGTAAAAAGCTTTATGACTAAAACTAGATGACCCGGTGGACTTCGTAACAATTACCTCTTAATATAAACCATATTAATTTAAATGATATGTATTTTAGACCC
Organism: Locusta migratoria; assembly: GCA_026315105.1. Lineage (NCBI taxonomy): Eukaryota > Metazoa > Arthropoda > Insecta > Orthoptera > Acrididae > Locusta > Locusta migratoria. The sequence continues at coordinate 378,643,167 of CM048750.1, forward strand.
AGTAGCTCTATAAAGGCATCATCACACAGTCGAAGTATCGGGTCGATAGTGGGCGGAAAGAGTGGGCAAATCACGCACACATGCAGAATAATGTTCATGTCACATTCGTGGAAGTTCAGGGAAGGTTTAAACGGTGGTAAAATGTGGAAAAATTGTGAGGGAAATTTAGATTTAAAACATGTAAAATAATGAAAACGCATATGAACTGTCAAAGATAAAAATGAATAGCTGTTCATCACTCTCGCTAAAACTCGAGAACGGCTGAACCTATTTGGCTATCTATCATTACATAAACCACTGAATCTATTGTGATGAAATCTGGTGTGGAGATAGCTTGAGCGCTGAAGTACCGGATAAGATGCTTTAGAGTGTGTGTAATTCAAGATTTTTTTATTTGAAGTATATAAAGCAAAATATCGAACAATAATTATTCTCCGGAAAAGCTATTTACTCTTTCTAAACTATTTTTCAGAAGTTATAATTAACTTTTAAAAATACATTGTCCTTTTTGTAAAAAGTGGGTAGAAAGGCAGAATAACAGAAGAACGGTTAGTCAAATGATCAAAATTTTATTGCAGTCGGATGAACGGTTCTCTGCTTATAGTGTTGAGTTCATTTAGAAACACATTGGAAAAAGAACTCGGTTCGAATTTTGCGACTTTCCTTTTTAATTATTTTTTTTACTGAAAGTTTTTCCAAGACCATAATGAACAAAACAAAAAAGAATTAAGCTTCACCGTCATGCGAATAGTCAGTTATAGTGTTGAATTCAATCAAAAACACACTGAAAAAAAGGCTTTCAGTTTTTCTCAAATTTTCCATTTTCCGGTTGATTTTCTAAAAAAATTATTTCATACAAACCTTGTTCTGTCAAGTCGTACTCAAGTGATGCTCTTAGAACCATGTGGCAATTGGATTTTTATTCATAGAAAAAAATCGCTTTCGGTTTTTCCTAAATTTTCATATTTTCTGGGCGAGTTTTCCAAATTTTTATTTGATGCGTGCCTTCTTCTTGCTTTCAACACGAAATGTACAAAATTTTAGCGCACTTGAACGAACAGTATTGATAGCTTACTGGCAAAAGCAGTTTCAGATTTTCCCGATTTTCCTCTTTTCCGGATAACGTTTCCATGTTTAATCACCGTATAAACCTTCCCTGGACTTACACGAATGGTTCAAGACTAAAATTAGCGAAATCGGTTCAGCCCTTCTCGAGTTTTAGCGAGACTGACGAACAGCAATTCATTTATATTTATATATAGATATAATAATATGTAGAGCAAGATGTTATCGAAACAACATTGATTTGTAACTTTACTTGTATATAGCCTGGTGATGGTATTAATGTAATACCGAAACCGGTAGTTAAATAAAACAACCTTTACGGTTGTTGGTGGATACGCTGATTGAGTACAAAAATGGGAAAGGATGTAAGTGCCACATACTAAAATTTTCAGTATATAAATAAATGTGTCCTAAATATTGGATGGTTATGTAAATTGTATGAAAAAATATGTCTATATAAAAATACCTCTACAAAACATGAAACCAGTTTTTTATGGACATGTTTAAAGGAAACAAAAGTTATATGGAAAAATAAGTAAGTGCCATCCTTCCGTTTTCTGGAAAACGCTGTAAGTGCCTTACTAAGTTTCTGAGAAGGATGTAAGTCAAGAGTTTATGTTGAAAAAATGATGGTAAGTCCATTGTAGTTTTGAGAGTGTTTAATAAATTTACATACAGTCTTACACTTTCAGTGCTAGGCTATTATAAAAAAAGTATAAAATAACATTTTGGATGGTTTTTTGAAGCAAAGTATTTTCTCCCAGTTTATTCCTCGTCTTCTTTCATTGTTACGAATAAATTATTTTTGATCACTGCTTATGTTTGTACACTTGTACTTACAGGAGCAGCTTGCCTGTTCTGCTGGTGGTTGTTTTGCAGGTATCTCTTTCCCACGATTGTTAATGTACAGCTGGCCCTTTTCTCTTGCCTCACGTCTCTTATGAACAACAATCATAATAGGCTAACAGGCTTTTCCATTTCCTGGTTGGTACAATAAATACACAACCAAACTACACTCTAAAACACAAAAGTAAAAACGATCTAAATCACTGCTGTCGAAACGTATTGTCACCAACTAAAGCAACTGTGTAGCTTAGGCACATACATCATGGAGGTGGCCCTTACATCCCTTGCCATCCCAGTCCTGCTGGCACTTCCACAGTGCTATCATCTTCGAACTGCTCTTGAAACTAGTAGGAAATTTTCACCAACTTGCAACCTTCCTCATTTCATTACACTTGGCTTATACAACCCTTTTAAATGAAAATGTCATTTTAAAAATTTTTGGCACATACATCCTTGTCCATTTTCGTACGCAATTATTTCGAATTAAAACTAGACCAACCGCAGTCCCAGTTCCTTTATAACGTCGAACTACATCGGTAAAGAGGCTTCTTTGCAAAGAGTAGGGTAGAGAGCTGCGAAAACCAGTCTTCGCGGTGGAGACAAGAACAACAAGTTTGGTGGGAGATTATTAAAACTGTGAATTGTGGTGTAACAGTTGCATCTGACAGCTGAAAATAAGTCAAATTACTTTTAACGCGAGTCAATCACAGGAAGCAAGCTGTGGCCAACGGACTAGCGCAAATTGCTATGCTCATGTAAGAAGCTTTATGACTAAAGCTAGATGACCCGGTGAACTTCGTATCACTTACCTCTTAATATAAACCATATTAATTTAAATCATATGTATTTTAGACCCAGTAGCTCTATAAAGGCATCATCACATAGTGGAAGTATCGGCTCGATAGTGGGCAACATGTAGAATAATGTTCATGTCACATTGGTGGAAGTTCAGGGAAGGTTTAAGCGGTGATAAAATATGGAAAAATTGCGAGGGAAATTTAGATTTTAAACATGTAAAGTAATCAACCCGCATATGAACTGTCAAAGATAAAAATGAATAGTTGTTTATTAGTCTCGCTAAAACTCGGGAAAGGCTGAACCGATTTGGCTATAAATCATTACATAAACTACTGAATCTATTGCCATGAAATCTGGTGTGGAGATAGCTTGAGCGCTGAAGTACCGGGTAAGATGCTTTAGAAAGTGTGTAATTCAAGATTTTTTTTATTTGAAGTATATAAAGCGAAATATCGAACAATGATTACTCTCCGGAAAAGCTATTTACTCTTTGACTTCTTAACTATTTTTCAGAAGTTATAATTAACTGTTAAAAAGGCATTGTCCTTTTTGTAAAAAAGTGGATAGAAATGCAGAATAACAGAGTAACGGTTCGTCAAATGATCAAAATTTTATCGCAATCGGATGAAAGGTTCTCAGCTTATATTGTTGAGTTCAGTTAGAAACACATTAAAAAAGGAACTTGGTTGGAATATTGCGACTTTTCTTTTTAACTGTCCCTATTTTCTTTTTTACTGAAAGCTTTTCCAAGACCATAATGAACAAAACAAAAAATAATTACCCTTCTCCGTCATGCGAATAGTTATAGTGTTGAATTCAATCACAAACACACTGAAAATAAAGGCAAATTTTCCAATTTTCCGGTAGATTTTCTAAAACAAATTATTCCATACACACCTTGTTCTGTCAAGTCGAGCTCAAGTGATGCTCTTATAACCATGTGGCAATTGATTTTTATTCATAGAAAAAATCGTATTCCGTCTTCCCTAAATTTTCATATTTTGCGGGCGACTTTTCCATATTTTTATTTGATGCGAACCTTCTTCTTGCTTTCAACACGAAATGTACAAAATTTTAGCGCTCTTGAAAGAACGGTATTGATAGCTTACTAGCAAAAGCAGTTACAGATTTTCCTCTTTTCCGGGCAACTTTTCCATGTTCTATCACCGTTTAAACCTTCCCTGGACTTACACGAATGTTTCAAGACTAAAATTAGTCAGCTCGGTTCAGCCGTTCTCGAGTTTTAGCGGGACTAATGAACTGCAACTCATTTTTATATACAGGGTGTTTCACTAAGTGCGTTTGCCTCTGTAACCTATAAAATAATAGGTGACGGGAAATTTTAATACGGTAGGTCAACACAAGAAATGTTACACTTTCTGCGGAGCTATGAACATACTTTATTGTATCATTTTCCAAAGAGTTTCAACACAAAGATATAATTTTTTAAATGGAACAATAGTTTTTTCTATCGTGTATTGGATTCGTTTAAACCAGCTGCGTCCAAATCAATTTAAACTATATTCCTATCACTGTTAGTTTGGTAGCTACAACCCTTCAAAGTTCTGGGGGCGGAGGCTACGATAGCGTAGCCCACTGGCTGGTGGTCAAGAGACAGTGGGCCGTGCCTCTGGGGATAGCCACTCGGCCATTCAGCTACGCTATCGCAGCCTCGCCGAGTGGCTATACCCTGAGGCACGGCCCACTGTCTCATGACCACCAGCCAGTCGGCTACGCTGTCGCAGCCTCCGCCCCCTACCGCATTAAAATTTCCCGTCACCTATTATTTTATAAGTTACAGAGGCAAACACAGTGAAACACCCTGTTTATAATGAAACGTATAACAAGTAGAGCAGTTAGAAAGGCAGTATGACGCTGAGAAGGAGAGGGTGAGCAGGGAGATGTCACTCAGGCGGGGCTGGAGGCGACGCGGTCGTGACGTCACTGGGCGTTACCTTGCCGTGCTGACACACGCGCGGCGCCGTATCGGTGTTTCGCTGCCGGCGGTTCGTCTTCCGAACGCCTAAGTTACGGGGTAATTAACGCCCTGGCGAGCCGTAAACACCGCCGCCTGAGTTACGGGCTGGCATCGCTCATCCGAGCCGCCAGTTCCCGGAATACACGCGGCGTCGACGCGTTCACTCCCGTCCCGTAGCCGCTCAGCACCGGCGAGGTCGCCCGCAGGGACCGCAGCCGTCGCGAACCGCAGGAGCAGGTCTGGGGGCTCTTCCGGGATTCCTGTTTAGAGACCGTCTTCACGGGCCTGTTGGCGTCTTAATTGAAGGCTGCTAAAATTACAGTCAGGTCTGAGGGAGCTATCCTTGTGGTAATTGCAGCTTCCCACTTCTTATAAGCTGTACTATCTAACGATCATCGTCCTGATGGTGAAAACTAGCGATGAGAAACTGAAAGATCAGTATCTGTCAAAGGTACTTAACACGTTGTTTCCGCCTCAGATCTCCCCCACCCCCGTCTCTCTCTTCCGCCCTCCTATCTCTACGTAGCTTTCTCTCTCTCTCTAATTAGTTCTGCCTCCGTCCCTGTCACTCATTCTTTCCTTTCTACCCACTACGAGAAATGTAGATAAATGCATAATACTGGACACACATAAGTAACATCGGATGTTTCAGGGTCTCCAGATACGTAATACACTATTGGCCATTAAAATTGCTACACCAAGAAGAAATGCAGATGATAAACAGGCATGTGATTACATTTTCACGCAATTTGGGTACATAGATCCTGAGAAATCAGTACCCAGAAGAACTACCTCTCGCCGTAATAACGGCCTTGATACGCCTGGGCATTGAGTCAGAGCTTGGATGGCGTGTACAGGTATAGATACCCATGCAGCTTCAACGCGATACCACACTTCATCAAGAATAGTGACTGGCGTATTGTAATGAGCCAGTTGCTCGGCCACCATTGACCAGACGTTTCTAATTAGCGAGACATCTGGAGAATGTGCTGGCCAGGGCAGCAGTCGAACTTCTCCGTATCCAGAAAGGCCCGTACAGGATATGCAACATGCGATTGTGCATTATCTTGCTAAAATGTAGAGTTTCCCATGGATCGATTGAAGTGTACAGCCACGGGTGGTAACACATCTGAAATGTAACGGCCACTGTTGAAAGTGCCATCCATTCGAACAAGAGGTGACTGAGAAGTGTAACGAATGGAACCCTGTACCATCACACCGGGAGATAGGTAAGTATGGCGAATACACGCTTCCAACGTGCGTTCTCCGCGATGTCGCCAAACACGGATGCGACCATCATGATACTGTAAACAGAACCTATTCGTGCACCCAGGTTCGTTGCTACGTACACCATCGCTGTCGAGCCTGTCTGTGATGCAGCGTCAAGGGTAACCGCAGCCATGGTCTTCGAGCTGATATTCCATGCTGCTGCAAACGACGTCGAACTGTTCGTGCAGATGGTTGTTGCCTTGCAAACGTCCCCATCTGTTGACTCGGCGATCGAAACGTGGCTGCACGATCTAATACAGCCATGCGGGTAAGATGCCTGTCATCTCGACAGCTAGTGATTTGAGGCCGTTGGGATCCAGCACGGCGTTCCGTATTGCCCTTCTGAACCCACCTATTCCATTGTCATTGGATCGCGAACCAACGCGTGCAACAATGTCGCGATACGATAAACCACAATCGCGATAGGCTACAACCTGACCTTTATCAAAATCGGAAACGTGATGGTACGCATTTCTCCCACTTAGACGAGTCATCACAACAACGTTTCACCAGGCAACGCCGGTCAACTGCTGTTTATGTATGAGAAATCGGTTTGAAACTTTCCTCATGTCAGCACACTGTAGGTGTCGCCACCGGCGCCAACGTTGTGTGAAAGCTCTGAAAACATTTGCAGATCACAGAATCTTCTTCTTGTAGGTTAAATTTCGCGTCTGTAGCACGCCTTCTTCGTGGTGTAGAAATGAGATAGTATTAAGATATTTCGATGTTCAGTTAAATCAAAAATGCCGCGGTGGAGTAGCCGAGCGGTCTAAAGCGTCTCGCTGCGGAGCGCGCGGTTGCTCGCCGTGGAGGTGCGTGAGTGCGTGTGTTGTCCTTAGGTTAGTTTATCTAGGTTTAAGTAGTTTGTAAGCTACGGACTGATGGTCCGATAGATTTACAGACATTTGAACACATTTGAAAACAAAAATGTGCATCTGCGTTGCAGTTAATAAAATTTTATTTTTTCAATGTCGCGATTCACGCTCGTGACGCAAGTTCTGATTGCATCTGTATATACTAGCTATTGCTTTTATAAAGAAATTATTATTGTCGCGTACACCGTTTATTAAGTAAGGAAATTGGTAACACGTAAATAAGTTAAATGACATAATTGGCAAGTGAAACCGGAAACTCAAAAGCGAAATGTAGTTATACGAATGAGAGTTACAAAATCGCGTTAAGTTCAAAATTACGAAATGGGGCACGGCATGAAGTAGGTAGGCGATTACACTGAGGTACTGGCAAACATTGTTCTGACAGTTAAGAGCGCCGTCGGAGGTTCGTGTCATCCCTCGGGCACAGGTATGCGTGTCGTCCTTAGCATAAGTAGTTTGTCAGCCTAGGGACTGATTACCGCAGTTGTAAAGCCCCCGTGGATTTTCAAACATAATGTTTGAACAGTTGACAAGCAGCACAGATTCAAAACAGCAGGAACCAAAAAATGTTTGTATAGCTTATGGGACTTAACTACGGGGTCATCAGTCCCTGAACTTACAAACTACTTATGAACTAGCTACTACTAAGGACGGCACAAATATCCATGCCCGAGGGGGGATTCCAACCCCTGACCGTAGTGGCCGTGCAGACCGTGACTGGAGCGCCTCAGTCCCCTCGACCACCGCGGCCGGCCAGCCGGAACCAGTGAAACGCATAAAAACGCTTCAAAACATTACGTTACATTTAATACAGATATTTTAATGTGATTGAAATAACATACGCGTGAGTCTAATAAGTGCAATAATTTGAAAGCCAGGTTTAAATGAGGGGGAAGTGGAAATGTGTGTGTATGTATGGTTGTGTGTGTGTGTGTGTGTGTATTTGTGTGTGTGTGTGTGTGTGTGTATTTCGTCTGAAGGGGGAGGAGTGGGACGGAGGAAGGGAGGGCGGGAAGAAGGATAATAAATATGATGCAGAAAACGAAGGGGAAAGGTTGCTACTACTTCTAAAAGAAAACTAAACTGACGAACTGTCATAAGGCCATAGTGGTGGAACATAGTGGCAAAAAGAAATGGGTAGGTGCAAACCAAAACTATCTAAATTTTACCAAGACTATCATCATGGTATCATCATATATCTGATTTTTTTTGTTATAATTCAGGCCCAAATTTCTTTATCGCTTTCAAAATTTAGTTTTATCAAATTCTACCAGGAGGGTCAATTTTTGCCCCCAAGGTGCTACGTGTGGGGTCTAGAATGATTCAAGAGTGGGGGAATATGTCCGCTAGTGCTGAGTTGTTCAGCGAAAGATATCTCATTATTAATTGCACTATTTTAATCAGAACAATTGATTGAAAACGTGTCTTTGTACCGCGACTTCTTTGTCCTATGTACGTGAGTTTATAAACACCTGAATTAGAGAATGGGAATGCAGATGTTAAGTTCTGCTTGCTTTGCAGTCACAAACTTCTGTTACCGTGTTCACCTGCACACAAGCTTCCTAGCACTGTTTTAATTATTCGCTTTCTGTGGTGTAATGTTTTCGGTCAATAAAGCTAAGGAAAACGTATTTTTTTTTCGGTAGGATTCTTCAGTAGAATTTGTCCTCCATATATAAAATAATAATAATAATAATAATAATAATAATAATAATAATAATAGTACACACAAGAGGACGTAACACAGAATCCTTTCATTGATGTGAAGAACGTGGCAATTCTCCTCTCTGATTTTTCTTTGAGTGACATTCGTGTAATATAGACAAACAATTTTACGTGGAATTTATGCCAGAGAAATAGATTAAAGGATCTATCATATGCACCAGAAAGTGACCATTATACTATATGAATTTAACTTGTCTTAAAAAAGAGGAAAAGAATATTTTGATTCCATTAACATTGTATCTTCAAATTTATTTCGAATCACGACATTTCCTACACTTAACATTTTATTTATTACTTTTTTCGACTTCTGCAGCTAGACATTTCCAACTTTTCGGCTGTTGCTGTAGTAGTAGAGCAGTGTACAGATGCGGAATTTGATTTGGAAATCTCAAAAGAAAAAATATAATCTTCATGGGGAAATTCAGAGGCGAAATTCTACTTTCGTCACCAGTGTACTTTTTTATTTACATATTTCAAGTTACGCAGGACTCAATTAAAGACCAAGTCTACGTGATAATGGAACGTGTCAGTGAAAATATAACAGGAGAGTAGTAACGGATAAGATAAATTGTACAGGAAAAAATTGAATTCTTCTGACAGAGTATTGAAGATGAATGCGGAAAAACACTGCACGCCTTTTTGCATAGGAGTCAAGGAGGCGGGATCCAAAGGCAGATTAAATTCGTGTGTATTATTAACTAAGTGAAAGCTGATAACTCTTGGGAATAGCCTGATGTTAACATCAAACGTCAGTAAATAAAATGCGTGTTAGGTCAATGTCAAATTTCCCAGGCTACTGAACAGTGGTCGACGAAAAGTTAGGGAGCTTTCCCTACATATTGATCGAACCGTCCGTTTCTGGGTCATGAACATACATTTGGAATCAGAAGATTTATCCCAATAAGTAATACAATACGTCTTAAGCGAATGAAAACCGAATAAACTATTTTTCGTGTTGGACTACGAAGATCCTAATCATGGGTTTTACACGACAAAGTACTATCAGAACGCATAGAAATTTAACTGTTCAGTCTTACTTATCACATGCCCAACTGTGTAATCAAAATATTTTTACTTTTTTATGTGTGTTGAAGAGTATGATTTGGCAACAAATTTATTCCTAAAAAATTTGAACTTCTGTCTTGAACTGCATTATTTTAAGCTGTGTCAATATTTCAAAAACCATACTTCACTACCAAGCTTGAGCAATCAGTAAATGCCTTATTTCCGAAAATACGAGCTATTGTAGACTTACCTACTATACTAGAAGGTCTATCACTTACATAAACAACAAACAACAGTGGTCCCAGAACAGACTTAACAGTGTCCCATTGTGAGTGCATATCAATCATAGTCATTTTAAAAACAGCGGAGAAATACTTTCCGCTATCTGTTATTAAAGTAAGCGATGAACCAATTGTGAGCTACTTCCTTTATTCCATAATGTTTTAACTTCAGCAATAATATTTTGTGATCAACAAAATCAAATACTATAGTTAAGGAAGCGCCTAGCGTCGCACTCTTATTTAATCTATCCATTGCGTCACAGAAAGGTCAGAATATATGTTTTCAGTTGCTAAAACAAACGTGAAAATAAATAATGTATTAACGTTGAGTATACAGGCTTTCCAGTAACTTGGAGAAATGCGGATGAAATAGGTCAAAATGTTTCCTACATTATCCGTTTCTCCGTTTTATAAAGTTGTTTCACTACCGAGAACTTTTAACTGTTTGAAAACTGACCATTACGACAAGGTGAATTTACAAATTAGTGGCTAGACCTGATCAACACGGGAGTACTAGGATTTTTGTTGTTGATGATGATTTTTCATTGGGAGTACGGTGTTCCTTTTACGAAACCCAGCTGATTCTGATCTCGCACTTAAGACTAAGTCCAGAACAATTCTACCATTGTCAACGTACTTGTAGCCACATGTGAAACTTCGTTGTCATTGAGCATCAGTTGTCTATTTTTATGCTCAGTGCTTCCGGTTTCGTAATGATTTTTAGTTCATTTTCAAGCTAAAGCAGAGCTTGAAAATGATACAAGATCGAAACCAATAGCGCTGAGCATAAAAAAAACTGTAATCATGTATTACGATTGTTTTAAAGCTATTAAACCACTCCTCCCTTCTAATGATATATCTAAAAGACGGACAGAGTATAACAACAGAAATTTGTTATGGGGGCATGTAGACACTGTTTTTTTTTTTTTTTTTTTTTTTTTTTTTTTTTTTTTTTTTTTTTTTTCAAATGCTTGTAAACCTGTGGGACCAAAGTGCAGCAGTCATCAATCCTTAGACGTACGAACTACATCTATATGGGATACTCTGTAAATCACATTAAAGTGCCTGGCAGAGGATTCATCGAACCACCATTATACTATTTATCTCCCATTACATTCTCGAATAGCGCGCGGGAGGAAATAACACCCGAATCTCTCCGTTCGAACTCTGATTTATCGTATTTTATTCAGATGATCATTTCTACCTATGTAAGTGGGACTCAACAATATATTTTCGCATTTGGAGGAGAATGTTGGCGATTTCAGTTTTGTATGTAGCCCACGCCGCAGCGATAACCGCCGTTGTTGTAATGATTCCCATCCCAGATCCTGTATCATTTCCGTAACGCTGTCTCCCCTGCATCGTGACAACACCAAACGAGCTGCTCTTCTTTGGACTCTTTCAATGTCCTCCGTCAAGCTCACCTGATAAGGGTTCAAAACACTGGGCAGCAATACTCCAAGTAAGGACGGACAAGCGTAGTGTATGCAGCCTCTTTAGTAGTTCTGTTGCATCTTTTAAGGGTTCTGCCAATAAAAGGCAGTCTTTGGTTCGCCTTTCCCATGATATTATCTACGTGTTCTTTCCAATTTAAGTTTGAAGTAATAGTAATTCCTAGGTTTTTTGTGGAGTTTACGGCCTTCACTTTTGATTGATTTGTCTTGTAAACGAAGTATACCGGATTTCTTTTTGTACTCATTTGGACGACTCCACACTTCTCATTATTTAGACTCATTTGACAATTTTTACTCCATAGTGATGTCTTATTCAGGTCGTTCAGTAGTTGGTTTTGATCGTCAGATGATTTTACTGGACGGTAAATGACGGCGTCTTTGCTTTAGTAGCGCTGTCAACGGCAGGACCGCCATTACTATCACGTACTGAGGGTATTGTTTGTGGTTTGGCCCTAGTATAATTAACATACAACCAAAATCTCTTTTGGTTTCCTATTAAACTTCGAGAAAGAGTTTCGTTGCGATAAGTATTGTAGGCATCTCGCATTGAAGTCCTCGCTAAATTTCGAGCTTCTGTGTAGGATCGCCAATCCTGGGAATGTTGTGTTCAATTAAATTTAGCATGCCTTTTCCGTTGCTTTTGCATCAGTGTCCTGACCTGTTTTGTGTACCAAGGGTGATCACCTCATACTTTTATTAATGTATTTGGTATAAAACTCTCAATTACTGTCGATTCCATTTCTTTGAATTTGAGACACATCTGGTCTACTTCTACTTTTAGTGTTAGAAATGAGTGGAATCTTTTAAAAATCAATGTATTTTATTTGTATCTGATTTCCTGAACAAATATACTTTTCGTTTATTTTTATGTGTTCACTAATACCTGTATCCGTTTTGATGCTCTACTACTTAAAGAGTCTAACCTCCGACAGGGAGCACCCGCCGTGCACTCCGCAGCAAGGCGCCTTAGAACGCTTGACCACTCCTGCATGGCCATGAAACTTTCTTTTTATTTTCAAACATCTCATTTTGCGATCAAGCCGTGCGGGCATGTCGGCACTGAGCGTCCATTCCATTCAGAGGTGCGTGTCCTTCCTCGGGCTTGAGAATGTATGTTATCCATAGTGTAATTCAAGTAAAGTCTGGATAAAAATGACATCAGCAGGCTCGATCCATTAGATGTACAAACATTTGGACATTTACAAGAAACGATACTTCTTACCATACTTTTTCACTTGTCCATGCGCTATCGATAAAAGTCCACTGTATTAGAGTCTCACAATATAATCTGGACCTCATGGCTGCACTAAAATTTTACATATACTGGAAACAAAATCTAGCACTTTGGCGACCCTGCCAGGATGCATAACAATAGTATTGCTCGTTCCCTAGCTTCATGGAAGGAAATGAAAGAAAATCTGGCTGTAACACAGAAATATTACAAAAATTTATAGTTGTTAAAAGTAGAATGTACTGAAACATACCACAGTAACTATACATAACGGCTGTTCGCACGTACAAAACACGCACGTGGTGAATGCAAAAATCCTCCCTCAGTGCGGTAAACTGGGACTGGATGCGGTATTTATCGTCGACCGAAGCTGCCTTCGCAAACCTCCCCCCCTCCCCCCCCCCCCCTCACCACCCCACCGACAAGTACGCCCTCAGTGGCAGTCGATTCCAAAAATACTGCCCGCTCTCGCGGATGCAGCGGAAGCCATTCCGCCGCAATATTCGGCGCCGGACGTAAATCGCGACTGATGGAAGGGGCGCGTGTTTTTCTAATCACGCGGGGATGAAAAACAGCCCCGACATTAATCGCGGAGGTGCGCGGCTGGGGGCGGTTCGCCGTACCAGACTGCGGGATGTGGATGCGTGTGTGTGTAGGTGTGGGGCGCTGAGAAACTGCGACTCCGCAGCTGCAGTAAAAAGAGGAGAGGGGAGAAGCTGGCCGCGCGCAGTTGGGAAGTGCTGCCGAATTCTTAAGCAGCCCGCAACTGCGGGGCCTGGGAAACGACCAGATGCCGCCCACGGGCACCCACCCCTCTGGCGGTGCTCGGAGGAACAATCCAGTTCTCAGCGCCAGGCTCCTCTTAAGTAAACGTGATAGTTCGACGATCGCTGTGTGCCTTGCATAACGAACAACCGCTCTACATCTAGCAGGTGAATTTTCAATGTAACTTTTCAAATGTTTGTGAACTCAAGGGGCCAAACTGATGAAGTCATCGATCCGTAGACTGACATACTACTTGAACTAATTTATGCCAAGGACAATACACACAGCCTACCCGAACGCGGACTTCGACCCCCGACGGGAGCGACAGTGCATTCCGAGACATGATGTTACAGACCGTGCGACCAATGTGATTATTTCCAGCTTTTACAAAACCCACTAACTGGTCGAAGAGAGTGTAAAAAACGAAAATAATAAAAACTAGATCTCATTATGACCTGGAAATTACGGTTTCCATACTAGAGACTATATTTATTCACGGACATCATTATTATTATTATTTTAGAGACTGTGGTCTAATTCGCATCCTACAGGGAGCGAAAATACAATTTTTTTTTTTTTAGCGAAGACTAAAATGTTTAAATGTTTGTATAGCTTATGGGACTTAACTACGGGGTTATCAGTCCCTAAACTTACTAACTACTTACGAACTAGCTAACACTAAGGACGGCACAAATATCCATGCCCGAGAGGGAATTCGAACCCTCGACCGTAGTGGCCGTGCAGACCGTGACTGGAGCGCCTCAGACCGAAGACTCAATTACGAGTCGTATGAATAAGCCAGAACAATAACATTAATAACAACTTAAATTTCAGCTTGGTGGTTGTGATGTAAAATATTTATTTACAAATCTTGCAAATGGATGATTTCGTTCATTGGAAGATTGTTTGTGTTGTCCTTAGGTTAGTTTACCTTGGTTTTAGTAGTTTGTAAGCTACGGACTAATAACGCAGCAGCTGAGTCCGATAGATTGACAAACATTTCAACAATAAATGTGAAAATGCGACTCAGTGATTTGCAAATGCTGTTGCTGGTCCATATTCATTTTAATAATTGGTGACTGAGTCAAATGTTCAAATGTTTGTATAGCTTATGGGACTTAACTACGGGGTCATCAGTCCCTGAATTTACAAACTACTTATGAACTAACTAATACTAAGGACGTCACAAATATCCATGCCCGAGGGGGAATTCGAACACCCAACCGTAGTAGCCGTGCAGACCGTGACTGGAGCGCCTCAGTCCCCTCGGCCACCGCGGCCGGCAATTGGTAACTGGTCGGGGGTTCGAATCCCCCCTCGGGCATGGATATTTGTGCCGTCCTATTTCGTAAGTAGTTCATAAGTAGTTTGTAAGTTTAGGGACTGATGACCCCGTTGTTAAGTCCCATGGACTATACAAACATTTGAACATTTTTAATTGGTAACTGAAAATTCCTTATCGACTTGCTGCAGGAAATGAAACTGTGTCACAGCTAATCCTGTGTTGTCAGTGGTGCATCGGATGGATATATCTTTTGAAGGGTACTCGAACGAAGCCAAGATTTTTTTTTCTTTTTTTAATGCCGTACCATCGATCTCTGTTAAAAGATATCAGAGCGGCATTTCACAAGAGGCACAGCGAGAGCTGTTGAATTAAACAGCCCTCGTCCGTGGAGCACCGCCAGGTGATTAAATCAGATCGAAGAGTCGGCCGTTTGACGACTTCTTATCTGCCAATTACCGTCCGATTACTTGTTGTACGCCGGCGCATTAAAATGTATGGCGTCGCGCGGCCCCGCCCGCCGCCGCACAAAAGGCCCCCAGCCGCTCGCGGGGTGCCGGGCCACTTAATTAGCCCCCAGCGTCAGGGCTGCCAACCAAAAAGCGAGCGGGCGCAGAAGGGTCCCCGCGTTATTGGCGCGTCGCTCCGGGGGGAGCAACGTGACGGCGCCATAAATTTTGCTGTCCGCACTGGCCGAGATATATTTATGCTGGTAACTTGGCGGCAGAGGCAAGAAGTGCAGAGTGCTTTGTGGATGGGAAGGGGGGGACGGAGGGACGGGAAATGGAAAAGTGCCCCGGCGGCGGAGAAGTCGCTGAATCACGTGGGGCAGCTAGGCCCCGGAAATGTCGCAGATGGACGGCGAACGCCGCATCGCCGCTGACGATGACATCCAAGGCTCGTTTTTCTTCTCGTCCATTACGGCGGGTACATCGCACTATGCAAATGCGCGTGTAGTTTGGCCAAAAACAGTGGGCACCGACAAGTCTTGCAAACTTACGTATTGCTTTAACCCATCCTTCGCCTCTCAATGATGTGAGGGGTCACTAGAAACGACAGGTTTTGTATCCCATCCTCGTCGCCACTTTTGTGTCCCAGCCTCACGTGCATCACTTCGACAACACTCTCTCACGTACATCGCAATAATACAAAACGAGATGCACTTCTCTGAACTTTCTCTGTATGTTCTGTCAGTCCCACTTGGTGTGGATTCCACAATGCGCAGCAGTAGTCCAAAATAGGCCGCACAAGTGTACTGTACGCAGTTTCATTAGTAGAACTGTTGCATTTTGTAAGTCTTCTGCCAATGAAACGTAGCCTTTTGTTTGCCTTCCCTACTATATTTTGTGTGTGTTCTTTCCAATTTAAGTTGTTCGTAATTTTTATTCCTATGTATTTTTCTAAAATATACGGCCTGTAAATTTGACTGGTTCACCGTGTAAACGAAGGATATCCGATTTGTTGCAGTGGTCATGCGGACGAATTCACTTTTTCATTGGCAATTTTAGCTCCATACAGAAATTTAAATCATTTTGCAGTTGCTTTTCATCTGCATGTGTCTTTACTCACCGCTAACTGACATCATCCGCGAACAGTCTGAGAGAGCTACTCTGATTGTCTTCTAAATCGTTTATAAAAATAAAGAACAGCAGAGCCCTGTAACACTTCCCTGGGGAACGTCAGATATCACTGTTTTACCCAATGACTTTGCGGCAATTAGTACGCACTGTGTTCTTTCTGACAGGAAATCACGAATCCAATCGCACAACTGTGGCCCCCCAGGGGGCCCACAGTTCTTTTGTGGGTACGTGTGTGGCGCGCACGGGGCCCCGAGCCGGAGCAGCCTCTCTTCTGCCCCAGGCTGCTTCACTTTCCCTCCCGGTTTATGCCTTCGACCGGAGACGGGCGTATTTCGCAAGTTAAGGTGGTTTCTTGTTGTCGTTTCTCTTATTGCTTGGTTCCTTCCTTTCTTACCCTTTGTTTCTGTCTTTCCTTCCTTGTACTCTCCTAGCCTTCTTCTCCTCCTCATTAGTCTCCGCCTCGGCGTTTGAGACACTTCTTTCCTTCTTTCTCTTCACTTCCTCTATTCTTCTTCTTTCCTCCCTTTGCGTGTCTGAAGGCCGACCCACGCATTATCATGCGTAGCAGGTGACGGGGTAACGCGTAATTCCCCGCCGCGGGTAGACAAGTAGTACAAGTAGTACATACCCCCTGGTAAAGGCCAGGCCCGTCGTAGGTGTCGGTGGCCGAGTAGAAAGAGACCGACACAGGAATAAAGGATGCACGCGTGTGCAGGTACGGAGGTGACCAGCCGGTGGGACAGCAGAAACTAGAACACTAGGCAAAATTAGAACAAGATATATATTTCGTGGAGTCTTGGTAATACTTAACTTTTACATTGTTCTTGACTGCAGAATGCTGATACATAGTTTAGATAGAGGCCTGCCTACTGATGATTCCTAGTGCCTATCCGTTAGCCAAGTCTTAACTGGTGCCTATCTGATTCCCAGGTGTTAACTGGTTCCTGTCTCAGTCCCAAAGTGAACGATGTCGTTCAGTGGTGGCCACTAGCGGAGTAGCAGCAGAGGGCGCTCGTGGCTGACGTCGTAAGAACGCCGCGCCGTGCGTGCATGGCGGAGCGCGGCGTAAGTAGGTGGCGCGCACTTCATACTGGTGCGACACCACAACAGGTGATTCGGATTCCACGTTAAGCTATAGGTCCCCTTTCCCCGGTTGGATAAGTGGGTAGGCTATGGACACGCAAGTCGCCGAAGTGGCGTCCAATTGAAAGACTTGCACCAGACCAATGAGTCACACAAAATTATTATTACAATAAACCTGTCTTCTTGACGTGAAGATGTCTATGGCTTGAGGTCAGAAAAATAGTGAGCGACCGAAAATTGTGAAGGAATTGTAGTGTGGTGGGACGGGTACTGGCGATGATACAACTGCCATTCGAGTCCATACTTGTTAACAAAACTTACAACTGAACACCATTTCAAAATAAAAATGTGTGAATTAGGAATCATTTTGTTGTTAGATAGCTGTTCAAACGATGTTTTCTGTTACCTAGCAACATTAACAGTAAATTTGGCCGTGAAAGTTAATAACCTTGATCCGAAGTTCCCGCATCAACAACACGATTAGAAACAATAATCATAAAAAATAAAACCCTTCACTCTACTCTTCAATGAAATAAAATAATATGTAAGGTTCTTGTACGAGCTGGGCAGGATAACTACGTTTTATTCTTGAGGTCTGAAACGCTCTCCAATCTCCGTGTTTGTTTACAAATAAATTTGCTTTTTAGGTATGATCCGCCTTCAGCAAACACAATTTCTTTTAGTTTCTCCCAAACATGTTTAGCTAGCGTTGCAGCATCATCAGTGGGATATTCATTTTCTACTGTCTCTCAAATGAACAATGAGATGATTGTTACTTTTTGTACATTAATTGTAGAAACTAAAGATAATTGTGAAACTAATATAAATCGTTTCTTATTTTTATTGGTGTACTAGGCCTACCTTAGTACCACATGTAGTTGTGTTTGTGGTTCTTTAAAACATCACTGTCTATTTTTGACAGTTTGTCATCTGCAGTTAGTCAAAAATAAACTGTGATGTTTTGTGAGATAAAGAACCACAAACCCAACTACATGTGGTACTAAGGTAGGCCTAGTATACCTATAAAAAAGAAAACGATTTACATTAGTTTCACAATTATCTGTAGTTTCTACACTTAATGTACAAAAAGTAACAATCATTTCATTGTTCATTTGACAGACAGTATAAAATAAATATCCCACTGATGCTGCTGCAACGCCAGCGAGACATGTTTGGGAGAAACAAAAAACAATTGTTTGCTCAAGGCACACAACACCTAAAAAGCAAATTTAAGTTTTAACCGGTACACTCTCAAAAATCAATCACAGGCAACGTCAATGCATATCGATCTTTTTGAACTCTCTCATCGAAGTTCACTGCCTTCTAAACTTGAAGTTTTGTATTAACAGTTAACATACTTGCCACATCTGAAGCTAAGTCAATGTTGAATTCCATAAACCATTCAATTATACACTTGACGGAGTGCAATACTAATAAATCAAAATCATATTCTTCCAATAATAATACACACATTAAATAAACGTTCTAATAAGTTCGGAATGACTTTCAATACACTACATTTACATTTATTACCGTCTGATGTATATGATACAAGTCAGCTAGAGCAATGCTCATATAAAACGTTAGTTCGGAACGGCAGACAAGAATGAATTGACATTTTATTTCTTCCTTGCAAACTATCGACACGCGGTAATAGAGAAGGCGCAGCCGGATTCGTAGCCCTATAGCCGTCGGTTGTTTATCGATAGTGATCAAATACAGGCATGTCGACTGCGGCGACAACGACGCTGCCCTTCTTCATTGCGGCACCTCGATCGTACCTGAAACAGAAAGAAAACAAACAAAACAAAACAAAACATTTTAAATATTACATCGTGGCATTACAAATGCATAGTATTTACACAAAACAATTAAATCGTCTTATTATTCTATCTTGCAAAACAAGGCAGATGTAGGAAAGTGGGACTCTTAATTGTTTGTCCCACTACAGTAGTCATCGATCACGTCATCAGTCACGTGAAGTCACCTATCTCATTGCAGTGCTTAGAACCAAAGACACGTCATCGTTGGGAACACGTTAGTCCAAGCATTCTTTGACGTAATGTTAAAATTGCAAAAATTATTACCTGAAATAAAAAATATGGCGTATAGGAAATTAGATTTCAAATAAAATTCGCAAAGTTGCAGAAACGCTTTTATTTATTTATTTATTTTTTTAATAAATAAAAAACTTGAAGTTTGTTGGGAAGATGTTAAATTAGAAAGTTATAGGCCGACAAGTTGTCTATTGATTGGTTTTTTGTACGTATCGATTTCTGTGTAACTTTTCGAGATTATCGAAAAAATACTTACCAACTTAAAAAAAAAGAAAAAAAAAGAAAAAAAAAGTGTTCACGTTCCCAGACTTATTATTTGCAACAAGTATGACATGAAATGATTCAAAAATGTACATTTTAGAAAAAATTAAAATATTCAGTATTTTTCCAGAAAATGGCCTCTTAGAAAATTGACAAGAGTTGCTTCAGGGATCGACCCAGAGTAACGGTGTTTGGATTGTTTGCTTCTTGAAGTGTTGTAATTTCATGCTATTAAATAATTTTTTAGATTTTGTTAATTATAAGTATCAAAGAATGACTTAGGAAACTTGTAACTTTTTGGGCCTGTTTTCTTCAACTGAGTATTTGTATTTGTATGTTATGCAAGGGACTGTTAAAGATATGTATTTCCGACATTTTGCCTGAGATTTTAAAGTAAACAATGTTGCTCTACGATCTCCTGGAGCCGAGATAAATATTTTTCTTAGAAAAATTCGTCATCTCGGACCGAGTTTCATGCAATAGAAACCCTATTTGACATTTAATTTCCTATACTTTTTTTTTTTGTTCTCAGGTAATAATTTTTGTATCCACTTCTCCCTAATACTTGGACTACGTCTCTCGACTTCATAGCCCAAGTCGTCGTTGCATCCACCACAACTCTCATCGTGTACGTTCAGCACTCAAAGTCTTAGAGCAGGCCGTGAGTCCTAATTGATCAGTTTTCTAATGTGCAGGGTGTTCATTTTAAGTGAAGATGTTCAGATATCACGGAAACTACAAGTCCCATAAAGCAATGTAGACCCGCAGGAATGGCCGTGCGCTCTAAGGCGCCTTGCTGGGGAGTGCGCGGTTACTGACCTCAGAGGTTCGAGACCTCCCTTGGGCATGAATTTGTGTGTGTTGTCCTTAGGTTGTTTTAACTTAGTTTACGTAGTATGCAAGCCTATGGACTGTTGACCTCAGCAGTCTGGTTCCATAGCATTACAAGCATTTGAAAATTTTGTAAGAAAAGTGCACAATGCGGGACAGAAATTTATCCGGCCCGAATAATTTTAAGTCCAACAACAGAGCAATGCGCATGCCCTAGTTCCGAAGTTCGATTGTTTCCAACTCCAGCGGTCTTCGGAGCTACATCTTGGTGTCCACATCGTCAAACAAAAGCAATACAATAGGATACAGTATATGTAGAGATTCATAGCAGCTTAACTGACGTATGATTTATTTTGGAAAATAAAACGTAGAAGCGGTTTAGGTATGAGAACTCCATTTGGGTAGATTTACTACAACAAACCGCTGCTTACACATGTTTCGTTGGCTGAGTGGATGGGCCGATTGATGGATTACGAACAAAACGGCCGGGAGAGTTCGAGTACCACTGGAGTCAATTTTTCTTTTAGACCTATGCAAGTAATATTTTGTAACATTATTTCGCTACGAATATTGTAAATACTGGCTTTTCTTTTTTAACTTTCCTTTCATTCCATTCAGTGAAACGAACGCAAAGTAGGGTTCGTAGTGATTTGATTGAAATGTTTTACTTAGTGATTGTATGTTTGCAAGAATTATTCAATTTACTTTCTCATTTTTTTTTTTTTCGTATGAGACCAAGTCAAAACAAAGTGTGGCAACGTTTAGCAAAGTTAAGTTTGAATCGTAACAAAAGTGTGAATACGCCGGAACTTTGTAACACATTTAAGAAGCAGTACCAATTTTACTCGAGTTTTTACTGAGATGTGTGGTAACAGCCGAAATATACTTTAAAAATGCTTATTGCCAACCATAAGCTGTTTATTATATTTATAACTTGACATTTCACGTATCTTTAATTGATTGACGAGGATAAGATGACACACAATGTACCAAAGTAATCAAGTCTGTTTAATTTACTTTCCTGATGATGGTTCATAACCGAAACCGATAAAGGTATAAATATAATAAACAGCCGATGGTTGGTAATATGCATTTTTAAAACAAATTTTACTTTCCAGAATGAAACTTCACTCTGCAGCGGAGTGTGCGCTGATATGAAACTTCCTGGCAGATTAAAATTGTGTGCCGAAACCGGGACTCGAACCTGGGACCTTTGCTTTTCGCGGGCAAGCGCACTACCGACTGTGCTATCCCGACACGACTCACGATGCCGCCTCACAACTTTACTTCCGCCAGTACCTCGTGACACTTTCTCCCCGTAACGTGATAAAACAAAACGAGCTGCCCTTCTCTGTACCTTCTCAATGTCTTCCGTCAGTCCCACCTGGTGAGAGTCCTACAAGGCGCAACAGTACTCCAGGAGAGGACGCACAAGTGTGATGAAGGCTGTCTCTTTGATGGAGTTGGTGCATCTTCGAAGCGTTCTGCCAATGAAACGTAACCTTTGGTTCGCCTCCCCAACGATATTTTCTATGTGTTCTCTCTAGTCTAAGTTGTTCGTAATTATAACTCCTAGGTATTTGGTAGAATTAGAATTTACGACCTTAAGGTTTGACTGATTTATCGCGTAATTGAAGTTCAGCGGATTTCTTTTAGTGGTCATGTGTATTACTTCACCCTTTTCTTTATTTAGTGTCAATTTCCAATTTTCGCACTATAGGAAGTTGTTGTTGACAGCACATGTTTATTAGTTTGATCTGGACAAGTGATTAGTATATCAGTAACCTCTGTCCAGTATGAGTCGTGGTGCCTAGTAAGCTCATGGGCTCATGGGTAACTTCTTCCACGCGTGATGGCGTCGACATATGTAAAGTGCGAATGGCATCTTATGCTATAGTAAGAATTGGGTAATTGTATCAGTTATAGTGTGTTCAATACCGATGGAAGCTGTAACCAAAAACTAAAATTGTGCCTCTTTCACGTCCCTGTTAGTAACTCGACGATTGTTTTAGTGGTGAGACGAATTCTAACCTGAAATTTCCAGTGTCAGTTTTCAAGACAAGTGTGTTCAACAGAATAATCGACAGACACCGTCTTTTAACCATATTATTACAGGACGCGTACACAAGCTTTTGTATTTACCTTTGAAAATTTAGTCTTCCCACAAATTCCAGAATAGAAAATATATTATCAACCATAGAAAAAAAGATGATACAACGAGAAAGAAACAAAATGCTTTTGGTAGTTGGTACTACCGTATGTAAAAGTGAAAGTTTTATAACGTCTCATATACAAATATTTTGCTCGCAATCACTGGCATTATTTCGAATTGAAAAGTAAGAAAGAAGGCCGGCCGCGGTGACCGAGGGGACTGCGGCGCGCCACTCACGGTCTGCACGGCCACTACGGTCGGGGGTTCGAATCCCCCCTCGGGCATGGATATTTGTGCCGTCCTAGTTTGTAAGTAGTTCATAAGTAGTTTGTAAGTTTAGGGACTGATGGCCCCGTAGTTAAGTCCCATAAGCTTAACAAACATTTGAACATTTTATCATATGGTGAAATACTCATACTCCATAACACGCGAGAAAAGCAAAATGTGTTCTTAGGATAATATGTATTATTGCGTTTGAAATTATCGAATCGTACACTGTGGTGAAACCGAGAAAAAGGATTCAAACCGTTCGAGATGTGGTGCTGTAGAAGTATGTTCAAAATTGGATGTGAAGATAACAGAAGTGATGAAGACGTTCCCTGCAGACTCTATGAAGTGAAGGAACACACGGAAAACAATGACAACAGAAAGGGCGGGATGAAAATAGCAGTGTTAAAAACCGAGGATTGATGTACACGGTACCAGACAGAACTGTGTGACGTCAAGTCTGTGGGGGAAGACGAATATTCCAATACCTCGAGAAAAAAATTGGAGACTTTGCGTAGTAGTGCTGCTGTAAGGTGAAGAGGTTGGTTCAGTTGAGGAAGCGGACGGTATCTATGCAGTCGGGACACAAAGTAAAAAAAGAAAAAAAAAATTAAATGTGTCAATACGAGATTTTCACAAATTACTTTAGGTGCAAAACTTCTGTTTAAGTAATTATAAATCTAGCAAAGGTAAAACAAAGGTAATGGAATGTAGTGCAAAAAAATCATGGGATGCCGAAGGAATTAGATAATGATACTATAAAAGTAGTGTATGAGTTTTGTTATTTGGGTAGTAAAATAACTTCTGATGGCAGAAGTAAAGAAAATAGAAAATTCCGAATGGCTTTGGGAAGGAAATCGTTTTTTGTAGAAGCACAATTTGTTGACATCCAATATAAATTTAAAGGTTTGGAAGTCCTTTCTAATAGTATTTTCTTGAGTGTAACATTGTATAGGAGTGAAACGTGGACGGTAAGAAGTAAATGTCGTAGAGGGAGACCGAGCGACGAATAAATAAGCAAGTTGACATGGATGTGGGTTGTCCTTCTTATTCCGATATGAAGATGCTTGCGAAGGTTGAGGGTGGTGTGAACAGCTGCATCAAACCAGTCTGCGGACAAAACAACAACAAATCTAACAGTATTAAAATACGTAATGTGTGGAATAAAAAAGGACACGGACGAATAAAGCGTGTCATAACAAAAAAGTATATAGTTTCACATTCAGTTTTGTGCGGGAAGAAAGTATAGTTTTTACATCTTTTTATTTATTTTATTTTATTGCTGGGTGTCGAAAGATAAGTTTCATTGACAAACTATGGAACATTTATAGCTAATCATTAGTATTAAACACTCAAAAGTGTTGATTTCTTACATGAAAAGTATTACCAAGAAACAAGCGATTAATGGGTATGTGAAAGCAGCTGTAATCAAACCTGAAACGCGGAAGCTCTTGAATGATATGATAAGGAAAGTAATTACGCTGTAATGTAAACCAAAGATAATATCTATACAAAACAGTGGCATCAAGTAGTGAGTTAAAGTGCTTCTTTACTCAGTAGGTCGCATCGATTACAACTCATTGCGTCTAAAAAGTAGCACAGAGGTCGTGCAAAAATTCTAATTGAACTGTCAGTGACAGGGTAACAGGAACATGAAGTTTTTAATTACTTTGCCTCCTTTGACGAACTGTAGCTACATTAACGGACATGTGAATCCAGGGGTACAAGTTAGAAATCGGTGCTGTCAGTTCCACTATAAATATTTTGTGCACTTGACGTGTTTCGCGAAATAACTAGAAATCGCTGTTCAATGGTGGTTGCTGTAATGTTTCTATATGCTCATACTGATATACGTGGTAAAATTTATTTTGTCACTTACGGCATTAAGAAAGTAGAGCGGAGGAGGAAAAGAAAGAAAGAAATACTTCACGGGATGGATATGAAATGGAGACAGATCTATTTTATAGTTCAGTCAGAATGAAGAAGTTACCTGTTCTGCAACGAGAGGTATGCACGAAATTAAAACTCAGTATTTTATTTTAGGGGAAACATTTTGAAACTTTCCTTGAATTAATAGGCCGAGCGAGGTGGCGCAGTGGTAACACACTGGGCTCGCATTCGGGAGGATGGTGGTTCAAAAAAAAAAAAAAAAAAAAAAAAATGTTCAAATGTTTGTTAAGCTTATGGGACTTAACTACGGGGTTATCAGTCCCTAAACTTACAAATTACTTATCAACTAGCTTATACTAAAGACGGCACAAATATCCATGCCCGAGGGGGGATTCGAACCCCCGACCGTAGTGACCGTGCAGACCGTGACTGGAGCGCCTCAGTCTCCTCGGCCACCGCGGCCGGCGATGGTGGTTCAAATCCACCTCCGGCCATCCAGATTTAAGTTTTCCGTGAGTTTCCTAAATTACTCCAGCCAAATGCCGGGATGGTTCCTTTCAAAGGGCACGGCCGATTTCCTTTCCCATCCTTAACCAAACAACCCGAGCGTAAGCTCCGCCTCTAATGACCACGCTGTTGACGGGGCTTTAAACAATAATCTTCCTTCCTCTTGAGTTAATAGAGTGAGGTAAACGGAAATCATGTGATATAATTATTTATGGCTCTCTCAGAACTGTTCTTTTCATCGCACCAAAACAGGAGCATCGCATCGAAATAAACCTTTATTATACCGACACAGGTGACAATCAACTCATCTCAAAATCAAGATTATTAAACAAATATTCAAGTATAACTCTCGTGAGACGTAAAAACGTCCATCCATGCATCAACACGAGGTAAGAAATGATCGCTCGTGGGAAACTATGCTTATACTTTTACTACCTAGCGAACCATGGATGAAGGGCAACAGACAGATTGCTCATTCTTTGATATGCGAAAACCGTTTGAAACGGTGTCGCACTGCCGAAGCCTAACGAAGCATTTGTAATACGTTCCAGATAGGTGATTCATTTCTGCGGCTTTGCTCCAGTTATTGAATCAACTTTTTTCTGTATATATATTTGAGAATGGTGCCGTATTGCATTAAAACTAGGCACGCGGAGTAAAAAATTTGATTATTAGTCACTGTGCCTTGACAACTATATGCGGTACGAAATAGGATAATTATTGTTATTATTATGAGATTTGGAGATTTTAACGCGTGATGAACAAATAACATCAGAGATATGAAAATACATATTATCTTTTAGCAGTTTGAATGTATGCCTACACACACGGTTAGGTATTGCCTGAATTTTCTTCGTCTCGTTATATAGGCAAGATATAAAATTTCAGTTTTCGTGTTCACTTATTAATACCTTGATTTTGTTTGTTCTGAGATTCATATTTATTTATGTGTCAGCCTATGTAAACTAGATTTTTCAGTATTCCGAATTGCATTTGTGTTAAATGTAGTAAACGTTTCAGTAGTCTTTATTACGGTACGTAAATTGTGTAAAGCAAGCTCAGTTAATTCTTGCACCGTTTTACTCCTAACCCAGTATCGTGCAAAAATACTGAGAAAAATAATTAATGGAAGAATAGTTCGACAATTCTGATTTCTGAGCCATTAAGTCATGATATAAATTTAATTCATTATTACAGTGACTTTGAAATCGCTTGTCTATAGCAGCATTCGCAACAGTATAATTTACTGAGATAGGAAACAGCCCCACAAGTTGATTTGACATAATTACACTTTATCTAGATATCAACACCATCTATGGGTGTCTTCATTCAGAAGTATGAAATCATGACATAAGAATTTAAAGCTTAGAGCATATCATGCTCATGTCGTACAAAATGATATTGTGAGCCTACATTATCTTTTATATGGCTGAGACAGCCTACAACAAAGAAAGAATGACATAGTAGGTGCTGATAGACAGAGACGGCAGATGGTACAGTATCAATCTCGTGGGAAATTCCGCCAAAATTGTATAATTTGATTGCCTAACAGACACCTATAGCACCAAACTTTCTTATATCATTTATTAATTTTTAAGAAACTACAATTCTATTAATGATATTAACCTTCCAATAACAAGCTATCTTACAGTTATTTGCAACGTTTATTTCCTTAAAATATAAGCTGACAAAAGACACAGGAAGCGGTCTAGAAAAGTCGCGAACGCGAGGTGATTCATCTCGCACAGTTAGACGTGGGCTGGCAGTAGAACGTCGCGATAGGATGGAGTCGACTACGGACAGTACAACACTGCAGTAGCTTACTGTAGATTCGCGGCAGTCGTACGATTTAGAAATGTGTGCAGATCGTTTAAAGCAGGACACAACTGTATACGATCGTGTATCAGTCTAGTAAGAAGTTTTATTGCATGGCGTCTAAAGTTTTTTGTGTTATGTTAGGTAATTTCCTGCTTTTTCCGTGACTGCGCGTGTTATAATCTCTTTTATATGGTTCAGACAGCCTACAATAAAGAAAGAACGACATAGTAGGTGCAGATAGACATAGACGGTAGATGGTTCTTGACTTTACTAGCACATTTTGTTCCTGCTGTTACAAATAATATGCTGAATAATAAAATTACATTTGGGAAAACTTAGATTTGTGGTTAACCCTCGTTATGCAAGACACCTTGTTTTCTTTTCATGCCCAAACATGTTTCGACTCTTATTGTGCCATCTTCCGTGGGTTTTTTACTTTTATTTTCTAGAATACAAGTTACAGAATTTGGTCATACAGTGATTTGGACGAGTTATTTGATTTGACAACTTTGTTAGATAAATCTAATACCGCAAGCAGGAGCTGCATCACCAGAAGGGGAAGACTTACTTACATATTTGCTGTTTTGAGTGTACCATGTTTACAAATGAATATACGTCATTTGCGACGCGGCGGAGTAGTCGTGCGCACTGAGGCACCCTGCTACGGTGCGCGCGGCTGATCCACGTCAGAGGTTCGAGTCCTCCCTCGGTGGATGTTGGTGTTGTTCTTGGGAATAGTTTGTTTGTAAGTTTAGGGACTGAAACCACTGATGATAGGTTCCATAACTTTACAAACATTTTTTGACATTTTCCGTGGCCTTTCAACGCTAGATAGCGCAGTCGTCTAACATATAAAGCAGAGTGTCCTTATGTTTGTATGTGTTGCATACAAATCTACATTTTTGTTCCAATCTTTATGAAATTTTGTACACGTAGGCTTCAATCCACGAGGACAGTCGCCGTAAGTGTAAGAATCACATACGATATATAGTTTACGTCATAAACAATGCGAGGCGCGAAAAACTGCTGCATTTTGCGATAATGCTGATCATTTTCTCCTAAACCAATGGACGGATTTCAACCAAATTTGGTACACACATTCCTTACCGTAACAATTGGTGCATGGTTAAGAATCACATACGGCACATGGTTCAAAAGATATTACATCATAACCAATAGAAATCGCAAAAAATGCCATATAATGCGGCGAGACTATCGATATACACTGTATGAGTGAGAATGACAGTACTTAGCGACTTGCAACAAACTTTAAACATAATTTCAAATCTTTATTAAACTTTTTCTCGCTGGCAACCACAGTAAAATGATAAAAGGAAGAAAGTTTCTCGCTTACTACTTTTCCGCTGTTATGGAGTAAAACTTCGGCATTCGGTATGACGTTACAATTTATAATTTCTACACTACATATTGTAGCCGTAGGAAATTTTACAGACAGTATACACACATATACGTGAATGTACCTTCTAAATTGTATCACAATACGACACATATTTAATGAAATATGGGCCCGTAAACAGTAACGTTCACGGAAAACCGCCCCATCACGCACCAAGTTTTAATCTATTACTTCTTTACTACTAATAGTATTCCCGAGAGATTTTACAGACATACAGAACTGATACAAGTGAATGTATACCTGAAAATGGAAGGAATAAATAAATAAATACCCGGACAAAGCCGGGCTCACAGCTAGTATTTATATAAAATAGGAATTGTTCTACGCATGAAATAGTGGAATTTGAAGCATGCAAAAAATCTAAAAATCGAGTTTTAGAGTCTCTTTGCTTTCCATCTCCACTACTAACATCTTTCATATCATTAATCTACCACCCCGCTTCAATGTTTTACAAATATTCATCTACTACGGAATAACTTTTCCCTCTTTTCTCGCCATAAAAATCTAATATTGATAATGAAATCTATTATCAATCTGGCCACTACCCACCCCCTCACAGCTTTACCAATTTTTCAAATTAGCTTCCCCTAGTTGCGAATTATACAGGGTGTTACAAACAGGTACGGCCAAACATTCAGGAAACATTCCTCACACACAAAGAAAGAAAATATGTGTACACATTAAGTGGAAACGCTTAATTTCCACGTTAGAGCTCAATTTATTACTTCTCTTCAAATCACATTAATCATGGAATGGAAACACACAGCAACAGAACGTACCAGCGTGACTTCAAACACTTTGTTACAGAAAATGTTCAAAATGTCCTCCGTTAACGAAGATACATGCATCTACCCTCCGTCGCATGTAATCCCTGATGTGCTGATGCCGCCCTGGAGAATGCCGTATTGTATCACAGCCGTCCAAAATACGAGCACTAAAAGTCTCTACATTTGGTACCGGGGTTGCGTAGACAAGAGCTTTCAAATGCCCTCATAAATGAAAGTCAAGAGGATTGAGGTCAGGAGAGTGTGGAGGCCATGGGATTGGTCCGCATTTACCAATCCATGAGTCACCGAATCTGTTGTTGAGAAGCGTACGAACACGTCGACTGAAATGTGCAGGAGCTCCATCGTGCATGAACCACATGTTGTGTCGTACTTGTAAAGACTCATGTTCTAGCAGCGCAAGTAGAGCATCCCGTATGAAATCATAATAACGTGTGCCGGCCGCGGTGGCCGAGGGGACAGAGGCGCTCCAGTCACGGTCTGCACGGCCACTACGGTCGGGGGTTCGAATCCCCCCTCAGGCATGGATATTTGTGCCGTCCTTAGTATTAGTTAGTTCATACGTAGTTTGTAAGTTTCGGGTCTGATGGCCCTGTAGTTAAGTCCCATAAGCTATACAAAGACTTGAACATAATAACGTGCTCCAGTGAGTGTAGGTGGAAGAACATGAAGCCCAATCAAGACATCACCAACAATTCCTGCCCAAACGTTCACAGAAAAGCTGTGTTGATGAGGTGATTGCACAATTGTGTGCGGATTCTCGTCAGCCCACACATATTGATTGTGAAAATTTACAATTTGATCACGTTGGAATGATGCCTCATCCGTAAATACTAAAATGAGCTCTAACATGGAAATTAAGCGTTTCCGGACACATGTCCACATAACATACTTTTTTTCTTTGTGTGTGAGGAATGTTTCCTGAAAGTTTAGCCGTACCTTTTTGTAACACCCAGACGTAAAATTCAATATTGATCATAGAAACCGGTGTGAGTTTACTCAATTTTGACGTACCTTCCAGCATTTCGCCCAGAGACAAACGTGTCTGTGGAAATTAAGGAGTAAACGCGAGTGTGGTGGCGAGGTGCGGCTTCTCCTAGACTGCTGCCGGGTGGCAGACGTGTGTAATTTCGAGGCGCCGCACTTCGCCGGTGTTTCGGCGTCTGCCATTAAACCACACCTCGGCTTTACGGCTTCCGACGGCACGGGGCGATGTTTAAGCAAACGCCGCGGCAGCCTCAGAGGACGCGCAATCTAGCGGGAAACGGCCGGCCCAGTACTAAATCAAATAACGTCGCCGCGCCCGAGGATGCGACGCGGCGCCGCGCAGAAACGTCCCGCCCTCTGACTCACCTGCTGATCCTCTTATACTTCCAGTTTAAAGCCACAGCCCGAGGTTGGCAGCGGCAGTAAGGCCGCTATTGCAGGATCATATTTCTTTGTCAAACTTGATACGTCAAATGTTTACGTCTAATAAACATGGTAGTGTAATCGGGAGCTTTGACGTATCTCGTCTTTCTACATCTACATGGGATACTCTGCAAGTCACATTTAAGTGCATGGCATAGGGTTCATCGAACCACCGTTATACTCTTTTATCTCCCATTCCGATCTCAAATAGCGCGCGGGAAGAGAGAACACATGATTCTTTGTCACAGTTGAGATGCCAAATGTTTACGTCAAATAAACTTGATAGTGTAATCGAGAACTTTGACGTATCTCGTTTTTCTACATCTACATAGGATACTAGGCAAGTCACATTTAAGTGCATGGCATAGGGTTCATCGAACCACCGCTATACTCTTTTATCTCCCATTCCGATCTCGACTAGCGCGCGGGAAGGGAGAACACCTGAATCTTTGTCAAAGTTGATATGTAAAATGTTTACGTCTAATAAACTTGATAGTGTAATCGGGAACTTTGACATATTTCGTCTTTCTACATCTACATGGGATACGATGCAAGTCACATATAAGTGCATGGCATAGGGTTCATGGAACAACCGTTATAGTATTTTATCTCCCATTCCGATCTCAAATAGCGCGCGGGAAGAGAGAACACCTGAATCTTTGTCACAGTTGATATGTAAAATGTTTACGTCTAATAAACTTGATAGTGTAATCGAGAACGTTGACGTATCTCTTCTTTCTACATCTACATGGGATACTAGGCAAGTCACATTTAAGTGCATGGCATAGGGTTCATCGAACCACCGCTATACTCTTTTATCTCCCATTCCGATCTCGACTAGCGCGCGGGAAGGGAGAACACCTGAATCTTTGTCAAAGTTGATATGTAAAATGTTTACGTCTAATAAACTTGATAGTGTAATCGGGAACTTTGACATATTTCGTCTTTCTACATCTACATGGGATACGATGCAAGTCACATATAAGTGCATGGCATAGGGTTCATGGAACAACCGTTATAGTATTTTATCTCCCATTCCGATCTCAAATAGCGCGCGGGAAGAGAGAACACCTGAATCTTTGTCACAGTTGATATGTAAAATGTTTACGTCTAATAAACTTGATAGTGTAATCGAGAACGTTGACGTATCTCTTCTTTCTACATCTACATGGGATACTATGCAAGTCACATTTAAGTGCATGGCATAGGGTTCATCGAACCACCGTTATAGTATTTTATCTGCCATTCCGATCTCAAATAGCGCGCGGGAAGAGAGAACACCTGAATCTTTGTCACAGTTGATATGTAAAATGTTTACGTCTAATAAACTTGATAGTGTAATCGAGAACTTTGACGTATCTCGTCTTTCTACATCTACATGGGATACTATGCAAGTCACATTTAAGTGCATGGCATAGGGTTCATCGAACCACCGTTATAGTATTTTATCTGCCATTCCGATCTCAAATAGCGCGCGGGAAGAGAGAACACCTGAATCTTTGTCAAAGTTGATATGTAAAATGTTTACGTCTAATAAACTTGATAGTGTAATCGGGAACTTTGACGTATCTCGTCTTTCTACATCTACATGGGATACTATGCAAGTCACATTTAAGTGCATGGCATAGGGTTCATCGAACAACCGTTATAGTATTTTATCTCCCATTCCGATCTCAAATAGCGCGCGGGAAGAGAGAACACCTGAATCTTTGTCAAAGTTGATATGTCAAATGTTTACGTCTAATAAACTTGATAGTGTAATCGGGAACTTTGACGTATCTCGTCTTTCTACATCTACATGGGATACTATGCAAGTCACATTTAAGTGCATGGCATAGGGTTCATCGAACAACCGTTATAGTATTTTATCTCCCATTCCGATCTCAAATAGCGCGCGGGAAGAGAGAACACCTGGTCACAGTTGATATGTCAAATGTTTACGTCTAATAAACTTGATAGTGTAATCGAGAACTTTGACGTATCTTTTCTTTCTACATCTACATGGGATACTATGCAAGTCACATTTAAGTGCATGGCATAGGGTTCATCGAACCACCGTTATACTATTTTATCTCCCATTCCGATCTCTAATAGCGCGCGGGAAGAGAGAACACCTGAAACTCTCCGTTCGAGTCCTCATTTCTCGTATTTGATTCTGATCATCATTTCTGCCTATGTAAGTGGGAGTAAACAATATATTTTCGCATTCGGAGGAGAATGTTGGCGATTGGAGTTTAGTAAGTATCCCACACTGCAGCCATAAGCGCCGTTGTTGTAATGATTCCCATCCCAGATCCTGTATCATTTCCGTAACGCTGTCTCCTCTGTATCGTGACAATGCGAAACGAGCTGCCCTTCTTTGGACTCTTTCGATATCCGCCTTCAAACCCACCTGATAAGGATCCCACACTGGGCAGCAATACTCCAAAAAAGGACGGTCAAGCGTAGTCTATGCAGTTCTTTAGAAGTTCTGTTGCATCTTTTAGGGGTTCTACCAATAAAACGCAGTCTCTGGTTCGCCTGTCCCACGACATTATCTACGTGTTCTTTCCAATTTAGGTCTTAAGTAATAGTAATTTCTAGGTATTCTGTTGAGTTTACGGACTTCACTTTTGATTGATTTATCTTGTAAACAAAGTTTAAGGGATTTCTTTGGGTACTCATGTGGACAACTTCACACTTCTCAGTATTTAGAGTCAACTGCCATAGTGATATCTTATTCAGATCGTTCTACAGTTCGTTTTTATCTTCAGATTTCTTTCATCAAAGAAATATTAAATCTATTGCGTCGCCGTAGATTTGATTGAAAAAGTCGTTTGTGTTCTGTTCGCTCCAATGCGAAATATCACTGCTATGAGCGTTAGCATCGCTGCAATTATTTGGTTTCTGTGTGTTTGTAAACACGGCTGCGAAGTTTAGTTAATGTGTCGAATCAACCACAGAATTAATAGATATGCATGAAGCAGACGAGGCGTTGTATAATGTTACGCATTACGGTCGTAAAAATATGTTAAGAAGATCGGAGAGCAGTAAGAAAGTGGCGGAGATTATTAGGTACAATTGTACCGCAAACCAGGGCGCTTCACGTCGTTGTAGTTAACTGATGGAACAGATATTGTACACTCTCAGTGATAACTCGACCTCTGCGTGGCGTTGCTCCACGATTTTATCTCGCAGACATTAATTTTAAAATTCTATATTTTATTCCACGACATTCAGCCACATATGAAACACGGACGCAGAGGCTACTGTGCTCACGGGTGCGGACCACTGTTGATGTTAGCTGACCTCTTCGAGATTACGAGAGTAACTCGGGTGTCCGATTCTTGATAGTGGTGAGTGCACTCGTGTTCTCCCGATAATCCATTTGTAGTTTGGGGCAACGTCCCAGACATAAATTAAATTGGTCCCAATCCCCCTGTTCGGACCAAGGCTTTCGGAAGGCTTTCCTTGGTTGTAAGGCTTATGCCGGAACTGGTAAGCCCCTCCCACTTACTTCCAATTGGGATCACCCATTGCTCCACTGTCAGCTTGGCTGAATAGAACCGCGAATCTTTATGGGCCGCTGAAAAAAATAAGCTTCTTTTTCTTCTTTAAGTCAGCCACATACGGTCGCTTGATTTTACTTAACAATACTTTAATGTGAGATAAATGAAAATCTTCTGAAGAAAGCAAAATTAGTTTTGCTGAAACCCGGATCAAGGTTTACGTATATAAACCATTTTAATGCAACTGGTTGGCTGAGATATTTTTTCACCTTTTGATTTTATTAAAGTGCTTCCAAATTGCGTGCTTTTCTCATCGTTGTGACATTTTAGAAATTAAAGAGAAAAACTAATATAAGTTAGACGAAAAGTAAACTGAACCCGATACAGTGGAGTCTCAATATTTCGAATTTCAGAATTACGAATTTACCATAAATATGAGCGTCATAAAACGGAACAACAACTGCGGGAACATTCTATCTACACAGAAAAAGGTACTCCACCAATATAACCCGAAGTAAATAGTGAAAAGACAACCTTTAGGCTTATTAGAGCCGAATAGCATAAAAAAGGACGCAGAAGTTGGGAAGGAAGTAAGACAGGTTTGTAGCCTTTCCCCAATGTTGTGCGTTAAGAAAATTGTGAAGGAAAGTAAGGAGTAATTTGAAGAGAGAGAATTAAAGTTCAAGAAGAAGAAACAAAATATTTGCGGTTTGCGGATGACATAGTAATAAATTGTGTCAGAGACCGCAAAGAATCTAGAAGAACAGTTAAGTGGAATGGCCCGCTGCGGTGGCCAAGCGGACAAGTGGCCAGTCACGGTCTGCACGGCAGCTGCGGTCGGGGGTTCGAATCCGCCCTCGGGCATGGATGTTTGTGCCGGCTTCAGCATAAGCTAATTCATAAGTAGTTTGTAAGTATAGGGACTGATGACCCCGTAGTTAAGACCCATAAGCTGTACAACATTTGAACATTTTTTAAAATGGAATGGACAGTGTCTTGAAAGGAGGGTATAAGAGGAACATTCCCAAGACTAAAACAAGGAATATGGAATGTAGCGTCAGAAACTCAGGCGATGCTAACGGTATTAGAAAAGGCAAGGAGGCAATAAAAGTACATGAGTTTTGTTCTTTGGGTAGCAAAGTAACTTCTGATGGCCAAAGTAAAGAAGTTTTAAATGCAGAATGGCTATGGGAAGGAACGCGTTTCTGATGAATCGAAACTTGTTAATATCGAACGTTAATGTAAATGTGAGGAAGTCTTTCCTGAAAGCATTTGTCTAACTTGTGTCATTTTATGGGAGTGAAATGTGGACGTTAAGGAGTTCAGACAAAAACAGAATAGAAGCTGTTGAAATGTGATGCTACAGAGGAATGATGAAAATTAAATTGGTAGATCACATAACGAGGAGGCGCTTAACCGAATTAGGGAGAAAAGGAGTTTCTGGCATATCCTGACTAAAGGAAGAGATAGATTGGTGGGATACATTCTGAGACATCAAGAAATCTTCGGTCAGCATTAGAAAGAAGTGTATGGGGTAAAAATCTTAGAGAGAGACGGAGGGACGAATACAGTAAGCAGATACAAAAGGATGTAGATTCTCATTCGAAGAGGCTTGCACAAGACAGGGTAGTGTGGAGAGCTGCATCAAAACCAATCTGCGGACTGATGACCACAACAACAACATGATCCAACCGATTAGAATCAGCGTCTGTGGAGGCTACACCTCGTACCAATGTGAAAACTCAGCATGGCTAGACTCCTGGTATTGCCTGACCTATTGATGTGTACATGTGTGTATATGTGACTCAAGCGGGACTCACGGCTGAGTTTCGAACACGCGCTAACACCGCACCCCATGTACTTCACACGTCAACTTCGCTTCGCCGTTTCTCCGGATGTAATTGACCCATCTGGATATAACCAACGGCATTCTTTTTGTGATTTTTCATGCTATTGATTGCTTAAGAAATGAAGAAATGATGTGGGGTATCCATTAAAAAAAAAAAAAAAAAAAAAAAAAAAAAAAAAAAAAAAAAAAAAAAAAAAAAAAAACGTGTTTGCGTTGAAAATAACACTGTTTTACGTGATAGACTGTCTCATAGTAACTACTTTCATAAGCCCCTGCCGTACGTTCACTACCGTGAAAGTATCTCTTGTAGTTTCAGAGACATCTGGGGTGAAACAGTTGAGTGGGACACCCTGTATATCTTCATATTTTAAAAATCCCGTGTCGCGGTGTATATCCGATGAAGGCCGAAACTATTCAACTAATCATAATGAAATTTTGCGCGGTATATCCGATTTTGTTCAAATTATAACATAGGATAGTTCGTATCTCGGTTAACGACCTAAATATTATTTTCCTTGGAAACTGTTTATCATCAACGTCGGGTATGTATCCATAATTGATACTCTTCTTCATCTACATGACTGGGCTAGCAACAAATTTCAAATGTTTGTACAACTTATGGGACTCAACTACGGGGTCATCAGTCCCTAAGCTTACAAACTACTTATGAACTAGCTACAACTAAGGACGGCACAAATATCCATGCCCGAGGGGGGATTCGAACCCCCGACCGTAGTGACCCTGCAGACCGTGACTGGAGCGCTTCAGTCCCCTCGGCCACCGCGGCCGGCGCTAGCAACAAAGTTCTCGGTTTGCAGAGCGAAAGGTCACGGATTCGACAAACTATTCGATCACGGATTTTTTCAGTTTGACTTTTAACCTACCTTTCACCTGTCAATTATGTGAGCATTTTATCTTAAATGATAGCTCAAATTTCCCCGATTGAAAAACTGGGGAAGGTCACGAACATGTTAAGCGACGAAGTGTCGTCCAAACTCAATCATCACCACGGAAATATCACGATAGCAAGTTCGCAAGGATTAGAAGTACTCGTGGAATAAAAGATCTACTCACGTGCTATGCCACTGAGTCACACGAAATTATTACTGTACTAGCTGCTAAACCCGGTATTGCCCGGGTATGTATGCATGTTTACAGTCTTGTTTGTGTCCATATATCTAATGAAATACATCTTTTTTTTTTCTTTCTTATCTTACAAGGGTTACACCAAGTACGGCACGAACGAATTTTGAGGGTAGCACCACCAAGCTAAAAGGAATTGTTCCAGTGCGCCTTGATTTCCACGAAGATCGAGATCAAAGTCCAGCGCGTAACAGCTATATCTGTAGTAAATGGTTCTCGGTATGTTAGTCAGCGTGGTGTAATTATCTAGGTGCCTGGCAGACACAACGATGACCTGCGTTCGAATTCTATGCGGATTTTTACTTTTTTTTCCCTCTCTTTCTTTCTTTTTCTTTTTTTTTTTTTTTTCACAGCTGTCCAACGATTGATTGTGTATAATTATACTCCTTTTCTCACTTTATCAATTCTTATTGCAAAGATCAAGTTATGTCAGGTAGTTACAGTTACATGTGAACGATACGCTACGAATGACTACCCGCCTGGCCGCAGCATAATAATCCTCTGGGACGCGTCAAGTGGGCACACACTGCATTCCACGGTGTAACAACACTGGGGCCGGGGAGTGTAAACACAGCTAGCAAATGCTGCACAACTGGTATACGTGATAACTACAGACTAGTTACTGATTTTTGCAATAGCCGTAAACTTAAGCTTCGAAATAACGAATTAAATAAACCAAACGTCAAGCAAAACATAACATATTGAGAAGTTAATATAATTTATTATCATGACCAATTACTCATGCATTAACATAAGAAAGCATATAATTATGTGCAATCAGTCATCTGACAAGTGTAAATTACACCACTCTGACTCACATTCCACTAGTGGCTTAGTACAAATATAGCTGATTAGGTAGTACTGCTGTGAAGCTACTTTAGTCGCAAATTCTTTATTATAGGTCACACTTCATGTTAGCGTGCCCTAAAAAATGACGCGTTTCTGCTTTACCATCATCAGATTAGCACCCCTTCCGTGCCATGTGCACACGTGAACAGTTGTATGTGTATCAAACAACTTCTTACATCTGTTCACGTGTGCACATGGTACGGAAGAGATGCTAATCTGATGATGCTAAATCCGAAACGCGTCATTTTTGAGGGCACGCTAACATGAAGTGTGACCTATAATAAAGAGTTTGCGACCTAACCAGCTTCACAGCAGTTCTACCCAAACATTTCATCATGGTCGCCTGCCTACTCAGCGACTTTATGTCGCATTTACAAGCATAGCTGTTACGCGCGGAACGTTGATCTCCGTTTTAGTGGAAACCAATGCGCATTGGAACAAATCCTTTTAGCTTGGTGGTCTGGGGGAGTTTCCGCACGACATACCTGCGACCCATCAAAATTCGTTTGTACCATAATTGGTGTTCGCCTTGTTAGTGTATGTCATTCTTCCCTTTCTGTCCGTCGGCTTCTACCTGACTATCTGTCCATTTAGGTTTCGTTTCCATGCAGCTCAATACTTATCATATATCCTTGACTGTGTTCTACAATAATTTAATTTTCCAGATTTGTAGAGAGAGTAATATTAGGAAACTGTCTGCGATGAATAAATAGTGGATGGATGATGTTTCGTAAATCATGCGTCGCGTGATGGGAAAGTTTTTGTGACTCATTATTTTTGAGGTCATATGTCCTGAACTATATGTCGTAGGTAGGTTTTAACCATACAGCGATTGTTGCCTGATAGTAAGCTATCTGTGTACCAAGTTTAGCTGAAACCGGTTCATTATTTTAGGAGAACATGTGGAAAAATAATGCATGATGTTTCAGTTACTCGGAAATTTAATTGTTTATGAAATCTCCTGAAATATTTGTTGTACTATGATGTAAATTCGAAGGTACATTCAAATGTTCAAATGTTTGTAAATCTATCGGGCCGGCCGCGGTGGCCGAGAGGACTGAGGCGCTCCAGTCACGGTCTGCACGGCCACTACGGTTGGGGGTTCGAATCCCCCCTCGGGCATGGATATTTGTGTCGTCATTAGTCTTAGTTAGTTCATAAGTAGTTTGTAAGTTTAGGGACTGATGACCCCATAGTTAAGTCCCATAGACGATACAAACATTTGAAAATTTGAAATCTATCGGACCAAACTGCGTGGTCATCAGTCTGTAACTTACAAACTACTTAAACCTAGGTAAACTAACCTAAGGACAAACACACACACCCATGCCCCAGGGAGGACTCGAACCTCCACGGCGAGCAACCGCGCGCTCCGCTGCGAGGCGCTTTAGACCGCTCGGCTACTCCACCGCGGCGAAGGTACATTGAGTAGTGTGTCTGCCTAATGACTGGAAAATATGTCGTGAAAGTTGTTTGCAGTAATGACGTAATACATCGAAGCCTCATGTATGATGATGCGGTTTTTCAATAAACAAACTGTTTATGACTTCATATCTTATGAACTATATGTCTAACTGTGATATAGTATCGAAGGAACATTCAGTGGTATGTATGTATACTGTCTGCGAATACAATTTACAGTGTAAAGTAATGACTTATAACGTCATTCCAAATGCAGTAGATGTACATCATGAACATCGGTAAAGTAGTAAGCGATAAACTTTTTTCCGTTCATCATTTTGTTGGGGTTGTCAGCGAGAAAAGTTTCGTAACGATTTTCAATTATGTATAAAGTTTATTGCAAGTCGCTAAGTCCTCGCCGCGGCGGATTAGCCGTGCGTACTGGAGCGCCGTGTTGCGGTGCGCTCGGCCGTTCACCGTCGGTGGTCCGAGTCCCCTTTCGGGCTTGGGTGTTTGTGTCCTCCTTACTTTATTTAATCATAGTTTATGTACTTTTTAAGCTACGGACAAATAACCTATAAGCTGAGTCCCATAGATTTACAAACAAACTAAATCCTCACATTGTCTAACAGTTAAATAAAATCACACTATCACGCGTCGCACGATGGGGCAGTTTTCATTGTTTATGAGGTGAGGTCGTATGAACTATGTATCGTAGGTGGTTTCTGCAACCATAGCAAATGATTCCTCACCTTAAAGAATATTTGTACCAAATTTGGTTGAACTCGGTCCATTAGGTTAGGTGCAGATGCAGAACATTATCTCATGATGCTGCCGTTTATAACGTCATATCTCCTAACGTATGTGTCGTAGGTGGTTCTTACCCAGCAGCGATTATTGCCTGATAGTAAGGTACATGGTACCAAATTTACTTGACGTCGCCCCAGTAGTTCAGGAGGAGATGTGGAACATACATCCTTTTTTTATAAGATGTATAAATTATGTTTAAGGCGCTTCCTTGATGCTACAATTTCACATTTTTTCCAAACCTGGATAAGGCATAACCAGACTCTGTTTAAATATTTTCGTTTACTCCATTGTATTCTAATTTCACTGTGTATATCCACACACACCGAACTGTCTTCACCGATGTGAATAATATTTTGTTTTGTTTTCTCTGGTTTAAGGCGTAGGTGGTTTACAAAGAAAAAAAATCGCACTGACGTGTTTTATGGCTCACATTAGATTTGTAGTTTTATAAGTTTTTGCAAATATTTTGGACCAAAATAATAATCTAAATATTAAAAAAATTAATTAACAAGAGTGTCTTAAACTCTTTTAGAAAAAAAAAAACTTCGGTAGTGGCGGGTTCCGAACCACTGATCTTTAGCGTCACAGTCCAGCACACAACCCACAACGCTACAGCTAACAATTAAAAGTTACGTTCCATTATATGGTACTATTGATCGCCGTTGTTAATATGCCATTTATAGACCTGCATAAGGCAGATTATCATTTATCCTACGAAGAACGATGTGTTTTTTTTTTTAATTCTTCAGTCCGCCATTGCTTTGAAATGACAACGTGTAAGTTACAATAAGAAAATCATCAAATACGCAACGCAAGATGGCGTGTGCCAGAGAGAGTTCTGGGCGAGGAATGTCACGTGACATCTGCGAACGGAGGCAACGGAGGGTGTCAAAACTCCGTTATTTTGCAAATATCTCCCAAACGATACGAGATATAAGGGGAGGAAAAAAAAAAACATAAGGGAACA
Organism: Locusta migratoria; assembly: GCA_026315105.1. Lineage (NCBI taxonomy): Eukaryota > Metazoa > Arthropoda > Insecta > Orthoptera > Acrididae > Locusta > Locusta migratoria. The sequence goes on from CM048750.1 coordinate 378,684,306, forward strand.
AAGTTGTAGTGAATTTTCTCCTCTACAAATGCGTTTATTCAATTTTCGCGTCAGATGAACCGTTTATTTGCAATTACAATTATATTACAAACGGCTTTTTTTGGTATTACTACCGTATTTTTGGTCCGAAAATTTTTAAAAGGGAAAGGTTCTGGTCTCTGTCAGCCTACAATTAAATCTGTAAAATTTGGTGCTGATCGGTCGAACGGTTCGTCTTAAATACAATGAACACGTTACGGACAGACAGACAGACATCCCAAAATAGCCGTTCTTTTTGCAAATATCTCTAAAACGATACGAGATATGAAAAAAAAAACAGTGCAACGTTGTAAAAAATTTTTCTCATCTACAAATTCTGTTATTCAATTTTCGTGTAGATGAATGGTGAAGCCGTTATTTTCATTTAAATTTCGTGCTGTCAAAAGACGATCACAAAGGCTCACTTTTAGTGTTACTACCGTAACCAAAAGTGGGCCAAAATAGGGAAAACAGAAAGGAAGAGCTAAAAAGACGAAATTGATATTTTTGTAAGGAGGGCATCGCCACTTCGAATAAGGGTCGTATTTTGTGCTGTGCGATGCCGTTCATAGAGCTTCAGTAGCCGCGGTGGAGCTGTCGAGCGCATTGAGGCGCTATGCTACAATGCGGGAGATCGTTCCCCGTCGGGGGTTCGACTCCCCAACCCCCCTCCCTCTGGTATGGACGTTTATGCTGTCTTTAGTATAAGCTAGTTCATAAGTAGTTTGTAAGTTTAGGGACTGATGACCCCGTAGTTAAGTCCCATAGACTATACAAATATTTGAAACAATTTGATCCACAGGGATTGATGTAAACAAACCACTCGCAAATTCTGTCTGGTATAAGATAATAAATGGTTTCAAATTATTTAATTTTGCCAATGAATGTAGAGGCCCCCGTATAGTGAGCAAAGCGTGCACGTTCGATTAATTCAACGGCTTTATTCATCAAGCTCGAGAGTTTCTTTCCTTTGTTTCTATACCTTTATTTTAATATTTATCCATTGTACAAATACATTGTGCACGGTGAGCAAAAGAACTATTTAACTTACTTGACGCTTGAAAAGCTATTGAAGCAAATAAGGGTAATTTATATCGTTTCGCAATCGTGTTTTTACGTCATTCCATTGTTTCTCTGACTAGTTTTGTCCACGCTTAAGCGAGTGGCATATACGAGCTCCCCAAGTAATAACTTTTATTTACGAACCGTGGATTTGGAACTTCAATAACAGTTATTTTTTACTGTGGCTGCGCTTTCCTGTTGGCGCATACGTCCTGCTGTATCTTTTAGACAATGCAGTTTTTAGATTACATTTCTTTTTTACGTATTGGAGAGCTATAAATATGGTTTTTGAACATATGGCGTTTGTCGGTGATGCTACAACGCCAAAGAATACTTATGCCGTTTCACTGACAGGTTTGTATGTTATTGCGAGTTCCAAATTAGCAAGTGTATTTAGTGACTGCTTTGTGCGCGTTTGATATTGTTTCGCTATACATGTGTAATTCTTTATGCTAGTAAATAGTTCCACTTGTGAAAAAACTATTGAATCTTGTCACAATGGTGATCGTTTTCGAAAAATTCTCATTTCCCGTTATAAAAGGTGAACATTTAAAAAGCCGACGACGTTTCGAGATTGTTACAGGGAACCTAATACATCAATAGACGTCATTAGAGCTCAACGTTCGTACTGTGAAGTAAATCGCTTCTACGTTCTGCTACAAGCTCATCTATTTCCTAGTTTCGCGAGGAGGTACTTTGGTCGCAAAGCAGGAAAAATATCAAGTAGACGTTGGCTCTAAAATGAATATGAACGATAGAGCAGCCTAATATCAAAGAGAGGCAAATTAACTGTCTGTGCGCTTTCAGAAGCAGCAGAAAACTGAAAAAAGAAACATATTAAAAAAATTCCCAGACTTAGGAGATTTCTTTGTCAGCACTACTTTATGTATAAAGGAAACTAATTTCCTTAATTTCTTTGCCGATATGAATACAATACCCTCTGATCTTGGAAAGTAAAGTTTGGTATCAATAATATACTACTGGCCATTAAAATGGCTACACCAAGAAGAAATGCAGATGATAAGCGGGTATTTATTGGACAAATGTATTATACTAGAACTGACATGTGATTACATTTTAACGCAAGTAGAGTGCATAGATTCTGAGAAATCAGTACCCACATCCTGGGCGTAATAAAGGCCTTGATACGCCTGGGCATTAAACAGAGCTTGGATGGCGTGTACAGGTACAGATGCCCATGCAGCTTCAAAATGCCGTATTGTGACGAGCCAGTTGCTCGACCACTATTGACCAGACGTTTCCAGTTGGTGAGAGATCTGGAGAATGAGCTGGCCAGGGCAGCAGTCGAACATTTTCCGTATCCAGAAAAGCCCGCAAAGGACATGCAACACGCGGTCGTGCATTATCCTGCTGAAATGTAGGATTTCGCAGGGATCGATTGAAGGGTAGAGTCACGGGTCGTAACACATCTGAAATGTGACGGCCACTGTTCAAAGTGACGTCGATGCGAACAGGAAGTGACAGAGACGTGTAACCAATGACACCCCATACCCTCACGACGGGTGGAACGCCAGTATGGCGATGACGAATACACGCATCCAATGTGCGTTCACCGCGATGACGCCAAACACGGATGCGACTTGGATTTATCCGGAAAAATGACGTTTTGCCATTCGTGCATCCAGGTTCGTGGTTGGATACATCATCACAGGCGCTCTGGTCTGTGATGCAGCGTCAAGGGTAACCACAGCCATGGTCTCCGTGCTGATCGTCCATGTTGCTGCAAACTGAGTCGAACTGTTCGTGGAGATGGTTGTTGTCTTGACTCATGGATCTAGACGTGCCTGCACGATCCGTTACAGCCATGCGGATAAGATGCCTGTCATTTCTACTGCTAGTGATACGAGCCCGTTGTGATCCAGCACGGCGTTCCGTATTGCCCTCCTGCACCCACCGATTCCACATTTTTCTAACATCATTGTATCGCGACCAACGCGAGCAGCAAAGTCGCGATACGATAAACCGCAATCGCGATAGGCTACAATCCGACATTTATCAAAGTCGGAAACGTGATGGTACGCATTTCTCCTCCTTACACTAGGCACACAACAACGTTTCCCCAGGCAACGTTGGTCTAGTGCTGTTTGTGTATGAGAAATCGGTTGGAAACTTTCCTCATGTCAGCACGTTGTAGGTGTCGCCACCGGCGCCAAACTTGTGTGAATGCTCTGAGAAGCTAAGCATTTGCATATTAGAGCATCTTCTTCCTGTCGGTTAAATTTCGCGTCTGTAGCACGTCATCTTTGTGGTGTGGCAGTTTTAATGGTCAGGAGTGTATTTCCTCGGAGAAGAAAGAAGGAGAGTTTCAAAAATGGTGCCTCTCCTGTATCACTAATTATATGTTCTGACAGATGGTACATCAACTCAGATCATTTTGAGAAACATGCACAGGCAACAGAACAAAATCCAGTCTTGTTAATTTTGGACAATCACTCGTCACATTTGAGTCTGAATGCCATCCTTTATTGCAGTGACCATATCATTCATGTTTTTTTCAATTCCTCCGCACAGCAGCCACAAATTGCAGCCACTGAATCACTGCTTCTTCAAGTTGCAGAAGGTCTTTTATTCACAAGAATGCGAGCAGTGGCCCATTCATCACCTTTTATACGTAATTATACAAGAATGTGTTGCTGAATTGTTCGGAATTGCTTATCAAAGGTCGGCCAAAATGACTAACGGGATAAAGGCGTTCAGAATATGCGGCATTTATCCAATGGATCGCCACATATTGACCGAGGAATTTTCTGCCTTCATCTGTTACAGATCAACAAGACACTTTTAAAGACGCATCCACAATTCAAGCTAAATCTCCTAAGAGCCAAAGGTCACAGATGTCTACAAATGAGCCACAAGTAGGGCCAAGTTCTTACTGATCCCTTTGTCAAAATGAAAAGATTGAAAAAAAAAAAAATAAAAAAAATAAAAAAAAAAATGGAAGAAATCAGAAATAGTCATTGGGACACCATTCAAAAAGCAACTGCAATACCAAAAAGGGATGAAGAAACTAAAGATGAAACTCTTCACTTTCCCGGCTCTGCTGAAAAGTACAAATATCCGCCAACAGAAGATTGGAGCCAGTGTCTAAAATGCGAAGAGTGGTGACATGAATCCTGTTCTTGTTATGACGGTTTTGGAAACTACATTTGTGAAACATTACAGCATTACGTCCAATTGGAATATTTTCCTTCGGGTTCTTTTTCAGAAGCTCCAAAATTGTTCAATGAAGTATATTTTGTACTAAAAGTCATTATTATCTGCCTAGAAACAAGGGGCATTATGATAATGTATACGATGAATTAAATAAAGAAAATGTATTGAGTGACACGGTTTTTTTTTATTTTAATAATAACACGCAAACTAGAAACTCACTCTTGCCTCACAATTGGCTAAGTGTTCGATTGCTCCTCTGGCCAGCACATTCTCCAGATTTCTCACCAATTTAAAACGTCTGGTCAATGGTGGTCGAGCAACTGGCTCGTCACAATACACCGGTCACTACTCTTGATCAACTGTGGTATCGTGTTGAAGCTGCATGGGCATCTGTACCTCTACACGCCATACAAGCTCAGTTTGACTCAATGCCCAGATGTATCGAGGCCGTTATTACGGCCAGAGGTGGTTGTTCTGGGTACTGATTTCTCAAGATCTATCCACCCAAATTGCGTGAAATTGTAATCATATGTCAGTTCTAGTATAATATATTCGTCCTATGAATACCCGTTTATTATCTTCATTTCTTCTTGGTGTAGCAATTTTAAAGGCCAGTAGTGTATTATTGCTGGTGGGACGTAACTGTCTCCAGCTCCCATATAAAGTTATCAGCTGCTGTCTTTCTCCTGATGAAATTTTGCCTGCATGCTTCTTACCGCATGTTGCTATCAATTTCGTAACTTCAGTAGGAACAGTCGTGATTCATGCATGTTAAGTATGCGATGAGGCTCAAATTTATATCTCTGCATTAGAGTTGATAGATTATCAAAGAAGACCCTCGTTTGCTGTTTGTTGAAACCCGTAGCACGCCCGAGACCAATTTTCTGTGGGGTTATCCTCACTTTCGGACTGTAGAATTAGTTATTCAGTACTTCTGCCTCGCTTACGAAATAATTACAGTGGTAATACTGAACCGTATATTAGCTGACAGGTGGGACCGTGCCTACAAATTTGTACATTTATTATTCTGCTTTTATTACCATTTGGATCTGTAAAAATAAAGAGAAAAATAGATAAATTTTCAATTTTAAGTTAAACAGGGTGAAATAGTTAGTTTCCAAGCAACTGTTAAACTTATTTAAATTTTACTTTCATTTCGTGATTTTTTTTTTTATGTTCAAAGTACCAAAATGGTGTTGAATCATATTTATAATAGTTACTTAGAAATTCAATGTGAAACCCAATGGGTTCATTTTCACATTAACGAGTTATCAAACTGATATAAAGTAGGGGTTATAAAAATAGTATTTGGTATTTTAATTGCGCTCGAATAATAAACAAAAAATAACTTTATAAACTAAAAATCTTCAAAGAATGTGGTACCCTGTAATTAAATAATCATGAACATAAAACCATTCCATAATTAAATTCAAATTTTTGGCAGGCGATTTATAATGATGCCCTTACTAGGTAGAGATATTGTTACTGGCAATGCACTTTACTTTGCAAATGCAGATCTTTTTAGGTGAACAAACAATTCAGGTTCATTGTAAAACTGTTTTATTCCAATTTATCCTTAAAAAATTCTCTTGAGTTCGTTTGTACGACCAACACTTTCTTCTTTCACCATAATTATACATCGGCTGATGGCAGATGCTACCCTTTATGTAATGATATTATCTATACTGGGCTTGTCCGCTTCCGCTTTTGAAACTGGAGCAATGTATGTAGATTTTCTTCATACATTAGAGTTTAATATATTTTTAAGGAAATAATTCATAAAAATCCACTTCGTTTGAAGAATGACTTTTTTGACCGTTAATATGAAATAAACACAAGACACTCTGTGTAAGGACTTGATCAAGATCACTAGTAGATGAAATCCAAAAGATTCACTGAGTCATCAAAAACATATCTCTTCTAATACAGGAGAACCAATGTTTTTCTAATATTTGTAAAGTAAAAAAGAACTAAGCGCTTGTAGGCCACTGAATGCTTATTATGTTCTACACTGTCATAATCGCAAGGTTTTTCCTGTCTCATTTCGAGGAACATTTCGTTTACCAAAAGAGACTTATAAGTTTTAAGAAATTTACGGTAATAGACAGTGCTACCTCACACATATCAGGCAATTAAAAAAAGAAAAAAAGAAACGATTGCCTCGTACGGGTCATGTGTCATGATTGACTGCTGATGGAGTTGACCGCTCGTGTTCGGACTTGGCCGTTTCTGAAGCAAAGCCATACTTTTAAAAGGCTTTTTAAATCATTTCGATTAACTTTCCACACTCGGCGAGAGTACCATTCGATTCAGAGCAGAAAGTGAGAAAAACTGGACTTTGGTGTATTTCGTACCAGGCTCCGCACTTAACAAGTAGAAGAAACTTGTTCAACAGTATCGAAGATGGAGACCTGCTCCTAGCTATAAAGGTATGCATTTTAGAGATAATTTACTGGACATTTCTTTATTGTTTTGTCCCATAGTAGCGCCTTCCAAAGTACGAATGCAAAGAGCTTGCAGCGGAAGAGCTTTGTTTCATACTTACGACGATAATGGGACGACATCTCCGGACTTTGAACCTATATAAAACTTGATGTGCTAAGTTCTCTCCATGTTTCTCTGCTTCATTAATCTTCACCCTATGTGTATCGTTGTCGCTTCCTATCTTTCTACATTCCTTTTCATGCAGTGTGGACTGTTTCTATGTACTTTTAGGAAAGTATTTCTTAGAGAATCATTTAACTCAAGTGCAACACTGACATCTTGTGATTTAAATAGTTGCACGTTTATTTTCGCTGTATGTCAGTCGACGACCTTAAAATGTCATGCAGTGGCCAACACGCAAGTTATAATGCACCTTGCGGCAACCGACATAAACTCGGCCGCCTTTTAACACTGGTAAAATCACTCAGAGTAACCAGTCTGTCATATGTCAGTGTGAACGCTGACGTTCTTTATTTCCTGTAACACTTTTACTTTTCTCTGTAGTTTGTTTACAAAAACGTGAATTAATTTTACCTATACACTCCCTGCAATATTAAAGTGACGATTCCTTGATATCTAAGAAACTCTCCTACAATAGCTCCCTTCTTTTAGTCAAGTTGTGCTACATATTTATCTTCTTCCCAATTCTGTACAGTATCTCCTGATTACTTACGCGATCTACTCATCTAAACTTCAGCATTCGACTGTAAAACTACGTTTAAGAAACTTCTATCCTCTTACTGTCTCAGCTATTTATCGTCCAGGTTACACTCCTGTAGAATGCTACTTTCCACTCAAATGCCTTTAGAAAATACTTGATAATAGTTAAATTAATATTCGATATTAAAAAAATATTCTCTTATTTAAAATGCTTATTTCATATTGTTATTCAGAATTACATATCTCCTGTACTGCGACAGTTGTAAACTATCAAAACTGATCTACCACTTTTGTGTTCTCCTTCCCAAGTCTAATACCTTCAGCATCGCCTAGTTTTCTTATACTACATTTAGTTACTATTGTTTTACTCTTCTTAATATTCTACTTTATATCTTCCTTTTTAATACACTATCCAATTTCTCTTCCAGGTATTTTGCTGTCTCTGACATCGGCAAACCTCGGAACTCCCTTATCATTTATCCCTTCTCCAAATTTTTCCTTGCTTTCCTTCATAGCCTGCTAAATGTACGGTTTGAATAACATTGGGGAATGTATCTTACTCCCTTCCCAACCAGTGCTTCGCTTTGTTCCGTTTCCTATTTCTTACCTCCTCTGAGTTCTTTATTTGGGAGAGTGTATACCAGTCAACACTGTCAAAAGGTGTCTCAAAACGTACAAAAGCTAGAAATAAAGGTTTGCCAATTCTTAACATATCTTATAAGTCTTATTCACGTTTAGGTATCATTTTTATTGCAATTAATTAAAGGACCGTGAACGGTGAAACCCGTATATCTTACTACCTACGAGCCTATCTACGCTCATAGTATAAAATAAGTATGTCAGTAACATATTTATCTTTAAAACAAAAAGCATATCAGATGATACTCCCATTATATAATGTGAATATCGTCCTAACATTCATGCCCTGAATGTTTAAAACTGTTGATATCGAGTTTGCGAGAGTCCTGTTACCCGGTACGTAGTATTCACATATGACACATTTGATATCTATGTATAGCTAGTTATGCCACTCATTGTGACATGATTGTATGCAGAATTGCTTGGGGAATAACAATTATAGCCATGAGCAATATACGATGTGTGATTTCGAGAGTAAATGGTGACCGGCTATAAAGAGCGACGGCTAAACATTGATCCCATCAGCAACGGCAGCTTCAAATGGTACGTCGCGTGATGACTTTCACATTATCGACAGTCAATCGTTCGATTACTTTTGTGCTGCAGTGAGTTATGACGCTACTGGAAATAGACAATCTCATAGGCCGTACGTCCACCAACGCGATTAGATGTGTCAACGCGAACGGAGATAATACAGCTCGCTGGAATGAAACGTGTGGGCCTATTGCAGTGAATGAAGTAAAAGACACAGTGACTCGATTTTGCTAGAGAAGCACGCAAAACAGAAAGTTGTGAGCGTAAAATAGGAAGGCTGTCATTGCTTTATTTTCAAATTTATTTCAAGATCTAAATGTTTACATACTGATACGCTACTCACCCACTCCCATGAACCACAGACATTGCCGAGGTGGGGTGGCTTGCGTGCCTCAACGATACAGATAGCCGTACCGTAGGTGCAACCACAGCGGAGGGGTATCTGTGGAGAGGCCAGACAAACGTGTGGTTCCTGAAGAGGGGCAGCAGCCTTTTCAGTAGTTACAGGGGCAAGAGTCTGGATGATTGACTGAGCTGGCCTTGTAACATCAGCTAATGTGGCTTTGCCACACAGCTACTGCGAACGGCTGAAAGCAAGGGGAAACTACAGCCGTTATTTTTCCCGAGGACATGCAGCTCTACTGTATGAACATATGATGATGGCATCCTCTCGGGTAAAATATTCCGGAGGTAAAATAGTCCCCCATTCGGATCTCCGGGCGGGGACTACTCAGGAGGATGTTGTCATCAGGAAAGACAATACTAGCATTCTACGGGTCGGAGCGTGGAATGTTAGATCCCTTAATCGAGTAGGAAAATTAGAAAATTTAAAAAGGGAGATGGATAGGTTGAGGATAGATATAGTGGGGATTAGTGAAGTTCGGTGGCAGGATGAACAGGATTTCTGGTCAGGTGAATACAGGATTATAAATACAAAATCAATTGGGGGTATCACAGGAGTAGGATTGATAATGAATAAGAAAATAGGAATGCGGGTAAACTACTATGACCAACACAGTGATCGCATTATCGTAGTCAAGATAGATACGAAGCCAACACCGACAACAGTAGTACAGGTTTATATGCCAACTAGCTCTGCCGATGATGAGGAAATCGAAGAAATATATGAGGAGCTAAAGGAAATTATTCAGACAATTAAGGGAGAGGAAAACTTAATTGTTATGGGAGACTGGAATTCGGTAGTAGGGCAAGGAAGGGAAGGGAAGATAGTGGGTGAATATGGTCTGTGAAAAAGGAATGAAAGAGGAAGTCGCCTGGTAGAATTTTGCACGGAACATAATTTAGTTATAACAAACACCTGGTTTAAGAATCACAAAAGAAGGTTGTATACGTGGAAGAGACCAGGAGACACCGGGAGATACCAGATAGATTTTATAATGGTAAGACATAGATTTCGGAACCAGGTTTTGAAGTGTAGGACATACCCAGGAGCAGACATAGACTCTGACCACAACTTGTTGGTTATGAACTGTAGGCTGAAACTGAAGAAACTACAGAAAGGTAGGAAAATAAGGAGATGGGACCTAGATAAATTGAAGGAAACTGAAGTTCTTAAGAATTTCAGAGGGAGCTTCAGGCAACAATTGACAGAAACAGGGGAAAATAAAACAGTTGAAGAGGAATGGGTAACATTGAGAGATGAAATAGTGAAGGCAGCAGAGGACAAAATAGGTAGGAAGGCAAGACCTACAAAGAATCCTTGGATATCACAGGAGATACTAAATTTAATCGATGAAAGAAGAAAGTATAAAAATGCAGTAAATGAAGCAGGCAAAATGGAGTACAAACGACTAAGAAATGAGATTGACAGAAAGTGCAAAATGGCTAAGCAGGAATGGCTAAAAGGCAAATGCAAGGATGTAGAAGAATGTATAAATAGGGGAAAAATAGATACAGCCTACCGGAAAATAAAAGAAACATTTGGCGATAAGAAAAACAGCTCTATGAATATCAAGGACACTGATGGAAAACCAGTTCTCAGCAAAGAAGGGAAAGCTGAAAGGTGGAAAGAGTATATAGAGAGGCTCTACAAAGGAAATGAACTTCGAGACAATATTGTAGGAAGGGAAGAGGATGTAGATGATGATGAAATAGGAGATACTATACTGAGAGATGAATTTGACAGAGCACTGAAAGATCTAAGTCGAAACAAGGCCCCTGGAGTAGATGATATCCCGTCAGAGCTACTGAAGTCTCTGGGAGAACCAGCCATGACAAAATTGTTTCACATTGTGCGTAAGATGTATGAGACAGGTGAAGTACCCTCAGACTTTAAGAAAAATGTTATAATCCCCATTCCAAAGAAAACGGGTGCAAAAAGGTGTGAAAACTACAGAACCATCAGTTTAATAAGTCATGGTTGCAAAATATTAACACGAATTATATACAGAAGGATGGAAAAGCTGGTAGAAGCCGACCTCGGGGAAGATCAGTTTGGGTTCAGGAGAAATGTAGGAACACGGGAGGCCATACTCACTTTACGGCTTATCCTAGAAGATAGATTAAGAAAAGGCAAACCAACATTTCTAGCTTTTGTAGATTTGGAGAAGGCTTTTGACAATGTTGATTGGAATAAACTCTTTAGAGTTCTGAAGCAAGCAGGAGTAAAATATAGGGAGCGTAAGGTTATTTACAACTTGTACAAAAACCAGACAGCGGTTGTCAGAGTTGAAGGGCATGAAAGGGATGCAGTGGTTGGAAAGGGAGTAAGACAGGGTTGTAGCCTTTCCCCAATGTTGTTCAATTTGTACATTGAGCAAGCTATAAAGGAAAGCAAGGAGAAATTTGGAGAAGGAATTAAAGTTCAGGGTGAAGAATTAAAAACATTGCGTTTTGCCGACGACATAGTAATTCTGTCAGATACAGCAAAGGACCTGGAAGAGCAATTGAACGGAATGGACAGTGTGCTGAAAGGTGCATATAAGATGAACATTAACAGGAGTAAAACTAGGGTAATGGAGTGCAGTGTAAATAAATCAGGTGATGCTGAAGGAATTAGATTAGGTAACGAAATAATAAAGGAGGTAGATGAGTTTTGTTACTTGGGCAGTAAAATAACAAATGATGGTCGCAGTACAGATGATATAAAATGCAGAATGGCAATGGGTAGAAAGGCGTTTTTGAAAAAGAGAAATTTGTTAACATCGAATATTGATTTAAGCCTAAGGAAGTCCTTTCTGAAGGCATTTGTATGGAGTGTTGCCTTATATGGGAGTGAAACATGGACGATAAGCAGTGTGGGCAGAAAGAGGATAGAGGCTTTTGAAATGTGGTGCTACAGAAGAATGCTGAAGATTAGGTGGGTGGATCGCGTAACTAATGAGGAGGTACTGAACAGAATTGGGGAGAAAAGAAATTTCTGGCATACCTTGACTAAAAGAAGGGATAGATTGGTAGGACACATTCTTAGACATCAAGGAATTGTGAATTTAGCGTTGGAGGGAAGTGTGTGGGGTAAAAATCGCAGAGGGAGACCAAGAGACGCGTATAGTAAGCAGATTCAAATGGATGTGGGTTGTCGTTCTTATGAGGAGATGAAAAGGCTTGCTCAGGATAGAGTAGGGTGGAGAGCTGCATCAAACCAGTCTCTGGACTGAAGACAACAACAACAACAACGCTACTCACTTTTGTTACGGAAGATAGTGGGCATTACATATGACCGTTAGAGCTCTATATTTGTTACTGAAGTGTTCTAAATATGTCTACGATGAGACTGTACATCATTTTTATGGCCAGAATACACCAGAAATGTAGCTTAATAATATTATTATTCACTGAACAGGAAGTCTTGTGTATGTGGTCGCCTCTTTAATGTCTAAAAAGTTTTTCATGTCGTCCCACACAACTTAAATGTAGTACATCTAAGCTTATCATTACTATTATTATTTTCTCTTTTTTTCATTTAGGCTATCTAAGGACCACGCACCAATTTTAATCTTTCTACCTTTGTTCCTCTTTCTTTTTCCTCCAATATTCTTTCATTTTTTCGCAATGAATCCGTGCCCTCTCGTCAGACCATTTAGACCCTCTCTTCCTCTCCCTCCTGCATTGTAATGCTTCTATTTTAACATTTTCTCCTTAAAAAGTTCTTTCTGTTACACCCTTTTCACTTCATTCTTTCTAAATCTTTCCTGATCTCTTAAATCCAACCTACTGTTTGGTTAACCTGTCGAAAAATAGCCTTCACCTCTACAGCAGTGATTCAGTTAATGATTTTCTTTCAGTTCCATCACCGTTTCATTTGTCTTCTTTCTAATTCTTACTTCATCAATCTTTATTTTCAATTCCATATATTCCGCCACTCCTGAGTAAATAATTCATTTCCACAGTTATTAGACTACTTTTGAGACTAGCGTTTAGTATCCATAGTTCTTGTTAGACCGATATTTGGGATAATTTTGTCTCACCATAGCTAATTCATATATCCTGATACTTCTTTGCCTTGTTGGGTTCTGGCTCAATCAATTTTATCAATATATGCACCGATATTTTTAATTTTTTCTTCGTGTCTCATATCTGCTTTGGCACTGATGTGTACATTAAATTTAGCGTCACCCTTCACCCATAAATATTCTTTTTTTCGCTACACTCATCTGTAGTTCGCATCTGTCATATTACTGACATAGCCGTCGCATCATACAGTCGTATCATAATCAAATTGTGCTAGGGTGGCTTGACCGTCAGAGAAAATGAAAACATCTGTAACTATTGACATCCATTCCAATTCCTTAGCAGCTGGTCATCGAATATGAAAAAGATTATGACTGGTAGGTTCGACCAATGCGCGAGTGTCATGGAAATGCTCCTGGAACTCAATTGGAGATCGCTGGAGGAAGGACGACGTTCTTTTCGTGAGTTTCTGTTGAAGAAATTTAGAGGGCCAGAATTTGAAGCTGAGAGTAGTACGATCTTCCTGCCGCCTACTTACATTCCGCGTAGAGATCACAAAGACCAGAGAAATTAGGGCTCTTACGGAAGCATATAGCCATTTTTCCTTTCGTGTCTCGTTACCGCCGGTTGTCCTAGGTGTCGGTGGACGACTAGGGAGAGACCGACACAGGGAAATAGGATACACGCATGTGCGGGTGCAGAGTCTGAGGTGACCAGCCAGCGGGATAGCAGAAACTATAAACGTAACGTTGAAACGTTTGTAAAGCTTACGGGACTTGACTACGGGGTCATCAGTCCCTAAACTTACAAACTACTTATGAACTACTTACGAACTAGGACGGCACAAATATCCAGGCCCGAGGGGGGATTCGAACCCCCGACCGTAGTGGCCGTGCAGACCGTGACTGGAGCGCCTAAGTCTCCTCGGCCACCGCGGCCGGCAGAAACTAGAAACACTAAGTTAGATTAGAACAAGATATATATTTCGTAGACATAGTACAATACTTAACTTTGTTAACTGATGACCAGTGGAATGCAGACACATAGTTTAACTAAGTAGAGGCCTGCCTACTGATGAGTGTTCTAGTGCCTGTCCTATTGCCAAGTGACCGATACAGTTCAGTGGTGGCCGCGAGCGGAGTTGCAGCAGAGGGCGCTCGTAGCCGACGTCGTAAGAACGCCGCGCCGTGCTTGCATGGCGGCGCGCGGCGAAAGTACGTGGCGCGCAATTCAGACTAGTGCAACACCACATTTCCGTCTCGTTTTATTTGGGAGTGGACTAGGAAAGAAAATGCCTGGTATTGGTACAGTGTACCCTCCACCACGCACCTTACGGTGGATTGCGGAGTATGTAGATGCAGATGTAGCGTCTAGACGCTGTATGAAGTTACCTTGCTATTCTCCGAAAGGAAACGCTCTGCCGTGAGACGGTGGCTGAGGACTTCTGCTGTTCACAAGATCTTTTTACCGCCTACACCCCGTAAGCTATATGGGTCCACTTTAGCCTGTTATCTACGATGGTCTCTATTTCTCAGCACGGAGTGCGTTCCTTTGGCTTCACACAGCCTCTCAGAAAAAGCGACAGTAATAATCAATATATGACAATATAGGCACAAACACCCTCTCGGTTAGCCGTGTGGTCAAACGCACCGCTTTCCGAGACGGGGAGGCGTACCGGCCCCAGTTCGAATCCGCCCGGCGGATTGACGAAGGGGGTCGGAGTACCGGCCAGTCTGGATGTGGTTTTTAGGCGGTTTTCCACATCCCCCTAGGTGAATACCGGGCTGGTCTCAAAGTCCCGCCTCAGTTACACTATTCGCAAACATTTCGCAACACTTTACACTATACGCACATATAACACTACTAGATGCCTGGTGAACTTCATATCACTTACCTCTTAAAATAAACCGTATTAATGTAAATCATATGTATTTTAGGTCCAGTAGCTTTATGAATGCATCATCAGATACTCTAAGTATCGGCTCGATAGTGAGCGGAAAGAGTGGGCAAATCAAGCACACATGTCCAGGATAATGTCCACGTCACATTCGTGGAAGTTCAGTGAAGGATTAAACGGTGATAAAATACAGAAAATTGCGAGAAAAATTTAGATTTAAAACATGTAAAATAATGACTTAGTTGTGGTGTTGGTTACGTTCAGAAATATACTTGGAAAGAGTAAAGTTCGCTTTACACGATCTGAACCGGTATATGAAGTATCAAAGATAAAAATAAATTGCTGTTCGTTAGCCTCGCTAAAACTCGAGAACGGCTGAACCGATTCGGCTGAATATCATTACATAAACCACTGAATCTATTGTGACGAAACCTGTATTTTAGAAAGTGTGTAATTCAAGATATTTTCGATTTGAAGCATATAAAGCGAAATATCGAACAGAAATTACTCTGGAAAAGGTATTTACTCTTTGACTTCTTAACTATTTTTCAGATATTATAATTAACTTTTAAAAATGCATTGTCCCTTTTGTAAAAATGGGATAGAACCGCAGAATAACAGAAGTATTATGTACTCTTTCTTTGAACGTCAAATGTGCAAAATTTTATCGTAATCGTACGAATGATATTGATATCCGAAAGCAAAAAGCTCTTTCAGTTTTCCACAAATTTTTCTATTTCCTGGCCAAGTATTCCATACTTTTACTCCACTGAAGCCTTCCTCTCGCTTTGAACGTCAAATGATCAAAATTTTATCATAATCGGATAAATAGTTCTCCACTTATAGTATTGAGCACATTTAGAAAGGAACTTGGCTCGAATTTTGCGACTCTCCTTTTTAACTGTTCCAATCTCTTTCTTTCTATTTCTTTCTTTTTTTTTTTTTTTACTGAAAACTTTCCAAGACCGTATTGAACAAAATAAAAACAGAATTATCCCTCTCCGTCATGCGAATGCCGTAGTGAAGTGATGCTCTTACAATTGGCAATTGACAATTGGCAATGACTTTTATTCATAGAAAAAACCGCTTTCGGTGTTTCCTAAATTTTCGTACTTCCCGGGTGACTTTTCCAAATGTTTATTTGATGTGAACCTTCCTCCTGCTTTCAACATGATATGTACAAAATTTTATCGCAATTGTACAAACGGTATTGATATCTCACTGGAAAAATGCTGTTTCAGTTTTTCCCGATTTTCCACTTTTTCCAGACAACTTTTCCATATTTTATAACCGTTTAAACCTTCCCTGGACTTACACCAATATTTCAAGACTAAAATTAGCCAAATCGGTTCAGTCGTTCTCGAGTTTTAGCGAGACTAACGAACAGCAATTCATTTATGTTGTGTTCCTCCGCATTGCCATCTGCAGTTACGGACTCGCTCTCGTAACGGAACAACTGACTGGGGCCGAGGACGTGGGAGTAGGGCCGATTGGAACTCTGCAACCTCAAGAGCATTTGTACTAGATGGTAATTTATTGGACAAACACTTAACTTGGTATTGACACTGACATCGGCGGTAGGTGCCACTTTAACATAACTTAAGAGTTCTCCCAAATCATCGCTTCACTGTCCACGGACGATGCAGTATGCAACGTGATAACAATTCTAGCATCAGTCCACAAAACAGTCGCACTAAACCAAGTCACTAGTTGGAGTCTCCTGCCAGAAGCGAACTACTCCACGGCACTGTCCAAAGTTTCTCCAATTACTCTAGAGGGCGCACCTGCTCCACTTTTCTATCATGTGGCACCTCTATATGACGACTCCGTCGGCTATGTCTGTGGCGCGCGCGCGTTCAAACTTGCGACGCCACAATTTATATATAGATACACAGACATTTGGGGTACACATTTTTTCCTGGGGGGAGGGGTCTGGGGTGGCGGCAGGAAGGTCATCCGGCCACCCTGTAATTATTAACACATGCCAAAACCGCATTTAACACAGCGCAGATCCTGAATACGCCGGCCGCGGTGGCTTAGCCGTACGTACTGGAGCGCCATGTTGCGGTACGCGCGGCAGTTCGCCGTCGGGCATGGATGTTTGTGCCGTCTTTTTTTCAAATGTGCGGGAAAAGGGCCGACAGAGTAGACTTCCGCTTAATAGTTCGCGATCGGGAGCGCTCACTTTAGTTCACTTTAGAACTAGTTCGTTCTGTTAGTTCGTCCGCTCCCAGTGTCGGCTGAGCGGCGTGGTCTGCGCTTGCAGGTGGAGGGAGAAGTTCCCCCACCTAGCTGCTTCATGCGCTTGCTGCTTGAGCCGCTAACGATATCACGCAAACCAAAAGAAACAGTTTGTGGATAATTTCTCGCGTTTAAGTTTAGAGCTATCTCTATATCTTGGCATTATAGAATTTATTAGTCAGATATTGCAGAGTGCAGAATACTTCAAAACAGAAATTTTGTAATCTAGCAGGCATACGCTGACCTCGAGATGGCTCTCATCAGCAGAAGGCAAACACGTGATTTTTAATTCTGCTACGCGCCCTCTCGCTATTGCCCGTCGGTGTTCGGATAAGAATCCAACAAACTAAGAAGCGAGATACGTTTGGCATAATAGTTCGCGACCGAACGCGCATATTTTAGTTCGCGACCGATCGCGGATATTTTAGTTCGGGACCGATCACGGATATTGTAGTTCGCGACAGGTAAGTCTCCTTTTAGTTCGCAGCTCGGTCGCGAAGTAGGTCGCTCTTTTTAGTTCGTCCGTTCTTTTTAGTTCGTCTGTTATTTATAGTTCGTCCACCCTTTTTAGTTCATCCACTCTTTTTACTCTGTCCGATACTTTTCGTTCGTCCGCTCTTTTTAGTTCGTCCGCTCGTTTAGTTCGTCCACTCGTTTAGTTCGTCCGATTTTTTTTGTTCGTCCGCTGTTTTTAGTTCGTCCGCTGTTTTTAGTTCGTCTGCTCTTTTTCGCTTTTGCTACCGCTGCTAAAAAAGCTCTTTCTTTTGTTACGTCAGCTTTTTTTATGTAATGAATCAGTGTTGGCAAAGCGTGTGCTATTACCCGTATTTTTGGGTAATTAGACATCAAATACTTAAGCAAATAAACCAGTTATTTACACGAATGGGTGATACAATGGTATTCAACTATTCTGCATACAGAGTACTCGTAGTAATTCATTTTTAAAATGGATTTCTTGTGGCAGTGAACTATGAAACTACAGCTGAGCTGCTTCTCAGCTCGAAATAACGGTAGCTGACAGAAGGGAATCATGCGATTCTGCACGCTCTTGCGTCCTCTCGCTGTTCCCCGTCAGTCTTCGGAAAAGTAGCGGACGAACTGAGAGGCGAGGGATCTGCGAACTAGTTCGCGTTCTTCGCCTGTGAGAGCGCTCTTCCGAACTAAATGGTTCGCGAACTACACAAGACTACAAGAGAGACAGACAATATAGGCACAAATACCTCAATGTTTATATTTATTAAAATACTAGCTGAAAACCCAGCGTTGCCCGGGTATTTATTTACTTATTCGAACCTTGGGTTAGTACTTTTCCAATCCACTCTCTCTCTGTCGATCTCCTTTTTTTCTAAAGACATGTTACATTTATCAGAGAATATATAAGAAATCAAAGGTAAAATGCACTCGTTCGAAGAATACAATCACGAAATTCAACAATAATGATTGTAATAATATCGCAGATGGATCACTTGATGTAAAGCGCGAAACGTCAAATCAATTTTGTTAAAGAGATGTATTAAAAGAAATTTCTTTTTTAATACTTTATTTATTTATTCTTATATTTCCTTATTGGTATGCTTACCCTTACAGAGAAAGAGCTGAAGACATTGTAGGACACAGAGACCAAAGATATGGTCTGTGGCATCACGTTTCGCTGTATGTATCCTCCTTGCTATAGAGTCGCAAACGTCATCGCTGGCCTTCAGTCAGAATTTTTTTATAATTTGACGACTTTCAACCACCGCCTAATAGCTATCGGTATGGAACTGCTATGGTGTACAACGGGAGACTTCGGATAAACAATTACACA
Organism: Locusta migratoria; assembly: GCA_026315105.1. Lineage (NCBI taxonomy): Eukaryota > Metazoa > Arthropoda > Insecta > Orthoptera > Acrididae > Locusta > Locusta migratoria. Next base: position 378,703,232 of record CM048750.1, read on the forward strand.
CAGACCATTCGTCTGCGTTCTATAGTTTTCGCTGCAGAGCGAAATATTAACACACACTCGTGTAGAATTTTATATACACCGATAACTTTCCATCCCAATATACTCCACCCTTTTATCATTATCAACCCTCAAGCAACAATGCAACCAATAAAACCATTTTCAAAGAGTAAATGTAATTTTCGTAGAATCATCATTGTTCCGCATTTCGAATTATATTCTTCAAATTACTAAATGTCTATGAGATCGCTATAAAACCGTGCCTAAAACATTCCTCAGGTATAAATTAGTAACTGTACAAATATTAAAGTCTCTGCGTCTTGTCGTTTGGACGTGATAAGCGTACACCGAACAGACCTTCACATTAATTTATACTGATAAATAGCTATCCGATCGCCATAAAACCAAGCCTAAAGCCTTCCCCGGGTAGACATTAGTAACTGTACAAATTTTTAGCTGTTTATGTCATGTGGTTCAGACGTGAGAAACGTACAGCGAACAGACATTCAAATTTATAGATATAGATTTAGTATGCTAATGACTGTCAAATATAAAAAAAAAAGAACAAAAAAACTGCCCTATGTCTTGGAACAACGTAACCGGTATACGTTAGTCGCTGTGTTAGCTAGACGTGCGAGGTTTACCCTCTAGTCTGCAGCGTTATCACTGCTTCTCGGAGCTCCTCCTGCTCCTCCTCGATGCTTTGATCGATAGGCTTGTTCGCGACACACTCGTGCCAGAGGGTGGCGCCTGGTGCGAGGTCCTCCGGCAGGTCGATGAGAGCGGAGGGGCGGCAGGGGGTGAGGCAGGTGTGTCGTGTTTTAAGTGGGTGCTGAAGAAGCAATTTGGCGCCGCGCGCTCCATTAGCAGTTTTATATCGGCGCCGGCGCTGTCACAGTACAATGGCGCTAGCGGGGTGGAGGGGGTGCGCCGCTCCCCATTAAGGGCTTACGATCGCTGATGCCGCGAGAAGCACCGAGCGCCGCCCCTGCCGATATTAATTGCGAAATTAAATAAGAATAATTAGTGTCGAGCAGGCCGGAATAATTACGGACTGCTTACAAGTGACTCAGCCGCCACCGGCACAGGCTTCTGCGTGGTTTGCGGTCCTGGTCTCCGGGCGAGCAGTTTAATGGCTAGCAGTTGGAGTGCCCTGCGGAACACTTAAATAACTGCGCTCGTTTAACTGCCTCGATTGTTTCCGAAGTGTCGGTAATTCGACAGCTGTTTGCCATTTTAAGCGTAGCTATTCTACACGCAAATCAGCCCAAGCACTCCTTAAAGTACTATACGTTGTTTGGTGCAGGATACCTCGTGTCATCATCATCATCATTTGTCGTTATCTACATCTACATGGGATACTCTGCAAATCACATTTAAGTGCTTGACAGAGGGTTCATCGAACCACCTAATTCAAATTCAAATAATGTTCAAGTGTTTGTAGAACTTATGGGACTTAACTACGGGGTCATCAGTCCCTAAGCTTACAAACTACTTATGAACTAGCTAAGACTAAGGACGGCACAAATATCCATGCCCGAGGGGGGATCCGTACCTGCCGGTCGCGGTGGCCGAGGGGACTGAGGCGCTCCAGTCACGGTCTGCACGGCCACTACGGTCGGGGTTCGAATCCCCCCTCGGGCATGGATATCTGTGCCGTCCTTAGTGTAAGCTAGTTGATAAGTAGTTTGTAAGTTTAGGGACTGATAACCCCGTAGTTAAGTCCCATAAGCTTAACAAACATTTGAACATTTGAACATTTTTCTGGATTCGAACCCCCGACCGTAGTGGCCGTGAGGCCGTCACTGAAGCGCCTCAGTCTCCTCGGCCACCGCGGCTGGCCCATCGAACCACCATGATACTATTTATCTCCCATTCCATTCTCCAATAGCGCGCGGGAAGAAAGAACACTCGAATCTCTCCGTTAGAGCTCTGATTTCTCGTATTGTATTCTGATGATCATTTCTACCTATGTAAGTGGGAGTCTACAATATATTATCGCATTCGGAGGATAATATTGGCGATTGGGGTTTCGTAATTAGCTCACACCGCAGCGATAAGCGCCGTTGTTGTAATGATTCCCATCTCAGATCCTGTATCATTTCCGTAACCCTGTGTCCCGTGACAATACGAAACGAGCTGCCCTTCTTTGGACTCTTTCGATGTCCTCTGTCGAACCCACCTGATAAGGATCCCACACTGAGAAGCAATACTCCAAAAATGGACGGACAAGCGTAGTGTATGCAGTTTCTTTTGTAGTTCTGTTGCATGTTTTAAGGGTTCTGCTAATAAAACGCAGTCTCTGGTTCGCCTTTCCCACGACATTATCACCAGTGTCAGCTGTTTCCAGAAAATGGACGGTGTTGCGTGGAACAAAAGTCTGTTCACCGTTTTCTCAAATAATTTTTAAGCTTATGGAACTTAACTGCAGGGTCATCAGTCCCTAAACTTGCAAACTACTTATGAACTACCTTATACTAATCCCTCGGGGGGATTCAAACCCGGACCGTTGCGGCCGTGTAGACTGTGACTGGCGTGCCGCAGACCGCTCGGCCACTGCGGCCGGTCACCGTTTTCTACTCTCCAACACCTTCCTCTCAGCACTCTGTCCCGCTCTTTTCTGCATTCCTTTCTTCACTTCCATAATACACCTGTCACTTCTCCTTCCTCTTCGTCATTTCGAGTAACTTCCTTAGTTTACGGGAATCCTCCATTCTCTTGATGTCCACACGATATCTTGCCTCTTCGGTGGACTCCTAAAAGTGGTCTCGCTTCCAAAATTTCTGGAACTTTCACTTCATTTCCTTAATTTTTTATAAACGCTAATCAAATGGTCTGAAATTTTATCTTGCATTGCTTTATCCTGCTCACCTGTCTCCTGTCTCTTCTCCATTTTGGTTGAGGGAGAGGGGGAGGCAGAGGGTTTGACGCAAGGAGAGCTGACTTTACGCCAAAACTTCACCAGATATCTGTATTATGAGATTATTTCTTTCTTTCCTATTACTTTCTTAGGAAAGGTTATTAAGAAAGTCTAGTCCTGGTCCTGCGGAGGAGAGAAAACAACCCAACTGCCCCACCTTCCCTAGTGCTCGGCTTCGCTGTTCTCCTGTTCTTGGAAATGTCTGTGCTCCATACTAACTTCCTAACTGTGTAAAAAAAAAAAAAAAAAAAAAAAAAAAAAAAAAAAAAAAAAATCCATGTACCCATCTATGAGGCCGATCTCCCTGTAGTTTCTCACACTTCCTTTTATTATGCTCCCTAGATTCTTAAAATTTCGTTGCAAGCCTCATATGTGGTTATCACCAAGGTTCATACCTCCTTCCACTGAATTGAATTTCAAACCATAGATTTCCAATTTCGACATGAAGTCACTGATGAGGTATGAGCCCATTTTCAATTTCGTAACTAAACAATGCTATAAGGGACGCTTTAAAACATGAAGGCCACAGGTGGTGATGCGACTGTTATTTGTACCACGTCAAGGGTCTGCTGAACCTCCTCCCCCCCATTCACTCAACCTGATTTGCACTTCCCTTTTCCATGATACACCCAACATTACGTCGTCCACAAAAACAATATTGCCTTCCCAACTTGCACGGCTACTCCGCCTTTACCTCGCCCAGGGCATTGTTGATAATTGGAGGAGCTACAGCACATCATTGTTTCATCCTTTTTCTGGCCGACTCCGAATTAATCTGTCTCCTCCTACCTTAACACAGCTCACACTTCGTTGGTACATATCCTTTATTCTCCCCACATTATTTCTTCTAACTCACTTTTTCTCTACACTTGCCGCACCTTTCTTCTTTTTTATACAGTCATATACATACCTTTTCAGTATCGAGGAAAACCATCACCAGATCCTTCCAGTGATCATAGTAATTCTATTGAAACTGCGTGACTCTAAAAATTATTATTTGGGTAGCGAGATAACTTCTGATGGCCGAAGTAAAGAAGATATAAAATGCAGAATGGCTAGGGAAAGAAAAGCGTTTCTGAAGAAGCGACATTTGTTGACATCCAATATCCGTTTAAATGTTAGAAAGTCTTTTCTGAGAGCATTTTTCAGGAGTGCTTTATTGAATTGGAGTGAAATGTCGACGATAAGGAGTTCAGACAAAAAGATTGTGGAAGCTTTCCAAATATGAATGATCTTGATGGGTATATCACGTAACTAATGAGGTGCTCAACATAATTGGGGAGTAAAGGAGTTTCTGGCTTATCCTGACGAATAAGAGATACACATCAAGGAATTGTCAACTTATTATCAGAAGAAAGTGTGTGGGGTAAGAATCGTAGAAGGAGACCGAGGGACGAATACAGATAGCGGGATTAAAAAGGGTGCCATTCGTATTCTAAGATGAAGAAGCTAGTACAGGGCAGCATGGTGAGCTGCATCAAACCATTCTGTGGACTGAAGACAACAACAACAATATTCGGATTGGGAATATGTTCAAGATCTTTGCAATCGTGTGACGTTTAACGACATTGCTCTGTAACTTTGCGCATCCTTTCTCTTTTCTTTCTTATGGACAGGACTCACCTTGTCTTTTTACCAGTTGATTTCGATTTTGCATTTTGGGCCAAAGTTTCGTGATAAAAGCAAAACTAAGTATAGGGCCAATGCCGTACACCATTTTGGAAAACGAACGGGAATTTCATCCAGATCTGACGACTTATTTTTCTTCAGATCTGTCAGTTGCCTTCTACACCGTTGATGCAAATTCCGGGACTTTTCCTTATCCAAACATTCCGAGCATTAGCTCCGTCTCTAAAAACCACGTTCTGGACAGGACGTTAACCCTAATCTTTCTTCCTTCCATCAGTCAACGTAATCAAAGTAATTCTAACTAAAAAAAATTCAAATGTTGGTAAATCTATCGGACGAAACTGCGTGGTCCTCAGTCCGTAGCTTACAAACTATTTAAACTAAAGTAAACTAACCTAAGGAAAACACACACACACTCAAGCTCCAGAGAGGACTGGAACCTCCACGGCGAGCAACAGCGCGCTCCACAGCGAGGCGCCTTAGACCGCTCGGCTACACCACCGCGGCTAATTCTAACTGAAAAGAATATAGTATAGATATATAAACAGAAATAATAAAATAAGTTTGAATTTCGTAATTAAAAGTTTAACATTGAAAGGAATTACATAAAATAATAGTGAAGGAAGTAGTGTGAATCGAAACTTGGCCCTTTGCTGCTCAACACGTTGATCTTATCCTCTGTAATACGTTCACTTAATGATGTAGATCAGAGGTTTCGTAACTGCACATGTACAGTATTGGCAATAGAGGCCAGTTTCCATCACGAAGAATTAGCGCGTAGTGTGGAATATGTCTCGTTCGCTTCATTCCGACTGTGGGAGAACAGAGCTTCGGACGCTCACTGCCGCAGCCTTCGCTAAGGTGAGGGGAAGGGAGGGGTGGGGTGAGGTAGTACTGCCAACAGCGCGCCAAGGCTTCGGAATCCCTCGTCGCAACACAAGCACGAGTGCTTCCGAAATGTACCGAACGGTCACGACTCGCTCTTGGCGAACTCCGCATCAGTTTACAGCAACAAAGAGTGTGTTTGTGTGTTTGTTACGTTTCACAACAGGTGTACTGGTGTTATTTATTTCATAGTGTGCAGTGTTCTTCGACAATCCCTAGTGCTCATCCTTCAAAATGGATGGGTAATGTGTGATTAAACACTTATTTGGATTCTTCGTACATAAAGATGTAACGACCGTATAAAACCTTTTTTCGTTTTATCATAGATGGCGCTGTAATAGGTAAAACTAAAAACGTGGAAATGGTTGAAAAACGGTAATATCTCAAACAAATAGACATCAGATCAGGAAAATCAGAGTAGGGGAAAGGGTTGTACCTTGGGACGGTTTTACCTTGGGACACTTTAATACAGGCAGTGCACTCTAGTGTAAACTTTAAAAACTATGAAGTAAAGTTGTCAGGTCTATTTTCAGAGGGAATATGATGATGTTTGAGATCTGAGGGGGAGTTTTAAAAGTTTTCTTGTTTGAAAGTAAAATTTAGGCACTATCTGTAGAAGCTAGAAATTAAGGGTAAGCATCATTATTGATGTTTCTTAAATACAGTGTTGTAGGGCATTGTTTAAGTAAGCTATTGATACCATAAGTTATAAACATATAAATGTGTACATAGGTTAGGATACTGTTTTGTGTTATTGTGTATTTGGTTTTACCTTGGGACACTTCCCTGGTTGCCCCTTGGGACACCTGGAAGGTGTATGATTGGCACTGATACACCAGAAAAAAGGTCTTTCCCAAGAGAGAAGCCACTAAAAGGACAAAGGAGTTTTCATCTTCCACTTCTTTTGACGAAGAAATCCCCCCCCCCCCCCCCGCCGGCCGTGGAGGCCACGGGGACTGAGGCGCTTCAGTCACGGTCTGCGCGGCCACTGCGGTCGGGGGTTCGAGTCACCCCTCGGGCGTGGATATTTGTGCCGTTCATAGTATTAGCTAGTTCATAAGTAGTTTGTAAGTTTAGGGACTGATGACCCTGTAGTTAAGTCCCATAAGCTTAACAAACATTTGAAGAAATTCCCGAGCTTGCCAGTAGCTCTGGAGGTAGCATATTGGATTTGTCATCTGAAGAAGAGGATTTCTCATCCTTCTTTCCATATAGAAAAGTAACATTTTCTTGTTCTCAAGGTAGTTGGGTTTTGGCAAAATTTGTCATCGGTGACCGATCTTATGTTTACTATGCAGGAGTAGTTTCAGAAAGCACAGGAGAAGATGTAACTGTAAAATTCTTAAGGAAGCAAAGGACCATTTTGCATTCCCTAATGTTCAGAACATCATCATTGTTAATCGCAGTAATACCAGCTCTACCAGCTCTACCAGCTCTAGTGGTGTGTCGTGGGTTTCATTCAATTAATATTTTATTTCCACCATCTCTTGTTTTAGGTTAAATAACTTTTGTATTTGGACTAACAAAACTTTACTACCTGATTCCAATACGATTTTTTCATTCATAAAACTGAGAAATTGAAGTACATCACCGTGTCGCAAGGTAAAACCACCACTGTTCCAAGGTGAAACCATAGGCTGTACCTTGGGACAAGTGTCACAAAAGTCTTTATTGGTTAGTAATTGTGTAAATATTGGAAGTAGCCTAAACTGCTGTTCGTTGAACATTATCTAAAATTGACGCCTGTGATGGGGTAAATATTCAGATTTCTTGTAAAAAGATCGTAGTATAAAAAAATTAAAATGTGAAAAATGTCCCAAGGTACAACCCTTTCCCCTACAGTTTTTCCATGTTTCTTTTAATTCTATCTCGTGACATCTCCCACAATCGAATGGAACACAAACTATGATCGTGCTATCAGTCCGCAGTCAGACAGTTTGTTGTATTTCAATGATTCGGACTGTAGCCACCTGTACGCAGTTGTTCCCTTATGTTAATGATTGCAGAGAGAGAGAGAGAGAGAGAGAGAGAGAGAGAGAGAGAGAGAGAGAGAGAGAGTAAATATATCATTTACGGGTACTATGACGCCCACAGAAATGCTGAAGAACCTCTCCACAGGGATGCTACACTTTCATTTCTGCCGATTACAGCGCCATTTATCATTAAACGAAATTACATATTTTTTTTCACGAAGAATACAAATCTGCTATCAAATTTAGGCGTTTCTATAAAAGATTTCAAAGTTGCCTGCCACCACCCATCACGGTTTCTTTTTTTCTTTTTCTTTCTTTTTCTTTTTCTTTTTTTTTTTTTTTTTTTTTTTTTTTTTTTTTTTTTTTTTTTTTTTTTTTTTTTCGGTGAACCTTTGAAATACACCTCGCTCATAAACAAATGCGTCGGAGATCTATTTAATAGTGAGAGGAAGCACGACTATAAAATTATGATCCATGAGTCGTAGCTTCGTATCACAAAAGGTGGGAGATAAAACTTAAGTGTGACGGGAAATGATGAAAGACAAACGGAGGTTCAAGGCAAATTCACTTACTGGATTAAACATGTGGCACATTGCACAAAGGAATTTAAAATTAATAATAATCCTATTATAATAAAGTACAAGGGAAAGCATATGCTGATGACAAAAGAAAAGAAAGTTATACTACTGCGGTGCAATTGGCAAAACTTCGGTAGTGATGGGTCCGTAATTACTTCTCTCACTCTGAACTGGAGTTCGTATAAATTGGATAGTGACAATCACTGCTGGACGGTGAATAGTTAAATCGGTTTACCTTGATGCAGTGAAAACTGTCAACAAAATGGTTACAACGCCGGTGCGCAAATGTACTTTACCATATGCCGGGTTGAGCGCCGCAGACGGCCGTTGCGGTCGACTGCCGTCGATGACTGGAGGGGACGCGAAGTAAATTGTGGTGTACAGCGGACACCGCTATCGGTGTTTATGTATCTCGTAAGAGTTCTTGATGTCACTTGCCAAGAGATCAGTCTGTGTCTGTGCTCTTCTAGAGTGAGAGCCGTACAGGTCAGTAAATAGGCGGTTGAGCAACAAGGAAGCTGCGTACTGCTTGTTCACTGCGATTGTGAACAAGTGAATTGCAGCCTCGACTGCTGGTACAGACTATTCTCCAATTATTCCTCCATACAATATGCAAATATACGAAAGCCTCGACTGCTGGTACAGACTATTCTCCAATTATTCCTCCATACAATATGCAAATATCCGAAAGCAGAATTACGTCACCATTCGAGTGAACGAGACACAAAAGCTTACTATACTGTCCAAGCAACCACACAGCGAAAACTGCTCAAAAAAAAAAAAAAAAAAAAAAAAAAAAAAAAAAAAAAAAAAAAAAAAAAAAAAAAAGCGAAACGGTAAGAGGTATTTGGCTTTGCCTGCACGTTGACAGATCTCGATATAAATTAGCAGTGAACAGAGAGTTTCTGTACCCTACCTCAATTTACTATCACGATCGAAACGCACAAACAAAACGAAACACTGCTCATGCAAAGTCTCCAGAGTAGTCACCTAAGCGACTGCCCAAGGAGAGGTATGTCAGACAACTGCCTTCGCCAGTGGCTCTGCGGCGCTAGCTGGTTCGAAAACTATGAAAAATTGCCCCCCGAAACTGTCTGCCCACCAATCACCGACAGTCATCTCAAAGGTTAGCCTATGGGTGTCCGAGATCGCTCCCTCCCCGTCTTACGCGGAGTGGTACACGGAGAAGGCGCTATTCGGCCTATCACCGCCTGCAAATAGATCTCCTCAGGGTCACGCTCTGTGTCAGCTCGTTCACCTGTATCGCTAACGGTTGGGTTGCGGCGTCTGTTTGCGTAAGAAATCCACCTCGCCAGCGACAGTTGACACACTGCGCCCATTGTGCGAATGCTGGCCGGTCTCCCGTCGAGTTCTACGGAGGGCGGCTGTGGTCGAGAGCAGCACGCGGGCCCCCCGCGGTCACCCTCGTTCCCCCATCGCCAATATTCCCACAGCAAATATTCTCTTAACTGATATTACGACGAAGTTGCCGTCCAGCAATGACCATTTGCAATCAGTTACACGATGTACATAAATGGGGAGCAGTTGGGAAGGCGTGAGTACTTACTTCAAGTAGGCAGGCGCCTTAAACCTTAGAAAGCGAGATAGTAGTGATAGCCCAACTCACAAACCTTTTTGTATCCCAGGGTCGTCGCCACTTTTGTGTCTCATTTTCGCCGGTTGTCGTAGGTGTCGGTGGCCGAGTAGAAAGAGACCGACACAGGAATAAAGGATGCACGCGTGTGCAAGTACGGAGGTGACCAGCCAGTGGGACAGCAGAAACTAGAAACACTAGAGTAAATTAGAACAAGTTGTATATTTCGTAGAAATAAAATAATACTTATCTTTTACAAAGTTCAAGACTGCAGAATGCTGATAAATAGTTAAACTACTGATGAGTCCTAATGCCTATCCGATAGCCAAGTCTCAACTGGTGCCTATCTGATTCCCAAGTGGTCGATGCAGCAGTCGTGGCCACGAGCGGAGTTGCAGCAGAGGGCGCTCGGGGCTGAAGTCGTGAGAACGCCGAGCCGTGAGTGCATGGCGGCGCGCACTTTAGACGTGTGCGACACCACAAACCTAGCATAATCCACTGATTAGTACCCCGTCTCTGGTAGAGAGTTTAGAAGGAGAGCTAGTACTAGGTCTGTTTACAATATTCGAGTGTTTGAAGCGCTGAATGATGCAAAATATGGTATTTTTGCCTCTGTTGAGTGAGGTAGCAATTTCGGTAAGATATGTGTTCTGTTTATACATATTTATTACAATATTTCTGTCATTCACCGTTGTCTTCCTTGTTATACGTCCCATTTTGTATGTCGGTATTTTACGAGAACTCGCCGTATAGGTCACATTCAATACCATTTCTGCTCATGCGACTGGATACGTTCGAAAACTTAAGTCGTGTATTGGGAGGGACATTAGGTTAACTAATGTAAAGATTGTGTCGTAAATGCATGCAATGTGGTAGCTTGAATATAGTTCCAGAGACGCAAGAGGTTTATGTTTATATGTCTAAAATCTCGATGCCGTCTAATAAATATTATAAATAGAAATAAAAAAACCCTGAGACTGTATATCTTCTCGAACTCGTTAGAGACATTAACGATAAACGTGAAGCACTGAATTAAAATTTGTGATGCGGCCAGGAATCGAATCCAGACATCCATGCTTACAGGCAGACGTCTTACCGCTAGATCATCGCACCATTAGTGATTAAGGCGTCTTGGCCGTAGTGGCAATATTTCATGGAACACATAAGCTGAATTAGAGTTTGTGGCGTGGAGGTAAGTCGTACTTACAAGGGGAGGCCGCCAATTGTGAAATTCAGATTCGATTCATACTGCGCATAATAAAAGCTCGTGACCAGAGGTGTAATGTGGCAAAGCACCAAGATGCACTTCGCAGCCGTTGCCGAGAAAATCGACAGATAAAAAAAAAAAAAAAAAAACGTTGCGGTGAAATACTCTCTACGATTAATAATTTTCTACAGTGGCGTGGTGCAGCGGTAAGAACTCGGATTCGTAATCCGAAGGTCGCCGGATCGAATCTCACAGAATGCATTTTTTTATTATTTGTGTAACAAAACTCTCACGTATGAACTGATTTTCGACGATGTTATAAGTTGCGCTAGGAACCGCACCTACCTTCTTTCGAAGTTAGCAGGCAACTACGCTGTTATGCGGCGGCTCGTTTCGGCCTATTCAACATCTGTCCTTCAAGTGTAACGAGCGAGTAACGGAGTTTATATTTCATACCTGCCACAGCGAATTTGTGTTTGGGGAGTCTCTATTCTAATTCCAACCTTTCACTTACACTATACGTGTATCTTCGTGCTTTGGCCATGAGCTTTTATTATGCGTAGTATGAATCGAATCTGAATTTCACAATTGGTGGCCTCCCCTTGTTAGACTATTCTGAGGCACCTTAATCACTATTGGTGCGGTGATCTAGTGGTAAGACGTCTGCCTAGTAAGCATTGAAGTCCTGGTTCGATTCCCGGCCGCATTACAAATTTTAATTCAATGCTTCACCTTTATCATTAAATAAACATTACTTCGTTTACGGCACACACAATGTTTCGGATTACATACTGGAATACTGATGTCGGTCTCTGTACGTTCACGGTGAAGATTGTCAGAGCCTTACGTTTTCCGGTGGTGATGAAGAGTCTTGGGAGGCAGAGGCAGAGTTGGGCCCCTAGGTGCCGGCCTAGGTGGAGTGGGGTGGCGCCCGTCATCGTTCAGCCATTAGCGAGAGGCGGCCCGCGCGCGCCAGATGAGGTCCGACGGCGCGGCAGGGTGAGGGAGTGGGGGGAGGATGGGGGGAGGCCCTCCTCTGCGGCCGCAAATACCTGTCGGCTCATAATTCAGCCACCCTCTCTCCCACCCCACCTTCCAAACTCGGCACAGCCAGGCTCCCCTGACAGCCGATCAGTCACGGCGCAGCTGCCGCGCCGGGCCGCACAGCATTAGCCACTGGGGGTGGAGGGTGGAGGGTGGCAGGCGCCTGCGTCTGGGCGTCTCAGCCACTGTGCGTGGACAATGACGGCCGTCTGCAGTCGAGTTGCGAGGGGCGTCTGCCCGGTTATCGGAGAACGCGGCTGAGAGCGCAAGGTGTGTGTGTGCGCAGTAGGCTTACAGGGGCACCGACAACCGTGGCCTACGAGAAAGACAGTCTCCAGCGCAGTGTTCATGGCACGTAAGCAAGATAGCTAATACGAATTATTTACAGACGAATGGAAAAACTTGTGGAATCTGACCTCAGGGAAGATCAGTTTGGATTTAGGAGAAACGTACGAACACGGGAGGCAATACTCACATTACGACTTATCTTAGAAGATAGGCTAAGGAAAGGGAAACCTACGTTTTCAGCGTTTGTCGATTTGGAGAAAGCTTTTGACGATGTCGAATGGAATACACTCTTTCAAATTCTGAGGATATCAGGGGTAAGATATAGGGAGCGAAGAGTTATATTCAACCTATACAGAAACCAGACAGTGGTTATTACAGTCGAAGGGCAAGAAAGGGACGCAGAGGTTGGGAACGGAGTAAGAAAGGGTCGTAGCCTTTCCCCAATGTTGTTCAATGTGTACATTAAGCAGGCAGTGAAGGAATGGAAAGAGCAAGAGTAAAACGAAGGTAATGGAATGCAATGTCAGAAAATCAGGCGGTGCTCAAGGAATTACATTACGTAATGAGACAATGAAAGTAGCAGAGATGGCCGAAGCAAAGAATTTTTATTTTTATTTTTTTTTTAATTTTTTTTAATGGTCTATGGGACTTAACTACAGGGTCATCAGTCCCTAAACTTACAAACTACTTATGAACTACTTACGGACTAGGACGGCACAAATATCCATGCCCGAGGGGGGATTCGAACCCCCGACCGTAGTGGCCGTGCAGACCGTGACCAAATAAGATATGAAATGCAGAATGGCTAATATTAATTTAAATGTTAGGAAGTCCTTTCTGGAAGTAATTGTCTGGAGTGTAGCATTGTATAGGAGTGAAACGTGGACGATAGGGAGTCCAGATAAAAAGGTGATTGAAGCTTTTGAAATGTGGTGCTACAGGCGAATGATGAAAATTAGATGGGTAGGTCACGTAACTAATGAGGAGGTGGTTAACTGAATCACGGAGAAATGGAGTTTCTGGCATATCCTGACTAACAGAAGTGATAGATTGGTTGGACACATTCTGAGACATCAAGGAATTGTTTACGTAGCATTAGAAGGAATCGGGGTAAAAATCGTAAAGGGAGACCGAGGGACGAATATAGTAAGCAAAAGGATGTAGGTTGCCGAACGTATCCTGAAATGAAGAGACTTGCAAAGGACAGGGTAGCGTGGAGAGCTGAATCAAACCAGTCTGCGGACTGAAGACCACAACAACAACAACAAGCAAGGCAGTTAGGAGCCGGCGCGATCGCTATCTCAGTGGCTGACTCGTGACCGGCGAGAAATATAGGCATGAGCGCGCACTTCATGCTACGTAAGCAAGGTAGTTCCAAGCCGGCGCGATCGCTAGCCGATTGGCCGGCCGCTGGGGCACTGCTCACTGCGTCATAGCGGGCAGCCACTGAGCTAGCGATCGCACCGGTTCGGAACTACCTTGCTTACGTCGCATAATGTGCGCGCTCAGGCCTGTATTTCTCGTTGACCGCTATGACGCAGTGGGCTGTGCCCCAGCGGCCGGCCAATCGGCTAGCGATCGCGCCGGCTCGAAACTACCTTGCTTACGTGGCATGACCACTGCGCTGGCACCTGCTTTCCCTGTAGGCCACGCATCGAACACCACCTAGAGAGAAGGCCGCAGCGCTCTCGAGGCCTACGAGAAAGACAGGCCGCGGCGCGCACGTCATACCACGTGATCAAGTGAGGCCTTTGCTAGCGCGATCGCTAGCGGATTGGCTAGCCGCTATGAGGCAGTGGGCTGTGCCCCCAGCGGCCAGCCAATCTGCTTGCGATCGCGCCGCCGGCACAGGCCTCACTTGATCACGTGGTATGACGTGCGCGCCGCGGCCTGTCTTTCTCGTAGGCCTCGGGCGCTCTCTTGTGACTTCAGGCAGAGTAGGTTGCGCTCTCATCGCTAACTAGGTAGCAGCTGGGGCACGACCCACAATGCCGAATCAGCGAGCCAGTCAGCTATGCGCGCGCAACTTCCTCTGCCTGACGCCACACGAGAGTGCCGCGGAATTCTTCTCTAGGTTGTGGTGCACAAGTCGCGATGGAAGTCCCTTAAGAGGAATGCAGCCACGATTATTGCAATACAAATGATGACTTAAAAAAAAAGCTGAATAGTTGCTTGAAATATTCAAAATTGTTGTAAACGTCTTTATTTTTCTTTGTCATGACACATTTCAGGGTAAACCATCTTCTGACGACCTACCGACGAACAAAATATAAAATTACAAACCAGATATGTAGTAATGTTCATGCAATACAACAACATTACAAAAAACAAAAGCATAAAAGAACTTTTATACCAAAATTTATAAAAAGGCGGCACTGTGTTACAGTCACAGTCGTGCACAATGAGCATCAGGTAAAATGTTGTCTACATGTACATGGTGATATGCAGTAATGGCATGAATTACTATTCGTGCATCACAGGAAGACATGACTGTCACTAGGGGACGCTACTGTACAGCGTCTCGATCCTACGTGCCACAGGTGGGCATGTTTTACCTAGTATTTTTTAATATATAGCGTTTATCGTATATAATATTTAATCTAATATTGGATGTCAACAAATTTCCCGTCTCCCTAACCTAAGAATAAATGGAACGAGCCGTTTGAGTTTTATGCAGTGCGTCACAACTGTAGTGGAAACGAATGAGATGGTTTTTCAACAAGCAGTGTAACGTAATTTAATTTTCAGAACTTTTCATGCACATCGTTATGTTATATGTAAAACTGACACTACTGAAGTGGAGTAAGCTCGAAAGAGTTACAGTACATATGTTTCATTTTGTAATATTATTTCCTCCTCCTCAAGCCCAGCTCTTCAAATTTCACGTTTTCGGGGACTCGCTATTGTCCCTTCATTGCACAGCACTTCGCGTTCAGGCATTAAACGGACGCAGTGAAGCGGGCCGAGAGAGGAACAACCCGAGCGCGCGAATGTTTATAAAGCTGTACTTTGAGGAGGCCGTAACTGCGTAGTACAGAGCTTTCCAAACTGGGTGTCGCGTAGTAGTATCAAGTGTGTCGCGAAACTAAGAAATTTAGACTCCAAACAATAAAACTTGTCATAAAATAACACAAAATACCCTCCTTCTCATACTACCCTAAAAACTATCCTGCAGCTAACCATCCTTCTCTTCATTCAGAGCACGACGGATCACGTATTAAAGGAATAAGCGTTTTTTAATGGATTTATTAAAGCCACGTCACCCTCGGTACCGTTTCTTACAATTAAATGTCAATCATTGACACAGTGGGTGTAAAAGCTGTCACAGATTATAAAAGCAGTCACAATAATCCATTGACTAAAGCTATTCAGTACCGATGTTTAATATGGAGTATGGCTGGGTGATTAAAGAAGAGTAGTATTTTAAATGCAGTGATCGTTCGAACTCTGGTATGCGTTAATATTTTTTTTCTCTCAATTTCCTGTATCTAACAGAACCAGAAATGACATTCATATTCTTACTTGTTACAAATATTTATCCACGTTTTTCGAATATCTCGGGACTTCCGAGGACGTGGTGAAGCAAGAACCAAACAATAGATCTTAAATAATAATTCATCACTTGTCATAAATACATCCTCTTTATTTCTGAAAATAATGTGATAATATTGAAATGAAAGGGAACAGCCACTCTGCTGTCTAAATCAGAAATCCGAGCAGCCAATTTCGAGATGCCGTTTTCAATTGATCCAGCAAAACCGTATCTGGCCCTGACTTGTACACATGACAACGAAAAACGGTTTCCGAAATTCAGTTTCCGTGTTTCGGAAGTTGGGTCGCATGTAGAAGAAGCAAGTATTATTGCGTGAGTTGGGCATTGTTGTCTGCGGTGTTACTCTGTTGCACATCTCCGTAGTTCCTAATGTTTCGTTTTCTTGCGATGAGTGTACATAATTGCTTCGGTCGGGATCAACATTAGCTGCCGGCCGCGGTGGCCGAGGGGACTGAGGCGCTCCAGTCACGGTCTGCACGGCCACTACGGTCGGGGGTTCGAATCCCTCCTCGGGCATGGATATTTGTGTCGTCCTTAGTTGTAAGTAGTTCATAAGTAGTTTGTTAGTTTAGGGACTGATGACCCCGTAGTTAAGTCCCATAAACTCTACAAACATTTGAACATTTTTGATCAACATTAAACATGTCATTGCGTACGAGGATTTCAGTTTCGTTTACAAACTACATTTAAGCGATAAAGTGTGAAGTGAATTTTTATTTGCTCTTTTGAATAGATATAATTTTCGTTAATTTTTTGTGCATTTTGGAATTTCGAAATTATTTTAGTCTCGCTACTATATCCAAATTTTCGCTAATCCCCGTATCTGTTTTGCTGCTCTTTACTACCTCACGATTATTTGTTGCTAACAGATCAAGGGTAATTTCGCAACCATTTACTATTCTAGTGGTTTCATGAACCAACTGTTCGAAGTAGTTTTCAGAAGCCGGTCGCGGTGGCCGAGCAGTCTCTGGCGCGCCACTCTCGTTATACACAGCAACTACGGTCGGAGGTTCGAATCCCCCTCCGGGCGTTTTGTGGCGTCCTTAGTATTAGCTAGTTCATAAGCAGTTTGTAAGTTTAGGGACTGATGACCCCGTAGTTAAGTGCCGTAAGTTCTACAAACATTTGAACATTTGAGTTTTCAGAAGAAGCATTCGGAACTAGTTCGGGCGATGTTTTATATTTGCCTCTGGTTTTGATTACGTATTTATGCCAACATATCGAGGTTAAATTAAAGTCGCCACCGATTATAATAGTATGCTTTGGGTACCTGTTTGAAATGTAATTCAAGCTTTGTTTGAACATTTCGTCAATTGCATCGTCTGAGTCAGGGGGCCGTTAAAAAGATGTTATTATTCATTCATACCGGTTGTCAGATATAACCTCTGCCCATACCAACTCACAGGAAGTATCTGCCTCGATTTCGCTGAAGGATGAACCGTTTGTAGCAGCAATAACCACGCCACCTTTTTTTTTTTTTTTTTTTTTTTAAACTTAATCTATCCTTTCTGAAGACCATTTGGCCCACTCATACAGTGTCACTGTAGGGGTTTGATTGTCTGCTTCCCGTCTGCAGGGATCCACGGTTTATCAGCGATGTTCTCACGGTTTTTTTTTTTTTTTTTTTTTTTTTTTTTTTTTGGGAAACGACTCATATTGTAACTGCTGACAAGGGGTTTCTCTTCACACACGCTATTGTGTCCATTTAGTTGTAAGGGCCTCTTCTCCCTGCGTCCCCTGTCGCCATTTATCTACACGCTCCTGCAGTCAATCCCCTGCAGTAAGGGGCGGCGGCCTGTAGCGAAGGTGAAAGTTGGGGTGCCTCCCACTGGCTACGTCCGCTCCAATGTTGCCAAGTTAGTGGTTTTCCCACAAAATCTGGTGGCGTTCAGTATCTGGCAAGTGGGAAAATTTTCCATCTAGTGGCTAGTAGGAATTAGGGACCACGGAAGGCCAGAAACTGGACAGCCAAAACTAATTTGAAAGTATAAGTTACATAAATCGCGAAGGCGATTTTTTTTTTTTTTTTTTTTTTTTTTTTTTGTGTCGTCTCTTTTGTTATGCCTCGTCGCGTGCTGTGTGCCGGCCGCCAGTATTGTTATAAAGAAAGGATCTAAATGAAATACACAAATTTTATCACCAGTGCGTCAGTAGTTCTAGCGATCTCATGTTGTACTTATCGTTATAACTGAAAGTTACAACGTTTCTTCTGCGTCGACATGGATTCAAAATAGCGTAAAGGTGATGGGGAAAATAGGAAGCTTTTGCCGAGTGGTTGAAACAATATTGTTTTATGCTGCCTGACAGGTCTGTTGCTGTTCCAGTTTGCCTCACATATAATAGGACTGTCGCTGTTGCAACATATCTAGCATAATAAAATCAGAAATCATTTTCAGATTCTGAGATAGTAAGAAAAGGTAAAATGTGTGTTGGGAATGGGCCATCGAAGAAAAGAATGATGTAGTTGCCGCAGAGAAAGATATTCCATTGTCAGCAAGAAGTACAAGAGTAACCGTAATTTAGGATATGGACAAGAGAAATAGTTAACGCGAACTTTCTGCAGAAGCCGCCATGCTACGCCAGTACATGATGAATCATGGAACATAGTTGAATTAATTTTTGGATGCCGAAAGGAAATATTTTAGGGAGGAATGACTTCAATATTACCGTTGAAACGCAAGACTCGCGGAGAAGACAAAATCAAACATTAGTTACGATAAAATGATGTCTTTTCAACTGACGGGGCTCCAACGATGATCAGCAAGGGAAAAGGACTGCTAAATAAAATAAGAAACAAGAATGCCGGGTTACTATCTTATCGGTCCAACGTTGATCGTTGGCTATGTGAAGGTTAAGTGACTGAAAGTTTTCGACAAATAAAAAAAGAATTAATATGCTTGCTAGAGAACCTGGATTCTACATCTACATCTACATCTACATGGGATACTCTGCAAATCACATTTAAGTGCCTGGCAGAGGGTTCATTGAACCACAACTATACTATTTATCTCCCATTCCATTCTCGAATAGCGCGCGGGAAGAAAGAACACCTGAATCTCTCTGTTCGAGCTCTGATTTCTCTTACTTTATTCTGATGATCATTTCTACCTATGTAAGTGGGAGTCAACAATATATTTTCGCCAGTTGCAAGAAACTATTTAGAATTCCTTGCTCAATACCGTGCTACAAGGAAATGGAAAATTAATATAGGGTTTGGTTCAAAATGTATCACTTTTGCATCGCAACCTAGATATCTTTGAAATAGTCATCAAAATGAATTTATCGACGTAAACATATCACTCATGATTAAGAACCGCTCACCTTGAAAACATTATTCCCATAAGCTGCTCCTCTCGTGAATCTAAACTGGCTCAGGGCCGCAATGTAAATTCTCCTATTGATTTTTTTAACACAAAAACACACGTTACATTGTATTTCATACTTTGTTAGTGAACATTAAAATGAAAAATATTACGTATAACCTGTTTCTGGATTTTTCAAAAGCAAATTTGTGTATTCATTTTGTTTCATACTTTTTGTGAGTGAAAATAAAAGTAAATAAACAACATATAATATACGTTTTTCTGGATTGCATTTCATATTTTTTGAGAGTAAAAATTAAAATAATAAATAATGTGGGATATGACATTCTACAACTGGACCTCGATAAAAATTTTCAAAAGTATGCGGACCCCATGTAAGACTATATGCCGACCTCTGCACTTGATTAAGGCAGCATTCCGTAAAAGCACTAACGTCTCGTAGCTCCTGAATTTATATCACCTATACATTTATAATATACGTTATTCTGTCTTTGGTCCTCATTTTTGTGTGGTCATATTGTTATGATTTTTTTAATTTAATCGTGTCAGAAACAAGCATTAAAATTAACATGATATAAATAGGGCAACATAATACAGGAAGAAGTATTCCAAAAATATTGTTAATAAATATTTATCAGCATGCATACTTGTATGGACCCTTTTACAGGGCAATTTTACATAATTCTACCACTTTTACCCATGAATATACGGGACACATGACAGTAGACCAACCTCCAACGATAATATTACATCTTTCGTTGTTATAATTAATGAAAATACTCCGTGATCCTGAATACCAACGATTATGTTTTAATAATAACACTTTAATAAAGCATGTTTACAGTGGCAATATTATACAATTTTTACATACATGCTTCATAGAAACAACGTAAACGGAACAGAAATTGTTTGGATTTATATATATATATATATATATATATATATATATATATATATATATATATATATATATATATATTTGGATAATTTTGGTCTTGAAATAATCGTGTAAGTCCAGGGAAGGTTTTTAAACAGTGATAAAATATGGAAAAGTTGTCCGGAAAAGAGGAAAAACTGGAAAAACGGAAAAGGCTATGTATACCGTTCGTCCAACTGCGATAAAATTTTGTGTATTTCATGTTGAAAGTAAGATGAAGGATTTTTTTTCTATGAATGATTTTTTTCTATGAATAAAAATCAATTGTCACATGTTTGTAAGAGCATCACTTGAGTACAGCTTGACAGGACAAGGTTTGTATGATATTAACATCTTTGGAAAATTGGAGAAAAACTGAAAGTGAGTTTTTGATTAAATTCAGCACTATAACTGACTGTTTGCACGACGGAGAGGGGTAATTGTTTCTGTTTTGTTTATTATGGTCTTGGAAAAGTTTTCAGTAAAAAAATAAGGACAATTGAAAAGGAAAGTCCCAAAATTCGAACAAATGTGTTTCTAAATGTACCCAACACTATAAGTTCAGAACCGTTCATCCGATTGCGATAAAATTTTGATCATTTGACGTTCAACAAAAGATGAATGTTCTTATGAACTAAAACTTTGGAAAGTTACCCGGAAAAATGGAAAATTTTGCAAACATAGAAAGAGATTTTTCTATGAAGTATCAATACCATCCATCTGATTGCGATAAAATTTTGCACATTCGACGTTCAAAGCGAGAGCACATACATATTAGCAATTGCAAAGCATTACCGGGTCGACTAGATGACCCGGTGAACTTCGTATCACTTACCTCTTAATATAAACCATATTAATTTATATCTAAATTTTCCTCGCAATTTTTCCATATTTTATCACCGTTTAAATATTCTCTGAACTTTCACGAATGTGACATGGACTTTATCCTGGACATGCGTGCGTGATTTGCCCACTCTTTCCTCCCACTATCGAGCCGATACTTGGACTATCTGATGATCCCTTTATAAAGCTACTGGGTCTAAAATACATGTGATTAAAATTAATATGGTTTATATTAAGAGGTAAGTGATGCGAAGTTCAGCGGGTCATCTAGTGTCTTTAATCACAAGGGATTTGTCATATTTTTGATTATTCAACATACTCAGTACTCCAATTAATTACAATATAGTGCTTTTGTTAAACACAGGAATAAAATCTATTGGTTTCTGGTGGGTTTTAGTGGGAAATGCCACTTCACTGTTGGCAACACTGGTCCGCTGGATGACGGCGGGACGCTCCATGCTGGAGGCCGGCGTGGTGTCCGCGAATGCCTCCATCGACAAAGTCACCGAACAAATGCGTCCCTGGCCGAAATATTACTCAACTTAGGTCATTAGTTGAGTGTCACTTGCTGCTGTACGACGACGTGCGGAGACGGCGTCTGACGTTGCAGAACCTAGTAGGCAGCCGGCGGATGAGAAAGGCGCTGAATTCGGCCGCAGTTTAACGAATCGGTCGGCTGCAACAGACTGCAAGCGAACCGCCACAGCCGGAGTACACGGCGAAACAGCGAAATGAACGCTTTACTCGATTTCACCAAACGAACACGCAATTAATGGGGTAATGGAAAAAAAACCGTACACTCAATACGGAGTTTAGAGATAAATATCAAATTACAATTAATTTATTTTTATGCGGGCCACTTTTTTATCCCGCCATTGTATAACAGAGAGAATTAATTGCACGTCGAGCGATTTTTTCAAATATTATTCGTGAAAATAACTCGGAAAACGGGAATATTTTGGGAAGAACTCTAGTCGTTCATGTCGACGCTATTGACCGTTTAAAAAAATAAATTTGTTTTTGATTAATCTTCCTCCGTTCTGCAAAGAGGTTTCGTTATAAGATGGTGTTAATTATTGATTCATGCGGAGATGTACTATTGGAAAATATTGTTCTCTAACCCTTACAAAGCTAACATGCTCGAATGTGGTGGTAAATTCGACATCAACATACATACTCCGCAATCCACCATAAGGTGCGTGGCGGAAGTTACACTGTACCATTACTAGGAATTTCCATTTCTATTACACTCCCAAATAGAACGAGGAAAAAGAAAAGAATGCCCATATGCTTTCGTACGAGCCCTAATTTCTCTTATCTTGTCCTTGTGATGACTACGTGAAATGTAAGTAGTTGGCAGCAAGATAGTACTACACTCAGCTTCAAATGTCCTCAACAGAAATTTCACGAAAAGAACGTCGTCTTTCCAACAGCGAGCCCCAACTGAGTTTCCGGAGCATTTCCATGACACTCGAGTGTTGCTCTAACCTACCAGTAGGAAACCTAGCTGCTCGCCTCTGAACTGCTTCCACGTCTTCCTTTCAAAAATGTTCAAATGTTCGTAAATCTATCGGACCAAACTGCGTGGTCATCAGTCCGTAGCTTACAAACTACTTTAACCTAGGTAAACTAACCTAAGGACAACACACACACACCCATGCCCCAGGGAGGAGTCGAACCTCCACGGCGAGCAACCGCGCGCTCCGCAGCGAGATGCTTTAGACCCGTCTTCATTTAAACTGATCTTATGCGGCTACCAAACACATAAGCAATACTGAAGACGAAGTCGTACAAGCGTTTTATACGCTGTCTGCTTTACAGATGAAGTACACCTTCCCAAAATTCTCCCAATAAACCGAAGTCGGCTGTTTAGTCTCTGGCTCATACCGAAACCTAAATGTTTTCCACGAAAAATATAGGACATAAAAGGCTATAATCAACTGATCAATAATTTCCTGTGTACTGTGTTAAGAGAACATTAGGATTAGGAGAACAGGAAGAAATGCTATTTGAATAGTACAGTGTTTTAGCAGGACTTCTGCTAGGTTGTAATTCTAATTAGCTCCGTAATTAGTAAGACTGGTCGTGTCTGCTTACAGTGTGTTCTATGTGACGCGTCTGTGACAAACAAAAGTCTGCAGAATGTGTGTACTGTATGTAAGTAGTTTCTTCGAATGCAAATAAATAATATCGTTTAAAAATTACGAAAGTCAGAAATTATTCTGCTTGAACAAAACGTAATTACTAGAAAATATATGCACGAAATATCTCTGTACAACAAAATTTAGTTTTCCAACATCAATTAAAGAATAGGAAATTTTCGAACGTATCGGCCGTTTATGGGCGTTGAAATAATTGCGAGGGCTAACTCGCAATTTTATGCTGAGCCAGGATTTCAACCTGAATTTCTCACTTCGGGCCACTGGTCGCCCTAACTGTATCTCTTCTTTTCTTCTTTTTTTTATTTTTATTTTAATTTTTTAGACACGGAAATGAAAGTTCTTATTGAAACCGAAAAAAAGTGATGGAAACATAGCTGAAATTAAAGTAAGAATTTTACTTAAACGCATTTTTTGCATTGCACTGTGACTGCTTTCTGAGATAATATTAGAAGTGCAGCGCCTTATGATGGAATCGGGCACTTCGACCACAGATACTGGTAGACTGGGCATGGCACTGCTATCATGGCAGCAACATCTCTTCAGCTAACCCGCTGCTTTGACAACAGTCACGTGATTGTTTCCAGCTTTGCTTACGAAATTCCAAAGCGTTTTGTCTCAAGGGGAGTAACATTAAATTTCACGTCTAAGTATTATAAGTTTAAAATGGCACCATTTCTAGAAAACTGCGAAGTTGTTTCTTATACACGGCAAATGTTTGCCAATAGTCACGTGGTCCTATGTTGCTGTCACGGCGTATGCATAGGCGCTGTGCTCTTTGTCCGGTCTACAAGTATCTGTGATCGAAGGTCGAGCACGTCTTCTCTACGGACTGTGGAATAAGCTCCATTGTCGCCGGCCGCGGTGGCCGAGAGGACTGAGGCGCTCCTTTCACGGTCTGCACGGCCACTACGGTCGGGGGTTCGAATCCCCCCTCGGGCATGGATATTTGTGCCGTCCTTAGTGTTAGCTAGTTCCTAAGTAGTTTGGAAGTTTAGGGACTGATGACCCCGGAGTTAAGACCCATAAGCTATACAAACATTTTTTAAGCTCCATTGTCGTGGACAATTCTCGTTCCAAGTCGACGAATGCGTAAATTAATTTCTCCTACTCGGTAAATCCTAACTGGGCAGGGGCCTGCCCATAGCATTTCTTATAAAGTTAGCACAATGAAGTCTATATTTCGGTTGGTTCTTAATCATAGAATGAAGTTCTTTTACCAATGTCCAAAAGTCTAGTATGTTCTTGGTGCCGTCTGGGTAAAGCTATAGCAGCGTGAGGCCTCGAATCCAAGTTACTGCATTGATCTTTGTTCGGCAATAGTGTATCTAGTCCGAGAAGAGAAATATCCGTGGTTCGAAAGCTTCTGGCACAACTCGAAGTGAGAAACCGATAACTTTTTGCACCAAACACTGCAGGTTTGCGGAAGGACAAAATTTGTCAGGCGATGTTCTTTATCCCATGTATTACTCTGAGTGCACAACGGAGTATCCACAATATAGATAACATTTAATCGGGCTCACATCGTGAATTTCACATTGACGATTAAATTCCGTAGAGGACGTATCTCTGTATCTAGAAACACGTGGTGCACTGCACACCATACCACTGACCACGTTACATTTAGGTGCCGTCTCTCTATCATGTAGCTTGGTCGTCCTCGTAACACTAAAAAATACACAGTGTAAGTCACTATTACCACCAAAAATAACTCCGAAAGTGACAGAACTGCATGGGACAACATGAGCCAGAATATGACGATGGTGTCTGCTTGCTATGTGGGGCCGCTACAGAGAGGTGCAGGTTAACTTTTTTTTTTTTTTTTTTCATTTGTTGCTATAGTTTGGTACTTATTTTCTGATAGCTGATATGGAGACGAATCCAATGGTGTATAACAGTAATAAGGTCTTTGAAAGTCAACGAAGGTCGGAAAGGTGATGACGATTGGTATCAATGCAGCGCTGCAATTTTTTCTCGTGGTTTGAGTGGTATTCCGTATCAGTTCGGCACTTTCTCGCATTGCTATGGAAATTACAGTGAAATTCTCAATCCTCAGAATGCCGCCAGCGACCCGTATTGCCAATCACTTGTTGCATTCTAGAGCGACATAACCCGTGGGCGGCCACACATTGTTTATTCCCGCCACTTTTTTCACTTTCGTTGACCGTCTCGATAGTTGCTATCAGAAAATAAGTATCAAACTATAGCATCCCACTTATACAGGGTGTTACAAATAGGTACGGCCAGACTTTTAGGAAACATTCCTCACACACAAACAAAGAAAATATGTTATGTGGACATGTGTCCGGAAACGATTAATTTCCATGTTAGAGCTCATTTTAGTATTTCCCTTAAAATGTAAATTGAAATAATTCGTGCAGACAATTGTCAAAATACCCAATTGTTTCGTTAATATGTACTGTACTTCCTCAATTCACCGCCAGTTGGACCAATTGTGAACGTTTGGGCAGGAATTGTTGGTGGTGACTTAATTGGGCCTCATGTTCTTCCACCTACGCTCACTGGAACACGTTATCGTGATTTCATACAGGATACTCTACCTGTGCTGCTAGAACATGTGCCTTTACAAGTACGACACAACATGTGGTTCATGCAAGATGGAGCTCCTGCACATTTCAATCGATGTGTTCGTACGCTTCTCAACAACAGATTCGGTGACCGAATGGATTGGTAGAGGCGGACCAATTCCATGGCTTCCACGCTGTCCTGACTTCAACCCTCTTTCATTTATGGGGGCATTTGAAAACTCTTGTCTACGCAACCTCGATACCAAATGTAGAGACTCTTCGTGCTCGTATTGTGGACGGCTGTGATACAATACACCATTCCCCAGGGCTGCATCAGCGCATCTGGGATTCCATGCGATGGACGGTGGATGCATGTATCCTCGCTAACGGAGGACATTTTGAGCATTTCCTGTAACAAAGTGTTTGTAGTCACGCTGGTACGTTCTGTTGCTGTGTGTTTACATTCCATGATGAATGTGATTTGAAGAGAAGTAATAAAATGAGCTATAACATGGAAATTAAGCGTTTCCAGACACATGTCCACATAACCTATTTTCTTTCTTCGTGTGTGAGGAATGTTTCCTGAAAGTTTGGCTATACCTTTTTGTAACACCCTGTATACAAGGTGTCCCATTCAACTGTTTCGCGCCAGATATTTCTGAAACTACAAGAGATATTGAAAAACCATTTTCACGGTCATGAACGTACTATAGGGGCTTATGAAAGTAGGTACTATGAGACAGTCTAAAACGTAAAGAAATATTATTTTCAACTCAAACTTATGTTGTTTTAAATGGACACTCTGTATTATTTCTTAAGCAATCAATAGAATGTAAAATCACAAAAAGAATGGCGTCGGTTGCATCACAATCCGTCAATTACATCCGGAGAAACTGCAAAGCGAAGTTGACGTTTGAAACGCATGAGGCACGCTGCTAGCGCGTGTGCGAGCACCACCACCTAGAGAAAAGGCCCCGGCGCTCTCGTCTGACGTCAGGCAGAGTAGGTTGCGCGCGCATAGCTGACTGGGTAGCCGCTGGGGCACGGCCCACTATGCCGAAGCAGTGATTCAGTCAGCTATGCGCGCGCAACCTACTCTGCCTGACGTCAGATAAGAGTCCCCGCGGCCAACGGGGAATACAGGCCTGAGCGCACACATCATGTGACGTAAGCAAGGTAGTTCCGAGCCGGCGCGATCGCTAGCTCATTGGCTGCCCGCTATGAGGCAGTGGGCAGTGCCCCAGCGGCCGGCCAATCGGCTAGCGATCGCGCCGGCTCGGAACTACCTTGCTTACGTAGCATGAAGTGCGCGCTCAGGCCTGTATTTCTCGCCGGCCACGAGAGCGCCGCGGCCTTCTCTCTAGGTGGTGTTGGTCCGAGACTCAACCGTGAGTCTCGCTTGAGTCTCAGGACGCGTTAGCTGCGCGCTTCATGTGTTTCAAACGTAAGCTTTGCAGTTTTTCCGGATGTAATTGACGGATTGCGATGCGACCAACGCCATTATTTTTGTGATTTTTCATTCTATTGATTGCTTAAGAAATAATATAGGGTATCTATTAAAGAAAACACAAGTTTGAGTTGAAAATAATGTTTCTTTGTGTTTTAGACTGTCTCATAGTACCTACTCAGTTTTGTGGGACATCCTGTATATATGGTTGACCATATCTCTGAAGCGGCCCCACCTAGCAAAAAAAAAAAAAAAAAAAAAAAAAAAAAAAAAAAAAAAAAAAAAAAAAACCGATGTCATATCCTGTCCCCCGTTGTCCTATACAACATTTCTCCTACAAACTTTTCAGCGCCTATAATACTTTAGGACTTATTCTTGGCGATAATAGTTAGTGCCTCATCATGTATATCGCTTGCCGTTGTGGTCCTTGTAGACGGTATGTCCTCTTCTACGTAACTGTGTTCGATGAAAGAGTTACTAATACTAATTCAGATGCGTGCCACCGAAACTGTCGCCAGTTGAGAAGATGGTGCTGATTCCTGTATCGATGTGCCGAAAAGACTTGCTTGATGTCGAGTAAACATCTTGACCACTGCACTGACGCGTTCGCGGATGTGGGCAAAGCCGACGCCCCCTCGCCTTATGGCATTCTGTTCCAGCTAGCGCGCTCCCCCATTAGCTTGGGAGCGCTCACTTGCTTGCGAGGCAGCATTTCTCAGCCGTCAGCTGTCGTCAGGTGGGGCACACGCAACGAGCTTGAATTTCATAGAGTGGTGATAGGTCCGCCATGTTTGAGGCAAATTGAACTGGCGTCCACCATGTTGTTTGGGGTATCGGCTGACAGCTGGTATGCCACACCCGCTACAGAATTTTACCTATTTACACTTCCACGTTTTAAATATATATTGACTATTGTGTACGAATATGGATCAAGCTCAGTCATACTTTCTCGAATCTGCGAATTGACAAACCCGATAGTAAATGTCCTAAAAATGCGATAATGAAATTTCACCAAACTATCAGTATTACAGTTCCAGTTCGAACCATAACAGTTAGCATAGGTTTACAATAACAATGAAAGTACCGCTGTGAAAATATTTGCGTTGTTTATAATGCAAATACGTGGTCTACATGAGCTGCGAACAGTAACTGTTATGACGAACAATCTTGAGCGTGGATTTGCATCTACTGTTAATATGTTGAAACAGCTGCTTTCATAAAGTCTACTATATCTTTATCTTGTGTTTACTAAACCTATTAAGTCTACAAACTTGTAAAATTGCTATTAATGGGTTTGGTTGTAATCTTTTGGTAGACGTAATTTGAGTACAAAGACGAAAGTGACAACAAAATACTGCAGTTAAAAATGCGCCTAGGTCATCTGCCACAAAAGCATTATACGTCAAAATAAGGTGTCGTTAATAACTTCCCTTGTTGCCATACTGAAACAAGTAGCGTTTGGTAAGTGAAATTTCAGTACAAAGACGAAAGTGACAACGAAAAATTGTAACAAAAATGTGCCTAGGTCAATTGCCACATAAGCATTCCACGTCCGCCGGCCGCGGTGGCCGAGGTGACTGAGGCGCTCCAGTCACGGTCAGCACGGCCACTACGGTCGGGGGTTCAAATCTCCCCCTCGGGCATGGATATTTGTGCCGTCCTAGTTCGTAAGTAGTTCATAAGTAGTTTGTAAGTTTAGGGACTGATGACCCCGTAGTTAAGTCCCATAAGCTTAACAAACATTTTGAACATTCCACGTCTAAGTAACGCATCACTAATAACATTTGATGTTGCCATGCTGAAATAAGTACATATTTGTTGCAAAGAACACAGACATATACAAGTGAAAAAATTCTTGCTGTCACTACTGCTTCCATACTTTGCACTGGTTGCATGTCTACCACGCTCGATCAAGTATTATCGACAAAAAATGAAAATATTTTTAAAGAAGGTGTAGACACTCAAAAGTGTAGTTTAATCAACCGCTGGAACGACAGAAGGAGAAATATCTTAGAAACATACTTACACCAGGTAGAAAACTAAGCATTATGATATGGTGTATACTTGAAGGGAATTGCAGGATAGGTCATCTGAAGCTTCACTCTTGCGACAGCTGAGTGCCATTAGTCAGGAATTTTGTTTGAGTGTAGACAGACAGAGATCAAACAAGGCAAAACATTTGGTGTTCCTGCACAAAGTACTTGTCATTTCATCACTTCGATTCGTGCAATTAAAGGCTGAATATACTTTAGGCATATTTCAGCAGCAAAATCGTACAGGGAATACACACTGAATACAATATAAACTGAATACAGCAGTTCAAGCTCAACAACAACATACGATTGACAGACTACTCTCAAGTGTACTGACCACCACAAATATGGCGGCCGAGTTTACACAGGTTGCCGCAAAGAGCGCTGTAGGTCGTGTGTCAGCCACTCTGTGAAATTTAAGCTCGTGGGGCACACGGCTGCGGCGAGCGTATGTGCAAGTGAAGCCGCAGGATGGGCTGTGACGTCACCAATTCCCGCCAAGGGCACAACTGTTTCTGCAATAGCTGTGACTGAGGCTGCCGTTTTGCTCCGTGAAAACGCGCTACACGTGACACCAGATCAGTCTTCGAGGATAATACTATGTCTTTTATTATTATTATCTACATCTACTTCTACATCGGATGCCCTGAAAATCACATATAAGTGCCTGGCAGTGTAAAACATTTGATTTCATGACTGGAATTTAACAAACTGTGTTTTTGGTAGCGTTATTTTCCATTTTTCAATGTCTGTTTCACGAAACCTATGTAAGGAGTACTTCTTATGAAATATATAACGAATTTCCCATTATTTTTAATGAAGTAATCATTGATTTTAGAAGTTATTGCTACAATATGAAAAGAATCAAGATTATGACTGCCTGATTGATAACGCTGAACCGGATCTGAGTTTCACCATGTCAATCGTTTTGTGTCCCATCCTCGTCGCCGCTTTTGTGTCTCGATTCCGTCGGTTGTCCTAAGTGTCGGTGGCCGAGTTGAGAGAGACCGACACAGGGAAGTAGGATGCACGCGTGTGCGGGTACAGAGTCTGAGGTGACCAGCTAGTGGGACAGCAGAAACTAGAAACACTAAGCTAGATTAGAACAAGATATATATTTCGTAGAGCTTGTACAATACTTAACTTTGTTAATTGAAGACTAGTGAAATGCACATACAT
The DNA here is from genome assembly GCA_026315105.1 of Locusta migratoria. Lineage (NCBI taxonomy): Eukaryota > Metazoa > Arthropoda > Insecta > Orthoptera > Acrididae > Locusta > Locusta migratoria. Next base: position 378,733,328 of record CM048750.1, read on the forward strand.
GGTTTAACTAGGTAGAGGCCAGCCTACTGATGAGTCCTAGTGCCTGTCCTAATCCCAAGTGACCGATGCAGTTCAGGGTGGCCACGAGCGCAGTTGCAGCAGAGGTCAAGAACGCCGCGCCGTGCGTGCATGGCGGCGCGCGGCGAATGTACGTGGTGCGCACTTCAGACTTGTGCGACACCACAAATCGTAAATAAGGCAATACCAATTTACAGTCAACTTCATAAGTATGACTTAGAAAAAATACGTTTTCCTTTTAAGTTCAAAACCTAGTAACTTCTCGTTTACACAGGCTTACATCATTCAATTGATTCACACACCACCTTAATTGCGACTAACTAGAGGAACGAAACGTCGCCTGTCTGAAATGTTCACCGAACTCAGTAAACAGTGGCAACAATTTGTTGCATAGCGACCGATCCTGCACTAGTCACAAGAACAGACACAAATACTATTGTTTTCGATTTAGGAAGACAGTAAGAGAAAATACGAACCCAATTTTGCTTCCTCATAAAATTACAGGAATGTGAGATAATTGTAAAGAATCTGTAAATTGATTTTAAATAATTAATTGATTAATTAATTCCTTTATTTGTTCCGCGCAAAAAGACATGTGAGCCAGGCCGGAAGGAGGAAGGGTTTTACGTTCAGTCGACAGCGTGGTCATTAGAGACAGAGCATACGCTCGGATTTTTGGGTAAGGATTACGGGGGGGGGGGGGGGGGGGAATTCGGCCGTGCCTTATGAAAGGAACCATCCCGGCATTTGCCTGGAGTGATTTAGGGAAATCTCGGAAAACCTAAATCTGGATGGCCGGAGGTGGATTTGAACCACCGTCCTTCCGAATGCGAGTCCAGCGTCTTACCACTGCGCCACCTCGCTCGGTCGAGCCAGGCCGGAAATCGAATCCTGGTCCCCCGCTTCGAGCCAGCGGTCGCCTTACCCACTTCGCTACCAGCACTCGCTCACCACCAAACTTCCGCAAGTCGTATGCTACGGCTGTAGCGCCACCATAGTCCATGCCCTCTTACACTCACCACCGAGGTTTTCCATGCGAGGTCAAACGTATAACGGCGTATGCGGTGAAGTAAATGAACCAAACGCAGTCTATGCGTGTAAGTAGCTTCAAATATCACTCGGGGACAAATGTCTGCCGAACGAGCGAACGGCCCTGAGTAGCAACCGAGACACAAGTAAAACGAGCAGGTGGTGTGTAAGCGTGAGACTGCAACTTAACGTGAAAGGCCGTCAGCTGCAAGAATTAAGTAAGATGGAACCAGGTTGCGAAATGGCTGAGGAGCGACGCCCAAGTCCGAATCGGAGACATGGAAGCCAACAGCATACAAACCAACAGCTAGCCACGACAGATAAGAAAACTCCTATCGATAGGTCACAGAGTGTGGGCAGGTAAAGGAAATCATCAATGACCAGATAGGGAAGGAAGGACTTGGCCAAGGCGTTTAATTCAAATGACAAATCACAATACTAATTTATTTGTTTTAAAAAATGACACAGTTGAAGTAATAATATTCTTTCAATTACTTAGTAAAACTGCCCATTAATACTAAAAATTTGAAAATATAAAAAAAATATTAGCTCCAAATATTAAGAGACAGATGAGCACAAGCCCAAGACAATATGTAGTAATAAGATTCTTTCAATTATTTAACAAAACTGCCCATTAACTAACGGTAAACAATTTGAAAAGATAAATAAATTTAACAGATATAAATATTGATTAAGAGACAGAGAGCACAAACCGAAGACAATATGCAGTAGTAAGATTCTTTCAGTTACTTATTAATACTGCCCATTAATTAAAAGTAACCAGAATTAAAGCAGATTAGGTATGCCTCCATCATTAACAGTAAAAGGCTACTTACTCAACAAAATGCACTGTGCCTTTAGAAACTGCAACACGTGTCTTCTCAATAGTTTTGTTTTACTCACAATGTATTGTGCCACCAAAGAAGCTGACCTAATTTTCTAAGACACAAGAAGTGAGAGTAGAAGTGTCTTGAAGATTTAATGTCAAAAGTCAAGTTACACTGTATGAAACAGCAGTCATACTTTAGGTCTTCTTACGTATCAGGGCAAATGAAAAATCAGGTAATCACTTAACTAACAACCCACAGTGAGGGGTGACAATCAGATACTGTATCACAGGTACAGTCACAATAACCATTAATTGAATACACAAGGGCACCTGGCCACAAATTTTGCTAAATTCCATGAAGAAAACAGATTTAAAGCACTACCCAATGGGGTAATATCTGTAAAGTTCGAGAAAGGTATTTAGTTGAATGTGAGTACGTAAGTTCCAACTTTTTCTTTTTCTTTCACCCTCGGTCCTGTTACCAAGACACGTCGTGCCAATGTTCCTATTTGTGATAGAAAAATGCACTGCTAGATTAGATTAGATTACATTAATACTTGGTCCATAGATCACATGTACAACATTTCGTAATGATGTTGAACGTGTCAGCTTAGTAAATGTTGTCTACATATGACACTCAATATATTAAGGATTTTTATTACACTTTTGTTGTATTTTTTTAATTTTTGTTGTTAATTTTTTAGTTTTATCTAAAAATTCATCTACGTTGTAGAAGGAGTTGCCATTCAGAAATTCCTTTAATATCTTTTTAAATATTAGTTGGCTGTCATACTTTTGATGCTACTTGGTAAGTGACCAAAGACTTTTGTGGCAGCATAATTCACCCCTTTCTGAGCCAAAGTTAGATTTAACCTTGAATAGTGAATAACATCCTTTCTCATAGTGTTGTAGCTATGCACACTGCTGTTACTTTTGAATTGGGTTGTATTGTTAATAACACGCACGCGAGGCACTGTATTGCTTGCTACTTCGTCAGGGTACGAAGACAAGAGTTCCTGTTCACTGATTTGGTATCTTCTTTCGTTACTGTTGTCCCCTGCACATAAGCAGCACTGAGGTCGTGGACCCGTTGTTTCTTGATGTGAGGCTGAACTAGTAGTGTAATGTGGCTAGGCTTTGATTCTATAATGAAGTATATCACACGAGATTTCGGGATGCTGATAGCTTTTCTTGTTTTATTTATGATTCACTGTTCCTTTATACTTACAGAAATCCACAACTGTGTAATAGAAATTAACAAACTTTTAACAATAATCATTACATGATTCACGATACCCGCACGTGGTTTACACAGACTCTTATATGTTGACCGTCTGAGGCGCTTAGCTCGAGTTGTTAACTGTCTGAGGACTTTCTCGACTGACTGCGGCGGGAGTAATACTCCGCGCCAGTGGCTACATTTTGGTGCCAACGGAACATTCTAGAGTGTCATTTTTCTATAATGTATTAAGTAACTGGCACATAGCGTAATATAATATAATTACAATATTTAAACAGACGTATTTCAATTAATTACAATATAATGAATATTGATAAAAATGCTGGAGGCTTTTGAAGTACTTGTAAGAGCCGATCTGATTTTAAAAAGAAATATGGGCCGAGTTTTTCCATGTGATACTTGTTCAGCACACCATTTGCTCTTATGTTTTACTCACGCTAGTGTGGCTCGGTAGCACAATGGTAGAGTGTCAGACTATAAATCCAAATTTTTAGAATGTCAGGTTGACCACAGGTGCTAAATTTATTAGCCCAAATCTACCGGTTTCGGCTAATACACCATTATCAAGCAACAGAACGGCTTAACCAGTTGATTAACGGGACATGTTACAATCTCGAAAAACTTGAAAACAAATATTTAGCATTGTACGTGACATGATAGATATGTTTTCCAGTGACTGCTTATTACAAACTCTTTGGCATTATACTTGACTTGGAAGATACGTTCTTCCAGTAACTGCTCATTATAAACTGAGTTTTGAATGAGCTGTCACTGGAAAAACATATCCAGCATGTATTAATCGAAACCGGTAGCTTTGGGCTAATAAATTGAGCAGCTCTGGTCAACATGACGTTCTACAAATTTGGATTTATCGGTTGACAATCTAGCGCTGTACTACCGAGGCAAATATTTATTTTCATGTATTTCAAGACTGTAACCTGTCACGTTTATCAACTGGCTAAGCTCTGCTGGCGCTTGATAATGATGTATCAATCGAAACCGGTAGTTTTGGGCTAATAAATTAAGCAGCTGTGGACAACATGACATTCTACAAATATTTAAAAGCTGTTACCCCTTCCCCACCTCTACACTTTTTCCTATATAAATCCAAAGGTCATAGGTTCGATCCCCAGCATGTCCTAGGATTTTTTACCTGTCACTTTATACTTCTTTCACTTCTAGCAGTTGATGTGAAAAATATCGACTACCACTGTGGTTTGGAACCCAAGTTTAACTGTAGATCCCCCTTATAACTGGCTGGGTAAGTCAATTCGAAGGTCGGAGGAAGGCAACGGCTTACCACCTCCAAACAGGACCGTGCATAGTAAAGCACTCTGGTGTTCAATCCAATATTCGGATGATTGACCGTGTAACGTGTCTGGGCACTATCTGTTGGTTTCGACACCAAATGACGAATTTTCCACACTCAGACTTCGTCTATATCTGGCCACTCCGTTCCATGTGGGCTGTGAGCTCAGTACACAACTCGGGAGATGGCGTGGCAATGAAACAGTGGTCCAGTATAACAAAACAGTTTATTGACATTCATTCTTATAAACGGCTGGGGGCGAGTGAAGTGTGCGTGCGTGCTGCACGCGCTGAGGCATCGTCAGCTGACGCCACGAGCCTCGTAGTAGCTGACGCAAGCCCTCACTATCCCGTAAGCGGCCGACTGCGAACAGCGGGCAAATTGAAGAGCGCCTCGGCGGCCATTATAGTGGCAAACTTCTGCGCGAAATTTAAATGTGCGTCAGATGCCTTTGATTAGAGAGAGAGTATTCATTTGAGTTAAGTCGCGAAAACTATGTCTAATTGAAATATATAACTACAAAACAGCTTCATACTCCATGAATATACAGCAACTATCGGTTGTGTGTAAGTTTATTACACATGCGGTGTAGAAATTGGCCAACAGAGTTTCCTCTTCCTACCGAATCAGAACTATAACATGTAGTTTTTTGCGTTATAAGTGCAGCATATGAACAGAACACGATTTTTTGGGCACTTTCCAAGTATATTCTACGATTGTGAAACTTTTCTACAAACATTAATTTCGGATGAGTTTAACACTTTACGTCTTTGCTTTAATGCGGTATTCTCCAATATTTACACATTTCATAGCATCAAAAAATCAAACAGGGCTGACAAACAGCTAATGTTAAAAATCGATTATGAAAGGTAAATATGCCATCAGATACATAACTGAAAAATAGCTTCTTACGTTGTGAGTACAGCAACCAGCCACTACTAAAATCTTTTAAGAACACGAAGTAAGCCGTAACGTTTTCTTAACTAAGGCATCTAACATTAGCATTAGGGTATCTAGCAAGAAAATTAGCATTTTAATGTTGTAAGCCAAATACAGAGTGAACTGCTCAAAAGTCAGCAACTATAGTCACAGGGCTGAACTTCACAAAGTGCATCCACTGTGGATATGTGCAGTCCCTATATGGAACTATACACAGGTCTGCAAACCCCTTTGTTGTTATACCCCTTGTTATATTGCAAGTTGCTAATATTAGTTTCATAAATAAAAATCGAACTGCAATGAGGTAACTAATTTCGTGACCCCGTTACTTTACACAATCATAAATTGAAGCTTTTTCAACTTCCTGTCCACCAGTACTGCCTAAAGTAGATCCTTTCTAAGAGATACCAGTATTATAAAAGTCAGTTATTTATGTAATTGAATCCTATGTTATCTTGACTAATAGCCTGTTAAGCAAGAGGAACTATGTCTCAACAAAAGTAGTAGGGTTACTTGTATTCCTGAGAAATATAAATGTGAATACAGTATTCGATCTTTTTATTCCTTTCTTAAATTGATTTATGTATTTAAACACTGAGCTGCTCTTCACCATCATGCTTCATGTACACTGCAATAGTCAAACAATACAGACGTGACTATCAATTGTGTATACGTCCCGCAGCAGTTGTTTAATACACGATATACCTGCTAACAAAACTCGTATTTATCTGACGCTTGCCACTACCATGGCGGCCTCTGTGTTGCGTAAGGCGAGGTATCGTCCTCGCACCGCGCCGCACCGCCGCCGCGAAGGCCGTACCGCGCTGGGCGTTGTCCGGGAGTTGAACCCAACCTTTTAGCAATACAGCTCTCGGGCTGTTCCGGAGTACGGCGCCCACGCCGACCTACTTGCGTCACCAGAAGCTTCGCCGAGCCGATTTGCTGAAATCGTAACAGTTCTTGTCCCAATCAACTTTAAATCACACGCCTGCTGTCAACACAGCACCGCTTCCATGTTCAACTTCTGCGTTAAAGTTCATTCAAGCCTCGTTAACTTTTCATATTACGTCTATATTCTCCCCGTCCCATACATATTAGACTTGCGCATAACAGTTCGCGATCGGGAGCGTTCACTTTAGTTCGCGGCTCTGCCACGATCTAGTTCGTCCGCTCCCAGTGACGGCTGAGCGGCGTGGTCTGCACATGCAGGTGGAGGGAGAAGTTCCCCCACCTAGCTGCTTCATGCGCTTGCTGCTTCATCCGCTAACGATATCACGCAAACCAAAAGAAAGAGTTTGTGGATAATTTCTCGCGTTTAAGTTTAGAGTTATCTCTGTATCTTGGCATTATGGAATTTATTAGATATTACAGAGTGCAGAACACATCAAAACAGAAATTTTGTAGCACTGAACTTTGTAATCTAGCAGGCAGACGCTCACCTCGATATGGCTCTCATCGGCAGAAGGCAAACACGTGATTTTTAATTCTGCTACGCCCCCTCTCGCTATTCTCCGTCGGTCTTCTGAAAAGAATCCAACGAACTATGAAGCGAGATACGTTTGGCATAATCGTCCGCTACTCCTAGTTCGTCCACTGCTCCTAGTTCGTCCGCTGCTTCTAATTCGTCCACTGCTCCTAGTTCGTCCGCTGCTTCTAGTTCGTCCGCTGCTTCTAGTTCGTCCGCTCCTTCTAGTTCGTCTGCTGCTCCTAGTTCGTCCGCTCCTTCTAGTTCGTCTGCTGCTCCTAGTTCGTCCGCTCCTTCTAGTTTGTCCGCTCTTTCTGGCTTTTGGTACCGTTACTAAATGAGCTCTTTTTTATGACAGCTTTTTTATATACTGAATCAGTGTTGCCTAAGGGTGTGCTATTACCCGTATTTTTGGGCAATTTGACATCAAATACTTAGGCAAATAAACCAGTTATTTACACGAATGAGTGATACAATGGTATTCAACTACTTTGCTTGCACAGAACTCGTAGTGCTTTATTTTTAAAATGGATTTATTGTGGCAGTGTACTATGAAACTACATCTAAACTGAATCTAAGCTCGAAATGAAGGTAACTGGCAGAACGGAATCACGCGATTCTGCGGAAAAGGAGCGGACGAAGTAAGAGGCTAGGGTTCTGCGAACTACTTCGCGTAATTCGCCTGTGGGAGCGCTCTTCCGAACTAGTTCTTTCGCGAACTACACAAGACTACTTCTTACATCTAAAATCTGCCCTTGGCGGTCAACACCTCAACGATGATGACCAGTTGAAAGAACACGTTACCACATGCTTGAATACACAGGCGCCAACCTTCTATGAAGAAGGCATACAAAAACTTGTGCCATATTATGAAAAGCGGCTATAAAATTTCGGAAGCTATGTAGAAAAGTAGTAGTAGGTGTGAGTACTAAGCTACTGCGTCACTCTTCCAATATTAGGAAAAACAGGTCCCAAACTAGTGGAAACACCCGGCACTTGTTCAGTGCAGATCTCGCCCTTGCTTTAAAATGGAGCCGCGTCGCCATACTCCGAGGTGTTGGTCCCACTGGAGCACCGTGACCAGCGCCATCTTGAATCAGAGGGCACTTGATTCGTTTGGAAGATTTATTACCACTAGACGAGCGACTCCCACGGCTGTTTCAGAACTGTGGCTTCGTTTTCCCGAGGAGATGAAAAATTACACTCAGAAACTCATTGGTTTTATTCCTCCCCTAGGAACGGAAAAGCATTAGTCACTTCGACGAATGGAAGGAAAGCTCCTCACGATTCTCTAGCCACTGCACCACAGCTAAGAAATCTAGTGTGTAATGCATTTTTTAAAATCTGCAGTGTGTGAAAAACGCCCCAGTACATAATATTAGGATAACATTGTTAAGGAAATCCTTGTCTTGCTTATTGTTCTGAATAAAGTAAAATTTGGTTTAAAAATGCATATTACTAACCATCAGCTGGTTATTATCTTTATAACTTTATCTGTTTCGGTTATGAACCATCATCAGGAAAGTAAATTAAACAGTCTGATTACTTTGGTACGTTGTCACTTATCCATGTCAATCAATAAAAGATACTTGAAATGTCAAGTTATAAATATAATAAACAGCTTATGGCTGGCAATATGAATTTTTAAAGTATATTTCGGCTGTCATCACACATCTCTAACACGATTTATTTGCAGACGAATGGAAAAACTTGTGGAATCCGACCTCGGGGAAGATCAGTTTGGATTTAGGGGAAATGTAGGAACACGGGAGGCAATACTCACATTACGACTTATCTTAGAAGATAGGCTAAGGAAAGGGAAACCTACGTTTTTAGCGTTTGTCGATTTGGAGAAAGCCTTTGACAATGTCGACTGGTATACACTCTTCCAATTTCTGAAGGTGTCAGGGGTAAAATATAGGGCACGAAGAGTTATATTCAACCTATACAAAAACCAGACAGCGATTATTAGAGTCGAAGGACAAGAAAGGGACGCAGAGGTTGGGAAGCGAGTAAGACAGGGTTGTAGCCTTTCCCCAATGTTGTTCAATCTGTACATTGAGCAGGCAGTGAAGGAATGGAAGGAGAAATTTGTAGAGGGCCTTAAAGTGCAGGGAGAAGAGATAAAAACTTTACGGTTTGCGGATGACATAGTTATCCTGTCAGATACCGCAAAAGATCTGGAAGAGCAATTGAACGGGATGGACAGTGTCTTGAAAGGAAGATATGAGATGAACATTAACAAGAGTAAAACGAAGGTAATGGAATGCAATGTCTGAAAATCAGGCGATGCTGAAGGAATTAGATTAGGTAATGAGACAATAAAAGTAGTAGATGAATTTTGTTATTTGGGTAGCAAGATAACTTCTGATGGCCGAAGTAAAGAAGATATAAAATGCAGAATGGCTATGGGAAGAAAAGCGTTTCTAAAGAAGCGAAACTTGTTAACATCGAATATTAATTTAAGTGTTAGGAAGTCCTTTCTGAAAGCATTTGTCTGGAGTGTAGCATATTGTATGGGAGTGAAACGTGGACGATAAGGAGTTCAGATAAAAAGATGATAGAAGCTTTTGAAATGTGGTGCTACAGACGAATGATGAATATTATATGGGTATATCACGTAACTAATGAGGAGGTGCTTAACCGAATCGGGGAGAAAAGGAGTTTCTGGCATATCCTGCCAAAGAGATGGGACAGACTGGTTGGACACATTCTGAGACATCAAGGAATTGTCAACTTAGCATTAGAAGGAAGCGTGTGGGGTAAAAATCGTAGAGGGAGACCGAGGGACGAATATAGTAAGCAGATTCAAAAGGATGTAGGTTACCGAACGTATTCAGAGATGAAGAGACTTGCACAGGACAGGGTAGCGTGGAGAGCTGCATCAAACCAGTCTGCGGACTGAAGACCACAACGACAGCCACACATCTTAGTAAAAATTCGAGTAAAATAGTTGCTGCTTCTTAAATGTGTTATAAAATGCTGGCGTGTTCACACTTTTGTTACGATTCAAACTTAACTTTGCTAAAGGTTGCCACACTACACAAGACTACTACATACCTTTTACATATTACGCAATGCTCTTTCCATCACAGTAAAAGGTATCATGAAAAACAGCAGTCAGCAATCCGAAGATTGGTTTGAACACCACAGTGCTTTACTAAACATGGTCCTGTTTGAAGGTGGTATGCCGTTGCCTTCCTCCGACCTTCAAACTGACTTACCCAGCCAGTTATGGGGGGGGGGGGGGACCTACAGTTTAACGTGGGTTCCGAACCACGGTGCTACTCGGTATTTATGACGTGAGCAATCCTGCCAGAGGTGAAAGAAGTGAAAAGTGACAGATAAGAATTCCGAGGACCTGGCGGGGCTCGAACCCGCGACCTTTGGTTTTGTAGTCTGGCACTCCACCACTGTGCAACTGAGGCGCACAAAGGTATCATACAAAATAAAATTACGACAGAGCAAGTAAATGGCTAGAGATCAGTCCCTTCATAACCTTTTCTCACACATCTCTTTCAACACACGCAGAGGCAGGGCAGGCAATCGGCTGTGGTTGGGCTGAACTGCCTGTACGGACACCGAGTGACGGGGCCAGGCGATTGAAAGCCGTCAGCGGTCACGGTTGGGTCGGCAGCGCTGCCCTCTGCTGCCGGCTGCGGCGGCCGCGGCGGGCGGCAATCAGCCGGAGCGATCAGCGGCGCCATCCGTCAGCAGTCAGCAGTCGCGGTCAGAACGATGGATGGCTGCCCAGCCGGCCAGCCGCCCAGCCATGCGGCCCACCGCTCGTCCCTCTGCCTGCCTGGTCCTCGCCTCGCCTCGCCTCACTGCTACTGCATTACCGGCCGGTACCAAGCACCAGCACCAGGCTACAGCCAGCCGCGACACGACACGCACCGCCGGCCAGCCACCGACCGCTGATGGATGGCTGATGCTGATTGGAGGCGTCTCTCGCGCTCTGTCCTTTCTGGCCCGTCCACCGACAGCCAGAGGCTCTGTTTGCTCGCTTATTTCTGCCACCGCGCACACGGCAGTCGGCGAAACACTTGTTGAACGCGATTCCACTGAAGTCAAATCTAACTAACAATCGGGTCATATCTAATCTCCGATATGCCATGCGTAATTTCACGCTGGAGTCTTTAGAAAGTGTTATGTTCTCTGATGAGTCCACGTTCAAAAATTATGGTGGGTACGACATGTCGACCGTCAACGTAGGTGATCTATTAACGTGAGGTTTGGAATCCTTGGGGATGAAATCATCGGTCTACACTACTTCCCATGTACACTGACAGGTGAGTTATATCGCGCTTTTATAGCCGACAGTTTGGGTGGTCTCCTTGAACATGTGTGTCTACACACGAGAGTCCATATGTGCATGCAGCGTGATGGTCACCCAGCCCATTCTGCACGTGCTGTTATGGAAGAACTAAACCACAGGTTGGCAGGAAGATGGTTGGGGCGCCATGGCTCTCATCCATGACGTAATGTTTTACGTCATTCCGTCCCACGCGTGGTTTCAATACTCACTGTTTACTTATCTGATAGCCGCGGTGGAGTAGCCAAGCGGTTTAAAGCGTCTCGCTGCACATCTCTGTAGCGGCCCCACATAGCAACCAGAAACCGTAGTCATATTCTGGGTCACGTTGTCCCGTGCAATTCTGTCACTTTCTGATTTATTCTTGACGGTAATAGTGACCGTGTTACGAGGACGACCAGGCAACATGGCAGAGAGACGGCACGTAACAGTCAAACCTTAAGGTCGTGAATTCTACCAAATACCTAGGAGTTACAATTACGAACAACTTTCACTGGAGAGAACACTTAGAAAATATTGTGGGGAATTAAAGGTTACGTTTCATTGGCAGAACGCTTCGAAGATGCACCAGCTCCACCAAAGAGACTGCCTACATCACACTTGTGCGTCCTCTACTGGAGTAATGTTGCCCCTTGTGGGACCCTCACCAGGTGGGACTGACGGAAGATATTGAGAAGATTCAGAGAAGGGCAGCAGGTTTTGTTTTATCACGTTACAGGGGGGGAGGGGGGGAAGCGTCACGGAAATGTTGCACGAATTGGGTTGGAAATCATTAAAAGAAAGACGTTATTCATTGCGGTGTGATCTGTTTGCGAAGTTTCAATCACCGACTTTTACTTCTGAAAGTGAAAATATTTTCCTAGCACCCACCTACTTAGGGAGACATGACCATCCCAATAAAATAAGAGTACGATTTAAGTGTTCTTTCTTCCCGCGTGCTGTTAGAAAATGGAACGGTAGAGAAAAGTTATGAAAGTGGTTAATGAACCCTCTGCCAGGCACTTAAATGTCATTTGCAGAGTATCTATGTAGATGTAGATGAACAGTAACGTGCCCAGTGCTATGGCGTGCAGTCCACCACGAGATTCTTCATACAGAGATACGTCCTCCATTGATCGTCAATGGGACATTCACGACGGGGGCCCAATCACATGTTTTCCATATAATGGGCACAGCGTTGTGCTCTCAGAGTAATACTCTGGGCCGCGGTGGAGTAGCCGAGCGGTCTAAAGCGTCTCGCCGCGAAGCGCTCGGTTGCTCGCCGTGGACGTTCGAGTCCTACCTGTGGTATGGGTGTGTGTGTTGTCCTTAGGTTAGTTTACCTAGGTTTTAGTAGTTTGTAAGTTACGGACTGATGACCAAGCAGTTTGGTCCGATAGATTTACAAACATTTCAATAATTTTGAACGTGTCTGATATTTTTGAAGAGACCTAGGTGACGTTGTATTATGCTTTTGGTGTTATACTATTTTTTTAAAGTTTAGGTCTTGTTTGACCTATACCTAACCTAACTTTCTATTTAAAAAAGTTATCTTTAGCGTAGCCCTAAGAAGATATGACAAGTTGAGTTGAGTTCACAGTTCCCGATTATGTCTTTGGAAAGTTCCACAACAAACATTTGTTTTATGCTGTCCACGATCTACAAGTTGTTTTATGTCACGGTCTTCCACAAAACTTACTAAGAAATTAAATTTGTGATAATGCATATTGCATTTTCATGCTGTTGTGCTCTTTAGTCCACATACTCAAATGTTCAAAAATCTAAGGGATTTAACTAAGTTGGTCATCAGACCTTAGGATTACAAACTGACTTATGCTAAATACAACACAAACACCCACTCACCGGTGAGGACTCGAACCTCCGACGGCGTGCAACCGCGGGCTCTGCAGCGAGGCGCCTTACAACACTCCGCCTCTCCGCCGCGGCAGCCCACAGACTCGTTTGATGCAGCTCTCTGCACTACCCTGTCCTTCGCAAGCCTCTTCATCTCCAAGTAAGAACGGCAAAATACATCCAATTTAAACTTCTTCGCCGGCCGCGGTGGCCGAGGAGACTGAGGAGCTTCAGTCACAGTCTGCACGGCCACTACGGTCGGGGGTTCGAATCCCCCCTCGGGCATGGATATTTGTGCCGTCCGTAGCTGCAGCTAGTTCAAAGTAGTTTGTAAATTTAGGGACTGATGACCCCGTAGTTAAGTCCCATAAGCTTAACAAATATTTGAACATTTTTTTTGAATCTTCTTACTGTATTTTCCCTTTCGGTATCCCTCTATACTTTTTAATCCACTCACTCCAATGCTAAATTGACGGTTCCTATAAGTCTCAGAATGCGTCAGACCAACCTATCGCTTCTCTCAGACAAGATAAGACAGAAATTTCTAGCCAATTCTTTTCAGTATCTACTCATTATTTACATCATGTGCCCATCTAATCTTCAGCATTGGTCTTTAACACCACATTTGAAAAGCGTCTATCATCTTTTTGTCTGTACTCTTCGTCGTCCACGTTTCACTGCCGTACAATGTTGCACTTAAGACAAATGCTTTGAAAAAACATTTGCAAACCTTTAAATTAATATTGGATGTCAACAAATTTTGCTTCTTAAGAAGTACTTTTCTTTCCCTAGCCATTCTCAATTTTATTTCTCCTTTACTCCTGCAATCAGATAATTTTGTTACTTTTTGCTACTTATATTGTCATTACATAACCTAATTCCTTCAGCTTCGCCTGATATTGTAACACTTCATAAAATTAATCTTTTTTACAATTGTTAATGCTCATTTTATACCATCCTTTCAAGACACTGTCCATTTAGTTCAACTGCTCTTCCAGGTCATTTACTAACTCTCTGACAGAATTACTAAGTCATTGGTAAACCGACATTTCTTTATTCCTTCACACTGAACTTTAATTCATTCTCCAAATTTCTTCGTGCATACCTTCACAGCTTGCTCTTTGTACAAATTGAATAATAATTGCGACAGTATGCAACGCTGTCTTATTGCTTTTCCAAACACTGCCTCCCTATCATGCCCATCTACTACAATAACTGCTGTACAAGTTCAATATAATTTTACCCCTGCTATCGTCAGAATTTGAATGTGTGTATCCACCTGAACATTGTCAAAAGATTTGTCTATAAAAGCAAGAAACGTATATTTTTACTTTCCTTAGCCGATCTTATAAGATGATTGGTAATGTGAACATTGCCTCATGTGTTCCAAAATTTCCCATAATCCCAAAGAGTGCTGCGCTTTAATTTCATGAAATCTGTTTTTTTAATGTTTTGACACATGTGTTTTACATTTGTAACTTGAATGTGAGCTCTCTTGCTCAAGAACCACTATCCATTTATTTTTATTTTTTACTTCTTTTGAAGGTTTCCTTAGAGAAAGCTGAAAACTTCTTTGAGTTATAAACGTCTAGCTTTGCAACCAATGAGCTGTATTTTTGAGTGTTAATAGTTTAAGTAGTCTGTGACCACAGTCGTTAAGTCCCATATATTTACAATAATATGAACAGAAAAACATCCGTCTCATCGATGCCTCAGAGATGCTGTGTCCCACATCCCGTGAGCTCACTGTAACAACACGTCCAACCTCACTCAAGTGGTGATAACCTGCCATTGGAGCAGCAGCAACGTATTTACCGCCTGTACAAGTCACCTGTTGTCTTATATAGGCGTTACTGACCACAGCGTTTGTATATCTGTTTATGCATACCCAAGCCTAAACCAGTTTCTTTTCTATGTTCCTGATCCTATAAGCCCTTCAATCTTTGTGGTCAGGATTGGTGGTCACAGAATAAAGCAAACCGAAGGGTCGCGCGTTCGAAACCTGGGCGGATTTCGGAGTTTTTCATTCTGCGTTTTAACCCAGCCATCATCTCTCAACGATGTGAGCAGTCGCCGGAAACGACACACGGTTTGGATCCCTGGTTGGATTACTGTGCAGGATAAGGTGGATGATGCGGAAAGACGAGTTTTCTTCCAAAGCGCTGGGCGAGTACATTTCTTCCTTAGGGAAGAGAGGCCACGTCTGGCCAGTTAGCTGGGCACTTCCCCTCCACCACTCGCTCACTGCTCCGGCCGCTATCCCCACCACTGCCGCTCTCCTCACAGTTGCCCAGCCGTCTGCGCATCTACCGGCCAATTTATCCTGCGCGCACTCTAGGCTAGGGACCATTACCACCACCTAAAGAGAAGGCCAGGGGCTCTCGTGTAACGGCAGACAGAATAGGTTGCTATGCGCACGCAACCTACTCTGCCTGCCGTTACACGAGAGCGCCGCGGCGCAGAGTAGGTTGCGTTCGCATAGCAACCTACTCTGCCTGACGTCACATGAGAGCGGAGCGGCCTTCTCACTAGGTGGTGTTGCAGGGACACGTGATTCGCCCTAGTGACAAGTCATTTGAAAGACATGCAGCAGGCCAATGAACCACACGAAATTTTTATTACGAGGCGCGTCCAGAAAGTAAGTTCCGTTTGGTAATAAAATGTAATTGTAAACAGATACAGAAAAAAAATTATTGTACAAAATTCTACATCTCTTAAACTACTTTACCACATAACTGCGGAAATTTTGCAGGCATTTGTCATAGCGTGGCACCATGTTTTGTATACCTTCTTCATAGAAATTTGTCGCCTGTGTCATCAACCAGTTGGAAACAGTTTCTTTCAGCTCGGCGTCATTGGTGAAGTGATGATCGCCAAGGAAAGACTTGAGATGTAAGAACAGATGAAAGTCGCTAGGAGCGAGATCAGGGCTGTACGAAGGATGGTCGAACACATCCCAGCCAAATCCCTGTAGGAGGTTTTTGTCATATTTGCAGTGTGTGAAATTTGGAGGAAGTCCATAGCGAGTCCTACGATTTTCCTGGATCTTGCCATCAATCGCGTGAACCAGTTCTTCTGTAACCAAAGGTGGACGCCCACTTCGTTCTTCATCATGCACATCACTAGGCCCGCCACTGAACTGTCGGACCCATCTTCTCACCATCGAAACACTCATGGCATTTGGTCCGTAAACATCGCAAATTTGCCGATAAATTTCACTTGTTTTCACTTTCCTCGCATTCAGAAACCGAATCACCGAACTAATTTCACAGGCGGCGGGATATTCGATCAACGCCGACTTTTCAAACAAGCACAACAAATGGCGCACGTTCTACTCCTTGATACACATCGTCTACAGCGCATGGGCGGAACTGCAATCGCAGCGCTGCAGCGGAGATAAACTGAAACGGAACTTACTTTCTGGACGCGCCTCGTATATTAGGAGCGGATGGATGATAACCATTACAGTTTTACAGTTTCTTCTAACAGGGCGATGAACTCGCTTCCTTGTGTAATCGAGCAGGTGATAATGGGCGCGTGTGAAAGTTTTGGGGCAGTGCACAGAGAGACGTGGCAATTGCTAGCGGGCCACGGTGGGTGGTGTGGTGTGGTGTGGGGTGCCTCGCCCTCTCTCCTCTCCAGAGAGTGATTGATGTGGCGGGCTCCGCAGACGCCTCTGCCGACGCGGCCGATCGCTCCGAGGCTGCAATTTGCGGTTCAATTAATGCGGCGCGTTGCGGCGGGCGTCCGCGGCGCCGCCATTACGCCATAAGCTAATTCGTCCGGTCTCGTCTGGTCCACACTGCGAGCGCTACCGAGGGATTGCGCGCGCGCTATTGCCCGCGCAGATATTCGCGCGCAGTCGTGGAATTTCATTACGGCCGGCGATAAGGTAGCGCGCGTCAGAGCTGGGATTTCTGTGGGCGACCGAGGTGCTGCCGGCTAGTGGCCGACTGTCGGCGCAGGTGGGCGGACGCCCAGTCAGCTGCTAATTATATACCGCAGGGGCCAAGCAAG
Organism: Locusta migratoria; assembly: GCA_026315105.1. Classification (NCBI taxonomy): domain Eukaryota; kingdom Metazoa; phylum Arthropoda; class Insecta; order Orthoptera; family Acrididae; genus Locusta; species Locusta migratoria. The sequence continues at coordinate 378,750,322 of CM048750.1, forward strand.
TCTCGTCCACAGGAGGCGAGATACCGGCTAAATTTAGAGTCTCCCGATTGAAGCACCTATGAGAGCTAGCGCGAAAAGATTCGTGTCTGAAATAAATTACTGCCAACCCCTTATTCATTTTACGTATTCTACAAGGGTTATTCGAAAGAAAGGTCTTAATTGTTTTCCAGTAGCGAGCCCGGTAATGTTTCACAATTAATTAATATACATGGGAATTGGCTGTGAGTCTCGATTGCACAGTGGTCGAGTGCCAGACTACAAATCCAAAGTTCGTGGGTTCGATCAACAACAGGTCCTGGGATTTTTATCTGTCACCTTCCACTTCTTTCACCTCTGGCTCATGTGAAAAATACCGAGTAGCACCGTGGTTCGGAATCCATGGTAAACTGTAGGTTCCCCCTATAACGGGCTGGGTAAGTCAGTTCGAAGGTCGGAAGAACGCAACGGCATACCATTTCCAAACAGGACCATGTCTAGTAAAGCACTGTGGTGTTCAATCTTCGTATTATTTACTGCTTTACCTGCTCAGGAATACATTCTACATTCCTTCCCTTCTCTGCTCATCACTGTCTACATCTCTGTGCCTATTTGTTACCTTGCTCTTCGCCCTCTTTAAGCTGAATTAGCTAGCTGAAATACCAGCGTTGCCTGGGAATTTATACATTCAAATATTCAGTTTATTTAATTGGCTGTTCTCACTATCTGTTCGTCTCCTCTGTCTACATACCTCTGTCTCCTCTTCCTGTTATTCCTTCTCCTCCTCTTCCTCCTTTTACTCCCTCTTTCTGTTCCTCCTCTTCTTTCCTCCTCCTCCTATTTCACATTTCTTCCTTGTCCTCCTCCTCCTTACGTCTCCCCTCCTATTCCTCGTTCACCTTCTTAGTTCCTCCTCCTCGTTACTACTGCTGCCCCTCCTCTTCCTCGTTGTACTCCCTCCTCCTATTTCTGCTCTTCCATTTCTTTTTTTCCTCCTTACTTCTCCTCCTCCTCACCCTCCTCCTCTTTACATCCCTTTTTTACTCATCCTGCTCCTCTTCCTTCTCCGGCCGAGGTGGCTGAGGGGACTGAGGAGCCCCAGTCACGGTCTGCACGGCCACTACGGTAGGGGGTTCGAATCCCCCTCTGGCATGGATATTTGTGCCGTCCTTAGTGTTAGCTAGTTCATAAGTAGTTTTTAAGCTTAGGGACTGATGACACCGTTAAGTCCCATAAGTTCTACAAACATTTGAACATTTGGATTTTGGATCTTCCTTCTCCTATTCTTCCTTGTACTCCGTTTCCTCTTCCTTCACTTCATGTTTCCTCCTGCTCCTATTCTTCCTCCTTATCTCTTCCTAACCCTCCCTCCGCCTCCTACTGCTCTTCCTCCATTTTCTCCTTCCTCCCTCCCCCCCAATTTCTCCTTCTCTATTTCTTCTTCCTCCTATTTCTCCTCCTCATTTCTTCCTTCTCCTCATCCCCCTCCTCCTTACACCACCACCTTTTCTCTTACTCTTCCTGCCCCTCCTCCTTTCCCTCATCCTATTCTTTCTTTCCTCTTCCTCCTCCTTATGTCTCCTATTCCTTCTCCTCCTCCTTGTCCTTTTCCGACTCTTCCCTGCTCCTCTTCCTACTCATATTCCTCTTCTTCCTTGTACTCTCTCTTTCTCATGCTCCTCTTTCATCCTCCTCCTCCTCCTATTTCTGCTCCTCCATTTATTTTGTCTCCTCATTATCTTCCTGCTTACATCACTTCTTCCTCCTCCTCCTCGTCCTTCCATTCCCTCTTTCTTTCTTATTGCTGTTCCTCCTATCTCCTTATTAACTTGCTCCTCATCCTCCTCGTCCTCCTCCTGACGTTCCTTCTTTTTCTCTTAATCCTCCTCCTCCACCTCCTCTTCCTCCTCCTTATTTTTCCTCTTCCTGCGCCTCGTCTTCATCCTCCTTACGGCTCCTCCTCCTTCAGTTCCTCTTCTTCCTCTTCCTCCTTACATCGATTCCTCCTCTACCACCTCCTTCTCTTTCTTTTCCTCCTCCTTCTGTTCTTCTCCTATTCTTTTTTGTGCTCCTCCTGCTCCCTATCCTCCTACATACGTCGTCTTCCTCCTCCTACTACATTACTTGTTCTTATCATCATCTCCTTCTCCCTCTCTTCTTCATCCACCATCCATACCCCCGCTATTGTCTCTCCTAATTAACTCCTGACTCTCTATCTATTATCTACTTTTCCCTCCTATGAGTGTGAAATAATACATATCTGCAAAACTGCCTGTCGAATTGTCGGACGGTGTCGAAGTCCTGAGTAAGCTACCTCTCAACATACACTGAAAGAAATTGCATGCGATTACCCTCTTTTTGTGAACGTCAATAGTGCAACATTTTCTCAAGATCGAAACAAATCTGTCGACTACTATGTTACAGCATCTTGTGCCACGCACCGTACCAAAATAGCAGTATGCATTGCAACTGAAATTCACAACCTGCTCCCATTGTGCAAACAGGGCATATAATAGAGTAAACCACGAAATTTTAAAGTGGTCTGCATGTCCATTTCCATCTCCATACATCATTCGACATTCTACGTAAAGCGTGTGCATACTGCGTGTTCACAGATAGAACGAGGAAAAATCGAACCGATCTCCACCTATGAACCAGCTGTGTTTCTGTGATTGTTACGCAAAATCTTTAGGCCGCTACCTTGAGAACGCTGGCTGTAAGGGCGAGGCCCGACCGGTGAAAACGCGGGAGAGTTGGCCATTGGCGTCTAGCTATGGATTGGCGTTTCAATAGAGATAGGTGGAGCCTGGAGGCTTTGCAGAGAGGAGACGGAGATTTTAGAAGAAGGGAAGGAGACTGGACAGTCGAGCAGAGCAGACGCTTCTCTTCTGCTCTCAGTTTATACTTGTCGTTAAGCAGGTGTACTTTGTGATACAACTTTTAGAGTTGCTCCAAAACATGTGCTAATAGCGCTGAGGATTGGCAAGCCGAGAGCAAGGTCATCCGACCTGATATTAGACACACCGACGCGCTAATTGCGATTGTCACAGTTCTGGTGTCACCTCTGCCTACAGTACTTTTGTGTTTCACACGTAAATTGTCTGTAGTGGCACGACATAGCCAAACGAGTGAGATCGTAGGCACTGAGATACGCCGGGGTCGACACTCACAGTCGCCGCCTAGTGTTTCAAGTGGTATTCATGTTTTCGGACTGTTGAAAACGTTAGGTAAACTCACAAAAATCTGGTATCGGAGTATTCCTTTCAATTACGCCACGGTTTCCAGTTAAATGTGGGTTGCCTCAAGTGTTTAGAATGAAACACAATTTTCTTTTACTTACCAGTCACTTGATGTAGGAGTGTTTATATTGTTTTGTAAATTCGCATAATTTGTTCTGTGCTCAAATGTATATGAATATCGCTTTCAACTCTGACGTTCATTTGACTTCAGGGAATAAAACGAGTCAAAACAAATATCTGTACTCAAATCATTACAATTTGTTAACCTCCCCTTTACACAATTGTGGATGGGTTTTGTTACTTGGAAACTATAGGATAAATCAATTAAATGTTTGGTGGTGGGTCAGCCACGCCTATCGGTTAATATCAGGTGAACAAACCATTTGCATACTCCATTTGCATACCGTCCTTTCTCCCCCCTATCTTAACCTTTATTTCCAACCCACCCACCATAATACACCTTTCAACCTGTGCCTCAGACAACTTGCCTGTATACCAGTTTTGATGTTGCAAGTATGGTAGGTTTGCATGCCAGTAGTTTCGAGGTGGCAAACAAGTCTGGTATTCACGTGTAAGAGTTCAGATAGAGATAAGGTTTGCAACTGTTTCTGCTTGTAATTCATGCTCTTAGAGCACAGTGTTAAACTATGGTAGCCAAGCCAAAATTTAAATTGCTACACTGCTTCATGAGTTAGTTGCCTATAAATTATGTCAAAAGGGGGCCTACTGTTTAAATTTCCACCTGCACTATTCCACTTAAAGGATGGAAAATTTTAATTGACAAATTGTTCCCTGTTAATACGTTTAGCTTTAGTTAATGCTGTTGTCTATCAGATCATCTGATACCCCCCCCCCCACCTTATTTTGTTGCTACTCCTTCAATATTTATGTTATCCTTGCTTAAATTCATCTAGTAGATCACGGTACAGGACCAAGTTTACATTAATTTGATAATGTGCAGTACTGCAAAGAGGAGTAATTCAAGATAAGGTGCCTGATCTGTTCAGGCTAGTCTATCTTATTCTACTTAACACAACAAATGCACAGACGGAATCTATAGACGAAGGAGAGAGACGAAGTTTGGACATAGTCATCCGAAATTAAACTGGTTCCTAGCTCCGACAGCACGGCTCGGTTCAAATTCCACGGTATCTCTGTTAGAGATTGTAGAAAAACAAGCCCTAAAACTGTAGCTTTCTTATGCTTGCACATGGTATGCAATATAATTCAAGAATTTTTCCCCATTTTTTATTCCAATGAAGACGAAGGCTGCACTTTTATGCGAAAGAATTTCATAATGATACCAAAATGTACGACGAAATCACTTTCGCCAACAAATCACAAAAACAATTGTTACTGCTGAAATTCACCATTTGCTCCAGCTCCACTTGTCTTGCTCTCTCTTACACCCCATTTTTCACGTTGTACATCTTCTGCATATTCAAATGTTTCCTTTGACATTACTTCATACACGCGGGACAACGCATCAGCTTGACAACGTTGTGATAATTTTTGCTCTTAGCGTAGTACGTAAACACTGTTCTTCATTTGCTGTTTCTCTTTCCGTAACCACGCGTTAGCCATGTTCTCTTTGCACTGTGAAACTGAACTATTCCGACTGAACTGCAACAGAATTTAAACACCGTGGCGAAATCCGACTGACGTAGGATACTGTCTTTAAATTTATTGGTTCTTGTGCCCTAGCACGAAGAACTCAACAAATATTCTGGTGAACACAACTCGCTCTTTGTTTAATAAATAACGTCATATATTATATTATATTATAATTGTACTGAATTAACAAAATTTCTAAATAAACTGAAATTAATCCGAATAGGTCAAAAATTTGGGAGAGTGTAGATGAAACCTGTTGTTAAATCTCTTTTCCTCCATAGCTCGTGACGTAACCACCGCGATAATACGTCGTCTTAAAAAGAAATAACAAAAATATCGGATGTACACTTACAATAACAAGAAAGAATCAGAAACGTCCAGAAAAGAAAAAGAACAATAAAAAAAAATCTGGAAGCAGGCAGAAGCGAACCAGCCCGCTTCTAAATTTCACCCCGCAGTTTGCGACGCTACCACCTACGCTATTTGCACACTCCCAGTACATTTCCTGATTTAAGGTATAATATGCGCTTAAAACATGTTGTAATTTGTTATTTATCTTTGACATTGTATCATAGAGATGCTCCTTTTTGATATAGCGTTGCGTAGGAACAAATTGTAACACTGACACACGTTAATTGCGATAAAATTTAACATTATAAAAATGTTTTTCCCGGTAATTTATTGTAACAAATCATACCTAAAATGTCGCGTTTCCAAAAAAATTTATGTTCATACAATGAAAGAAAGTACGAAATGACAGTGGCTGTTTTAGGCCACTGAAATGACACAATGGCGACAAGTGAAAATGTGAGCCACGGCTGAAATCGAGCCGTGGTCGCCCCCTTCGGACCAGCAGACGCCTTGAGCACTTGGCTACCTGTTTTCTCCTCTCGTGCGTTTCAAACTTCCACATGTCGCACGCTGTGGCTGTAGCGCCCCTATCGTCCATGCCCTCTTACACTCGTCATTACGGATTCCCGTGAGAGATCGGACGTATGACCGCAAGGAAGAGTACCTAGCCAAGCGGTTAAGGTGACCGCTGGTCCGAATCGGGAGACCCGGGTCACGTTTACAATCGTCAAAATGTTCAATTATTTGTTAAGCTTATGGGACTTAACGGCGTGGTCATCAGTCCCTAAGCTTACAAATTACTTATGAACTACCTTATACTAAAGATAACTGAAACATCCATGCCGAGGGAGGATTCGAACCTCCGACGCGGGAGGCCGCACGATCCGCAACGCAACGTGGCGCTCCAGACCGCTCGGATACTCCCGCGCGGCTTACACTTGTCACCATTGTTTAATTTCAATCCCCTAATGTAGACACTACCATTCCTTTCTTTCCTAATCATTCTTCCTTCCCCTCCTTTATCAATAATTTGCAAAAAATCATGCCAGATCCTTAATTCCATGCTTTCCATTGGTGGTGGAACGTGGAATTCCACGTTGCGACGTCACCATTTCCATAGATGCACCGGTCTCTAAAACATCCCCAGTGAAGTTTATTTGACATTCCACGCCCTTTTTATTACATCCGACATTTCTTTCTGTAATTAAGCTACATTTACGTCCTGAGGTCCTCCAACTACATCAGCCCACCAACCCTATTGAACAAAAGTTTCGCCAAATCATATTGCGTCGTGCATGGAAAGCAGTACATGCAGTTTTCCTCTGGGGGACTGATGACCTCCGCAGTTTTGTCCCCTTAAAACATCCAAACAACAACAACGACAACAACAGCAGCAGCAGTTTTCCTCGATTCCAACGTCCAGTCCGCCTGGTATATCACCGTCAACGGTAAACAAGTCAACCGTTTTCGCCTGCACCGTATCCGACTCGCTGACACACCCCTATGTCTTCACTGTGGGGTGGATGACACCGACAACCACCGGTCCGAATGTGGCCTATCCTCCGACGTCTGGAGACTCGCACAACGCATTCTCGCTTTCGTCACCCGACGTACACCTGCGCAGCTCTCATTCCAGACGCTGCTATTCCCGGACACGATTTATTACCCGGCCACGAAAACTAACGTTGTGAACTGGATACGCGGCCACACCGTCCGCTACCTTTTCGACCGCGACGAGAAAACGTAACTGGATTATTGGACGTGTCTCAATGATCGCCATTGCGCAATCGTTCGTAACCGCAAATACCAACAGTTATTTTCAAATTTTTTATGGAGCGTCTTTCGCGATCCGCCTCCCAGCAGCAACGTTCAAACTATGAGAAGTTAATGTGATGTTCTTGTTGATACTATAACGTTTACTTGGTTCTTAAGTAATTACATTCTACCACTTTCAAACGTAATACTCATATTTTCAACATTACTATGTATGCGGGTTCTGTTCGCAAAAAAAAAAAAAAAAAAAAAAAAAAAAAAAAAATATTCACCTCGGGCGTCGTGGTAGAAATAAATACTCGTATGTACAATCTTTCATTTCTTCTTGAATTTCTCCACCAAAACATCACAAGTTCATTTCATAACGTACACATTGCAACAGAACTTAGCTGATAGTACTTCCATTTTAAGACAAAGACAGACATAGATTCCAGAGCACATAACGATCCCCAAAAACTCGAACTCCAACTTGAACTCCCCCAACAAAGGCGGTGAAGCAAATATATAACGTTGACAATAATGACATTACATTATGCATTGTTCATAACAATCGAATATACTAATTTACAATTACTAAGCACACAAGTAAAACATTTCATGTACACAAAAATAATCACAATATAAAATGAAAACTATACATACAATAATTTTAGATGGCACGTATCTTTTTGAGTCTAAATCTCCGATCTTTCTGTTTCATAACAACGAATAATGTTAAATGTCAATTAATTTGTTGATGAGTACATCATACATGTTCCTAATATATAGTGAACTATCAAATATCTTGGCCATTCTCAAAATAGGTTCAAAATCTCACGTCAGTTAATATATACAAAGCATTGCAATATTCAAATCTCGACTATTACATTAATTAACACAATTAGCTGGTCAACACAACTTGCTTATGAGCCTAACATATATACAATGCTATTTATGTTCACGACTTTTTGTTTTGCATGTCTTTTCTCTCTAGTTCTTGAAATAATGTACAATGACAAAACTATTGTTTATAGAACTGTCCGGAAAGAAAATATATGAATCTCTTAATTAATGAAATCTATCGCTTGCTAACTTATTACAGTATCACTGAAATACTGTCCTACACTGATTCCTATGCTGGCTATTTTATTTGTAACTAACTTCACACGCAACATATATCACTATTAACCCACACGATTCCGGGTCCGACGCAGACGGTATCGTACAAAAACATTGAGATGAGAGGGCCAGCAGTATCGTCACAATACGAGTCCTGAAGGAACTGAAAACGGAACCTCTACAAAAATTATCGAGAAGACCAGTTTGGAAACTTCAATAAAGAAATAAAACTATAAATAAATAAAAATAAATAAATAAATAATTGCAAATAACTCCTTTCCATTGCCTATATTTTCCTCCTTTCACTTAGTGTATCTAGGTTACTTTGATTTGGGATAGGTATAGACAGGAGCCAACGCCTGAAGAGGTAGTTACTTTTTTTTCATAGGGCAAAAGTGGCGGTGGCAAGTAGTCCCCTTTATTTATTTTTCTTTAAAAAAATTCCTCCTCCACGTGCGTTTCCACGTCCCATGAGTTTCGTGCAGTTCTGAGCTTTCGAAGTGAAAGGTGTTCCCTGTTAGATGCCTCACCTTCACCGGCCTCTACCTGTGTCTTGCGTCGGTTAAAAGATTTACGAAAACAGACTAGTTCGAGAAACGACGGAAAGACCGCTTTCTCTCCTTCCCTGATAATTTCACGTTCTACCGAGAAAGAATTCGCCTGCACTTCCCGCCTACAATTCGTTTCGCTGTAACGGCATCAGAGGGTACAGATTATTACTCTCCGAACGAACTGAGGCCCCACTTCCGGTCGCGCCGCAGCAGATGACGAAATTATTCGACGGGCCCCTCAGGGGGCGATCTCCTTTAAGATCTCGGAATCCCTCGGATTTCGAAGAACGAATTGCAGTCGACAACGAGCAGGTCGGAAATCCTACAATCGACGCGGGCTCTGCCGCCGGCGCCAGCAATTCGTTCCGCGAGGTGGTCGACCTCTCTCTCTCCTCTCTCTCTTTCTCTGTCTCTCTCTCTCTCACTCCCTCCATCCCTCTCTCCCACACACTCTCCGGAAACAGGCGTGGGAAAAACGCAGCAGCGGCGTATAAAAACCCAAGACGGGGATTACAAGGCGCACCAGAGGATTCGGACGGAAATGAAGAGCTTACTGCAGGTGGATCGAGCGGGTAGGGGCGTTCGTCACACAGCTGACCGAATTAATAGAAATCCTCCCCCCCCTGTTCCTCCCCCCCCCCTTTCTCTCTTACAGGCCCCCTTGAATTCAGCGCTACCGGAAGCATAGGGAGGGGCGAGAAGAAGGCACTTGTGTTCACCCCTGTTGTTCACTTGGCTCTCATGAATATATTTGAAAAGTGACTTTGCTCCGAGATATGAAAATATTTTTGGACATGTAAATTCTAAATAATCTACATAATTTTCGTTCCTGTTGCGTAGCTTCTGACAGGTGCCTCCATATTTAAAATCTAAACATGTGCGTACCAGTAATGAAAATAAATAAATTAAATTAAATTAAAAAAAAAAACCTTCCGGTACATTTCAGAAAGAAAGTAAAATTCTACGTATTTTCAATTAAAATTAGGAATTAATTATAAAGTTTTAATCCTGGCTGTGTTTTTTCAGCGACCGTTTACGATTTCAATTGGTAGTAGAACAGCCCTCGGTCGCAAATATAAAAAAGTATTTTACCTAGGTTTCGGCAACTTTTATGAAGCCCTTCATGAGAAAATTTCTAAGATTACATGTCACATGATAAAGTAAGAGGTAAGTGATGAAGCGTAAGCCACAATTAGAAATAAAACAATGCAGCAGGATAGGCACTAAGAGCTGCTCACGTGTTATTTGATCGTGTGACGTGCAAATTAAAAAAATTTCTGATGAGGTAACCCATAGTAGTCGTTCAAACCTCGGTAAAATACACTTTATATTTGCGACAGAAGGCTGTCGTACTGTTGTTGTTGCTGTGGTCTTCAGTTCGCAGCCTGGTTTGATGCAGCTCTGCACGCTACCCTGTCTTGTGCAAGTCTCTTTATCTGAGAATACGTTCGACATCCTACATCCTTTGGAATCTGCTTACTGTATTCATCCCTCGGTCTCCCTCTACGATTTTTACCCCAAACGCTTCCTTCTAATGCTAAGTTGACAATTCCTCGATGTCTCAGAACGTGCCCAACCAATCTATCCCTTCTCTTAGTCAGTATATGAGAGAAACTCCTTTTCTCCCCGATTTGGTTAAGCATCTCCTCATTAGTTACGTGATCTACCCATCTAATTTTTCATCATTCATCTGTAGCACCACATTTCAAAAGGTTCTATCATCTTTCTATCTGAACTCCTATCGTCCACGTTTCACTCCCATACAATACTACACTCCAGACAAATGCTTTCAGAAAGGACTTCTTAACATTTAAATTAATATTGGATATTAATAAGTTTCGCTTCTTTAGAAACGCTTTTCTTCCCATAGACATTCTCCATTTTATATCTCCTTTACTTCGGTCACCAGAAGTTATCTTGCTACCCAAATATCAAAATTTTATTGTCTCGTTACCTAATCTAATTCCTTCAGCATCGCCTGATTTTCTGATGTTGCATTCCATTATCTTCGTTTTACTCTTGTTAATGTTCATCTTACTACCAATTAGAATAAATGCCGCGGTGGAGTAGCCGAGCGGTCTAAGGTGTCTCGCTGCGGAGCGCGCGCTTGCTCGCCGTGGCGGTTCGAGTCCTCCCTGGGGCATGGGTGTGTGTGTTGTCCTTAGGTTAGGTTAGTTTAAGTAGTTTGTAAGCTACGGACTGATGACCACGCAGTTTGGTCCGATAGAATTACAAACATTTTTTAGAATAAATTCTGTCCGGTGCTTTTTTCCTTTAAAAATTTTAGGAAGAGAACGCCCAACAGAAGTTGACAAAATATCATGATCTTACAATTTTTGCGAATTACACAAACAGAAACTGACATACACAGCTGCCAAATGGCTAGCCCTCATGATATAGCACCATTTAGTAAGTCAGCAACATCTTTACATTTTACAGCCACGTTTTCTGTTTTTTTTTTTTTTTTTTTTTTTTTTTTTTTTTTTTTTTTTTTTTAAATCAGACATCATTCACAATTACTGCACAATTCCATTCTTTTCCCTCCAAATCCACGCATTCGGGAATATCTTTCGTCCCATTGTTATATGCGGTTATAAGTTCGCTATTATGATATTGTTTTGAATCATTACACAGAACCACTAGTGTTCCCTATCATTGTGTGTGTTCGAATAATTAGTTTTTTCGTTGCCTAGGTGGATGTAAAATAACTGATATTCCCCAGTCGCAAAACAACAAGCTACATATTTCTAAGAAATCGTTTTTCATTATTGTTCTAGTTCAAATGTTTGTTAAGCTTAAGGGACTTAAATGCGGGGTCATCAGTCCCTAAAGTTACAAACTACTTATGAACTATCTTATACTAAAGACGACACAAACATCCATTCCCGAGGGGTGGGGGGGGGGGGGAGTCGAGATTCGAATCCCCGACCGTAGCGGCCGTGCGGGCTGTGACTGGCGCGCCGCAGACCGCTCGGCCACCCCGGTCGGCTATTGTTTTAGTATGTGCCGTAATTTTTTTCCTGTTCAGGTGTGTAAACTCCCAACACAGTCTAATACTTTCTTTTTGCTTTGTTTACAGCTACATACATCGTTAAGAATTACATTTAATCACGAAAGGCACAACTCTTTTCAAAGGAGACCATACCAAAAAATCACAAAGAAAATTGACACGCATCGAAATCACATCAAGCAAAAGTCAGCGATAGTGAGTGAATCTCCACACTCAAATTTACTACGACCCAGCTATTTTTATTTGACAAAATATGACGCTGTATTCACTGCATGTAATTCAGCCGTGTTTCAAGAAAACGTTTAGGATTTCTTAGATAATGCATTCTACTGCTGTGAATTAAATGGATAGAAATCTGTGTTCCAGATCCTTTTACTTCATTGACTTCTATTACTACTGTCTTAGAGATTCGTGAACCTTCAAACATCTAGTGTGCACAAAAGCAAAGGACTTTTACAGGGAAAATTATCTGTATCTTGAAATGGATTGTATTCGATTCAGAACACTTAATCAGTAGCTCTTTGAGCTGTTAGTGAAATGAAAGTGCCAAAAAGAGAGACAAATCTCTCACCCAGCTCGCACGTACATGTTAGTCATGTTTCCGGTGATGCGGCGGAAATGTAACGAAAACAACTAGCAATCAAAGCAACCTCGTAGAGTGAGTTATGCCTGACAGTAAACTACGATAGCAGCAGATGGATATGAAACATTACACTGACGCGTTAGTAGCTAGTCACAAGATGTTTACCATAGGATTAGGGACAATAATGGACTAGAGATTTAGTTACACAGAAGTTTTATTATTTACACTCCAGAGAAAACGTTATCTTCTAAATTCACTTCAGCAAACAATGTTTCCACTTGACAGACCATAGAAGAATAAAAATGAGGAAAAATAGTAATTCATATCAAAATGTTCAAATGTTTGATAAGCTTATGGGACTTAACTACGGAGTCAGCAGTCCCTAAACTTACAAACTACTTATGAACTACCTTATACTAAAGACGGCACAAATATCCATGCCCGAGGGGGGATTCGAACCCCCGACCGTAGTGGCCGTGCAGACCGTGACTGAAGCGCCTCAGTCTCCTCGGCCACCGCGGCCGGCAAATAGTAATTCGCCGAAACAGCGATGTTATAGTATTTTCTTTTTCTTAACAGAGTGGTGTGTAGACTTTGTATCGACTCTGTTGCATTCACAACCACACTATTTTCTCCGATTACAGTAAATTTCCATTAGCACTTTTTTTAGCAAACCGATTATCACCACCTGTTCCCAGTTTATCCAGCCACTATCAGTTCGAATTTTTGCATTTATGATACTTCTCCACTTTCCTCCGTCTTTCCACCCATTTTCTTTACAACTGTTTTTCTACCGATCCGTCGTACTCTCCCTATTTTCTTCAAATTTTGCCTCTGTAGTTCGTTTAGGATTTCATACCCCTTCAGTTCTTTTTAAATGTAGAAATTATTTTCACCCTATTCTTCTCGTTTCTGTCATTTGTCGTCCCTACTGTAATTTCCTGTCTAACATCTTCCTTTCTCTCTCCGTTTTTCTTCGTTTCCCCTATCATGCGTCTCAGGATTTCGCTTTTACTGACTTGGAATCAACTCTTGTTTTTTCGTTTGTGCAGATCTATGATTCATACGTCACTTGTGGTGTAAAGTACGTCTTTATAGAACACAAAATAACCCTACATATTTCAAACTGTTCAAATGTTTTTAAAGTAATGGGACGCAACTGCAGTGGTCATCTGTCCCTATACCTACAAACTAAATTATCCTAAGAACAACACAAGCACCCATGCCCGAGGGAGAACTCGAACCTCCGACATGGAAAGGTCGCGCACACCGTAGCAGGGCGCCCGAGTGCGCACGGCTATTGCTCCGCGGCCCTACATATTTAAAGTCATCCAAAATTCAAAAGTTCCCTTCTTTAATATTATTAGGCTCCTTGCTATTTCTGTGTTCCGTGGTTAACAACATAGTCTTACTGTCTTCCACACAGCATTGCATTCGACATTTCTTGAGTTTTGTTTGTTTAAGAAATATGTTTCTTGTACATTCGCACTGTTGGATTTTTGGATTTAAGGCTCTACAATATCATCGGTAAATACTAGTAACTTCATCTCCCTTTTTACAATATCGTCCATCACCGTTATGAATAATAATATGACACTACACTTTCTTGATTCAATCCCGTAACAGTCCAAACCCATCCACTAGTCTGGGTCTCGACACAACTGAATCTTTTATGACACATTGGTGAAGAATATGTGTTTACAATCACATGTCTCTCACTGAAATAAGAAATACTTCTATCAGATGTATCCCACAGTTCCCATGCCAAACCGTCAAATTCCTCATATTGACGATTAGGTTCACAGTTAATCTACCATATCAATCGTTCAAATTAAAAGCTGTTCATGATGTTCAATGTTGAATTCATCGTTTAATCAGACAAAACAAAAGTAGTTTATTTTAAAGTTACTCATTCAAAACCTAATCTGGTATTAGTTGCAGGCCAAATAGTTGTCATATATTGATGTTTAACAGTCAAAATGTTCAAATGTTTGTTAACTACGGGGTTATCAGTCCCTAAACTTACAAACTATTTATCAACTAGCTTATCCTAAGGACGGCACAAATATCCATGCCCGAGGGGGGATTCGAACCCCCGACCGTAGTGGCCATGCAGTCCGTGACTGGAGCGAATCAGTCCCCTCGGCCACCGCGGCCGGCGTTTAACAGTGAAGATCACTAAGTCATCAGATAACTTCATCAAAATTTACCTGAACAAGTAAATTGTTCATTAACACAGTAATTTGGTTTAATTATGACCCTGATATTGATGTATATACTGTTAAATGAGAAACAGTGCATTAAACTGATTATGTGCGCAACGGATCTTTTAACAAAACAACTATGGCATGTAACCTGCATGAAACACACACTGATTATAGTCAAAAAATTTGACTGCGAGAAAGATATTAAAAACACAAACCACTTTCTTAATGTTTGATTACGAAAATTTTATGCAGAACAGTACCTGGTTATCAAAACTATCATGCTCAATTAACTGCAGTGTTGCATTACAATCACTTACTACGGTGCCAATAAATAAATCTGTTCAACAAGATTACCAGACTCAATACTGCACTTTAAATCCACAAATAACTAATTATCAAATAAAGTAAGTAGGTTAATCTTCAAACTACGTAAATGAAACAGGAACGAAAGGTCAACTTTGTTGCTTATTATTAATAATCACCACTACATTACCTAAATGATACAACCTTTTCATAATCACATGAAATGCTATTACCTTCATTTCAGGGGTGGTAAAACCATTTTCACAATTATATGAAATGCAATATATACTTGCTGGCACTGCAGCCTCTGCTCTACATCGGAACCATATACACAACACAACGGCTCTCTAAGCGAGCTGAACCACAAGTCTGACTCTCTGTCTCTCCGCACGAGCTGCAATGCTATGCGATACATAAACTTTACCAACGATCAAACTTTACAGATTTATGTACACATATCGATACACACAGTAGAAGCAATATTGACGTGGTGGAGTAGCCTTGCGGTCTAAAGCGTCTCGCTGCGGAGCGCGCGGTTGCTCGTCGTGGAGCTTCGAGTCCTCCATTGGGCATGGGTGTGTGTGTGTGTTTGTCCTTAGGTTAGTTTACCTAGGTTTAAGTAGTTTGTAAGCTACGGACTGATGACCACGCAGTTTGGTCCGATAGAATTACAAACATTTTTTAGAATAAATTCTGTCCGGTGCTTTTTTCCTTTAAAAATTTTAGGAAGAGAACGCCCAACAGAAGTTGACAAAATATCATGATCTTACAATTTTTGCGAATTACACAAACAGAAACTGACATACACAGCTGCCAAATGGCTAGCCCTCATGATATAGCACCATTTAGTAAGTCAGCAACATCTTTACATTTTACAGCCACGTTTTCTGTTTTTTTTTTTTTTTTTTTTTTTTTTTTTTTTTTTTTTTTTTTTTTTTTTTTTAAATCAGACATCATTCACAATTACTGCACAATTCCATTCTTTTCCCTCCAAATCCACGCATTCGGGAATATCTTTCGTCCCATTGTTATATGCGGTTATAAGTTCGCTATTATGATATTGTTTTGAATCATTACACAGAACCACTAGTGTTCCCTATCATTGTGTGTGTTCGAATAATTAGTTTTTTCGTTGCCTAGGTGGATGTAAAATAACTGATATTCCCCAGTCGCAAAACAACAAGCTACATATTTCTAAGAAATCGTTTTTCATTATTGTTCTAGTTCAAATGTTTGTTAAGCTTAAGGGACTTAAATGCGGGGTCATCAGTCCCTAAAGTTACAAACTACTTATGAACTATCTTATACTAAAGACGACACAAACATCCATTCCCGAGGGGTGGGGGGGGGGGGAGTCGAGATTCGAATCCCCGACCGTAGCGGCCGTGCGGGCTGTGACTGGCGCGCCGCAGACCGCTCGGCCACCCCGGTCGGCTATTGTTTTAGTATGTGCCGTAATTTTTTTCCTGTTCAGGTGTGTAAACTCCCAACACAGTCTAATACTTTCTTTTTGCTTTGTTTACAGCTACATACATCGTTAAGAATTACATTTAATCACGAAAGGCACAACTCTTTTCAAAGGAGACCATACCAAAAAATCACAAAGAAAATTGACACGCATCGAAATCACATCAAGCAAAAGTCAGCGATAGTGAGTGAATCTCCACACTCAAATTTACTACGACCCAGCTATTTTTATTTGACAAAATATGACGCTGTATTCACTGCATGTAATTCAGCCGTGTTTCAAGAAAACGTTTAGGATTTCTTAGATAATGCATTCTACTGCTGTGAATTAAATGGATAGAAATCTGTGTTCCAGATCCTTTTACTTCATTGACTTCTATTACTACTGTCTTAGAGATTCGTGAACCTTCAAACATCTAGTGTGCACAAAAGCAAAGGACTTTTACAGGGAAAATTATCTGTATCTTGAAATGGATTGTATTCGATTCAGAACACTTAATCAGTAGCTCTTTGAGCTGTTAGTGAAATGAAAGTGCCAAAAAGAGAGACAAATCTCTCACCCAGCTCGCACGTACATGTTAGTCATGTTTCCGGTGATGCGGCGGAAATGTAACGAAAACAACTAGCAATCAAAGCAACCTCGTAGAGTGAGTTATGCCTGACAGTAAACTACGATAGCAGCAGATGGATATGAAACATTACACTGACGCGTTAGTAGCTAGTCACAAGATGTTTACCATAGGATTAGGGACAATAATGGACTAGAGATTTAGTTACACAGAAGTTTTATTATTTACACTCCAGAGAAAACGTTATCTTCTAAATTCACTTCAGCAAACAATGTTTCCACTTGACAGACCATAGAAGAATAAAAATGAGGAAAAATAGTAATTCATATCAAAATGTTCAAATGTTTGATAAGCTTATGGGACTTAACTACGGAGTCAGCAGTCCCTAAACTTACAAACTACTTATGAACTACCTTATACTAAAGACGGCACAAATATCCATGCCCGAGGGGGGATTCGAACCCCCGACCGTAGTGGCCGTGCAGACCGTGACTGAAGCGCCTCAGTCTCCTCGGCCACCGCGGCCGGCAAATAGTAATTCGCCGAAACAGCGATGTTATAGTATTTTCTTTTTCTTAACAGAGTGGTGTGTAGACTTTGTATCGACTCTGTTGCATTCACAACCACACTATTTTCTCCGATTACAGTAAATTTCCATTAGCACTTTTTTTAGCAAACCGATTATCACCACCTGTTCCCAGTTTATCCAGCCACTATCAGTTCGAATTTTTGCATTTATGATACTTCTCCACTTTCCTCCGTCTTTCCACCCATTTTCTTTACAACTGTTTTTCTACCGATCCGTCGTACTCTCCCTATTTTCTTCAAATTTTGCCTCTGTAGTTCGTTTAGGATTTCATACCCCTTCAGTTCTTTTTAAATGTAGAAATTATTTTCACCCTATTCTTCTCGTTTCTGTCATTTGTCGTCCCTACTGTAATTTCCTGTCTAACATCTTCCTTTCTCTCTCCGTTTTTCTTCGTTTCCCCTATCATGCGTCTCAGGATTTCGCTTTTACTGACTTGGAATCAACTCTTGTTTTTTCGTTTGTGCAGATCTATGATTCATACGTCACTTGTGGTGTAAAGTACGTCTTTATAGAACACAAAATAACCCTACATATTTCAAACTGTTCAAATGTTTTTAAAGTAATGGGACGCAACTGCAGTGGTCATCTGTCCCTATACCTACAAACTAAATTATCCTAAGAACAACACAAGCACCCATGCCCGAGGGAGAACTCGAACCTCCGACATGGAAAGGTCGCGCACACCGTAGCAGGGCGCCCGAGTGCGCACGGCTATTGCTCCGCGGCCCTACATATTTAAAGTCATCCAAAATTCAAAAGTTCCCTTCTTTAATATTATTAGGCTCCTTGCTATTTCTGTGTTCCGTGGTTAACAACATAGTCTTACTGTCTTCCACACAGCATTGCATTCGACATTTCTTGAGTTTTGTTTGTTTAAGAAATATGTTTCTTGTACATTCGCACTGTTGGATTTTTGGATTTAAGGCTCTACAATATCATCGGTAAATACTAGTAACTTCATCTCCCTTTTTACAATATCGTCCATCACCGTTATGAATAATAATATGACACTACACTTTCTTGATTCAATCCCGTAACAGTCCAAACCCATCCACTAGTCTGGGTCTCGACACAACTGAATCTTTTATGACACATTGGTGAAGAATATGTGTTTACAATCACATGTCTCTCACTGAAATAAGAAATACTTCTATCAGATGTATCCCACAGTTCCCATGCCAAACCGTCAAATTCCTCATATTGACGATTAGGTTCACAGTTAATCTACCATATCAATCGTTCAAATTAAAAGCTGTTCATGATGTTCAATGTTGAATTCATCGTTTAATCAGACAAAACAAAAGTAGTTTATTTTAAAGTTACTCATTCAAAACCTAATCTGGTATTAGTTGCAGGCCAAATAGTTGTCATATATTGATGTTTAACAGTCAAAATGTTCAAATGTTTGTTAACTACGGGGTTATCAGTCCCTAAACTTACAAACTATTTATCAACTAGCTTATCCTAAGGACGGCACAAATATCCATGCCCGAGGGGGGATTCGAACCCCCGACCGTAGTGGCCATGCAGTCCGTGACTGGAGCGAATCAGTCCCCTCGGCCACCGCGGCCGGCGTTTAACAGTGAAGATCACTAAGTCATCAGATAACTTCATCAAAATTTACCTGAACAAGTAAATTGTTCATTAACACAGTAATTTGGTTTAATTATGACCCTGATATTGATGTATATACTGTTAAATGAGAAACAGTGCATTAAACTGATTATGTGCGCAACGGATCTTTTAACAAAACAACTATGGCATGTAACCTGCATGAAACACACACTGATTATAGTCAAAAAATTTGACTGCGAGAAAGATATTAAAAACACAAACCACTTTCTTAATGTTTGATTACGAAAATTTTATGCAGAACAGTACCTGGTTATCAAAACTATCATGCTCAATTAACTGCAGTGTTGCATTACAATCACTTACTACGGTGCCAATAAATAAATCTGTTCAACAAGATTACCAGACTCAATACTGCACTTTAAATCCACAAATAACTAATTATCAAATAAAGTAAGTAGGTTAATCTTCAAACTACGTAAATGAAACAGGAACGAAAGGTCAACTTTGTTGCTTATTATTAATAATCACCACTACATTACCTAAATGATACAACCTTTTCATAATCACATGAAATGCTATTACCTTCATTTCAGGGGTGGTAAAACCATTTTCACAATTATATGAAATGCAATATATACTTGCTGGCACTGCAGCCTCTGCTCTACATCGGAACCATATACACAACACAACGGCTCTCTAAGCGAGCTGAACCACAAGTCTGACTCTCTGTCTCTCCGCACGAGCTGCAATGCTATGCGATACATAAACTTTACCAACGATCAAACTTTACAGATTTATGTACACATATCGATACACACAGTAGAAGCAATATTGACGTGGTGGAGTAGCCTTGCGGTCTAAAGCGTCTCGCTGCGGAGCGCGCGGTTGCTCGTCGTGGAGCTTCGAGTCCTCCATTGGGCATGGGTGTGTGTGTGTGTTTGTCCTTAGGTTAGTTTACCTAGGTTTAAGTAGTTTGTAAGCTACGGACTGATGACGACGTAGTTTGGTCAGATAGATTTACAAACATTTGAAAATTTGAGAAGCAATATTATACATTTTCTTGTAAGCAAGTTACTCGGCACAAAACGGGAGGCACACTATTAGACATTTTCTTACAAATTCAGCAATATACATATACTATGCACACGTTTTAAAATGATTGTAAGTCTATCGGACTCAAGTGCTGGGTTATTAGTCAGTAGCTTACAACGTACTTAAACTAATGTAAACTAACCTAAGGACGACACAAACACCCATGCCCGAGGGAGGACTCGAACCCCCGACAGCGAACGCCGACATGCACCGCAGAACGGTGCCCCAGTGCGCACGGCTATTCCGCCGCGGCTCTACCAAATCGATAGCCATACTGCTCCCCAGTACTCTTTTCATCGGTTTTTCTATTTGTGATGTGTAATCTCTCAACAGGCGCTAAACTTGTCTCGCTTCTAGAAACATAAGATTTGCCATACGCCTTCCTCGTGCTTCAAACAAAGCGACGAAATTCCTTACGTCGGATTCACTGAACGAACTATCAGCGGCCAATAAAAGCCGATGAAGAGAGAACGGACCTTTTAGTTTCTCATTTCCGAGTGGTGCGTGTAAACGAGTGGGCACTTGATGGGAAATTTTTCGAGATGAGAACTGATTAATTCGCCAGTAATGCAATAATACCCTGAACCGCCGCGGTGTGCGTAGCCCGTTCGTCTGCTGGTGTGGGATTCGATATCAGTCGCGGTGTCGGAATTCCTGCGGCGGGCATTTATCGGGCTGTTTTGCACTTCACGCTTTTGGCTCTTTATCCTGTTATCTGCCGTGGCAATCGGTGCGAAGCGAATTTCCATAACAATGTGACTATTTCCAGTATTTGATCGACTAGTTAGAGCGGAGCAATTACGAATCCTGTAAATGCACGTCCAGTGTGTGTTAATGTGCTTAGGGTTGGGGGAAGGGGGGGGGGAGCATTTAGTGGAGGAACACTACCATTTTCTGAGCACTTCGCTGCTACGAAAAGGATAAAAAAATAAACTGTCATAAGAGGTAATGCAAATATACATGCAAGAAAAATGTAAATATCTTTCGTTTCTGATAAATTCAAATGATTATTACCTATTATCACTGTAATTCTCCATCTAATATGCAGTCAAAAAAAAATAACTCGTTTACAAGTATTTTGTTGTATTCAAGAATTACTAAACCACCTGAAAAAAATACTGTTGCACCACAAAGAATGCAAATATATTTAAATGTAAATGTGTTTAAAAGATTCTGATATTAAAGTGGGTAAATAAGCTGCCATATAACTTTCGTTATTCCGCCTACCTTACCAAAAATGTTTGTTTGAGAACATTTTCACACGCATTTGACTTTCACTGCCACAGCCGACATATGTCTCTCTCTCTCTCTCTATATATCCCAGTATTTCTTCCAACGGCACGTTCTCCTGTCTGATGCACTGTTTCTCTTCATACCTTTGTCTCCATTTTCCTTACAACTGTATTTGCCACATACGCTGCCTGTCTGCCCTTGTCTATGATGAATCCTCGTCGCTATTTGTTGAGTTCTCGTCCCGGTCTAGCTTTCAGGAAAGGTTCCAAAAAAAATGTTCAAATGTTTGTAGAGTCTATGGGACTTAACTACGGGCCGGCCGCGGTGGACGCGGCGACTGAGGCGCTTCAGTCACGGTCTGCACGGCCACTACGGTCGGGGGTTCGAATCCCCCCTCGGGCATGGATATTTGTGCCGTCCTAGTTCGTAAGTAGTTCATAAGTAGTTTGTAAGTTTAGGGACTGATGACCCCATAGTTAAGTCCCATAGACTATACAAACATTTGAACATTAGAACTTAACTACGGGCTCATTGGTCCCTAAACTTACAAACTACTTACGAACTAGCTACAGCTAAGGACGGCACAAATATCCATGCCCGAGGGGGGATTCGAACCCCCGACCGTAGTGGCCGTGCAGACCGTGACTGAAGCGCCTTAGTCCCCTCGGCCACCGCGGCCGGCAGAAAGGTTCCGGTGCAGGATGCGTAGATATCTAGTTGATATAGTTAGTATTACAAGTTTTATTGACTGAAGAATACAATGCTCAACTTCTATCTATTCTTCCTTCTTCTCGCTTCTCGCGGCTTGGTCTTCTGTTCGATGCTAGATGCGCTGACTGCTTAGTTCGTAGACGAGTTCAGGCGGGCTCGTCCAGAAGCATGACGGCCTAGATATAGGCGATTGTAGAGGGCGCGCATCTCCTTTACTCCCTCCAAGCGGCGCGGCGCCGGCGTGCGATAGGCTGCCGGGCGTCAAATCCATTCCATATTTCTGGATTTCCGGAAGGCTTTTGACACTGTACCTCACAAGCGGCTTCTAATGCAATTGCGTGCTTATGAAATATCGCCCCAATTGCGCGATTTGATTCTCTATTTCCTATCAGAGAGGACGCAGTTCGTTGTAATTGACAGTAAGTCATCGAGTAAAACAGAACTGATATCAGTGGTTCCACAGGGAAGCGTTATATGTCTCCTACGCTTCCTCGTGTTTATAAACGATTTAGGAGATAATCTGAATAGCTCCCTTAGACTGTTCGCGGATGATGCTGTCGTTTATAGGTTAGTGAAGTCATCAGAAGATCAAAAGCAACTGCAAAGCGATTTAGGCCAAATTTCAGCATGGTTCGAAAATTGGCAATTTACACTAAATAAAGAAAAGTGTTAAGTAATACACATGACACTAAAAGAAATCCGCTGAACTTTAATTACGCGATAAATCAGTCAAACATTAAGATCGTAAATTCTACCAATTACCTAGGAGTTACAATTACGAACAACTTTGACTGGAGAGAACACATAGAAAATATTGTGGGGAAGGCAAATCAAAGGTTACGTTTCATTGGCAGAACGCTTCGAAGATGCACCAGCTCCACCAAAGAGACTGTCTACAACACACTTGTGCGTCCTCTCCTGGAGTACTGTTGCCCCTTGTGCGACCCTCACCAGGTGGAACTGACGGAAGAAATAAAGAAGGTTCAGAGAAGGGCAGCTCGATTTCTTTTATCACTTTACGGGGCGGGTGGGAGCGTAACGGAAATGTTGCACGAAATGGGGTGGAAATCCTTAAAAGAAAGACGTTATTCATTGCGGCGTGATCTGTTTGCGAAGTTTCAATCACTGACTTTTAGTTCTGAATGTGAAAATATTTTGCTAGCACCCGCGTACTTAGGGAGAGATGACCATCCCAATAAAATAAGAGAAATCAGATCGAAAACGGAACGATTTAGGTTTTCTTTCTTCCCGCGCGCTATTACACAATGGAATGGTACAGTTATGAAAGTGGTTAATGAACCCTGTGTCAGGCACTTAAATGTGATTTGCATAGTATCTATGTAGATGTAGATGTAGATCCACTATCGTTCTCTTGCGTCTGGCGTGTTGCGCTGACTTTACGCCACAACATCCCTGCCCCCCCCCCTCTCCAGGTGTCGAACCGTTGTCCTGTTGGGAGCTCGACAAGGGGGGAGGAAGCAGGCTCGTGGACGTAGAGATGCACCGGAGTCTTTAGCTGCAGAAGACACCAGACAATAGGCCGGGTCCCGCCATCCAGCCTGAGCTCGCGAGGGACGTCCTCTGTGAAAACTTTCGAAGGGCCCACGTCCACGACCTGGGGCCCAAATGATGACGTAGATGGTGACATCGGCGTCGGATGCTGCGTGCCTTGCTGGTCGTTTGGGTCGAGATCCATGGGGATTTCCAGTGGAACACTAAACCTTTGTTGACGGACATCCACAGCTGATACATCTCTAATAAAAGGGTCCGCTTCAGCTGTTTTACTCTTTTAAAATAGACGACCCGTTTCGCGACTTAAAATCGCATCTTCGGGTCACATACAGTTAAAACATAAAACCAGGGGCTCAATACAATCAACAACAACCCCGGCTGTCAGAACACTTCAGACAAAACATCAGGGCGACAACCGCCCTCGTCGATGAAAGTTTTGTGTCCCTGCCTCGTCGTCGCTTTTGCGTCTCGTTTCCGTCGTAGATGTCGGTGGCCGAGTAGGAAGACCGACACAGGAATATAGGTTGCACGCTTGTGCAGGTAGGAGGTGACCAGCCAGTGGGACAGCAGAAACTAGAAACACTAGAATAAATTAGAACAAGACATATATTGGACAGAATGTATACAATACTTAACTTTTACATAGCTCAGTACTGCAGAATGCTGATACATAGTTGAGTTAGAGGTCTGCCTAGTGCCTATCCGATAGCCAAGACTTCACTAGTGCCTATCTGATTCCGAAGGTCTTAAATGGTTCCTATCTCAGTCCCAAGTGAACGATGTCGTTCAGTGGTTGCCACGAGCGGAGTTGTAACAGACGGCGCTCGTGGCTGACGTCGTAAGAACGCCGCGCCGTGCGTGCATGGCGGCGCGCGGCGAAAGTACGTGGCGCGCACTTTAGACTTGTGCGACACCACAGAAAGTACCTGATAGAGCCAGGCGGCACGGACAGCGGCGTGGCTGGCTTTCCAGTGGAGGCGGAGGCGGCGAGGACTCCGACTCCATGACGTCGGACCGCGGTGCCGTGAATGTCTGCTGCGGAAACGGCCGCCGAGGTCGCGCGGGAGCGGAGGCCGCGTGTCTGCGTGTGGCGTGAATCTGCCGAGAGAAACGCAGAAGGAGCACGGGGTACGTAACATGGGCGAATTTGGTTGCGGTGCCTACGCTCGACGTCATTACGTCTTAAAATTTCAAACATGTGAGCACCGAAACATTTGATGATCTCGCCGCGCTCCCATCGTCTGCGACCGCTGAAAACTTTTGTAAATGACTGTGTTACGCGGAGCGAAGCGGTACTTGTGTGTCGTCGGGTTTTCAGATAGTATGATGTATAAATTACATGCAAGTAATTTTTCGGATTGTTTGTAACTACGTTTGAAATTATTGAATTTAAATAAATTGATACGTGACAATCAGGCAATCAGAAAATCAGGCGATGCTGAAGGAATTAGATTAGGTAATAAGACAATGAAAGTAGTAGATGAATTTTGTTATTTGGGTAGTAAGATAACTTCTGATGGCCGAAGTAAAGAAGATATAAAATGCAGAATGGCTATGGGAAGAAAAGCGTTTCTAAAGAAGGGAGGCCGCGGTGGAGTAGCCGAGCGGTCTAAAGTGTCTCGCCGTGGAGCGCGCGGTTGCTCGCCGTGGAGGTTCGAGTCCTCCCTGCGGCATGGGTGTGTGTGTTGTCCTTAGGTTAGTTTACCTAGGTTTAAGTAGTTTATAAGCTACGGACTGATGACCACGCAATTTGGTCTGATAGACTTATAAACATTTGAACTTTTTGAAAGAAGCGAAACTTCTTAATATCCAATATTAATTTAAATGTTTGGAAGTCCTTTCTCAAAGCATTTGTCTGGAGTGTAGCATTGTATGGCAGTGAAACGTGTTGATAAGGAGTTCAGATAAAAAAGATGATAGAAGCTTTTGAAATGTGGTGCTAAAGACGAATGATGAAAATTAGATTGGATCGCGTAACTAATGAGGAGGTGCTTAACCGAATCGGGGAAAAAAGGATTTTCTGGCATATCCTGACTCAGAGAAGGGATAGATTGGTTGGACACATTCTGAGACGTCAAGGAATTGTCAACTTAGCATTAGAAGGGAGCGTGTGGGGTAAAAATCGTAGAGGGATACCGAGGGACGAATACAGTAAGCAGATTCAAAAGGATGTAGGGTGCCGAACGTTTTCTCAGATGAAGAGACTTGCACAGGACAAGTAGCGTGCAGAATTACATAAATCAGTCTGCGGACTGAAGACCACAACAACAACAACAACGTGACAAAAATGAAAAACAGTGTATAAAAACATGCGCGTGTTCTAGGAAAACGTAGTCACATAATTTCAAAGTATTTAGGCCAGATAGTTTAGAGATATTAAGATTTTGAACGTAACACTAAACAACGCTCTAGGTTAGACAGAGTTGTAGGAGGAGATTATGGGGAGGAAATTGACGTTAAAGGAGAAAAGGACGTGATCACCAAGCAAATGAGGACAGTGTTTAGAAAGAGTGGCGAACGAGGTGAGGCGCAGAGACATGTAGAAGGAGAAAAAGGAGTAGGAATTGTATGGTGTGTAACCAATTCTCATTCGCCAAGGATAAAGAACTACGAGTATCACAGAAGTGTGCTTGCTGTTTTCTTTTCCATTTAATATGGATCAATTCACATTACTGCGTGGCAGGGTACAGGTGTTTCGAATAAAAATCACTGATGCTCGTTTTATTTTAAATCACTTCTCTATTAAACTTACTGGTGGGAATAGGTTTTTCTAAGAACACTTCGTTCTTTATCCTGTGTGTAAATACGAAATTCGTGTAATCTTAACAATGACGTCTTGCGAGACCACCGATTCCACACGTTCACCTGCATCCAACTTCAGTCACAATGATCTCTCTCTAACAGAGTAGAACTGATTTTATTCAACTGCCTGCATCTATTCCATGTCGGGTTCGGAAGCGACTTTGATTAACCAGCCGCGAAACAAATTTCTGCTGCCTTTGAACCTGGATATTTCTCCAATTCGGACGTCGATTTCCGAGGCCATGTGTGTTACTCTACGCTGCTGCGTTCAGACACTTTCAATAATCTTCCGGGAAACGCAAACAGATACAGTTATTTTACAGAGTGTACGGCCGCGAACACTGCCAATCGTAATAGCCCACTTTTGCTTTTACGTCACTGCCTAAAATTTACCCATCTTTACGTACAATATACATCTCCAGCATAAATGTCCCACTGGCCTCAACTGTCTTATGCTCACGTCGAGGCAGTTCGCACAGGTTTGAGTGGTGTCTCAATTGCTGTATCATCCATTCATGTTTTCATGGTCATTGGCGCGACCAATTTTCTTTTCAGTTCTTGCAAAACATTTTCCTACAGCCGTTGACGTTATAATTTTATTTAGGCGACTAGTTTCGGTACATCAATTGTACCATCTTCGGGCCTCTACATAGATACAAAACATTAAACAGATTCAGCCATTCCATTGCATTGAAATTTAACAAACAAGTTTATAATTGTTCTGCAAGAGCAACATATCTTAAGTAAAAACAGATAAATCATATAAAAGAAACAAATGCGTTGTACATTGGTGTCACTGCAATAGAAAGTATCCACTGGTAATGAAAATTAAGTCCTGTACATTAATATCGAAAAGAAGGTTTAATATTAAGTCACTATAAAAATGGGAACTACGGTGATCTTGAAATACATGAAATACTCGACCTCTGTAGAGCAGTAAGGGCATTCAATGTATTTTAATAGCATAAAACTACCAGAATGTATGATTATTAATGTGACTATCTCACATCTACATGGTCCAGTATGCTTAAGCATACTGGACCATGTAGATGTGAGATAGTCACATTAATAAAAATGGGAAGATGGGTAATTCAAAACCAAGAACCGCCTTTTAGTTAAATTAAAACACTATCATTCAGTATAGTAAAAGCCATTCATTGTAAGCATTGATTGAAATAAAACTACTCATCTACACACATTTTGGAACTAAGCAAAACTCATGTCTTGTTATATACTAAAGCGCAGGGCTGGAGTAGGCAGAGGTTGAAGATAAATTAGGAACAACAGTAAACTACTTACATATCGCAATCTGTACGTCGCAGATGTTAATGCAATTTCATATGGAATCTATCTACACATGGAAATATCAAAAATAATGTGGTAGAAGCTCATCATAATATATGTTAAGGAATTTTTTTCCTAAAAAATTAACCATCTATAATTATATTCGAATGCAAGTTCTATTTTATGGTAAAATGGGAGGGGTGGGGGTAAAACCTGTGGACGAATGTGTGTCATAATGGAACTAAAACCAACTCACCATAAATTAAAATGAAACTGATCCAACCCTAGTTGTGATAAGTTTCTGCACTCTAGAGAATTATATTCTTCAACACAGAATTGTACAGTTTTTCCTTTTATTCTGCAGTTATCTTTCGTATCACTCAGTACTCCAATCAGTTTCTTCCCGTACATCGCCTATTTATCCTCTACTTTATTTCACCCCTCCATTGCTTTGCAGGTAAGAGCCCGGATGTTTCATCATCTTGGCTAGTGTTAATTGTCCACTTTGCTGATTAATATACAGGGATATGGAACAAAAAAAAATGGTATAATGAACAGATGTCTGCAAATACATGGATTCCATGGCAGAGACCACTTATTCTCTGTAGGTTAACATAAAATGTCCTTTACAAATTTTAGATTAACAGTGATAATTCAATTGGTTTCTTACCATATAAAATGATAATTTATTATGAATAGTTAGCAAACAACTGACATATCGTATTTATACCCTTGCAGATTTACAGATCCGTTTATACGTTATTGTGATCCAATTTTAACGTCTGTCACCATTAGATTTCCACACATTCCTTATTACCACATTACACACGAGAACCATCAGTTGATTAACTTAAAAATTCGGGCTAATGCACAACTCATCAGAAAACTGCATAGACGTTACAGTGATAAATACATACAGAAACAGACCAGTGTCATTCATGGTAAATGTACTAGAGCGACAATTATTTTCTTTACACAGAAATTACTGTTACAAGGAAGATTTAAAATGTATCTTGAAAGTAATAGGTTGATTATTTATAAGTGAATGTATTTCAAAAGGAAAGGAGGAAAATGTGATAGTCTTCTACGACCAGAAATGAGAAAAACGACATGCTTGTTACAAAACATACTGTATGACCAAGCACCTGATTCAGTGGTTGTTGTACAGGTATACCGTTGTAACGAATAAATTGGATGAGTGAAGGAATATCAGAAATTGTTTCTTAAAGAAAGAATGGTACTTGCGTAATATGTTAGAGTGATACTCAGGACACATTTCTGAAATTACTGATGTTTAGCAGAACAAACTAACTTGAACCCATCTTAAAAATGGCAAAGCAGAAACTAAGCTCATTTCTGGTACGCTTCTATTGAAATTGAAAAATATATGTACAAAAAGTATGTTCACGCTTACCGAAAGACGTAGTTTTGAGAAAATCTCTCCCCTTAATTTAGGAAGTAAATAGGTGAAAGCTGAAGTTCCACATATACATCTACGTTTTTACATCTACATGGGATACTCCGCAAATCACACATAAGTGCCTGGCAGAGGGTTCATCGAACCACCTTTATTCTATTCATCTACCATTCCTCTTTCGAATAGCGCGCGGGAAGAAAGAACACCTGAATCTTTCCGTTCGAGCTCTGATTTCTCGTATCTTATTCTGATGATCATTTCTACTTATATAAGTGGGAGTCAACAATACGTTTTCGCATTCGGAGAATGTTGGCGATTGGAGTTTCGTAAGTAGCCCACGCCGCCGCGATAAGCGCCGTTGTTGTAATGATTCCCATCCCAGATCCTGTATCATTTCCGTAACGCTGTCTCCCCTGTATCGTGACAATGCAAAACGAGCTGCCCTTCTTTGGACTCTTTCGATGTCCTCCGTCAAACCCACCTGATAAGGATCCCACACTGGGCAGCAATACTGCAGTTTCTTTAGTAGTTCTGTTGCATCTTATAAGGGTTCTACCAATAAAACGCAGTCTCTGGTTCGCCTTTCCCACGACATTATTTACGTGTTCTTTCCAGTTAAAGTATGAAATAATAGTAATTTTCAAGTATTTTGTGGGCAAGTGATGTATTATTATAATTTATTTTCGTACTCATGTGGACGGCTTCACATTTGTCATTATTTAGTGTCGATTCCCAATTTTTAGACCATAGTGATGTCTTATTCAGATCCCTCTACATTAGAGTTTCTACAAAATATTTAACATTTAAGACTTTATTGGTTTCCTCTACAAGCAATATTCTAGATTAATATTCCACCACTTTCTATTAAAACATAAATAAGTGTCTTAATGCCCTTTCGTTACTTCAAGTATGCTGTAGAAGCTCATAAAGCAGCTGTCGATGAAAAAATTCTTTTACAAGGAACAACCTTCCACTCTTCCGCAATAACGTATTTCTTCAGGGTGGATATTTCTTTCTTTCCTGGAATTCAGAACTTAATTTGCTCTCTGGTAAGAAGTTCTTAAAATCCTCTTGTGTGGAAATTTTTTTCTTTAATTGGAACGCCTCCACTGCCCCGAAACTTTGCCATCAGACTTATTACATAATCTCAGAGAAGAAGAGTTGCTGTTTGCAGCTCCTAATATAAATTTGTCTTGCTGATTGTTACTGTCAGGCAGGAAGCTGTATTTTTGGAGCATCCTTTCATTACTTTCCATCTTACACTTCCTAGGATACTTCATGGACAGAGTGTTCGGTAGAAGAGAATTTTCAGTGAAAAATTTGTTTTCGTTCCTTTCTTCTTGGAAAGCCGTACTGTCGAACACAAGATTCCTTGAAATAATTATTTCATAGTCACTCCACGGTACTTTCTCTGAACTGTAGGCCCATTAAAATTTCTTTGTACCACTTTTAGACAATGATATCGCCATGTATGTGCTGTACTAACATACTAGCTTTTAACATACCACTTACTACCAAATGTGGAAAAAATAACACATTATTAGTATTATTTGCGTAGATTCCTCTTAAGGAAAGCACTAAAAACACAAAAATCTAGCTTTTATTCCCGACTTTTTTTCTTCTTTTTATCTTCCTAAAATTAAAATTTTACACTTTGTGCTTTCTTTTGTTCGTCTGTTCATTTTCGTCTGTTGCTTTTGTGTTGTGATTTCAAGTCATTTTTTTTTCTAAGTTTCTGCCTACAGGTTTTGCGGTCTTGCATGTCTCCTATAGAGATGTTTAATGTTGTCAAGTTTTCTGTGGTTTCTTTGTACTAAGATGTGCCCAAATTCGATGTAGAAATTATGTTGAATATTCGTTTAGTCAGGCTGGTGTCATGCAATCAGACGATACACGTGAAAAATTTTACTCTGCCTTTTCTGATGTGTGTCGTGATTGTTCAGAGTTTCTGTATAGTTCTTCTCTGTGTCTTTTTTGTCAGATTTTTTTTTCTCTAAACACTGCACCGTGAATTTTTCTCAGAATTTTCATTTCTTGTTTTTCAATCTTTTCAATTTCGCCATTCCTTTGGTGATCATAGTTCCGGATGCGTACAGAGCTCTCGATAAGAGTACTGTGTTATAGTGTCCTAGTTTTCGCGGCCGTGGAAATACAGTTGTTATTGTAGTGGAACCAGGTGAGTTTATAAGATCTCCGTAATTTTGAGACTCTTCTTTCTTTGCTTTTGTATTAAGGCCAGAGTTTTGCATGATTTCTCATAAATATATAAACGGACTGAATTAAAAAAAAAAAAATCCGTTATTAGTTTGTAGTTGGAGTTTATCTCATTATTTGGTATCAAAAAATATTTCCTTTTTTCGTAAGAAATTTGTAGACAGGTTGTTATGGTAATTTCGTGGAGATGTTGTAGTGCATGTTATGCTTCGAGGGTCCCACTCGCGAAAGCGAGGAATTTTATGTATGTTATCTTTCCCGTATATCTGCCTAGTTGAATTCCTTTGACTTCTCTTTCCCGTGTACGAATAATTTTCACTAAGCCTGCATTGAATAGGATGGGTGACATACCATCGCCTTACCAGACGCCGGTTTCGATTTCAGAAGGCTGTGATAATTCTCCCGTAAATATGACTTTGGAGTTGGTATCGGTGATGGTCCCTTGGATTACATTTCGGGTTTTAAAATCAACCTTCACCTCTTTTAGAGTCTGGAAGAGTGTGTCTCAGTCAATGGAATCATTGGCTTTTAAAAAGTCTGCAAACGTCACAAATATCTACAAATAACACATATAGACAGAATATTTATTTATTAATGAGGAGTTGACACATCATTCGCTTTAAGAATAGTTGTAACGTTTGCAGGAAAGGATTTGCTAAAGTGTCTTTATTAATTTCTTATAAAATGTTTGTAAATAAGTGGGTTTTAACTACTGAGGTTATCAGTCCCTAGGTTTGAAAACTTCTTAAAGTAACTGAAACTAAGAACAACACACACATACACACGCACACACACACACACACACACACACACACACACACACACACACAAACACACAAACACACACACACACAAACACACACACACATACGCGCGCGTGCGCGCGCTTGCGCGCACACACACACACACACACAAACACACACACACACACAAACACACACACATGCCTGAGGGAGGACTTGAACGTCCGGTGGGGAGCAACCGCGCGCTCAAAAAAAATGTTCAAATGTATTTTGTATAGTTTATGGGATTTTAAAGGGAAAAAAGCACCGGATAAAATTTATTCTAATTGGTAGTAAGATAGCTAATAACAAATGTTCAAATGTTTGTAAAGCTTATGATACTTAACTGCGGAGTCATCAGTCCCTCAACTTACAAAGTACTTACGAACTAGCTTATACTAAAGATGGCACAAACATCTATGCCTGAGGGGGGATTCGAACCCCTGACCTCAGCGGTCGTGAAGACCGTGACTGGCACGCTGCAGACCGCTCGGCCACTGCGGTCGGCCGCGCGCTCCACAGGAAGGTGACTAACAGCACTCGGCCATACTACCGCGGCCAGTTTCTAAAAGAAAGTTATACATTCTTCAACCAAAACAACAGTCTATTATGTCCCATCACAGCATTAACTGTTTTCCTTAATATCTGTCCTAAACCTGCCCGTGGGGATTGAATTATTTTGAGACAAAGTGACGTTTCTGTCAGGGGAGATCTACGGTAATTTTCTGATACTGCAAAATGCGCGGATGAACCTTTTGGCTGTCCGAGTTGGAGCATTATCATTTTGAAACTGTCAGTGATCGCTAGCAATATATTACTCACCGTCGCGTAGGATGAAATATTCGTTCACAGTTATCCGCCCAGTTAGGGTAACGATGGATGCAGTTGAATACCACATTAGAGATCGTGACGGAGGGTCCCCCATGCTTGACAGTAGGAAGCAGGTATGCCGTACCGTAAGATTTGTGTTGTGGTTTACGATACATGTAGGTGAATATGGACTGGAAAAAAGGAATGAAAGAGGAGATCGCTTGGTAGAATTTTGCGCAGAGCACAATTTAATGATCACCAAAGGTTTAATCATCATGAAAGAAGGCTGTATATGTGGAAGAGACCAGGAGACACTGGAAGGTATCATATTGACATTATAATGGTAAGGAACAGATTTAGAAACCAGGTTCTAAACTGTAAGACATATCAAGGGGCAGATATGCAGATATACACTCTGACCATAACCTGTTGGTTATGAACTGCAGATTAAAACTTAAGAGACTGAAGAAAGGTAGAAAGGTTAGGAGATGGAACCTGGACAAATTGAAGGAACCAGAGGTGGTTGAGAGTTTCAGAGGGAGCATTAGGCAAGGGTTGGCTGAAACGGGGGAAAGTAATACAGTAGAAGAAGAATGGGTAGCTCTGAGAGATAGGGTAGTGTAGGCAGCAGAGGACCAAGGACCGTATAGGCAGAAGTACAAGGCCTAATAGAAATCCCTAGATAACACAGGATATACTGAATTTAATTGATGACAGCAGAAAATATAAAAATTCAGCAAGTAAAACAGGAAAAAGAGAGTACAAACGTCTAAAATAGAGATTGACAGGAAGTGCAGACTGGCTAAGCAGGAGTGGCTAAATGCAGGACCGTAGTAGAATGCATAACTAGGGGAAAGATAGATACCGCCTACAGGAAAATAAAAGAGATATTTGGAGACAAGAAAAGCAGCTGTATGAATATCTAGAACTCATACGGAAAACCAGTATTAAGCAAAGAGGAGAATGCTGAACTGTGGAAGGAATATATAGAGGGCCTATATAAAGGAAATAAACTTGAAGGCAGTATTCTAGAAATGGAAGACGAAGCGAAGGAAGATGAGTTAGGAGATATGATACTACGAAAAGAATTTGACAGAGCCCTGAAGGACTTGAGTCGAAACAAGACCCCTGGAGTAGATGATATTCCGTCTGAACTGCTGATATCGTTAGGAGAGCCAGTTGTGAAAAAAATGTATCCCCTGGTATGGAAGATGTATGAGACAGGGGAAATACCCTCCGACTTCAAGAAGAATATCGTAATTCCAATTACAAAGCAAGTGCAGACAAGTGTGAAAATTACAGAACTATCAGTTTAATAAGTCATGGTTGCAAAACAATAACACGAATTATTTAGAGACGAATGGAAAAACTTGTGGAATTCGATCTCGGAGAAGATAACTTTGGAATTAGGAGAAATGTTGCAACACTGGAGGCAATCTTATCTTAGAAGATAGGCTAAGGAAAGGTAATCCTACGTTTTTGCGTTTGTCGATCTGGAGAAAACTTTTCATAATGTTGACTGGAATACACTCTTCCAAATTCTGAAGGTAGAAGTCGTAAAATATAGGGAGCTAAGAGTTATATTCAATCTATACAAAACCAGACAGCGGTTATTAGAGTCGAAGGGCAAGGAAGGAACGCAGAGGTTGGTAAGGGAGTAAGACAGGGTTCTAGCCTTTCCCCAATGTTGTTCCATCTGTAAAATGAGCAGGCAGTGAAGGAATGGAAGGTGAAATTTGGATAGGGCATTAAAGTGCAGGGAGAAGAAATAAAAACTTTGCAGTTTGCCGATGACATAGATATTCTGTCAGAGACCGCGAATGATCGGGAAGAGCAATTGAATGGAATGGAAATTGTTGTGGCGTTGCTATTCGCCATCACGCCGTCGGTTTACACACGTCTCCGCGCCACTCCTCGCCACTTACTGAATCTGACAGTGAATTTATTTTTATATATACTGTCCCACACAATATGGTAGTTTCTAATTATTTTTTTTAAATTTTTGACGTGATCAACGACAAACACCGATAAAATTTGTTAAACGATCATTCTTCTACTTTTCTATGTTATGACTTTTCATAAATTATAGTTTCATGCTCCAACTGCATAGACGCCATTTTGAAAGTTTACAAAGCTGCCAGCAAAGGTTATAGAATCAATGTTTTGATAAAATAGAAGTAAAACCTGTATTTCTTTGGTAAACATTCACTACTCCAATAATGTCACTTGTATATCTCGTTAGAATCTACGACGAAGTAATAAGTTAATTAGTAATAATCAAGGAAAACTTTCAAAATGATGTAAAATGCAGTTTTTTTAGAAACAATCGCAGTAATTACTGTAAATGTGGCTTTGCCGTATTCAGAAAAAATGTTATCTTGTTGTTGATGTAAAATGTGTAAGTACCAGTAATGATTTCAAACTTTTTTTTTTAATATTTGGCTCCATTTGTAGTGATTTTATGTAACTCATGTATTTATCTTCCATTTAGTTTTTTAGTCTCCTGTAGTTGGCAGACGTTGCCGGAACCGATAGAGCATAGCAAATAGAAGTTTTTTACAGCTCAGGGCACAAGAATGATTTGTTTTTCAAAGTAAGTACAATCCGACTATTGAGAGAGAATGTTAACCGCACAACGTATTACAATACTTTTGACTCACGTTCCCCATTATGCCACTGTGAAACGCACCGTTCACTCATACTAGACGGTACCTTACAAGGAGACTACATGGGTATCGGATTTTATATATATATATATATATATATATATATATATATATATATATATATATATATATATATATATATATATACGGTACGAGAAGTTCAGGACTCAAATAACAGTCAGCCAAAACCATTCGACGCAACTCTCAAACATTCTCTAGAAAACCGACTCTGAAGTTTTGCAAATAACGGTAAGTACAAATCACTTAATGAAAGGAAGTATCTGTTGGGTTAGCTCAGATGATAGACTTCTGGCCTTACGACCGTAGGGTCATTGGTTCGAATCTTGTCGTGGCAGTTTTTTACTTTTTTCGTTGTGTTCGAATACTTACATAATTTCAATATCAAATGACATTTTTTTACGAAAAGTGCACGTATTTTTTTTGTAATTTTCTATATTTTATACAAGGTTGTTAATAATGATGGTTTCAATAAAGAAAAATAAGTTACATTTTTTACAGTATTGGCTTAACAGTTAGTTGACGACGGTAGTCTTTGATTGTTCAGTTTCTGAAGAGCCACGACACTGGTTTTCTAAAGTCATCTCTGTACCTATTAATGGCTTTCCAAGCAGCTAACCTATCCAACCATCGTTTTACGTGACAAGGTTTTCAGCTCGTCTACGTAATCATAAACAAAAACTGGCAACACGTGGCATTACAGACCCCAAAACGTTTCTTGTAACTTAATCTAATATTAAAAATATCTTATCACAGTGGGATTAGAACCCAGGATTTTATCGCTAGGAAGCAAAATGTTCAAATGTTTGTATAGTCTATGGGACTTAACTATGGGGCCATCAGTCCCTAAACTTACAAACTACTTTTGAACTAACTAAGAATAAGGAAGGCACAAATATCCATGCCCGAGGGGGGATTCGAACCCCCGACAGTAGTGGCCGTGTAGACCGTGAATGGAGCGCCTCAGTCTCCTCGGCCACCGCGGCCGGCCGCTAGGAAGCCAGAACGCCACGACCTGAGCTACGCCGACAGGTGCTGCGACTGTTTTAATTATTGGTACTTACGGTTACTTTGCCAAACTTCAAATTCGATTTTTTCGATTATTTTTTTGAGTTGCGTCGAATAGCTTTGACTGATCGTTATTTAAGTCCTAAAATTCGTATACCAGAAATAACAAGAAATTCTAAAATCCGACACCCACGTGGTCTCCCTGTGAAACTCTCTGGAAGACTTGGCATTTTTCTCAAGGTAAACGGAAAAACCGGCAACGGAGCGATGTTATCAGACCACAGTGGCCCGAGTGGTGTAGTGCGGAACTTAGCAGATGCAAATTGACGTCCGCGAAAACGCATCAGCCATCGAGTGACCATCGCGTGTGGGGAGAGGGGAGAAGGGAGTGGATGGGAGTGTTCATTGGAGGGGTTTGAGCGGGGGAGGGGGGTCAGAATTGCAGCAGGCAATGTCGATTACAACGGCGCGCGCAATGGAAGCACCTCTCGTTAGACTCATCAGCGGGCAATGCATTTTGATTAGCGCACTGCATTACGGCCGACAATGGGCGAGCCGATGAGTCGCCATCGCCGGTGATGGAACGCCAGGGGCAGCGCCGCAGACGGGGGCACCAACCACCACCACCACTATCCGGGGTCTCCGTGTCGATATGCGCAGCCGTACGCCGCGAAACACTATGTCCGCTGCTTACGGAAACTACTGTGCAAGATCTACTGTGCACTGTGCAGGGTTCACTTGTTTTCAAAGCTGTACGATTTGTTTTGTGTCTCTGGGATGCGCTACTGTGTACGGAACGTTCAAAAGGTGGCCTCTGAGTACCAAGAATTGTGGACAAGGTCTTCATCTGAAAGAAGTGATTAGTTCACACATACTTTTATTATAATTCAAATTCCACAGGTCACACCGATATACAAGAGCCGGCCGCGGTGGCCGAGGGGACTGAGGCGCTCCAGTCACGGTCTTCACGGCCACTAAGGTCGGGGGTTCGAATCCCCCCACGTGCATGGATATTTGTGCCATCCTTATTATTATTTAGTTCGTAGTTAGTTTGTACGTTTAGGGACTGATGACCCCGTAGCTACGTCCCATAAGCTAGACAACCATTTGAAACATTATTTATGTTACAGCCAAAGCCCGAAGAGCGGCCAGATCGCGAATTAGCTGGCCACTTCGCATTTTGGCCGAGTGGATTGGCCGAAGTCCGATTACTTGAAATAACTGGCGTATATCCGACTTTGGCCAGCCAGTTCGCGACTTGGCCGGAGGTTCGTGGCCAGAACGCGATATCACTGCACACATGTCGAGGAATCCGCGTCTAAATAGCAGTGGGTACTGTCATGTGGCAACAGTGTGTGATAGGCACATATGTCTAGCACTCTGTGCAGACTGTGCCGTGCAGGTGGTGGCTGCTGCTTTTCGGCCTACGCCTTGTTTTCCCTTGAGACAAATTGGATTAAATGCATTTTTCTTTCTGGTATCAGTGCATCTATCAAATGAGGCAAACTGTTATTTACTATTATTATTATTATTATTACTTCTGTGTCCCAGCCTCGTCGCCGCTTTTGTGTCTCGTTTCCGTCGTAGATGTCGGTGGCCGACTAGAATGAGACCGACACAGGAATAAAGGATGCACGCTTGTGCGGTATGGAGGTGACCAGCCACTGGCACAGCAGAAACTAGAAACACTAGAGTAAATTAGAACGAGATATATATATATATATATATATTGCACAGAATTTATACAATACTTAACTTTTACATAGCTCAGTACTGCAGAATGCTGATACATAGTTGAGCTAGAGGCCTGCCTAGTGCCTATCCGATAGCCGTCTTCACTGGTGCCTATCTGATTCCGAAGTGTTAACTGGTTCCTATCTCAGTCTCAAGTGAACGATGTCGTTCAGTGGTGGCCACGAGCGGAGTTGTAGCAGAGGGCGCTCGTGGCTGACGTCGTAAGAACGCCGCGCCGTGCGTGCATGGCGGCGCGCGGCGAAAGTGGGTGGCGCGCACTTTAGACTTGTGCGACACCAAAATTACTATTGCCCACACTTTGACTTAAATCAGTAATGGAACATACCGATACTAATTATTTGTTTCTAAGAACTAGGCTGTTTCCATGTAATGGCATTCGATTGCAATTTTTCTATCATTCTTCCGCAGGCAGACCCACGGCTACCCCACACGGTGACGATATTCACGATGAAGGTGATATTTATGCAGACGCGGAAACGGCATTTGATACGAAAAGGAGAGTCTTGGACACTTTGCGTACGTTGCTGCAAGAAAAAGCAAATAATAGCGGAGTACTGTTCTTTTATAGAGGACGTTAAACAAACCAAACCAAAGCGGATAAAAGATAACGTTGACTATTGTCGACCAAGAAAGTATGATGTTATTGAAGTTGACGGAAAAGAAAAACTTATTTAACCAATAACAGGAGACAACAGCACTATTTTTCACTATGCCCATACGGAAGAACTGTTCGAATACTGCACGATACTTACTTGAAAATAGGATATGGGGATCACTCACAGATGGAAAAGCAACTGCACTTTAAGTACAAAAATGTCACCACGATTTCTTTGCTTTTTCAAACCTTGTCGAACTAAATTATCTAATCCAAAGCAAGATTTACTTTCCAGACCTCTAATATTTAAAGAATTTAATGCGACATGCCACGTAGATCTGATAGGCATGCCAACTAGCTCTGACGGGAAATGCAAGTTCATATGTAACTATCAATATCTTAACTAAATTTATACTATTGGGACCCTTCAAAAGCAAAAGATCGAAAGTCGCCTACCACTTGCTTGACATATTTACCACTAGAGGTCTTCCAATTATGCTACAGTCAGGTAATGGTAGATAGTTTTCGGACCCCGTTATAAATGAGCTGTATAACATGGGGCCAGAACTGAAATTGGTACATGAAAAACCCAGGCATAGCCAAAACCAAGATTCTATCGAACGGGCCAACCAGGATGTACAGAATATGGAAATGACATCGATGCAAACAAATAACTCATCACATTGCGCTCAGAGTCTTCGGTTCATTCAATTCATGAAAAACAGTTCTTTTCATTGTGCAATTCAGCTGTCCCCACATGAGGAAACGTTTGGCTGTAAAGAAAAAATGGGACTAAGTACTTAACATCTGCCGAAATAAGTTCTTGATAACACAGTGACAGAGGAAGACCTTGAGAAAGTCGAAAGAGAAATGGATGGTGCCATAAAAGTAGGGACTACTCCCAACAATGAAACTGACGCATTGGAGATTAAACCATAAAACAGCTTCCTGACAATAACAAGCCGAAAAGATAGTGTGTGGTTTACGAAGAAGAGTGTAGAGCAGCTCACTGTATATTCTGCGGCAAACATGTGCATGTAATATGTGGAAGAGGTACTGAAGCAGTTGAATGATATGGAGGGAACGTTATAGGCAAACTTCGTTATAATAAACAAGCGATTAGGAAGAAGAGGGTTGGAGCTCACGACAATTTGCAAGCACAAGGTGGTAAGGTGCTTAAAAATTCAGATGCAAATTCCCCACCTGCAAAAGTTGGAGGCAATGTTCCCATCCATATACCACATGTTGACATAGGTCGCGGAGATCCCAGAAGCGTTCGTGCCGTTGTGATGAATGTCGAAGGCACTTTCTACAAACTGGGAACAGAGCATGGTGTTTTTAAGCAACTATATTCCAGAAACCAGTTCTCTGTTATGCCAGAGAAACTGCTCAAACTGGAATCCGTGGGCAAAGAAGAGAAATCATTACGAACCATATCGTCCTTACAGTTACTGACCAGTGGCCAAGGATACAATCGATGAAACTGCAGTACTAAATATGCCACAAATCTCTGCAAGTGCAGAAATAAGAAATATTGTGTTATTCCAAACGACATGAAAGCTTAACTTGTGATAAGTGTATACTGGTTGTATTAGAAATGTTCAAATGTTTGTAAAGCTTATGGGACTTAACTAAAGACAACACAAACATCCATGCCCGCGGGATGATTAGAACCTCCGACGCGGAAGGCCGAGCGATCCGCAACGTGGCGATCCAAACAGCTCGGCTACTCCCGCGCGGTCGGTTGTATTAGATCTTTTCATAAAGTGAACAGATTGTATAGTTTTTATAAATGAAAAATAAATTGCATTTATTATCCTACATTTATATGTCTTTCGATTCTGGCCGCTCTGTCTACGCCACTTCGCGACTCGGCCGGCCAGTTCCCGCTCTGGCCGAATTCGGGCTTTGGCTGTAACATATACAAGAAAGGCAGTAGGCGTAACTCACTAAACTACAGGCCTATTACATTGACGTCAGTTTGCAGCAGGGTTTTGCAACATATCATGTATTCAAATATTATGAATTATCGCGAACAGAATGATCAATTGACTCAATGTTAACACGGACATAGAAAATATCGTTCATGCCAAACACAATTAGCTCTTTACTCACACGACGTGACGAGTACTATCGGCAAGGGTTCTGTATTTCTGGATTTCCAGAAGGCTTTTGACACCGTACCTCACAAACTGCTTTTAATCAAATTGCGTGGTTATGGTATATCGACCAAAACTTGCGACTGGGTAGGGTATTTCCTGTCACAGGGGACACAGTTTGTAGTTTTTCAAATGTTTGTAAAGCATATGGGACTTAACTGCAGGGTCATCAGTCCCTAAACTTACAAACTACTTATGAACAAACTTATAATAAAGATGACACAAACTTCCATGCCCGAGGGATGTTTCGAACCTCCGACGCGAGAGACCGCGCGTTCCGCAACGTCATCTACTAATCAGGCGTTCCACAGGGTAGTGTTATTAGTCCTCTGCTGTTCCTTAATAGCATAAACGATTTGGGAGGAAATCTGAGCAGCGCTCTTAGGTTGTTTGTAGATGAAGCCGCCATTTATCGTCTAGTAAAATCATCTGAAGGCCGTAACTCCAATAAATACCTAGAAATTATTATTACTTCAGACTCAAACTGGAAAGAACACTTAGATAATATCATGGGAAAGGCGAACCGGAGACTGCGTTTTATTGGCAGAACCCTTGAAAGACGCAACAGAACTACTAAAGGAACTGCATACACTACGCTTGTCCGTCCTTTTTTGAAGTTTTGCTGCCCAGTGTGGGATCCATATCAGGTGTGTTTGACGAAGAGCATCGAAAGAGTCCAAAGAAGGGTATCTCGTTTTGTATTGCCACGATACAGGGGAGACAGCGTTACGGAAATGATACAGGATCTGGGATGGGAATCATTACAACAACGGCGCTTATCGCTGCGGCGTGGGCTACTTACGAAACTCGAGAGATTTAGGTGTTCTGTCTTTCCGCGCGCTATTCGAGAATGGAACGGGAGATAATGGTATAAAGGCGGTTCGTAAAACACGCAACAGGTTTATTAGTATTACTATTTTTAACTGAAGCAGACCTTAAGATGGTCGAATTAATTGCAGAGCTTTATGTTTCGTCTGGACGCAGTCTACGTTGAACAGTCTATTATGATGTGCAACAGCTCATGGTAGGTCATGTAATTTTAACCCACGCACTTCAGACTCGACTTTAATAACCTTCCGCCGCACTGGACCCCGGAAAGATATTAAGTGTTGAATGCTAATTAATTTAATATTCTACTTCGTTATGCATATGTGGTTGTAAATATAGGTCTCTGCAGTGGTTGTTTTATTATAAAAAGAAACACGTGCTATTTACAAAGTGTGCTTGATATTATTTATAAATAATGTTTTTATATATTTATGTTCACCTTTCTAAAATCTGGATGTATATAATGGAGTATAATATTATACTTCAGTGGTTAGTAGCTGACATTTATTAATTCCAGCGTAGAGTTGGTACATTCCTTATTTCTTCTCTCTCTCTCTCTTTACGCATCTCCCCCTCCCCTCTCTTTTCTTCCTCCTCCTCCACCTTTTCGCTCCATCACATCCTATTTATGCTTATACACGTGTTACCTTTCATTATGACCACTGAAAACATCTCGAAGAATGAAATGTTACGTAGACTGCGATGTCGCTACTGTATTTATGATCAAGTATGTACCAAAATGCCATCAAATTGGAATAAAACCTTCTAATTTTCATGCAATACAAATACATAAAGAAACACAAGGGTACACTATATATGAAAAAGAAGATTAAAAGAAGTAAGTTGAAACGTTTTCAATCTTAGAATATGTCGCACTTCAACAGCATACTGAAAATTAATTTTTCTTCTAGTTCCATTGTATGTATAAATTTAGCATGAGTTTGAAGTTGAAATTCTAAAGTAATATAACATAATATGTTACGAGGGATTATTTGATTTTCAGTGGATATTTTGGCATACGGTAATCACAAGATTAGTAATGATTGTAGTATATTTGTGTAGAATGAACAATATAGCTAAAATAATGCATATTATAGTCAAGTGGAAAAAATGTAACTTATATCAGTTATTAATTGTATTGTCAGTGAACACATATGGACAAATTAGTACACTATGCTCATCACAGAGCGCCCTTTTATAATCTTTACAGCGTGGCTTTCATACAACGGTGCAAATTTTCGAGTTAGCTTTGCGTATTTCTAGGAACTATCATGGTCATAATAGACACTACTGTTTTGTGGTCTTCAGTTTTGAGGTTTGATGCAGCTCTCCAAGTTAGCCAGTCCCATGCAAGTCTGCCAGCCTGTTCATTTCCGAATAAGAATGGCAACGTCCGTCCTATTCAACCAGCTTACTATATTCGTCTCTTGGTCTCCGTGTGCAAATTTTACACAACAAATCTCCCTCCATTTGCTAAATTGACGAGCCTTAATGTCTCAGAATGTATTCCACACATATATCCCCTCTCATAAACAAGATACGCCAGAAATTTTTTCTCCCCTGTTCTGTTCAGCACCTACTCAACAGTTGCGTGATCTACCCATCTAATCTTCATCATTTGTCTGTAGCACCACATTTAGAAAGCTTCTATCATGTTTTTGTGTGAAGTCCTTGTCGTCCATGTTTCAGTTCCGTACAGTGCCATTCTCCATACAAATGCCTTCAGAAAGGACTTCGTAACATGTTAATTAATATTGGATGTCAACAAATTTCTCTGTTTCAGAGATACTTTTCTTCCCATATCCGTTATACATTTTGTATGTTCTTTGCTTAGGCTATCAAGAATTATTTTGCTGCCAAAATAAAAAAACTCATGTAGTGCATTTATTGTCTCATTCCCTAACGTAGTTCTTTCAATCTCCCCTGGATTTCTTAGACTACATTCCATTATTTTGTGTATGAAAACAGTCTAGAGCACAAGACTGGTTGTTTATCAGCCTAAGGTCTACTTGCCTATTTCATGCACTGGTCTTTTAGACTGGTGCTGGTTCTTTTTGCTGGTTCTCTTTGCTGGTTCTCTTTGCTGATGATACAGGTATAGTTATCACACCTGACAGACAAGAACTATCTGAAGAAATTGTAAACGAGGTATTTCAGAAAATTATTAAGTGATTGTCAGCAAATGGACTATCATTAAATTTTGTTAAAACACAGTACATACAGTTCCATACAGTAAATAGAATGACACCATTAATAAATAAAGACTTTGATCAGAAATCTGTAGCAAAGGTCGAATATTCAAAAATTTTAGGTGTGTGCATTGATGAGTGGTTGAACTGGAAAAAACGCATTGAAGATCTGCTGAAACCTTTGAGTTCAGCTACTTATGCTATTAGGGTAATTGCAAATTTTGCTGATTTCATCTCAGTAAATTAGCTTACTATGTCTGTTTTCAGTCTCTGCTTTCTTATGGCATCATTTTCTGGGGTAATTCATCATTGATTAAAAAAGTATTCATTGCACAAAAGCGTGTAATAAGAATAATTGCTGGAGCCCATCCAAGATCATCCTGCAGACACTTATTTAAAGAGCTAGGGATCTATTCACTTATGAAATTTGTTATTACCAATCCCACCGAATCCAAAACTAATAGCAGTGTACTTAGCTACAACACTAGGAGAAAGAATGATCTTCACTATTCAAGGCTAAATCTAACTTCGCCACAAAAGTCTTTGGTCACCTACCAAATAGCATCAAAAGTCTGACAGATAGCCAACTAGCATTTAAAAATAAAAGATCTTCTGAATGGCAACTCCTTCTACACTGTAGATGAATTTTTAGATATAAATTAGTAGAAAGTAAAAATTTGTAATGACAGCTTTCATAAACCTGACACATTCAACATTATTACGAAGTGTTGTATTCTTGATCTATGGAACAAATACTAATCTAATC
This sequence comes from Locusta migratoria, assembly GCA_026315105.1. Taxonomy (NCBI): domain Eukaryota; kingdom Metazoa; phylum Arthropoda; class Insecta; order Orthoptera; family Acrididae; genus Locusta; species Locusta migratoria. The sequence goes on from CM048750.1 coordinate 378,795,068, forward strand.
TAATCATGTCACATTCAGTTTGTTTTAAGATGTGACACTCTGGATTGCGTTCCTGACATAACTGTGTTACAGTGCTTGCTGCTCCACATTTAATGCAGCCTCACATAGCCTGTGCTACCTGACTGTACACACCTTGTCATCCTCATGCCTTACCGCTTGTATTGTACGGACCAGTGTGTGCCTGTCTATTTCACGCACTGCTATTTGGGTGTGATCGTGATATGTTAAATATAGGTCATTTACAAACTTGACGATGCATATTATTGGACATGCAATGTTACAGTGATAATGTCAATACCATCCATTAGTGTGTCTCTGCATATGTTCATTATAATTGTAATGGTTCGTCGCTGGATAATATTCTGTTACCTAACATTACGTTTTTATTCATTTTTTATTTTCCTTACTTTATACTTTGATAAACAATGGTTGTTACGGGACATGTTTATTTATTGGTTTCATGGTGCAGACTGTCATTCAGCGAAAGTGTTTGCATATGACTCTCTGTATCATTTGCCGTGTCACCTTACCAAATATATGTCCTGTGAAGGCGGTCAAAGATATTTTATTTTTGCATCATGATTACTTCGATCTGTTCTAAGTTTATTAGATCAACTATGTAATTCTCAGTCTGTCTGTTTAATTTTATAAGTATCTTATGAATGACACTACTGGGTCATATTTCGTTGTAGTTTGTGTATAATTCATGATTGTAAAATGTTTTAACAGACTCTTATGATGATGGATAATATCCGAAGTAAAGTTCTGAAAACAATAAACAGCTGATGACTGACTAAGCATTTCTTAAAATATATTGCGGCTGTTAACTAACATTTAAGTAAAAATTTGAGTATTAGCAACCAGTTTCAGCCCAATGTTGGGCCATCTTCATCAGCAGTGAACAGTGACAGCACTTGAGGACTCGCAGTTCCTGCCCCACTGCCGGCCGCGGTGGCCGAGGGGACTGAGGCGCTTCAGTCACGGTCTGCACGGCCACTACAATCGGGGGTTCGAATCCCTCCTCGGGCATGGATATTTGTGCCGTCCTAGTTCGTAAGTAGTTCATAAGTGGTTTGTAAGTTTAGGGACTGATGACCCCGTAGTTAAGTCCCATACGCTTGACAAACATTTGAACATTTTTTTCCTGCCCCACTCCACATCACCTTCAAGGGAAACACTGAAGATGGTCCACCACTGGGTTGAAACTAGTTGGTAATCACAAAACTTGCGCTCTTGACTGTTTTTAGTTTTGAAATTAAAGGGTGCTATCATCCCAAAGAAAAAAAAAAAAGGTTTCCAAAGATGCTTTCCATTACCGTCGTTTTGCCCTTGTTTATGTTCATGGCGGAATCTCAAGAGTCTGTCCATATATACAGTAACAAGGAGAGGACGCCTCGTATAGGAAATAAAAGGGAGTTTGAGGGGGCTTGTTTAGGGGGCGATGTTTGGCTCAGTAGTAAAAGATCGGATTCGTATTGAGAAGGTCACGCGTTCAACTCCAACTGGCGGCAATTTTTTTCCTCCTTGGCAATTCGTACACCTACATATTGTTCCCGTGGGGATCGTGAGGACAAGATTAGATTAATTACAGCACGCACGGAGGCATTTAAACAATCATTGTTCCCATGCTCTACAGGTGAATGGAATGAGAAAAACCTTAATAAGGGCTAAGGTGGGACGTACTCTCTGCCATGCACTTCACAGTGGTTTGCTGATGTAGATGTAGACTGACGTCACAATTAACGGCAACATCATATAGGTTATTTTATATGAGGGAAAAAAAAAAAAAAGAAAAAGAAAGGGCATTCGGGACAACAAACATATAGAAAGGGACTGTAGGTAACACGTACTTGGAGACGTCGTGTTTGTAAATCGACATTTCCATTCTTTTGCAACTGAACAGTTACATGTACCGGGGTGATATTCATCAACGAAACAGGAGAAGAAATATTTTTGATCGCATCTTGCGCACGTTATGAACGCCACCCTTTTGCAATTACATGTTTTTTTCATGTCTCCATAGAAAAACAAAGTTGACTGACATTCGGAAAACAGCTTCTTTCATCGGACAGTCCAGCAGCATGTCGCATGTCACAGCATGTCGCTGAATACTTGCGAGGACAGCTGGTGATGTATAATGGATTGTAGTTTCATGCAAACTTCTCGGTAAGTGATTTCTTCTTCTTTCGCGATTAGGTAAATTATCACGTCCCAAGCGGAAGTTGTGCACAAATTCAAATGTTTGTATAGCTTATGGGACTTACTACGGGGTCATCAGTCCCTAAACTTACAAACTACTTATGAAGTAACTAAGACTAAGGACGCCACAAATATCCATGCCGAAGGGGGGATTCGAATCCCCGATCGTAGCGGCCGTGTAGACCATGACTGGAGCGCCTCAGTTCCCTCGGCCACCGCGGCCGGCGAAAATTGTGCATATATAAGTAGAAACTAACATATAAGGTGTTGCAGTTAATTGTGAAGTCAGTAGTGTACGAATTGCCAAGGAGCAAAAAAATATATGCTGTGCGGTCGTTCGCTTAGTTCGTTCTTGTTTGTACAGTGAATATTTGGCTCAACTATTTTTTATTATTTATTTGTTTATTTTTATTTTTATTTCTTTTTTTATTTTTTTTTACAGAGGGCGTTTAGCTCCCTGACCAGAAGCGCTGATTTTTGACCGCTGAGCCAAACACCGCTTTCTAAACAGACTCTCTCAGGGACAGTTGATAAGGTGCATACGGTGATAGATCCGTATTAAAATTCATTTTATTTGGTAAACACTTGCCTATCTGGTGTTCCCACTTGGTGCACTTTCATATCTCCCCAGGCGCTACATGTACCATAAATTTGGAAGAATTCGGTGATGACGTGTAGGCGTCCTCTCCTTCTAACTTTCAATAAATCGTAGGCAACATACTTTTCGTAACTGACAGCAGAAAGTACTGTAGAGTTTCTAGGTGCAGGTGTTAACTCGCTGTGCTGACGCCAGACTGCACCGCGTGCCGCAGGTGTCGGGCAACGGGTGGCGCGTGCTGTCTGCGGACTCGCTGCAGACGAGCGTGATGTCGCTGAGCGTGCGCCTGCGCTCGGCGCACTTCCTGGACCTGGCGGCGCCCGGCGGCCGCCTCTCGGCCACGCTCACCTGCCGCGCAGAGCTGGCCGGCATCTACCGGCAGCAGGCCGCGCTGCAGCTCGCGCCGCCGCCGCCCGCCCAGGCCGAGCCCGTGCCGCAGAGGGGTGAGCGACACCACCACCACCACCAACACCATCTACCTGCCTGTACAACTCACCTTGCTTCTGACTCTCTCACTCACCTCACTTTCTCATTATACCTCTCACTTCTCTTCTTTCCTTTCCATTTCTCTTCTCCTCTTTTCATTTCTCTTCACTTTTACCTCTTCTTTTCTTTCCTTTTCATTTCTCTTCTTTCCTCTTCTCTCCTTTCCATTTTTCTTCCCCTCCTTTCATATCTCTTTCCTCTTCTTTTCTTTTCATTTCTCTTCTTTCCTCTTCTTTCCTTTTCATGTCTCATCATTCCTTTTCATTTCTCTTCTTTCCTTTTCATTTCTCTTTTTTTCCTTTTCATTTCTCTTTTTTCCTTACTCATTTCTATTCTCTTCTTTTCATTTCTGTTCTCTTCTTTCCTTTCCTTTCCTTTCCTTTCCATTCCTTTCCTTTCCTTTTTCTTTTTCTTTTTCTATTTCTTTTTTCTTTTTCTTTTCCCTTTTCCTTTCCCTTTTCCTTTTCCTTTTTCCTTTTTCCTTTCAAATTTATTTCCATCTTTCTCTCTTCTTTTTCCTGCTTGCCTGTTTCTCATATATCACTTCAGGTTTCTACTCTTTTTATATCTCATCTTTCCTGAGATCCTCTACATCTCTTTATAAACTTCTCTAATGGTATCCCCTCACCACATTACTCTAACCCTGTCTCAGCATATTTTCTCTACTACGTTTTCTCACCTCTTCTCTTTTACTTCTTCTACTACTATATACAGTTTCATACAGTAAATGGCATGACAGCATTAATATATTTAGACCTTGATCATGAGTCTGTAACTAAGGTAGAATAATCAAAATTCTTAGTGTTTGTACTGACAGGGGACAGAATTGGAAGAAACACATTAAAGATCTGCTGAAACGTTTAAGTTCAGCTACTTATGCTATTAGGTTCATTGCAAAATTTGGTGATATACATCTCAGTAAATCAGCTTACGATGCCTATGTTCACTCTTTGATTTCGTATGGGATCATATTCCCGGGGAATTCAACATTGAGTAAAAAAGTATCCATTGCACACAAGTGTGTTATCAAAATAATTGCTGGAAGCCACCCAAGATCATCCTGCACACAATTACTTAAGGATTTTAAGGATTTATAGAGATTCACTGTAGCTTCACAATATATATATTCACGTATGAAATTTGTTATTAGGAATCCAGTCCAATTCAAAAGTAATACCAGTGTGCATAGCTGCAACACTAGGAGAAACGGTGATATCCACTATTCAAGGTCAACTCTAAATTTGGCACAGAAATGGGCAAATTATACTGTGCGGACTCTAATACGTGTCTATATTCAAGCGCCAATGTACAGGTGGCATCTAGTGCTTATAAAAATTATTGTAAATCAATATAACGATCACTCATTCAATTCAGGATGATACAGATACAACAAGAACGTTGATTTGCATACATTATACGTTTTTTATTCCTTTCTGTTATTAATCTGCAAGACTCATGACAACCTTGATGCTACTATCCGAGACACCAGGATGCCGTGGTACCTATTTTAGCAAGCTATGGTCTATACAATCCAGACATATTTACTATTTCCCTAGTACTCGATACTGTTGGAATCGCAGGAGTACCAAACTGGTAGAAATTTCATGAGTGATCACATATATTGTGAAGCTACAGTGAAGCTCCCTTAATCCTTAAGTAAATGTGTGCAGGATGATCTTGGGTGGGCTCCAGCAATAATTTTGATTACGGGATCTCCTGCTTACTAGGTAGACACGTTGACCACTCCGCCACCGAGGACACAGTGACCAGCCCGACTCCAGAGGACTCTTCCCTGCACGTCTCCCGCAACACATAGTATTGTGGCTGCGAGCATTATAGAATAAATAGGCTGTGGCATAGGAATGATACAGCGTGGCGAATGGAGATTTGTGTGTGGCTGGAAACGTCCAGGAAAGAGTCCTCTGCTGTCGGGCTGGTCACTGTGTCCTCGGTGGCGGAGTGGTCAACGCGTCTGCCTAGTATGCAGGAGATCCCGGGTTCGAATCCCGGCCGGGCACAAATTTTCATTCGCCACAGTTTGGTACTCCATCTAAACCGAATACAGTGAAGCCATAACATCGCAAATTGCGATTTATGGACCTCACTAAAACTACATCTCCCTTTCTTCGCTCACTGAGCTCCTTGTTGAGGCTGCTTGTTTTATTTTCATTGTTGAGCCCGGGTTATTTTGTCAAAGTTCCGTCGAGACAGGTGACGACTTGAGCACTATAGCAGTTTACATTTCGAGAGGTGCCGCACTCGCGACCGTGCCCAAGAGACTGGTCCTCCACTGTCGACATCCGGCTCTATGAGGCCTTCCGCGTCGGCGCTCAGCTCCGCCAGCCGCCGCTACCCTCGCCTGCGAACTCATTACACGGTGAACGCGGCCGCCCGCCGACATCCAATTCGGCTAAAAACCAATAATCCGCCCCCTCGGTCGCCAGTGGGCTGCCCGGCTGCTCCTTTCTTGTCTCGCTACCCCTCAGCACTCCGCCCCCTCCTCGCCCCCTCTGCCGGAACGCCGGACGCGGCGTTTATAAATGTACCAGCCAGCCCATCCGGCTACCCTTGACGGTAATTTACTACCGCGGAAAATAAAATCCGCGCCGGCCTCCCGCGGGACGCCCGTCGTTTAATGGAGTACCGACTTCCTCCAGCTGCAGCTTCCGACGCCTGAGATTTCCCTCATTTCGGGTCTCCTTCCTCCTGCCTTATTCTCCCTCCGGTTTCTTATCCTCTTCTCGCCCCTCATGCAAGAGTACTCTCTATCTCTCTCTTTCTCTCAGCATACCTAGATTGTCTTCCCGTTCCTTCCTCCTTCCGTCTCTCTAAGACATCTCCCTTCAAATTCCTTTCCTTGCTATTCTTTTAGTATAAAATCGAAAGAACTTGTGATATGTAAAGTACAGCAGCAGCAAAACGTAATCAATACTTTGAATTCGCGTTAGCAATGGTGTTCCAACCGATGACAATGCTGCTAAAGCACAGTTCCTATGCACAGTTTTCCGCAATTCCTTCACCAAAGAAGAAGCAAATATTCCAGAATTTCGAATAAAGGTTTCTGGCATTAATGTAGAAGCGAATATACTTGAAGTAGTAAAGCAACATAAATCGTCTTCCAGTCCACTGGGTAGACTAATTATGAGCCTCTCAGAGTATGCTGTTGCAGTACCTCCATACCTAACTATCTTATAAGACTGATCGCTCAGTGAAAGATGCGTACCTAAAGATTGGTTAATTTCAAAAGTCAATCTAATACTCAATATTATAGGCCCTTATCGTATACCTCGATTTGTAGCAGCAATTTTGAAACAAATACGCTGTTATAACATTACAACCTACATAGAAGACCTATTGACACATACTAAAAACGGATTCAGGAAGTATCACTCGTGTCAATCACAGCTAGTGCTTTACTCACACAAAGTGAAGAGTGTTATCGACGAGGAGTCTCAAATGTTTGTTGTAGTAACTTAGAGGGGACTAAACTATGACGTCATCAGTCTCCTGTTACGATCGAAGTAGGTACAACTAAAGTTACACAAAGATGAAACTACCACTCTACACCTACAGGGCTAATCCAAGAGTAGTAAAGAGAGACAATGGCCGCTACACTGATAAAAGAGAAAAACAAAACAATAAAATTCAAAAGGCATAGGCCTAGAGAGTGATTCAGGACTGCAGGATACTGCGGCTGGCTGACAATGAAGATAATGAATGTTGAGCCAGCCACACTACACACTCAAATTAGATTATAATTGTTGGAGTGGTGCTGCTGTGTCATAACTTCATGCTCACAGGGTGGAGGATTGCGTCTTTCAGTTTTGTTCTGAATTGGAAACCCCGTCCAGGGTGTTGTATGTTATTATTTTCCTTTCCTTAAGCAAAACTGGGGGCGAGCTAGGGGGTGGTGTGGCCGCAGTGAACACAGGCTGAAGGAGAAACCCAAGGCACGTCTGGATGTGATGCACGTCTGCACTCCTGACAGGTAGAATTGACATCACGCCAGGAGGACATGTGCCCAAACCTTCAGCACTTGAATCAGCACGTACGAGAAGGAACGTAGGGTTCTACATCGGACCAGTAGATCATCACCTTGACCTTCTCAGGCTTACACACGAAACAAATGTTTTCATCATATTTTAGACCATGTTAATGCTGCTGAGGAAGTTCTTTCTCAAATTACATGAAATTTTCGCCTGCAGTATACCGCTCACAATTGTTTACGCTTTCCAGTAACCCTTGCGAAATTTATTCTCAAATCAGCAAATTTTTCTGTCAGTCAGAGCACCTCTTGTCCAATTATTTTATGTTGATATTCTGCCTTATTATTGCATACAATGTCTTTAGTCGTTTTCGTCTTTATTCTGATTCCATACTGATGACATCTTTCCCACTGTTGTGTCTCCGTGACCATAGGAATATCATTTGCGTAATGCAGCATGTATATATTTTGTACTGATCAAATTCACGATAGAACATAGCAACCAGTCTCGAATTAAATTATATTTAATTCTAGGTCTGAAGATTACACCTACAGTATAGCCACCAACAAACGATAGCTCAGTTAGTGCAAAATGTTTTATCGACAAGAATCACTTACGTTTTATGATTGCGGTCCAAATGCTCACATACGACGACTTGTGGTATCTGAAATACAGCTAGCTCAGTGTTTAGCTGCATTTTAGTATGAAAAACGATGATTTTGTAGACGTGTTTATTCGTTGATGTAAAGGTAGTTGTGCTGTGAAGTGAAAATAACTTAGAGGCAAGTGGAACTGCAGACTGGTCAGTATGATACTATCACATGTGAAGCCACTAACTGGACGTAATTTGAGAGCTTCAGTGCGTTGTTCGTAACCAACATTATAGAAGTGTTGCGTAATGTTTCTGTTTTAGTTTTAATAGTGGGTGTAATATATGAACACTATGATTTCACGCAGTCTGACCAGCCATGAACACGAGAACTTGTTAGTAATAAGATATTGAAATAATAACATAATAATGAACCATCCGGGCATTTTCCCAATGTTAGTTAGTGAAATTATGTTGATGGTAGGAGGTGGATTTCAACCGCCGTCGTCGAGAATGCGATTCCAGGGTGTTACCACTGCTCCAGTTGACTTGGTACTTCATTGAAACCCAAAGAGAAAACTAAGGTTAAGAATCCCTATAACAACTTCTACAAAATATTTTCACGACCATACGTCCCATTTTTACAGGGTTTAGTGATTATTTTATCCATAAACAGAATTTTAGATCTACGTTTTTGCAAATTTATGTGCATACTTCCTTCAATTATTAAAACGAATTTATGAAGGGAGTTGCATTAGCGATAATTTCCACATATGATATAACTAAATATCGGTGTAAGCCATATTAGCAGAAATTGCCATCAAAAAATCCCATAATCCTTCACAAATCCAAAAATAGAAGAAAAGAGAAAGAAATACTTCACGTCTCCACGTCATTACAGAGTATTATAATCCCTCCATATAAATAATTTGTCGTATAAAAATATAATCTTCATGTACTTTGTTTTTCTAATTTGCTTTTAGAGATGCAAAAGTGTTAGTTATTTGAGATAATCTTCAGTGAATACGGCATTTGGTAAATTAAACCCTTCCGTTACATGCGTTCATCCCCGTGATTTGATTGTAATGATCGTCAATGCAATTGCCTATTAGTTACTTAGCCGTAATATCCCGTTTGCGGTGTGACCCGCCAAGCGTAATGATCCTAACAAGAGGTATTCATTGTTTTGCAGAGTCCTATTCAGTCCAGTCCTGCCACCTCGTCACTCTATGCTACGAGCACAAATACCAATACTTTTTCAGTGGCATCCTGCGCACAAAACCTGACCTTTCAGTATATTCCTAACCTGATACTATGTGGTCCAAAAATTAAGACAATACATTCTGCTTTCCATAAGTAATGCGCCGCCGGTACGGTGGCATGAAACTGCGGCTTAAATTTATACCCTTTGTCAGTCAGACTTTTGGAGTCACGTGACAATTCAGCTTTAAAATGGAAGGTAAAACGGAGTCATACAGGATTACACGGAGTAATGAACCTTACAAATAAGTAAATAAATAAATAAAATATAATAAAATAAAACAATAAATAAAAAATGAAAATTAAAATTTTTGTAAATCTAAGACACCAAATTATTGTAGTGATCGGTCCCTATACTTACAAACCACTTCAATTAAACTAAGGACAACACACACACACCCATTCACGAATGACAACTCGAACCTCCGACGGGAATGACCGCGAGATACGTGTTCCAGACCACACAGCCATTACTTTCCCATATCAAAATTGAGTCATTACTTGTATATCAACCCAACTGAAATTTACAATCCGTTGAGAGAGCTCTGTAGGTATCGCTGGAATCATGACGGTGTGCAGACTTCGGAGAAGGTCAGATGTCCGCTGAGGACAACGCATGAAGTGGGAAACCGTAAACTACAATAGACCTCACGTCTGATATTACAGTTTTGAGGTTTTTAGAGAGGATCGACAGGAAGGCGATGTGTTTTTCCAGGAGAACAGCCCTCTCCCACCATCGAAAAAATGTTCAAATCTTTGTTAAGCTTATGGGACTTAACTGCGGGGTCATCAGTCCCTAAACTTACAAACTACTTATGAACTACTTACGAACTAGGACGGCACAAATATCCATGCCCGAGGGGGGATTCGAACCCCCGACCGTAGTGGCCGTGCAGACCGTGACTGGAGCGCCTCAGTCCCCGCGGCCACCACGGCCGGCCTTCCACCATCGGCTGATGTAACACAAGGTACACTTCGTGTATAACAACTGCCATGATGAAGAATTCCTGCAGGTCTCTTGTGAACTGTAGGAATTTGGGACGTAATATTCGGGAACCTATTCGTTTCGGTGAGCCTGAGTAAAAATAACACTTTCTGGTCTGGCTTGTATACCGATAACATTCCTATCAGAGTATGCTGATGGTATAGCTCCATACTTTTCACTGTTCGCTCAAGGAAGAATCAGTACCCAGAGAGTGGAAGATTGATCAGATCACATCGATATTTAAGAAAGGCTACAGTATCATCCTAGTGAACGACAAGCCTATATCACGGACGCTGGTTTCAAAAAATATTAATTACCTCGAACATAAGTTTCTATTGACCCATGGCAACATGAAATTTGAAATACCTTTCTTGTGCAACACAACAATCATGAAGCAATCAGTACTGTCGACGACGGATTTGTAATTGATTCCATATAAGAAGACAACCAGATGGGTTTTTACTGGGTACCTCACGAAAGAAGGAAGACTTCTAGAACTAGAAAATTGTTACAGTGGAGTAGTCGAGCCGTCAAAAGCGCCTCGCTGCGGAGCGTGCGGTTGCTCGCCGTTGACGATGACACTGTAATTCTATCAGAGACGACAAAGGAACTGGGACAGCAACTGAACGAAATTGAAAGTTTAATAAGAGCAAAACAAGGGTCATGGAATGTGGTTAAAGATAATCTAGCGATGCTGTAGGACTAAGAAATTAGACAATAAAAGCAGTAAATCAGTTTCGTAGGGTAGAAAAATAACTTCTGATGACCGAAGTAGAATGACTATAGGAAGAAAAGCATTTCCGAAGAAGGTCAATTTGTTGAATTTAAATCTTAGGAAGTCCTTTCTGAAAGCATTCTTCTGGAGTGTAGCATTGTACAAAATGTTCAAATGTTTGTAGAACTTATGGGACTTAACTACGGGGTCATCAGTCCCTAAGCTTACAAACTACTTATGAACTAGCTAAGACTAAGGACGGGACAAATATCCATGCCCGAGGGGGGATTCGAACCCCCGACCGTAGTGGCCGTGCAGACCGTGACTGGAGCGCCTCAGTCCCCTCGGCCACCGCGGCCGGCTAGCATTGTACAAAAACATTCTGAGACATCAAGGAAACGTCAGTTCATTACCGGAGTGAAACTTGGAAGGGACGGGGGAGAGGAAAGAATCGCTGAGGGAGACCGAGAGGCGAAGAAATTAAGCAGGTTCAAAAAATGTAGGTTTACTTTCCTATTCAGACCTGAAGAGGCTTGCAGAGGACGAGGTAGCGTGTAAAGCTGAATAAAACCGGTCTTTGTACTGAGGACCACAATAACATTACCTCACAAAATAACTTTCAATCACATTTGTAATTGGTTTGGAGATTTCCTGTCAGAATGGACGCAGTTCGTGTTAATTGAGAGAAGTAATACCTGACGTACCGAAGGGTAGCGTTATAGGTCCTGTTTAAATAAATTGGGAGAAAATGTGAGCAGTGTTCTCAGTTTGTTTGCAATTGATTTCACGTCTAGTAAAGTCGTTAGAAATGCTCAACAAAACGCACTTGATTCGTAATCGTAAAAGTGTGGAAAATCAAATGTTCAAATTTTTATAAAGCTGTGGGAGCAAACTGAAGTGTTCATCAGTCTCTTGAGTTACAAACCACTTAAACATGCTACAGACAACACACACAAGTCTGCCAGAGGGAGGACTCGATTCTCCGACGGGGAACAGCCTCGCACTCCGGAGCAAGGCCCCTTAGAACGCACGGCCACTCCTCGCACGGCCAATAAAAGTGTGAATTCGTTGAGATGAATGCTAGAATCGATCAGATAAAATTGGTTTAGAGGGTTATAAAATGAAGATCGTAAACTGAATTGAAGATTGACACTGGAAACAAGACATGGGAAAGTCGAATCAAATACAGGGTGTAATTGGCAGAGTGCATAGAAGACGTAACGTAATTACTAAAGGAATTGCCTGAACGGAGATCGAAAGAGTATGGTGAGGGGCAGCTCTCGTTGTATGGTCGCGATTCATAGGAGAGAGAGTGTGACGGAAATAATGTAGGAATTGCAGTGGAAATCATTAAAACAATGGCGTCTCTCGTCGCGACGAGATTTATAAAAGATGCTTAAATTGCCGACTTTCTCGTCCGTAAGGAGGGAGAAATGATCATCATAATACAACCTCCGAGTTCACACTTGTGATGGAGGCATTCACGTGTATCGCGGCGTATTAGCCTTGCCCACTGGGGCGCCGTGTTGCGGTGCGCGCGACCGTTCGCCGTCAGGGATTCGAGTCCTCCCCTCGGGCATGGGTGTGTGTGTGTGTGTTTGTGTGTGTGTGTGTGTGTGTGTGTGTGTGTGTTGTCCTTAGGTTAGTTTACCTTAGTGTAAGTAGTTTGTAAGCTACGGACTAATAACCCAGCAATTGCGTCCGATAAATTTCCAAACATTTTTGAACATTTACGTGTTCTTCCCGCGTCGTATTCGAGAACGGAATTGTAGAAAAATAGTATGACTGTGGTTACTTGAACCCTGTGGCAGGCACATTTAAGTGCCTTGGAGAGTATCCTTGCAGATAAGTGGAACAATGTACCTCAGGTTGCATTTCGCCACTTACACATCCGTGTGCGAGAATGCGCCAAAAATGGGTGGCGATAGGTAGTACTCAGAATGATGCTCCTGTTTCCGCTTCGGTTTCTGTTACATGTGTGTCTCTTTTTGGCTGACTTTGTTATAATGTACTCCTACAGTAAATTTTTTATCAAATTTTCAAATGTTTGTAAAGCTTATAGGACTTAAATGCGGGGTCATCAGTCCCTAAATTTACAAACTACTTATCAACTAGCTTATACTAAAGACGGCACAAACGTCCAAGCCCGAGGGAGGATTAGAACGTTCGACGCGAGAGGCTGCACAATCCGCAACATGGCGCTCCAGACCGCTCGTCTACTCCCGCGCGGCGATGTATTGTCATTTAATAATATTAATAATGAAGCTTCCCGTTCACAGACTGAAAAAATAAATGATAAAATGCGTACTACTCCTCGTTTATGGAGGAGAATAGATTGGAAATGTTAAAAAAAGCTTGGAATTGTTGAAAATTACCAAAGATGATATGGACACAAGAAACAATTTTAGAATAAAAGTTCAAAATGGGAGTTTAAATCAGTGACATAAGGTCCGACGACCGGAACAAAATGGACACAATAAAGACGAGCTGAATTTTCGCAAAAAATGAAAAACTGCTCTCCAAATAAAACTAAAAGAAGCCCCAAAAATGAACAAACTTTATTTAGCGTCTTCCATTTCAGGAGCTTTAAAAATAATAGTAATAATAATAATTATTATGAGATTATCCGCAGGAATACTTGGCAGCGTTCGTGCTCAGCATTCTGAGGTGGAAATAAGTAAATGTAAATATTTATAAAAACAAATTATTATATTATAAATATATGTTCTTCAATATTTCCTTTCAGAGAAGGTTAGCTGTTTCTCAACTTTCAGGTTTAATTCTAAAACCGAGGATATGCTTGCTGGAATGACCAAAATGTTGGGGAAAAATAAAAGTCATGTGGACTCATAGCTTTATCAGAATTAATCAGTGCAAGTGTTTAAAAGCACAAATGCAAGAGCTTGATACACTAAACGTTCTTAGGCCAAAAGAACTGAGTACCTTCATTAGAACTGAAGATATTGTAAAATAAACCGGTTAAAATGTTCACAGCAAGGACAGAAGGATAACAAGTTTCAATATAAAAGATACGAGACCTAAGGGAATTTTGATACTTGATGATAGAACTGTGAATGAATATCTTCCGTTAAAATGAAGGAAATTAGCCGAATAGAACTGCCTCACCGATTAACTTGTTTTTCATAATATTTTAATGTACCGGGTGATCAGAAACTCAGCATAAATTTGAAATCTTAGTAAATCGCGGAATAATGTAGATAGAGAGGTAAAAATTGACACGCATGCTTGGCATGACATGGGGTTTTATTAGAAGAAAAAGAAGTTCAAAAAAAGATCTCTTTCGCGCGTAGTTTGATGATGATCATGTGTTCAGTCGCAACTTTTGTCATGCTTTGCCTCCCAGGTCCCCAGACCTCGGTCCGTGCGATTATTGGCTTTGGGGTTACCTGAAGTCGAAGAAAGTCTATCATGATCGACAGACATCTCCAGGGATGCTGAAAGACAACATCTGACGCCAATGCCTCATCATAACTCCGGACATGCCTTACAGTGCTGTTCACAACGTTATTCCTCGACTACAGCTATTGTTGAGGAATGATTGTGAACATATTGAGCATTTACTGTAAAGAACATAAACTTTGCTTTGTCTTAATTTGTTATGCTAATTTTTGCTTTTCTGTTCGGATGAAGCCCCATCTGTCGGTCATGTTTTGAACTCTATTTTTCCTAATATAACCCCATGTCATTACAAGCATGTGTGTCAATTTTTACCTCTCTATCTACATTATTCCGCGATTTATTAAGTTTTCAAATTTATACTGACTATTTGATCTTCCGGTATAATAAAAGAAAAAAAGGATAATGTTGTGTACAGTGTTCCCATCTCTATCTGCAGCGTTCCAATGCTCGACGTATTTAGAAAAAGGTTGGAAGCAGGCCCACTGCACGTAATGAGACGTGAAGATTTGGAAGGCAGGGCTCAGAAAATATGGCGAAGAGAGCGATCCGGCCTTCCTTCCTTCCTTCCTGCCTGCGGAGGGGTATCGCTGTAATTATACAGGCAGACATTGAAATTCATACCACCTACGCGGAAGGAGTAAAAGGTTTCACGAATAGCATTAAGAACCGGTATTATGTATTATTCCGCCGGAACAACAGAATGGGTTTGTGAGAGGTAGTGAAAAGAAAAAAAAAAAAAAAAAAAAAAAAAAAAAAAAAAAAAAAAAAAATGGAAAAAAAAGGAGGGGGATGGAGAAAGCGTCGAGAGAGGAAGGAGGCGGCACCGTATTTGAATGCGAAATACACGGCGGAGTTGCGCTTTTACATAAACCGTGACTTGGAGAACAAAGTCTTTGGCCGCGCGCGATGTACGATTATGATGCAGGCAGGCACGCGGCTGTCCCGCGGCATTAGCATTCCGGGCGAGGCGAGGGGAGCGGCTAGCGGGTTGCCCGCCGCGCAGGCGCTGCAAGTGGCGGTCAGGGCGGAGCGGTGACGTCACGCGGTACAGGCCTAGGCCAGCGGCAACATCGTGATGACTGATGCAGCCCTTACCTTCAAATGGATTATTGAACTTCTTAAGAATGTGCGCCTAGTGCTACAAAGAAAATTATCTCATGCCGAATCCCCGAAAATGTGCTTTCCATCTACATACCGAGAAAGCAAGGACACAGGGCCGGGGTATACGGGTTGCGGCCAAGACTGGAGGGCGTCAACTCTCTAGGGAAACTGGCCTCAGTATTCCAGTAGCATCTATATCTATTCAGACAGCCAGGCAGCTCTGAGATCACTGGCAGCTCCTGCAACAAGGTCTAAAATTTTTGCAGAATGTCACAGGGTTCTGGTGGAACTAGGGGAAAGCACTAGAGTAAACCTATTGTGGGTCCCTGGCCACTCGGGGATCAGTGGCAACGAACATGCCGACAAATTAGCCAGGATGGGGGCAGAGACTCCATTTATTGGACCGGAACCTGTCTTGACAATCACCAAGGCAATGATCAAATTGGAGCTACGTAACTGGCTCAGAAGACAGCACGTAGAATATTGGACCAAAGTCCATCAACAGAAACATGGCAAGGTAATGATTCCAAAGCCATGTTTTAAAAGAAGCTCTGCAATCCTGGGCCTGAACAGGAGAGAGATTAGACTCATGGTTGGATTGCTGACAGGCTATGGGAATTTCAAAAAACACCTACATACAATGAGAATAACAGAAGAGGGCCCTAAATGTAGGATCTGTGATGACGGTGATGAAACTGCATCACATATAATCTTCGAATGCATTGCATTGGAGAGTAAAAGGCACAGAACATTTGGGACAACCAGACGCGAAGAAATTGTGTCTAATAAAGAACTGGTAAAGGGAATCCTTGCACTGTTGAAGGGCATTAGTTGGCTTTATTAGATATACAGGGAGCGATACCGCACAATAAACTTAGTTTCGGTGCGGGCAGTGGCGGGTTGGATCAAGACTGTTTTGGCTTCCCTGAGAAAATGAAATCAAATCAATCAAGCAAAGACACAGCTGCGCGTTGTACGGGACTATAATGTTGTAGAACAAGTTTTTGTTGTGCTCTTTAGTCCGGGAACAGGTTTGATGCAGCTCTCCACCCTACTCTATCCTGAGCAAGCCTCTTCATCTCCTCATAAGATATGCAACATACATTCATTTGAATCTACGATTTTTACCCCACACACTTCCCTCCAAAGCTAATTTCACGATTCCTTCATATATAATTTTGTGACCTACCTGCCGATCCCTTCTTTTATTCAAGGTGTGCCAGAAATTTCTTCTCTCCCCAGTTCTGTTCAGTACCTCTTCCTTAGTTACGCGATCCACCCACCTAATTAACGGCATTCTTCTGTAGCGCCACATTTTAAAAGCCTCGGTCCTCTTCCAGTCCACACTGTTTATCGTCCATTTCTCACTCCTGTAAAAGGCAGCACTCCACACAGACACCTTCACAAAGCACTTCCTTACACTTAAATTAATATTCGACGTTAATAAATTTCTCTTTTTAAAAAACGCATTTCTTCCCATTGCCATTCTACATTTTGTATCCTCTATACTGCGACTATCGCATGTTATTTTCTTACCCATGTAACAAAACTCGTCTACCACCTTTATAGTTTCGTTATCTAATCTAATTCCTTCAGCATCGCCCTATTTTCTTAGACTGCATTCCGTCATCCTTGTTTTGCTCTTGTTAATAGTCATTTTACACGCACCTTTCAACACACTGTCCATTCCGTTCAACTGCTCTTCCAGGTATTTTCCTGTCTCTGTCAGAATTCCAATGTCATTGGCAAAACGAAACGCAATGCTTTTATTTCTTCACCCTGAACTTTAATTCCTTCTCCAAATTTCTCCTTGCTTTCGTTTATATTTTGCTCAATTGAATTGCATTGGAGATAGGCTACAACCCTATCTCATTCCCTTCCCAAACTCTGCATCCTCTACAACACGAAAGCAATTGAAACTATCTAACCGTTAGCCTGGACGAAACACTATGTTACCATTATCACTGTCACAAGAATGGGCAGTAAATTATGGCAACAAATCTTCCCCTGAAGAAACTCGGTCGTAGAAAGTGGAGAGAAATCCCAACGTCTTCAAGCCATTTCTGTCTCCACTGGAGAATTTGCAGCATCTTTGGAGATCTGTCAAGGCGAAACAAGTAGACACTGCTTTGTACGAAACTTGCATAATTATTACAGACTGTATTAAACCCACTCACCTAAATAAACTGTACAAAGCAGCAGGACTTTTTAACACCTTAAAGATGCCCTTGTTAACATGAGTATATGGAAAAGTTTAAGTCAGAATTTTCATGGTCATTTGCTTATCTGTGGCAAAAACACTAGCCAGTGGACTTAAGCCCAGAAGAAGGTTTGTAAACACGCTAAGCATAGAGCCGTCGGGAAATTTCCCTCGTCAACAAGAAACACAAACAGGAGTGCAGCTGGAATGAAAAATCTGGAGAAGGGCAACAGTATTAATACTGGTATCGTTCCAGTGGAGTTAAATCTAGTAAAATAGGGCCAAATGTTCAAATGTTGTAGAGCTTATAGAACTTAACTATGGGGTCATCAGTCCCTAAACTTACAAACTACTTATGAACTAGCTTATACTAAAGACGGCACAAACATCCATGCCCGAGGGGGATTCGAAACCCCGACGGGGAACGGCCTCGCACATCATAACATAGTGCCTCAATGTGCTCGGCCGCTCCACCGCGGCAATACAGGACATAGTTAACAAACAGTATTCACTGAAAGTGGTGAGGAACAGGAGATGGAATACACGACAATCCACTTAAAGTGTCACTCTATATGTAACCGCAAGGATTTATGGCTTGCAAGAGAAAACGCTATCAACTAGGCCCAGTAATGGACTGGAAACATTTAGTTCTGAATTTAAAACCAGAGACGAGATAGAAGAATGCATTTTGAGTCCGTGCCAGTGTACAAAGTATACCAGGTTGTTTCAAAGAACAACTGCCACCTACCATTGTTGATAATGCTATTTTTTTTCTTTTTTACAAAAGCGCTATTATAGGTTCGCACGTAAAGGCTCATTATCAGACTGCACTTCACGTCCATGTAAATCCATTACTTACATCTTGATTCTAGAACCTTGAATCTAATTATTATTTTGATGTTAACTGTAAAGCACCAGCATCCCAACAACGTTCCTTCAGGTGGGGCTAGAATCCGGATACAAACAACACAAATGTATTTACACGTGAATAGCCGTCTGTTTCGAAGCCGGTAATGGTGCGATTTTTTAAACAAATGGCGTAATTAATAGTTGGTGTTGTTTTGTTCTTCTCTACAATTTCAACCTCTACTTTGCAAATCTTTTTATATACAAATAGTTTGTCTACAGGTTACGTTTTGTACCATATACCTATCTTCCAAACAGTCTGACGAATTCTATTTGTAATTGATGCGTTTATTAACAAGTGATATTTCATGTTAAATGAGATGTTAATAAATATGTTCCGTTAGTATGTGAAAGGTAACGACCTACTCAGCCAATTCCGTTGCAAGAGTTGTCAGGAAATGTTCATCAACAAGCGAAGTATTCATTCGAACAATCCTTATATATTTAAGACGTTCCAACAATACCTGAATATTATCAAGTTTGATTTCATGTTGAAATCTTTATGCTCAGCGACTGTTTTCAAATATGTAGAAGATGACACCTATATTCAAACAAACGTTCTTTAGTGTGGCAGATGTAAATTTGGTCACTGTTACCGTGATCAATGTTTAAAATGTAGATTCTCTGTTTCAATCTACTATTGAGGATGGTCACAGTGACCGAAATATACATCTGCGACAATAAAGGAAAAAATTGTGTCTGACTACCGTCATCTACTAAAAAATTTAATGCTTCTCGTATGTATCGGATTTATACCATATGGGATTAATACAGAAGTTAGAGCAGTAGTTAGAGAAGTGTAAAAGGAAAGCAATATGCTTGTGTTAAGGGGGCTTCCAGATTATAGGTGAAATGGAAGGAAGACTGAGATTTAATAAATGGAAATACAATTCTACAATTATTATTTTCTCTTGGTTTTTTCTGTATGTGTCGTAGCCATTAAATGTAATGGGAATTTTGAATGAGCCGGTGTGGCCTAAGAGTAAGGAGACCTGATGCTTACAATCACTCCATGGCATATAAATTGTTTTCCCAATCGAAGTGATTTAGTTCATTGTAGTTGATCCACAAGCAGTCTAAAAGATAATAAGTATACGGGAAAGATAATAAAAGTTGAAACTTTTATTAGTTTTTAATCATCTAGTCATTATTATACGGTAGATCAGTAATAGTGTGCGACTACGATAACTTAACATTTGTGGTGATAACTGAATTCGTTAACATTGCTATCTATGGAAATATATTCATTTCTCTGGTAGTGTCGTCATCGTTTATTGAACGATAACTGATATAAAATGTAAGAACACAATTTGATTGTGTTAATTTTGCTGTAAAAAGGCAAAAACATGCAACGACATTCCGGTAATAAGTGTTCGTTATCTTAGTATTTTCTTCACACCATACTTCGGTCGACAAGGGTTACTCTGCTGAAAACCGTCGCCAGGACTCGATAGATGTAACTGACGTTATGATTGTACCGTTCAGAAATAGACCTAGATAATCGAACCTGGAAATAAGAGGAAAGCTCTAAAATGAAGCCGAATTTACTGTTCTATCGAAAGTTTCTGTTATAATAATAGTACTGTTTATCTAAGTATGCGGTAACGCTCACGGGATTCGATAGATGCCCGGAAATAAAGGAGAGCATGTCTTGTAAACATCTGGTTTATTTTCTTTCGTTGCCATGTGACAGACATTTTGTGCATAACACATACCACTTCACTATGCTGGTTGGTCGTTTGTGTAGGGCGCAAGGAACTGGGGATACCTACTACTGCTTCCCAATAAATCTATTCTCTAATGAAATTTGTCGTTAAAAATATATCTTTTTTTTCAGATCAATAGCTGAGCCATGGGATCAATATTAGAAACAAGAGTAACTTGCATAAAGATTTAAAATCACTTACTTTGGCTCAGAAAGATGTCTAATATTTAGCAGTACACATTTTCAATAACACGCCAGCAACCATAAAAAATTTAACTTACAAAAAAGTACAGTTTGAAAAGAGTCTAAAGGATTTTTTGGTGGCCAACTCCTTGTACTCCATTGATGAATTTCTTACCAAAAGGGATTAATGTAAGTTATTGTATATAATATTTACAAATATGAATACTGTGTTCAGTTTGACTTCAGTACAAGTTTTGCGCAGTAATGTAATCATTGTAAATCAGTGAAAAAAAGGATGCTAAGAATTTTATTATGCACCTAGTATATTAGTAAGTAGTAATAAGTTTTATGTTCTTTCAAACGTAAATATTCTTAAGATAATTGTTTTCCTGATCAATTCCACATCCACAAGGTCAATTACATTTAGGATCTGTGGAAGGATTCATTATCACATATCATCTCTTTTTGTAAGTATATATTTTGTATTTTGTTCTGACATGTTCTATATCCAGGAGGATTTCCTCAATTCGGATCTACTGGAACGATAAGTACATCTAATCTAATAACATATATGTTTCTTAAACACGTCTAAATAGGTCATTACCTGGAATGGAGTGATACACATTGTCAGCTGTTATTTAGTGCATGTAAAGCACAAGTAGAGTAATATGTAATTTAATTCGGGATGTGGTTCATAGATGATGGAGCCCCGTCTCATTTTGCGCGTGCAGCTAGGGCAATTTCACATCAGCGATTTCCAAACACATTGATAGGACTTCAGGGACCGACGCAGTTACCTGATCGTTTTCCCGAGCCCAATCCACTAGACTTATTGGGTCAATTGAAGGTCGTTGTGTTTAGTATACCAGTTCATAATGTGGAACGGCTGTGTCAGTGCACAGAGAAACGGCGCCAGCAGATAACACAAATGCATGGAGTATGAGAACGAGCTAGACAGTCAATGATGGGGCTTATACACTCCTGCATTACAGCTCGTGGTAGCCATTTTGAATCCCTTCTGTAGAGAATTGTACGCAGTAAAATACGCTGTATGAACAAAATTGACTAACCTGCATAGTCGAATTGTCTATTATGTACATCACAACAAATGTCTGTAACACTGTAATAAAAGTAAATAAACCGTATGTGTAGCGGACATGTTCTGCTTGTTGGTAGATCCTCAAACGAATCCCTGGAGCTTTCCTACCTATTTAGTTACAACCTGTATACAACTTTGCAGTTCAGCAAATATATTAAAATTATTGATTACGGTTTATTTTCACATTGATACATTACTTGTGAGATGTGGTGTAAGGAAGCTAACAGACACACTAACTGCCCCAGTCGGAAAGATTATCGTAATTGCACCATCATCATCATCATAATCTTCATCACCATTAGAGACTGATTATGCCTTTCAGTTTCCAGTCTGGAACACAGTCGCGCTAATAAAATTCGTCCACAGTCCTCTATTCAATGCTAACATTGATGCCTCGTCTAATGTGAAGCCCTTTACTTTAAAATCATTCGTAACCTATTCTAAGTATTTTCTCCTTGGTCTACCTCGACGCCTCTAACCATCTACTGCCAAACTCATGAGTCTCTTAGGTAACGTAGCTTCTGCCATGCGTGTAACACGACTTCACCATCTCAGCCTGTTCTCTATAACTGCTTCATGAATGATATTCATTCCCAGTTTTTCTTTCCCACAAACATTTTTTTTCCCGTGGTGGAAATGCTGAACTTTATACCATACCACTTACACGTCTGATATAGCTCTGAAATATTAGCTTCAAACCTCTCAATCGAATCTACCATCACTGTGTATATTCATAGATATAAATAACTAGCTGAGAATCTGGCATCGCCGACTAGCTATTTCCTTGAATAAACTGTTAATCCTCTAACCTCCACTGCCTGCCATCGCCTCCTCTCCCCTGTTTTCGTTCATATCTCCTGCGCCTCTTGCATTTCGTCTCTCCACCCCCACAAAACCTCTATGAAACATCACATGTATCAACCAGTTTTCATAGCGAGGGGCGAAAAGGTGTCGAAAATTAGTGGAAGGTATCCTCTGTCATGTACCTTACTAAAGTCTGTGTAAACATCGATGTTCCTCTTGTGTTAAAACTGAGGGCCCCTCCCGCCAGAGGTTCGATTCCTCCCTCAGACACGCGCGCGCATATGTGTGTGTGTATGTGTGTGTGTGTGTCCGTAGTGTTAGTTTAAGTAGTTTGTAAGTGTAGGGACTTATGACAGTAGCAGTTTGGTCCAAAATATTTACAAACATATGATCATTTTTAGCTAGATATACGTCTTTTAAAGGTATCATGGGCTACGTACCTTACGAAAAGTGACAGTGCTATTGTTTTGATGGTCAAGTTTGTACAATTTTATCAACAACGGAGTAAAACGATTGGTGTTGAAAGCCGTTGTAAAGCACTCTCCGTCATGCACCGTTTAAAATATTATTTTGACCGTGATCTTCCTAGTGGTTTGAAGATGAAATGTGCAGAATTTCATTAATATCTGAATAATACTGTAGGTTTGTATACATTACAAACATACCTTTTGCTTGTGTGGGCATCTCATTGTTTAATACAATATGTCTTCTGAACTATGTGTTGTATGTGGTTCTTATCATTACACAAATTTGGATCAAATCCGTTAAGTTGCTCAGGAGGAGATGTGCAACATTGTGGCTTCATGCAGCAGTTTTTTCACGCATTTCATAGTTCATGACTTCATATCTTCTAAACAATATGTTTTACGTGATCATTAAACCCACAGTGTCCTACCACTTGATTTGAAGGACAAGTGTGATAAATTTCATCAAGACTGGAACAAAACTAGATTTCTGTCCAACACAAACACATGGACGCATTCCTTTATATATAACTAGTTGAAAATCTCTGCATTGCCCAGTTATTTATTGGTTCCGCTCTCTTCTATTTCCTCTCTCCCCCTCTGTCAATATCTCCCTCTGTCAATGTCACCCTCCCCATATCTACATATCTTCACTACGCCCTCTTTACATATGCTATACTTTTCAGTTTCTCAGTTCATCTCCCCTCTTCTTTCTTTCTTTTTATTGTGCATTTTTCCACCTGCTCAGGGTCGAAGAGGTTGACTATGGAACTGGCGCGGTTAAGTTTAAGGGATGGCCGGATATACTTCCAGTGTGTTCTTCCACCTCTCAAGAAAAATTACATATATCTGTAAACCTCCGTGGTGAGCAGTGAGGCAGTCCAAAATTTATTGCAATGTATCCCTCTGCCTTTCCATACTGTAGCTTGCTGCTGGCCAAGTGTACAAAATTACATCATGATCGGAATTTTAAAAATGTTCATTTTGACGAATTCCTTAAATAAAGTACACACCGCCATGCAGTGACCATCCGTTTTCTATTGTATTGGAGAGCGCAAAATTTAATCAAGATCGAAGGTAACCTGAGGACTTTATGGACGTTCGTATGTCAAATACCCTCCACCATCTATCACACGAAATTTAGTATATAGAGTGATTTTCGCTTTGTTTTGAAAGCTAACTCTGAAAAATTTCATCAGAACTGAACCAAAGCAACAGATTTTGTTGGGGTCTGCAAGTAAAGTACCCTCCATCCAAGCACCATGCGCCTTATAACTCCTCAAATATGTAGTTCTTACTCCTACAGCAATTGTTACCTAACAGTAACGAATATATGCACGGAAGTTGGTTGATACCCGTTCAGTTGTTTAGGAGAAAGTTTTTGTTAATATTAATTCATTTGACATATTTAAATTTATGAAATTATTGTTAAATATTAGATAGGTCTTTAGTGAATCTGGATGACAGTTATTAAACTTGAAAAGATCAGCTGAAGTATTTGAAAAAAATTTAATTACTGGACATATGTCAAGTGGGCCAATCTGCCCCTACCTCGGGGGAAGTTGGCCCAGAGTTTGGGCCATGTTGACCCATGTAGTCTTTTGGTAAGTATAACTAAGAAATCAAAATAAAAGTAACAGTTATCAAGAAATATACATTAATGTACATAATATCAAGTTAAATGCTTAACATTGAGGACTATGACAACAGGACAGGTTAAACTTATTACGATTTATTGTGTCTTAATATAAACCAGTCACCTTTAATCAATGTCCAGCTCCAAAAGATCAGCACAGATTAACACTCATAAAATAGTCCACAGATGTCATTATTCATACATCTCTGATGAGCCCAACGCTTACAGTTCGTGAACTGAATTCCTTGTTCTCCAGTTGACTGTTTCGAAATAACACAGCGACTCTTCCTCATCATCGTCATCATCACAATATCTCCTTTTTGAAAAAAAGGATTGTGAATTAATTTTTCTTCGGTATTTATTTCCAGTGAGATGGGTTGAAATTTAATTTTTATTTCCTGAGTTTCATTTACCTGTGAAAACTGACATCAAGTCTGTATGTACTTAGCACAGTACCTATAGTACGATTTTCGTGGAATGCTAAAGTCTTCGCCAACAGTCCTTACAGATCATTCCTTGTCTTTCACTTCTTAAAACTGCTCTTAGCATTGTATCTTCATAAATCATTTCCCTTACATTATTTTATAATTTCGGATCATTTTATGATACTACAAATAAAACAAAGGTTTAAACCAGAGGCGTAATTCATGGTTTTGAAACAAGGAAATGAACTAGAATCTAAGATCACTGTTTAAGATTAAAATAAAATTTAATGGTGGAGCTTATTCAACGCTTTTTATCTCCTGAATATGGCGATCTTTTGACATCTGAAACGTATCAAAATATGTTGAACTTCGACAATTAAGTTAATAATTTTGAACTTTGTTATCATGAAAAGTAACAAACCTTTTATCGAGTTTAAAGAAGTACAGCTCCTATAGGACGTGACAGGTTGTCTCGGCTGGCCATCGTGCCCCGTCCTCTCTGGGCCAACCTGCCCCATCGCCATCTTTGCAACAAATTCTGTCCTTTAGAAAACCCAGTGAAGCAATTAAGTATGTATGCCATGTAGAAATAATTCATACAGTACGACCTTTTATTATACTACTCATCCCGTTGCGCCTAAAGCAAGCAAAAGTTAAATAACATACATTAACCGATGAGTAGTATATTATTGAAATACGCACAAAAACAATTAAGGACTACAGCTTGTCCGAAACTTCGCCGCCTGCGATATTGGCCCTGTATAAGGAGAGGGACAGTGATACCTACTTACTGATTGATTCCTAAGACGATCTAGCGTCTGCTGTACGAACTAATACGACTAGGCCATCCTGCCCCTATGGCTAACGTGCCCCGGTCTCCCCTACAAAATTATCGGGTAATGCAGAAGTTATCGCAGATTCCATTGTTTTTGCCTTCACATTTCTTGAACAGTTGTTGTAGGTGATCCTCATAACAAAAGTGACTATCCTGAACCTACCTTGCCTTACAGTAAGCGAAAATACAGAAGACTGAAGCAAATGACAGAAGTTTAACCCCTTACATAATGCCTGACTGTTTGTGGGGGTGTGTTCCCCCGTGCATCTCGCTGACGATTTGAGTTGTCGGTAATGGGGCCGTGATGAAGGAAGTGCAGGCCGGCTCAGTGGCTTCATTAGTCAGGACGTGCAGCCGCGTCGACACGAGTCGCCCCTGGCGCCGGTGTGTTAGGCAGACCCGCGGTGCGCGTCGCGCTGGGTTGCCGGCCCGACAGGCGCTGTCGACGTTTTTCTGACGCGGGGCGGCACCCCTGTCCTAATTAAGCTGCCCTCCCCTCTACAGCGCAGTCAGTTTTTCCTCCAGACCGTGTGCGACAGAGACACGCGCGCCTGAGTCAATTTTAATTAAATTCGGCCGCGTTCCGGTGACAAATATTATCGAGAACATCAAAAAACGCTCTTGCGTTTTGAGTGAGTAGGTCGTGCAGTTTGTGCGAATGTTCGTCGAGGGAACAGGAATTGGCAGAAGTGGGGGTTGAGGAGCGTTGGGGAAAATTCTGGTCATGTCTTCATCGTCCCTTTAATTTAGCTATTTCTGTACCTAAACTGAATAATTTCGGTGTCGCTGTGGACCTATAATAATGAAATCTCTTTAACAGACTGGAGGCACTATATCTTTGAGTTACTGTAATACTTTGAGACGTAAGAACAAAATAACACTATCCTGACAAACAAATAGCGAAATTTAGCGATTACATTATTCCAATATTATTATTATTACTTTATTATTTTCATATGCTGTTGGTTAAAGACATATTTAACCATAAATTTTAGTTACTAGCCAAAATTACATAAATTTTCCGTAGTATATACGTGATGTAAAATGGTGTATCAAAGATTTTCTATACATTTACCATCCTGTCCTGTGTATAACAATAAATTAATCTAACAAACAGATTTTACATTAACAACGAACTGGAATAGGCTGATGAATCAGATTCATATTACATTATGTCAAATTACGTTTCTAGTTTATTTATTTATTTTTGACGGAGCAGAATTGTAGTAGTGCTTGAACGGATTAATTTACTTATAATAAGGTAATAAGAACGACATTATTTGAACCTTTTTAATAATAATAAATAATCTTTGAGTACTTGACGGAATAAAAGCTAGTAAAGTATGGTGACTTCTTTAGTATTTTATGAAATATATCTGAAAATATTGCCATTACTAAAATCCATTATTAAGGATTTCAGGGTGTGTAATGTATGTCCCTTTATTATTATCCATTTTAATGTCAATAATAACCATTTCTCTCTCCCTATAACGTTTTGGGTAAATAAGGGACATGAATATCAAGGCAGTATTGCAAACAGAGAAGTAAAAATTGCCTGAAGATGCAGTAGATACGATGCTGCAGAAATATTGGAGCTGAAACAAAGCCCTTTTAATTAATTATATGTTATCTGTAGATATTATTGGGAGAGACAGCCGTAACTAAACTATTCCACCTGGTTTGGCAAATGTATGAGATAGCTGAAATATCTTGAGAAATCCAAATGAAAGTAATAATTGTAACTGAAAAGAAAGGAAGTGCAGGCAGGTGTGGAAGTTCCAACTATCTGTTTAATAAATCGTGAGTGCAAAACACTAACACGAAATATTTTCAGAAAAATGGAAAATCGGGTAGAATCTGACATTGGGAAAGATCATTTTTAAGACGGGTGTAGGAAATGTATGTCAATATTTATAACTTATCTTAGCAAGGAGTTAAGGAAAGCCAAAACAACCTTATTAGTTTTGTAGATTTGGAGAAAGGTTTCGACAATGTTGACTGGAATACATTATTTAAAATTTTGGCGATAGCAGTGTATTATACAGAAACTCTACAGTAACCACGCAGCATGTATTCCCCTATGTTATCCAATCTGTGTGTTGAGCAATTATGAAGAAAAATACGAATAAAATTGGAAATAGAAGAAATGTCTAGAAGAATAAATGAAAACTTTGCGATTCGCGATTATACTGTGCCATAAAGGATGTGGCAGAGCAGTTGGATGGAATGAATAGTAACCTAAGTGGAGGATGTGAGAAAAATATTATCACCAGGAGCAAAAAAAAAAAAAAATATATATATATATATATAATAAAATAAAATATAAAAAAGGTAATAGAATGTGATCGAATTAATTTCTATGATTGTGAGGGAATTATATTGGGAAAAGAAACAATAAGGGTAGTAGCGGAGTTTTATTATTTGGGTAATAACATAACTTCTGATGGCCATTGCAAAGAAAGTACGCAACGCAGAATGGCAACGGAAAGAAAATGATTTATGAATAAGAAACTTTTTTTAACATCGAATAATTATTTAAGTGTTAGGAAGTCTTTGCTGGACGTGTTTGTTTGGAGTGTAGTCCTACGGGAGTGGAATGTGGACGATAAACAGTTCAGTTGGTGCTACATACGAATGTTGAAGAATAGTTGCGAATATCGTGTGATTAATGAGGAAGTAAGGAACAGAACTGTTCAGAAAAAATTTTTAGAAACATATTGACTAAAAGAGGGGTTCGATTCATAGAACACACACTGTGAGACATGAAAGAATCGTCAGTTAGCATGGGAAGGAAGTGTAAAAATCGCAGAAGGAGAACGAGAGACGGATTCAGTCATCCTGGTGAAATGTATGTGTGTCGTCTTTATATTTGGAGAGGCTTGCGAAGAAATGAGTGAGATGGAAAGCGTCATTCTAAACACCACCACCTCCATGACTACGAGCACAACTGAAATCTCCAAGTTGAGAATTGTGTATTCCTTAGGAAACATGACTTCGATGTGAATAAAAGGATTTATCTAAAATTAATACTGGCAGTACATCTGCCACGTTACGGTGTCAAGATGAAATCGCCAGTTCATTTTATATCAGCTGTTAGTCAGTGTTTAGGATTTATGGTTCTATTCGTGTTTGCTAGTTCGCACTGCTGCGTCGTTAGCACTTCAGCGTTCAATAGGAACCTAAAACCGCGAAGATCGGATTACACACAGTGAGCAGCGTTCCTACATCAAAATCGAATCACTAATTGTAAATGGACCAGCGTTCTGAGAGTGATCTGTGGCTATCCCTGGAATCATGACGAGCTTTTCACTTGCGTGAATGTAGCATAAACATTGCGGCGAAACCAAGAAGTGGAAGAGCATCAGCTGCACCAGACCACACGTTTCAGATTATCGTTAATGATGGTTTTGGAGAGGATCGACGAAACAAAATGAGAAAATAGCAGGATCAGTACTAAAAAGCTACACACAGTACAAGTCACAGCAGAGTCAACACAACCAAAGATGACCAGACATCAAACATATCGATAGTGACTTAATCAACAGGTGAGGCAGCATTCATTTTATCCCTCTGTTTTTTGACAAGAGACAGTTCCGGATTCCAAGCAGAATTTAAACAAAAACCACCATCTCTGTTTATAAGATCGCTTGCTAGTTTAATTTCAATAGCTTCCTTAATAACACTATCCCAATAGGTGGAAGTGCATGCCAAAATCTCCGTGTTGTTGCATTCCATAGGATGGTCGGTGCCGATACAGTGTTCTGCAACAGCAAATTTGTTTGGCTGTTGTAAGGGCGTGTAACGATTATGTTCAATACACCGATCTTCCACAGTCCTGATTGTCTGACCAATATATGACATGCCACAACTGCAAGGAATACGATATGCACATGCCTTACGCAAACCAAGATCATCCTTTACGGACCCCAACAGGGCCTTTATTTTAGAAGGTGGTCGAAAAACACATTTCACATCATATTTCAGCAAAATGCGACCAATCTTCTTGGAAATACTTCCTGCGTAAGGCAAAAAGGCCATAGATTTAGGTGCCACTTCATTACTATCGTCACTCACCCGTTGCACTGAAGGCTGATAGCGCAATACACGCCGGGAAAAGTTAAAGTCTCACATAGGTTTAGGTAGTTTGTAAGCTACGGACTGATGACCACGCAGTTTGGTCCGATAGATTTACAGACATTATCTTGCACACGATTTTGGTGTGTATGTGTTTGTTCGAGCCCAAGTACTTTCCTTCTCAGTTATTCTAGTGCCTTAAAATTAAACTGAAGTGTAGTATTCACAGCCGTGGAAAGGTCAGCTTTAGTGAATTGGAGCACCTTTAAAAGAACTGCCATAATTCCTCCCCTACCACCACCGCACCGCAAAAAAAAAAAAAAAAAAAAAAAAAAAAAAAAGAACAACAACTACCCTGGGTAACGTAGAAAATTTAAAACAGTTTCTGCATTCGAGTGGGTAAGTGCGTATGATGGACACTCACTGTATGGTTGAAGCGTTGCAGAAAGGATTCGCCGCGAGTAGAAACATTTACATAGCGAATACATTTGTCAGCCTCACGGACTGCGACAGCGCGCTCTGTGGAGACGGGGCGGTCGCGGAGGGGGGATGGAGTGGGTTGGGGGAGGCGGCGCCTGCGCGAAACACGGCTTTCATTTCAGCGGCCGACAAGGCGGCCACTTGTCGCACCGCGGGCCGCCGCGTCAGCAGCGCAGGTCCTCAGGACAGAGCGGCGGCGCGCAAATGTCAAAAGTGGCCCCGCGCTCCAGAGAGCGACGGGCGGATTCTGCTGCAGCGACGAGGTAAATGGCGACGGAGTACGGGATGCAGCATCGTTTCGAAATTGGATGAGATTCAAATCCACGTCAGCAAAGAGTGTTTCACTAAGTGTGTTTGCCTCTGTAACTTATAAAATAATAGGTGACGGGAAATTTTAATGCGGGGTAGATCAACACAAGAAATGTGATTCTTCAGTTTCTCCCGGCGTATTTGATAATCAAAATATCCACTGGTGTACTGCCGGTCTATATTGTCCAACGGGCACAATATTTCGGCGATCATACATGTCGCCATCATAAGGTGAACTGACGGACTGAGCTCCTTGGAAAAGCGCCGGCACGGAGATCCGCACGCTACGGCTGCTCGAAGGGAACTGCGTTCTAGCCCAGTAGCATGCCATTTAAATACCCTCGGCCCGCGGAGCGACCCCTCCGCGGTCCACGCCCCGCGCCGCGCTCGCGCAGTGGAACCGATTGCGCTGACGTCTGAGAAGGCTCGGATACATCAATAGTGTGTGCCTCTGGTGTTCAACGCATCGATCCTCGACGGTACGCATCGTCTGTCCAATATATGACTTTCCACACTGGCACGGAATCTGTTACCGCCGGCCTTCCTCAAACCGAGGTCATCTTTGGCGCTCCCCACTAGTGCACGGCCGGCCGCTGTGGCCGAGGGGACTGAGGCGCTTCGGCCACGGTCTGCACGGTCACTGCGGTCGGGGGTTCGAATCCCACCTCGGGCATGGGTATTTGTGCCGTCCTTAGTCTCAGTTAGTTCATAGGTAGTTTGTAAGTTTAGGGACTGATAACCCCGTAGTTTAGTCCCATAGACTTTACAAACATTTGAACATTTGAACTAGTGCACGAATTTTATTCGGCGGACAAAAAACAGTTCCAACCTGGTGTTTTTTTCAAAATGCGGGCGATCTTCCCCGAGAGTGCGCCGGTATATGGAACGAACGCAGTGCCTACATCCTCCCTCGTGTTTTCATCCGTTTCCAGAGGTTGTGAAGTAGTGGTTGAGCGGAGAGCCCGCTGAATCTGCCATTCTGAGTACCTATTTTTTTCGAAATACAGTTCTCAAGTGTTCCAATTCCTGGAAGTCGGCGGTCGCTGAACATTGTTTGTCGGAAAATCACGCGATGGACTGTGAAGGCACTAGGATTCTGGTACAGACGTCGAGATACTGGGACTGCGTCGTTAGAGTGGCCATTGAAATTCGCACAAATGACGACCTCATAAACCGTGACTGTGGCTTTAATCTTAGCAAAGCTTGGGAACCAGCGATTGGATTAATTAAATCTAGCAAACGTAACGAAGTGACGACCACGGCGGACAGAGCCCTCACACCGCCGTCATCTCAGACGCCGTCACAATCGGTTCCACTGCGCGACCGCGGCGTGGGGCGCGGACCGCGGAGGGGTCGCTCCGCGGGCCGAGGGTATTTAAATCGCCCGCTACCGGACTAGAACACAGTTCCCTTCGAGAAGCCGTAGCGTGCGGATCTCCGTGCCGGCGCGTTTCCAGAAGCTCAGTCTGTCAGTTCACCTGATGATGGCGACATGTATGGTCACCGAAATATTGTGCCCGTTGGACACTATAGACCGGCAGTACACCCGTGGATATTTTGAACACAAGAAATGTTACGCTTTCTGCGGAGCTATGAACAAAGTTTATTGTATCATTTTCCAAAGAGTTAGAGCACAAAGATTTTAGTACAGTCCTTGGAGTTCTTTGTTGAAATAAAGACCAAAACGTCGAAGGTAAATAAAGTGTGTCAATACAAAAAACAAACTTTAATCAGTACGTTTAACATGTTACGTAAAACTCAAAAATTGTACTAATAGTAGTTTGAAACTATGTTTCATTTGAGGACCATAGAGCAGTCCTTTCGGCGAGACGTATTTACGAAATTGGTTTCACCAACTTTCTCCTTCAAACTCTAACATGTTTTTTTTTTTTTTTTTTTTTTTTTGTTTTTTTTTTTTTTTTTTTTTTTAGCGCCCTTCTAAATTGGGAAACATGATCGTTATAGTAAAAGAAGATAAATCACACCGAAAACGGAGGAAGTTAGCTGTCGCCTTAGCAACGCGCTATTAGAGAATGGAACGGTAGAATAATACCACGAAAGCGGTTCGATAAAACCTCTGCCAAGCACTTAAAATGAGATTCTCAGTGTAAATACATAGATGTAGGTACAGATCATCGAACTACGTTGGTCTTTAATATTTTTTCTTTCGCATTTGTTCTGTGTTAGTATTCAGCAGTTCCCATACCACCTTCAGGAATCATTGGGTTCAGCAATCGCCGGCCGCGGTGGCCGAGGGGACTGAGTCGCTTCAGTCACGGTCTGCACGGCCACTACGGTCGGGGGTTAGAATCCCCCCTCCGGCATGGATATTTGTGCCGTCCTAGTTCGTAAGTAGTTCATAAGTAGTTTGTAAGTTTAGGGACTGATGACCACGTGGTAAGTCCCATAAGCTATACAAACAATTGAATTTGTGCACAACTTCCGCTTGGGACGTGATAATTTACCTAATCGCGAAGTTTAGGGACTGATGACCCCGCAGTTAAGTCCCATAAGCTTAACAAACATTTGAAACATTTTGTTCAGCGTCCTTCTTCCTCCGTAGTGTTGAACTCCCGAGATTGGTTTGCAGTGGTGTGCCATTCCTCTCTTCTGTCTGTCTTCCTCTCCATTTTCACGTATACAGGGTGTTTCACTAAGTGTGTTTGCCTCTTTAACTTATAAAATAATAGGTGACGGGAAATTTTAATGCGGTAGGTCAACACAAGAAATGTTACACTTTCTGCGTAGCTATGAACATAGTTTATTGTATCATTTTCCAAAGAGTTACAGCACAAAGATATAATTTTTTAAATGGAACAATATTTTTTTTTCTATCGTGCATTGGAATCGTTGAAACCAGCTGCGTCCAAATCAGTTTAAACTACATTCCTATCACTGTTAGTTTGGGAGCTACAACCCATCAATGTTTCAGGGGCAGACACCACACGCTGTACATAATACATGGCTGTGTGGTGGGTGATAGATGTTATGGCGGTGGGAAGTTGATTTACATGAGATGTTCAAATGTGTGTCAATGTTCCTCAATGCAGCTGGTTTCAACGAATCCAATGCACGATAGAAAAAACTGTTGTTCCATTTAAAAAAATATATCTTTGTGCTGTAACACTTTGGAAAATGATACAATAAACTATGTTCATAGCTCCGCAGAAAGTGTAACATTTCTTGTGTTGACCTACCGCATTAAAATTTCCCGTCACCTATTATTTTATAAGTTAAGAGGCGAACACACTTAGTGAAATACCCTGTATATTCAGGGTGTCCCACTTAAACTATTTACCTCAGGTAAGCCATCTAGTAAAACAGAAGCGATATCTGGAGTTCCACAGGGAAGCGTTATAGGTTCCCTACTCTCCCTTGTGTTTATAAAAGATTTAGGAAACAATCTGTTTGCGAATGATGCTGTCGCTCATCGGTTAGTGAAGTCAACAGAGGATCAATAGCAACTGCAAAGCGATTTAGACAAAATTTGTACATGGTGTGAAAATTGACAATTGACACTAAATAAAGAAAAGTGTGAAGTAATACACATGACCACTAAAAGAAATTCGCTGAACTTCAATTACGCGATAACTCAATCAAACCTTAAGGTCTTAATTTCTACCAAATACCTATAACTTATTATTCATCAACTGCGATTGGGCAAAGCTGAAAATGTGTACCCAGCCGGGATTCGAACCCGGGTCTCCTGATTTCTAGGCAGTTACGCTGACCCCTACACCACTTTTTTCTTCTTCTTCTTTTTTTTTTTTACGAAATGAAACTGACGCTTAGAAAATAATCAAATTGTCTTGTTGGCTTCTTCATCAACAGACGTGAAAAACTTAATTCCTTTGAAACCAAATTAAGGACCTTCTTTATAGGGTTTATAAAACCCATTCCTTCCATAAAGGAATGAAATGTGTCTCCAGGTAAATTATAATTATTGTTCCTTTTCTTCTTCTGTACTTTCATGGTTGCACATGCGCTGCTTCGGCTTACCGAGTACTTCAAAGTTGTCTTCACGTAAAGGCTGCTACTGCAGTTTATGCCGTTTCACTCGTTTTCTTTGTTTCCTAATTATCGTTGTCTATTTGTTTGTCTTCTCAGTATACCTTGAAGTATCGGCCAGCAACAGCTCAGGACTACCTTACGAAATCCCAGAAGTTTTAAGGACATTAAAAAAAAAAAAAAAAAAAAAAAAAAGTTAAAACTTAAATATAGAAAATTAAAAATACTTCTATGGGTGCTACCCATCTTTTCTTATGTTATGGTTCTAAGTAGAAAATTCGCATACTTGTCTTTATATTTCTTAGTTCTCTTAAGTTTTTCGTGTTCTGTCGTGAGATAAATCCAATAGTCTTCTTTAGTCTTGTTCTTTTCTGAAAAAATGTAGTACACAGTATGACCTTTAATCCAATTTATTGCTCTTCGTTTTGTGTTTGGGTAGGGGACTTCGTCTGGGTGGAGCATTCTAGCTGGTGTGATTGTTCTGGGAGATGTTCGCAGTACACTTGCGAGTTTCGTTGTACAGAGTGTCCAGATGTTTTTCACAGCGTCGCATGTGAAACGGTGTTCCTCTGAGTCAACTAAATTACAGGTGATGCAATTAGGCGTTTCTGCGAGATGAATTGCATGCAACTTTGAATTTGTGGGAATTTTTCTGTTAACTGCCGTGTACCATGTCGATCGCACGTTAGTCGGTAAGTAAGGGTCTTGAACGTTTTCCCAGATCTTTTCCCAGTTGTATTCTTTGTACTTCTCCTCTATTCTGTTTCTCGTTTTGTTTTTCGTCATGTTGTGATAGACTTCTTTGACTTTGTATAGATCTTTCTCGGGAATATTTCGTCGAATATAGCTCAGTTCTATAAGAAAATGTCTGATATGATGGAACGAGTTGGGGATCTGATGCACGTCTACGGGTGCGTCCATACTAATCGGTGTCATTTCATTTAAAAGATGAGCTGTAAGAGAATCGGGCGATTGTTTCCACTGTTTGTAGAACTTGTTGACGAACAGCGCCTGTGATTTACTGTAAATATGTGTCAACTGTAAGCCTCCGTTCCTGAAAGGTAGCGTTAAGGTCTCATACTGGACCTTAAAAATTTGTCCTCTGGTGACAAAGTGGCCGAGTGCTGCTAGCATTTGTTGAGCTATTATCTTTGGTATTGGTAGTACTTGGGCGACATAATTAACTTTAGAAGTTATGTAAGTGTTTGCTAATTGCACTTTTTGGATGGCATTTAGATTACGTAAACTGTGTTGCTGTATGGCAGCTCGTAGTTTTGCCAACAATTTTTTTTAAGTTAAGGGCAGCCGTGCGGCGGATATTTGGCGTGTATTCAATGCCAAGCGTCTTGATAGTACCTACGTAATTTATTTGTTCGTCGGCTCTGCGTTCTAATCTCCGGCCGATGTTCATTATTCCCGATTTATTACGGTTTAATCTTGCTCCTGACGCCTCTTCATAGGTCTTTATATTTTGGAGTGCTTTCCGTAGTTCGTCACTTTCCGTGATAACGAAACTGACGTCGTCTGCATACGCTTGACATGTTATTTTGCGGCCGTGTATATGTAGCCCTGCGAGGTCCTGCGTCAGGGAGCACAGCAGAGGTTCAATTGCTATCGCAAACAAACTCAGGGACATTGGGCATCCCTGGCGTACTGAGCTCATAATTCTGACCGGTCTGCTTAATTGGCCGTTGACACATATTCGAGAGGTGGAACTCTTTAGTAGGTTTTTGGCTGTAGTGATAATTTTTTGTGGAATGTTCATTGCTTCCATGGTCCGAAAAAGATATGAATGGTTAACTCTATCAAAGGCTTTTTCAAAATCAAGAGATACTATCGCACCTGGAATGTCCAGAGCTTCTGCTGTTGCAATAATATCTCTGTATTCACACAATGACTGGTAAATGGTTCTATTTTTCCCAACACTCGTTTGATATTTCCCGGTAATGGTTGTTATTACCGAAGTTAATCTTTGCGTCAAGATGCGCGTGAAGATTTTGTAGTCGGTATTGAGTAGTGTTACTGGACGCAGGTTGTTGACGGTCTTCCCTCCTGGCGTTTTAGGGACTAACACCACTATACCATCACAAAATTCTAGTAACATGTCACTACCGGCGTTCAGAATTTCATTACATATAAGCGTCAGCTTGCTGATTAGCTGTTGTTCAAACGTATGATAAAATTCTGCTGGTAATCCGTCAGGACCAGGGGACTTATTCTTCGCGCTTCTTCGAATGGCGTCTGCCACTTCCTCTTTTGTTACATCTACTGACAGGTTTGCCGCTTCTTCCGGATTTAACTTCGCGGTTAGCCTTGCGATGACGGCTTGTTGCGCCACATCATTCACTGGTTTGTCAGTTAAAAGTGTCGTAAAATATTTATAGATTTCTTCTCGTATGTCATGTTGTGTTGTCAAAATGTTCCCGTCTACTGATTTCAATTCTGTTAAAATTTTCCGGTTTGTTCTTTTCCGTTCTTGTATTATATGATACATGGATGTTGTTTCTCGTTGAACTGTATTTTGTAGTCGTGTTCTTACTATGCAGCCATCTAACTGCTTTCGCTTGAGGCTTAAAATTGTGGCCTTTATTCTTTTGATCTGTGTATAATTTTCTATGATGGTAGCATCTTGTTTGTATAGATCTCTGAGGCACTGATAATAAAATTCTATTGTATTCTTTGTCCAAACACCTTTCTCCCAAGAGTAATGTTTCATGGCCTTTACTAACGCGGGTTTTGCGCATTTCACCCACCACTTAAGGGCTGAGTCGTACTTTGGAAACTTTCTCTCGCATTCTCTCCACGTATTCTGGAAGGTATCTTGGCATCCTGGATCTGTTAGATGTGTGACGTTCAGTTTCCATTGTCCTTTTGCTCTGTACGTTTCTTGTTTTTGTAGATTAACGGTGCATATGTAGGCCACATGATCGGAAAATATATTCGGCCATAGTTCTGCTTGCAGAACGTGATGCTGTAAATTCGGCGTGACGTAAATTCTATCAATACGGCTAGCGGAATGGTTGGTGATGTAGGTAAAACCGGCCTTATCACCATGTTTGAGTTCCCATGTGTCTATTAAGTTGACCTCTCTGATGATATTCGCAAGTTCGATACAGTTATTGAAATTTGGTATCTGATCTTTAGAGTTGATGACACAGTTAAAGTCGCCTGCAAATATGATTTGTTCGGGACGGCGCATGAAGAGTGGCACTATTTCTTCTTTAAAAAATTCCGCTCTCTGGTGTTTTTTCCCCGTTCCGGAAGGAGCGTAAATATTAATGATCCTGGTATTATTTACTGTGCAAGCTATGCCCCTGCTGTTCGTGAGCCTCTCGACGTTTGTTGTCAGGATACCTTCTTTTGTCATGATCGCTGTCCCGAGTTCACTGCCGCAACCAGGATTAATTAAGGTGTTGTATCCTGTTATACGTTCCAGGTTAATGTCTGTTACTTCCTGTAATAGCGCAATGTCTATATCTGCGGCGTACAAGAAGTCTTGAAGGTTTTTTAATTTAAATGTGCAGCTTATTTTATTAATATTAACGGTAGCAATCCGATACGCTTGCAACGATGTCACATGTGCAGGCATACTTGATGTCATGCTTCCTCTTAACTGTTGTTAAAGACACATGACTTAAAAGTATTCTGGATCATCGTCTATTCCACCCGATGTAGCAGCAGTGTTTTGCTGATGTTCAGGTTTGCCTCTACAAACATCAGACGACGCCCCTGCTGTGTTTTCCTGAGACTCTGGCATCTCTTCCTCTCGAGTGTCCTCAACTGTGTCATCTGACCATGCTTTTGGGTTCGTATTTCCCCTGTCTTTTCCATGTTCAAGATTTCCTTCCTGATAGGTTGTTGTATGTTCTTTCGACGTTATTTGCATTTGGTCAGAATCGGATTCCTGTGCTCGGGTTTTCTTTTGCGCTGGAAGGTTTCCCGGAGGGATTTGTGGTGTCCCTTCCGTTAGTGTTTTGCGAATCTGCACGGCTTTCTCGCGCATTATCCGTGCATTTTCTTCGGCACCTTCGCGTGCAATACGGCGTTTTTTATGTTTCTTTGGAGATTTCGTAGACTCATGGTCAGTTAATTCGTTTGTTTCAGTTGGTAATGACGGTGATGTCAGGTCTGCTTTTGCTATTTGTTCCATACTTGGCTCGTTATTGCTGTTTTCACATACGGCTGTCTGTTTACCTTCTTCCGCAGCCTGGGCAGTAGAAGGAAGGGAATCTTGTGTGCTCGTGTCCATTGCTGTTTCCAGTTCGTTCAGATCGTTGTAGGCCTCCAGAGCTGAGTCTAGGTTTTGTTGTGGGGCAATGTTTCCTCGCGCGGCGGCTACGTAGCTAATAGGCAACGCAGACATGACGCCAGGTCTGTCTTGCTCGCCGGTCGGTATCTGCGTCACGCGCCGTTGTAAACACTGCGCGCGAACGTGTTCTGTCGAACCACATCCAGAGCAAGTGCGTGGTTGCCCGTCGTAAATTACGATCGCTCTATAGCCACAAATTGTAATGTAAGACGGTATTTGCTTCATCATATCTATTTTTACATGCCAGACACCATTTAAAACCGGGAAGATGTGAGAGTCTGACCATCGTTCCGCGATGTTACTTATGACTGTGCCGTATTCCCTGAGTTGTTCGTTAATTGCTTCAGAAGAAATTTCGAAAGGCAGTTCGAAGATACGTACAGTTTTAATACCCATGCCAGCTCGTGATACCGTAACGTCTCCAATATTGCCGTCTGAATGTTTAAATTGTAAACGTCCTCCACAGGATTCAAATATTTTCTTGCATTTTTCTGGGCTTATCAATTTTAAATACACTGTACTGCTGACAATCGATAAGTGTATTCCTATCAGTTCGTCGATAGTAATCTTCATAACATCTCTAACAAACAGTTCCACTTCAAATGATTTTGGCCTACTAAATTTCGGGTCGAAACTCAGTCTTAGCGTGTCTTTTCGTTGTGGTCGATCCATTATGCTCGTGTGCAAGACATTCTAGGAGGTAAATATGAACGCTAA
This sequence comes from Locusta migratoria, assembly GCA_026315105.1. Lineage (NCBI taxonomy): Eukaryota > Metazoa > Arthropoda > Insecta > Orthoptera > Acrididae > Locusta > Locusta migratoria. The sequence continues at coordinate 378,834,561 of CM048750.1, forward strand.
AAGCGCGCACTCACCGTGTAACTCCGCTCGGCTGCCAAATAGCGAGGACGTGAACAAGACGTCCGCACGGCACGGCTGCCCGGCGAACACTGCACCACTGGGAACACAGTGATCACCGCACCTGCAAGGACTACCTAAGCACGCCTCCCGTCAGATACAAATTCCCAGCTTCGCCCTGCCCACAGTACTCAAACTCGTAGTTATGAAACTAATTCCCGTAAGAGTAAGGGCTTCAAACTTTGCCCACCCCTCCCCACGAACGATAGGATCATTGCTCGTCAGGAGTTACAATTACACAAAGTTTTCAACAAAAAATGTGCAGAAAAGTTACTTTGGAAAATGATGGTAATACAGTTAATTAAAACCATAAGAATATGTCATATGATACCGTGTGGGATTTTTGGCCATTAAACCCCAGCTGGCATCGTGTTCGGCGTGCCTGGTGCAAGTCTTTAAGTGTCGCCACTTGGGCAAGTCCTGCGTCGATGATGATGACACCCAGTCCCCGGGTAGAGAAAATCGCCGACTGGACCAAAATTCGAACCCGGGCCTCCTGCGTGGCAACCAAGCATGCTGTCCACTGTACTATTGTGACAGACCATGTGTCGGATAACCTGCTTTTATTAATACCATAGCAAACGTGAATTCACGCTAAACCAGAAAAAACCAAGCTCACTGTTAAGGAAGTTGTGCAGTGTACATACATTCGGAATAAATATTAAACAATCTCTCTATTGCGTTCAATGCATTTAGCTTAAAGGTTTAACATGAATTCAGATGTGATATGATATTAAGAAAAGCATATTATCGGACACATTCATAAAATTTTAGTTTAATTTAGTTCTATCATTTTCCAAAATTACGTCCTCGATATTTTCTGTTCAAAACTTTGTTGAAATTGTCTGGAATTGCCTACAAGAAAATAGTTTATTCCTGCTTATAGAATGAAATATTAAAATATTAGCTTATCTTTAGGAATCCCTCTGTGTTACTTTCAACACAACATTGCATTTAGTGCTATTCAATATTACTTCTTATGCAATTAGTAGTATGAGAAATTTTGAAATGAATGGCACTGGTAGCAACGCAATACGTCAATTACATACAGAGAAATTGTGAAGAGAAATTGTCGACAGAAATAACTGAAACGCGAAGCTTGCACACGTCTGCAGACTCAAGTGTGAACCCCACACTGCCCAATACCGTGCGCTAGATGCCTGATTCATTTATTTCTAGCGTCAACTCGGGAAGTAATTGATTTATGGCGATTTAGCTAGCACCTTTGATTTTTCCGATTTTCACTGCTATTTGTTCAGATGCTACACACGACCGAGTTGTTGGAGAGTGCGGCCCCTTTCCTGATCAGCCTGGTAGAGTCCGCGCAGGATAAGGTGAACGGTGCATAGAGAAGAGTTTTCGTCGGAAGCGCCGGGCGAGTTCATTTCTTCGTCTGGAAGGGGAGGCTGCGTCTCGGACCCCGCTCCCCATTCTTGCCCAGCCATGTGCGCACCTACCGGCCAATTTATCCTGCGTGCACTCTACCTGTGGGACATTGCCCAGCCGGCAAGCCCTGCCATGGCGCCTAACAGTACTCTAGCCACTGCAAGGGTATGGGCAGTTGGCCATTGTGAATGGAGCCAGTCGGTCAGCGGCCGTAGTCGTGTGTGTGGCCTGTGCCACTTGTACAAGACATCAGCATGTAATGTGTTAACTTGTCAATAATAAGTGATCTTACACCACTAGTCGTAACAGTCAGTATGGATCTGAACCATTTCCCACAGTGAATTTCATCTTCCTGGTCTTCCGGCATCCAGCTTAATTTACTTTACATTTATGTTGGGGGCACCTGGTCCACCTGGCCGGATTCTGTTTTGAAAAGCGATCTTTGAATCCTGTTTGTACTTGTCACAAGTTTTAAATTAACGTACTTTTTAATAATTTAATAGCGCACCCTTGAGTGCAACACAATCACTGATTGTTTCTCCATCAGCAAGCAGAACTTCGACTTCTTTCCCCCTGCTTGAAGCACCATTTATTCACTCCAGAATTTCCTGATTCACTAACCTGTATACAAGCAAACTAATTTTAGTATCGACACCCAACTCCATCTTTGCCTGACCACACCTATCAATTATTCTATTCCTTCTTGCCTGTTCATTACGTGAGTAAACTTTTAAACTATATTTTTTTCTTCTTTATTGTAATTTTAAGCCACCTAGCGGTGGCAGACTGGCAGCAGCTTCATTACTGCTCTTCAGCCGACAGTACAAACAAATTTGACATGCTGATTTAAAACATACAAGAGGAGAAAAATAAAAGCAGAATTTAAATCATTACAAGGAGATAAATATGGAGAATGACAAAACATAGTGATGGTGGTTAAAACTCACATATATGCAGTACTAAAACTCACAGAGATTAAAACACACTCATTGGAGACAGTAGACTATGATGAGAGCACACATTTAAAATCACAAAGCAACGAAATATTCTGAACTCTCTGCGGTTGATGAATTTTTAAGACACTCAACACGAGCACTGGCACAGATGATGCACTGGTGGCACAGGTGCCCCACAGGGGATGAGGATGGAAGGGAGGCACACAGGGGGTGGAATGGGTGGTGAGGAGGGTGGAGGAGAATGAGGGAGGATAGCGGAAGAACTCTTGAGGAAGGGGAGGGAGAGAAATCCAAGTATGGAGGGAATGGTATTGGAGAGGGAAGGAGGGCGGACAAATATGGGGCAAGATTAAGGTTGGTAGGATGAGTAGATGTTGGGATGGAAGGCATAATGTGGGACGGGGAGGTAACGAAAGTTACCCTTGGAGAGGATGTGGAGACTGTGGATGTGAAAGGAGGGAGGGATAACAAGGTAATGGATGGGAGAGGCCTGGGATGCAACGACGGACAGGATACAAGTGAGTGCTGGGATCCAAGTTTGCGGGTTACATAAGGGAGGCAGAGGTGTTCGAAGAACTTCAGCAGTTGTGGGAAAGGAATAACATCATAAAGGATCTGCGTGGGGGAAAGACGGTGGATGTGGTTTGTGAGGCAGCCCAAGCGGGGTGGAAGCAGCATAGGATAGGATGCATGATGGAGGTGGATGATGGAAGGGTTGAGGCCCCATGTCTGGCTGGAAAGGAGTTTGAGGAGGTTGAAGCTGGATAGAGCTTTATCACGGACTGTTTGAAGGTAGGCTTTCCAGGACAGGGAGCGGTCGAGGGTAAGACATAGGTATCTGAGGGTTTTTGTTTGTGGGATGGGGCAGACATGGAGCGTAAGGTACAGGTCACGGTGACAGAAGGACGGGGTGGTGTGATCTATGATGATTGCCTGGGATTTGGTGGGGTTAACGGTAAGGAGGCACTTGTTACACCAGGTGGAGAATTCAGAGAGATGGGATTGAAGGAGGTGTTGGGATCAGGCGAGGGAAGGGGCAAGGGCTATGAAGACGGTGTCGTCAGTATATTGCAGGAGGTGGACAGTAGGCTGGGGTTGCGGCATTTCTGCCAAATAAATGAAGTAAGGAAGGGGAGAGAGGATGGAGTCCTGGGGCACCCCAGTGGAGGGGTAGAACAAACTGAGTTACTGACAGTGACATAGGGTGGACGGCGGACGAGAAAGGATGCGATGAATCGGATTTTAAACTCTACTGATTGCATAAGAAATCATGTTATCCCTTAAAGGTAGAAGCACGTTAATTTTATGTTGTTAATAATATTTGTTTACGTTTTAGAATGTTTTGTAGTGCAGGGCGATGATAACTAAACTTTCCATACACTGTAAAAATAACACCACTGGTCAGAAAAACGTCAAATTACAAAGGAATAATATCGCAGAATACCGAAAATATATGGCAGAAGAGAAATAAATAGTGTGAAAATTAATCAATGGGTGTCTCTGTAAGCATCATAATTTGATAATGGTTGGCGGTAAATGACAAAATGACCATTTAACAATGCCTAAGGAGTGAGTTAGACGTTAAACAGACTGTAATACTCAGTGAGCATGGGTGTACAGATGTGATTTTTTTATCTACTACCCCCATCCACTAAGGCAAGGTCATATTACATCGGATGGAGAAAATAGTTTTCTAGTTGTCCTAAGACCAGAAACCGCATAAAAAGCATATCACATCGGGTTTAACTATCCTGGGGTCAAAAATAGCATAAAAAGAATCAATCAAAATCAAGTAGTATTTTTAATTTTCGTGTGACTGGCGTCATCCACGTTCAATTTGCAGTCCACCGTTTTCTGCAACAAGTTGAAGTTGAGGAGCCGCACGTTCCACAACTGATAGAAGTGGTTCCGGAGTCACGTACAGAATGCGTTGTGCAATGTGTGCCTTCAATGTAATTCCGTTAGCATTCGGAAGACTGAACACAAAATCTTTGAGATAGTCCCACAGTCAGAAGTCACACAGATTAAGATCAGGTCATGGGGACGGCCGGGCTGCAGGAAAATGGCGACTCATTTCCTATATGGCCCACCAGCAGATGCTCAACTGGATTTGCAATGTGCGGAAGTGCGCCATCCTGCATAAAAGTAAAGAATCCATGCACACATTCGCGCTGTTGGAGAACTGGACTGACGTGGTTGCTGAAAAGACACTCATAGCGCTTACCAGAGATGGTACAGATAACTCGTCCGGAAGCACCTGTCTCTTCGAGAGAAATATGGCTCTATGACAAATGATGCCCTGTACCCGCACCACACATTGACCTTTTCAGGACTAAGTGGTAATGTCTGGATTTGTTTAATCCAGTCAAATCGTTTTCCTTTCAGTGCAAATTTCAGTTTATGAACCATGTAGCGGTACTCAGGGGCCAAATCAGGAGATTTATGGCGATTGTGGAAGCACAGGAATTTTGAATTTAGTAAAAAATTCTAAGATGGAGAAGGCACGATGAGCCGGAACATTCTTATCGTGCAGCACACAACGCCTGTCTTTTCACAGTGCAGGACTTTTCTTGCGCACCTCCTCGCGCAAGCGCTCAAGAGCACATTTGTAGTACTCCTGGTTAATTATCTGTCCTCCAGCGGTAAATTCGTGATGCACAATACCGGCAGAATCGAAAAAGTCACCAAAATTGTCTTCACTTTGCACCGACTTTGCAGTGCTTTTTCTGTCGTGGTTAACCTGGAGTCTTCCACTGCGAAGGCTGCGCTTTGGTTTCAGGATCATATCCATATACTCACCATTAGTCAATTGGAAGTACCCTATTTTACTGAGTCTCTAACTTCCACAACGTTATCATTCGCTTATGATGTGGATGGACTTCCGGACCGTGGTTCATCTTCAAATGATTCACGGCCATTTTTAAATCTGTTGAAGCAGACAAAAAACATTTGACCAGTAAGCAGTAGCGAATGCATTCGTAATTGCCATTCACACCTCGTGGGACATAGGGTAGCAAGGTTTGTCGTTCAGTCTATACTTCCCGAGATATTCATGGTATTATCAAAATGTGCGGCGGTACAGTGTGTTCGATTTTTAATTAAACCGAAAGACGTAAATGCTAAGCAAATACTTCGACTGAAACGAATAGCAGAGAGGCTGCCTCCTAAAGTGAAGTGACGATGCCTTCCCGTTTTGTGCCTGGTTACAAGTCAGGATAGAGAAGTTGCAAGGAGCTAACACGCATTTCCACGTCACCAAAAGAGTTTTGAAATTTTAATAAATTAAAAAAAAAGTTATCCAAAATAAAAAGGCAAGGCACTAACAAGAAACTCGTACATTTGTGATGCTCAATTTACTGAAAATTTTATATTAGATTGTTAGAAACTGAGAAATCCATTGTTTCTGGAAACGAAATTGAACTGCCTTGAATTTATTGGTACTTGAAACCAAATTCAGTTCCCCTCACCCGCACGGGAGTTGCCGAGCGGTCTGGAGCACCATGTTGCGGATCGCGCGGCCTTCCTCGTCGGAGGTTCGAATCCTCCCTCAGGCATGAATGTTTGTATAACTAAGCTCTATAAGTACTTTGTAAATTTAGGGACTGATGACCCCGCAGTTAATTCTCAGAAGCTTAACAAACATTTGAACATTTTTGTGTTTCTCTCATTTTCTTGAAGTTGCCCAAGTTGTCTATCCTATTAAAACTATGAAAATCTCCTACAAAAAGAGAAGTTACTTGCAATGTTATGAATAAAACACCCACCAATTTGTGACAGTGATAGCACTTATGATTTAAATAGAACCGAGTTGTTTGTTAGGTCAACATTTCTCCATCCACTTGAAGTAAGTGTATGCAGAGCACAAGTAAAAGAAATAATTAAAAAGTAGCTTGCCCAGGACAAACAATCAACTTAATTAAGAGAAAGCTAGAGGCGATGGACTAGCTGCGCGTTCTAAGGTGCCCAGCTGCTGAGCACGCTCCTCCCTCGGGCATTGTTGTATATGTTGTCCTTAGCATACGTTAGTTTAAGTAGATTGTAAAACCTAGGAACTGATGACCAGAGTAGTTAAGTCCCATAGATTTACAAAACGTTTGAAATATAGAAAAGGCTAGAGTAATTGGGCAAGCAGAATTGAGGCACTGAGAGCAAACGTAGACAAACCCACAATTTTTGCCGTGTTAAGTTACCTGCATGAAATGATGCTTATGTGAAGTATAAAAAACATTACAAAACCACTTATTGATCTATTGCTATGTGTCTCATATGTGCTTTTCTAGGATTTTTATACTTCACATAGGCATAATTTCATGCAGGTAACTTAACACTGCAACACATATGGGTTAGTCCACTCTTGCTCTCAGTGCCACAATTGTCATGCCTTTTTATACATAGGTGATAATGCATTCTTTCTTGATTACTGGCAAGAAAACTAAATCCTGACTCAACTCCTGGAATGTAATGGTTGAAAACACAGCTTTAGGAGAGGATTAATGATCGTCAATATTCTGCAATACTTATTATAGAACTGAAAATTTTTCACTCTAGTTTATTCGCAGAATTACTAAAAGGGAATTCGCAGTAGATTTCACGATCGTTATCTAGTTGGTCTACAGCAGGAATATGAAATGACGCGATAAGAATAAATATTAGTGTTTCCATTAAAATTTAATGATTCCTTTTTTCCTCCTTTTCTTGTTACTTTAATACACTCACAGTCCAAAAATTACACTTCTGTGTTTGCGCTTAAATGATGTAATTTACACATGTTTCCACAACATAGGGGCCTGTATTAGCATCGCGACTTCATAAAGTACAAAACAGAGGTACTAATGCTAATGTGTCACTTCACAGCATGGGATAGTAGCGTGTAAATCGGAGTTAGCGCCAACAAACATGTATACTCGACGAGTGATCACACTTTCTTTTATTCGTTGTGGTTTTATAGTTCAAAAAATGTTTGTATAGCTTATGGGACTTAACTACGGGATCATCAGTCCCTAAACTTACAAACTACTTATGAACTAGCTAATACTAAGGACGGCACAAATATCCATGCCCTAAGGGGGATTCGAACCCCCGACCGTAGTGGCCGTGCAGACCTTGACTGAAGCGCCTCAGTCCCCTCGGCCACTGCGGCCGGCTGGTTTTATAGTAACATAAATGATTCTCAGTAACTGCATAAATGGAGTGTTTCAGGTGTGTTACTCGTTTTGATAACGGAGGATATGACATTAATTTTCAGAGTCAATGGCATAAAAAAAGAAAAGAAAAACTAGTTGCTCAGTGCTGATATACTCAGTTTTAACTCGCAGTTCCTGTATTAGCTAATGGATGAGGTGCCCAAAACTGTATGTAACGCTGTCCTCTGTTAACAAAATATGTACTGGCTTCGACAGTTACTTTTGTCATCAGACACAAAAAAGTTTTCATACGTAGCAAGTGATTGGATAGCATTGCATGCCACTGTATGTACTAAAAAACTGAGTTTGGGAAGCCTGATGGAGGTATTGTTCCACCATGTCACAAGTCTCAAGTGGTTGCTTCCATAGATCTATTGGAGTATTGACACGTTAGGCCTTCAGAACAACGAATGATATGAATTGAGCAATGTTATCGAGTCCATGTTCTTGACGTTATCTGCAGTGTTGTTTCTTACAATGGAATAAGCAACAGAAACAGGAGGAAACAGCACGAAAATTTCAAATTTATTAAATATTCGTAATTTTCAATATCGCACATTAATATATTCAGAGTCATCAGCCCCATAATTGAAATAAATAAATTAGTAATCTATAGTACTGTACCTCATTTAATTTTGTGTCTTTCACTTGTGTGTTACACTGACTGTCGGATGGAAGGACGGTTCAAGTCTACCACTGTAAGATTACTTACGCCGAATTATAAGTTCCGTTCGTTAAAGCAGACAATTAGTGAAATTGCTAACCGTATACTTCAGAATTTTTTTTTGTACTGATAATGTTTACTGTTTGATATTACACGTAGAAAAATAAGAACTGTCGTCAATATCATGGAAAATTTTGTTTTTCGATCAGTGTTCATAGATTTTTCAGTTATTGCTTACATTACGAATAACGCGAATATTTTATCTGTGAGAGCCATCTTGTAAAAGATAAAATAATATAAGATAATAAGATGAATATTATATTAACCCTCCGTCGGGCGCAGTCGGCCTCACAGGCCAGCAAAACACTTTTTTGATTCCCGTGCTTAACAGTGGTGGCCCAGCGGCCCGCCTCTCCCTTTACTCGCGTAACTTTGGGAACCTCACACAATGCCGATCCGCAGGCTGCCGTCGATTTCCACGCGGATCACGGGGAACTGCTTGGGCCTCATAGTCCGTCTGCGCCCGATTACGTTATAGTTTTGAAGGTGAGATTTTTCAAGATATTTTTATTTTATTACTTAGTTTCATTCAAACTAAGTCTGTCCTCTGTGATTTTTACCGTTACCTTCGGAAAAAAAGAAGACTTTGACGACCCTGGCCCTTCAGACTGAGTGCGCCTGATCGAGTTCTAATTTCAGTTTTCCTTTCTTTTCCTACGATATCACATCCATATTTTCTGCTGATATGTCCAGAAAAATATATTATGCCTCTAAGCCATGATCTTGTGGAAATAATGCGCCTCCTCGAAGACGAAACTGCTGAAGATCCAGCCGCGCTCGAAGATTTAGTCGATGAGAGAGACAGCCACTCTCAGGATGAGGTAGGAGAAGGCAAGGAGGACTCAGCAGCTGAACAGGAAGTTTAGGGAACAGCTCGGGAATATGAAGAAGATAAGACAATATGTGAGGGTTTTTTATTTTGGAAACGATAAGACGACGAAGTAGTCTAAGTAGACGCCTTCTTCTATTCATATCATCATTACACAACATTCAGTGTAAAATATATTGCTACAAATGACGCTACCAATTGCAAAACCTTGTGTCATCAACTTGAAACTGGACACTTTATCCTGCGAAGTATGCTATGAATTTATGTGGAATGTCTATTCGGCTGCAAACTCGACTGAAAATAACTTTACCTCACAAGGAACGGGATAGTTCTTCCACATTACCTCCCAAACGGCTTAAACGTCGATCATGCGTGCCTGAAACAAGAGTTAGGAGGATGAAGAATTAGGAATGTTCAGCTTGTCATCAACCAATCTGCTTGAGCGACGTATACGTTCTATGCCATACCTGTGTTTCAGCTGTTGATTTGGGAGCTATAGCATCGGTTTTTGGCTGCAGATGTGGCGAGAAAAGATGATTACATGTCAGAATAGACTGCTTAATGTCCTTTAAAAATAACTTCATTACTTTTATGGATGTCTGTTTGACCAATTTTTAATGCTCTTTGTGGGAAATTGGTAATTTTGGTTACTTTAGTTTAAGGTGTATTCTGTTCAATAAATCCATTATTATGCTTCAAGTTTGCTGTAATTCCTTCCTTTAGATCCTCTTCAAGACTAGCGAACAGGCATTTTGAATTTGATTTAACATGGCGGAGCTAGTCCACAAAATATGTGGGTGGCCTCTCAGGCCGGGTGCGCCTGATTTTGTTTCATCTGGAGGTGCGCCCGACGGAGGGTTAAACAGATTCTGTTGTAAAAAAATTTATTTCATCTAACAGTTGTACGTTATGGTAGAAACTGGTAGTTGTAATATGTGAATAATAGATGACGTTAGAGAAATGATACAAAGAAATATCAATACTAATTTTCAACAAATAGCTGCAGCATTGCAGAGGTCGAGCTTAAGCAATGCCCTTACCGAAACCTTTTGATGCTAGGAGTAAAAGAACTCCACATGTAGCTCATTATTGGCAATTTATCAGCGCCTATTTTTCCTCTCAACAACACTGGCGCACTAATTAACAGCTCCTCTCTGTGACAATACAAAAGAGACTAAAGCAGCGAACAAAAGAAACAAGGGGCGAGTGGTGGGTGTACCTCAGAGCACACAGACGTGTTTGAAGTTGGCCGCGTAGAGAGTTCTTAAACGGACGGGAACACATTGACATAAAAGGAACTGGATAAATGCAGTGACCTAAACTTTCTGCGGTTCGAGGCAGCGGTCTTGATGTCCCATAAGCCCCCATTAATTAATCTTGAACATTTTACATGACACACAGATTTTATACCTTCGTACAACGAAAACAACTATAGTATCGTGCACCAAATACAAATATATTCGAAAACACCACGCGAGTATATGCGATTTTTGAGGGGCCCATAGCTCAGGGTGATAAGGGCTCAAGTGTTTCGGATAGCTCTTGCCCTACGTGTCACTTGTATACCTATAGCACGAATGGACAAACTACTGCACAGATAAGAATTTTTACATTAAACACACGTTTTGCAGCCCTAGGAAACTGACCTGGTAGATTAATTTTTTATACGAGTTGCGTTTTATGGAGGACTTCATACTGCTCTTGAAACTACCAACTAGCCATAGTCGGTAAAAAAAACTACATTTTTAAAATATTTTGTTACAATGAAATTTTATAGGACGGTTTCTAATTTCTTCTGTATATTTTTCCACTATTAACTTTTTTATCCCAGCTTCGTAGCCACTTTTGTGTCTCGCTTCCGCCGGTTGTCGTAGGTGTCGGTAGCCGAGTGGAGAGAGACCGACACAAGACGTAGGATGCACATGTGTGCAGGTACGGAGGTGACCAGCCAGTGGGACAGCAGAAACTAGAAACACTAGGCTAAATTAGAACAAGGTATATATTTCGTGGAGTCTTGGTAATACTTAAGTTTTACATAGTTCTTGACTGCAGAATGCTGTACATAGATTAGATAGAGGCCTGCCTCCTGATGATTCCTGGTGCCTATCCAATTGCCAAGTCTTAACTGGTGCCTATCTGATTCCCAAGTCTTAACTGGTGCCTATCTGATTCCAAAGTGAACGATGTCTTTCAGTGGTGGCCACGAGCGGAGTTGCAGCAGAGAGCGCTCGTGACGCCGTTCGCGCCCCGATATACACCTTGCGATCCCCCGGGAAACCCACCAAAACGAGGGGAAGGGCGAACACCTCCGCCCAGAGAGAGCAGGTCATCTTCTTCCGAGGTGCGTGGCCCAAGCTGGGAGGGCACGCACGGTCCCGGAGTTCCTCTTGGTGACGCTGTCATCTGCGGCGGCGACAGCGGCGGCGACATCGGCGGCGACAGCGGTGGAGGCGCGTCGACATCCATAGGGACGATCTCGAAGTCCGGGGACGCTGGGCCCGGCGGCGAGCGATGTGGCTGTGGCGGTGAACTGGGTCTGGAATCACGAAACCAGAGACAGGATCGCGCGGACTGTGCAGGCGTAACTGGTTTGCGTGGCGCCGCAACTCCGACCCTGTGGAAGAACGTACAACATACATATTGCGATCGAGCACGCGTTGAATGATGCCCGGCATCCATCTTGTACGTCCAGCAAACACCTTGTACAGCACCGGTGTCGAAACCTGAAAACGCGGAGCGCCGTACGAACCGAATCGGTGCGTGGGAGGCTGCAGCAGGTGAAGGAGAGTGCGGTGACGGCGGCCGTGTAGCAGCTCGGCAGGAGACGGGCCGTCACGTGGCATGCACCGATACGTAGACAGGAAAATTTGAAGAGTTTGCTGCCTGCAGTGCTGACATTTCATCTTTTCAATGTGAGACTTGAATGTTAGAACGAAACGTTCTGCTTCACCATTGGGCTGACGGTGAAAAGGTGCGGTGGCGATATGCTGAATGCCATTCACACGACAAAACTGTTGAAATTCCGCACTAACAAAATGAGGGCCATTGTCACTGACAATTGTTTCAGGCAAACCTTCGATGCAAAACACTGATGTTAAGGCACTGATAGTACTAGACGCTGTTGTTGAGTTCATGGCAATCACGAAAGGAAACTTGCTGAAAGCATCTACAACGATTAACCATCGCGTATTCCAGAAAGGTCAGGCAAAGTCAATATGTAAACGTTGCCATGGTCCCTTGGGGCGTGGCCAGTCTGAGAAACGCTGTGGAGGAGCCGCCTGATGCTCCGCACAAACTGTACACTGTAACGTCATGCTCTATCTGGGCGTCCATACCAACCCAGGTACAAAGACGTCTGGCCAGTTGCTTTGTCCTAAAAATACCCCAATGTCCTTGATGCAGGAGGCGTAACACTTCTCGTTGCAGGGAACGATGAACAATCACTCTTGTTTGGTCGTTGTCGGTATGTAACAACAGAACACCCTGACTTAAAGACAATGCATGACGTTGTGCAAAATAACGTCGAACCAGAGGCCGATCAATGTTTTTGGCTCTGTCAGGCCACCCTCAGCGAATAAAACGTGCTACCACATTTAGGTCTGCATCCACATTTGTTTCCTGTGCAACCCGACGAGAGTTCAAAGGGAAGTCTGCGATAGCGGAAGCATCTTTGAAGTCTATCTGACAACATGCCATTACTGAAGAATCAAACAACACATCCTGGCCAACCGGAAGTCGGGAAAGTGTGTCCGCATTGGCATGTTTAGTGGTAGGTCGGTACAAAATCTCATACTGATAATTAGATATTATCAAGGACCATGTCTGAAGCTTTTGTGCCGTTCGTGGCGGAATCGGCTTTGTGGGTGAGAACAACGGCGTCAGAGGCTTGTGGTCTGTCAAGAAATAGAATTTTCTGACATAGAGATAATGATGAAACTTTGTGACGCCGTAAATGATTGCTAAGGCTTACTTTTCTATCTTACAGTAATTCTGTTGCGTTGGCGTCAGTAGCTTGGATGCAAAGGCAATAGGACGATCGTGAGAACCAATACGATGTGACAATATTGTACCCAGACCATATGACGAGGCATCCACTGCTAGTACTACAGGCTTCTGTGGGTCAAGGGTATCAAACATGCATCACTGAGTAGTGCAGACTAATTTGTCAAAGGCAGCCTGGCAATCTTTAGACCACACAAAAGGAACATTCTTCCTACGTAAGCGATGCAGTGGAGCTGCAATCTGAGAGGCATTGGGAATACATCTGAAGTAATAGTTAAGCTTTCCCATTACTGCTTGCAATTTGTGAACATTCTTAGGAGGAGGCAAGTCTTTGATTGCTCGAAGATGTGACTGTAAGGGATGGATTCCTTGGGCATTAATCACATGGCCTAGGTACTCTATTTCAGTTTGAAAAAAATGAACACTTTGCTTTATTGCAACGTAGACCTGCTGCAGTCAACACTTTGAAAAGGCACTCCAGGAGGCCCACTGACTCGCAGAAACAGGAGAAATCACCCCACTATCCTCCCGACGTTTACGTTCCTCAGCAACTTTATCACGAATTGCGATAGGCACTGGTCTAGCTTTACGAAATTTTGGTACTGCAGATTCTTTCAAAGTTACATGTGCTACGAAGTCTTATGCACAACCTAGTTCCGGCGAAAACAAGTCACTATATTTTTTACACAATGCATTGATTTTGTCCTGAGGTACTACTGACGAAATTTAAAGCACATCTCTCTGAATTGATAAGCCAAACAAGTCAAATGCATCAAGTCCAAAAATGTTCTGTGTAGATTTGGCTTTTAGAACAACAAAATCAACTGTTTTTGTTACACCTTGAAAAGAGGCAGGCAGGCTACACGTCCCTAGCATAGGAATATTCTGTCCTGTGTACGCTGTTAACACTTGCTGTGACGGCGACAGTTTTGGCGCACCCACAAGTTCATAAGTGTCTTTATTAATTAATGTAACAGCGGAACCAGTATCAAGCTGAAATTGCACAGTCTTATTTTCTATAGAAAGATTCACAAAAAGTTTTTGCTTGTGGCGCTGGACAATGCGTGAATGTGGGCAACGTCTGATACAGTTTGTTTCCTACACTTGCACATGCGTGGGCTGGGTAGTGAAGTAGGCGGCGCAGAATCGGCACACTGGAGATTAATATCACTGTCCCTAGATGGCACTACCACTGGATTGGTCCCCGCACAAGCATGCGAAACTATGCCAGATTCACCAGCTACTGCACTAAAATTACTTAGAGTAGCTACATCAAGTCTACTGTCACTAGATACACAGTACTGAACAATATTACAATGAGAAGTTGCAGAAGGCACTAGGTTCACTTCAGGATTGCACTGTACATAATCATTTTGCTAGTCCCGAACCCTTTTCTGTTGCACAGATTAACGCACTCGACGATGCTTGCTATGTGGCTCGCTACTTAGTTTTGCTTTAGGCGTAGAACTTTCTTGCGTTTTAGAATCAAGTGAAGCACTGTCCAAGTTCACAGCGTGTATGACATTTACAGAATGAATTGTTCTCGCACTCCGCGTAACACTGTTCCAAACTGCACCGTTCTTAGCATATTTATTCTGTATACACACTGTTTATACATGTCCTGTTTTGCCACATTGATAATAAATAGCGTTGTGCCTAGGGCATTGCGCACGTTTGTGGCGAGATACACACTGGGGGCAAGACTTACGAACATTTTTCATATAAGAGCGTTGGTGCCTGTTATTGACAGTAATGATTCTAACATGATGATGTGACCTTTGTGTCGTACTTTTACACTGGCTACTGTTCACTGTCTGTTCAGCACGGCCGGTAGAAAAATAATCACTAGGGATGGACTGAGAACTAAGGCAAGGAAAGTGTCCGTTGCAGCGCACTGAATTTACACTGTTGCTTTGCATTTGTACATCTGCTAAGTCAAAGGTATCATGCGCTACAATAAGCTGCAGTACACTGTCTAATGAGGGGTCAGATTGTTTCAGAATTGCAGCCCTAAGTCTGAATGTTCTGCGTAATCACAGCTCTTAACATCACGTCACTATAAGAAAGTCCACCAGTCCTGGTGTGATTGTTTCGGAAATTTTTGTAGTCTGAAAAATCGGTACCGCGCAGCGGCTATGAGAACTTTTCTCTCATGATGAGCATTCAGTGCATCTACAATTTGATCGAATTCTAGATCACGAGGAGATGTGTGGGGGAAAAGTTTCTGCAGTAATACGAAGGTTTTGGTTCCCACCAGAGAGAGGAACATATGCTTAACGGTCTGACCTGTAATTTGATGAGCCGCAACGAGTTCTTGAAATTGCGCCAAGTAGTCGCTCCATTCTTCACGTTTGTTGTTGCGGCAGATGTGGGCGGCTGAAGTGACGGCTGGTTTTGTTCTTTTGAGCTGCTTGTACCGTCAACTGTGACACCGCCCGGAGTAGTTGCGTGATTTGTGCCATCTGTAACTGAATAAATCCTTTTAAGTTTCGGTTCGGGGTAGTGGCCATGCTGACCGATTAGGCGCCGCGCATACAAGAAAATTAGAACAAAACACAAATGCAATGTGAAATGAGGACGCACTGCAACAAAAGTCCACAAAACACGAACAGAATAAGTTCCCTCAAAAATCTTACAATAAGGGTGGGTGGGCAGGAGCAATTTCTGCGTGGTCAGGATTCTGCAAGCGGGCTGGTCGAAGGTTCTTCTATCACTCCTCGTCGCCACTTTTGTATTCCAGCCTCTTCGCCATTTTTGTGTCTTGTTTCCGCCGGTTCTCGTAGGTGTCGGTAGCCGAGTGGAGAGAGACCGACACGGGGTAGGATGCACGCATGTGCAGGTACGGAGGTGATCAGCCAGTGGGACAGCAGAAACTAGAACACTAGGCTAAATTATAACAAGATATATATTTCGTGGAGTATTGGTAATACTTAACTTTTACATAGTTCTTGACTGCTGAATGCTGATACATAGATTAGATAGAGGGCTGCCTAGTGATGATTCCTGGTGCCTTTCCGATATCAAGTGTTAACTGGTGCCTATCTGATTCCCAAGTCTTAACTGGTGCCTATATGATTCCCAAGTGAACGATGTCGTTCAGTGGTGGCCACAAGCGGAGTTGTAGCAGAGGGCGCTCGTAGCTGACGTCGTAAGAATGCAGCGCCATGCATGCATGGCGGCACGCGGCGTAAGTACGTGGCGCGCACTTCATACTTCTGCGACACCACATTAACTTACTGACGTTAAAAGGTGAAGTGTGCAGGCAAAAAAATTACAGCAGAAAGTTTTCCTCCGATTTTGGGCAGTGGACCACAGGTATACACCTAAATATTTTCAGTAAAGAGCTGCAGTTTTACTTGCGTGTTCTAAAGACATTTATCTCTAAACGCCACTATCTGTGTATGGCCATATCTATTGCTTCAAATCACAACAGACACTCGAAATATTCTCTGTAAAGTCTTAGGACGATGATGAAGGGGAACCTAGATGTTTTTTCGCTATCACTTTCGGTTAACGAGATCGAGAGTAAGCACACGTAAACCTTTCGATACTCCAGACATTCTCCCTGTATTTCACGCTAAACACGAATTTGTTGTCTCTCTAAATGACGGCGTTCCGGCTGCTCTTAAACTTACCATCCGATTTTATGAAAGCTAATTGTCTCAAGAAATTGACTTTTGCACATCTTACTGTCTGATATCGCCGCTCGATCAAGGACTGATTTTTAACCCTTAAATGCATGATGATGCATATGTGCAAAACGGATTGTAATATTGTTTTATATGTGTCTAGTGGGAATTTTGTTAAGTAACACGCGTTTAAAACATACAGCAGAGTTTGTAGAAAGGTCTGTTGGGCCGAGGTTGGTTGCAGCGTGAAATTGTAACACCTTTACTCGTGTTTGGAGAAAACGAGAAAAAAAAAATCACTCGAAATATGGCAGGTGTAGAGAGTCATAATAAGCACAAAAATTTATTTATATTATCCAACTTTGAAAATTATATAACAAGTTTTTAACTAGCAGCATTGGAAATTTTTACTGTTCTTCCCTTTGTTTGTACAATTAAAATTGCTATACCAAGAAGATGATGTGCTACAGATGCGCAATTTAACCGACAGGAAGAAGATGCTGTGATAAGCAAATGATCAGCGTTTCAGAGCATTCACACAAGGTTGACGCCTGTGGCGACACCTACAACGTGCCGACGTAAGGAAAGTTTCCAACCGATTTCTCATACACAAACAGCACTTGACCGGCGTTGTCTGGTGAAACGTTGTTGTGATGCCTCGTGTAGGGAGGACAAATTCGTACAATAACATTTCCGACTTTTATAAAGGTCGGATTGCAGTCTATCGCGGTTGCAGTTATCGTATAGCGACATTGCTGCTCGCGTTGGTCGCGATCCAATGACCGTTAGCAGAATATGGAATCGGTGGATTCAGGAGAGCAATACGGAATGCCGTGCTGGATCCCAACGGCCTCGTCTCACTAGCAGTCGAGATGACAGGCATCTTATCCGCATGGCTGTAGCGGATCTTGGAGCCACGTCTCGATCCCTGAGTCAACAGATGCGGACGTTTGCAAGACAACAACCATCTGCACGAACAGTTCGACGACGTTTCCAGCAGCATGGACTAACAGTTCGGAGACCATGGATGCGGTTACCCTTGAGGCTGCATAACAGACAGGAGCGCCTGCGGTTGTGTACGCAACGACGAACCTGGGTGCACGATTGGAAAAACATCATTCTTTTTGGGTGAATCCAGGTTCTGTTTACAGCATCATGATGGTCGCATCCGTGTTTGGCGACATCGCGGTGAACGCACATTGGAAGCGTGTATTCGTCATCACCATACTGGCGTATCACCTGGCGTGATGGTTTATTCGCATCGACGGCACTTTGAACAGTGGCCGTTACATTTCAGATGTGTTACAACCCGTGGCTCTACCCTTCATTCGATCCCTGCAAAACCCTACATTTCAGCAGAATAATGCACGACCGCATGTTGCAGGTCCTGTACAGGCCTTTCTGGATACGGAAAATGTTCGACTGCTGCCCTGGCCAGCACATTATCGAGATCTCTCACCAATTGAAAACGTCTAGTCAATGGTGCCCGAGCTACTGGCTCGTCACAATACGGAGTCACTACTCTTGATTAACTGTGGTATCGTGTTGAAGTTGCATCGGCATCTGTACCTGTACACACCATCCTAGTTCTGTTTGACTCATTGCCCAGGTGTATCAAGGCTGTTATTACGGTCAGAGGTCGTTGTTCTGGGTACTAATTTTCAGGATCTATGGAACCAAATTGCGTGAAAACGTAATCAGTTGTCAGTTCTAGTATAACTGCATTTCTTCTTGATGTAGGAATTTTAATAGCCAGTAGTGTGTTTCCTTTTTTTTTTTTTTTTTTTTTTTTTTTTTTTTTTTTTTTTTTTTTTTTTTTTGAGAAACACGATGACTGTACATTTATCTGAAAGCAGTTGAGAATGATAACAAAATGTAACACCAAATCACTTTTGGCAAAAAAATCATAGAAACATTGTAAACGGAGAAATAAATCATCTGCACCAACTCCACTTGTCTTACTTTTATATTTCCCATTGCAATGCAATTAGCACAAGCCACTCCCTACAATTTTATTCATAGTCTGTTCTTCTTTTTTATGTTGTGTATGACTTATAGGTTTTATCCAAGTAGACCATTGTATTTTTAACACTTTTAGTTATACTGACTCCTGTCTCAGCCAGATGTATTTTATTTGATGCATTTTACCATTCAGTTTTAACACCTTTTTATCCATGAAGATGGTCTATTGACCGAAACTGGTAGATACATAACGTTTTGAATAAACAGCTGATGGTTTTTAAAAATGTATTGTATGAAATATATTACGGCTGTTGACACTCGCCTCATGAAAGCATCGTTTAAACTTTATTTACACGATAAACCAGACAAAACTAAAGGCTGGAAATTGAAATGATGACGATTTCGTGTGGCATTATTGTCTGTTAGAACCCAGTTGGGATCATGTGCCTCGTGCAAGTCATTACGTGACGCGACTTATACGTGCGGATGACACAACACCCTGACCCCAAGTGGAGGAAATTTCCAAAACGAATGGGAATCGAACTCGGGCTCCCAGCGTGGCAATCCACCACGCTGCCCTCTGGACTATGGAGGCGGACGTAAATTGAATTAATTACCTAGGAGTAACAATTACTAACAACTTAAATTCGAAAGAACGCACAGAAAATATTGTAGGGAAAACGAACCAAAGACAACTTTTTGTTGGGAGATCACTTTGAAGATGCAACAGTGCTACTTTAGAAACTGCCAACACTACAATTTTATCCCTTTCAAACTCGCTCAGTCGGCTGTAGAAAGCACGAGAGTTTCTTCGTGATTTTGTACCTCTTTCCATGAAAGGTTGATGTCACACAGAGCCTCGTGACTGCAAACACTCCCTGTTGAAGGGTAGACACAGATGGCGCTCTTATGTCACTATGCTACTTCTACAACCATGAAGGCAGCACCTGCTCTCATCAGATAAAAATTGATGCCGTCGTCTCAGATGATTTCCTTTGGCAGTGGAATTACTTTTCCCGTTAGTATAATTTTATCGTCTTTTTCTAGGAAAAACGACTTTAAGTACAAGGTGCTATAAGGCAATAGTTTCAACCTTTTTGAGTATGTGAACCCCTACCAAGTAAACCTATTCTGGCTACCCGCTTCCCCAAGCTACAAAATAACAACGTGTGTCTTTTAAAACTCAAAAATATTAATTCGATTCTGTTTATACAACTTTCTTGTAAGGAAAAAAAGTACAGTGATATACATTATCAGATGACTTTTGGACCACTTTAGGTTACGGTAGTAACACTAAAAGTGGGCCTTTGCGATCGTCTTTTGACAGCTCTAAATTTAAATGAAAATGACGGCTTAACCATGCATCTGACACGAAAATGGAATAACCTAATTTGTAGAGGAGAAACGTCTCTACAACTTTGCTCTCTTATGTTTTTCTCATATCTCGTATCGTTTCAGAGATATTTGCAAAAATAACGGCGATTTTGGGATGTATGTCTGTCTGTCTGTCCCCTACGTGTTCCCTGTTTTTAACACGAACGGTTCAACCGACCAGCACCAAATTTTGCACACATAACTGTAGGCCGCCAGAGACTAGAACCTCCCTTTTTCAAAATTTTCGGGCAAAAAATACGGCAGTAATAACAAAAAAGCCGTTCGTAATATAATTGTAATTGCAAAAACCGTTCATCTAACACGAAAATTGAATAACCTAATCGGTAGAGAACCTAATTGGTAGAGGGGAAAATTCTCTACAACTTCGCTCTATTATGTCTTTTTCATATCTTGCATCGCTGCATATTTGCTAAAATAAAGGCGATTAGACGATGTCTGTCTGGCTGTAACGTGTTCCCACTTTTTAGGTCGAACCGTTAAACCGATCTGCACCAAATTTTACAGACATAATTGTACGCTACCAGATACCATAACCTCGCTTATTTCGGACAAAAAATACGGTAGTAATACAAAAAAAAAAATAAAGAGCCTATTGTAATGAAATTTTAATTGCAAATAAACCGTTAATCTGACGCGAAAATTGAATAAACGAATCTGTACAGGAGAAAATTCTCTATTACTTTGTTCCCGTATGTTTTCTTCATATCTCGTATCGTTTGAGAGATATTTGCAAAAATAACGGAGTTTCGACACCCTCCATTAAATTAACGAAAACCGGCCGTTCAGAGATTCACGTGACACTTCTCACCCAGAACTCTCTCTGGCATACGCCATCTTGCGTTGCGTATTTGATGATTTTCTTATTGTAACCTATACGTCGTCATTTCAAAGCAATGGCGCACTAAAGAATTAACAAGAAGACGCCGTTCTTCGTAAGATAAATGATAATCTAGTGTCTACAAATGCCATATTAGCATCAGTTAACAACGGCCATCAATAGTATGAGAGTAAAGATCGCAGTTCCTAACTGCTAGCTGTAGCATAGTGGGCACTGTGTTGGACTGTGACACTGAAGGTCAGTGGTTCGGAAACCGCCAGTAACTAAATTGTTTTTTCCTACAAGGTTTTCAGAAACTCTTATTAATTAATTTTTATTATTTAGATTATTGTTTTGGTTCAAAATGTTTGCAAAGACTTGTAAAACTACAAATATAAAGTGGGCTGTGAAACACGTCAGTGCGATTTTTTAAATTTACATTTAGGAAAGGAACACATTATCCTAATTTCAGATTCACTCCGACGGAAAATTATTTGTTGCATAACGACTGTTATTCACTGCAGACAAGAAGCAGAATCAACATCTTACCGTAGTCAGTTTGTAAAGAAGTAGATCCTTTTATTCTGAATTTCTCTAAATTATTGACTACATTTTGTTAAATAAACTGTCGAATGGTTTCTGAAAACATAAGCAAACCACAAAGTTTTTATGTGTTCACCTTGAATTGTAATTCCCTCTCCAAATTTCTCCTTGGATTCCTTCATAGCTTGATTAGGCCTACGATCTGTATTACGAAACCCTAGTTTTCGTGACGGCGACCACCGGACCAACATAAGGTTGAAAAACACTGCTATAAATATTTTTGAACATAGCTGCTATTGTCAGCGACCGTTACAACGTCAAAGGACAAAAAATGCAGCACTCGGTCGCAAAATTATTTAACGTGGTTTCGTCAAAAACTATGATTGCCTTCATCAGAAACCAGTGCAGGGGTGCAGCCCACAGTGGCTAGCTCTTTCTAAAAAATTTCTTTTCAAATTTTGTGACATAAGCTTTACAGCGGAGTTGTAAATTTTATTATGTGACTTGTTTTAATTTATAATTTCTGATGAAGGCCATCATAGTTACAGCCGAATCTAGGTTAAATAATTTTAATAGGGTGCATTTTTATCCTTTAACTGCTATAAGGGTTCTCGTTTTCATCAGAGTACAACGTTACCCTTGCTTTCGTATGATGCCATTAGTCATTAAAATTGATTCCACGATTGTTATTTGGACAAAAGATTGGTTGTATCGAAATTTTGAATTTTGAATAATTTAGTTAAAACACAGCACAAATTAACATTCATAAACGTTAAGCTAAATACACCGCGGCTTGAATGTTAAAGTCGGGCACCACACAAAGTAACGGCACGTTCTAAGACTGACGGGAAACATCTAGCTGGATCCTATGCTTCGTACTGCAGAAGCTGAAACTACGGGGTCATCTGTCCCTAAACTTAAAAACTACTTATGACCTAGCTAATACTAAGAACGGCACAAATATCCATGTCCGAGGGGGAATTCGAAGCCCCCACCGCAGCAGCCGTGCAGAACGTGACTGGAGCGCCGCAAACCGCTCGGCCACTGCGGCCGGCTGAAAAAGTTAATCTTTTCTTATTTAATATAAGATTATTCGAGATACTTTCCGTACTAGACTAATGCTCAGAGAGTTCACTTTGCTTTTAATTCTTGTATGACCGTGGATGAAACATGAAGCTAATGGTAATGATAGAAAGAGGAAAAAAAGAATGATCGGACATTGTAAAATACAAAAGAAATGATTGCAGGTTCTGTAATCAAGCATGGTATTGTATAAGATTGGCTAATATGGAGTGAAATTTTGAAGACATGCGAAGCGATCGTAATGGCTTCTGAACATTAAACTGTTACAAACGTTGAGGAGCTGAAAACATTAGAAAGCGATAAGCATAGATGATCAGAAAAAGAGAAAAAAATGAAATAAAATTCTTGTGTATCGTTACAAGAGTTCGTTCATTAACTTCAGCTGCGAAGCATGTGGGTATAGTTCGTTAAAAAGAAGGTAAGAACATGTTGCGTATATTACTACCTGAATTACGTATCAAATTTATACGACACGTACTTATCACGCTATTTCGAAACGCAGTCTCATTGGTAATTAAATACAATGGTTTGCAAAGAGAAACAGTGATGTTGGTTGCCACATCTAACGTTTGCTTGTTACTTCCCATTCGAACGAACGGTATTCGTATTTGCATTCTCGTTGCGCGTGTTTGTTTAACCTTTCCATTTGCATGGCGTAGCGAAATTGACAGTTAAATCAACACTTTCGCATACAGACACAAAGTTATTGGAGAGTACGTGCGCTACAACTGACGCCGACTCTGTGGCGATCAATATATACCTCATCCCCTCACACACACGCATTGGAGTGGAGCACTTCACGAGCGGTAGTCATTTATGCTTCAGCCGAGCCTGAATTTGTGGCAGTAACGTACGAGAACTCCGCTGCAGACAGGCGAATCTCCATGTGCATCTATACTTAATACTACTGAAGCTACCCATCAGGCTATTTTGTTTGTATGTGTAGTAAGGAATTACTGTAGAGATTTTGTTTCGCTATCACTAATTGACATTCACGAGGAAAGTTACTATATGTTACTTATACACTCCAGATGTGACGTGAAGTCCCTCATAAGGTATGCGCCCATATTTCAGGTTTAGTTATGTAGACAGTGCTGTTACGGACACTGTAGGAATGCGTGGTGATGCGTTCAACAGGGCCATAACGATATACGATTAGTATGAAACTTTTGTGTCCCAGCTTCGTCGCCGCTTTTGTGTCTCATTTCCGTCGTAGGTGTCGGTGGCCGAATAGAAATAGACCGACACAAGAATAAAAAATGCACGCTTGTGCAGGTATGGAGGTGAGCAGCCAGTGGGACAGCAGAAACTAGAAACACTAGAGTAAATTAGAACGAGATATATATTGCACAGAACTTATACAATACTTAACTTTTACATAGCTCAGTACTGCAGAATGCTGATACATAGTTGAGCTAGAGGCCTGCCTAGTGCCTATCCGATAGCCAAGTCTTCACTGGTGCCTATCTGATTCCGAAGTGTTAGCTGGTTCCTATCTCAGTCCCAAGTGAACCATGTCGTTCAGTGGTGGCCACGAACGGAGTTGTAGCAGAGGGCGCTCGTGGCTGACGTCGTAAGAACGCCGCGCCGTGCGTGCATGGCGGCGCGCGGCGAAAGTAGGTGGCGCGCACTTTGGACTTGTGCGACACCACAGAAACAATACCCCAGACTTAGATTCTGACGATCATTATTTTGAAACGCGTCAGTAAATGAACAGCCGCAACACCATCTGTGTCCTTTATATTCCTACGGCGTCCATTATAGCGCTGTCTAATAACTAAAACTCATACACTGACAAAAATATACGAGAGTTGGTACTTGTGTAGTGGCAACACTGCTGTGAAGACACTGTGCAATAGAATCTACTAATATCACTGATAGCACACCTTCTTGACATCATATCGTACCTTCGAGCAAGTGGACTCGGCCGTCCTTCGAAACCGGCGTGCACGCAAGCGAGGGAAAACACAATAACTTGTTAGTGAGCGGTCTAACGTAACGCTGTCACTATATTTTCGAAACAGGAACAGGTCGTACAGCACAACAGTGTTATCAAATTCTTCAAGGGGCGTGCGGGGAATCGGCATTGTGGGGTAGGCATGCATCCGACAGGTCGTCCTAGCGTCTCTGAAGAAGTACATAATTGTTGCTGCGGAGAGTCATCGACTCAAGACGATTCGTCAGCTCGCCCACGAAATCGGATTAGTACGTACGACTGTCCGCAGCCTGAAGGCATGCGAATAATTGCATCACGCATTCATTGCGCATGAATCGACAGAAACGCAGAAATGAATGCATTACGACGCTGCTCAGATGCACTTGGAGCGCTATGAGCGCGAAGGGAAGACTTTCTTACGCCGTATCGTAACAGGGGATGAGAAAAAAAATGTTCAAATGTTTGTATAGCTTATGGGACTTAACTACGGGGTCATCAGTCCCTAAACTTACAAACTACTTATTAACTGAAACTTCCTCTTAGATTAAAATTGTGTGCCGGAACCGGGACTCGAACCTGGGACGTTTGCCTTTCGCGGGTAAGCGCACTACCGACTGTGCTATCCCGACACGACTCACTATGGCGCCTCACAACTTTACTTCCGCCAGTACCTCGCCTCCTACTTTCCAACGGTAGTGCGCTTGCCCGCGAAAGGCAAAGGTCCCAGGTTCGAGTCCCGGTTCCGGCACAGAATTTTAATCTGCCAGGAAGCTATATCAGCGCACACTCCGCTGCAGAGTGAAAATTTCATTCTACTTATGAACTAGCTAACACTAAGGACGACTCAAATATCCACGCCCGAGGGGGGGATTCGAACCCCCGACCGTAGTGGCCGTGCAGACCGTGACTGGCGCGTCACAGTCCCCTGAGCCACCGCGGCCGGCCCTGACATAAGTCCTTGCGACTTTTATTTCATCCAAAAGATGAAGGAACCACTTGCTGACATTCGCTTCAGAACTTTTCGAGAGGGATTCGATAGACCGCTCCATTCGCAACATCAACAGAACAGGCTCTTCTAACGGTGTACTACACCTTTCACATCGCTGGCAACGGGTTCGAGACAACGTTGGTAACTACTTCGAAAGACAGCAACAGGTGCAAAAATGGTACGCTTTTGTATAGGTCGTGAATAAATACAAGTAGATGCCACTTTTTAAGTTCCAACCATTGCATAAATCTTATAAATGGATTCAAATTCAAATGTTTGTATAGCTTAAGGGACTTAACTACGGGGTCATCGGTCCCTAAACTTACAAACTACTTATGAACTAACTAATACTAAGGACGACACAAATATCCATGCCCGAGGGGGGATTCGAACCCCCGACCGTAGTGGCCGTGCAGACCGTGACTGGGGCGCCTCAGTCCCCGCGGCCACCGTGGCCGGCTTATAAATGGATTCTTCCGTCGCTTCTTGGTAGAACGCTTCCATATTTAAGGTTGAAAACAAACAAACCGTATCTGTTCTACTAATATTTTGTTTATTTAGTAACTAGTTTTCGGCTTATTAGGCCATCATCAGGTAAACCGTTGACATGCGTCGACAAAGACGCCATTGCTTCGGTTCTCAAAGATGGTAAAACAAAGATACAACACAGAGATAACTCGGTCTTTGCATATGACACTTGTTGGAATTGCAAACAACATCTGTTGCCATATAAAATTATGTTCACGTAATCAGTGGCTTCCTTAACATTAGAATGTAAAAATGTAAAGGAGGCCACTGATTACGTGAACATAATTCTACATAGCAACAGATATTTTTTGCAATTCCATCAAATGTCATATACAAAGACCGAGTAATCTCTGTGTTGTATCTTTGTTTTACCATCTTTGAGAACCGAAGCAATAGCATCTTTGTCGACGCATGTCAACAGTTTACCTGATGATGGCCTAATAAGCCGAAAAGTAGTTAGTAAGTAAACAAAATGTTAGTAGAACAGAAACAGTTTGTTTTCGACCTTAAACATCGCACAAATAATAAAGAAATTTAAAAAGATGGTAAAAATAGGAAGGCAACATCGATTTTTATCAGATGACGGCAGTGCCGCCTAGTAAAAGAAGAAGGATGCTAGGGTCTAACGTCCCGTCGACAGCGTAGTCATTAGAGACGGAGCTTACGCTCGGATTTTTGGGTAAGCATGGGGGAAGGAAATCGGCTGCGCTCTTTGAAAGGAACCATCCCAGCATTTGCCTGGAGTGATTTAGGGAAATCACGGAAAACCTAAATGTGGATGGCCGGAGGTGGATTTGAACCACCATCTTTCCGAATACGAGTCCAGTGTCTTACCAATGCGCCACCTCGCTCGGTGCCGCGTAAGAGATGTAAGATATACTGATGATGGTTTGAACGTCGTGCGCAAACAGGTAGCGAAGTGACATACTCGCCATGCCGCCCTCTGTGTGTACCTCTTAATAGAGAATGTTTACTGCTCTAAGATTCCGTGTGATATCGAGGCGAATAGGAAACAGGCGCTATGTGACGAAGACGCTCTTTGTGCTTCCTACAGCCCAATGAGCCAGATTGAAAGGAGACACATCACGGCCTTCCTGGTGGCTTGATAGACATTTCGGTGAATTGTTACATCATTTGGATGTACTCCGTCAGTTCTGCTACGATGTTGGTTTCAGTGGTCACTTGAACATTCTCAAACCCAGAGAAGAGGTTCTCGACATCCACACAGCACAAACGTCGGCGAAAACCGCCATATTGTACGGGCAGCAATGGCAGATCGTACAGCTGCCTCAGCACAGAATTCAAATGTTTGTAAACCTAATGGACTAAACTGCTACGTTCATCAGTCCATAGACTTACAAACTACTTAATATACGCTACGGACGACACACAACCCATGTCCGAGGGAGGGTTCGAACCTCCGGCGAGAGCGACTGCCCAGTCTGTAGCATGATGCATTAGACCACGCGGCCACTTCCGCGCGACCACAGCTCAGATACCGTGGTTTGTGAGTCCATAAGTGTCAACACGGTTGCCAACCAGTAACAGGGCCACGTATACGCACATTTAGTCCACGTTCGACTCGTCCCACACTATCGGCGTGCACTGCTCTACTGGTGCCGTCACAGGGTCACTTGTATTAGTTTGGCAATCGCTAAACATTCATCCTCTAGAGATATCAAAGCTTTGTTGAAGAAAATCAATTTTTAACACTAATTTCTAAATCCGGATTATGTAGTCTTAGTTCGATCAGCATATCGTCGCTCATACTTCCTCTATTATTTCAACCATATTGCATTAAGATTTGCTTGATTACATGTAGTTAATATAATCGTAAGTAAATCACAAATTCGATTTTCTGTTGCCGTTTGTACAGCTTCGTTCCTAACTCTTAGTAAAGTACCCTCTGTCTTGTACCATAGGAAAGTGTCTAAAATTTCATCGGAGACTTCGATGCATGGTTAAGACACCAACAACGTTTTCTGCTTACGACACTCACTCACTTACATCCACCGAGACCGTATTCCCTTACATACAAACGCAGGCCAAGTGCTATCTGCCACTACAACCATTAGTATATACATGTGCCGTCTGTTCCGAAAGAATAGACGTCATATCTGATCCTACAGTTGTTATTCTTTCACATTCACAGAATATATGGCATCAACTGAGAAGGGGCAAAGCTGAAAATGAGTACCCAGCCGAGATTCGAACCCGAGTTTTCTTCTTTCTAGGCAGTTGCTCCGAACACTACACCACAGGGGGCCACAGTGATCACCGCACCTGGAAGGACTACCTAAGCACGCCTCCCGTCATATGCAAAATCCGAACCCTACCCTACCCACAGTACTCAAACTCGGAACAGAAGCCGAATGTATATATGTAACTAGCTGAAAACCCGGCGTTGGCCGGGTATTTATTTATTCCTGCCTTGTGTTAGTACTTCTCTCACCATCTCCTTTTTTTCTAAAAATATTTATCAGAGAATATATAAGAAATAATTCTATCTTGCATAATGTACAAAATTTCAAGTACAGGATCCAAAGCCGCGGCGGATTAGCCTTGCGTGCCTTTGCGCCGTGTAGCGGTGCACGCGGTCGTTCGCCGCCGGGGGTTCGAATCCCCCCTCAGCCATGGGTGTTTTTGTCGTCCTTAGGTTACTTTACCTTAGTGTAAGTAGTTTGTAAGCTACGAAATCATGACCCAGTAACTGAGTCCGATAGATTTACAAACATTTAAAACAGTACACAACCAAACAAATATGGAAATCAAAATACAAATTATATGTAATATAATAATAAACATGCATTTAATTCACAACTTCCTATAAACAACACCGAGGTAGGTGGCGTAGTGCTAACGCACTGGACTCGCATTCGGAAGGACAGCGGTTCAGACCAGCCTCCAGATTTAGGTTTCCCGCGTTTTCCCTACATTTCGCCACGCATTTTTATTTATTTATTTATTTTGAAATCGTAATCAAGAATTCACATAGCAGTTTATGTAGTTGTAGCTACAAAAATGTCTTAATAGCAATTTTTTTTTTCAAAAAAACCTTTCATCCCATATTTCACCCCCCTGATGTGTGAAATTCAAAAAAATACCGATACACTTTTCTTTTTTATTGGCCAACAGCCAAATGTTAATTTCCGTAGCTCTAGCCTCAAAATCGTCCCAATTTTCGAAAAGAATTTTTGATCCTATATTTGACCCGCTTATTTGTTGATTTTCATAAACACTGAACCATGTATTTTTTAAATCCTGACCAGGAGTCCATATCTGGATTTCTAACCAAGTATCCAAATAGCAATCTTTGTAATTCTGGGTTTAAAATTGGCATAGTAGTAATGTATTTTGAAAAACACGTTTCATCCCCTATTTCACCCCTTGAATGATTAATTTTCTAAAAATACCGAAACACGTATCTTTTTTAATTCTGACCAAGAAAACTTATACCAATTTATGTGGTTGTAGCTTTAAAAATTGCCTTAATAGCAAAAGATTTTCGAAAAACATGCCCTCTCCAATGTAACCAACTTGATGGTTGAATTTCCAAAAATATTGAAACGCCTATTTTTTTAAATTCTATCGAACAATACAAATACCAATTTTTGCAGCTCTAGCTTCAAAATTGTCTTGACAACAATGTGTTTTTGAAAAGAATTTTTGATCCCCTATTATACCCTTTCAATTGTTGAATTTCCAAAAATATCGAAACACGTGTTTCCTGATCAAAAGTTCACATCTTAAGTTTCGTAGCTACAGCTTGAAATTTGAGTTAAGAGCAACATATTTTTGAAACTAAATTTTTGCATCCCGTATTTCACCCCCTTATTGGTCGAATTTAAAAAAAAAATACCGCACCCTTTTAAATTAGAACCCCGAATCCAAATCCGAAAATTTGTAGTTCTAACTTCAAAATTGGCTAAAAACCAACACATTTTCGAAAAAAATCCCATCTCCAATTTAACACTCTTAATGGTTGAATTTCCAAAAATACCGAAACAAGTATTTTTTAAATTCTAACCAACAATACAAATATCAATTTTTGCAGCTTTAGCTTCAAAATTGAATAGCAACGTGTTTTCAAAAAGAATTTTTCATCCCCTATTTTACCCTCTTACTTGTTGAATTTCCAAAAATACTGAAACTCGTGTTCTTTTAATCCTGACCAAGATTCCATATCCGATGTTTCGTAGTTGTAGCTTGGAATTTGAGATAACAGCAACATATTTTTTGAGTCCCCTATTTTACCCACTTATTGTTTGAATTTCAAAAACTTCCGAAACATGTGTCTTTCAAATTCTAACGCTGAATTAAAATACGAAATTTTGTAGTTCTAGCTTCAAAATTCACGAAATAGAAACATATTTAAAAGAAAAGTTTCATCCCCTTTTTCACCAAATTAGGGACGAAATATCGACAAATCCCTTTTTAAATGACGCCTACGGTGTAAGATCAACCCCATCTAAAAATTTCAAGTTTGCGTCTCCAGTGGTTTGGGCTGGGTGATGATGAATCAGTCAGTCAGTCAGTCAGTCGGGACATTGCCATCCGGTGGCGGGCAAAGATCCTTTCGTTACTGGGGAGGTGTGGGCATATTTGAGGCCATTACTCCTACCGGAATTAGTCTCAGAACTACGAGTGAGTGCTGTGAGTTTAGGACTGGAAATTTGTATCTTACGGGAGGCGTGGTTCAGTAGACCTTGCAGGTCACTGTGTCCCCAGTGGTGTAGTGGGCAGCGCAAATGCCGATAAAGCGGGCGACTTGCTTTCGAATCCCAGCTGAGCACACAATTTCAGCTTTGTCCATTGGCAGTTTATGTCATATATTCTGTGAACAACCATCAGTGGCTAAAAAAAGGTTGTTATGAAGAAAAGGCTGGACAAACCCACTCACAAATACTAAAATGTTTGGACCAAACTGCAGAGGCCATTGGACCCTAAAATTGCTAGCATTTCTTGCATACAACACAAACGTCCAAGCCAAAGGGAGGACTCGAACCTCCCATGAGGATCGATCGTGCAGTCCGCGGTTTGACACCTTACACCGTATGGCTCTTCCCGTGCGGCAAACTCTGTTACGTACTGTGGGTACTTTTATTTATTTATTTATTTTATTTTTATCGTAGGCGACGGTTATATGATGTGTAAGGCTTTCGTCGTCGTCAATGTATTGGTTTACTAGGCTCTCAAAATTTTAGTTGCGTTGTACATCAGGAATTTAGGTTGGTAAGCCTGTCAATTCTTGGTATATTCAATTACGGCTTTTTCTTTTTAACGTAAGTACAAAGTGAACCATATCTTCCTTTTATTTATTTATTTATTTATTTATTTTTATTGAACCTAATAAAGTCTTTGGATAACCTTTAGAATGTTTGAGTATAAGAATTCTGTCTCTCAGGGCTTTAAGTTAAATGTCAAAGTCTCTTTTTTTAAACTTTTATCTTAATTGTCCCGGTAGTTCATTTTATAGAAGTACGTCACATAAGAAGTAAATTACTAATTATTTCATGAAAAAGTCTTTGCTAATTAGACTTAACCTTGATTTTTTTTTGCTGAATAATGTTTTTAATAAATTTATCCTCCATATTCCTGTCTCAATCACAGTCAAGGATGTTATTTAAAAACAATTTTCAAATATCATCGATTTGATGAAAGGTTACTATCTACGCAAGAAGGTTTTCGAGAAACTTTTTTAAAACATAATTCCTGTTATGTTTTTCACTTTAAAAGCACACAGTTACAACATACATTGAAGAAAGTCACACGTTATTTGAGACACAATTCTCAAAATATATTTTTTCCCATTGATAGTTCATTACATCTCTGGTACAATCAAAGTTCAGAATATTCTCCCAAAGCCAAATTAAAGTTCCTTAATAACTTTCATTTCTCAATGAAATTAATTGTCGGTTTTTTCTTTTATAGTCCTCTTGAATATTAACTATCTCGACGGGAGGCAGAATTTTTTCTACGTTCCGTAGCCTAATCCCGAATTAAAGTCCATAGATAATGTAAGTACGCAATCGCGTAACCTTTCGATCATTCATTGTTAGGTATCTGAAGGAATAATTTAAACGCGAATTAAAAAGTTCCGAAATATTTCCGTACATGGTTCCAGACTATTTTGCAAGACAATTACGCGAGACGCTTACAGAGAGATCCTTACACACCGTAAAACAATGACGAAGAGAGGGAGCAATGCTACTGCGGTTACTATTTATACTATACTGGCTGAAAACCCGGCGCTGCCCGGGTATTTATTTATTTATTCCTGTCTTTTCAGGTATATATTCATTTGTATAAGGGCTGCACGTCTGTAAAATCTCACGGGAATAGTAATAGCTTAAAACTTGGTGCGTGAAGGGCCGGTTTTCCATGAACGTTACTATTTATGTGCTCATATGAACTACCTGTCGTACTGTGATAAAATTCAGAAGGTACACTCAAGTATATGCGTGTATACTGCCTATAAAATTTCCTGCGGCTACATTTTGTAGTGTATAAAATATAATTTTTAACGTCATCCGAATGCCGTAGTTTTAGTCCATAAACAGCGGAAAAGTAGTAAGCGAAAAAGTTTTTTCCTTTCATCATTTTACTGTGGTTTCCAGCGAGAAAAAGTGTAATAAAGGTTTCAAATTATGTTTAAAGTTTGTTGCAGGTCGCTAAGTACTGTCATTCTCATGCAGTGTATTTCGAAAGTCTCGCCGCATTATATGGCATTTTTTGCGATTTCTATTGGTTATGACGTAATATCTTTTGAACTACGTGCCGTATGTGATTCTTAACCATGCGACAATTGTTACCTCACGGTACCAAATTTGCTTGAAATCGGTCCAATGGTTTAGGAGAAAATGAGCGGCATTGTCGCAAAATCCAGCGGTTTTTCGCGCATCTCATTGTTTATGAAGTATCTCGTGAACTATATATCGTATGTGGTTCTTACACTTACGGCGACCGTCCTCATGGATTAAAGCTTACGTGTACCAAAATTTCATAAAGATTGGAAGAAAACTGTAGATTTGTATGTATCACGTACAAACATACAGACACTCTGCTTTACATATTAGATTTACGACAAATGATAACATGATTTCCAATCCATGGTGTACAACAGCAGTCAGTTGGAATAAATATTCCTTCAAACCGTTCTGATTGCAATTTTTTTTTTTTTTTTTTTTTTTTTTACAAGGGCATCTTCAGATTATAATGCGCTCTCCGTGGTGTGACACCGTAAGTTGTTATTGCGGTGATTCTATTTTCTTGGAATGTCTTTTGGTTTTCCTTGTGGCCCTTAATCGAAGCGGTGGTCTCTGATGACACAAGATAAGCCCATGCTTACAATTACGCTCACGGGCGGTGGGCGGGCGTGGTGTGCTGCTCCGCCGACTTGTACAGTCTGTACCGTGTCACACCACGGAGAACGCATTACAAACTGAAGATGCCCTGCTAAAGGGCGAAACGCGTCATTAACTAATAATAATAAAAAAAATAAAAAATTGCAATTAAGACAGTTTGAAGGAATACAAATGATAACTGTGATTGCAGTGTTTTAAACCAGTTACTCTATGACTTTAACTATTCCGACTTTACAAAGATATAACAGAGTTGTTTAAAATTAAAAAAATACGTAAATTCTGCCTCTTACAATAATTAATAAAAGTTAAATGTACTGAAATGGATATTCCAATGCGACGACTGCAATGTAGTGTTACAACCCACAAATTCTTTCCTATATGTGTGCGCTGTTAATGCAGGGACGGCTGCAGTTTGTGGTTTACCTTTCTGTTGCAGTGACGTCATCGGGCACGACGAGGCCGGGCTCGCTGCTCCCCCTAGCGGCACTGTTCTGCGTTTGGGCCGCCATGACGGGCGCATCCTCAGGACTGGGCTGCGGCAGGTAGCCGCGCCGCGCGAGGGACACCGGAGCGGCAGTCTGGCACTCGCAGCCGCCGCGGATAGACGGGCTGCACTGAACTCTGAGAGCGACACAGGCGAAATCGGCGAGAGTCTGCTTGGCGGAGTTTTCGCAGAGCGCGACGGAATCCAGTATTACTAGTGGAACTGTAGCTGAAATAGAAAGGGAGTGTGTGCGTATGTGTGTGTGTGCGTACATGTGTACTGAGAGACGTCATACGCCTGCAGGCGGTGGGCACTGTACAAAGGTTGTGTACTCTGAATTGAAATTGTGTAAATACCTACTTTGTAAGGAAATGTTATCTTAACTGAATACGTAAGCTGTGAAATGTCTAATAAAATGCAATCACTTATGTATAGGCCTATATACCCACAAAAAAAACTGTTTCCAATTGAAAAGCAACTGCCCACCAAGCGGACACACCATCAGTGGTTGTCCCCCACGAACTCGAACAAAAAAAAAATATTAACAGTTTTTATTCGAAATTATCTTCAATGTGCTAATATTGTAAAAAAAAATTGCTAATTAAGTGATACCAGTCAGCTAGCAAATTAACAGTGTTAATGCGACAATATGCGCAACTTTCAGCACAAGTCTGTGGGCAGAAGGAGAACGGAATTTTTAGGACTCTGAGCTTAACATACCCGAGAGAATGTCGGTGAAATGTCTTTGATCAACTAAAAATCTAACTGCTGTACAAATAAAGCATATAGATGATACATACATGAATATGATGAATGTTACCTGAAGTTAGGGTAAAAATTTAAAGCTTCGCTTGCAAGCGATTCTCCAGAGAAGCAAAAAAAGATACTCCAGTGTTTTTCTTCTTGATTTTGTGAAGATATTTTTATCGTTTGCTGTTTCAAATTGTGAAATTATTTTAGCGCCTCTGGACGTGTCCAGAATTAATCTGTGTAAAAGAGTTTATAATAAAGTGATTAATACTCTATTTTATTTGTTCTTCATTTAAAGAAACGCCTTATTTTACGAGGTTACATAAAAGAAAATTGATCACAGATGTATGAAATGTTTTATTACTGTAGCTTTATGTTGTCCACTAAATACTTGTTTTTTTTGTAGAATGCTGTGTCAAGGCCATTGTCGTCAATTTCAGTAAGAATTTAAACGTATTGTAACGAAACGTATTGCCAACGTTTCAACTACGAACCATAATGATTTGTAAATTAGAACACGTTTCTGTACATATTTTATAACCTAATTTCAAAATTTCTGCGTTTTCCATTTCTAACACAACAATAACAATTTTACATTGTAGAATCCAACTCTACTTTCTTTCTTTTCTG
Organism: Locusta migratoria; assembly: GCA_026315105.1. NCBI lineage: Eukaryota > Metazoa > Arthropoda > Insecta > Orthoptera > Acrididae > Locusta > Locusta migratoria. Next base: position 378,869,807 of record CM048750.1, read on the forward strand.
TTTTAGTTTATCATTCAATAATTTGTTGTTTAATACATTACATCTTTATACTCATGAACTGCACAACTTTTTTAATTCACATTTTTTCTAGAATCAGTTTTTTAACCATGCCATGTGTTACATATTTTCAGCTTTCTCTGGTTTCAAAGCTTTGTTTTCTTCCAAAAGAAAGTTGTACTATATAATTTTCTCAAAAGGCGAATTAATATTTTTTGTATCTTCGCAGACACATTACCAATTATTTAAAACATTATTTTTTTTCCTTTCCACTGGTGTAATTTTTAAAGGCATCTGTAAAAGGATCTGAATTACACGAAATTACCAGGTCTAGAACAGTTGCCAGTTGTATATTCCACAAACTAAGATATTATGCGGAAGAGACTCCTACGTAAATTTCGTCTCCATAGAATGAAAAAAAAAAAAAAAAAAAAAAAAAAAAAAAAAAAAAAAATACCAGAAAGGAAAAAAAATCTATCAACCAAACATTATGAAAATGTGAGACTTGGTAAGTTGCTCAATTATCTTTTCTACGTTGCACCAAGGTAAGTCGACATACACAGCACTGCGACAAGAATGAAGCATGAAGGTAAGTCGACATTTCAGAGGACCGGGACTAGACTCCTACGAGACGAGGTGAGTAACAGTATACGATGGCGTGTCCACAAAGTATTGTGTTGTATCTTTCAGGTACTAACCCACTTGTTACCTCATCATTTACCTCAATCACACTCTACCATCCGACGAAATTATGTGATTTGTGTGCCGTCACCGTGTTATTTAGCACATCTTTCTTTCTCTTTGGCCATGTTCGCGCACATCCAGTATCGGTTTTGTTAATTCGGATTTGGCGTGTTAATAATACGGGTTGGCCAGATGCCCTTACAGTCGCCACCCAAGGACCTCCAGGAGGAAATGTGTACCCAAATGTCTGCGTATAGTGTAATTATGTGTGGAACTGTAAAGTGCTACAAAATGTTTGACTTTATAATTGCAAGAATTAGATTTAGGAACCAGGTTTAAAACTGTAAGACATACACAGCGGCAGATATAGATCCTGACTATAACTTTTTGGTTATGAACTGCAGATTAAAACATAAAAGACTGCAATAAGGTAGAAAATTGAGGAGATGGAATCTGGACAATTTGAAGGAACCCAAAGGAGCATTAGGCAAGGATTGTCTAAAACGGGGGAAAGTAATACAGTAGACGAAGAACTGGTAGCTCTGAGAGATAGTGAATGCCGCAGAGGACCATATAGGCAGAAGAACAAGGCCTAATAGAAATCCCTGGATAACACAGGATATACTGAACTTAATTGATAATAGAAGAAAATATAAAAATGCATCAAGTGAAGCAGCTAAAAGGGACTACAAACGTCTGAAAAATGAGATTGACCGGAACAGCAGACTGGCGAAGCAGGAGTGGCTATAGAACAAATGCAGAACCATAGAAGAATGTATAACCAGGGGAAAGATAGATACCACCTACATGAAAATAAAATGAGATATTTGGAGACAAGAAAAGCAACTGTATCAATATCAAGAACTCAGACGGAAAACCAGCACTATGCAAAGAGGGGAAAGCTGAAATACGGAAGGAATATATAGACGGCCTGTGCAAAGGAAATAAACTTGAATGCAGTATTCTAGAAATGGAAGACGAAGTGGAGCAAGATGAGATAGGAGATATGATACTGCGAGAAGAATTTGACAGAGCTCTGAAGGACTTGAGTCGAAACAAGGCCCCAGGAGTATATGATATTCCGTCTCAACTGCTGTTATCGTTAGGAGAGCCAGTCGTGAAAAAATTATATCAACTGGTATGCAAGATGTATGAGACAGGGGAAATACCCTAAGACTTCAAGAACAATATAGTAATTCAAATTCCAAAGAAAGCAAGTGCAGACAAATGTGAAAATTAACGAACTATCAGTTCAATAATTCACGGTTGCAAAATACTAACACGAATTATTTACAGGCGAATTGAAAGCTTGCGGAATCCAACCTTGGGGAAGATCAGTTTGGATTTAGGAGAAATGTAGGAACACGAGGGGCAATACTCGACTTATCTTAGAAGACAGGTTAAGGAAAGACAAACCTACGTTTTAGCAAATTCTGAAGTTAACAGGGGAAAAATATAGGGAGGGAAGAGTTATATCCAACTAATACAAAAACCAGACAGCGGTTATTAGAGTCGAAGGGCATGAAAGGGATACAGAGGTTGGGAAGGTGGTAATAGAGGGTTATAGCCTTTCCCCAATGTTGTTTAATCTGTACATTGAGCAAGCAGTGCAGGAATGCAAGGAGAAATTTGGAAATTTGGAAGAGCAATTCAGTAGAATGGATAGTGACTTGAGAAGAGGGTATAAAATGAACATCAACAAGAGTAAAACAAGGAGAATGGAAAGTAGCGCCAGAAAGTCAGGAGAAATGTTCAAATGTTTGCAGTGGTATGGGACTAACTACGTTTGTCATCAGTCCCTAGTCATACAAACTACTTAAACTTGGTCAAGAGAAGAGCTGATGGCACCCTGGGTCATAGTGTATATCGGAAGACAACGCACACTGATCTGTATTTACACGCAGACAGCTGTCACCACCCTTCACAGAGGAATGGGGTACTTAAAACTCTAGTACATAGGGCGCGCACTATCTCCGACGCAGAGAGTCTACCCCAAGAATTGGAACACCTGAGAACTGTATTTCGAAGAAATGGGTACTCAGAGTGGCAGATTCAGCGGGCTCTCCGCCCAACCACTACAACACAACCTGTGGAAACGAATGAAAACACGAGGGAGGATGTAGGCATTGCGTTCGTTCCATATACCGGCACACTCTCGGAGAAGATCGCCCGCATTTTGAAAAAAAAAAAAAAAAAAAAAAAAAAAAAAAAAAAAAAAAAAAAAAAAAAAAAATACCACCAGGTTGGAACTATGTTTTGTCCGCCGAATAAAATTCGTGCACTGGTGGGGAGCGCTAAAGATGATCTCGGTTTTAGGAAGGCCGGCGTGTACCAGATTCCGTGTCAGTGTGGAAAGTCATATACAGACGATGCGTACCGTCGAGGATCGATGCGTTGAACACCAGAGGCACACACTATTGATGTATCCGAGCAAGTCGGCGGTCGCTGAACATTGTTTGTCAGGGAATCATGCGATGGAGTATGAACGCACTAGGATTCTGGTACAGACGTCGAGATACTGGGTCTGCGTCGTTAGAGAGGCCATTGAAATTCGCACAAGTGACGACCTCATAAACCGTGACTGTGGCTATAATCTTAGCAAAGCTAAGAGTAAATCTAGCAAACGTAACGAAGTGACGACCACGGCGGACAGAGCCCTCACACCGACGTCATCTCAGACGCTGTCGCAATCGGTTCCACTGCGCGGCCGCGGCGCGGGGCGCGGACAGCGGAGGGGTCGCTCCGCGGGGCGAGGGTATTTAAATCGCCCGCTACCGGGTTAGAACGCAGTTCCCTTCGAGCAGCCGTAGCGTGCGGATCTCCGTGCCGGCGCGTCTCCAGGAGCTCAGTCCGTCAGTTCACCTGATGATGGCGACATGTATGATCGCCGAAATATTGTGCCCGTTGGACACTACAGACCAGCAGTGCACCCGTGGATATTTTGATTACTTAAACTAAATTAAACTCACCTAAGGACAACATACACAGCATTGCCCGAGGTAGGATTCGAACCACCGATGCGGGAGCCCGCGCGAATCGTAGTGCGGCGATCCAGACCACTCGCCTACTCCCGCGCGGCTAAAGTCAGGAGATGCTGAAGGAATTAGATTAGGTAATGAGACAAATAAAAGTAGTAGATGAGATTCGTTATTTGGGAAGCTAGCTAACTTCTGATGGCCGAAGTAAAGAAGATATAAAATGCAGAATGGCTATGGGAAGGAAAGCGTTTCTCAAGAAGCGAAACTTGTTGACATTTAATATTAGTTTAATGTTAGGAAATCCTTTCTGAAAGCATTTGTCTGGTTGGACCATTGTATGGGAGTGAAGTATGGACAATAAGGAGTTCAGACAAAAAGATGATTGAAGTTTTTAAAATGTGGTGCTACAGACGATTGACGAAGATTTGATGGGTAGACACGTAACTAATGAAGAGGTGCTCCACAGAATTGAAGAGAAAAGGAGCTTCTGGCATATCCTGAATAAGAGAAGGTGTAGATAGGTGGTATGGTACTCATTCTAAGACATCAAGGAATCGTCAACTCAAGATTAAAGGTAAGTGTGTGGGGTAAAAATCGTTGAGGGAGACCGAGGTACGAATAAAGTAAGCAGATTCAAAAGGATGTAGGTTGCCGAATTTATTGCCAGACGAAGAGACTTGCACAGGACAGTGTAGCGTAAAGAGCTGCATCAAACCAGTCTGCGGTCTGAAGACCACAACAACAACAACATATACCTGGCGTGTTTGGTATAGTATGTAGGCCATCTTCATTTTTCGAAATTAACACTTGGTCATCTGCGAATAACAAAGTCGTTATGTAATATTTTTGGCAAAAGTTATAAGTATAGTTCTTCAGTTTCATTTTCTAGTGCCGTACAATGTATATATAAAAGCAGTGGAGAGTGGCTACAACCTTGTCGAACTCCTAAATTAATAATCTCTGTTGTTTCCTCATTATCCCCATTTGTTTGGATTCTTGTATTAGCATAGATCTTTTGTTTTACCTATACAGTGTGTAGTGTTATACCCTTTCTAATTGAAATTTACCACAACAGTTGCCTATTTACTTAGTAAAAAGCAGTTAAGAATCGACGAAAAGGTTATGTTTCTTTATTGCATTTCTTATGTTTTTCTATATTTTGTTGTAGTGTAAATATGTTGTCTGTACAGCTTCTGAAACAAGCGATCTCCTCTTTCATTCCATTTTCACCTACTACATTTCCTTCTCTTCCTTTTCCTACTAGCAAGGTCCAGTCCCCATCATAATCAAGTTTCCATCTTCCTTAGTTTTCTGAATAACTTCTTTTATCTCCTCATACAAGTCTTCAATATCTTCGGCAGAGCAAGTTGGCATTTAAACTTTTACTGCTGTTGTCGGTGTTGGTTTTGTGTCTATCTTTGCTACAATAATGCGTCCATAGTAACTTACCCGCATTTCTGTTTTCTTATTCAATGTCAGACCTACTCCTGCATTACCACCAATTGATTTCGTATGATTTCGTATTTTTAACCCGGTATTCCCCTGACCAGAAATCCAGTTCTTCCTGCCAGCGAACTTCACGAATCCCTACCATATCTAACTTTAACCTATCCATTTTTCGTTTCAAATTTTCTAACTTATCTACGCGATTAATGGTTAGAACACTCCAGCTGCATGTTCTCGGGAAAAGTAACGACTGTAGTTTCCCCTTGCTTTTAGCCGTTCGCAGTAACTGTGTGGCAAATCCATGTTAGCTGATCTTACAAGGCTAGCTCAGTCAATCATCCAGACTGTTGCCCTGTAACTACTGAAAAGGCTGCTGCCCCTCTTCAGGAACCACACGTTTGTCTGGCCTCTCCACAGATACCCCTCCACTGTGGTTGCACCAGCGGTACGGCTATCTGTATCGTTGAGGCACGCAAGCCACCCCACCTCGGCAATGTCTGTTGTTCATGGGGTTGAGCCAGATATATAACACTTCAATATCAATTCAAAAGACAAACGTCATGGCCCTCTTTGAAAAATTTCCAGTAAGAACAAAAATAATTATAGACAACAAGATTATAGAGGAAGTAGATAGATTCAAATTTCTAGGAACCATGTTATCGTGCAGAGGAGATCTAGATCAAAAAGACAAAATTGTGAAATTTAACTACTTAACGGCACTATCAGAAGAGCCCTCCAACATAAAGTGAGAACAGAAGCATATCTAACATTTTATAAAGTTATGTCAGTACCAACATTACTATACGCAAGGGAATACTGGGGAATGAAAAAGATAGATAAAACAAGATTACAAGCCAATGAAATCAAATTGCTCATGTACATATCAGGATACATGTAGCTAGACGTCAAAAGAAATACATATATCAGGAAGGAAGTAAATATTTTCGATGTAAGCAGTCAGGCTGACGAATACCGACAAAAATGGATATCCCATCTGCTACGAATGGACGAATAAAGAATACCACTATATTTTTGGCGATATACTGAGAAAGAAAAAAGATGCAACAGGTTAATGGAAAGACTAATGCCACCCAGAAGAAGAAAAAGAAGAAGAAGGCAATATGTTAGGTGAATCGTCAACATCTTTATCTACATGGGATACTATTCAAATCACATTTAACTGTCTGGCAGAGGCTTTATCGAACCACCTTTGTACTATTTATCTCCCATTCCATTCTCGAATAGCGCGCCTGAAACTCTTCCGATCGAGTTCTGATTTCTTGTATTTTATTCTGATGATCCCTTCTACCTATGTAAGTGGGAGACAACAGTATATTTTCGCATTCGGAGGAGAATGTTGGTGATTGGAGTTTCGTAAGTAGCCCACCTGCAACAATAACCGCCGTTGTTGTAATGATACCCATCCCAGAACCTGTATCATATCCGTAACGTTGTCTCCCGTGTATCGTGACAATACAAAACGAGCTTCCCTTCATTGGTCTCTTTTGATGTCCTCCGTCAAACGCACCTGATAAGGAACCCACACTGGGCAGCAATACTCCAAAAAAGGACGGACAAGCGTAGTGTATGCAGTCTCGTTAGTAGTGCTGTTGCATCTTTGAAGGGTTCCACCAATAAAACGTAGTGTCTGGTTCGCCTTTTCCACGACATTATCTACCTGTTCTTCCCAGTTTAAAACTGAAGTAATAGTAATTCCTAGGTATTTAATGGAGCTTACGGCCTTCAATTTTGATTGATTTATCTTGTAAACAAAGAGTAACGGAATTCTTTTCGTACTCATGTGGACGACTTCACACTTCTTATTATTTAGAGTCAATTGCCAATTTTTACACCTAACTGATATGTTATTTAGATCGGTCTGCAGTCAGTTTTGATCTTCATATGACTTTACTAGACGGTAAATGATGGCGTCATCTGCAAACAACCTAAGAGAGCTACTTAGACTTTCTCCCAAATCGTTTATGTAAATAAGGAACAGCAAAGAACCAATAACACTACCCTGTGGAAAGCCGGATATTACCTCCATTTTAGTCGATGTCTTACCATCGATTACTATAAACTGTCTGACAAAAAGTCCCCTATCCAGTCGCACCTACAAGGTGCACCACAAATATTGCAGAAATGAAAAATGGTATTAATGTGCGGTACTCACAGAATGGGTTGGAAGTCAAGGGCTCCTATAGTTAGCCAATAAGCGGTTTTGATCCTGCAATCCATGCTATGAAAAACCCATATTAATAGGACTTTCCATTTTGAAAATATTTGCATTACAAGGTTTAGGTCATTCCCCATTATAGGCCAATACAAATATTTGAGTTGTCACGGAAATGCAATAGAAATCTCAGTCACTGCCATTCGCTGCATCTGCTACGTTACCGTTTATTCTATTTGATTATCAGTTTCGGTCCTACACACATCACTTTGGTTCCAAGGTATCCTGTACAGATGATGAATCTGTATAATGCATAGCAGTAAACCGGCATTGAGATGTAAGCAACCACACATCAATGGTGGCAGTGCGACGAGTTTGTAACACGGTCGATCAGTTCCAGTCATATCACGAAGAAGGATTTGCACTGCCTGTGTTGACTGCAGTTCTGACATGCTCAGAAGGTCATCTCCCAAGTTCGACTCTGTCTGCATTGTTACTTCGTGTCAGCAGTGGCTCAAGAGACGTTTGAAGACGTCCCAGAGTAAACCAAGGTGAGGTTGTTCGGACATGGAGGATGTACAAAGATACGAAAACTGTCGATGACTTGCCTCACTCAGGCTGATTACAGCTACTTACGGATTTCATCACGGGGGAAACCTGATAGAAACACCATCATACACAATATTTATTTTCGTCTAGACACAGGACGTCGTATTTACACTCAAACTGTACGCCACAGACTGCGTGACGTGAAACTCCACTCCTGACGTCCATGGTGACTTTCAGCTTTGCACATAGACACCATCACTGCACTACGTGTGGGCCCAGTTGCATGTTCAATGGATTAGTCAGATATAGCACCAGGTGCTATTAACGGATGAGACTCGCGTCTGACTTACCAGACAATCGTCGACGTTTTCTGAGGCAGCCGGGTCAACGTTATATTCTTAGACACTCAGTCCAGCGATTGCAGTAAGGTGGTGGTTACCTGATGTTTAATGGCGTCATTATATGGGGCCACCATATGCCAGATGTCATAGAAGGCAATCAGCTGACTATGTTGTACGTATGTGTCTCATTTCATCAACGTAGAAAATCCCTAATAAAAATAAAATAATAAAAATAATAATAAAACTTATTCTTTTCCACTCTTTTCCACTCCTAGGAGTGGAGCGGGCTCTTTGAGATACGGCCCATAAAGAGTCGCGGTTCTATTCAGCCAATTATCAGACAAGCTGATAGTGGGGCAAACGGGGGATTCCAATTGGGAATTAGTGGGAGGGGCTTACCAGTTCCGGTATGCGCCTTACACCCAAGGAAAACCTCCCGAAAACCTTGGTCGGAACCGGGGGACTGGGACCAATTTAATTTTTCTCTAGGACGTTGACCCAGACTACAATTGGATTAGCGGGAGAGGACGAGTGCACTCACGACAATCTAGGATCTCCCCCGCCCCCTTGTTCTTTTCATTCTCCACTCCGAGGAGTGGAGCGGGCTGTTTGAGATTCGGCCCATAAAGAGTCGCGGTTCTATTCAGCCAATTATCAGACAAGCTGATAGTGGGGCAAATAGGGGATCTCAATTGTAAATAAGTGGGAGGGGCATACCAGTTCCGGCATACGCCTTACAACTAAGGAAAACCTCCCGAAAACCTTGGTCGGAACCGGGGGATTGGGACCAATTTAACTTATCTTTGGGACGTTGCCCCAGACTACAAATGGATTATCGGGAGAGCACAAGTGCACTCACGACAATCAAGGATCGGACGCCCGAGTTACTCTCGCAAACTCGTTGAGATCATCTCGACCAACAGTGAACAAGCTTTTCCCTAGAGGAACCGCACCTGTGAGCACGGTATCATCTGCGTTCGATGCCGGAATCTAGGATCGGAGGACACAGTAATATGTATTTCCGCTATAGAGAAGTAGCTTCGAGAGCTAAATAAAAGAAAGGCTGCTGTCCTGAATGGAATACGTTCGGTTTTACAAAGATTACACTGGAGCGTTGGCCCCCTTCTTAGCTTGCATTTATCGCGAATCTATAATTCAGCGCAAAGTTCATAGTGAATGGAAAAAAAAGCACAGGTGAAAGAACCGACCCAAATTATTCTAGGCCAGTACCGCTGACATCAATTTTATGTAGCATTTTTTACATATTCTCAGCTCGAATATAGTACATTTCCTTGAGACGAAATCTATGAATCAGCACAGGTCAAGGAAACATCGTGTTAAGCTCAGCTTTCCCCTATCTCACGTGTCATTTTGCGAACCATGGAAGGACAAAAGGTAGAGTGTGATTTTCTCGATTTCATAAAAGGATTTGACTATGTGCCGCACCGCAGACTGCTAACGAAGATAGGAGTATATGGTGTAGGCTGACAGATTTGTGACTTGGAAGACTTTCTAAGTAATAGAAAGCAATAAGTTGTTCTCGACGGCGAGTGTTCATCAGAGACGAGTATATCGTGCCCTAAGGAAGTGTGATAGGACGGCTATTATTTTATATCTATATAAATGATCTGATGGACAGAGTAACTTATAATTTGCGGCTGTTTGCTGATGATGCTTTGGTGTATGGAAGGCTGACGGCATTAATTGACTGTAATAGCATACGGGTTGACTTACACAAAATTTCTAGTTGGTGCGAAGAATGGCAGCTACCTCTCAATGTAGAAGAATGCAAGCCGATGCACATGAATAGGAAAAACAATTCCATAAAATTGGAATACAGCATTAGTAGTCAGCTTCTCAATACAGTCGGGTCTTTCAGATGTCTACTCTTAACAATGTACAGCGATATGAAGTGGACTGAACATGTAAGGGCAGTTGTGAGTAAGGTGGAAAGTCTACTTCGGTTTATTGGAAGAATTTTGGGAAGATGTACTTCATCTGTAAAGGAGACCGCGTATAAAACGTTTGTACGACCACGTCTTGAGTATTGCTCAATTATGTGGGAAACGCAGCAGATCAGTTTAAAGGAAGACATAGAGGCAGTTCAGAGGCGAGCAACTAGGTTCGTTACTGGTAGGTTCGACCAACGCGCGAGTGGCACAGAAAAACACCGGGAACTCAAACGGGAATCGCTGGGGGGAAGACGACGTTCTTTTCGAAAAATTATGTTGAGGACATTTAGAGGGCCCGAATTTGAAGCTGAGTGTAGTACTATCTGCCTGCCGCCTACTTATATTTCGCGTAGTGAGCACAAAGAAAAGACAAGAGAAATTACGGCTCATAGAGAGGCATATAAACATTCTTTTTTCCCTCGTACTGATTACGAGTGGAATAGGACAAGAAATGCCTAGTAGTGGTACCGTGTACCCTCCGACACGCACCTTGCGGTGTATTGCGGAGTATATATGTAGATGTAGTTATAGTGCAACATGTCAGCAGCATTTCTGTGAGGGACAACATTTCACCCTCTCGTCATGCCCATCTTGTGATTTCCGTCATGATACACTTAGCAAGGTTAGAACGCCCAGCATGTTATCCAAACACGAATCGTAGAATGTGATCTGGGATACTTTGCAACCAATCTGAGATGTTTGTATTGAGACAATATCGACCAGCAGTTCCTTGATGATGTAGTAGACAGTATGCCATGCATCGGTGCAATAGGACGTGTGATGTGTTTTCTGCAGTCTACTGGGTGAAAAGTACTGAAACCGACAAAGTCTGGTAGATTGTAGGGGACATCAAAACAAATATTTTTCCCTAATGTCATTTTCTCTATGAGCAGTATTTAAACCGGTTGAGGAAGATTTGTCTGGCGGTTTCATGTAGAATTTTGGAGCATATTCTCAGTTCGAATATAGTAAATTTCCTTGAAACGGAAAAGCTTCTTTCCATGAATCAGCACGGGTTTAGGAAACATCGTTCATGCGAAACTCAGCTTGCCCTTTTCTCACATGACATCTTGCGAGCCATGGACGAAGGGCAACAGGCGGATTGTGTTTTTCTCGACTTCAAAAAGGCGTTCGACACGGTGCCACACTGCAGACTGCTAACGAAGGTACGAGCTTATGGAATAGCTTCACAGATTTGTGACTGGCTGGAAGACTTCCTAAGTAATAGAACGCAGTACGTTGTTCTCGACGGCGAGTGCTCATCAGAGACGAGTGTATCGTCAGGCGTGCCCCAGGGGAGTGTGATAGGACCGCTATTTTTTCTATCTATATAAATGATCTGATGGACAGAGTAAGTTGTAATTTGCGGCTGTTTGCTGATGATGCTGTGGTGTATGGGAGGGTGTCGTCTGTAACTGACTGTAATAGCATACAGGTTGACTTAGACAAAATTTCTAGTTGGTGCGAAGAATGGCAGCTAGCTCTCAATGTAGAAAAATGTAAGGTGATGCACATGAGTAGGAAAAACAATCCTATAATGTTCGAATACAGCATCAGTAGTGAGCTTCTTGATGCGGTCGCGTCGTTCAAATATCTAGGCGTAACATTGCAGAGCGATATGAAATGGAACGAGCAGTTGTGAGTAAGGCAGACAGCCGACTTCGGTTTCTTGGGAGAATTTTGGGAAGATGTACTTCACCTGTAAAGGAGACCGCGTATAAAACGCTTGTACGACCACGACTTGAGTATTGCTCAAGTATTTGGGACCCGCAGCAGATCGGTTTGAAGGAAGACATAGAGGCGGTTCAGAGGCGAGCAGCTAGATTTGTTACCGGTAGGTTCGACCAATGCGCGAGTGTCTCGGAAATGCTCCGGCAACTCAATTGGGGATCGCTGTAAGAAAGACGACGTTCTTTTCGTGAATTTCTGTTAAATAAATTTAGAGGGCCGGAATTTGAAGCTGAGTGTAGTACGATCTTGCTGCCGCCTACTTACATTTCGCGTAAAGATCACAAAGACAAGATAAGAGAAATTAGGGCTCGTACGGAGGCATATAGGCATTCTTTTTTTCCTCGTTCAATTTGGGAGTGGAATAGGAAAGGAAATGCCTAGTAGTGGTACGGTGTACCCTCCGCCACGCACCTTACGGTGAATTGCGGAGTATGTATGTAGATGTAGATGTAGAAACCAACAAAGACATTTTCATTTCTTTAATTACCAAGAGACAACACATTATCACAACCCAGTTTCAGTTACAGTAGATTTTTCAGAAATGCCTCCATTGACACGTAAACAGAAGTTACACCGTCGGATTATGTTCTGTCTGACACAGGCAAAACCCCAGGAGTATCATGAATTGTACCTGCTGCTGTTACTATCCAGGCAACCAGATCCTCTTCTGACACAACAGGAGTTTCGTAAAGAAGGCTGTGCATCTATCCCCACACAGGAAAGTGCAGAGGGGACATATCTGGAGATCGAGCAGGTCACGGTACAGACCTCTGCCAATCCACGTTTCTGGGAACCGTCGGTCCAGGAATCGACGCACGCGACGAATGAAATGTGCCGGCGTTCCATCAAATTGGAACCACATGCTTTGTCTTGTAGGGAGCGGGTCGTCTTCCAGCAATTCTGGCAATGTTCTGGCGAGAAAATTGTATTATGTCCTGCCATTTAATGGCATAGGTAGCAGATACAACCCAATTAAACAGTACCCAACAACACCGACCCACGCATTAAAGAAGAACCGCACTTGATGTGCGCCTCCTCACTCCAAACATGCGAATTATGCACGTTTAAGCATGTGTGCGTGTGTTGTCCTTAGGTTAGTTTACCTAGGTTTAAGTAGTTTGTAAGCTACGGACTGATGACCACGCAGTTTTATCCGATAGATTTACAAACGAGTGTATGTGTGTGTGTGTGTGTGTGTGTGTGTGTGTGTGTGTGTGTGTGCACGCTTAAGACTCCATCATTCCAGAACTTGCTTCATCGGTTCACAACACAGAGGTTAGAAAAGTAGGTTGAATTTCACACTGTTCCAGGTACTACTGCGAAAACTGTGCTTTGGGTGGATAATGAACTGGATCCAGGTTGTGGCCACGCTGTAAGTGAAATGGACATAACAATTGCTCGCATTCGTCCCCATGTTACGTAAAATTGCACGAGTGCTGATTGAAGGATCCCGCTGCAGATGCTGCAAGACAGCTTCCTCAAATTGCAAGTCCCCTGGCCAGGTATTCTGCTAAATGACCCGTTCTCACGCAGACATTGGTACACAGCAACATGGATTAGCAACAGCGCTTAGGATATTGTTTTTGGTAAACCCGCTGTGCAGCTTGTCCGTTGTGGTGGTAGTACGCACCAACCATATCACTGTACTCACTTCACGTGTATCGCCTCATTAGTAAACAGATACAATGCGCTTCTACACTTATGGACAGCAGTTGCCTACAACTGAAGAGCGTAATACGCCCTCTAACAATTGAAGAGCAAAACACGCCCTCTAACTACTGCAGAGTGTAATACGCCCTCTAACAACTGTAGGGCGCATCTTTGGTTACTCCCTTCAGGATGTGCGGCGCTTGCTTGAGATTGGCTTTCGGTAGATCGCAGCCTTTTCTATGGTCGTTCTCTTACGTCTGGCCTGCGGCGCTGACTTTAGTCCACAACATCCCTCACCCCCCCCCCCCCCCCCCGAAGCGACAACGGAGGAGGAGGCAGGATCGTGGACGTTCTGATGGACCGGAGCCTGTAGCTTCAGAGGACGCCGGACTACCGGCCGGGCCCCACCATCCGGCCTGAGCTCGCGAGTGAACGTCCTCTGGGGAAACCTCCGAAGGGCCGCGTCCATGACTTGTGGTACAGGTTATGACGTCGGCGTCGGATGCTGCGAGACATCGTCCTCGATGTCCATGGGGATGTCCAAGTGAGGTGGAGGCTGCGATGGCTCCGTCTGCATGACGTCGGGCCGCGGTGCCGCGAAGATCTGCTGCTGGGGCGGCTGCTTAGGTCGCGCTGCCGGCGGAGGCCGCGCGCCCTGCGTGTAGCATGAATCTGCCGAGAGAGAAACGCAGAAGGATCACAGGGCGCATAAAAAAGGGCGAATTTGGTTGCGGTGCCTGCGTACGATGCTGTGGCACAGCGATAAACTTCACCAATTATAATCCCTTATTGGTATCTGAGTGAGGGTTAAACAAAAACAGTCAGGTACAATTAACGAATTTATTCATCTAACTGCTCCAATAAAAACACATGGTACGATAATTTACATTTTTGCATTAAATAAAAGAAAGGGGGCAGCACGCCTGTGATTCCTCTATTCGTGACTACATGAGCCAAGCTGGACTCACCTGCTGCTCTGCTCTGCACTGCTCGGGGCCGACTGGTCGTCGCCACGAATCGCCGGCACTGCAGAACCCTCCTTCCACCATTTGGACACCGGCTTGGAGGAGGAGCTATGTTGCCGAAATTCCTCGCTGGCCGAGCGTGCAGGATACACAGGCGTGCAAATAAAACTAAGGGCACAATTGCGATCGCTTTGGTGGGCGTCTCTTAATCACTGCACCGTGAATCCGTCAGTGAGTTGCAGTGCGGAGTGGCGGCCGCCACAATGCCATCGGGACCCAGGGCCGGCGCAAGGCACGTGCGAAACGTGCGGCCGCACGGGGCGGCACTTTGCGAGGGGCGGCAAATCTGCCGGCCCCCTCTTTTTTTATTTCTTTTTTTTCCCTTCCTCTTTAGGACAAATTAAAAATTCATACCAATATGGGATTCGAAACCGAACCTCGGAGCGAGCGGCTTCGGGAACTGTGGCATGTTTACGCCAGGGGAATAGAGAGGCGGAAGCAGTCTGACGTACACACCAGTATTCTTATGAGTGGAGCGCTGCCAGTCTGTTACGCGGCGTTCGTTTATTCACAACTAATTTTGCAGGAGACGAAATCTACTTTGGAAATTCGAATGCATTGTTAGATACTGCGGTTACGTGTTAAGCCTGAAGAAATTTTGCTAAGCCCTTCAATGGCAATTTACGAGTGTTTTATTTTTCCCGCATTATGGGAAAAAATGGTTGAATATTACTACAGTCAAACATGTCCCACAACTACAACTACAAGTATTCAGAATGGGTAAATACGTTGCGAGTAATTAAAAGGGATAAAGACGTTGGTAGTAAACCTGGAATAAGTTGGGTTTCGACGTATTTTGAAACTTTTTGCTGTCCGTTTCTGACTGATAGTGGGACGTCTCCGTCTCAGTCTCCGTCTCCGTCTGCATGAACAAATATTAAACTCTGACCGGCACTTTTGTTTGAGAATAATACGCGCACACTATTACCTTGCCACGATTTATTTATTGTATAATGCGGTGTGAATCCATGTTTCATCTAAGTAAACTACTGGTTCCTTTGATTCTGATAAAAACCTGAGAAACTATGGTCTTTTAGCAACAACGCCCTCTTGTCCACACGATACAAAACGTTAATTTTGACACCTTCTAAAACGAAAATCCATGGACAAAACATTGCTTCTAAGGGTTTCCTTGCTAGCTTTGAAGGTAATTACTGTTTGACAAAAGTTGTGCAATTTTCGCAAAGTTCGTATTTATTTCTGTTGTTCGTAATGCCATAGAAACTGCTGTCTGATATTTATCCATATCATCGGTCACTTACTGATTTCTTCAACCAGGTTTGACTCCAATTTTGAGCTGGTACCCAGCGACTGTTTTGTACAAATCTGTAGGAAATGTCACCAATCAGTCGCAATTTTTGCTTTTATTTTCCAGATCTACATAAATTTTTGGCACAGTGTTGCTATTGTCAGTGCTTTGAGTTATGTTTACATCTATAAAGTCATGCTGAACGCAACTGTCAACATTACGGTTTGATACTGGCCACTCCGAACGAAGTTTGGACATATGCAGCTTAAATATCCGAACGAAGCGTTCCGCACCGCCGTTTAGCTGCACTGGTGAGATGCTTAATTCCATTGCGTTCAGAAAAAGAGCGAAATCGTTGCGATGTGAACTGAGTGCCATTGTCAGAGACAATCAGTTCAGGGAGACCTTCCAGACAAAAAATTGAAGACAACGCCCGGATTGTGCTGCTAAAAGTCGTAGAAGACATTGGCACTGCAAATGGGTAACCATTAACATAATCAACCACAGTAAGCCACTTAGTATTCCAGAAGGGACCTTAATAGTCAATATGCACCCATTGCCAAGGTAGATCTGCTTTTGGCCACGCAAAAAAATTTCGGAGGTGGGGCTGACTGATTGGTAGCACACACTGAACACTGTGACGTCATCTGTGCTATTTGGGCAAACATACCCTGCCAAGTATAGTGTTGTCGTCCCAATTGCTTAGTATGGACCTTTCCCCAATGTTCTTGGTGAAGTATCTTCGATACTTCGTTCTGCAAACGCCGCGGAATCAACACACGCGATTGTCCACTATTATTGGAAACTGGAATGACACCTCTATGCACTGAAAGCTCATTCCTCCTAGCAAAATAACGACGCATCAATGAATTTTGTTGTGATCGAGGCCATGCAGCGCACCAAAATTCGTAAATCGGTGTCTGTTTCTGTGGCCCGAGCAATTTTCCTATAGTCCAGAGGGAAGGATTGCAACAAACTATCTTCCTGTGCATCTATCTGACAGCACAAGATCTCAGAAGCATCAGAGTCTTTGTCATGGCCACCCGGGAGACGGGAAAGTGCTTCGACATTTCCATGGCGAGTTGTGGGTCTGTACACTATCTCGTACTGATACTGTGATAAGATCAGTGCCCAACGTTGCAATTTGTGTACCACCCGCGTAGGAATTGGCTTGGCTGAATGAAACATTGACTGCAAACGCTTGTGGTCAGTTACTAAATAAAATTTTCTCTCATACAAATAGTGACGCAATTTTGTGACACCATACACTATCGCAAAAGCTTCCTTCTCAATCTGAGAATAACGGCGCCGTGTGTGTGTGTCAAACGTTTTGACGCAAACGCTATCGGGCGGTCCGTATCCCCATGTCTGTGTGACAGTACTGCGCCTAGACCAAAGGATGACGCGTCCACTTGCAAATGGTTTTTTTTTTTTTTTTTTTTTTTTTTTTTTTTTTTTTTTTTTTTTTTGTATCGAAGTGCTCCTAACATCGATCACTGAGCAATGCATCCATTAAATGTTGAAATGCGCGTTGGAATTCGTCTGTCCAAACAAAACGAACATTTTTACGGTGTAGCCGATGGAAAGGGGCTGCAATTTGTGCTGAGTTTGGAATAAAGCGAATATAGTACGTTAACTTTCACAAGACTGACTGGCAGGACGCGTATGGCCAGCAAATGTGATTGCATGGGGTGCACACCTTGACTGTTTATCACATGTCCCAGCGCTAAGTATCTGAATTTAATTTGTGTCAAATTTAATTTGCCAGTCTAGTTCATTTTCGGTAGTACTGTTTTAAGAGGTTTATTCCCGCGTACTTGCAGATTTCGTTTGTACTACTGTTTTAATAGTTTATTCTATCGTATTTGATAAATACCGTTGTGTTTAGTCTTCGTCTTTGACCGGTGTATTTCAAAACAAGTCAGAGACCGTTACTAAGCTCGTTATCAGTCAGTCCAGTGCCAGCTGTCACCAGTGCCACATCGTTACAGCGCTAAGTATCTGAATTTAATTTGTGTCAAATTTAATTTGCCAGTCTAGTTCATTTTCGGTAGTACTGTTTTAAGAGGTTTATTCCCGCGTACTTGCAGATTTCGTTTGTACTACTGTTTTAATTGTTTATTCTATTGTATTTGATAAATACCGTTGTGTTTAGTCTTCGTCTTTGACCAGTGTATTTCAAACAAGTCAGAGACCGTTACTAAGCTCGTTATCAGTCAGTCCAGTGCCAGCTGCCACGAGTGCCTCAGCGTTAACAGCGCTAAAGCTGCCGGACTCAGTTTTGTTGATTCGACAGTGTAGTTACCACTGACCACAGTTAAGTCAGCAGCCAGCCACCTTCATTAGAATACTAGGCCCCTTTAAAGTTGTTAATTGCTGTTAATTGTATCGATAGGATGGATAGGATGTGTGCCTGCTGTGTGCGGACGCAGGAGGAGTTGGCCGCGGTTCGCGAACAGCTGAGCGTGCTGTTGGCTACGGTCAGCCGTCTTCAGGCTGCTGTCTCGGGGTGCAGCGATGGTGGAGAGTCTGGTGCATCGAGTGGGACAACTCAGGTGTCTCACTCTTCGCTCTCTGTCCCTGCTACCGATGCACCTTCAGGTGTACCGGACGTCGTCGAGCCGCCTTCTCCGCAAGGGGACTGGCGGGTTGTACGGCGTTCGCGTCGCTCGAGGCGGAAGGCCAATGTGGAGGCTGGACGTCCGTCCGCGCCCGTTCGTCCTGTGAGTGGAAGTGTGGCCACTCCTTCAGCAGGGTCCGAGCAGGTGCACGGGGGGAGGGGATTATTAGTTATTGGGAGCTCCAATGTCAGGCGCGTGATGGAGCCCCTTAGGCAGATAGCGTCCAGATCTGGAAGGAATTCCAACGTGCACTCGGTGTGTTTGCCGGGGGGCCTCATCCGAGATGTGGAGGCGGCCTTGCCGGCGGCTATCGAGGGTGCGGGGTGCAGTCGACTGCAAGTCGTAGCTCACGTCGGCACCAATGACGCTTGTCGCTTGGGTTCTGAGGACATCCTCAGGTCCTACGAGCGGCTGGCGGAATTGGTGAAGGCTGCTGCCTTCGCACGCGGGGTGCAAGCAGAGCTGTCGATTTGCAGCATTGTTCCCAGGGTTGATCGGGGTCCTTTGGTTTGGAGCCGAGTGGAGGGTCTGAACCAGAGGCTTCGCCGACTCTGTGACAGTCATGGCTGCAGATTTCTGGATCTGCGTTATCGGGTGGGGAATTGTAGGGTGTCCCTAGATAGATCAGGGGTGCACTACATTAAGGAAGCGGCTACTCGGGTAGCAGAGTACTTGTGGAGTGCACATGGGGTTTTTTAGGCTAGGCGCTAACTCTGATGAGCACTCGCCTGTCAGCATTCAAACAGCGAATTCAGGCCACGTTAGGAACAAAAATTCGAACATAAAAATATTAGCCGCGAACTTACAGAGTATTAGAAACAAAGTTCCCGAATTTGCAGCGCTGCACGGAAGTTATTGCGCTCAGATAGTTTTAGGCACCGAAAGCTGGCTAAATGATGATGTGCAAAGTTCAGAAATATTTAGCGAAGCGTGGAACGTATATCGGAAAGATAGATCTGATACAACTGGAGGAGGAGTGTTCATCGCCGTGGACAAAGATAATGTTTCTACTGAGATCGAGGTTGAAAGTAACTGTGAAGTTATCTGGGCACGCATAACAGGTCTAAAAGAAGTAAAGTTAATAGTTGGGTGTTTTTACCGGCCCCCCAGTGCTGCTGTAGCAGTTTTAGAATCATTCAAGGAAAGTCTACACCAGGTAGTGCATAAGTATCCGGGCCATGCAATATTAGTCGGAGGTGACTTCAACCTTAAGAGTATAGATTGGGACCTCGCTAGTTACATTTCAGGCGGTACAGACAAGCAGTCTTGCGAGCTACTTTTGGACACATTCTCCGAAAACTGTCTTGAGCAGTTAAACCGGCAACCCACGCGCAATGGAAATATTCTAGACCTTATAGCCACAAACAGGCCTGACCTTATTAACGATGTCTGTGTAGAGACAGGAATTAGTGATCATGATATCATCATAGCGTCGATGGTGACCAAAGTTCATAAACCAGTCAAGAAGGCTAGGAGCGTGTTTTTGTTGGGAAAAGCCGACAAGCAAATGTTACGATCGCACTTAGAAAATGAATGGGCATCGTTTAATTCTGGGACTATGGATGTAGAGGACTTGTGGACTAAATTTAAATGCATTGTTAATGAAGGGTTAGAGAAATATGTGCCAGTAAAGACGATTAAGGATGGAAAAGATCCACCGTGGTATAATAATAATGTTAGAAAGCTGCTGAGAAAGCAAAGGCTGTTGCACTCTCGATTCAAAAAAGAACACGCAAATGATGACAGGCAAAAGTTAGTAGAGATTCGTGCGTCTATAAAAAGATCGATGCGTGAAGCATACAATAATTATCACAGCCATACCTTAGCAAAAGATCTTTCCGAGAACCCGAAAAAATTCTGGTCCTATGTAAAATCGATAAGCGGGTCAAAGCCCACTGTCCAGTCACTAGTTGATCATTCCGGGGCAGTAATAGAAGAAAGCAAACGGAAAGCTGAAGTTCTAAATTCAACCTTTAAGAAATCTTTCACGCAGGAGGACCGCGCAAATATACCATCATTTGATCAACGTACTAATTCCGAAATGGGGGACATAGCAATAGGTATTTCCGGTGTAGAGAAGCAGCTGAGAGAGCTAAATACGAAAAAGTCTGCTGGTCCGGATGGAATACCAGTTCGGTTTTACAAAGACTATTCTGCGGCATTGGCCCCCTACTTAGCTTGCATTTATAGCGAGTCTTTAATTCAGCGCAAAGTTCCTAGTGATTGGAAAAAACCGTGTATAAGAAAGGAAAGAGAACTGACCCATACAATTACAGGCCAATATCGTTGACATCGATTTCATGTAGAATTTTGGAGCATATTCTCAGTTCGAACATAGTAAATTTCCTTGAAACGGAAAAGCTTCTTTCCATGAATCAGCACGGGTTTAGGAAACATCGTTCATGCGAAACTCAGCTTGCCCTTTTCTCACATGACATCTTGCGAGCCAAGGACGAAGGGCAACAGGCGGATTGTGTTTTTCTCGACTTCAAAAAGGCGTTCGACACGGTGCCACACTGCAGACTGCTAACGAAGATACGAGCTTATGGAATAGGTTCACAGATTTGTGACTGGCTGGAAGACGTCCTAAGTAATAGAACGCAGTATGTTGTTCTCGATGGCGAGTGTTCATCAGAGACGAGTGTATCGTCAGGCGTGCCCCAGGGGAGTGTGATAGGACCGCTATTATTTTCTATCTATATAAATGATCTGATGGACAGAGTAAGTTGTAATTTGTGGCTGTTTGCTGATGATGCTGTGGTGTATGGGAGGGTGTCGTCTGTAACTGACTGTAATAGCATACAGGTTGACTTAGACAAAATTTCTAGTTGGTGCGAAGAATGGCAGCTAGCTCTCAATGTAGAAAAATGTAAGGTGATGCGCATGAGTAGAAAAAACAATCCTATAATGTTCGAATACAGCATCAGTAGTGAGCTTCTTGATGCGGTCGCGTCGTTAAAATATCTAGGCGTAACATTGCAGAGCGATATGAAATGGAACGAGCATGTAAGGACAGTTGTGAGTAAGGCGGACAGCAGACTTCGGTTTATTGGGAGAATTTTGGGAAGATGTACTTCACCTGTAAAGGAGACCGCGTATAAAACGCTTGTACGACCACGTCTTGAGTATTGCTCAAGTATTTGGGACCCGCAGCTGATCGGTTTGAAGGAAGACATAGAGGCGGTTCAGAGGCGAGCAGCTAGATTTGTTACCGGTAGGTTCGACCAATGCGCGAGTGTCACGGAAATGCTCCGGCAACTCAATTGGGGATCGCTGGAAGAAAGACGACGTTCTTTTCGTGAATTTCTGTTAAGTAAATTTAGAGGGCCGGAATTTGAAGCTGAGTGTAGTACGATCTTGCTGCCGCCTACTTACATTTCGCGTAAAGATCACAAAGACAAGATAAGAGAAATTAGGGCTCGTACGGAGGCATATAGGCATTCTTTTTTTCCTCGTTCAATTTGGGAGTGGAATAGGAAAGGAAATGCCTAGTAGTGGTACAGTGTACCCTCCGCCACGCACCTTACGGTGAATTGCGGAGTATGTATGTAGATGTAGATGTAGATGTACTGCAGATACAGTTTAAAAAAGTCACACTTATCTAAGCGACTCTAAATACTGCAGATACAGTTTGAAAAAGTCACACTTATCTAAGCGACTCTTGAGGCCAAGTAATTTGAACAACAAGGCATCCGAATGTAAGCTGTTCCAAATATCTTTGAAAAATTACGGGTGCGGATGCACTACCAAATGGTAGACGCAAATATTTAAACAAGCCCAGATGAGTACTAATAACACACATTTTCAGTCATTCTTTGTCGATTGGCAGGTGAAGGTAGGTATTGCTTAAAACAATTTTTGAGAATTTTTTTACTGCACCTAATCTGTCCATTAAATCTTCGGGTCTTGGCAAAGGATAACTGTCTACAACTGTTTGTGGATACACTGTAACCTTGCAAAATTTTGGTTTGGCATTTTCCTTGAGAGTAATGTGTGCAGCAAAATCTTTAGCTTTTCCTAGTTCCGCAGAAAATAAATCTGAAAAGTCTTTCAACAAATTGTCTACACTGTCTTTAGCATCAAAATTGTTTACAACTAAAACATCGTCTTGCACAGTAAAACCAAAAAGATCAAAAGAATCTAAACCTAAAATATTCTCTCGTTTATAAGACTGAGGCACATGAAATGTCACTGTGCGCATTTGCGAGTGGTATACTGCAGTTAGGGAACACTGCCCTAGTACAGGAATTTCATTGCCGTTGTAAGCTTTTAACTTTGTTTTTGCACGAGAAAGGCGCGGCGATCCTAACTGTTCATAAGTTTTGCGACTGAGCAATGTGACTGATGCACCTGTGTCTAATTGTTGTCATTCACATGCAAATTGACATACTTTTTTCTGGCCTGACGTACACCTTGTGCTACTTCTTTGTCCTTGATGTTACGAGGGGCAGCCACTGGTTTCAAATATACTGCATTTAGTGAATAACTATGTCTTGTCGCTGTTTGGGCCCGGAGGGCAAATTTCTTTTCTTTTGCTGTAAGCAGAATGTTTGTGACCTTTCTTGCTGCAGGCATAGCATTTTGCTGACCGGGACGGACAGTTCTGCCATTTGTGCCACGAGAAACATTGTGAGCAAGACTTCACTTCCTTATTAGGCAAGGCTTTGTGTCTTTCAACTTGTTAACATTTTGAGTGGGCAGCAGGAAGTATACAGCGACCGATCTCACGCTCGCCGACGCGTGATATGGCTACACTTCACAGTGGAACTGAATCAAAGTTTTCCTGTACCATACGTTCCAATCCACTCCCATGAACCACAGACATTGCCGAGGTGGGGTGGCTTGCGTGCCTCAACGATACAGATAGCCGTACCGTAGGTGCAACCACAGCGGAGGGGTATCTGTGGAGAGGCCAGACAAACGTGTGGTTCCTGAAGAGGGGCAGCAGCCTTTTCAGTAGTTACAGGGGCAACAGTCTGGATGATTGACTGAGCTGGTCTTGTAACATCAGCTAATGTGGCTTTGCCACACAGCTACTGCGAACGGCTGAAAGCAAGGGGAAACTACAGCCGTTATTTTTCCCGAGGACATGCAGCTCTACTGTATGAACATATGGTGATGGCATCCTCTCGGGTAAAATATTCCGGAGGTAAAATAGTCCCCCATTCGGATCTCCGGGCGGGGACTACTCAGGAGGATGTGATCATCAGGAAAGACAATACTGGCATTCTACGGGTCGGAGCGTGGAATGTTAGATCCCTTAATCGAGTAGGAAAATTAGAAAATTTAAAAAGGGAAATGGATAGGTGGAAGTTAGATATAGTGGGGATTAGTGAAGTTCGGTGGAAAGAGGAACAGGATTTCTGGTCAGGCGCGACAGGATTATAAATACAAAATCAGTTGGGGTTATCACAGGAGTAGGATTGATAATGAATAAGAAAATAGGAATACGGGTAAACTACTATGACCAGCACAGCGATCGCATTATCATTGTCAAGATAGATACGAAGCCAACACCGACAACAGTAGTACAGGTTTATATGCCAACTAGCTCTGCCGATGATGAGGAGATCGAAGAAATATATGAGGAGCTAAAGGAAATTATTCAGACAATTAAGGGAGAGGAAAACTTAATTGTTATGGGAGACTGGAATTCGGTAGTAGGACAAGGAAGGGAAGGGAAGATAGTGGGTGAATATGGTCTGGGCAAAAGGAATGAAAGAGGAAGCCGCCTGGTAGAATTTTGCACGGAACATAATTTAGTTATAACCAACACCTGGTTTAAGAATCACAAAAGAAGGTTGTATACGTGGAAGAGACCAGGAGACACCGGGAGATACCAGATAGATTTTATAATGGTAAGACATAGATTTCGGAACCAGGTTTTGAAGTGTAGGACATACCCAGGGGCAGACATAGACTCTGACCATAACTTGTTGGTTATGAACTGTAGGCTGAAACTAAAGAAACTACAGAAAGGTAGGAAAATAAGGAGATGGGACCTAGATAAATTGAAGGAACCTGAAGTTCTTAAGAATTTCAGAGGGAGCTTCAGGCAACAATTGACAGAAACGGGGGAAAATAAAACAGTTGAGGAGGAATGGGTAAAATTGAGAGATGAAATAGTGAAGGCAGCAGAGGACAAAATAGGTAGGAAGGCAAGACCTACAAAGAATCCTTGGATATCACAGGAGATACTAAATTTAATATATGAAAGGAGAAAGTATAAAAATGCAGTAAATGAAACAGGCAAAATGGAGTACAGACGACTAAGAAATGAGATTGACAGGAAGTGCAAAATGGCTAAGCAGGAATGGCTAGAAGGCAAATGCAAGGACGTAGAAGAATGTATAAATAGGGGAAAAATAGATACAGCCTACCGGAAAATAAAAGAAACATTTGGCGATAAGAAAAACAGCTCTATGAATATCAAGGACACTGATGGAAAACCAGTTCTCAGCAAAGAAGGGAAAGCTGAAAGGTGGAAAGAGTATATAGAGGGGCTCTACAAAGGAAATGAACTTAGAGACACTATTGTAGGAAGGGAAGAGGATGTAGATGATGATGAAATAGGAGATACTATACTGAGAGATGAATTTGACAGAGCACTGAAAGATCTAAGTCGAAACAAGGCCCCTGGAGTAGATGATATCCCGTCAGAGCTACTGAAGTCTCTGGGAGAGCCAGCCATGACAAAACTATTTGAACTGGTGTCTAGGATGTATGAGACAGGCGAAATACCCTCAGACTTTAAGAAAAATGTAATAATACCCATTCCAAAGAAAGCGGGTGCAGACAGGTGTGAAAACTACAGAACCATCAGTTTAATAAGTCATGGTTGCAAAATATTAACACGAATTATATACAGAAGGATGGAAAAGCTGGTAGAAGCCGACCTCGGGGAAGATCAGTTTGGGTTCAGAAGAAATGTAGGAACACGGGAGGCAATACTCACTTTACGGCTTATCCTAGAAGATAGATTAAGAAAAGACAAACCAACATTTCTAGCTTTTGTAGATTTGGAGAAGGCTTTTGACAATGTTGATTGGAATAAACTCTTTAAAGTTCTGAAGCAAGCAGGAGTAAAATATAGGGAGCGTAAGGTTATTTACAACTTGTACAAAAACCAGACAGCGGTTGTCAGAGTTGAAGGGCATGAAAGGGATGCAGTGGTTGGAAAGGGAGTAAGACAGGGTTGTAGTCTTTCCCCAATGTTGTTCAATTTGGACATTGAGCAAGCTATAAAGGAAAACAAGGAGAAATTTGGAGAAGGAATTAAAGTTCAGGGTGAAGAATTAAAAACATTGCGTTTTGCCGACGACATAGTAATTCTGTCAGATACAGCAAAGGACCTGGAAGAGCAATTGAACGGAATGGACAGTGTGCTGAAAGGTGCATATAAGATGAACATTAACAAGAGTAAAACTAGGGTAATGGAGTGCAGTGTAAGAAAATCAGGTGATGCTGAAGGAATTAGATTAGGTAACGAAACAATAAAGGAGGTAGATGAGTTTTGTTACTTGGGCAGTAAAATAACAAATGATGGTCGCAGTACAGATGATATAAAATGCAGAATGGCAATGGGTAGAAAGGCGTTTTTGAAAAAGAGAAATTTGTTAACATCGAATATTGATTTAAGCCTAAGGAAGTCCTTTCTGAAGGCATTTGTATGGAGTGTTGCCTTGTATGGGAGTGAAACATGGACGATAAGCAGTGTGGACAGAAAGAGGATAGAGGCTTTTGAAATGTGGTGCTACAGAAGAATGCTGAAGATTAGGTGGGTGGATCGCGTAACTAATGAGGAGGTACTGAACCGAATTGGGGAGAAAAGAAATTTCTGGCATACCTTGACTAAAAGAAGGGATAGGTTGGTAGGACACATTCTTAGACATCAAGGAATTGTGAATTTAGCGTTGGAGGGAAGTGTGTGGGGTAAAAATCGCAGAGGGAGACCAAGAGACGCGTATAGTAAGCAGATTCAAGTGGATGTGGGTTGTCGTTCTTATGAGGAGATGAAAAGGCTTGCTCAGGATAGAATAGGGTGGAGAGCTGCATCAAACCAGTCTCTGGACTGAAGACCACAACAAACGCTCCAATATATGTTCTACTTGGTGGAATGACGGATCTGACATTTTTAGAATCTGTTCCCTAAGTCTACTGTCAGGAATATTATAGAAAAGAGCATCACGTATCATGACATCTGAATACAAAGCTCCACACAAACATTTTAAAGATCTGTTATCCACAGTCTGTATGTTTGGCTCCGAATTTTCCTACATCTGAAGAACTGATACCTTGCAGCCAGTACATTGATTTTCTGTTCATAATATGCCATGGGGGCTCCTATCACTGAATCATAAGAAAGTTCAGAAAGTTCCACGGTGGGAAACCGTTTATTCACAACACGGAACACTGGGGGCCTACACATGATAACAGAAAATGAAGTTTGACAGTACCCTGTATCCTGTACACTGTGGCGAGGGCTTCAAACTGTTGTAGTCAGTCCGAGTAGTCCTTTTTCATCATACTTTCGGAATGGTGAAATTACTGGTGGTAGCTACTGCAGTGGACCTTGCGTATTTTGAGACACAGGTGAGGCCAGAAGTTGTTGTACTGTAGACAGCAGTGATGTGATTGGTTGGCTCTGAATCTGAAACAACTGCATTAGCTACTGTGCATCGAGCATAGGTAGCTATTGAGCAGTGGCAGGGACACTGGTGTTAGAAGGAACTGACATTGTGCAATAAAAGTAACAATCAAAGCAAAAATATAGAAATTTACTCTAATCCTTGCAATAGAAGTCACGCGCTTCGCTGAGACCTGGAAGAAAGCAAAATTAATAGCGCATGCGTAAGTTCACGCTAAATTCAGTATCTCGTTGTAATGTTGGTCGTTGCTTTCCTCTTTGCCATTTGTTGTTTCATTCTTTCTGCCATTTGTTGAGTACTCGTACCAGTCTAGTTGTCAGGAAAGGTACTGGCGTAGGAATCGATTGTAAGCTAAAATATTTCTACAGAGATTAGGATTACAAGTTTCATTGATTGAAAAATACAATGATACTCAAATTTAGGTAAAGTTTGTTTCTTCTTCTCTTTTCGCTTCTCGCGGTGGCGTCCGATGATGCCAGCTGCGCTGTGACCTAGTTACTGCTAAGTTCGTAGCCGCGTTCTTACTTAGTACTGTCATATTTCTGATTTCGTAGCTAACTAGTAACTGACGGCCGTTCAGACGTATGTCGGCCTAGATACAGCCGCTTGTAGAGGGCGCGCATCTTCTGTTACTCCCTCCAGGATGCGAGGCGCCTGCTTCCGATTGTCTTTCGGTCGATCGCTGCCTTCTCCACGATCGTTCTCTTACGTCTGGGGTGTGGCGCTGACTTGACGCCACAACATTGTGAGATTAGCACACATACTCCCTTAAAGCGTATCAAGTTTGATATTCATCTCTAATTTCGTTTTATGTGCAAGGATGTAGAATAGAAGGTGTTAAAACAGTATACGTAACAATTCGTACTCCTAACAGTATAACATGTCTCTGAATTGTTCTCCAAAGTACAATTAGTGGCGAGGATCGGCTCACATAATTTGTACGAGGTTCAGCCAGATCTCAGCCGTATGCTACTCCTTTCTTTGACTGTGATTTTGATATAATATTTTGATATTTTTAATTTTATATCTCATTTCTATCTGAATTTGTTCCATATTTACAGGGGGTGGACAATGTGAACACCTAACACCCTATTCTGCTTCTTCTCCTTCTTCTTCTTCTTCTTCATCTTATGTTATTTGCATATGACGCCTTCATTTACGGTCTAGTAAAATCATCTGAAGACCAACTGCAGAACGATCTAAATAAGATATCAGTATGGTGTAAAAATTGGCAATTGACTCTAAGTAATGAGAAGTGTGAAGTCATCCACATGAGTACGAAAAGAAATCCATTAAACTTTGTTTACAAGATAAACCAATAAAAAACGAAGGCCGTAAACTCCACAAAATACCTAGGAATTACTATTACTTCAGACATAAATTGGAAAGAACACGTAGATAAAGTCGTGGGAAAGGCGAACCAGAGACTGCGTTTTATTGGCAGAACCCTTGAAACATGCAACAGAACTACAAAAGAAACTGCATACACTACGTTTGTCAGTCCATTTTTGGAGTATTGCTGCACAGTGTGGGATTATTATCAGGTGGGTTTCACGGAGGACATGGAAAGAATCCAAAGAAGGGCAGCTCGTTTCGTATTGTCGCGATACAGGGGAGACAGCGTTACAAAATCTGGGATGGGAATCATTACAACAACGGCGCTTATCGCTGCGGCATGGGCTACTTACGAAATTACAATCGCCAACATTCTTCTACGAATTCGAAAATATACTGTTGACTCCCACTTACATAGGTAGAAATGATCATCCGAATAAAATACGAGAAATCAGAACTCGAACGGAGAGATTCAGGTGTTCTTTCTTTTCACGCGCTATTAGAGAATGGAATGGAAGATAAATAGTATAACTGTGGTTCGATGAACCCTCTGCCAGACACTTAAATGTGATTTGCAGAATATCCCATGTCGATGTAGATGTTTTCGTCAGCCCAAGGAGTGGCAAGAAGTCTCCATAATGAACGTCTTTCCGATTTTCTCTTAATTTCTTCTTAGGTCTCGCATCGCAAATCCTTCATCATTTGATCAAAATACCTCAGGCGTGGTATTCTTCTTGGTCTCTGTCCCCTCCTCCTTGCCATAAATCTCTCTCCATTATTATTTTCCGGAGTACTGCATTCTTTATTTGATGGCCTGTAAGTTATTTTAAGAATGAGCCTCTAAAAGCTCCACTTTTCTCCCGTTCTCTCCAGGACCGCTTCATTTGTAACACCACATTTGAAAACAGCTTAGCTCATTCCCTTCCTCTGTTGCCGGAGTCCATGTTTCACAGCCGTAGCTCGCCAAACTCCAGACATGACACTTGAGAATCTTAATGCCCTCACAACATTTTTTTTTCTTGGTAAGGTGGTGGCAGCTGCAACATTTGCAGTAACAGATTCCTTTCCAACAGAATGTTATGCTCTGTTGTACGAAAACACTCACCAATCAGTTCAGCGATGTTGGAGCTATGAATTTCGTCCTCACGCTTTACTCTTAAAACTTCTCATAACGAATCACTTTTGTTCAGATGTGGCGTTTTGCTGTCCATGGGAGATATTTAAGAACATTATAATGCTGTACAAAGTACGCCTGAACCTTTTTGGCTATGTCTATGTGTGTGTGTGAGAGAGTGAGGGGGAGGGGGGGGGGGGAGACGGAGCGCATTACCATTGTGAAATATGTTTGTTTGTTAGAAATCTGTTGACATAGTATGTTTGTTTGTATAGTTTATGGGACTTAACTACGGGGTCATCAGTCCCTAAACTTACAAACTACTTATGAACTACTTACGAATTAGGACGGCACAAATATCCATGCCCGAGGGGGGATTCGAACCCCCGACCGTAGTGGCCGTGCAGACCGTGACTGAAGCGCCTCAGTCCCCTCGGCCACCGCGGCCGGCTGTTGACATAGTAAGTAGTTTCTTCTCGTAAATAGTGATATATTCATTTAGTTATCCCACCAGGGAGGGTAATGTAAGAAACGATTCAATACCAGGATTTAGATAACCAAATCAATACGGAACGTCCACCATGCTTTACTGATAGATGCATTGATGGCTAATCTTTGGGTTTTTTTATACATAAACCCGACTGTTTGTATGAAACAATGTAAACGATGTTTCCTGAGACCATAGCACACACTTCTGGTGAAAAAGTGTCTAAGGTTTATGGTTGTGGTACTTCACAGCTTTGTCTTTGCTTCAGTTACGAAGGGTTTGTGCGATAGGACGGGGTAATACAGGAGAAATTCTCATTAAATACTTAAAAAATCCTAATGACCCTCTATTCCCTTCAAACGATTATCCAGGATAATTCCACAGTTAGTTGCTATGGGGTAGTTAGTAGGTTTCTGGGCAACTTCAGCAACGAAACTGGTCCGTGCCGTTGAACTCGTTTCCGAACTCCCCAACCCGTCACATAATGGAAAAAAATTAGACTTTTATATTTAATTCACAGTCAAAAAGCAAGTTCTTATACCAGCGGGAAAGAGGGAAAGGTTTTTCACTACACACACACACACACACACACACACACACACACACACATATATATATATATATATATATATATATATATATATATATATATATATATATATATATATATATATATATATACTAGCTGGTACCTGGCACATTGCTGCCGCAGACGCATATATAATTGTGCAAACAACGTTTGAAATTTGTATGTGTTAGCTAGTTACAAAGTTTCATTGCAATCAGATAAACGTTATGGCAGCGCATAAAATACGAACATGAGATGAAATATAAATGGTGTTTGTAGTCTTCCACTAGTCCATCTCCTCCTTTCCGTTCTCTCTGTTCATCTGCTCCTCTCCCCGTCTCCTCCTGTCCCTTTCTCTGTCCATTTGGTCCTCCCCCTCCCTCTGTTCATCTCCTTCCCCTATCTCCCTTCTCTCCTTCTCCTCCTCCTCTCCTTTCTGTCTGCATCTCCTCGACCTACTCCTCACCCTCCTATATATGAAAACATACAGATATGCACCAAGTTTCATGGTCACTGGTCAAACAATGTTAAAGTCGAAAGGTGCCCTTCGCCATTCTAAATTCACTGGCTTGCAGATTATAAAAATCTCCTTCATAAAAACAAACATTTATGTGCTGACTTCCGTGGTGAGCAGTCGAATAATTTCAATGTTTGTTGTGACGTATACTCCGCCATGCACGAAAAGTAGTCCATGTATTAATTCTAGGTATAAGTTATGTCCGTTCCACATTTCAATCAATTCAGTCGAGCCGTTTAAGCGTGAAGAGTAATAGATGTATTAACCCATTGTAAGTTACCCTCCGTCATGCAGCGTATGGTGGCTTCCTAAATGTAGCTCAAGTGTTAATTCAGGGTATAAGCTATCTGCCTTCCAAAATTCATTCAAATCCGTCCAGCTGTTTCACTGTGAAGAGCAACAGACTTATTAACACATTGTAAGATACCCTCCGCCACACACCATAAGGTGGCTAACGAAAGATGACCCTATCAATAAAATTCTTCCGGGTATGAGACCGCGTCGTCATTTTATAAACTCTACCGACGTTTCGGCCACTGTTGCTGGCGGCCTTCATCAGTGTCTTTGGCTGACTGCTGAATATACGATAGCTTGGGGTTTATATAGCAGCGGATGAGGAAGAGGAAGGAGGACGTTGGTTTTCCTTTATTGGTGGTTATATTATTGCACGCCATTGGTGGAAAGCGGCAATGATGTTTGGTGTCTTAAAGGCTTGTTTTTCATATGATTAGAGGTTGGTTGGATATCCCATTTATTAATCAGGGTATAAGATACCTCTGTTCCAAATTTCATTCTCATCCGTCAAGTCATTTCAGCGTGAAGGCGTAAGAAACGAATGTACTAATTGTAATGTACCCTCCACCATGCACCACATGAAGTTAATTTTAGTATGCCTGTTACCTTCGTGCGAGTGTAAGAAAAGAGTTGACAAAGTTTTACCGCAGTCGGATGTACGGTATGTCCGTGAATAAAAGACAAAGAAACAGACATTAATTTCAGAATATATTAAATATGTCCTGAAGTATGTGTCGTACAGTGATACAAATTCGATAGCACATTTACTTATACATATCGATACTATATGCAAAATATGTTGCAAAGTCAGTTACCAGTAATCAAGTTCAACATCACAAGGTCATACCTGATGCGACAGTTTTGCGGCATTTTTTCATCATTTTGTGGGGGGAGGGGGGGGCAGTTACAAAACTCGTCGTAAACGTCCGAAATTACATGCAAGCTTTGTTGCAGCTCCCTAACTACTCCTATTTTCCAACAATTCACGCATCAATCTGGGTATTCTCACGCGGTGGCCTCTCATTATTTATGACGTCATATCTCCTGAGCTATGTGTCGTACTCTTTTCTGTTTTGTGTGGGAAACCTTCGTGGGCGTATGGTGAAGAGTTCACCAAAGTGTCTTTGCAAACGAATGAATGGTTTATGAACACATAGAGGACATACAGACAAACATTTCTATACACAGAGATAAGTCACAATCGATCTAGTTCCACAGCTTGCTGAATAGAAAAAATATCTTATTTCAGTATGTTCCTTTCATGAACACCAATAAAGTCAACGATAAAAAAAAATAATAATAAAGAAAACTGTCAAAATTCTCAGTTGTCTACCCAAAAACATGAATAGATCCAATCTTCTTTCCTCTAATTCATAATTAACATTCAAAGTTAGTACCTCTCCATACATACGTTTTGTATACACTGTTCCAAAACCATTTCTTCACCTTTATTGATTTCATACGACATGTGAGCTAACACATTAGCTCATACTCGAACTTGACAGTACAGATAACAGACTCAGACAAAAAATATCTCATTTATAATAATTCGTATAAACTTCTGAAAGGACGGTCGATGTCTCGCAATAAGAGTAGGCGCAGAGACGCCCGCCGCCTCGCGGCTGTTACGTCGGCTATTATAACTCCGGACGGCGGTGTGGCTGATGTTTGATGCCGGTCTGGGCTGCGGTGACGCTGTCCCTGTTCATTGCGGCACGTCGGGCGACCATGAAACATGTAAACCAAACACAAACATTTTTATTAAAATATAACATGTCTCATAAAATATCACACATATGAAAATTAAACAATTTGTACATAATTTCCTATCTCATGAATTTTCAAAGCAAAGCTTACATAAGGGAGTAGGGCTCACAAATTTCGTCGCATTACATTTGGTAACTGCATCCATCCCATGAATGTTTATCACCAGACGCGTATTTTTTATCGAAACAGTGTTTCTCAAGTGACTGTTACGTTTTTTTGTAGGACAGTACATAATCATTTTTACATAATGCACTGCTCATTCTGTTGAATTCCCGTTCATAATGTAGGGGGTGTGTAGCGATTATGTAAATTATGCATTTTCTACATGCTAGTTGCCAGATCAATTAAACTGCATTATAGTATGCTGTTTCGTACCGTACCCTTTAAAAATCATAGTTTACTTATCCCGCAATCATAAATTCTGTTACCAGCATCATAAAAATGAATGATGGAAGGCGCAAGTTGAATTTAATTTTTCTTTAGTTACGCCTTTTACTTGGGAAAAACAGTTCAGTAAAACAACATTCATAACACTTTTAACATATTACATATATAAATTTCAATGTTATTAATTATTGGGTAATAAATTGTCGATATATTGTTCGATAAGTTGAACCGATGTACTCTTTGGGAATCTCACTTGTGACTGTAGGATGTAGAGGGTTCACTTTGGACTACTGGCTGTTAGCGTTAAGACGTGGTTTCTGGCTTGTTCCATCTAGCTATTATGTCGCTAGAATTGTATTTTTTTTTAAGTTGTTAATTGGAGAAAGTGATACAGAATAAACCGCAGTTGAACTTGTAGCGGTTTGTTTATTTCAAAAGTTATTTATTACAAGCACCCTGGAAACAAAAATAGTTAACCATGTAGAGCGACACAACGGAACGTCTAGCTACTGACATCACGGAGCCGAATTTAGAAAATGAGTACCAATGATTTATTTATGTTTTTTAAACTCTCCAATTTAAGTTGTGGGCGGAGGAAATTTTGACTGTACACAATTCTATCCAAGTTCCTGTTGCATAAGGAAGAAAGTATCGGTACTGCTGCCCATACCTGCTGAAGGGAGAGCTTTAGAAGTGACAAAAATCATTGTACAAAGAGTCCCAATGTTACATAACACGTACGCACTGGAGTCATAGTGAAATATAGTATACTGTATAGTCTTCGTATTATCATATTGTGTACTAAAAAAAACTCTTCACCGTCTCTCAGATCAACCGTTCGTAACGTTTGGTACTGATTAAGCAAAACGTATTCGACATTGGGGCGTCTGTACACTGTTTCAATACCCACGAACGGTTAGGGGAAAATTGGTCGGAGCAATTCAAATGTAAACCGAGTATACTCGAAGTCAGGTTGCGCCACACCAGAATAAGATAAGTGTCTTTGTGTAGCATTACCTAAGTAAGCTGTGAAATGGTATTCCTACGCCGGCCGCGGTGGCCGAGGTGGCTGAGGCGCTCCAGTCACGGTCAGCACGGCCACTACGGTCGGGGGTTCGAATCCCCCCTCGGGCATGGATATTTGTGCCGTCCTAGTTCGTAAGTAGTTCATAAGTAGTTTGTAAGTTTAGGGACTGATGACCCCGTAGTTAAGTCCCATAAGCTTGACAAACATTTGAACATTTTTTTTTTTTGGTATTCCTACCGTTCGTTGATATGCGTGAAAAACATTACATTCGTGTACATATTTTTTTTATATCCAAGGCGCGTTGCAGTCTTCATATAATTAATAAATGACATTAATAATAGAAATTTCGTGTGGGTCAATAGCCTGGTACGAGTCTTTCAATTGGACGCCACTTCGGGGACTTGCGTGTCCCTAGCCTACCCCAGTTATCCAACCGGGAAAGGAAAGGGGACCTACAGCTTAACGTGGAATCCGAACCAAGAGTCGTTCCTGGTGACTCCTCACATCGTTGAGAGATGAGGGATAGTTTTAAAGCGCAGACTAAAAATATCCGAGAGCCGAACAGGTTTCGAACCCGCGACCCTTCAGTTTCGAGTCGAGCGCTTTACCCCAAAACCACCGGGCCCGACATAAATGACATTTTTACACACATGTACTAACCTTTGTATATTTACTTCGCCAGAACAGTTTAGAGCACTTGCTTATCTACGGGCCTGAAGAAGGTACATAAATCATAATCATCATCATTAGAGACTGATTATGCCTTTCAGCGTTCAATCTGGAGCATAGTACCTCTAATAAAATTCCTCCATGATCCCCTATTCAATACTAACATTGATGACTCGTCTGGTGTTATGCCTTTTACGTCAAAATCATTCTTCACCGAATCTAAGTACTTTCTTCTTGGTGTAGACCAAGGTAGCTCGACTCCTCTTACCCTCCGCTGCCGAGCTCATGAGTCTCTTTGGTAACATTGCTTCCCCAATGCGTGTAACATGACCCCACCATCTCAGTCTGTTCGCTCTAACTGCTTCATCTATGGTGTTCATTCCCAGTTTTTCTTTGATTTCCTCATTATGGACACCCTAATGCCAGTGTTCCCATTTATTAGTACCTGCAATCATTCTTGCTACTTTCAAATCTGTAACCTCTACCTTAT
Organism: Locusta migratoria; assembly: GCA_026315105.1. Lineage (NCBI taxonomy): Eukaryota > Metazoa > Arthropoda > Insecta > Orthoptera > Acrididae > Locusta > Locusta migratoria. The sequence continues at coordinate 378,905,506 of CM048750.1, forward strand.
GAAGAAGGTAACCTGTATCCACCCAACTTTCACTCCCATACAACGAAGTTGAGATACTTCTATAGTTGTTACAAACTTTTCTATTTACATGTTTGAAAATTGGCGTGATTACCGCTTTAGTCCACTCAGACGGAACCTGTCCCGACTCCCACGCTTTCTCAGTTATCCTGTGTAACCATTTGAGACCTGATATTCCTCTGTATTTGACGAGTTCCGGCTTAATTTCATCCACCCCAGCCGCCTTATTGCACTGTAATCTACTGACCATTTTCTCCACTTCCTCAAATGAGATCCTGTTTCCATCGTCGTTCCTATCCCATTCTACCTGAAAATCTGACACATCATTGAACTTTTCACCTACATTGAGCAATTCTTAAAATATACCCTCCATTTGCTCAAGGCATCCACAGGATTGACTAGCAGCTTTCCTGACCTGTCCAAAACACTTGTTAATTCCTTCTTCCCTCCCTTTCGAAGATTTCTAATTACGCTCCAAAATGGTTTTTCCGCCGCTTGACCCAGAGTTTCTAACTTATTTCCAAAGTCTTCCCATGATTTCCGCTTGGAGTCTGCAATTATCCATTTGGCTTTGTTTCTTTCTTCAATATAGCTTTCTCTGTCTGCCTGATTTCTAGTATGGAGTCATTTTTGAAATGGCTTCTTTTTCTTTTTACAGACTGCCTTGACTGTGTCATTCCACCAGGCTGTCTGCTTCTCCCTACCTTTACACACTACAGTTCCAAGACATTCTCTAGCTGCTTCCAGTAGTGTATCGCTGTACCTTGACCATTCCTCTTCCAGCGACTGTAAATCATTAAATTCAACCAAATGGTACCTTTCCGAGATCATTGCTATGTATTTCTGCCTAATTTCCTTGTCTTGAAGCTTCTCCACTCTTATCCTTCTACACATGGATCTGACTTTCTGCTCTTTTGGCTTCACAAAACCAATTTCACTGCAGATTAAATAATGATCAGTGTTATCAAAGAACCCCCTGAAAACACGTGTGTCCTTGACTGTCTTCCTGAATTCCTGATCTGTTATTATATAGTCAATGATAGATCTGGTTCCCCTTCCTTCCCATGTATAGCGGTGAATGTCCTTATGCTTAAAGAAGGAATTTGTGATAACTAAGCCCATACTGGAACAGAAATCCAAGAGCTGTTTTCCGTTCCTTTTGGCCTCCATATCCTCTCCAAACTTACCCATAACCTTTTCATAACCTTCTGTTCGATTTCCTATGCTGGCGTTGAAATCACCCATGAGGAAAACACTATATCCTTATCCTTCACTCTAACAACTACATCACTAAGTGCGTTGTAAAATCTGTCCATCCCATCTTGATCTGATCCTTCACAGGGAGAATACACTGCCACAATCCTAGTTTTCTTGCTGGATATGGCCAAATCTATCCACAGCAGTCGTTCATTTACATACCTTATTGCAATTATGCTGGGCTCGATTGCGTTCCTGATGTACAACCCTACACCCCACTGTGCTCTTCCAACTTTGACTCCTGACAGGTAGACCTTGTATTCTCCGACTTCGTCCTCTCTCTCTTTCCCCTTACTCTAACGTCACTAACAGCTAAAACATCTAACCGCATCTTACTTGAAGCCTCCACCAGCTCTATCTTCTTCCCAGTGTAATCCCCATTGATATTAACATCTCCCCATCTTATTCCAGATCGTTTGCCAAGTCGTATCGGCGGAGTCTGTCAATTATAGGTGGGACTCAAAAATGTTCAAATGTTTGTAGAGTCTATGGGACTTAACTACGGGGTCATCAGTCTCTAAACTTACAAACTACTTATGAACTACTTACAACTAAGGACGGCACAAATATCCATGCCCGAGGGGGGATTCGAACCCCCGACCGTAGTGGCCGTGCAGACCGTGACTGGAGCGCCTCAGTCTCCTCGGCCACCGCGGCCGGCAGGTGGGACTCCATCACCTCCAAAGGTCCGAGGCATTTTGCTCTGATTGTTGCCAGCATTATATTGAAGTACCGGGGAAGCAGGTTGCTAGCCTTACTTGCCCAGTGCCCCACTGGGTTTTACCCCTAACGGTTGAGGGACTAACCGGTGGATTTGGTAGTCTTTGCCGTCTGAGCACAAAGGTGGCCACGACTCAGAGTATGTCCGAGATGCCCAACCTAATTCCCAACTGTCAGGACCACTTACTTGGCCACTTATACGTTACCCGTGGTTCATGAACTAGGACATGACTACAGGAACCCACTCCATGAACGACAGGTACATAAATTAATACAGAAATTATAACACAGTGGATGTTATGGGAATATGGACGGGGTGATATTTTTTGCACATTTTGCTTCATTAAAGTTTACTTTTATGCTATCATAGAAATTTTTTGGTCTTCTTTTAACTTTTAGTCTTCCGGCACGATTTTTAATTATTTTATATCATGATTATCGTGCATTTTACAATTTTAAACCTGGCTGATTAACAGCAACCGTAATGCAAGTTTTTAATAATTTTGTATATCAGCTAACCGGTTGCGTAATTTTTAGTTTCTTGTCCTAGGCCGGCCGCGGTGGCCGGGGGGTCTGAGGCGCTCCAGTCACGGTCTGCACGGCACTACGGTCGGGGGTTCGAATCCCCCCTCGGGCATGGATATTTGTGCCGTCCTTAGTATAAGCTAGTTCATAAGTAGTTTGTAAATTTAGGGACTGATGATACCGTAGTTAAGTCCCATAATCTATACAAACATTTGAACATATTGTCCTAGGTTTCGTTGCCACTCAGGACAACTTCATCAAAAGTTTAAAAACAGTTACGTGAAACACATGAACCTGAGCTATCCTGCTCGTAATATTTGTGACGTCATGTGTTTTATATAACTGGTTTTATTGTTCTGATGAAGTTGTCCTTAGTGGCAACCTAAAAATTACGCAAACGGTCGGCTGATATACAAAATTGTTTTAAAAAATCGTGTTTTTTAATTATCGGTATTTATTTATTTTGTTTAAAATGTCAAATATTTCACAGTCCACATTTGTGCATTTTCTCTTTGGATTTGTTAGTATTTGCGATCGTTACTTTTCTTTCGCCTTTTGTAAAAAATATATGAAATATAGCCAATAAAGTGTACAATATCTGAATTTTAATGTTATTAATTTTATTACATTTCTTTAAATATATAGGGTGTTACAAAAAGGTACGGCCAAACTTTCACGAAACATTCCTCACACACAAAGAAAGAAAAAATGTTATGTGGACATACGTCCGGAAACGCTTAATTTCCATGTTAGAGCTCATATTAGTATTTCTCTTTAAATGTAAATTGAAATAATTCGTGCAGACAATTGTCAAAATAGCCAATTGTTTCGTTAGTATGTACTGTACTTCCTCGATCCACCGCCAGTTGACCTAATTGAAGGAAGGTAACCTTGACTTCAGTGCTTGTGTTGGCAGGCGACTCATTGCTCTACAGTACTAGTATCAAGCACATCAATACGTAGCATCAACTGGTTAGTGTTCATCACGAATGTGGTTTGGCAGTTAGTGCAATGTTTAGAAAGGCGGAGTTGGCAGATGCCCATTTGATGTATGGATTAGCACGGGGCAATAGCCGTGGCGTGGCTATGGATGAACCATTGCCGGCCGCGGTGGCCGAGGGGACTAAGGCGCTCCAGTCACGGTCTGCACGGCCACTGCGGTCGGGGGTTCGAATCCCCTCTCGGGCATGGATATTTGTGCCGTCCTAGTTCGTAAGTAGTTCATAAGTAGTTTGTAAGTTTAGGGACTGATGACCCCGTAGTTAAGTCCCATAGACTTTACAAACATTTGAAAATTTTTGATGAACCATTCGCAGAAGTGTACCCGTGGAGGCCAATCAGCTGCTGATAGTGCCTGCACACGCTGTACATGATACGGAAACAACTGTTTTTCCCGTAGCACTCTCCATACAGTGACGTAGTCAACGTTACCTTGTACAGCAGCAACTACTCTGACGCTACGTTAGGGTTATCGTCAGCTGCACGAAGAACTGCCTAGTCCATTACAGGTGTCCTCGTTGTTCTATGTCTTCCCCAGTCGCGAGTCATAGGCTGGAATTTTCCGTCCTCCCTAAGATGCCGATCAATTGCTTTGAACGTTTTCCTGTCGTGACACCTTCCTTCTGGAAATCTGTCTCGATACAAACGTACCGCGCCACGGCTATTTCCCCATGCTAATCCATACATCAATTGGGCATCTGCCAACTCCGCATTTGTAAACACTGGACTGACTGCAAAACCACGTTCGAGATGAACACTAACCAGTTGATGCTACGTACTGATGTGCTTGATGCTAGTACTGTAGAGGAATGAGTCGCATGCCAACACAAGCACTGAAGTGAACATTACCTTCCTTCAATTGGGCCAACTGGCGGTGAATCGAGGAAGTACAGTACATACTAACAAAACAATTGGCTATTTTGACAATTGTCTCCAAGAATTATTTCAATTTACATTTAAAGAGAAATACTAAAATCAGCTCTAACATGGAAATTATGCGTTTTCGGACACATGTCCACATAACATATTTTCTTTCTTTGCGTGTGAGGAATGTTTCCTGAAAGTTTGGCCGTACCTTTTTGTAACACCCTGTATATTTGTTCGAATCTGTTTGACTCTTAAAAACAAAATATATAGCTGATTAATAAATCACGATTTTACTAACAAGTCATTAAAACATGTATAAAATAAGCAAAAAACATCATCTACACTTTCACATAACGTTAGGTATAGAGTACATAACGTACTCCTGTATTAATTTACGTACTTTCTGCAGTGCCGCTGACGTTGAGCATATGGTCATAACAGGTGTGGTGAAATAAATATATAAAAAGGAAGCAGTCTAGTGATTACATTTACGTATGTGATAATGTCATTTATTAACATCGGCTTTGTTACTCCATAGGCTTACTGATGAACATACATGTGTTATCAGAACATTTTCAAAGTCGCATTCCATTCACAGAAGAGGTCTGCGTTAGATTATCAGTGACGTTCTTCTCTTTGACAGTATTTCATCCTCTGCCACTGGCTATCCCAGTTGCGCGACAAGCCTCGTATGGTGGCTTGCGGAGTGTGTGTGTGTGTGTGTGTGTGTGTGTGTGTGTGTGTGTGTGTGTATGTGTGTGTGTGTGTGTAAATTTACATGCAAACAATCCCACAGAGCCTCATACACTCTATGTCCCTTACTGCGTTTCAACGTTGTATACTGTCCATCATAACTCTCCGTGAGCTCAACACAGCAGAAATACTCGTCCACGTCGAAGCTAAATCCTTCTTGTAGCATTATACCACGCAGCCACTTCGTGGAAGTCCTATTCAGTGGCAAGAACCAGACTCTGGAGTTACTTTCCTCGTTATATTATGGATCAGAATAACATGGCTAGCTTCAATAGACAGTCAATGAAATATCTACTGAAACAACAATGAAGTCTCTTTTACTAGCTTCAATAGACAGTCAATGAAATATCTACTGAAACAACAATGAATTCTCTTTTATTCGCCTGCACACAGGTTACCACGTTACTAACATCTCTCCTAAAAGAAATCCATCAAATGCAATTGCTATTAGAAGTTTCAACCTTGCAACATTTCTTTCCATTCCAACTTGTCTACTCACGTCTGCATAGCCGCAACTACATTTTGTATCTGACAAAAGACACTGTCACTAGCACTTAGAGCAATTACAGGTGGGCATTTGTCTTCCTTTATGACACTGTCTTTCATTCTCATGCTATGAGCTTGGTTTCTCTCTCTAGACAAACATGTTCCATTCATTTGTTTTCCATCGCGATCAACTAGTCACTCGCAAATTTCGAAGAGTTCACGGTTTTTGACATCTTCTAATACAATTCCTGCCTCTTTTGTAAGCAGCTCACTCACTCCATCCGAACCTTTAGCACTGCAAAGTTATGTTTCAGAAATTTATTACGACACTGCTGCAGATGATATGTAAATTTACACTCATTGCATTCACAATGCTTGTTTGAAGATGCATTGAAGATGATCACTATGTGATCGAAATCGATCTGCTGTTTTAACAATAAAGTATTAACGACCAATGCTGCATATTACATTTGGTTTGTTCAATTTCAAGTCAGTTTCGATCTCACCAATTCATTTCGTAGTGCCTGTCTTTGCTCATCTCCTATTGTAAATAATTCCAGAATTTGTTATGTAAGCCTGTCTCAGTTCGTTATTTTAATGTGACTATAGAATTTTAATGGATGAATTTTGTTTATTGTTTGATTTCCAGATTTCTTCAGACTCTGTATTGTTCGTCTAAAAGTTTTGGACTCAAGAATTTTTCTTACGACTTTTTTTGTTTTTCGTCTAGTTCAGAATTAACGTAAGAGCAATTCAGTTTAATTACTGTATTGTAATGTGTTCGTTTTGTGTGCTTAGAGAGACATATTGTAAATATTTTGGGTAATTCCGTATGCAGTTTCGATCGTTTGATACTTAATTTCATTAGCTTCTGTTTCGATTCCATTTTTCTGAGTCGTTTCAGCGAGATATTTAAATTGTATAACCGTCGATATTTCCCATATTTTGTCTCCATGAATTTTCGCATATTTTATGCAAGTTTATAGCAAACGATAATCCGTTTATAGATACTTGCCTCTGTCGAATGTGATTGATTGGTCAATTTTACGCATTAATTCCCTTTTGTGCCATTCTTGTATCACTTTCTCAAGGGCTCAGTTAAAAACGGAGACATTCCAGCTCTTTGCCTTACATCCGTTTTTATTACAAATGGATCAGAAACTTCCTCCATAAATTTCACACTGTACTTGATATCTGTCAGTGTCCCTTTTGTGATAGCAAGTGTTTTCTGATATTTGCAAAAGTGAATCATGGTTAATCGCGTCATTAAATGTGCAGACTAAAATTTTGCTACTAATTCTCTGATGCCTCAGGATTAGTTGTAGGTTCCATATATGCTATGGACACGAAGCTTAGTCTGAATTCTGTTTCATACTCCCCAATTTTTGGCTCCAGTTCTTTTCCAAAAGACTCGATGATAGAACTTTGTATGCAATTGATATCACTTATTTTATTATTATTATTGTAGTCACTGCCACTACTGTTACGGTAGCAGAAACAGACGCTGTAATACAAATACTACTAGAATTATTTACACTAGGTTTTACTTTAACTTTTTATACTATTTTATATCTTTGTCCTATTAAAATATTTGTTATGTCTGACAAGAAGACTTTATGACTATTGTATTTTGTGGGAAGGATGGTGTTTCAAATCCATCTCCGGCCATATAGAGTTAGATTTTCCGTGATTTCTCTAAATCACTCCAGGCAAATGCCGGAATGGTTCCTTTGAAAGGGCACGGCCGATTTCTTTCCACATTCTTACCCAAATACTCCGAGCTTAAGCTCCGTTTCTAATGACCACGCTGTCGACGGGACGTTAAACTCCAAGCTTCCTTCCTTCCTTTTTGTATTTTGTGGGGTTTTGTCTTTATGGTACATCCGGAAAATTTACTTTGCCCTATTAAAATCATTGTTACATTTACAAAGACATGGCTTTGGTGTTTTTATATTTTTTTTAACTTCAGATTGCAGTTCAGATCTCACCAACTAACTAAAGCCACTCTATATTACTTCAAAAATTGTCGAGAAACTTGTAGTATGTATGAAATTTCCACCGGCGGTGGAGCTCATGCGCAAATGTTTTAGGTTGGCAAGAGGAGCTTTACCATTTTAATCCGTAATATTTAATTGGAATACCTACATTATGTAAATATAATATTCAACAAACACATGGTAATTAACGGATTTGTAAGAATTTTTCCATAATAAACTCAAGTGTTATTGTTTATTCTTATTTTTCGTCGTTTTGTAAACGGCTGTTAATATTCTTTCAGTTAAAAAAATTGAACATTACATTTTGGAGCCATAGTAAGAAATTTGTTAATGTTTATTTGTACTGTATAGTTTTTATTTTATTTTAATTTTTACCTCAAATGTGGTCTCATATATGCCAGGGTGATAATCGTCGTAAAAATAACGGCAAACAATACTTTTCACGTTTTCGTTAGCATCGTACAAAAGCTGCCATTTTTACAGTCGCAATTTTTTTCGATACGTCCACTGGAATTCAAACTTCATTTGCATCCATTAAAATTTCTCTTTTATCGAAAAGTATGGAAGCGTACCACTTGTACCTGACAATTTATTCGAATATTGGAGCGGACAGCTTGTGATGAAACATAGAATGCAATTTTATCCAATCTTCCTTGTCACTAATTTCGCCTAAGCTAATGGTATTTCGCGTCCTTGTTCTATCAGATAGACGAGGTGTTGGAGACTTTTTTTTCTTTTAATCTGACCTGATGCTAAAAGTACACGAAATACGGGATTAGCAGCACCGATCCTATGATTAATTGCAAGTCTACGACGCTACCTAGTGCCCCGCGGCAGTCATCGGTCATTAGATGTCTCTAAAACCTTCAAATTACATTTTCCCGTTTTGAGAGTTAAGTCGAATGGCATTGATTTACTGTTATGGCTAATCCACGTCTCCACGACATCCTTTCTTACAGGAGTGCTAGTCTTTCGAGGTTCGCAGGAGAACTTCTGTGAAGTTTGGAAAGTAGGAGGCGAGGTACTGGCAGAAGTAAAGTTGTGTGGACGGACCGTGAGTCGTGCCGGGATAGCTCAGTGGTAGAGCGCTTGCCCGGTAAAGGCAAAGGTCCCAGGTTCGAGTCCCGGTTCCGGCACACAATTTTAATGTGCCATGAAGTTTCACATTTTTTCTTCAATGCTTGCCATTAAAAGCTGTCTTTAAACAAGAAATACCATTTATAAAACGTCTGCTATGGCTGTTCTGCGTAGTAAACATATACTGATTTTCATTATATGGTAATCAAAGCGTTAGATTTCTCGTGTCATTTCACGATCGATAATCAAAGCGTTCGATTTCTCGTGTCATTTCACGATCGAATGTGCTATGCATATCTCTCAGTTTCTAATCTTTTGTTTCAAACAACTGTGTTTTTGTGGCCTCCCCTAATGTCTTTCCTGATTATGCCTCAATAAGCTGAACCAGTAAGAAAGAAACCAATATCAGCAAAACAAAAACGCAGTGTGTTAGTTTTCCAACTTAAAAACAACAACTTCGTTACCTCCGAGAAACAGTCTGATAAAACATCCTATCCTGATCACAATTTTATAAATGCAGGCAATCCAAAAGTTTCTTATGTTGTGCAACTTTCAGCTGAAACTACTGGATGCTGCGAGCTTAGACACTAGTAACAAACACACTATTCTGTGCAGGATGACATAATTTTATCAGTTATTTCCTTCTGTTAGTTCGATCCTCAACTGCTATAACACTCAAATATATATATATATATATATATACAAATCACCAATTCACAGCCTGTGTTTGCTTGGGGCCCCGTGAAGTGCGGCTGTAGACCCTGTTTTATTTTACAAACTAGCTTTGTCGTGTCTGTGGGCCAGTCACACGTGCTGCAATGTTACCAAAATGTTTAACTTTAAATAAACGCAGGCAGGAACAAAAAAATGCACAATCTACACGTTAACTTCTTACTAAATCGATATTTATTCCACCTAATATCCGTCAGTGACTATTCGTTACACCTGACTTCAGAGCAACGATGAGTTCCTTAAGGCTGGAACTGTTGTGTGATTAAAATTAAATCTCTTAACCATGGATCCTTTAGCACAGATTCAATAACATAAACTACAAGTTAAACCAACAGATGCCCCACAGTAAAATACAATTTCTGTAATTTGTGAGCCCTTTACTTAATTCTGCTTTGTACAACTTTTGCTGTACAATTCAAACAATGCGTCAATGCAAACAAATACAGACCTCCAATGAAAATACTTAAATCTAGTGACATATCATAATCATAACCCCAGAATCATTACGAAAAAAACACACAAAAACATATCCATAACACAAGAACTCTCCAAATTATACTAATGTTCCTCCATAACCCGTTCACATTGTAATTAGTAACCTAATTCACCTTAGCACACATTCAACTAAAAAATTCGTAATTCTAACACCCATTATGATCTTTCCAAAACAATTCTTACACCTAACATACAGAAAAAAAGTCTAACCAAAACAATTGTTATAACTTCTAGGTCAAATGGCTTAAGCAGTATCTCTTCAAAACACACACACCAACTTAGGTACCATAACAAAATTCTGATCATGACCTCATACTGCTTCAGAAGTATTAGCTCTAAATGACACACACATAATGAAATAAAAATGAATGAAAATTATAGAGCTAAGTCTTAACCTACTAATTACAATGGAGTGGATTTCAGATTTCTTTATCCAACACAAAGTTGTTCATAAACCTTAGTCCTAATTTTCTCCTCAACCTCTGCCTCGTCCATCACGCAATGGGCCACATGCAAGCTTGCCAGTAAATTATCATATGCTTCATTCTTCATGCACCCTTCTAAATTCAGTTCTAGCATCTGCTATCCAATGTTAACGTTGAACCCATATTTACTTAAAAATTCTGTTCCCAACACCACATTTATGCTTCAATTTTGGATTACCAGGAATGGATGACTAAATAATTCTCCACCAGTAGTTACATATAGCATAGCCTATTTTTCCACATGCTTGCTGTAACTCCCAGTTGCATTCCTAATCTTTACCCCTGTTACTGGAAATTCTACCATACTGTCAGTTTTTTATGTATCTGTAAAAATCTTCACCTATACCACTAACAGTACGACCAGTAACCACCAAAGCTTTTTCATTAATTTTGACCACTTGTATACTCACTATAGATTGTACCTTCCTGAAACCATCCTTTCTCAACTCCTGCCAATAGGTCTTGTTCAACCTCATTTGCACAGTATTTCTCCATAGTACATTCCTGCACCCCCCCCCCCCTCCCGTGTTACGCTATTTCACTATCCCCTGCAAATTTCATTTCAAATGCATCTTCATATATGTCATTTTCCACACTGAATCATTCTAATTTTCTGGCAATACTAATTTTTCTCTTCTCCCACATATTTTGTTCCAGCCATTTAATGTACTTAGAAAAATCTACATAGTCACTGGCATCAAACTCACTTTCACTCTTCCCTATCCAGTCAGTTTTACATTCAGATTCTCATTTTCACCCCGATACTGCTTATATTCATATACTACATAATAATTAACTCCTTCAACTTCATCTCCCTTTTCACATACCATTTGTTGACAATCTGTAACCCTATAATCACTTTAAACTGCATATTCTACCATATTATGCATAGGACCCCTCCTCAGATCATCAAAATCCCTATCCTCATCAAATATTTTATTCAGTGCATCATAATATGTATAATTTTTCTCAGCTTGTTCCCCTAACCTTTTTACATACTCATATTAATAAAGTGCCCAATTAGCTGGTATCCATTTCGGTATCGGCCTTATTAATCCTCTTCTTAAATCTAAGGTCATTTTCCTCATATTTCTCAGCACAATATGTGTCATGTTTCATGAACTCTGATGCAGGTTCTACAAGATATACATTACTTGCAGCACCATTCTGCACATCCCAAAAACTTTCTAAAAGCACCTCACAAACAGAGCCCTCAGGCTGCTTGCTGCTTACCCCACATACTTATCACCAGATATACCTTCAGGTACATCAACAACAGGCACTATGATCCCAACATTACCCCAATTATCCACCAAAACACTAGATTCAGCCACACTGGCTCCATAACAATTTACCTTAGCATCCACTGTATCTGTTTTCACTTCACATAACTCGGCAGATCTAACACTATTAATTTTACATTTTTTTGAACATCACAACACTCCTTTACAGCCCCAGACTGTAATTTGCTCTCGGTCCTTTAAGAATGGATCTCACACCAACAATATCATTCTCATAAACTGTATTTCCAAAATCTTTATTAAAAACATCCCCAATACTAATCTCTCCCACTTTCCCTTTTTGTTCTCTACTATTCTTCCTTTTAAAGGCACTTCCCTTATTATGTTGCATGAACCACCTACACGAGCCGCCCCCTCCCCCCACGCCGCCCCCCCCCCCCCAAAAAAAGCAAAAACGAAACATTAAATTTTAAGTAAATTGATGTATATTCCACCTAATATCCGTTTGTGAATATTTGTTACACCTGACTTCAGAGCAATACCGAGTTCCTTAAAGCTGCCTCACAAAAACTTGGAGCTCTACTGAATAGTTTCTATGTCGCACAGTCGCTAAATAAAATAGAAACTCTTAAGTTCCACGAAGCACCACGCAGAATAAAATCAAAGTTCTAGAAGCACCACAGAACAAATATTTCTAAGTTTCACACTAGAACACTTCGCTGAAAGTTTACAAGTCCTCAAACGACTCCAAAATCACTCAGCATAACGACACGCCTTGTCTGTCAAACCGACGTTAACAGACTGCCACTAACAAGCCAAAATGGCCGCCTTAAGTACCCTCGCTGGCTTACCATGAAGCCAAATCAGTATCTTATTTTTACAAAATTTCCTCTTTTACATAAAATACAAATGAACTTATACATGTGATGATAGTACTCAACGGAAATTTGCGCTGAAACAGAATATGATATCAAAAACATTGGACATATCTTAGTTTTTTCATTATAAAAATTAATCTTTTCTACATTTGCTTTTTCAGTATTTAAACATACATTATTTACTGTACTATTGATCCTACAGTTTCATTAAATATTAACTGAAGAGTAGCTTACTGTACTGCCGCTAATACTACTGTTATTATTCTTTATTAAATATCCAGCTTTTATACCTGGAAACCATGTAACTTGCCTCTAATTCAAATTTAATGAATTTTCCCAAAAAAACTAATTATACATCTCTCACTTCGATCTGTTATTTCACACCTTATACTTAATATTTGGTTAAGCCGTTTTCAAGATATATCGTTAACAAAATTGTTATTTTTAATTATTTTTGATTTACTATAACTCAAACCCTATTAAAGTGTCAGGAAGCGCGTATATATCAGCGCATCCGTCTAGTCTTTACCTCTGTATCGTATATGTAGCTCAACAGTTATTAATATTTAAGTGGTTTATTGAATATTTCTCCAAGACGAAACAGGGCTTCTCCCGCCGAGTGCATAACGGCCTGGATTTTCTAGTCACGTGTCTATACACAAAGCGAGAGACCAGACGCTCGTTTGACAGATGAGAGGTGCTGCTATCTATCGACCAACCCCTGAACTACGATGACTCAGTAGCTGTCAAAACATCAAGAATCCCGCGCATGTGCGCGATATTCCACAGAATAGCAGACTTCAAGGGTCCCCACGAAGCTGTCCCCTTACAATGCTGATTAGGTTCCATATAAATACCAATTTTTTTTTAGCATTATTTATTACTGCTACTTTTCACTGATTGTTTTAAATCAAAGACTTTTCTGTGAAACCAAGTCAGTTAGCGGCTGAATCTACGCTGCCTGAGTGTTCATGACACTAGGAACAATACGTTCAGCTCTTTAAAGTTGGTCGATATCGCGGTGGAAGTGTCCACATCGTACTCACCGTGAATATGTAGTTTAAAGGGTAGCTTTCTCGCACGGACAGTGTTGAAATAAACATCCTAATTAAGGATCGTGGCAACTTGACTCACTACAGGTGAGTTAAAAGACGCATTACACCCTTTTATTTCAAAACCTTTACCGGAAATGGGAAACTAAATATACAAGAAGGCGTGTGTGAGTTGCTCTGTCTTTTGACCATTTTCAAATTTATTATATTGAATCTAGGTAAGATTTTTTAAAAGTTTCCTACAGTGGAAAGGGGATCATATAATATATTAAATAACATCAGCATTTTCTGACAAATTCATATCTGTAAACAGATTCGACGTAGCAGTCATGTTAAAAAGGTGAAAATTTTTTTGTTGTTGTTGCGGGTTCTGGTTAGATGGTCAGTTTCTGGTCAATGGATCGGCCAACATGGTACAAGAATGGCGAAACCACAAATGTCACAGACGTTGCTCAGCTCGGAATATTTTCGGAACTGGAAGTTTTCGAGGGGCTGCTAGAGGTGCTACCAATGGAATACACAACTACAGGTCACGATATATTTGAGGTTGTCTGTGAGTTGGTAGAAAACAAGCGCTTGCCATCGGACAGGCTCTATTCTGTGGTAGTAGACGGTGCACCGTAAATGGTTGGCAGCCAACATCGTTTCGTGACTCGTCTGAAGGAAAAAAAATGAAGACAGAATTTCGTAACGAAATGTCAAGCACACATTGCTTTATGCACCAGGAAGTCCTTTGAGCTGAAAGTGTGAAGTGCGCCGACGTCTTGAAGGTCGTGGTGAAGTGTGTAAATTTTGTAAGACACCATTGCGTCAATCATCGCGAGTTCAAAGGCATTTTGCGCGACCTGGAAGCAGTCTATGGTGATATCCCTTATCACTGCACAGTACAGTGGCTTATCAAAGACAAAGTTCTCGCCGGCCGCGGTGGCCGAGGGGACTGAGGCGCTCCAGTCACGGTCTGCACGGCCACTACGGTCGGGGGTTCGAGTCCCCCCTCGGGCATGGAAATTTGTGCCGTCTTTAGTATAAGGTAGTTTATAAGTTTAGGGACTGATGACCCCGTGGTTAAGTCCCATAAGCTATACAAACATTTGAACAATCTGAACAAAGTTCTCGATGTATTCTTCGCAATTCGGGAAGAAATTACATTATTTGTGGAAATGAAAGGGGAGACGCAACCATCATTCATATAAAAGAAATGGAGAGCAGATCTCGGCTTCCTGACATTACGAAACATTTAAACAGATTGAGTACGGAACTTCAAGGAATGGATCTAGTAATTCTTGATATGTTAGATAAAATTAATGCATTCGTGGAAAAAATTCATATTTTGATTGGCAGCTTGGTACTGGTAACTTTTTTCGAGTGTTTATCATACCTTCAGTTGCAAATTCTTGTATAGCTTCGTCAAAGTTTTGAGGCACGGTTTCATGATACTCCGTTTTCAGTTGTATCAGACACTGTTCCTTCAGAAATGCAAATAGAAGTAATAGGGTTGGAAAAGGACAGATACTACAACATCACGAATTTTTTTTTTCAGATAGCATCCCGATCTTCATGCAGAAGGCTTTCCCAATTACACAGGAATGCAGCTGACATCATGTCGAAATGTTTCAATATTTCGATTTCGTAAATTTACGGCCGTTACTGTCAACTAATGGTGTCTGATCTTTCGGACATGTCCGAAATGAAGTGACACCATTTCAATAATCCTAAATATGCCCACAAAAGGCAATGACAATGTCAATTCGAACGCATTCAAATGCGCGATCCCTTGCGGGAATGCAGTACAGGCTGCGAGAAAGAGAAATCGATGGGCAGGGAGCTACAAGGTGAGAATTTGCGTTGGAAGGGCTAAGGCGACCGCTGGCCCAAAGCGGAAAATCCGGGTTTGAATCCCGGTCCAGCGCAAATTATCACCTTTGTCGTTGAATTAAGTTCAACGCTCTAAAACGGTCAAAATGCTTCAGTATTTCGAATCCGTATTTAGTATGTGTTGTGCAGACTGGTCTGATACAGCTCTCCTCGCTACCCTGTCATGAGCAAGCCTCTTCACCTAAACATAAGGACAGTGAAAGACGACTGTCTGCCGTCTTCCCTAGGTTTTTAACTTTGTAATTTATCTAAGTTCACTAGATGGGCTTTTTTGCTAAACGAGAATCCATTTCGTTCGGAGGCATGAGGGACAGCATTTCATATCATGTTTTTAAATGTTACTTTCTGTAATATTGCTGGGATTTTATTACGCTAATAATTTATCATTGTGTCTATGAATGTGGCATTATGTACGGTTTCTCCGTGTATGAGCATCTTCTAGCACGGCAATATGAGAATTTTCGTCATCGGCTGCTGGCTGCGTGCTTTGCATCTCTGGCTTCGTGTCGCTCGGTAGTGGTTACCAACTTCTGCTTTTGATGCTACCAAAGAGGTTACTCCAACCTTTGGTTACAAGTTGAGTTGGCAATTTCCGATAGCGCGAGTCTAAGCTCTCCCAACCAGCGCGGTTTTTCATTGGGTTTTTACCGATTTACGGCCCTGGTGGTGGACTCGCTGGCTGTCTGGTCACGCTGTGGCTGCACTTAGACCTGTAAGATAGTCTGATTTTCTTCCCTCTCTTGTGATGGTAGCGATTCATTGTCTGGGTTGTTCAAGTTAGACTTCAGAACTTAGATTCTTTTTTCGGAATAAGTTTCTCCGGTCATGTACAGAAGTGTATTCAATGGCATTTCGGTGATTTTGCAAAAGTAAATGTGGTGAATATGTAATTAATTCGGTCTGATAACGGCTGGGAATCGGCAACCTTTGTGAGACTAGCTGGCGGTGTACGAACTTTGTTTAGTTTCTTTATAGCTTTGTGGGACGCATCTAAAATGAGGGAATATTTTTATTCTGTATAGTGCGTGTGAGATATTCATTTCTGTTTTCTCCTTCCGCGAGTGGTATGTACTCCATGTTGTGTGTTCTTAGAACAAAGCCTTCAGCTACACCTGTGTCTGTTTCTATGCCCTTCAGGCAAGAAATTATGCATGTATCTTTCTGATTTCTCTTATTACATCGCGATCTCCTCGCCGTCTATTTTTAATTGCTGTTTTGTTTCCAACTTGTGCTTTGTGTTCAGAGTCTGTCAGTAAATTCTCTTCTAGCCTTGTACAACCCCCTTTATTAGCTTGCTTATGAAATACTACGTATTTATAGGGGCTGCATGCCGTATTTCTTAGTTGATTTACTCCAACTTTAATTTTACTATTAACGGTGGTCTTACAACAGCAACGTACATCCTTTTGAATCTGCTTACTGTATTGGTTCCTCGGTTTCCCTCTACGTCTTTTACCTCACATTTTAAATTTTCTATTTTTGCAAGTGAGTGGTAGTTATATGTAGTTATTCCAGCAGACTTATACTCTGAAAACAGATTCTCTGATGCTAAATGTAACACATCCAGTCCACCTCATTTAGACATTATGTAACCATCCTTTTGAAGCTGATTGTAGTGGGAATGGAGCTTTATACATAGATTCTTTACGTGCCCCTTAATATAAAATACATCCTCGAAACCACCATCTTCGACGAGTACTCCAACATATGACCACTTAGCACAACTATTAATAGTAAAAGTATTTATCTGAAAAACTCCAAATGAAGGCAGATTTAGCCATACACTGCGTTTAAAGGCAAATGTGAATCGTACTTGCACAAATGCAATAGTCTTTTCTTTTTTCATTCTTCCTTTAAAGCAGTTGTCATTGCAGTATATTTCGATCGCTTTCATTTGCAGTTTTCTTTTCTTGCACATGAGGCATTAACGACACTTGGAGCTGTAATTTCTTGAATGGGGAAAGGTTTGAGCCTGCATGACGCATTTACTCTTTTTCGGTGCACTTGGAGAATGACGTGTTTGAGGTTACCCCTGTATCTGGAGGCATTATGACGAATAATGTTCTCGATTGGGAGAAAGATGTTTCTCCAACTTTAATGTAGCTCTTCTGTGTAATACTTACATCGTCCTTGCTGGCATCAATATTCCGAATCTCCATGTAATTTATGGGTAGGCATTTGAAAGTAAAAGCAGATAGAATATAATGTATAACTTTTTCTCGGTATTTACTGTCTCGGAGATTTACCTGTACACCTGTCAATTTGCGGTTTTCTTATCACCAAATTGCAGAACATTGTTAAACACTACACAACAGCTATTCTGTAGGGATTTCAATAAATGCATCCAATTGGAGGAGATCGTCACAATATAAAGCGGTGCACTTTGCTTCTGTTTGTTCTCATTTAAAACAATTAAACAATCTTGCATCCGGTCAAAACGACGACCCACCCGGTCATTGTGTACTACCATGTTCTTGGCTCAACGAGGAGAATTTAAAGCCTCTTGCAGTCTGTCCCGATACTTCATAGAATTGATAATGTGATTCCGATAATTTTGTTGACACCAGGGTTCATGATTTGACATACAAATTTGTTATATAATTTTACTCCGCAATTCGATGTTAACCACGTTGAATATTCTATCCCAACTGTCTTATCGCTGTCCGAAATGATGTTGCTTCTTCCTATGCGGTCTCCTTCCATGCTAAAGTCGTGGTTGGATATGAGGCACTCGCACATCTCCACTTTTTTAAAAATCCCTGCAAAATCTTGTGTGATTTTGAAATCCAGGAGATAGAAGTCATCCCACAAAGCTGTTGTGTAGGAGGAAGCGCCTCCATTAAAACATCCAATTGAACATCGGCTATTTCTACTTTATACGGTGTAGCCACAGGATTTGCATATTTCCTAGCGATGTATTCCAGAGCTTCCTTGCTGAGTTTATCCAATACTCCTTGTGCTCCTACACTACGAACACCATGTAGGAGAAAACGCAACTTCGCATTGAATCAATGTTTTGCAGCGACGAACTTGTCAAATATACTGTACAGGTATCAGTTAAAAGATTCACACATTTTCTTCTTCACCATTACATAACATCTCTTTTACGTCTGCTCCTGACACTCCACTTGATCGCAGATTTTAAGAACCATAATGTCATCACAAAAAGAGTCTGTAATGGGTGTAGGCTCACTTAATTTATTCTTGCTGAGGAGTGTAGCATTTGCAAGGACAACACGGATTTAGAAAATATCGTTCATGCGAAACACAAATAGCTCTATATTCACACGAAGTGATGGGTGCTATCGACAAAGATTCGCAAATCGATTCCGTATTTCTTGATTTCCAGAAAGCTTTTGACACCGTACCTCACAAACGGCTTTTAATCAAATTGCGTTGTTATGGTATATCGCCCCAAATTTGCAACTGGATAGGGGATTTCTTGTCAGAGAGGACACAGTTCGTAGTAATCGATGGTAAGGCATCGACTAAAACAGAGGTGATATCGGGCGTTCCACAAGGTAGTGTTATTGGTCCTCTGCTATTCTTTATTTACATAAACGATTTAGGGGAAAATCTAAGTAGCTCTCTTAGGTTGTTTGCAGATGACGCCGCCATTTACCGTCTAGTAAAATCATCTGAAGATCAAAACCAACTGCAGAACGATCTGAATAAGATATCAGTATGGTGTAAAAATTGCAAATTGACTCTAAATAATGAGAAGTGTGAAGTCGTCCACATGAGTACGAAAAGAAATCCGTTAAACTTTGTTTACAACATAAATCAATCAAATGTGAAGGCCTTAAACTCCACAAAATACCTAGGAATCACTATTACTTCAGACTTAAACTGGAAAGAACACGTAGATAATATCGTGGGAAAGGCGAACCAGAGACTGCAGTTTTATTGGCAGAGCCCTTAAAAGATGCAACAGAACTACTAAAGAAACTGCATACACTGCGCTTGTCCGTCCATTTTTGGAGTATTGCAGCCCAGTGTGGGATCCTTATCAGGTGGGTTTGACGGAGGACATCGAAAGAGTCCAAAGAAGGGCAGCTCGTTTCGTATTGTCACGATACAGGGGAGACAGCGTTACGGAAATGATACAGGATCTGGGATGGGAATCATTACAACAACGGCGCTTATCGCTGAGGCGTCGGTTACTTGCGAAACTCCAATTGCCAACATTCTCCTCCGAATGCGAAAATATATTGTTGACTCCCACTTACATAGGTAGAAATGATCATCAGAATAAAATAAGAGAAATCAGAGCTCGAACAGAGAGATTCAGGTGTTCTTTCTTCCCGCGCGCTATTCGAGAATGGAATGGGAGATAAATAGTAAAATTGTGGTTCTATGAACCCTCTGCCAGGCACTTAAATGTGATTTGCAGAGTATCCCATGTAGATGTAGATGTAGATGTAGAAGTGGTGTAGTTTATGTTACCAATGGCAGTAACAAGATTGTTCAGGGGTTCAGAGCCACAATCAAAAGCGTTCGTCCACTGGAATTATCTTCCTTCCCAGCAGCCGAAAGGTGTTTAGCAAATTCGAGGAACCCATGTTGACACTTTCGACTACCGTTGAAGGCTAACGAGAGGGTGGGATCGAGCTTCCTTTTATACCCTACAGGATATGACACGTGACCATATATGGAATGAAGGAAGGAAAGGAGGAAGATTTGTGTTCAACGTAAATGTTTAAATGTTCAAACGTTTGTAAATCTATCGGACCAAACTGCGTGGTCGTCAGTCCGTAGCTTGCAAACTACTTAAACCTAGGTAAACTAACCTAAGGACAACACACACACCCATGCCCCAGGGAGGACTCGAACCTCCACGGCGAGCAACCGCGCGCTCCGCAGCGAGACGCTTTAGACCGCTCGGCTACTCCACCGCAGCTTAACGTAAACCCTCGGGAATATGTCTACATACATAATGACTAGTACATCGCTGTAACTGACCGGTAAAGTTAAGCGATGTACTCTGAACTTGAAGGTGTACATATTGTACATTAGCTTAGTCCAGACGAATGAGAGTCATTTGGCAGTCACGTTACCAATTCTGAAGAATATAAAAGGAGGCTCAATTGCATCCACTGCTTAGTCTTTTGTGTGTGAGGTGGCTACTTTCTTCTACTAGTTATGTTCCTCCTTTTTTTGTCACTGTTTATGTTTGTTCTTTAATTTTCTTGTGTTATCATTGATATTGGGGATGATTATTTCATTTTATGGTATGTACTGAATGTAGGAGTAAGGGAAGTGAGCGCATGTCGCCTTGGGGTTATGACAGAATTTATTTCGTGTCGTGAACAATTTTCTGGTTTCTCCTGTGAAAACGAGTTCTGGCCGGTCATAGCCGCATAAGGGCGAACGGTCAGCAGGGCTACCGTTGAACGTGGGCGTGTGTGAGGAAACGGGTTAATTCTTCCTCACCGTGGTGGCCCTTCACAGCCGGGGATCAGAGAAGCCGCTGCCCGCTGAGGGGAACCAGCCCCTGTCACAGAGTGTCTGTGCCCCTGTGTTTATCCCACCGTGAAGTGCCGACTTTACATTTCTGAGTATGCGAACTGGGGAAGATTATGTCTGGTCTCAAGTGTTCTCCAGGGAGACGGTATATTTTGCTTTGGGCTGAAGCTAGTGGCGACGATCGCATGCTGGGTGTGTCTGGGACATAGTAATCATGTTGTCGATTGTAGTTGGCTCTTCCGTTTCCAGACACACCTGCAGATATACTAAAGGGCAGTCAGACGTCTCACTGGCGTGCGAATGTTGTTTGCCGCAAAGGGGTTAGAATTTCCAGAAAACCACCCACTGTGTAGGTTTCCGGGTTCTGAACGGTTCCCATAATTGGGCTCGTATATTGGTCAAGGGGGAAAGAATTCCGGCTAAGACACCGGGACTAAAGCACAGCTGGATACTGGTGACAAACAGCGTAATATTTGCGAACGAGTCTGAAAATCTGTATCTCGAGGGCCACGAATCCCGTCGTTTTCGGGGAAAAATCTGGCGTACGTGGGGAGAGCGTGTGACCGAACTGTAGAGGCGTGGCTTAGTTTCCCGTATAAATATTGCTGAAATATCATTGCATATGCAGATTTGCGACTTCACCGATTGGCTCGTCGTCAATCTCGGAGTGGTGTGCCAGACACCGTCCTGTACGATGCGTGAGGAGTCTAGTGACAGACAACGTAGTGTACGGTTGTCTTGTCTCAGCCTGAGTGCTGGGACTTCGGTGTGTAGCTCAAATCTCTGGGACTTTCCCACTGCGAAGTGTCCTGAAACAGAGATTTTTCGTGGGTCTTGATTAGTTTTGTCTAGTGGTTTGCATCCGCAACCTCTGCTGACTTTATTTTATCGCATTTGTACCCACTTCGCCGGTGGTAGCTTTATTGCACGTTGTGGTTCCGCGGAATTGGCTTTGAATCCGTTTCGGTCGGTCATACAGCAAGTCTGGAGTCTGACGTCTTCTGTCTTCACTGTCCGCTGCTGATCGGTGCCGACGTCACGAGTGCTGCAGAAAAGGTAATGTTTTCGCCGCTGCAACGCTTTTAGACTGGGGAAGTGGTAGCATCATTTTTGGTGTAGTGAGCTCAAGGTGTTAGATTATTCATACCTCCCACCATATTTTGGTCTATTGAATAATAGAAGAGGGATATTTGTTACTAAGTACAGCAGAATCCCGAAGACTCGGTCTAATGTGGACCGAAGACTGGCAGAGTTTGTGAAAATGCCGGATTATCCGGAACGGTGCTAAAAAAGTACAGCTTAGAATTTTTGTTATAAAATACTTTCTATTGTTACTTTACAATACAATACAAATGATGGAATACAGTAACACAAAATAAATTTAAGAAATGATATTCGTTACTTACGAGGACGTACTTTAATTTACATTTAGAAAAGTAATTAAAAAAGGCATACAGCCTTGAACAACGAAAAGGATGGACGATAGTGATTTACTTCAAAAAACATATTCCACAAAAATTTCCATCACTCCTAAGCCAATTTTAAAGAGGCGCTGTGAAAAAATGCACTCCCATAATTTTGATCACGACTGCTTTTTAATTTGAAGACGCATTTACATACTGTACTAATGAAACTCAAAGGATTTTTGAATAGGGTGTAGGTGGCCCTAGAAAAGGTTATGTCTAGGCCCATTTATAGCAGAGCCTGCAACTGCTACTCGCTACGATTTCATTCTATCTTGCATTCTGCGAGCACGGAATAATTCCAATTTTCGGGACTCTACCGTATAGGGAATCTAAATTTATCTGTAGCTAGTTAAATTAATTGTGTTTTTAGTTGTAAATGCTAGGTTTTAGTGTAGTTCACTCCTTAATGAAAGTCCCATTGCCATTCTCTTGCTTTGTTAGTATTTAGTAGACGTGGCATGGTTCATAACTCTTACTGTAATGATAGGCTGTGTTAATAACACAATATATTAATTTTTACCAATGTTGTTGTACTTCAATTAACTAACTCCGGTCATATGCATCTTTGGAGTGCACTGTTTTGATAAGTCTAGGCAGGTAAGGGGAAACATTTTGTGTATGTCTAGCTCTTGGAATCTTGGACAGATTTAACTGAATGTAGCCTTTTGAATTAAATATATTTCACTCCTGCCGCCACTACGGCTTAAAAAGGGGGGGGGATTGAATTAAATTCATAATTTTCATATTTCTTTCTACTTTTTTATTATTAAAATAAAAGTAGAGGCCACCAATAGCTTTTCTGAGTCAGGTCACACTAATAGAATTTAATGCATTCCATGCAGTAATGCAATTAGTTACAAAGTAAAGTGCTGTAATGAGAAGACATGTAAATCATTACGTTCATTGGGCCACTGATATGCATTCTTATATTCAATAAGGTTATTTGCATCCTAATAGCAAGTATTTGTATACTAGTTACAAGCATTTGTACATTAGTTGAGGGGATTTTATATTTTGACGACTACAGCCAAGTCCAAGGTGGTATAAGACCACTTTCATTCCGTGGTAGTCGAAATTTTCAACATGCGTTCTTCAAATGTACTAAACATCCCTCAGCAACTTGGAAGCAAGAAAATTCTAACAGATGATAGCTTTGGATTGTGGTTCTTACTGGAAAACCTGGACAATCCTGTTACTGACATTGGTAACATAAATTACACCGAATATGCTACGCTCATCAGGAAGTAGAAATTTTACAGAGCCTTTTTGCGATAACACTATGGTAGTTAAAATCTGCGATCAAGTGGACTGTCAGGAGCAGACGCAAAAGAAGGTTCCTGTAATGGTGAAGAAAGAAATGTACAGATCTTTTAACTTATACCTGCCTGAAGGACGTGGAGTCAACGGGAACTTGCGTTTTCTGTAACATGGTGGTCGCGGTGCGGCAGCAAAAGGAATACTGGGAAAACTCGGCACTGCAAAACATCTCTGGGAAATATGCGAATCCTGTGGCCATACATTATAAAGTGGAATTAGCCGATGATCAGTTGGTTGTCTTAATGGAGGAGCTCGCTGCTATACTACAACAGCTTCGTGCAGATGACTTCTATCTTCTGGATGTGAATATCACACGAGATTTTGCAGGGATATTTAACAAAGTATCTTGTATCTAACCACGACTTCTTTATGGAAGGAGACTGCACAGGAAACAGCAACGTTACTGCGAACAACGATATGGCTGTTGGGATATATTGTTTAACATTGGTTAACATCGAACTGCCGAGTAAACTTTTATATAATAAAGTTGTATATCAAATCACGAGCCCTGGTATCAACAAAGATTCCGGTAACCACATTATAGATTTTATAAAATGTCCAGACAGACGACTGCGAGAGACTTCTTCTTTGGGCCAAGAATATGGAATTACCAGGCTGGAGGCTACAATATAAAATTACCGGATGGATCATATTTTGACCTTGAGCAACATTGTTTAAGAGTTTTAAATGAGACCAAACAGTATCTTCAAAGTGCACCCCTAGATAGTGTGCCGATCTCCGCCATGTGGATGAATTTAACGAATTCCCTACAGAACAGCTATTGTACAGTGTTTAATAGTTTTCTCCAATTTGTTTACTGGTTTAACGTCTGATAATCAAGCAAAGGAAACTGGAAATGGAAGAGTCCAAAACCAAGAAAAGGTAACTCTAAATACACTGCAATGGCAGCTGCTTTAAAGGAAGAATACCAGTTGCAAATAAAAAAAGAAGAGTGTAAGCACGATTCACGCGTGTATGGCTAAATCTGCCTACAATTGCACTTTTGAAGATAAAAACATTCATTGTTAACAGTTGTGCTAAATGGTCCAATGTTGGAGTACTCGTTGAAATTGGCGGTTTCCATCATGTATACTATATTAAGGGGCACGTAAAGAATAGGTTCATAAAGTTGCTTTCCGACCTTGATTAGCTAAAAAAAGGATGGTTACATTGCATGTAAATGCGGTGCACTGTATGGATCGGAGAACCCGTTCTCAGAGTTGAAGACTGCTGAACTGTATTGCATAATGTACAACATTAAGTGCAGTATCCAAACAAAGCAAGATATTAATGAAACCACAAATTATGTGTAAGCAAAAATGAAATAAGAAAATTCTATAGCTAGGTGAATGAGGCACGGAGGCTTTTGGTAGTAAAACAAGCTTAATAAAAGATGAGACAGGGAACATAATAAGTGAAGAGAAGGGAATATGCAAAATATGGGGCAGGAATTCTGATAGTCTCCTCAATCCTAGATTAACTAAAATAGAAAATCCAATAGAAACGAATGGGGAAGAGGACCCAGACAACACCACTGCTACACCAAATACAGAAGAAGTGAAAGCTGCCATGAAGAAATTGAAAAACAACAAGGTGGCACGGACAGATGGTATTTCACCAGAACTGTTTAAGCAAGGAGGCAGAGATGTGGAACGAAGCCTTCTGAAAACGGTCACCAGAATATGGGAAGAGGAGAAAGTGGCAATGGAAAGAGGATATCATATGCCCCATATATAAGAAAGGAGATCAGGTGGAGTGTTGTAATTTCAGAAGGATCACACTACCTTATCTGGGATGTAATATACTCTGTAATATACTATTCAACAGAATCCTCCCAGTTGTACAGAGGGAGACCGGCCCGTACCAATGCGGATTTCTCCCCGAGTAGTCAACTACAGGTCAAATATTCACCTTAAGACAAATCCTGGAAAAACAAATGAATATGAGGTTGGCACACATCACCTATTATAGATTTCAGAGTAGTTTATAATAGCATAAATAAGAAGAAGTAGTATCGAGATCTAGACGAACTGGGAATCCCAAGAAGGTTGGTAAGGCTAATGAGAATGACAATGAGAGAAACACAAGATAGTATAAGAATAGGAGGAATGATGTCCAATGCATTGAGTATTAGAAACGAAGTGCAACAAGGGGATGCATTAGCATGTCTTCTCTTTAACGCCACCCTGAAGAGGGTGATGATAAATTCAAACCTTCTGAATAGGGGAATGATCTTCTATAAATCAGTGCAGATAATGGCCTATGCGGATGACACAGATATAGTAGCAATGGAAGAGGCATTTACGGCACTCGAAAAGGCTAGTAGGAACATGGGGTAATTAATAATTAACAAATTACGAAATATATGGCAGCTGGAAAAGCACATAGAGAAAATATTCCAAATGCATCAACAGTGTAATTATACATTTAAGAAAGTTGAACATTTCAAGTACCTGGGATCGACAGTTACGCATCTGAATGATACCTCCTACAAAGTTAAGCCTAGATTAATACTAGCTAACAGAGCCTATTCTGGCATATAAAAATTCAGCAAGTGAAACAGGAAAAAGGGAGTACAAACGCCTGAAAAATGATATTGACAGAACGTGCAGACTAGCTAAGCAGGAGTGGCTAGAGAACAAATGCAGAACCGTAGAAGAATGCATAACTAGGGGAAAGATAGATACCACCTACAGGAAAATAAAAGAGATATTTGGAGACACGAAAAGCAGCTGTATAAATATCAAGAACTCAGACGGAAAACCAGTACTAAGCAAAGAAGGGAAGCTGAACTGTGGAAGGTATATATATAGAGGGCCTATACTTGGAAACAAACTTGAAGGCAGTAGTCTAGAAATGGAAGACGAAGTGGAGGAAGATACGAGATATAATACTGCGAGAAGAATTTGACAGAGCACTGAAGTACTTGAGTGAGAAACAAGGACCCTGGAGTAGATGATATTCCGTCTGAACTGCTGATATCGTTAGGAGAGCCAGTCATGAAAAAATTGTATCACCTGCTATATAAGACGTATGAGACAGGGAAAATACCCTCCGACTACAAGAAGACTGTCGTAATTCCAGTTACAAAGAAAGCAAGTGCAGACAAGTGTGGAAATTACAGAACTATCAGTTTAATAAGTCATGGTTGCAAAATACTAACACGAATTATTTACAGACGAATGGAAAAACTTGTGGAATCCGACCGCGGGGATGATCAGTTTGGATTTAGGAGAAATGTAGGAACACGGGAGGCAATACGTGACGACTTATTGTAGAAGATAGGCTAAGGAAAGGGAAAACTACGTTTTTGGCGTTTGTCAGTTTGGAGAAAGCTTTTGACAATGTCGACTGGAATACACTCTTCCAAATTCTGAAGGTATCAGGGGTAAAATATAGGGAGCGAAGAGTTCTATTCAACCTATAAAAAAGCAGACAACGTTTATTAGAGTCGAATGGCAAGAAAGGAACGCAGAGGTTGGGAAGGGAGTAAGGCAGGGTTGTAGCCTTTCCCCAATGTTGTTCTATCTGTACATTGAGCAGGTAGTGAAGGAATGGAAGGAGAAATTTGGAGAGGGCATAAAGTGCAAGGAGAAGAAATAAAAACATTGCGGTTTGCCGATGACATAGTAAATCTGTCAGAGACCGTAAAAGATCTGGAAGAGCAAATGAATGGAATGGACAGTGTCTTGAAAGGAAGATATAAGATGAACATTATCAAGAGTAAAACGAAGGTAATGGAATGCAATATCAGAAAATCAGGCGACGCTGAAGGAATTAGATTAGCTAATGAGATAATAAAGGCAGTAGATGAATTTTGTTATTTGGGTAGCAAGATAACTTCTGATGTCCGAAGTAAAGAAGATATGAAATGTAGAATGGCTTTGGGAAGAAAAGCGTTTCTAAAGAAGCGACACTTGTTAACATCCAATATTAATTTAAATGCTAGGAAGACCTTTCTAAAAGCATTTGTCTGGAGCGTAGCATTGTATCGTAGTGAAATGTGGACGATAAGGGGTTCAGATAAAAAGCTGATATAATATTTTGAAATGTGGTGCTACAGACGAATGATGAAAATTAGATGGGTAGATAACGTAACTAATGAGGAGGAACTTTACCGAATCGGAGAGAAAAGGAGTTTCTGGCATATCCTGACTAAGAGTAGAGATAGATTTGTTGGACACATTCTGAGTCATCAAGGAATCGTCAACTTAGCATTAGAAGGAAGCGTGTGGGGTAAAAATCGTAGAGGGAGAACGAGGGACGAATACAGTAAGCAGATTCAAAAGGATGTAGGTTGCCGAACATATTGTCAGATAAAGAGACTTGCAAAGGACAGGATAGCGTGGAGATCTGCATCAAACCAGTCTGCGGACTGAAGACCACAACAACAAGACATCTATCCTCAAGGCTCCTGACTCGTACTACTAAATTAACTATCATATATCAGTTATGCGACCAGTGCTTACAAATGCCACTGAAATGTAGACATTAACAACTAAAGGTACTGAAATACGGGATGCATTTGAAAGAAAGATACTTAGTCGAATTATCGGGCCAATCTGTGAAAGAGGAAGGTGAAGGAGATACATCCGTGAGCTGTATATCATATAAAAAGATCGACCCATCAGAAGGATAGCAAAGTCATCCAGACTGAGGTGGGCGGGACATGAATGACACAGAAGTACAAAACGAGTATTACAAGGAGAGTCAGGAGGGCAGAGAGGACGTGGTCCACAACGAGCCAGATGGGAAGATGGAGTAATGGAAGAGCTCAGGAGGATGGGCTATAGAAACTGATGAGTATTGCCATAGGACCGAGAGAAATGGAAGGAAATTGTAGAAGAAGCCAAAGCTCATCATGAGCTGTAGAGCCAAGGGAGAAGAAGAAGAAGAAGAAGGGAAAACCTGTTTATAAACCTCCTTTCTCACCTCGATCAGCTTAAAAGATGATTATATTGTGTGTAAATGGGGTGACCTGGCTGCTGGACATGTGTCATCGGAGAAACCGTGTGTAGAGTGTAATACTGCTGGACTGTCTGACATAATGAAAAAAATTGTAATTACAGTATCCAAACAAAGAAAGATATTAATCAAACCACAAATGTTTCATACACTTATTTAGATATTCATACATTCATTTAATTCAAAACCCGACTATAAACAATATTTCTTGTTTCCTCTCCAGGAGCTAATATGAATAAATTCTAAGGTGAGACCACCCCTGTGCAAGTGAAATAACGTCGTCTGTATGAGAATTATGGAGATGTCAAAACCACTCTAAAGTATTTAATAGATTGCCATGTGATTATTAATCGTAATAAAGGGCAGTCTCTTTAAGATAAAAGGTAGATCTGTCGGAAATAATGGGTATTCGCTGGATGTAGTCTGTGTTATTCTCTTCCTTTCCTAGCAATAACTCTATAGAAGTCTACTACTTCGTCTGCAACCGTGTGCGCTTCACAGCACAAAGTAGTTAACAGTACTGTCAGCTTTCCTTAAGGTGAACCGGATTACAGACGTGTCTTAGTAGTAAAAAAAGAGAAGTATTGAAACATTGTACATGATGTGATAGGTTTTTACCCGTCGTAGTGTATATGTTCTCCTATTTATTGAATTAATATTTGTACAAGTGTGTAATTTTTCAAGTATATATTCACTTTAATAACTTCTTTGTCTGTAAAAACTGTTACGAAATCAGTTAATAGTAAAGAATTAATAGATTAAAACTGATGTTTTATGAGACGGTTTTCCATGAATAGTACTGTTTATGTTGTCATAACTCATGAACTACGTATTTCGAAGGTTCAATGAGCTATTTGTGTGTATACTCCCTGCAAAATGTCCTATGTATACAACGCCTACAATTTGTAGTGTAACAATTTAAAGTCATACTGAATGCCGCAGTTTTAATAGATGAACGGCGTAAAAGTAGTAAGCGAGAAACTTCTTTTTCCTTTAATCCCGTGAAAAAATATAATAAAGGTTTTTAAAATATCTTTAATTTTGTTGCAACTCACTAATTACTCTCATTCCCTTACGTTGCATGAATGATGTCTCGTCATATTACGAGGCAATTTTTTGCCCGTCATTTTTCCTGAACCATGTCTCGTATGTGATTCTTAATCCTGCAGCAATTGTTACCTCGCGGTAAGGAATATGTGTATCAAATGTGCAACAATGTCACGTGATGCAGCAGTTTTTCACGCATCTCATTATTTATGACGCCGTATGTACTGGAGAATGTTTTATACGTGTTTAAACTTACGACGGCCGTCATCTTGGTTTGAAAGTGATGTTTTCAAAATTACATAAAAATTGGAACAATATCATAGATTCGTATGCAATACGTAAATACGCATACAAGCCATAAATACAAACGGACACTCTGCTTTACGTATATTTACACTAAGGACTACTGTTTCCACTATCAGCCATTTCTATAAACATTGTTTCACTGCATATAACAAGATACATTCGCAAAATGTCCCACCCATACTGAAATAATAATAATTACATTGAAAACTTAAGGTGTAATTAATAATTACTGCTACAATTTTAGCTACTCGTGGCGGTAATGACACATGTTCGTCAACCTTATGGATAATGCTGTAAAATGAATAGTAGAGGGAACACAGGACCAGTATTAAGTAATGATTATAATTATTCATTTACTTATTGCACTTAGCTGTCTCTGTCTATTATGGACCATGTTTGTTGATCTTGAAACGCCAGTCTGTTAAAGACAAATGCAACCGCCGTACTGCATAGATATTGCAGTTCGCAGTTGAGCAATTTTAATCTTCCGTACTTTCAATAACAAAAGCATCACATGCATCTGGAAATGTAGCTTGATCCAGCATGCTTGAGAATATTCTTGAATAAGGGTGCACTGAAATGATTATCATCAACCTTAATGCACTCAATCATACCGTTGCGACTGTTAAGGTCCATATCAATGATGTCGAGTAAAACTCGCTCAAAAAAAAAAAAAAAAAAAAAAAAAAAAAAAAAACAAGCGCTAACGTTGGGCTAGGTGGAAGGGTTGTTACCTTTACATGTTTACAGCAATTACAAACAGATCCGCTTGATAGAGTGAAAATGAATCAAGAAGAATACAACATTTTGTTCCAACATCACTACATCACTCACTCACAAATACAATATATTGTAGTCAGAATATACTTCTGTACCACTACGAAGCCACTATGGTGGCGCGCGCAAGGATTATATGTAACTGTCGGTCGCTCACTGACCAAAATGCATGGGCAGCTGAAATGTATGTGGGTTCTAGTGGGTCGGTTAAAAAACCTACAATAAAAACTTGGAGTCAGTGCTCGTGAGTCACTTCAAAAATGTACCCTGCAATATAACCAGTCTTAATTTTTTAAAATATTAACTACTAAACAGAACTTTCCATGTAATAGTTATATTTTTGAAGTCACTCATGCTGCCATAGTTCACTA
Organism: Locusta migratoria; assembly: GCA_026315105.1. NCBI lineage: Eukaryota > Metazoa > Arthropoda > Insecta > Orthoptera > Acrididae > Locusta > Locusta migratoria. Next base: position 378,936,678 of record CM048750.1, read on the forward strand.
TTCGTGAAGTAACAACTTTGTATGTGACAGTTATTTATAAAGAACACTGCAAGTAAACATTCACTAAAGAACCCCTGTCTGATTCAAAACCCAAATATGAAAGTTCCAGAGTTTTACTGTTCCCGACTTGAAAGCCTGAGACTCAACCGCAGCAAAAGCAACACAGTTTTACTTCTTTACAAAAATGAGTTTATTGTACTGTTTAGGAACTAACAATAAGATATATTGTCCAAAAAAGGCATAGACATAGCTATGGTCTGAAAGAGTGCTGTGAAATTACACACACACACACACACACACACACACACATATATATATATATATATATATATATATATATATATATATATATATATGATACGGCGGGTGTAGTTGTTTTCCAGTTACCCTGTTGAGCCAAACTACGCAATTCAGTAAGGAAGAAAATGTGTTACGCATATTACGAGATGTGCTTATAAGAACCACTAATTAGGTTTCAGAACTTCTGCAAAGTGCAAACTTCCAGGTGTTAGAGAAATTAAGGTTCACACTCTTTATTGACTCTGCTGAATATCAACAGGTGGCTGGTGTACCAGGTAACGGGAGAAGACCAACGGTTTGAGGGCGCAACGGTGCATTGCAAACTTTCATACACACTAAAGCTCCAACAGATACGAAAGGTATATTACAGTAGACATACAGCGATGTTGTCGTGGTGGTAATTTCACGAGTAGAAAAAAATACAGTGAGCCCAGCATCAAAGAGATTCTGCTTGTGTGAAATGCAACGCAGCTAGATACTAATTATTTCGGCCAGTAATTATGTAAATTACTATAAATTTAAAAGTAAAATAGTTTTTTTATTTATGTAACAACAAAAATCTCTACAATATTTGCAAACTCTAGTACCGTGAAAATTTTTCCGTGCTGTCTTAATTTAGGTCGCGTTATTCTAACTCTTCTGATATTCATTGTTTCCCATATGTTCCCTTTTACCTCTGTGGAGAATATTCATATTCTTTATTTTATCGGTGCACCTACTTCACTAAATCCATGATCTTGCCGCTAGTCAATTCTGGTCCTGTGTAAAATAGTAAGCGGGTCGGAGACCTCTTTCTAAACATCTGTTGAACAGTCTGTGATGACTACTGAAAACGGTGAATAACAGCTGGAGAATTGTACAATTATACTGTCATTTCACCTTCGCACAGACACGACATCGTAATTACCATGCATTTTGTAGAGATGCAAATAAAATTCGAAAAAAGTAAGTCTCCGAATTGAATCCTAGTTTGGTCATATCATGAGAACTCCGCGGTATCGCCTTTTACTGATCTTACACTAATCGTCAGTATTTGATTTAGCACAATGACCAAGTAAGTGGAAGTGTGTGTAGTTCATTCCTCTTTATAAGAAGCGAAAAAAGGGCACACATAATACAGAACTATACAGCAATGTTATTACGGGAGTAATAGTGGACGATAAGGATAGATGCCTATGAAATGTGGTGCTACAGACGAATGGTGAAATTTAGATGGGTAATCACGTAACTAATGAGGAGGTGCTTAAAAGCATTGGAGGGAAAAGGAGGCACTGGCATGTCGTGATTAAGACAAGGGATAAGTTGGTGGGGCCGGCCGCGGTGGCCGAGGGGACTGAGGAGCTGCAGTCCCGGGCTGCACGGCCACTACGGTCGAATCCCCCCTCGGGCATGTATATTTGTGCCATACTTTGTGTTAGCTAGTCCGTAATTAGTTTGTAAGTTTAGGGACTGACGACCCCGTAGTTAAGTCCCATAAGCTACACAAACATTTGAACTTTTTTTTTTAAGTTGGTGGGACACATTCAGAGACATCAAGGAATCATCGACTTAGCATTAGAAAGAATTCTGTGGGGTAAAAATCGTAAAGGGAAATCGAGTGACGAATACAGTAAGCAGATTCGAGGGACGAATACAGTAAAAGGATTCAAAAGGACGTAGGTTGAGATCAAGAGATCAAGAGGCTTGCACAGGTGAGAGGGGCCTATCCCCGACATCTTAATTTTTATTTCACTTTCATGTTATGTATATTATCTTTCCTGGTAGCCTCTTTGACATACATCTAAATATTAGTTACTTCTATTTCGATTCCACCTGCATGTTCCTTGTTAACTTCTTTGCCAAATATCTGTGGATACCTAAGAGTATATTATTGCCTCAGTCAGTCAGTAGCATTCGCCAGTGTGTCTTGTGCGAGAGTTAGTGTTGTGCAGTTGTAAGTCTGTGTTTAATCTTATGGAAATGTTTGGAACCTAAATTCTGTGTAAATATACATCAAACTGAAGAGATTTATTACAAAGCAATGTATGTGAGATGTGACATGGAATAATGTAAATATAACTATATAAACGTAGGTGCTTTGTTAGTCATTCATCCTTATCCTCGAAATTAAGCAGTGTGAGAGAATTTCAATTTCTAGATTGCAGTTCACTTCCTTTAATTAGTTAATTCAAAATTTGATTTATGTGAAAGGTAATTTGAAATGAAACAATAAGCTATATTTTTCTTCTGGTACCTGATTCAGTCCTCTGTTGTTTCATTTTCACAGTTGAAATTCTCCTGTTACTATTTGTTCATTTTATATTCAACATCTTTCCCTTTATTAATTTCTCAAATGGCATAAGTAACAAAAAATTTGGATTTTGTTATAAAGTACTCCATTGAGTAATCGGATCTATATTGCAGTGTACAGCAATGTTATCCATTGCGCACCTACAATTGCTCAGATATAGTTTGAAATTAAAATTTGTGTTAGCTTGAGTTGACAATATTAATATGAAAAAAGCATTTTTTTATACTAGGGCCTTGAATAAGTGATTCAGTTTCAATTTATTTACATTTTGGGAATGGGAGTTTTTACTCACGCACTTATTCTGCAGCATAATTTTCAATCTTATGATATTATTTTTAATCCTCAGTTTTTTTTAATGATCATTTTTGTTTGTCATTTCGTATTGATAATCAGTGACAGTCTTACAGCAAGCAATCTGTTTCACATAAGTTCAGATACACAGCAATTCAGTTTTAAATCATCACACACACACACACACACACACACACACACACATAAACACAAAGAAATATAAATAATATTCATTTTATTAGTAACTTTCACAGGACAGGGTAGCGTGGAGAGCTACTTCAAACCAGTCTGCTGACTGAAGACCACAACAACAACATTATTCGCATCAGTTTGCTGCAGAAACATATTCTGACAAGGAATATAATAAATTTTGTGAAAAATGAAAACTTTCATTCCAGTCATCAGCAGGACTTTAAAACGAACTACTGATGTGAAACTCAGGTTGCCCGTTTTTTACGTGATATCTTGCGAGCCATTGATTTTCGAATGGCGTTTGACACGGCGCCGCACTGCGTACTAGAAACGAGGATCCGAGAGTATGGAAGAGATTCCCAGATATGTGAGTGGCTTAACGCCGAGTGTTCATCGCGGTCAAACGTATCATCTGTAGCTCTTCAGGTTAAAGTACCATTATTTATTTTTCTTGATTCCGATGAACGAAGCTTTTTGTGCGGCTATTATTCCACTTGACACAGTGTAGTTATTTTCAATACAATAACGATTTCTATGAACAGACTGACAGCGTGGCTGTGCGCAGTTCACAGAGTGCAGCCGTGCCTGTTTATTTATGGAGTTTGAACAACATGCGGAGCTCTAAATGTAGGATCATTTCGTGATCCTGTCAGAAATAGGAGTCAAGTACTGGCTGGGATCCTCCAACCCTCTGCACCCCAAACTGCAAACTGCTATTTTAAGCTGCCGCGATGTAGGTACCATTATTTCGTGCAAATCAGCTGAAGTTCGACCCAGCACCATCACCATCGTATCTTCTGTCTGAATGTGAGGAATAACGTCAAAAAAAGATATCTGGGATTTTCGTAAGGCTGTTACACAGGGCACCCCATTTTATAGTATACCGGTCGATGTGTCTCAAGCGACAATTTTGCGAAGAAAGTCTTAAAGACTGAAGGGGTTATGTACTAGTTATATCGAAATGATATGGAACCCTGTTTGCAATATCAAACGAAGGTCAAGTTCATTATTTCATATGGTAACGTTTCTTTTTTTATTCCATTTTCGTATCCAACGTGAAAAAATACACATTTTTGTGAGGAAGATTTTTTTTTTTTTTCGGTAGTTTATTGGGTTCTTGGTAGGGAACACTTCATTGTCAGTTTCCCAGTTTAGCAGCATCTCGAGAACTAAACGAGATCGGGAAGAATTTTCTATAAAAATCTTTTACGATTTCTGGACTCTGTCCACCGGTAAAACCATACAACATTCTCATTGAAACTTTTCCTGATTTGATTTCGATCTCGAAATACTGGTATCCTGGAAAACTTACAATGAAGTGACCACTGACGACGAACCATTAGTTTTTGGAAAAAAAGAATGTTTCCTACAAAGTGCGTACAATACGAATATGGAATAAAAAAATAAGCGTTGACTTAAAAAAAAAGAAAAAAAAAAAAAAAAAAAAAAAAAAAAAAAAAAAAAAAAAAAAAAAACAGAATAACTTGACCTTGAATAACAGTTCTAGATCATGAGCCCCCCATTCAAACACTACAATTGATAAGAGAGTTATTTTGTTTATTGATTTTGAGGAGTGTGCCGCTCCAGAGATATCGCCCGTTGTAGATTAAATCGGGGCACACCATGTATATTGAGATACGAGGAACGTCTCTGTATATAAATAGTAACACTTCCGACCACTGACAGTACTAACTATCAGAAGCTGCGGTTAGTCTTGTAGGAATGAAATGATGGGAAAGAATGAGCTATAATTCTTGGACCATAGAAGCACCAATCAAGTCAAAACCCTGTTTCGCGCTGCTATGACTATGTGGAATGAAAGGAAACTGTAGTTTTCTAAACAGAAAAAAATCATTTACTAGAATGTCATTGGATTTACAGTATGTTGTCCTGACTGTTCAACAACATAAAGATCAGACTGTTTACTGAGGCTGGTTCGTGCCGTTCATAACTGCCTTTGAGAAAAGCAGTGGTGTTGTACATTCTGCCAACCAGCTCCCCCCTCTCAGATCACTTCACCTATTACCCTTCTGCCCTAGCCTCTGTCTACCAAAATTCTTCTCATCGTCCCTCGAGCCATTTCCTTCTATCTGCTCCTTCTCTTCCTGGTTTCGATCTCTTGATCATTTCATTCTCCTCTCTCTCTCTCTAAGATTTTTCTCTTTCCCTCGTTGTAGATATTCAAAGTAAAGAAATAAAAAATTAGAAACTCACAATAAACGACGCATATACTCAACTTCATTTACAGAATTTGTTACAACGATGTTTTGATGTTTTGATTTCCATTGCTGCCATCACCGACCTGCCGTGTGTTGCTGCATTTATGTGTTTCAACATTTAGACATAAAAGTTGCTAGAGTGCGGTTTCACAAAACGTGGTCGTATGTAATTCCTACCATACCATCTGATCGGTGTGAGGTTTAGAAGTTGGTACCAATACAGTTTTGGATGTTCAAGTTTTATTACTGGAGATTGTAATGCATGATAGCAATTATAAAATCAGATATATACGTAGATTTGAACTGAAATAGTGGCAACTATTTATTCACAACCGATACAAAAGCGTTAATGTTAGCACCTATTACTGTCCTTCGAAGTAGTTACCAGCGTTGTGTAGAAACCGTTGTCAGCGATGTGGAAGGCATAGTATTCCGTTAGCAGAGCCTGTTCTGTTGATAGTGCGAATCGAGCTGTCCATTGCCTTCCGAATCTCTGGAACAGTTCTGAAACGAATGTCATCAAGTGATTCCTTCATCTTCGGCAACAAATAAAAGTCACAAGGACTTAAGTCCGGGGAGTATGGTGGATGGAACAGTATTTCCCAGTCCCATCGACAGAATGGAGCAGCCACAGCTTGCTGTGTATTCCCTCGTGCCTTGTTGTGCAAAATGATGACTGGGTTGCGCAGAAAGAGTTGCCCCTTCTTTCGAACCTGGTTGCAGGTGTTGATCTACAAACAACCAATAATACTGTGCAATGACAGTCTTCAGTGGAGGAACGTAATGCATTCCCAGGAGTTCCTTCAGGATGCGAAGCACAGTCGTAGGCGCTAATCCGGTTTTGTGGGCGAGCTCACGAATCGTCTGGCGTCGATCACTGTCCATTGACGCTGTAACAGTATGCACTTCTTCTTCAGAGAAGTTAGGACCACCTACCCGATGCATGTCTGTCACAGTTTGTCGACCTTTGTTGATGGCATTTACCCAATGTCCCACTGTTCTGTATCGCAGTGCTGATTCCCGCACGCCTCTTAAAGACCTTGATGACACTTTAGAGCTGTACGACCTCTGGCACATTCAATCTTGACCCAATTCCGTTGTTCCTGTTTCGAAAACATAGCGACACAGTTACTTTAGACCGCTCGCTCACAAGATACAGCGTCTCCCTCGATTGTGCGCACCTGGTGACGTGGGACGGGCGAGTCCATTTGCTCGGATGGTAAGGTAGGGATGTGAACAATGTGTGCTATCAGCGACAACCGTAGATTCCATTACATAGTGCTTCCACAGTACTGCCACTATTTAAATTCCAATGCAGCATATATCTGATAAATTTCATGCTAAATCGTAAAACTATTGAGTATGGTACTATCCGCCATACGTCGAACGAAATTTCATATTCACAGTGGTGACTGTTGTGTTTTGATTGTCCAGTGTGGAAAATGAAATCAAGATCGGAATAAAACAGTAGCTATTGTTGGAGTCTGTACTAAAGTACCTTCCGCCATGGGCCGTAAGAATTATAATTTAGAGAGTATCGTTCAAAATTCAAATGTTTGTAAAGCTTATGGGACTTAACTACGGGGTCGTCAGTCCCTAAACTTACAAACTACTTATGAACTACTTACGAACTAAGACGGCACAAATATCCATGCCCGAGGGGGGATTCGAACCCCCGACCGTAGTGGTCGTGCAGACCGTGACTGAAGCGCCTCAGTCCCCTCGGCCACCGCGGCCGGCAGAGTATCGTTCCCCTTATTTTGAAGCATATCCCGGAAAGATACAATGCAGCAATAATGGTCACTTTTGATAGCAGTAATGTGAAAGGCTATCATTTAGAACTGGAATAATACAATTTCACCTTTAGTCTTCCCAATACTGTGCTACGCAATTGCCACAATCTGTGACTCGATTAAACGCTGCAAATCTGAAAACGTTGAAGCAGTCAAATCCACCTTCCTACGGAAAGTACTTAGGATACCTAGAACGAGAACCGAATAGTTCATAATCTGGCCCACACTGACTTCTTTACCTGCCGTACACCCCAGCCTATGAAATGACCGTAAGAGAGACATCTGGAAAAGTTGAAGATGTAGATGAAAGATTCTTCTTGACCCCAACGATGAATACTGAAGACTGCAAGGAGCCTATCTTACCCCTGCGGCACGTGATTACTAAGACTGCTGCTCATGGATTTCACTACAGAATATGCATCCAAAAAGGGTTTCATCTCGCATCGAATGTGTATTTCTGCACTTTATCTTGCCAACTATTTGGTCACTGCAATTTAATTGCCTGTACAGCAAGAGCAGAGCCACTTAAATTATACGCAGATGATAATAACTTTCAATGATTCATGTTATATGACAAATGTATACAGTGTGTTCGATAATAATAAATAAATTATTTTGAAGGTCAAGTGTGAAAAGTTATATTGCAATCGGATGAACGTTAAAGCGGCATATAAAATTTGAATCTAGTCGTGGAAATGCCAACATAAAATTGTAAATTTCGAGCTTTTCTACTTTGCTGCTCTTCCTTGGGATTTTCCCAATTTTTTGTAAACCACGTCTTTATTAAAGCGAAAATAATGAAGAAGTTAAAATAGTGAAAAAAAGTATTCGAATCTGTCAAGCAATTTCTGAGTTTTAACGAGACTAACACACAGCAAATTCGTACTCAATATTTCGTTCCTTGGTACCTCTTTTATGACTTATGATAATTAAAATGAATACGCAGAAGATTTTTAACATGTTCTTCAAATGGTAACAGACAGCGGGAGAGTATAATTGTAAATTTACTGACATAGGATTCGTTTGTCTAAGATTTTAATGTAAAAGGGCATAACGCCATATTATCTACTCTCTTTTTTCCCTCTTCGAATTCCGAATGTAAGTTTTTATGCACTTTATGTGATATGCGTTTTAACAATCATCAATTTAAACTTAATTGTGTCAATGAAATTATTTACATACCTCTCCATAAATATTCAGATAATAATGTTGTAGCATCACGTTAAATGTTTCTCCAAAAAAAATATATCTGCGACACTTGTCGCTTGCGTATCCGTCCTCACTTCAATATAGACCTCTGCTTTTGTTTCTGATCGTCAGTTTTTTTCCTCTGACTTGCAGATAGAACGGAAGCGTTCTTCTTCTTTCTTGTTACTGATCGGACGTCACTTCTTCTCTGGGATACAATATACTTCTGTAAGTGTCAGCATGTTCTTTATTTCAGTCTTTATTTGAAAATGAGCCCCTATTAATTAAATAATTTTCTACTATAGTTTTCAGCCAGTTATATCCATGCTCTGTTTTAGATTCTCCTGTTTAACGATATGATTCCTGCATTTATTGCAAATTCCAATAAACTAAAGGGCATTTTGATTCAAAACAGTTCAATCATAATCGGGACAGACAACACAAACGAAGTATCATTACAGTGTAACTAAATAGTATCTATCCTCAGATACTTCAGTATTTAGCCTGTGGGAACAATACTAAGGAATGGTGTGTCACGAATTTAAATCAAACTGCTTCACCTATAGTCGACGGCAATGGCAGAGCGGTGTGCGGTGCGCCAGTTACAGTATGCACGACCGCTACGCTCGGGGGTTCGAATCCCCTCTCGGGCATCGATATTTGTGTCGTATTTCGCATAAGGTAGTTCATAAGTAGTTTGTAAGTTTAGGGACTGATGACCCCGCACTTGAGTCTCTTAATCTTAACAAAAATATGAACATTTTGCTTCACCTATTTATCCGCTACTGACAACCTTCATTTTTTTTAGTTTCTTTTGTTTTCTCAGGTTTAAAAAAATTCATTCGATGACATTTCAGTTAACTAATTTCTCTGAAATATACAATTTGACGTATTTGAAACAGCGTTACTAACCGCAATTTTATCACACCAAGACGAACTATAGCTCCGTCTTCGACTAAATCGCGACAAAAGCAGCAATCAGGTTTAACTTTCACTCTCAGTGCAACACCAGAAAGACAGTAATTTAAAAACAGTTAACATAATGATATATCACGTTCATATCAAAATAAGAGTAATTCTTGGGTGATAAATTATAACGAAAAATTGTTTTAACATCATTGCTCGGTTAATGTCTTGGAACTATACATGAAAGGTTTAAAATATTTATTTAATACTAGCTGTAAACCCGGCGTTACCCGGGTGTTTATATATCCTACACTATCGTAGTCCACATACCCCTTTCCCCTCTCTCTTTGCATCCACCACATTCCCTCCCATCTCTCTGTTCGTTTCCGCGTTTCCCTATCTCGGCAAAGCTTTCTCCAAGGTACCCTCTGTCATTTACCATACAAAAATTGATGTATCCAGTGATCTTCCTCTACGTTTAAAGGTCATGGGGGAAAAATTATAAAGATTGGAGCAAAACTATGAACTTTGTAAAATTTCGTTATTTAAGTACCCTCCACCACGCACCGAACTTAATTTTATACAGACAGTGACATTCCTCTAGTTTTCAAAGTACAGTGTGCAAAATTTCATCAATATCGGAACAAAATTATAGATTTCTACGCAATAGAAACGCAGGTTCACATTGAAAAACGCACTTTGTTGTTCTCAAATATTACAGTTTTATTTCATACAACTCTTATTCTGAAATTACCGATAACAACAAAAAGTTACGGCGCGACCAAGGTATTTAGGGATCTATCTTTATGTTGCAAGCACTCTCCCCCATGCACCGTATGAAACGTAAGGTAGACGGTGACGTTCCTCTTGTTTTGAAGGTCAAACTTGCGAAATTTCATGAAAATCGGAATGAAACTGTAGATTTCGTGAGTCTCTAGGAGAAGCATGCTCCGCCGTGCACTTATCACAAAATACTTTCGTAGTCGACGTTTTCTACTTATAAACCACATTCCTGCCAAATTTTAACTTCAAAGGTGAAGTAGTTTTCGAGATTTCATGTTTGGTCAGTGAGTGAGTGTCCTTACGCTTTTATATAGATAGAGATTAAGGAAACAGATTGCTTAATTTTGGTTGCAAGAGAGTTGAGGGAGACTTGCAGATGCAAAATAACAAGCAAATACGTAATGCTAACTCTATTTAATATAAGTTCATGTCTTATGCGACTGTTTTACAGCATCTACATAGAAACTGTTGTGAACAGTAGACTTCTTTTCGTTTCATGATTTTGTGGGTAGGGGGTTTCAGTTACAAAACGCTTCAGAAACGCCCGAAATTTCATGCAAACTTTGTTGCAGGTCCCTAACTATCCCCATTTTCCAATAATTGGCGCATAAATCTGGGTATTCTCACGAGGTGGCCTCTCATTATGTATGACGTTATATCTCCTGGGCTATGTGTCGTGCTCTTTTGTTTTTGGGCCAGGAACATTGGTGGGCGTACGGTGAACAGTTCACCAAAGTTTCATTGCAATCCAATGAATGATTTATGAACACATACAGGACATACAGACAAACATATATATCAAATGTAAACGAAGGCTTCCGCGGCCGTTGTCATTGTCTATAAAACTCTTCTGGCTGTTGGACCGCATCGTCAATATATCAAATACTTCACCGACGTTTCGGCCACTATTGCAAGTGGCCATCTTCTGGGTGGCCACTTGCAATAGTAGCCGAAACATCGGTGAAGTATTTGATATATTGACGATGCGGTCCAACACCCAGAAGAGTTTTATAAAATACATACCAAATGTTCAAATATTTGTAAATCTATGAAACCAAACTTTATAGCTTACAAACTACTTCAACTAAGGTAAACTAACCTAAGAACAAACACGCACACACCCTTGTCCCAGAGAGAACTCGAAACTCCGACGGTGAGTAACCGCGCGCTCCGCAGCGAGACGTCTTAGACTGCTCGGCTACTCCACCGCGTCATATATAGATCAACTTTTCATAATTTTAAGGAATAGATAATAATAGTAGTTCACTTTTTTTCGGTTTCAGCCTACAATTCATGATCAATAAGTTATGGTCAGCCATGACAAAACTATTTCACCTGGTGTGTAAGATGTATGAGACAGGCGAAGTACCCTCAGACTTTAAGAAAAATGTTATAATCCCCATTCCAGAGAAAGCAGATGAAAACTACAGAACCATCTGTTTAATAAGTTATGTTTGCAAAATATTAACACGAATTATTTACAGAAGGATGGAAAATCTGGTAGAAGCCGACCTCGGGGAAGATCAGTCTGGGTTGAGGAGAAATATAGGAACACGGGAGGCAATACTCACTTTACCGCTTATCCTAGAAAATAGGTTAAGAAAAGGCAAACCTACATTTCTAGCTTTTGTAGATTTGGAGAAAGCTTTTGACAATGTTGATTGGAATAAACTCTTTTAAGTTCTGAAGCAAGCAGGAGTAATATAGGGAGCGTAAGGTTATTTACAGCCTCTACAAAAACCAGACAGCGGTTGTCAGATTTGAAGGGCATGAAAGGGATGCGTTTTGCCGACGACATAGTAATTCTGTCAGAGACTGCAAAGGACCTGGAAGAGCAGTTGAACGGAATGGACAGTGTGCTGAGAGGTTCATATAAGGTGAACATTAACAAGAGGAAAACTGGGGTAATGGAGTGCAGTCTTGGAAAATCAGGTGATGCTGAAGGAATTAGATTAGGTAACGAAACAATGAACGAGGTAGGTGAGGTGTGTAACTTGGGTAGTAAAATAACATATGACGGTCGCAGTACAGAGGATATGAAATGCATAATGACAATGGGTAGAAAAGCGTTCTTGAAAAAGAGAAATTTGCTAACATCGAATATTAATTTAAGTGCAAGGGAGTCGTTTCTGAAGGCATTTGTGCGGAGTTTTGCCTTGTATGGGAGTGAATCATGGACGATAAACAGTGCGGACAGGAAGAGGATAGAGGCTTTTGAAATGTGATGCTACAGAAGAATGCTGAAGATTAGGTGGGTAGATCGCGTAACTAATGAAGAGGTACTGAACTGAATTGGGAAGAAAAGGAATGTTTGGCATATCTCGACTAATCGAAGGGATCGCTTGGTAGGACACATTCATAGACATCAATGATCTGTGAATTTAGCGTTGGAGGGAAGTGTGTGGGGTAAAAACCGCAGAGGAAGACCAAGAGATGGATACAGTAAGCAGATTCAGACAGGTGTAGGTTGCCGTTCTTATGTGGAGATGAAGAGGCTTGCTCAGGATAGGGTATTGTGGAGAGCTGCATCAAACCAGTCTCCGGACTGAAGGTTACAACAACAGTGCTTCAGTTCTCAAGTATTAATACAGGGAGTTCATAAAGGCATATCAGGACTTTAACGCTTTATAATATTTATTATTTTAAACTTATAAATGATAAGTCAAATGAAACTTTCTGATGTTTCATCTAAGAAATACATTGTCTGACGGAGGCTTCTTTGTAAGAAATATCTGCACTTAACTAGATCCGTTGTTTTTCTGTAACTTGGGTAGTAAAATAACATATGACGGTCGCAGTGCAGAGAGAATGCTGAAGATTAGGTGGATAGACGCGTAACTAATGAAGAGGTACTGAAAAGAATTGGGAAGAAAAGGATTTTTTGGCATACCTTGACTACAAGAACGGATCGCTTGGTAGGGCACTTTCTTAGACATCGCGGAACTGTGAATTTAGCGTGGGAGGGAAGTGTGTGGGGTAAAAATCGCAGAGGGAGAACAAGAGACGCTTGCTCAGGTTCGATTAGGGTGGAGAACTGCATCAAACCAGTCTCCGGACTGAAGACCATAACAACAGAACAACAATATTTATTATATTAAACTTATAAATGATGCGTCAAATGAAACTTTCTGATATTTCGTCTATAAAGGAAAGTACATGGGCTCGAACAAAGATATCTGTATGAACGTACGTACACCTCAATGTGCTGGTGGGTTTCGTTTTTATGCAAAACTGTGCAATGATGCTCTAGATGACACCGTAGATGTAATTGTAGACGCCATACGTAATGCAAATATCTTATCTATAATTTATGTAATAATCGTCGAACATGTTCTCTAGCGTATTGACATCAAAAGCCGTAATGATAGTTGCAACTTTAACTTTCTTTCCGAAAGACTGTTGGTATTCACTGCCACTGCTTCCATCGAATATTCCTGCACTTACAGTAGCACCACCGCTTGCAATGTGTTGTTCATCATTATCATCCCTATTATCATTATTATGAGTTTGTAACAACAGTATCTAACTTATGCTCATATTTCTGTACCGTAACAGATGCGAATGATTCATCGTCTACACTAATACCATATTCGCGAATAAGGGTTCTTCGTAACTTCATCTCAACTAATCGCAATACATTAGCAGGATTGATTAGCAATCGCCGCCCCATCTGACGCTTCACCACACAAATAACATCGCAAAACGCAACTTCGGAGGCACACTGCACCGTCCCTACTGGCGAACCGACAGGTCAAAGTGCAATGCGGCATGGCACACGCAGAGGCCTCTAACGGACGACTGCAGAGTTTTGCAGATGCGGGAGTATCACTAGTGCAATTATCAATGCAGTAAATGAAACAGGCAAAATGCAGTACAGACGACTAAAAAATGATATTGACAGGAAGTGCAAAATGGCTAAGCAGGAGTGGCTAGAAGCCAAATGCAAATCTGTAGAAGAATGTATAAAAAGGGGAAAAGTAGATACCGCATACAGGAAAATAAAAGAGACATTTGGGGACAAGAAAAGCAACTCTACGAATATCAAGAACTCAGATGGGAAACCATTTCTCAGCAAAGAAGGGACAGCTGAAAGGTGGAAAGAGTACATATAGCAGCTCTACAAAGGAAATGAACTTAGAGACGATGTTGTAGGAAGGGAAGAGGAAGTAGATCAAGATGAAATAGGAGATACTATATTGAGAGATGAATTTGACAGAGCCTTGAAAGACCTAGGTCGGAACAAGGCCCCAGGAGTAGATGACATACCCTCAGAGCTACTAAAGTCTCTGGGAGAGCCAGCCATGACAAGACTATTTGAACTGGTGTGTAGGATGTATGAGACAGGCGAAATACCCTCAGACATTAAGAAAAATGTAATAGTCCCCATTTCAAAGAAATCAGAAATTTTGGCGTACCCTGACTAAAAGAAGGTATCGCTTCGTAGGACACATTCTTAGACATCGGGGAATCGTAAATTTAGCATTGGAGGGAAGTGTGTGGGGTAAAAATCGCAGAGGGAGACCAAGAGACGCGTATAGTAAGCAGATTCAAGTGGATGTGGGTTGCCATTCTTATGAGGAGATGAAAAGGCTTGCTCAGGATAGAGTAGGGTGGAGAGCTGCATCAAACTAGTCTCCGGACTGAAGACCATAACAACATACATTATCTCTTATACGATTTTGGTGTATATGTGTTTGTTCGAGCCCAAGTACTTTCCTTGTAAGAAATACATTGTCTGACGGAGGCTTCTTCGCGGGGAAATACTTGCGCTCAACTAGACCCTCTGTTTTTCTCGCTGTGGGCCCCTGCGCGAGCAGGCAGCTAGGTACAGCTTCTGCGAGAACGGTCTGGAGCAGAGGCAGTGCAAATCCGGCGATCGTGCCCGGCGCGGGGCCTGGGGCAGATAAACGGCGCCGTAAACGAGGCATTAAGCGGCCGGCGCCAGAGCTTCGGCAGTCTCCGGCGGCGGTCGGCGGCGTTCGGCGGCGGCGCTGAGTTACCGGACGGCCGCTAAATGGGCCATTGTCTGGCGGGCGCCACCCGAGCACGGCCGGATGCCGCGTCCGCCGTGTGTTGTGTGCGTCCGCGGGCACACAATGGCTCGCAGCTAATCACGGCTCCAGGAGACGGTGGGAGGGGAGTGGGTGGGAGTGGGGGGAGGCGTCGCGACGCCGGGCGTCCGCCGCGGCGGCGCCGCTGGGGCAGAAGTAACGGCCGGCCCGGACACAGAGTGCGGCAAAGGCCGGCGACCATCTCGCTAATTTGGCCGTTACTCTGCTGCCCCTGACAAACCGATCTCTGTCTCAAAGGGGACTCTACTCTGACAAAAAAGTGAGCGTCTGTTCACTGCACCACTAACCTGGGAGACCTCTCGAGTACGAGGTCAGAAGTTCAGTCTCCAGTCTCTAGGAAGGCTCACTTGAAGATGTATGGCCGAGTGCACCAACCTCGGTCAAAAAGCACGATAATCAAGGGTTCCGAGAACACGGTCAAAAGTTAACCGCGGTTAAAACGTCTCTGCGGTGCACCAACGTCAATCACCGGCCAGCAAACCGTCGTCAGCCAATCGTACATTTCAACATTCATAGAATATATGACACCAACTGCTATTGGGCAAAGCTGAAAATGTGTACCCAGCCGGGATTCGAACCCGGGTCTCCTGCTTTCTAGGCAGTTGCGCTGACCCCTACACCACTGGGGACACAGTGATCACCGCCCCTGCAAGGACTACCTAAGCACGCCTCCCGTCAGATACAAATTCCCAGCTTCGCCCTGCCCACAGTACTCAAACTCGTAGTTATGAACTAATTCCCGTAAGAGTAAGGGCTTCTGATCCTGCAGTTGTTATTATTCAACATTCATAGAATATATCACATCAACTGCGAGGGGTGGGCAAAGTTTGAAGCCCTTACTCTTACGGGAATTAGTTCATAACTACGAGTTTGAGTACTGTGGGCAGGGCGAAGCTGGGAATTTGTATCTGACGGGAGGCGTGCTTAGGTAGTCCTTGCAGGTGCGGTGATCACTGTGTCCCCAGTGGTGTAGGGATCAGCGCAACTGCCTAGAAAGCAGGAGATCCGGGTTCGAATCCCGGCTGGGTACACATTTTCAGCTTTGCCCAATCGCAGTTGATGTCATATATTCTATGAATGTTGAATAATAACAACTGCAGGATCAGAAGTGACGTCTGTTCTCTCGGAAAAGACGCCACATGTATATATAATCGTATATTTGATCGTGATCAAGTCCGTGTAGCGCAATGGAAGGCACCCAAGTGATGCAAAGGTGTTAGTTGAGCTTACCTACATGTGTATTCTCGACTATCTTTGGTGAATGACGACAGACCACGTGATTTGTATGTACAAGATCGTAAATACCGTAAAATTGTACGACGCTTCTCGCCGGGCTGCAGTGGTTATGTTGGCACCAATGGTAATGACGGCAACTAAGATGACCAATAAATATTTTTTCGTGACAACGTCAATTAAAACGAAAATTATTTTCTTCTGAACTGACAAGAGTACATACAAGAACCTTTCAGCGATAGAGCAGGTACAGCATTAATTTTGCTGCGAGTGAAACGAGCAGCAGTAATATTTACTCTGTAGCTTGTGAAAAATATTAACGCAATTCTACACTTCATTGTTCATCTGTTGCCAACATAAGCACTGGAGCCCAGCGAGAAGCGTCGTACAATTTTACCTAATCCAGTCATATTGCAAAGAGAAATGATTATTAAAAAAACACCCTAAGACAGATGTATATAATTACATAAATTATGATTTATTGTTTCGAACAAATCAACACAAATGCCATTGTTGTTCACAGCGCATTTTCCCATGCACCGCATGTTCACCTGGTAACAGAAATATACAGATAATATGTTTTAATAACACGAAAACTTTACGATTATAGTTACGGAACATCTCGTCATTTTTTATTCAAAACTTTTTCTGAATTTGATAGTTACCTTACTGGAAATATTCATTAATTATGGCGCGGCGAACTGCTATTCCTGGCAATGTGTCGTCGCGATATATGTTACAGTTGTCACCAATAAGTATGTTAAATGCACCAGTTGCAAATGCTCTAAACGTAATCAACAGTCTGTTTATAGGCGAAATAGGGTTATTTCTATCGGTAGGAAATTCTAACATGTCATTGATTTGGTTTAACAACCACCCCACTTTCTTTGGACAAACAAAATCTTTCCACAATCACTACGTTCCGGTTTTGATCCCGATTTAAATGATCGATGTAAAATATATCTTTGTCAATTCTGTCTAAAACTTCAAAACGCGCCGCCATCTTGATACTGCACACTCGTATAACCCTGGTCATCTCGACAAAACCGGGCGTCAGCCGCGATCAAATCTAATCGCGATCAACTCCCTTGTTTATCTATGATCGGTATCGGTGCATCAGAAACTTGAGTTGACCACGGTTAAATGCCGATTTGACCGCGATTAACTTTTGACCGAGGTTGGTGCACTCGGCCAGTAGTCTTCACAGGAGAAATATTAGCTCCCAACAACTCAGTGTGCGTATTATGGAGGCGACACAAGGAAACTATCGTGACAAATCATTCAAAACAAAACATAACTAAAGGATAACTAGAGGACCCGTGCAAATATTTCGTATCGTTATTGCAACGACATAACATTGCAGGCCGCAGTGGCCGAGCGGTCGTGCAGCGATAGCTCAGTGGTAGAGCACTTGCTGTCGAAAGGCAAAGGTCCCACGTTCGGGTCACGGTTCGAGCATACAATTTGCCTGGCGCCGTGGCCCAGCGCTTCAGCTCAGGGGGCTAAATGCCCTGTGTAATAATAATAATAATAATAAAAGGTGAGCCAACCCTTCAACGCACAACCACGAACAAACTAAACGAACGACCACGAACTCTACTCTGATGAAAGAAGTGAGCTGTGACCGAGCGTCTGTTCACTGCAACACTAACCCGGGAGACCTTTCGAGTACGAGGTCAGAAGTTCAGCCTCTAGGAAGGATCACTTGAAGATGTTGTCTGCACAGTCGTCACAGGAGTAATATTAGCTTCGAACAACCCAGCGTGCGCATTATGGAGGCGACACAAAGAAACTATCGTGACAAATCATTCAAACCAAAACATAACTAAAAGATAACTAGAGAACCCGAGATAATATTGTCTCGTTGAAATGGAAGCAGGCTTGACTTCGAATGTAACTGAACACAGCGCTCATACTAAAAGCACGTTTATTACGAGCTTAACATACACGCAACACTGACTGCCTCTCGGGCAGAGTGTTCTGCTACTTATACACAGACAGAATTTAACAGAAACCGTTAACATAAACAAGTAGAATTTACAAGTGAACAAAAGAAAGATGTGGAACATACCGGAATTGTTAATTACAAAGAAATAAATTTTGGCGGTGTGTGGGAGTGAACCGTAGACCTGTAACACCGCAGTCGGCGACGCTATCCCCTGCACCACACCAGCAGTCCGTTTTACGTGGTGTCTCGCGGCATTGCTCCCTCTCCTAGAGAAACAGCGACCCGCTGTTATGATCCCTGTGGAGCCATCTGCAATGTCCTGGATCTTGACCGTGTCATGGGTCCTCTGTATGGCAGTTCAAGAGAATCCTTCACTTCTCCACGATTATCGACGACAGACGTTCTTGTCGTGGCTTCATCAGTAACATTACCGTCCTTAGAGTGCTTGAACAAGAAGCCATTGTCGCCTACCTGCTCTTCAGGATCGTAGTAAGGCTTCATGCGCAGGACTGAAAAATGTCTCTTCGTTTTTGTCGTTTCGACGACGGCTTATAATCCTCAACTTCGTATGTGACGTCTGACAGGCGGCGTGTGACACGATACGGTCCAAAGTATCGCTTCAATAACTTTTCTGACAGTCCAACCTTCCGTACAGGGGTAAAAATCCATACCAGACCTCCTGGGCTGTACATAACAGGTCGGTGCTTATTGTTATACCGCTGACGGTCCTTCTCCTGATCGTCGAATGTCCGTATGCGAGCCAGCTGTCTTGCTTCTTCGACCCTGGTGATGAGCTGTTTAACATAGTCATCCTGAGTGTCGCCGGCTTGGAACGGGAACAGCGTATCCATTGTCGTCTCAGCTTCACGGCCTTGGCGCAGGAAAAACGGCGAGAAGCCTGTGGTGTCTTGTCTTGCGGTATTGTAAGCAAATGTCACAACTGGCAGAATTGTATCCCAATCCTGCTTAACATCGACGTACATCGAGAGCATATCGGCTAACGCCTTGTTAAAACGTTCCGTAAGACCATTTGTCTGAGGATGGTATGCAGTTGTCATTCGGTGGACAATGTCGCACCGTGATATTACCTCTGATACTAGTTTTGACTGAAATACTTTTCCACAATCAGACATCATGCTTCAAAATAATGTCTCCTACAACGAATTTCGCGATCTCTGGAGCATCTACAGTCGGCACAGGTTTGCTGAAAGTGTAACGTGTGAGGTTGTCAGTGCAGACTATTATCCATCCGTTACCTGTTGTCGACTTCGGGAACCTTCCTAAAAGATCGATCCCAACTCGGTGGAATGGGGCGGAATCGGTACGAGATGCCCTTTAGGAAATTGCGCCAAATGCTTCCGTCGCTGGCACTCTTTACAGTGCTTGACAGATCGGTAGAGACAATTCCAGTAATGCGTCTGATTATGTCTAGGGTCTTCACGAATCCCAGATGACCGGATATTGGAGCATCGTGGAAATATTTGAGAATAGCTGGTTGGAGATGAGCTGGAACTACCAGTAGCCATTTGGGGCCCAGTGGATCGTAGTTGCTCTTATACTATGTTCCGTTTATAAGTTGGAACTCTCCATTGGTCGGTTCTCCTTTCTCCAAGGCCTCTATCGTTTTTAATAGTGCTGGATCTTCCCTCTGTTCAGCTGTAACGTCATCTAATTCAGTGAGAGCTGAAATTTCATTCATGGAGTTGTATTCCACTATTGGATTCCTCGAAAGACAGTCGGCATCCTTGTGTTTACGACCGTTCTTGAATACCACTGTGCCATCGTACTCTTGGAGTCTTAGTGCCCGTCATGTTAGTCGACCTGATGGATCTTTCAAGCTATTCAGCCAACATAAAGAATGGTGGTCTGTCACGACGGTGAATGGTTTGCCGAATAAATACGGCCGGAACTTGTTGATAGCCCAGATAACGGCGAGATATTCTTTCTCAGTTGCAGAGTAGTTTATCTCGGACTTTGAGAGTACTATTGATGCATAGGCTATCACTTTTTCAGCACCTTCCTGAACTTGTACAAGCACTGCACCAATCCCATAACCACGGGCGTCTGTGTGAAGTTCCGCTTCCGTATTCTCGTCGTACAAAGCTAGCACTGGTGCGGAAGTTAGAACCTTCTTAAATGCCCAGAAAGCTCTTTCTTTTGCCTCATCCCAGTAAAATTTGGCGTCTCCCTGCAGAAGTTCATGTAATTGACGTGCATTGTTACAATATCCTTTTATGAAACGTCGGTAGTATGAGAACAGCCCTAGAAAACTTCTCACATCGCGACTGTGCTGAGTAGTTGGAAATTCTGCGACTGTCCTTGCTTTATCTGGATCAGGACTGACATCATCTCCGTTGACTAGGTGCCCCAGGATTTTTATCTCTTTGGCGATGAAGAGGCACTTCTTTGGATTGAGGCGGAGTCCTGCAGCCTGAACACACTTCAACACAGTTGAAGTGTGTTTTCGAGTTTTCGAGAAGACGACAATGTCATCTAAATAGCAAAGACACTTCGTCCTCTTATGATGTCGAAGCAAGTTGTCCATCATGCGTTCGAATGTGGCCGGAGCATTACATAATCCAAATGGCACTACTTTGAATTAATAGAGGCCGTAAGGTGCAATAAAATCCGTCTTCTCCCTGTCAGCTTCGTCAACCTCGATTTGACAGTAACCTGTCTGCATGTCCATAGTTGAGAAGTATGTAGCGCCTTTCAAGCAATCTCAGGTGTCGTCAATACGCGGCAGTGGGTAGACATCTTTCTTTGTGATTCTGTTCAGCCGCCGATAGTCGACACAGAATCGCCACGTGCCATCCTTCTTCTTTACAAGGACCACTGGAGGCGACCAAGGACTCTCCGAAGGTTGAATAATGTCATCCTGCAACATCTTCTCCATTTTCTCCCGAATTAATCGTATTTCGGCTGGCGACACTCTATACAAACGCTGGCTAAGTGGTGGATGATCCCCAGTATCGATACGGTGCCTTATCGTGGGCCGTTTCTTCTGACTTTTCCTCTGATAAGTTGTGAATGTACTTGAAAATTGACATAGTATAGCTAACAACCGCTGGGTTTGTTCCTTGATCAGTCCGGGCCCTACTGGCAGTTCCACTTTTGTTTCCTCCAGCGTGTTGTCTGTACTAACAGCAGAGCATGGGTCTTCGTTGATGACGTCGAGCTCACTGTCTTGGATTGGTTTAGCTGCCCCGACACACATTCCTTTTGGGATAAGTTGCGACTGCTAGTGACCATTAGTGATCCAAATCTCGACCTTCGGAAATGCTTAGGATAGCCGTTGGTATGTAAATTTCTTTGGTGAACCTGATAAACTTTTTACTATCAACAAGCACTTCATAGTTTAAGAGCTCATCTGTGTTTGTGAGTGCAACTCTTCTCATCGTCAATGGCGGGATCGTCATATTGTCAACAGCAAATAACTTCTGTATTACGTCACAGACAAATATATACAGACGGGCCAGGTCCCATGCTCAGGGGTGCGGGACGGGGGGGTGCTGAAGCAGTTCCTTAAGATGTCCCATGATGGCGCTGCGGTCAGCCCTTTAAACTGGCCAGAGCAGAGAAGGCGGCAGGTAGCGGCTCTCCCCACCACCACTTCCCCTCAAACGCCAGCAAGCCGGACACAGCTGTGTCCTCGTGGCAGGCGGCGCGAGCTCTCCCCTCAGCCTCCCCTCCACGCTACCCTCTGACGTGCAAGAGGAGGCACCCTCAGAAGTGCCTCTAGTGTGGTCTACCGGTACTATGTCAGGGAACCGTCTGACACCTGCTAGCATCTTACTGAACTACGAGATCTTCCACAGTCAATGATAGCTTGGGCTGCCTGAAGGAAGTTCCATCCGAGGATGACATTGTGACTACATTCTGTTAACATGACAAATTCAAACGGCTGAGTCCTGTTGTTCATGGTTATTCTTGCGACACAAGTTCATGCTAGCTTGACGTACTTTCCATTCGTAACCTTCAGCACAGTTGCCCCCGTATCACGGAACATTGTCTTCTTTAGTGTGCGGCGGTAATTATCTGACAATAAAGAAAAAGACGCTCCTGAATCAATCAGTGTTCGGACAGGTTGGCCATCGATTATGACGTCGATGAGATTTCCGGACATCTTAGCGATTGTCGTCCATGGAGGAATTTCATCTGCGGCGAAGTGTGGTAACATTTTTTTTTTCCCTACGATTTTCACAGAAAGAAAATCATTTGCAATTTCAAACAATAAGATAAATCGTGTGAAAGAACAAAGTACTTTTCCTCCAAAGGAAATGACTTACAGAGGCTATTTTACACTACAGTATGTGATTAGACATCATCTGTTTACTTTCACGGCCGACTGTCACGATAGAGTGGCCGTGTAATACTAATTTTTAATTATACTCCAAGCCCTATTTAGACTTGCGTATCCAAAACAATTCTCTTAAATGTCAGGTAGATTAATACTTTTTTTTTTAAATTGCTGATCTCATTAATATAACAACATAAATATATAAATTCGGAGAATGAAGCGATTTTTCTTAGCTGCACAGTAGTTAGGAGCTAACGGTTAACGATTAACGTTAACTTCCGTTAAATTGTCCGCAGAGTAACGCGTTAACGTTTAACGAAGTTAACTTTTTCAATAACTTTTTGATTAACGGTGCCCAGTTCTGGTAGTTGGCTACATACAGGGAGAAGAAACATTGTGGGCAAGTGATGTTGCAGTTTATTTTGATACCTTAGAAGAGTTCTAACAGATTTTTTTTTAATTAAATACTTGTTCCCCTTAGCGCAAGACCGAGAGAGAATGGAGGTATACAACCCCGATCCTTTAAATGGAAAAAAAAAAAAATGGGAACCTGTGGCGCTACTTTGAGAAGTATTTGAACAAAGTCCGCTTTTTGATTAACCAATACCAACACGGAAAATACTGAACATTTTGAAAGCCAGACCACCAACTCGCATTCGTACTAAATTAGTAAACACCCCAGAACACAACACCGGATATTTTATTCCTGTTCTGGACTCATTAGACTTAATTATGAAGATGAGAGCGCCTCAGGCAATGGCCACAATTGCGGTAACGGTTACGGACGTGGTAACGATGGCAACTATTTCACACCGGGCCGGGTGGCGCACAACAATCAAAATACTACATCTGTCGCGCAGAAATATTACTTTACACAGACACGCCCAGAACAACAACGCACCACGCAAACTCAAAATCACCAGTCAGGCGAAATCAACACACGAAGAAACAATAATCGCAATGCAGGTTTCCGTCGGAGACAAGAAAGACGATACAATCCAGGAACCAAAACACCAGCAACTCCGGAAGCGCAAACGTTGATAATAATATTAATTGGAGATATAATAACAGACGTTCTCAGAACCACAATAACAACAATGATGTGCCAGTCGCAAATATTTCATTTAGTATCCACACTCACGAACCCTAGGGGCAAGCAAAACAAGGTGTCACTATACCTGAAGTAACTGATGGGTCTGTAGAGCCTAGAGCTGTACAAACAAACTGATAACGCTCTCGTCCGGACCTTCGGCGATGAGCAGCGATACGAGTGGGGGCACCTTGCACAATAAACAACATTTAGATCGATTTCAACCTAAAGTTAACATGTTACGATATAATGAAGGTGTATATATAAGGGAAGTTATTCATGCTGTAATTCATTCTGATATTGGTGGAATTTATACAGCTGTTTTGCTTGATCTGTGGAGTGGCCAGAAAAACGTGTGGTTCCTGAAGAGGGTCAGCAGCCTTTTCAGTAGTTACAGGGGCAACAGTCTGGATGATTGACTGAGCTGGCCTTGTAACATCAGCTAATGTGGCTTGGCACACCCTTACTGCGATCAGCCGTTACTTTTCCCAAGCACATGCAACTCTACTGTATGAACATATGATGATGGCATCCTCTAGGGGATATATTCCGGAGATAAAATAGTCCCCATCATCAGGAAACACAACACTGGCATTCTACGGATCCTACCCTTAATCGGGTAGGGAAGCTAGAAAATTTAAAAAGAGAAATGGATAGGTTGAAGTTAGATATAGTAGGGATTAGTGAAGTTCGGTGGCAGGATGAACAGGATTTCTGGTCAGGTGAGTACAGGATTATAAATATAAAATCAGTTGGGGGTATTACAGGAGTGGGTCTGATCATGAATAAGAAAATAGGAATGCGGGTAAACTACTATGAGGAACACAGTGATCGCATTATCGTAGTCAAGATAGATACGAAGCGAACACCGTCCACAGTAGTACAGGTTTATATGCCAACTAGCTCTGCCTATGATGAGGAAATGGAAAAAATATATGAGGAGCTAAACGAAATTATTGAGACAATTAAGGGAGAAGAAAAAATAATTGTTATGGGAGACTGGAATTCGGTAGTAAGACAAGGAAGGTAAGGGAAGATAGCAGGTGAATATGGTCTGGGCAAAAGGAATGATAGAGAAAGCCGCCTGGTAGAATTTTGCACGGAACATAATTTAGTTATAACAAACACCTAGTTTAAGAATCACGAAAGAAGGTTGTATTCGTGGAAGAGTCCAGGAGACACCGGAAGTACCACATAGATTTTATAATGGTAAGACATAGATATAGGAACCAGGTTTTTAACAGTAAGACATACCCAGGGGCAGATATAAACTCTGACCATAACTTATTGGTCATAAATTATAGGCTGAAACTGAAAAAAAAAAACTGCAGAAATATAGGAAAATTAGGAGATGGGACCTGAATAAAATGAAGGAGCCTGAAGTAATTAAGAAATTCAGAGGGAGCTTTAGGCAACAATTGACAGAAACGAGGAAAAATAAAACAGTAGAGAAGGAATGGGTAGCTTTGAGAGATGAAATACTGAAGGCAGCGGAGAACAAAATGGGTAGGAAGGCAAGACCTACAAAAAATCCTTGTATATTGCAAGACATACTAAATTTAATCGATGAAAGGAGAAAATATAAAAATGCAGTAAATGAAACAGGCAAATTGGAGTACAGACGACTAAGAAATGAGATTGACAGGAAGTGCAAAATGGCCAAGCAGGAGTGGCTAACAAGCAAATACAAGGATATAGAATAATGTATAAATAGGGGAAAAATAGATACAGCCTATAGGAAAATAAAAGAGATATTTGGAGATAAGAAAAACAGCTCTATGAATATCAAGGACACAGATGGAAAACCAGTTCTCAGAAAGGAGGGAAAGCTGAAAGGTGGAAAGAGTATATAGAGAGACTCTACGAATGAAATGACCTTAGGGGCAATACTGTAGGAAGGGGAGAAGAAGTAGACGAGGATGAAATAGGAGATACTATACTGAGAGATAAATTTGAATGAGCACTGAAACACCTAAGTCTAAACAAGGCCCCCGGAGTAGATGACATTCCCTCAGAGCCACTGAAGTCTCTGGGAGAACCAGCCATGACAAAACTGTTGCACCTGGTGTGTAAGATGTATGAAGCAGGCGAAGTACTTTCAGACTTTAAGAAAAATGTAATAATCCTCATTCCAAAAAATGCAGGCGCAGACAGGTGTGAAAACTACAGAAACATCAGTTTAATAAGTCATGGTTGCAAAATATTAACACGAATTATTTACAAAAGGATGAAAAAGCTGGTAGAAGCCAACCACGGGGAAGATCAGTTTGGGTTCAGAAGAAATGTAGGAACACGGGAGGCAATACTCACTTTACGGCTTATCCTAGAGGACAAATTAAGAAAAGGCAAACCTACATGTCTAGCTTTTGTATTTGTAGATTTGGAGAAGGCCTTTGACAATGTTTAATGGAATAAACTCTTTCAAGTTCTGAAGCAAGCAGGAGTAAAATATAGGAGGCGTAAGGTTATTTACAACTTGAACAAAAACCACACAGCGGTTCTCAGAGTTGAAGGGCATGGAAGAGATGCAGTGGTTGGGAAGGGAGTAAGACAGGGTTGTAGCCATTCTCCAATGTTATTCAATTTGTGCGTTGAGAAAGCAATAAAGGAAAGCAAGGAGAAATTTGGAGAAGGAATTAAAGTTCAGGGTGAAGAATTTAGAACATTGCGTTTTGCCTACGACTTCGTAATAGTGTCAAAGACAGCAAAGGACCTGGGAGAGCAGTTGAACGGAATGGGCAGTGTGCTGAAAGGTGCATATAAGATGAACATTAACAAAAGCAAATCTAGGGTAATGGAGTGTTGTCTAAGAAAGTCAAGTGATGCTGAAGGAATTAGATTAGGTAACGAAACAATCAAGGAGGTAGATGAGTTTTGTTACTTGGTCAGTAAAATAACAAATGATGGTCGCAGCACAGTAGATATAAAATGCAGAATGGAAATGGGAAGAAAAGCGTTATTGAAAAACATAAATTTGTTAACATAGAATATTGATTTAAGCCTAAGGAAGTCCTTTCTGAAGGCATTTGTGTAGAGTGTTGCCTTGTATGGGAGTGAAACATGGACGATAAACAGAGCAGACAGGATG
Source organism: Locusta migratoria (assembly GCA_026315105.1). Classification (NCBI taxonomy): domain Eukaryota; kingdom Metazoa; phylum Arthropoda; class Insecta; order Orthoptera; family Acrididae; genus Locusta; species Locusta migratoria. The sequence continues at coordinate 378,963,371 of CM048750.1, forward strand.
AGGTTAGAGCCTTTTGAAATGTGGCGCTACAGAAGAATGCTGAAGATTAGGGGGTGGATCGCATAACTAATGAGGAGGTAAAAAAGCAAACAACAATCCGAAGATTGGTTTGAGCACCACAGTGCTTTTCTAGGGAAGGTCCTGTTTGGAGGTGGTATACCGTTGCCTTTCTCCGACTTAGAAATGACTTACCCAGCCAGTTGTTGGAGGACCCACGGTTTAACGTCAGTTCCGAACCACGGTGCTACTCGGTATTTTTGATATGAGCAATACTGCCGGAGGTGGAGGAGGTACTGCATAGAAAAGGAATTCCTGGCATACCTTGACTGAAAGAAGTGATCAATTGGTAAGACACATTCTTAGACATCAAAGAATTGTTAACGTCGGATGGAAGTGTTTGGGGTAACAATCGCAGAGAGAGATCAAGAGATGGATACGGTAATCAGATTCAGACAGAATTAGGTTGTCGTTCTTAGAGGAGTTCAAGAGGCTTGCTCAGGATAGGGTTTTGTGGAGAGCTGCATCAAACCAGTCTCCGGACTGAAGACCACAACAACAACGTGGAATGTGCTGCCACTGATCGTCGCCTACGAAAACAGCAACTTCATCGCCGACGTCGAAAGAGTGTGATGATACTTTTTTTTTTTTTTTTTTTTTTTTTTTTTTTTTTTCATTGGTGTTGTCACAAGATCAAAGTTGAAAATCAGAATTGACATTTAACTAACCGTAAGATCAGCAATGAATATTAATTTTTGAAACGGTTAATACACTGAAAGGACCACAAAAGATTCCGCCGTCAGTTCTCAGTAGCAATGTAAGTTAAAAATTATAACACCAGAAAGCACAATTACCTAAGAAAATAGCGGAATCAGTTACCTAGTATGCATTCATTGTTGGAAGCCGTGACACTGAAGTTGAACCTGTATGAATTGATTAATATCTTCGATCTCGTAAAGTGATGCTTGGTTTCATGACTATTAATTATTAAAGTTTTAAGACCGTGTGCAATTTTGATCACTATGGTTATCGAAAGTTAAAGAAATTATCGGACTTCGCTTTTAACAGAATGAAGATTTTCTGCAGGCACTGAATTCAATTTTTAATATAAAATGAGAGTAAATAAATTTTGCATCGAGAATGTTCTTTTGTCATCATGAGACAATAGGCAACAATGACCAAGCATCACTTTATTAATATTGCTGAAAATCAAGTCATAAATTAAATGAAAGATGGGGAGAAATAGTCATTATTTAATTAAAATAGGAATTCCAAATGAAATTTAAAATTTATTACATTAAAGGATGCTAACCAGGGCTCACACTTACTTGGTTCGGGAGGTCGAGTAAAATACGTCCGCTCAGTATAAAGGTAGAAAAACGAAAGACGACAAGCGATTCCGTTTTCTCTCCAGATCGTTTGTAAAAGTTGAACGATTACTTGAAACAAGGATAATCAGAGATTTATTGGCACAGAGAACGAATGCTTGCGACAAGCGTCGCAGATATAATTTTCAATAAAATAAAAATTAATGTATCGCTACAGGAGCAACAGAAAAATTACAAACCAGCTGAAAACCCGGTGTTGCTCGGGACTTATTTATTCCAATCTTCACATCCTCATCCCTTCTCCACCCCCTGTTTCCTTTGTCCATCTCCTGCTCTCTGCTCTCTTTGTTCATCCCTTGTTCCAGCTAGCTGAAAACCCGGCGTCTATCGGGTATATATTATCCCAGTCTGAAGTTACTCCATCTCTCCTTCCCGTTTGTCTCACTGCCCACATTCCCTTTCCTTCTCGCTCTGCATCTCCTCCTCTTCTTCCCTCTCTCTCTCTCTGGTCCTCTCCTTCTACCCCTCACTGCCCTCCAACTTCCCCTTCCTCTATCAGTCACCTCGTCTTCTCTGTCGAACTCCATGGTCTCCTCCGTCTGTGTAAAATTATATAACTCTGATAACTTTTGCGGTGATCAGTGAAATGGTTTCTAAGTAGATTTCACGGTACCCTCCGCCTTGCACCGTATGAAATCATAAATAGATGTTTACGTTCTTCTATTTTAAAGATTAAGTGTACAAAACTTCTGTCATGATCTTAATGAAACCGTAGATATTGGCGAAGTTCATAAGTGAAGTGTCGTCTGCCGTACACCATACAAAATCTTACGCACATAGAACCTTTGCTCTTATTTTGAAGATTAAGTGTGAAAAGTGTAATCGCAATCCGATTAACGGTACGGCAGCGGATAAAATACGAACAAACATGATTCGGCAGTTTCCGTCGCGTCTCAGTATTAATTAGTACAAAGAAATAATTTTGTATCTAAATCCATTGGTCTAAACACACTATTTGATAAATATATTTGGAATGCATTATGTAAGAAAGAAGTAAAAAAAAAAAAATTAAATGTCATTCATAAACCGGTAGTTTTACACGCATCCCATTCTCCATCACGTCATATCTCCTGAACTATATGTCGTACAGTGACATAATTTTGCCTGTAACCTTCACGAAGGTGCAAACAACATGATGACAAAGTCTTATCGCAGTGGGATGTACGTTATGGCCGTGCATAAAATACGAACGAAAAGACAAACAAACATTAATTTTTATGTATTAGATTTATTTTCAAATTTGCATTAAAACCATACGTTGGTAACAACAAATTCTTTCTGCTGGTGGTTTTCACCCCAATAATTCGGTACGCTTGGTGTGCATCAAAGGTGACAGCCAAAAATCCTTCTTTTAAAAATCCGAATAAAGTATGCTTACCACTGAAGCATATTTCTTTAAAAAAATTTCTTATTTTAAAATGCCTACATAAAATTCACATGGTGTGAACAATTGCTTCCTTGATGATTATCAGTCTGAAAAATGTAACTTCCAGAGAGAGTTGCTAGAATTTTCAGAAACATTATTTCATTCGAAACTTCGTCGAAATCTGAAAATTAACTATTTAGTCACGTTAATTAATTGAAATGATTTTAGGTAATCTGATTATATTAATACTGCATTGATGAAGTAAATTGTTCAGAGATATTTAAAAATTTCATCAGGATAGCTGTAGAATCTAAGTCCATATGTAAAGTATCCTCCGTCATGCACCATCCAAAATTTTATGTGACAGTGACCTTCCTCTTGTTTTCTAGGTCAAGTGTCCAAAATGTCGTGCAGATTTTAGGATGAATAAAGTGTCCTTATTCGCATGTCGCATGTTGCCACAGGTTTTCAACCATATAATTGTTTATGACGTCATATCCTTTGAACTATATGTCGTAAGTTGTTCTTACCCCTACGTCAATTGTTACCTCATGGGAGAAATATGTGTATCAAATTTGGTTGAAATTGGTACAGTGGTTTAGAAACAGGCGTCGCATGATGCAGAACCTATCCGCGCATTTCATTGTTTTTTACGTCATATCTCCTGAACTATTTGTCTAGAGTCATTTAATTGTGCCTATGACCATCGCGAAAGTGCAAGCAATATGCTGACAAACAGTTGGTTAAACGGTACGGCCGAGCATAAAATACGAACACACAAACTTTCATTTTTATATATTAGATAGGCATTATCTGCTGACGCCAAAAAACAAGCATACAGAGACACATAAACATACAGTCACACACGCACCACTAGTTTATACAGACGCGCAGATTTATAAGCACGAATACATTAATAGCTGTAAATAGTGCTGCCGAGGCAATATTTTCAGCGCAGGTAGTAAACGTACGCCGTTGCAAGCCAAAGACACACGCAGTAGCATTTTATTAAAGTTTCATTCCTTGCGTCCACGCCGATACAAACACGACGCATGTTTGCCCTTGTCAATGTATATTTATTACGATAAGTAAAGTTTGGATGCTATGGCAGGAATGTTACTTTTATGCGTGTAAAATTTATTGCGTACTGTAGAAATGTGAAGCTGTTTGGTCCTGATTGTATGGTTTATACTATCATCTGTACGTAATTTTGGGCATACTTCTTCACCTCTCTCTCAAATTTTACTCCAGTCGTCATTTACCTGAATTTGTAAATGTAATTTCACAAAAGCATCTGGCATGCGTGTCGCACGGTTTTGATCTGGCCTTGGCTGATGAGATTTAGCCTATATTGATTTCCCTTAATAAAGTAATTTTTTTTTCACATGTATTTATCTATGTTGAGTAAACTTTTCACCGACAAATTTGAAAACCTTTATCGTCATTACATTAATAGCCATGATAGATATAAACCTGACTCTTGAGAATATTAAATATTCACAGATTATCCCGAATGACAATGGACCATTGTATATTTTTATCTGAAATAGAATTACTGAGTAATCAGTTACCCCATCCAGGATAGGACAATGACACGAACGAACACAAGGTCAGTAACTAAAAATAAGCTAATTTAATTGTATTTGCTTATGTGTTACTTAAGAAAACACTTAACTCAAATAATTGACTGTATATTGGTATGCCGGCCGCGGTGGCCGAGGAGACTGAGGCGCTCCAGTCACGGTCTGCACGGCCACTACGGTCGGGGGTTCGAATCCCCCCTCGGGCATGGATATTTGTGCCGTCCTAGTTCGTAAGTAGTTCATAAGTAGATTGTAAGTTTAGGGACTGATGACCCCGTAGTTAAGTCCCATAAACTATACAAACATTTGAACATTTTATATTGGTATATACTTTTGTTAAATATTGTAAGACGTAACACAATTAACAATCGTTAGTGCCTGTGTAAAGTAAAATGTGAAAAAGAGAATAAGATTGCGTTGGGTAATGAACGCCTACCACAGTGCCATTACTTTCTGCTATCGCTAAATTTGAAACTTGGCATTACTGTTCACTAACGAACGTTTAAAAAATAAACATTACTGGTGACGAACGAACGTTTAAAAAATAAACTGCCCTGAACAATGAGGTGTTTGTGCTCACATCAACAGAACTTAAATTGGTGTACGAACTTGAAGTATGGCATACGAACAGACACTTTCTAGTGGCCTTCCACAATCATAAATACTCGTTTCTTCTCATACGCAAACCGTATCGGTACTTGATCAGTGGGAGCAGGGAGCCTACTTTGTAATCGACTGAAATGGAAAGCTGATAATTTTCTCGTACCGTGAAGAGACAGGGTAACGGAAATGTTCAGATTGTCGGGTTCGTTAATGTTACACCAGCTCCGAGAAAAACTATACGGGTTCAAAATGCCACAATAACAGAAACTATGGGATACAGAGTATAAAAAGAAATTTTGTTCTGGTACTTACTTTGGTGGAGACTCGAAGTTAGTATGACGATGAAGTACAGAAGACAAGTGCATCCAAATAGAAGTGAAGAAATAAATGTTTCACTCTCGAATAAACATACAGTTCTGCGGACACGTCTCCACAATGACCGCAATACATTGCCGGCCAGTAGTGAACTGCTGTGGCAAGTGGAAACGGAGTGATTGCCGCCAGCTATTGAAATAAATTTCTCGTAGTGAAATACCAATTGACAGACCTTTAACAGCCTATGTAAATATTTTATAATACCTTATTATAATTTCTTTTCCCTATAGTAATTTAAGAAAAGACTTTTCCTGACTTATGTGTAATCTCATTATTATGATGATGTGTTTTTAATTAGGTAAATATTTTCGTCTTCATTTCAGGGTGTAACGAGATTTATGTTATTAGTTACTGATTAATTCATGACAAATGCCTCATGAATAATGTCATACACGAGAAATAATTATTGCTTATCCATTAAGATCAAAGATACTTTTTATTATAGTGTACATATAACTATATCATTAAATTTCAATTACATCAGCTAAGCTCATTCGAAAACCATAGGCATTAAGTGAACAGGATACGTAAGCGTTCATGTCATACAACCTTTTTTTTTATTCTTTGCAAATCCATGCCCTCTCACTAATTTGTTTTGCATCTTTCTTTAGCAGCAGATATTTGTATTGTAGTATCTATGTACTCATTCTGTTTGTTTTATTACTTTTCATATACAAACCTGTGGAGAGACGTCAACTGCCGGACAATGAGATAGCAATGTAATGCTATAGAGGAGATGTCTTCGACTTTATCCTACGTCAATCGACGCCCCTCTGATCTACGTAAGATCGATAGTGACGGACGCATTCTTTGCGTGTACGAAATATTTTTTCCTTGTTTTCTTTTTTGCTAGATACTCATCTGAAACGAATGAATGAATATATATGATTAAAATAATTCTTGTGACAAAAAAACTGAAAACAACTTTATGAATGAGAAACAAATTGGAGTAACAAACACACAAAAATTTGATTGTTCAGGACATATTTATTTTCATATGTGTCACTATGTTTCAATTATAATGATGTAGATACAGTATATGTATATATGTCATTCTACGTTTCCAGTGACTTTTCAAGTAAATAGTCCATGATTTTTATGCACTGATACTTTTATATGTATATATGCATATGTATTATTTTCAATGACTGTTGTGTAATACTTATTTTATGTATGTTATGACTAAAGAAATTCTCTTTTGGCTTCGGCGACACCCCTATAAGCCTCACTAAAAACAAATAGGGGCATTTATAACAACTCAAAGGGTCCGAAAACACAAATGAAGATTCTTTTTATTTTCCCCTTTTGCTGCTCCCCTCTGGTCAGGGATGTTCATTTCACCCCTGTCTATTAATCCCTGATCAGGTCGGAAGAGAAAAATAGAAACTATCATCTTTGGATACTTCTTCTAAGAACCGCCAATAGAATCGGACGTGCTGATGCCGTTCTTCATTTTCTTCCTCTCTACAGAAATGATGTTTGTGGGGCATGGTTTATTTAAATAAAATAATTAAGATTATAATTTAATCATTCAGTAAATCCGTTTCATAAATATTGTATTTTGCCGCCATTTTCACACCCTGGATATTATGCCACAAATATAAGTGCAATACGTTATCAATAATAAATTAGCGACAATAACCTGCAATATTCTTTTATATCCCGAGTCTGATTATTGCTAGTATTCTTTGCTGCCCGCGAAAGTATTTAGTTACTTTTGTAATGCACGGTCGTTGGCATAGATCAGGTTTCGTTGAAATTGGCGTCAGAGGTTTTTAATTATGACAGATTGATATCTATTACAGCCTTTCTCCACAGTTCAGTTTCATCATAAAGCAGCATTTAAATGCACTTGGTATCAGGTTGTATTTTTATATGTCGTTATCTACCAATATCTCATTTATTAAAAAAAAGCATATTGATACTGTTTAAAATTCATTTAATCCATCCATTTCCACCGATGCTTATCACAATTTTCTACTCTATTTATCAGATCTGTCATTTGACAAATTAGATTACGTGGGAATTTTTGATGATTTATTTCCGTCCCGTTAGCTCACGTAATCAGGTAACGACATGCGATATCTCTTCCTGATGTGGAGCCATTCTGAAATACTACAAGATGGGGCACGCAAATATGAATAATATCTGCGGTGCAGCATCACTAAAATGAAAGATGAGTTTGAGGATTAAAAAAAATGAAAGATAGAGAATTCTGTGTCTCTGTCATCCTTCCACAGGGTCATATATCTCCCAAAGGTTGTAGACTCCTTGCCAGTCGTTGTAGCCTGCTGCAGGAATCGGAGTCAGGAACAAATATGACAGACATGGCTGAATAAACTGTAACTTTTAACACTTATTACATAACAAAAGTATATAGCTTATGAACAGAACACTCGAGATAGCCGAAAACAGTAGACAGGAATCAGACTGCCATAAAACATCAAAGTCAATAGATGAACTATACATACCCTTCTCTGACGCCTCAAACTATCAGGACCGAAAGCCAAGCTGTACTGTTCAGTGCTAAGTGCATGTAGGCTGCTTGTCCTAGCTACAATCTCCAACAACTGCAGCACAGCAATGAGACTGATTCTTACAGTGTTTTGCCTCATAAAACGCGGCAATTCTGTGGCACACTCCACTATTCCGAGGCGTGGCCTAGAGGTAAGGATTGTAATCGATTGTGTGGCGAGCTGTCGCAATGCCACACGCTAGCAATACATGTATCAATATTAATAACTGTTGCCCCATAAACGTAACGTTCAATTGGGTGCAAACTCACGGACATATAGTCCTTTATGGAATTCCAGGCCTTTGGGTCTGTCAAGGGTTCTTAACTGATTTATTGCCGCAGACGTTATATGCCGCAGCACTCCATCTTGCTGTGGGGCCTGCGGACGCCGTTTACCGCGGCAGTGGTATTTCCCGTGGGCCCTGCAGACGGCATTTACCGCGTGGCCTGGCCGGTACCTGAGCCCTAAAGACGGCGTATGCTGCAGCCAGTTCCCCAGCCTGTAGGCCTGTACTATTTAATACTGAGACGCAACGGAAACTGCCGCATCATGTTTGTTCGTATTTTATGCGCTGCCGTACCGTTTACCTGATTGCAATTACACTTTTCAAATGTTCAAATGTTTGTGAAGCTTAAGGGACTTAAGTACGGGGTCATCAGTCCCTAAACTTACAAACTACTTATGAACTACCTACAACTAAGGACGGCACAAATATCCATTCCTGAGGGGGGATTCGAACCCCCGAGCTTAGTGGCCGTGCAGACCGTGACTAAAGCGCCTCAGTCCCCTCGGCCACCACAGCCGGCTACACTTTTCACATTTAATCTTCAAAACAAGAGGAAAGACTCTATGTGCGTAAGATTTTGAATGGGGTACGGCAGAGGATAATTTATTAATGAACTTCGACAATATCTACGGTTTCATTCAGATCTCGACAGAAACTTTGAACACGTAATCTTTAAAATAGAAGAACGTAAACATCTATTTATGATTTCATACGGTGGAAGGCGGAGGGTACCGTTAAATCTACTTAGAAACCATTTCACTGATCACCGCGAAAGTTATCAGAGTTATACAGGGTGAGTCACCTAACATTACCGCTCGATATATTTCGTAATCCACATCAAATACTGGCGAACTGATTCCACAGACCGAACGTAAGGAGAGGGGCTAGTATAATTTGTTAATACAAACCATAAAAAAAATGCACGGAAGTATGATTTTTAACACAAACCTACGTTTTTCAATGGAACCCCGTTAGTTTTGTTAGCACATCTGAACATATAAACAAATACGTAATCAGTGCCGTTTGTTGCATTGTAAAATGTTAATTGCATCCGGAAATATTGTAACCTAAAGTTGACCCTTGAAACCTCCGACGTTCAGTTGCGTGTTGTAACAAACACGGGCCACGGTCGGCGAGCAATATCTGTGGGGGCATGTTTACGATGACGACCGTGTTTACGAGTGTGGCTGTAGTGCATTGTTGTGGTTCGGTCTAGCTGTCGCAGTGTCCGCATGTAGCGCTAGCTGCTATTGTTATTCTGCATTCGTCTTTGCACGCAGACTAACTGTAGTACACAGTGTTACCAAAAAGTTCAAATGTTTGTATAGCTTATGTGACTTAATCACGGGGTCATCAGTCCCTAAACTTACAAACTACTTATGAACTAGCTAACACCAAGGACGGCACGAGAGGGGATTCGAACCCCCGATCGTAGTGGCAGTGCAGACCGTGACTGGCGCGCCTCAGTCCCCTCGGCCACCGCGGCCGGCACTGTGTTACCGGATGTCTGTGATAGTGTAGTGTTGTAGGAACTGTGACCATGGTGTATCCGAACTCTGAAAAGGATTCACAAACCACGGGGCAGTGAATCTACGGAACATGAATTACTGGTCCGTGGACAATCCTCGTTGGCTCCGACAGGTAGAGCGACAGCAACCGTCGACTGTAAATGTATGGTGCGGAATCATTGGCGACCACCTCATTGGTCCACACGTCATTTCAGCTGCCCAAACAACTGCAACATACATCGCGTTTTTACAGAATGATCTGCCAAATTTTCTCGAAAATGTCCCACTGGAAACGCGTCTACGTATGTGGTATCAGCATGATGGTGAACCTGCACCTTCCCCAATTAACACTAGGCTGACCCTTGACAGGATGTTCTACGGGCGTTTCATAGGACGTGAAGAACGCATAAATTGGCCATCCCGTTCTCCTGATCTTACACCTGTGGACTTATTTCTGTGGGGTACGTTAAAGGAGAATGTGTACCGTGATGTGCCTACAATCCCAGAGGATATGAAACAACGTATTGTGGCAGCCTGCGGCGACATTACTCCGGATGTACCGCGGCGTGTATGACATTTTTCTTTACGCCATAGATTGCAATTGTGTGCAGCAAATGATGGCCACCACTTTGAACATCTATTGGCTTCAAATGTTTCAAACGTTTGTATAGCTTATGGGACTTAAGTACGGGGTCATCAGTCCTAAACTTACAAACTATTTAGGAACTAGCTAATACTAAGGACGGCACAAATATCCATGCCCGAGGGGGGATTCGAACCCCCGACCGTAGTAGCCGTGCAGACCATGACTGGAGTGCCGCAGTCTCCTCGGCTACCGCGGCCGCCCATCTATTGGCCTGACATGTCGGGACACACTGTATTCTACTCCGTCATTGAAAAAGGAAAACCACGTGTGTACGTGTACCTCACCCCTCATGGTAATGTAAATGTGCGTCAGTGAAAAAGACCAATAAAGGTCTTAGCATGTGGACGTAATGTGCTGTTCTAGTCTCTTCTGTACCTAAGGTACATCACCGTTCCCTTTGGATCCCTACTTAATTCGGTGCTCTCCGATACACACGATCGAACGGCGGAGGAGTGGTACTCAAGCGTCAACTTTACAATATCTCCGGATGTAATTAATATTTTACAATGCAAGAAACGGCAATGATGACGTATTTGTTTATATGATCAGATGTGCTAACAAAACTAACGGGGTTCCATTTGTTGTAAAATAATAATAATAATAATTCCGTGCATTTTTTATGGTTTGTATTAACCGGTTACACTAGCCTCTCTCCTCGCGTTCGGTCTGTGGAATCGGTTCGTCAGTATTTGATGTGATTTACGAAATATATCCGGCGGTAATGTTAGGTGACTCACCATGTATAATTTTACACAGATGGAGGAGACAATGGAGTTCGATAGAGAAGAAGAGGTGACTGACAGAGAAAGGGGAAGTTGGAGATTGGCAGTGAGGGGTAGTAGGAGATGGGAAGTGAACAGAGATAGAGGGAGGAAGAGGAGGTGGACAAAGGAAGCAGGAGGTGGAGAAAGAGGGAGAAGGGATGAGGGTGTGAAAAAAAAACTTAATTTTGACACCTTCGAAAACGAAAATCCATAGACAGAACATCGCTTCTAAGGGTTTCCTTGCTAGCTTTGAATCTCATTTATGTTTGACAAAAGTTTTCGCAAATTTAGTTTTAATGTGTTTTTAATGTTTGTTAAGCTTATGGGACTTAACTACGTGGTCATCAGTCCCTAAACTTACAAACTACTTATGAACTACTTACGAACTAGGACGTCACAAATATCCATGCCCGAGGGGGGATTCGAACCCCCGACCGTAGTGGCCGTGCTGACCGTGACTGGAGCGCCTCAGTCACCTCGGCCACCGCGGCCGACGCAAATTTAGTATTCCTTTCCATTGTTCGTAATGCCATAGAAATTGCTGCCTGATAATACATTTATCCATATCATCGGTCACATGCTTCTTCTTCATGGGCGCTAGTTTAACCGTAGCTTCGCTGTATCTCGTCACGTGACCTTGTTCCTGGCACTGCCGCGTCACCAATTCGCCTTTCCAGACAACAGGTATCGTTGCGTTCTCTACAACGAAAACTGCAGAATTCGTTCGGTAGTTGGAAAATTGGTGCGTACGAATATCTTGCAACTTGTGATGTAACAGGTAAGTGCTTTTCATATAATGTACAATTAGTATTGCGCATGCTCGTTACTTATAAGTTAGAACTATTTTTTTTATGATCTGTTACTTCAAAAATTGGCAAGTCGGCAAATAAGCACTCGTCGTCCCAATAACTAGAATGAAAATAAAGCGAAGGAAAGTGAAATGATACGGCGATGACTAATATGTTACCCATTATTCCATAATCAGACACGACAGAACTGACACATGTAAATTACGACACATGTCGAGTGTCAGTTGTTTGCAATGAACAACGCAGTGCAGTGAGTTAATGTATTTCGACTAGCATTAGTACCCGTCGATGCCCGGGTGTGTGTTTATTGCATTATTATGTTACTCCGTCTCCTTATTATTCCTCTATCCATTGTCTTGCGCCCCACTCTTTGACCGTTTCACCTGCGTCTCTAGTGAAATTCGACCTGAAATTCAATTTCACGCGGCTCAGTTCTAATGACTTCATCAGGAAGGAAGCTTAGAGTTTAACGTCCCGTCGACAGCGTGGTCATTGAAGCTCACGCTCGGAGTTTTGGATAAGGATGAGGAATGAAATCGGCCGTGCCCTTACAAAGGAACCATCCCGGCATTTGCCTGGAGTGATTTAGGGAAATCACGGAATACCTAAATTTGGATGGCCAGAGGTGGATTTGAACCACCATCCGCCCGAATGCGAGTCCAAGGTGTTACCACTGCGCCACCCTGCTCGGTTTCATCTGAACAGTGTATCCTACAGTAATATAATTTTCCGTATACGTGCAGTGGAATATTAGAACATTTTCTGCGATGTGTGTTGCAAAAAAAAGTTAGTAGTAAAGACAAAAGAAATTAAAATCTGATAAGTGATAGTGAGGTTTTTCATAGAACGCATTGTTTTGACGTCATATATCCTGAACTATGTTTTTTACTACGATATAATTTTGATGTTACATTCGGTGTTATATGTTCATACAGTCTGCAAAATGTGACAAGAATAGGTTTTGTAGTGAAGACGTCTTAATTAAAACCTCTTCCATGGTGGGGTGGTTTCCGAAGAACCTAGTTGCCTATGGCTTCATATCTCCTTAACTACCATGATGTAATTTTGGAGCTAAATTCTGTGATATATGTAGATAATTTTAGCAAATTATAAACAAGTAATAAATTAAAAAGTCAGGCCTGATGCTGTAGTTCCGCTGAACACTAATGTAAGCAGATGGTAATTTTCCACGCCTGTGTGTATCATAACGTATCTCTTGAACTAAGAGCCGTACAATGGTATAATTTCGTATGTTCGTTGTGTCTTATATGTAGATACTACGTGCAAAGTGGGCTGCAAACATAATTAATAGCTATAAATTAATAAATTAAAACATCGTAGCACTTGCATAAGTTTAATCGAATTAATAGCTAAAATGTGGTAAGAGAAAAACATTTTTCCTTTAATAATTTTGTGGGGGATGTCGGCGAGAATAAGTTGTGTAAAGGTTTGAAATTGCATGCGATATTTTTTGGACGTAGCTTTTATCATTTTCTAGTGATAAATGCACAAATTTGAATATTTGAGTGCAGAATGTTCAAATGTTTGTTAAGCTTATGGGACTTAACTGCGGGGTTATCAGTCCCTAAACTTACAAACTACGTATGAAGTAACTTATACTAAAGGCAACACAAACATCCATGCTCGAGGGAGGATTCGACCTCCGCCGAGAAACGGCCTGGTGCATCGGAGCATAGCGCCTCAATGCGCTCGGCCACTCCGGAGCGGCTATTTGAGTGCCGTCGGCTTCAAGACAAACTCACAGTTTCTATGTAGTCTTGTCTTACCGTTTTCAGCTTTATATGAAATTACACCTCTTAATGTGTAGAATATGACAACATTTTTTTTTTTCGAAATCTGTCGATAACTATGCGAAGTACTGAAAATCAAACTTTTCTTCGTCTTGGATGTGGTTTTCTTCGTCTTGGATCATTTGAATTCACATAAAAAATGTTTTCTGAGGGGATGAGAAAGTCACGAACTGTCGACGCCCATCATCAAAGTCTTCTGGATACTGAAAGCGAACATTGGAAAAATGTCCTTGGGCGCTTAATAGCAATAATTCATTTCCTGGGTCGGCAATGTCAGCCTTTGAAAGGAAGTACAGATGCATTCTTTCAGTCTGACAACGGAAACTTCTTGAAACTCGTTGAATTATTTGGAAAGTTCGACTCTGTGATGATGGAGCATCTGCACAGAACAAAGCAAGGAGAGAACAAGGGTCATCATTATCTTGGAAAGGAAACACAGAATGAAATAATTCATCTTATTGGATCATCCATAACCAACAACATTCTATTAATGATGAAATCTGCAAAGTATTGCAGTATAATTCTGGACTGCACACCAGATATTACAAAAGTTGAGCAAATGACAGTTGTGGTACGTTTCGTCCAGGAGGCAAGACTCGACGGGGTATACGATGTCCGAATTCGGGAGCATTTCCTGGGATTTCTTCCAGTGCCTAATTCTTCAAGCTCCACTTTGACGCACGACGTACTCAAGTTCTGCGAATCAAATAAAAAATTATACCTTTCTAACTTTTCTGGTAATCTGGTACAACGTTCTGCTTCACATCAGTGTAGTCAGTAAGACCCTCCAGACCATTGATATAAATGTTTCTGAGGCCGTGAAAATGCTTGAAAAAACGAAAGCATATTTTGAAATCTGCAGAACAGAAGAAAAGTTTGTATCTTTCTTGACGGATTCCAAAGAATTGGCTACAGAATTAGAGTTAGACGGTCTAACGTTACCACGGATTAGTGTTTCCCGGCGACGAAGTAAGAAGCCAATACACTTTATTTATGAAGGAAGGGATACGACAATAGATGACCCAACTAAACGTTACAAGATTAAATTCTACTATTATCTTTTAGATATAGTAACCACATCTTTGGATTAGAGATTCAATCGACTGAAATCTCATTGAGATTATTTTGATTTTTTCTACGACATCGGCGAGCTGAAAAATGGACTTCCTGACAGCCTGGACACGAAGTGCAGAAACCTCGCAGCGATTTTGCAAGATCATGAGTCAAGCGACATTGATGCACTAGAGTTGAGGTAAGACCTAAAACTGCTTTCAACATTGTTGAAACCTGGAATAGGTCCAAAAGAGACTCTGGAGTTTATAGGAAGACATAATTTTTGCCCTAATGTCAACGTTGCTCTGAGAATTCTCCCAACACTCCCAGTGACAGTTGCGAGTGGAAAGAGGAGTTTCTGAAATTGATAAAGACAAACCTCCGATCAACGATGAGCCAAACTCGTTTGAATGATCTTGCAACAATTTCGATTGAGCACGAGCTTGCAGAGGAGTTAAATTTCACAGATCGTGTGAAAGAATTTGCACTAGCAAAAGCCAGGAAGGTTCGATTTGTCTAGTATATTTTTAAATTTATTAAATTCAGCGTCTTGGTTATTTACTGTGTTGCTTCTTATTTTGTTCAACATTAAATAGTTATTGTAAATATTATTGTTCAAACCAAATTATCGTTAAGTTGTAAATATATTTTGTTTTCTGTTAAATACATTATCTGTTCACAACCATTGAAAAATGTTTATTTACGTTAACTGTAAGTTCATGCCGCGCGGGATAAGGCGAGCGGTCTAAGGTGCTGCAGTCATGGACTGTGCGGCTGGTCCCGGCAGAGGTTCGAGTCCTCCCTCGGGTATGGTTGTGTGGTTTTGTCCTCATGATCATTTAGGTTGGGTAGTGTGTAAGCCTAGGGTAGACTTTAGAAGTAAGTCCCATAATATTTCACACACATTTGAACATTTTTGTTAATTCACAAGTCTTATTAAAATTAGCTAGATTTCTTCAGCCAGCTTTGATTACATTTTTGAGCTGGCGCCCAGCGACTGTCTTGTACAAATCTGTAGAGAATGTCACCAATTTTTTTTTGTTTTTATTTTCCAGATCTATATATAGATTTCAGGCACAGTGTGGCTATTATCAATGCTTTGAGTTATGTTTACATCCATACCGTCATGCTGAACGTAGCTGTCAACATGACGGTTTAGATGTAAGCACATGTTAAAAGCTTTGAGACTGGCCTAGGAAGATCTGAAAAAAAAGCGATTGATTGCTGAGATTTCCTACAGATTTGTTTAAATAAAATTCCACAAATATTTTATTTTAAAAAAACGGGGGGGGGGGGGGGGGGGGAGGGCGGCAATTTAGCAACTCGCACGGGGCGGCACTTGGGCTTGCGCCGGCCCTGCTTTCAGCTCTTGTACCGCTAGCATTATGCCCATGGGTGTGAATGAAAGAATTTTCTTTCAGCTACCTTTTGTGTATTTGCAAATTTCCTCCGAGGTCAACTACATATTCGTAAAGGGCAGAAACAATTTTATTATGGGCAGTAAGTTTATGACTTAACTCACCTTTGTACAAGGTGTGTGCTGAATTTGGTCTCCCCACATATATTTGCTTGTCCATTTTACTGAATAGATTATGATTTCAAAGTACCAAACCTCTGCAATATGATATCATGCTTCTCATCCCATGTTCAATTATCTATTCATTTATTTGTTAACATTAATTTTGTGTTTGTTAAGACGTTGGCTGCTCCCTTGGGAGAAAGTAGTTAGATAAATTTCCGTTGTCGATACACTGTAGCCACTCATAAAGTAATTTAGAGCAACAATGAGCGTTTCAACTTACGTTTACAGTACTCAACGGCTTGAGAGCTTGCTAAGAAAACTAACATGTTACTTTCACTTGGCTTACCGCTGCCAGGATTCGACTTTCTGGCGTCTCCTAATCTCTTTTTTTAAATTTTGTTTCTTTCTGTAGATGCCCTCCCGTACTTTGAATGTGTGTGTATGTGTGTGTGTGTGTGTGTGTGAATGAGTAGAAATAGCAAGCACTAGTGTACTTCCATTATGTTTTCAGTGCGCATTGCCAGTGCATTTCTTTTCTCTTTCAGTAGTGATTATCTTTCTATGTGCATTTTTGGGGGAAATAATTGTCGAATTTACGCAGTGTCAAATGAGAGCGCAATTACGACTGCGTTGCTTGGGAGAACAAATTTTGCGTGTGAAACTCTTACAGAGGCACCACATGTTCTGACCTCATGGGTGGCCAGGAACTTGCTTTGGAATTTCATTGTGAATATTTTAACGCGCATGTGAATGCTTTTCATGATTTCATAAATGGATTGAATTTCAGTTTCAGCAACTGAAACAAGTGGGCGAACCGCTCATAAGGAGCCAGGGAAGGAAACGTGTGATAGGTCACGGGAATTAGTTGTGGTAGCGACTGAAAATCAGAACTTTGCTTTAAATGATGCTGCGAACTCAGGAGATGGTACTCATACAGGAAAGCATACAGGAAAGCAGTCTCAGTTCGCACCTGATGAAGATTTTGAGTTACGTAGCAGAGTAGACACTGACAGCCGGCAGAACAGCCGTCTACCCATAATGTCACTGGATCGCTGGGAAAGCCTGAAGAGTAACATCAGAAGACTCTACGGGAAGGAGAGGTACCAGAACATAAAGAAGCTGGATAAGCTTCATCAGAAGAAAGAAAGGATGTTGAGTTCTGTCAGCGTCCTGCCGAGATGGAGACGTACTACCGATTTTCGCCCGAATCAAACATCACATCAACTCCAGGGCGACTAATAAGATAAAACGAAGAGCCAGCATGGCACTGGTGAGATAGAGAATGCGATACATGCGCCTCAGATTAGATGTTGTGACTAGAGAGCTGCTTCACCTTCATCTGTACGTGGCAGTCGCCTTAACAAGGGAAGATTGGGACTGGGTAGACAAGGCCTCCTGTTATTTAGCAGAGTGTGTCAGAAGAAACGCCTCTTCCTGTCAATCTGCAAAGTTTGGACGCATGAGCAGGAAAGATCAACAGACGGAAGAAACTCGCACTGTGACGAATCTGAGTGGCACAGAGATTGATGATACAAAAGGGAACCCTACAGGCATTATGAAGTGGGTGGATTATGATGAGAAGGTGCGCCAGCTTCTTGGGGACCCTGCTTACAGAACTTTGGAGTGTGAGCCCACTGACAAGGTGGAAAAGACGACAAAGACTCTCCTTGAAGCAGACGGGAATGTCTGAGAAGATCATCAAACAACTTAGGGCAAAGGCACCAGTACCTCCTAGATTGTACGGTCGTCCTAAAATACACAAGGAGGGTGTGCCCCTACATCCAATTGTCAGTAATATTGGGGCACCCACATATGAAACAGCCAAGTACTTGAAGAATCTGCTTTCTCCACATGTGGGGAAATGTCTTCACCTCATCCGCCATTTAGATGACTTCCTGCAAGGCCTCAAGCAACTACGCATCACAGACTCAGATCTCGTGGTTAGTTTTGATGTGGTATCGCTGTTCACCAGGGTCCCACTGCAAAACTCACTATACCTGATTGCAGAGAAATTTGATGGCGCTCTATTGACCTGTTTCGACATATGCTGACCTCCACATACTTCCTGTGTGGGAACCAATATTATGAACAAACAGAAGTTGTAGCTATGGGCAGCCCCCTGTCTCATGTTTTCATGGAGAGTTTTGAGAAGATGGCGTTAGAGACAACCAGATATAAACCCACCTGCTTCTATAGGTACGTGGACGATACATTCGTTATGTGGCCTCATGGAAAAGACAGGCGCTATCAGCCACCACAACATCACCTTGGAACTGATGGAGAATGGACAGTTGCCATTTCTAGATGTGCTAGTTAGAAGGAAAGCAGATGGATCTATTAGCCACAGTGTGTATTGGAAACCAACACACACTCTTATACCTGCAGGCCAGCTGCTGGCACCATCCTGCACAGAAGAATAGGGTCCTCAAGACATTGGTCCACAGAGTACATGCCTTATTGGACCAAGAAAGTCTACCTACAGAAATTTAGCACCTTAAAACAGTGTTCAACACGAATGGATATATACAAACCAGCCCCAACACCAGAGGCTCCAGAAGCGGAGGATGAGGAAGCAAAGAAGAATACGGCGTATCTGTCTTACGCTGGTTCTGTTTCAGCCAGAATTAGTAGGATTCTATGTAAACACAACATCAAGTGTATTTTCTGTCCAGCAAGCAGGATGAGGAACTTGGTGGGAAATGTAAAAGACGACCTGGGGTTACGGAAGCCAGTGATTTATAGCATCACTTGTCAATGTGAATATCCTACATAGGCCAGACCACCAGGACAGTGGACATCAGGTGCAAGGAACATCAAAGGCACACACGATTAAGGCAAGTGACGAAATCAGCCATTGCTGAACACTGCCTGGAGCTGGATCATGTCATGAACTACAATGACACCAAGATTCTGGCACAGACCCCCAGATTCTGGGACAGTGTTATAAAGGAGTCCATAGAGATAAAAAAGCAACGACACAATATAAGTATACCACAGACAAAACTTCTGGAGACATGGACATGCAGAACGATACCCAAGCAGAGCACCAGGAGGATGGGACTGAAGATACAGTGTCGAGGAGCTGACACAATGGGCGCGGACTACAGAGAGAGCACCCAGGGCTGCAAAGGCCGGAAAACATAACATCAGCGCCCCAGATCACCTCAGCGAGCGGGCGCGGACCGCAAACGGAACGCCAGAGCGCAGATGGTACGATCGGAGGTGGGATTGGCGGGCGCGGACCACAGACGGAGCACCCAGGGCCACTACTGACATCAACGCCCCAGAACAGTTCAGCGAGCGGGCGCGGACCGCAGATGGAGCGCCAGACGGCAAGAGACAGCGTCTGGGGCGGGCGCGGACCACATGGGGAGCACCTACAACCGCGAGTGGAGGGGGAAGGCCGCAGACATAAATACTGGACCAGGTCCACTTGGAAAGCAGTCTGAGGTCGCACCTGATTAAGATTACGAGTTACGTAGCCGAAATATTGTGAAGAATAGACACTGACAGCCGGCAAAACACCCGACTTCCCATCATGTCAGAAAATAATCCTGCGCCACTATTGTGTTACGGATAATGCGAATAACCCAGCGGCGACCACTTCTCCGCAGGTACACGCGTCACCCGAGACACACACCACCCTCTTCAAACAAATGACCGCAAACATCACCGAACGTTTTCGTAAAATGGACCAGCACACTAACAACCAGTTCTACGAAATAAAAGAGCAGTCCTGAAAGACTGATGATCGACAAGGCGAAATGAAATACAGGTCACAAATCAAGAGTTGCAGGTATTGCAAGAGATGACTAACCTCCACGAGCAACTGGCTGAGGGAGTTAGTCGCTACAGTGCGGAGATAGAAACTGTAAAATTACTTGTTGAGTCTGTAGAGACGTGAGTCAATGGAATTGCCGAACACGTTGAAGCCATTGATTCGTGTGTCGACGACGTGGTCATGAAAGTGAACACTGTGCTTTGAACACGTGGAGAAACGTGTATAAACGGTACAAACCAGTATCGCTGCGGTTTCTGGCCGCATCGATGTTCTAACTGCTGCAGTTACTAGTGTGCAGACCAAGCTAGATGATGTCGTACAGAGGATTGCACGGGTAGAATTAAACCCCATGCAGCCTTTAAGCGAGGATTACAACTGTGCTGTCGAACCACTTGTGTGCGTGGCTTGGCAGCAAGAGGTGCTTGTGTGCAATAAAGGCCGTGCGGTACACGGCGGTTGTAGCAGCCGCGACATAAGTGCAGTGCGCGATTACGATTCTGCGTTTGAGGACGAAAGTGAGCAACCCTGGACAAGCTAGAGCCATGCTCAAAACAGGACTGCACATTGTAATTGGGACCAGCACTGGGCTTCGATTAAAACCACTCTCTGACTGTACTTAAATTTTAAATAGGCTATTCCGGAACCCGCCCCGTGGAATACTTCGCAGGCGTGGGTAGACCAAATTGCCTTCTTTGCTTCCGCCTACTGGCCCGAAGCGTATAAAATCGAGTTCGTGCGGGGAGGTCATTCCCGCGGTATGGCGAAAGAAAATGTTCAAATGTTTGTTAAGCTTAAGGGACATAACTACGGGGTCATCAGTCCCTAAACTTACAAACAACTTATGAACTACCTACAACTGAGGACGGCACAAATATCCATGCCCGACAGGGGATTCGAACCCCCAACCGTAGTGACCGTGCAGACCGTGACTGAAGCGCCTCAGTGCCCTCGGCCACCACGGCCGGCTATGGCGAAATCTATGACAGCTTCCACCAATACTTTTTAGCTTCGTACTGGTTAGAGAATCAGCAGGACTGTTTGCGCCACAACAACAAATGATTCTACCCTTCGGACAGTCGAAGTATGTCAGTCCGGCGGTGTTTTTCAGGACAACTTTGACTAACGCCTACCCGGTACCTGAAGTCATTAGAATTAGTTTCGGCAAGTTGTCGCAACATCTGTGCAATGCTTTCTTAGCAGGAAGATGCAAAGGTAAAGTGGAACAGTTCCAGGCCCTTCGAGTTTATGTAGATTTTGATTGTGAACCCCGCAGAATAATTTTTCAGTCAAACAGGGAAAGGGGATAATAATAATCAAAATCAGACACCAGAGAAGGAGAAAAATGATAGTTATAATCGGAAGTCCTGGAGATTCGGCCAGCGAACCCAGCAAAATGGGCAATGGTGCAATCAAAATTAAAACGGGTACAAAAGTGACTTCTGCGGGAAGAAAAGCACAAGTGGTGGAACGGCAACTACTGGCACGCCGATAATAACGAACCCCAGGAACGGCCGAACGCGCCTTGCAGGGTGTGGAAGTGCGTCTGCCCGACCCGAAGCATAACAAAAAGCCAGAAGCGCAACCCGGACCTTCGACATCGAAACAATGACGTACTTACTAAGTTCCTCACTGCTCGCGGTATGACAATAAACAGGAGACGGAAAACGTCAGATTGAAAATGGTTGACGACGTAATGGAAGGCCTCTTAAAGAAGGATTCAGTGTGTACTTACTTTTCTTGTATATTTTGTATAGGTTACACCTCGTTTCTCAGAAAAAATTTCAAGTAAGTTTGGTAAAAAAAAAAAAAGTGGCGCCCAAAAAAATTCAATGTTTAGCCTGTTACATCTCAGAAATTAAAGCTATGACGAACGTGAAACTTGGCATGTGGTAATCTAACAATACAACGTTCTGAAACGTGAAGTTTCGTTTATGTGCCGCATTCCAATACTGATTAAATTAAGTGCAAAGTTGAAGACTTTAGAAAAAGATAACAATACAGTAATTTCTACCTTATTTTGCAAAAAGCTATGTTCTATGACTATCCAAACTGGGCTGATTAGAAAGACCATTATTTTTAATTACAAAAAAGTGTATTTAGTCATCCAATGGAGGCCAACAATGCTAGATTATTTGAAGCAAAGTTGAACGCGTAAATCATGCAACGAAAAAAGTGTAAACTTTTGATTCTTATATCTTCTAATGTAAATGCATACTGAACATGGAACTTAATACTTCATAGCTTGACAACACACCGATGTGGAAGGAAAAGTACAGCCACCTACTATTTTCCAATAGTGTAAAAATTGTCGTAAATAGTTTAGGCTATGTTTGACACATCTTTACAAATACCGGTTTCTAGTAAATTGTTGTTGTTGTTGTAGTGGTCTTAAATCCGGAGACTGGTTTGATGCAGCTCTCCACCCTACTCTATCCTGAGCAAGCCTTTTCATCTCCTCATAAGAGCGACAACCCACATCCCCTTGAATCTGTTTACTATACGCGTCTCTTGGTCTCCCTCTGCGATTTTTACCCCACACACTTCCCTCCAATGCTAAATTTACGATTCCTCGATGTCTAAGAATGTGTCCTACCAAGCGATCCCTTCTTTTAGTCAGGGTATGCCAAAAATTCCTTTTCTCGCCAATTCTGTTCAGTACATCTTCATTAGTTACGCGATCCACCCACCTAATCTTCAGCATTGTTCTGTAGCACTATATTTCAAAAGCCTCTATCCTCTTCCTGTCCTGCCCATGTTTCACTCCCGTACAAGGCAACACTCCACACAAATGCCTTCAGAAAAGACTTCCTTACACTTGCACTAATATTCGATGTTAGCAAATTTCTCTTTTTCAAATATGCTTTTCTTCCCATTGCCATTCTGCATTTTATATCCTCTGTACTGCGACCATCGCATGTTAATTTACTACCCAAGTAACAAAATTCATCTACCACCTTCATTGTTTCGTTACCTAATCTAATTCCTTCAGCATCCCCTGATTTTCTAAGACCGCATTCCATTATTTTTGTTTTGCTCTTGTTAATGTTCATTTTATACACTTTCTTCAGCAAACTGTCCATTCCATTCAACTACTCTTCCAGGTCCTTTGCTGTCTCTGATAGAATTACAGTGTCATCAGCAAAACGCAATGTTTTTATTACTTCCCCTTGAACTTTAATCCCTATTACAAATTTTTCCTTGCTTTCCTTCACCGCCTACTCGATGTACAAATTGAATAGCATCGGAGAAAGGCTACAACCCTGTCTTACACCCTTCCCAACTGATGCTTCCCTTTCATGCCCTTCGAGTCTATTAATGTGGTCTGGCTTTTGTACAAATTGTAAATAGCTCTCCTTCCCCTGTATTTTACCCCTGTGACTTCAGAATTTGAAAAAGTGTATTCAAGAACACATTGTCAAAAGCTTTCTCCAAATCTACAAAAGCTAAAAATGTAGGTTTGCCTTTCCTTAATCTATCTTCTAAGATAAGACGAAAGGTGAGAATTGCCTCCTGGGTTCCTACGTTATTCCTGAATCCAAACTGATCTTCCCCGAGGTCAGATTCTACCAGCTTTTCCATTCTCCTGTAGATAATCCGTCTTAAAATTTTACAACCATGACTTATCAAACTGATGGTTCTGTAATTTTCATACCTGTCTGAGCCTGATTTCTTTGGAATGGGGATTATTACATTTTTCGTAAAGTCTGAGGGTATTTCGCCTGTTTCGTACATCCTACACATCAGTTCAAATAGTCTTGTCATGGCTGGCTCTTCCAGAGACTTTAGTAGCTCTGAGGGTAAGTCATCTACTCCTGGGGCCTTGTTCTAATCTAGGTCTTTCAGTGCTCTGTCAAATTCATCTCTCAGTATAGTATCTCCTATTTCATCTTGAGCTACTTCCTCTTCCCTTCCTACAACATCGTCTCTAAGTTCATTTCCTTTGTAGAGCTACTCTATGTAGTACTCTTTACACCTTTCAGCTTTCCCTTCTTTGCTGAGAAATGGTTTTCCATCTGAGTTCTTGATATTCGTGGAGTTGCTTTTCTTGTCCTCAAATGTCTCTTTTATTTTCCTGTAGGCGGTATCTACTTTTCCCCTTCTTATACATTCTTCTACAGATTTGCATTTGGCTTCTAGCCACTCATGCCTAGCCATTTTGCACTTCCTGTCAATCTCATTTCTTAGTCGTCTGTACTCCATTTTGCCTGTTTTATTTACTGCGTGTTTATATTTTTTCCTTTCATCAATTAAGTATAGTATTTCCTGTGATATCCAAGAATTTTTTGTAGGTCTTGCCTTTCTACCTATTTTGCCCTCTACTGTCTTCACTATATCATCTCTCAATGATACCCATTCCTCTTCTACTGTTTTATTTCCCCCTGTTTCTGTCAATTGTTGCCTAAATCTCCCTCTGAAATTCTCCAGAACTTCACGTTCCTTCAGTTTATCTAGGCCCCATCTCCTAATTTTCCTACCTTTCTTCAGTTTTTTCAGTTTCAGCCTACAGTTCATTACTAACAAGTTATGTTCCGAGTCTATATCTGCCAATGGGTACGTCTTACAGTTTCTTACCTGTTTCCAGAATCTACGTTCTACTATTATAAAATCTATCTGACACCTTCCGGTGTCTCCTGGTCTCTTCCGGATCTCCGGGAGAGGACTACTCAGGAGGAAGCGATCACCAGGAAAGACAACACAGGCATTCTACGGATCGGAACGTGGAATGTTAAATCCCTTAATCGGGTAGGAAAATTAGAAAATTTAAAAAGGGAAATGGATAGGTTGAAGTTAGATATAGTGGGGATTAGTGAAGTTCGGTGGCAGGATGAACAGGATTTCTGGTCAGGTGAGTACAGGATTATAAATACAAAATCAGTTGAGGGTATCACAGGAGTAGGATTGATAATGAATATGATAGAATGCGGGTAAACTACTATGAGCACCACAGTGATCGCATTATCATTGTCAAGATAGATACGAAGCCGACACCGACAACAGTAGTGCAGGTTTATATGCCAACTATCTCTGCCGATGATGAGGAGATCGAAGAAATATATGAGGAGCTAAAGGAAATTATTCAGACAATTAAGTGAGAGGAAAACTTAATTGTGATGGGAGACTGGAATTCGGTAGTAGGTCAAGGAAGAGAAGGAAAAATAATAGGTGAATATGGACTGGGCAGATGGAATGAAAGAGGAAGTCACCTCGTAGAATTTTGCACGGAACAAGATTTAATTGTAACAAACACGTGGTTTAAGAATCACAAAAGAATGTTGTATACGTGGAAGAGCCCAGGAGACACCGGAAGGTATCAGATAGATTTTATAATAGTAGAACATAGATTCTGGAAACAGGTAAGATACTGTAAGACATACCCAGGGGCAGATATAGACTCTGACCATAACTTGTTTGTCATGAACTATAGGCTGAAACTGAGAAAACTGAAGAAAGGTAGGAAAATAAGGAGATGGGACCTAGATAAACTGCAGGAACGTGAAGTTCGGGAGAATTTCAGAGGGAGATTTAGGCAACAATTGACAGAAACAGTAGAAGAGGAATGGGTATCATTGAGAGATGAAATAGTGAAGGCAGCAGAGGACAAAATAGGTAGAAAGGCAAGACCTACAAAAAATTCTTGGATATCACAGGAAATACTATACTTAATTGATGAAAGGAAAAAATATAAAAACACAGTGGGTTGTCGCTCTTATGAGGAGATGAAAAGGCTTGCTCAGGATAGAGTAGGGTGGAGAGCTGCATCAAACCAGTCTCCGGATTGAAGACCGCTGCAACAACAACAACAATTTACTAGAAACCGGTATTTGTAAAGATGTGTCTAACATAGCCTAAACTATTTACGACAATTTTTTACACTATTGGAAAACAGTAGGTGGCTGTACTTTTCCTTCCAAATCGCTGTGTTGTCAACCTATGTAGTATTAAGTTTCATGTTCAGTATGCATTTACATTAGAAGATATAAGAATCAAAAGTTTACACTTTTTTCGTTGCATGATTTACGCGTTCAACTTTGCTTCAAATAATCTAGCATTGTTGGCCTCCATTGGATGAATAAATACACCTTTTTGTAATTAAAAATAATGGTCTTTCTAATCAGTTCAGTTTGGTAGAAATTACCCTATTTTTATCTTTTTCTAAAGCCTTCAATTTTGATGCCAAGTTTCACGTTCGTCATAGCTTTAATATCTGAGATGTAACACGCCAAACATTGAATTTTTTTGGGCGCCACTTTTTTTCCCTTTTTTGAGCTTATTTACTTGAAATTTTTTCTGAGAAACGAGGTGTTGAGTAAATGTCGACGGCCTTTCAGTGTAAAACTTCGTCATTTCGGTGTTCCGTACATTTTGTGCGTCACTGTTAGCTAGTTTTTAGCATTACCTTCGCTGTTTGTTAGACCCGGCTAATGTGTACCTGTTAACATTGTTCCACAGCAGAAGACTGTAGCATAACACGAGGGTTATTCCAAAAGTAAGGTCTAATTCGTTGTAAATATTTGAATGTGGCACCAAGGACAAAACTCGCATGCGCGCCGACTCCTGGCATACCTTGCGCGTTAAACACCGCCAGTATCGTTGTTAGTGTTGCTGTGTCCTATTGACCGTGTCAGTTCACAATATTAATGACAAAACCAATCAGCCCGCCGATTGTGAAGTGAGAGTAGTGATACGGTTAAGTCTGCAAGAAACATTTAAGCGGCAGACATCCATCGGCAGATTACTGAAGTGTACGGTCTTAACATAATGAGTGACAGTAAAGTGTGAAAGTGGGTGCGACGCTATAATGAAGAACGGGGAAACGTGCACGATGCAACACGCTCCGACCGACCAAATGTTTCAAATGTTTCTATAGCTTATGGGACTTAACTACGGGGCCATCAGTCCCTAAGCTTAGAAACTACTTATGAACTAACTAATACTAAGGACGGCACAAATGTCCATGCACGAGGGGGGATTCGAACCCCCGACCGTAGTGACCGTGCAGACCATGACTGGAGCGTCTCAGGCCCCTCGGCCACCTCCGGCCGACCATCCGTGATTTCAGACGAGTTGGTTCATGCGGTTGACCACAAAATTCGTGACGATCAATAACGATTCAATATTTCAGTTTTAGAAGTGCATCTACCGAATGTGAGTAGAACAACGTCGTGCAGAATTGTGTCTGAGCATTTGAAGTTTCGAAAACTGTGCGCCCGTTAGGTTCCCAGGCTGGTGCTTACCAAAATGACTTCTGCTCTTGCCTTTTTGGAACGATATCATGAGGAAGGTGACAGTCTTTTAGAACAAATTGGTACAGGGAACGAGAGCTGTTGAAGACTAGTTATCTTCGCAGGCGGCCGATTTCTACGACTGAGGCATTCAAAATTTACTGAACGATCTTTTCTTCTTTCTTTCTCTTCAGCCGTTTTCCCGCACATGCAGGGTCGGCTTTGTTTTATTGGGATTTGGCGTGTTAATACTAACGGTGTGGTCGGGTGCCCTTCCTGCCGCCACCTCCTACCCCCCAGGAGCATATGTGTACACTAAATAACTGTGTATAGTGTTATATGTGTGAAAGAGTATAGTGTTATGAAATGTTTGCGAATCTTGTAACAGAGGCGGGACTTGGGGACTAGCCCGGTATTCACGTAGGGGGATGCGGAAAACCGCCTAAAAACCACATCCAGGCTGGCCGGCACTCCGACCCCCTTTGTTAATCCGCCGGGCGGATTCGAAACTGCCGGCCGCGGTGGCCGAGGGGACTAAGGCGCTCCAGTTACGGTCTGCACCGCCACTACGGTCGGGGGTTCGAATCCCCCCTCGGGCATGGATATTTGTGCCGTCCTAGTTCGTAAGTAGTTCATAAGTCGTTTGTAAGTCTAGGGACTGATAACCCCGTAGTTAAGTCCCATAGACTATACAAACAACCGATACGCCTCCCCGTCTGGGAAAGCGGAGCGTTAGACCACACGGCTAACTAGCGGGTCGAAACTTATTGAACGATATGACAAATTTAATAAGTACGGAGATTATGTAGATAAATAATGACGGGACGGATATCAATGAAACAGTTCCGTTGGAAACAAGTTTGATTTTGGATGTTTTTGTTTTTACGGGACCTTCCTTTTGGAATACCCCTCGTACATCTAGCACTGTATTGTAGTATAGATCCTCGATGGGTACATTGGCCCCAACGGAAGATTCGATAACTGGTGTGGAACATTCAGACTTCGCAGGCAGTAGTACGAGTTCGTTGAATTAAATTTTCGGAGTGAGTGTCGTGAAGTGTCGTAACTGTGAATGTTTTGAAGATATTGATACTACAAATTTAGTTACAGTTATTGCAAACAGGCAAATGTTATTTTCATTTCACCTACAAAGGTAATTACTGTAAAAAGTAAGGGTTGGTATTGATTTGACTGTGATTTAGCTTAGATTTCAAGTGTTAATAAATTTCGATTGATTTTATTGTTAGAATACACTATTATTACTTGTATTATCGTTGGCCTACCGGTAACTGGCCGACAGCACACTAGAAAACATCTCAGTAGTTTTCTAATTCCTTTTTGACAAGTTTGGTAGCGCCTCGAGAGAAGTGTGTCCCGAGTGCCACATTTGTTGAAGGTTTTTATCCGTAACTTAATAATAAGACGCGAAAATTCGAATATATCTCACTCTCGATCTTAATTCCTATTATAACCATTTTAAAATAAACCGTCAAGCTGAACTCAGAGCGCTGAATATTGACATGGCGAGTTGCTGAAACGACAGGTGTAGTAGCAGTGGAACTCGTTAAATCAACTCCTGATGCGGAAATGTTTCGGAAAGAATTATTTGCCGTTAAAATTAAAGTGACGGTGGCAGAAGGACTTTTCTTTGTGTGTCTCTTTTCCGTTAGACAAAATTAGCAATTTTTCTGGCACCCCGATTACTGGCTGCGCTAGTAATTGTATTGAGATTCTAAATATAGAAATAAATCTCCCAGCTGCCAACTTGAGATAAATAAGTAAAAGAAAGAGAGTGTCAGAACTGTTCCTATAGATATAGATAAGTTACTAATTTTTTTTCAGCTTATAATATTGCTGGACAGACGCAATTTAAGTTGGTAAGCAAAATTGACAAGACATTATAGAGATTTCTGTCTTGTCGTACGTTATGGTTATGTAATTCTTCGAAAGCAATCAAAGACCAAATTCTAATTAAGAGAATATTAAAATAACCTATAATTCTAATTAGTTTGATAATCTTATAGTAGAAATCGCAGAGCGAAACGCGGCTTTTACACAGTCTATATTTGGTACAGACAATACGTGCTGACACTTTTCGCTTGGATAGGCATCCGCACAACTCTGTATGTTGCACGACGGGATGGAGTGGCCGAGCCTTCTAAGGCGCCTAACTGCAGAGCGCGCGGTTGCTTGCCGTCGGAGGTTCGAATCCTCCCTCGGGTACGTATGTATGTTGTCCTTAGGTTAGTTTAAGTAGTTTGCAAACCACCGCAAACTAATAGATACCACGTTGGCCAAAGAAGTCCCACAGATTTAAAAACATTTGACCTCGGTATGTTATGCTATGAAATACGGCAGCGTGCAATGAAGAGAGTCGTGTGGGTGCCTATCTTCCAGGCGTCAAGTTCAAAAATCTTCAAATGTTTGTATAGTCTATGGGACCTAACTACGGGGTCATCAGTCCCTAAATTTGTGAACTACTTACTAACTAGGACGGCACAAATATCCATGCCCTAGGGGGGATTCGAACCCCCGACCGTAGTGGCCGTTCAGACCGTGACTGGAGCGCCTTAGTCCCCTCGTCCACCGCGGCCGGCAGGAGTCAAGTCTCAGAAATTACTGCCTGCAATATATCACACGAAATAAGTATCAAACGGAAAAAAAACTACAAAGAACAAAACTTTTCTAACTTGAAGGGGGAAAACAGATGGCGCTATGGTTCGTCAACTAGATGGCCCTGCCAAAGGTTGAACGGATATAAACTGCATTTTTTTTTTAAATAGGTACCCACATTTTTATTACATATTCGTCTAGTAATATGAATGTTTCATTTGGAACATTTGTGTCGCTTTGTGATAGATGGTGCTGTAATATTCACAAACATATTGCTCACAATTTTAGACGAACAGTAGGTAACAGGTAGGTTATTTTGAATTGAAACACAGAACGTAGGTACGTTTGAATTTTATTTCGGTTGTTCCAATATGATACATGTATGCTTGTGAAATTATAATACATTATTAAAATGCATGCTGATACTGCGTGATTACCTGTAATTACCTCATGACTTCAATAAATGCTCAAAATGATGTTTTTCAATGCATTTGTTAATACGCATAACAAAATTCGTCTTCAGTAATGTTCAGTAATGTTCTTATATGGACTGACAATGCGCTGACGCATGTTTTCAGGCGTTGTCGGTGAATCACGATAACAAAATAATATACCTTCACTTTTCCCAACAGAAAAAAATCCGGGAATGTAAGATCCGGTGAACGTGCGGGCCATGGTACGGTGCTTTTACGACCAATCCACCTGTCATTAAATATTCCATTTAAAATCGCTTCAACTGCACGCGAGCCATGTGCCGGACATCCATCATTTTGAAAGTACGTAGCCATCCTGTCATGCAGTGATACATCTTGTAGTAAATTTGGTAGAATATAACGTAAGAAATAAGCATACATTGCACTATTTAGATTGCCATCGATAAAAGAAGGCCCATTTATCATTCCTTGCATAATTCTGCACCATACATTAACCCGCCAAGGTCGCTGATGTTCCACTTGTCGCAGCCATCGTGGATTTTCAGTTGCCCAATACACCATATTATGCCAGTTTACGTTATCTGTGTTTGTGAATGTCGTTTTCTCGCTAAACAGTACGCTTCGCCATGCAAATCCTGGTGCATAGAAATATGGTACAGGTGAAATTTATGTTGATGTAGAATTCTCAACACCGACGTTTTTGATATTCCTGATTCTCGCTCAGTTTCTCTGCTAATGATATGCCGATTAGCAGCAACTGCAGGTAAAACACTTACTTGGGCATCATCACTTGTTGCAGGTCGTGGTTGACGTTTCACTTGTGACTGAACACTTCCGGACTAAATAATGTAAATATCCGACGAAAGGTCCGGACACTTGGATCATGTGTTCCAGGATAACGATCAACATTAGCCATACATAAATACTGCAATTAGTAAACGGTCCATTTTAACACGAGTAATGTGTGACGAAGCAATTACCGTCCGCACTGGCGAAGTGTTACGCGAACCGCGTACTTACACGTTTGTGACTGTTACACCGCCATTTATCACAAAGAGAAATGAGTGTTCCAAATAAAACATTCATTCTTATTTACGTACTAGACGAATATGTAATGAAAGAAATGCAGGTATGTATTTTAAAAAATGCAGTAGATATCCGTTTGACCTATGGCTTCGCCATCTAGTGGGCGAACCACAGCGCCATCTGTTTTTCCCCTTGCAGCTAGAAGTTTTGTTTTTTGTAGTTTTTTCGTTTGATGCTTATTAGGTGAGATATTTAGCCCAATCAGTATCAATGGACCACCCTGTATAAAGGGTGTTTCACTAAATGTGTCTCGCTCTATAAGTTAGGAAGTAGTAGGCGATAGAAATATTTATTACGGTGGGTCACGATAAGAAAGGTTACACTGTCTTCAGAGCTATGAGCATAGTTTATTGTGTTATTTATCCAAAGAGTTATAGCATTAAAGTACATTTTAAAGTGGAACAATGATTGTTTCTATCATGCACTGCAATCAGTAACACCAGCTGTGTATACATCAATTTAAATTACATTCCTATCACGTTTAGTTTGGGAACTACAACTCTTGAATGTTTCAGGATCAGATACACGCTGTGCATAACATAATGCGCATTCTAAACGTGGTGACTGAGGCGCTCCAGTCACGGTCAGCACGGCCACTACGGTCGGGGGTTCGAATCGCCCCTCGGGCATGGATATTTGTGCCGTCCTAGTTTGTAAGTACTCCATAAGTAGTTTGTAAGTTTAGGGACTGATGACCCCGTAGTTAAGTCCCATAAGCTTAACAAACATTTGAACATTTTTTAAACGTGGTGCGGCCGAGTTGTAACGTCGTCGGTGTCACGGAGTGAGAAGCTTCCTCGATGCGCTGTTAGACTGCCGACTGTCGCCGCACACGGCCGTGTACCCGACAGTTGGAGCCACACAAACAACCGGGGCTCAATATACCACAGTTACTGACATCGGATGACGATGGCATACACGAACAACGAGTACGTTGACATGTTTCTGTTGCTCGGCGAGTGCCGACACGATGCCACTGAAGCACCCATGGAGTATGTCGTGAGATATTCTAGGCAAAGAGCCCCGGCAGCCATTACGTTATTACGTGCTGACAACGTCTCCGGGAAACAGGCAGGTTGGTAATGCGCCGCAGTAACAGACGAAGAACTGCAAGAAGTGAGGAGAAGGAGGTGTTTGTTTTAGCTGCAATACATCACTGACCCATTAGCTGCATAGGAACTATTTCAGTGTGAGAGTTACATTCGGTGAATTTCACGCTGGAGTCTTTACAAACTGTTCTCCGCGTTCACAAATTATGCTGCAATGAATCGCCATTACGTGAACTACTGCGCCACATACAGTCCTCGGTGGGTTTGGCCGGTCGACCGTCAATGTACATGGTCTATTAATGTATGCGTGGAATCCTTAGGGATGAAATCATCGTTCCACAGTACTTCCCAGCTTCACTGACAGGTGAATTATATCGCGCTTTTTATCCGACAGTTTGGATGGTCTCTTTGAACATGTATGTCTACACACGA
The DNA here is from genome assembly GCA_026315105.1 of Locusta migratoria. Taxonomy (NCBI): domain Eukaryota; kingdom Metazoa; phylum Arthropoda; class Insecta; order Orthoptera; family Acrididae; genus Locusta; species Locusta migratoria. The sequence continues at coordinate 378,996,216 of CM048750.1, forward strand.
GAGTCCATATGTGGATGCAACACGATGGTCACCCAGCCCATTCTGAGCGTGCTGTTGTGGAAGAACTAAACAACAGGTTTACATGAATATGGTTGGGCGCCTTGGTCCTCTTTCATGGCCCGCAAGGTCTTCCGATTTAACAGCAAGTAGACCACTGTATGTAATAACAGCTTAATTCTCCTGGTGGGAGGCACCCAGATAGGAATGTACTGTTATAAAAAAGCTTTATATTAGCAATAAAATTAGCAGAAGATTCGTGTGAACTACCGGCTACTCCCTGCTGCAAAACCTTGTTCCCTGGCACAAATTGAGAACTGACTTGGTTCAAATTATTCTAATAACAGGAAGTTAACGATACAGGCCAATATACCTAACAGCTGACACGAAATTACACACAGGCATTAATAAGCAAACCACCACAATTAAAGTTATTTCATAAAGGTGGCTAAGAAAACATTTATGGCGAAACGGAACTTAAACATAAAAAATTACATCTGAGCTTGTTCTCATCACTGGTGAAAAACAATATTAAATAAAAGGGGAAGGTGCTCGAAAACTACAATTTATTGGCAAGTCAAAATTATACTGAACTTAACTTGTTTATTCAGGTCGAACACAAGCAAAATGGGGAACCAAATTTGATAATACTAGAAAAACGCATCACACTGAAATAATACTCTTAAATTAACCTATCTTACACAGACGATTCCCAGCATTGAATTTAACATAAATTACACAGACCTTAACGCTACACGGGGGGGAATTGAAAACAACACTCACTCGCTCACACACACGCAACGCAACAGCGAAACTCACCAAAATCAGCGTGCAGAAGCGAGGCATAAGCAGGCGCCGCCATCTTAGGCGAAATGAAGCAATGTCAGAGGTACCACACAACACAATGCACAATAAAAATTGCGAAGATGGCTCTGGACTGTCATGCCTGATGTGAGATGGTGTGTGAGTATAGCAAAGTTAAGTTGCATTTAGATTTGCCCGCGAGCAAACACCCTACTGGCGACACACGGCTACGTTACATCTAACACTCTACTGAAGGTGATGTGGTTAAAAATTGGATTCATTACACAAAATCACGACGGACACTTACGTTGCACACCTATCACTCACGGAAGGAAACGATAAGAAAAATTTTTAATTCACTGGACAAAAATGAACATATCTTCTGTAGGAAATTGGGACCCACAGAACTAGAAACAATTTATACAGAGTTACATATAGCACCACATAATCACAAAAGGGTTGAATATACCACGGCATAATCAAACTGCAAATAGTAACACATACACCATGCTTATTTGTTGCAAATGACTGGATTGAAAAACCAGAACATATTTCCGCACACAAGAGGAAAAAATATTCCGAAAAATGAATCTAAGTTAAACATGCAAGAGCAGAACCAACCTTACCTCACCACAGCCTAAGCACTGAGTGGCCAGGGGGCACGGAAGCTACTGGAAACTGGACCAAAACCTGTGATAACAGTGGTGGTGGGGAGAGATGATCGTGTGTCTCGCCCTACAGAAGGCTTGTCGACTAGCTTGTAACGAAATGGTGTAGAAACCTCTTTGGTCACATCAGCAGCAGGGTTGGCAACGACTACTATCGACTCTCAGCCAGAGAGAACCATGAAAAGTGAGCTATCACTACCCACATTGAGACAGGGCATTAGATTCTCGCACATCCACGTAAAAGTAAAACAAGTACATATTCTCACAGGGATAATAACAAATCATTAAAATAACAAAATCCTAGCAATATTAACTAACATTTCAGGAACTAATATTTTAAAACATGAAATAAAAATGATATTCCTCAGGCCTTGAAAACAGTGGGGTTCTAGTTTTAACAAAATGCTAATCTAGGGATATGAAATGTATTACAATTTTATAAAAAAATATATGGAAGACGACAGACGGTCGTCTGTCATCACCCCTTTGTTAATTGAAAATTTTGATGAAGGCTGAGATAATTATATTACATCAGAGACAGCAAACTTTTCTAAACTAACATGTGGTTGACTTATGGGCCACATAGACAGCTGGGGCACCTCACTTATACACAGCAAATACAAACAACAACAAGAAATTGTAAAATACTAATTCCTATAACAACTAAATCAATGGAGACGCAAATGTGGCTGGTGGGACCACAGGTTTGGGGCAGTATGTGTAACAGTCCAAAATTTACAAAGAAACATAGATAGACAAATCAGAAATATAGCACATACATAACATTGAATCACAAACAAACAAAAAATCACATGGTTGAATGTGTCCTTTTGTGTTGTATCACATGATTAGTAAAGTAGTCCAATGACAGTATAATCCTTTGCCTTTATCAGAAGGTTCATTACAGCTATATTTTAAAACTGCTGAGGGCGACCAGGGTCGCTAAAGTCAAAGGGACTCTTAGCAAGTGAATCGTATTTCGCACTCTCAAAGCGTTCACTGTTTTGACAGCTCACACCACTTTCCACCTGATGCTGTCCTTCACATTGTCGTCCACTCAACACTGGTTTTACAGTCATAAAACACTGTTCTCATCAGTTCGAAACGTAGGATAGGGCCTTCGAAGGGGGAGATAGACAATCTTCTAGAAGATACTGGGAGGAAACTAAAACCTGCAAACTTTTTGTGTCTCTTCCTCAGTTATTCAACTGCATCCGTCGTGAGTCAGAGGGTGTGGTTACTGCACCTGTCTGCAGACCCGGTGGCCCTTGTTCCATGTGGCAGGTGGCCCAACGGGTACTGAGCGGAGTTTGTGACACTTGCGGGGAAAGGGAATGTGTAGACACTTGCGGGGACACCTGGACGCTGCAGGTAGTGAACAGGGTGTTCCAGAAGTAGGGATACACCACCCCTACTCCACGCCCTCTAGCCGCTATCTGTGCCGTATTCACGGAAAAGCCCACCGAGCGAGGTGGAGCAGTAGTAAAATAAATTATGTGTAGTCTTATGCGGACAAACTACTTAGGTCATCGGTCGCTAGACTTACACACTACTTAATCTTACTTAAAATAACTTAGGCAAAGTACAAACAAACATACCCATGTCCGAGGAAAGACTCGAACCTCCGACCGGACCGACCGCGCAATTTGTGACACAAATTACATATTTGATAATACTAATGCATAGAAGTATGAAATCACGTCAAGACTACTTCCTGCAAAAATTTCTACAAAAAAAGTTGGCCCTGAGTTTAGAAAAACAAAATTCTGGTGATTTTAACATTTTATCAAAAAATTTATGTTACTACAAGAGATACAGCCATTCAAATTTACGGGCACCGTAACGTTCTCCCTTGCTGAGTAAACGAGCTGCTTCCTGTAGTTTCAACAGCCACAGTAGCCTTTTTCTTGAATGTTCTGAATTTAAATCTTCACAAAGACTTCTTGAGGAGGAGAGTCATACGGATATCTGATTGTAAACCACTTACTATTACCTTAGACCTTTTTCACTGTACTGAACAGGAGTTCTGCGTATTCCGTAATTTGTATTTATACAGTTAACAGGCAATGTAATTTATAACCAACTATTGGCTGCCAATTTCGCTTCATTTTTCCTGGAAGTCTTGCAACTTGTTTCTCCCTGTTGGGGAATTTATCTTTAGCATTTTTCGGTGTGTGACGTTCCCTTACACATTCCGTATTTCATACATTTCTTAGATGTATTTGTAATTCGAATACAGCCAAATCGTTTTGGATTCTACGAATAAACGCTTCAAGTATGTAAAATACTCATTGACTTATTACTAACGTTTTTTTAAGGTTGCGTCTCCTATTAAAAAGCATAGTAGCTATTTTTAAAGAGATGAAAGTTGCGTGATAGTGGGGTTAACTACATAGCGGTCAATTATATCAACGTATCTGTGCACAATGCATAATATATTTATTGCTTGCGCAGGTGTCTTGATATGCTTAGAGTTCTGAATAATATGATTTTAGGAGGTGTGACTGTGGAAAGTCAACGTCTTGTAGTAGCAGAGAATATCTTAATAACTCTCCATACATTATCACTATTAAAATACCTTTTTGTTTTCAGAAGGAACACTCAACGAATTAATATATAGTTAGAACAAGTTACTATATTGTTCTTCAGCTTGCAAAGGGTTGTGCAATTTCACTGAGTTTAGTGTTATGTTGACAGTGTGGAAACTTGACAACAGCAGTGCTAGACTTCTTGGTGTGCCTGTACCCAGGAAAAGCCATCAGCCGCCCGAAGGGCCCCGGGTTCCTCGCAAGTGTCACTCCCCGTGTCACTCCCCGCAAGTGTTCCAAACCCGCTGAGCGGCTTTGAAGGCTGAGCACCGGAAGAACTTAACCGGCGGCGATGGACCAGCGCGGCCGCGTCTTTTGTGTGTGCTGACAGCCAGTAGCCGGGCACTCGGCACTGTGTAGCTTACCGGCCGTGCAGTTTTTGTGTTGCTGCTAATCATCCAAACTAGTCTGCTGGGACCGCTTGACCGAGTACCTGTTATGGCTGCTCGTCTTCCGGCTTCCCGCCAAAACCATATTAACTCTGAGGTCAGTTTCAGTTTCGTTCTGCTCCCATGCGCACGAGGCTGGCGTGAATTCCAACTGATGCATGCCTCCGTCTCGTCCACAGACACCATCACAAATCAGTCAACACTTTGGTGCACATTGTTAATATAAGACACCCTAAACTTACAAGGAATTCCATTGTGTCTCAATTGTGGAATTCTTTTTCAAAAACACTTAACCACTTAACAAAAATACAATTTACATGTATAGCCATAACAAATTGAAATTAAACACTTCTTAAGGTATACAAAAAAGGAACTCCTAAGTTTTTAGTCCTTGATGAAACATTTTAATATTAAAGATTCAATATTCACAGATATAAGAATTCTGTTTCAAATGAAATTGAAATGCAAAACACAAAAATTGAAATATTACATTGAAATCACAGAAAGTTATATATCAATAATGATATAGGTTATCCTATAACTTAATATAACATTGACAATAATATTTTTAATACATTAAACACAGTCCAGTATGAGCAACTGTACCTACTCTACTATCATTCAGCCCACAGGGCAGTTTGTCACATCAGGTCATGTTAGTTTGAGGGAAGCAAAGCTACCTTCATCCACGCAGAATGCAGCGCTATGCAAAAACTAACTACCAAACCGCTATGCAGTGTTACGCAAACACTAGGTACAAAAACTAACTACCTACAGCCTGGGCGCAAATTATTCTAACTACCGCGCGAGGCGGGGAGGGAGGTTTCTTGAGCTCGCCGGTCTAGTACCACACGCTGCAAATTGGAGGTTAGTGCCTGTAAACAGAATTACACCAATCGCTGACACAAAGTCGAGAAAACACATATTAACTAAAAACGAGATAATAAATCGTGGAAGTAGAACAAAAAGAAAACGTGATCAAATGTACAAATACATAAAATAAACACTACAATTCCACACGTGTTAAATAATCCTAAGTTAATAAAGTGAGATCTAATGTAACCTAATACTACCACATTCATGCTGCAAAATTAAGAAAGAGTGGTTGCAGGGTTTACCGTCCTATCGATGATAGACATTTACATGTCCTCGTTGTACTTGTTAGGTGGACAGTTCCTGGACATTGAGGTTGCCCTTCTTCAACTCCTTTATTTTTCTTTTATTTCCTCACATATATTTCTGTTTCTGAATATGATTTTGGCCTCTTCCACAGATCACTTTCGGTCCTTTAATTTACAAAATTGCCCTGAAAAACTTATCTGAAAAATGCAATTTGGTACTATTAATAAGCCAGGATGTATATTGTCAATGAAATTTAGATGAACCTCTTCGTTCTTGCTCTGCCACGACCATCTACCGGTTGAATAGCACACCTCCTCTTATTTACACATACAATTCCTAGGTAAAATTGTCTAGACCCCTAAGCATCAAGGCCACAGTGCATCCACGTGCAACTAAAAAGTCCGATGAATTACGGCACAGGCACCTACCACGGCATCTTATTAACATGCTACCTGACGGCGAGAATGCCGAGACAAAATCTATAGTAAAGGTGACAACTCAACCACTCGATAAAGAATGCTAGCTTCACGCACAGTGAAGAAGAGCACACACACCTAAAACAACAAACAGGGACACAAATTACATAAACAAGATATACACAATAAAATACCTGTCATGGCCTAAACAACTTGGATTACGTACCCTCAATCCTCTCGATGGAAACAAAGATAAAAACATGGACAAAAAGGGATTATGTGAGGTGGGCAGCCTTATAGCTAACAGAGACACTTGGATATGTTACACTAATAATTCTTTAAGTACAAAACAGATCGTCAAGGTAACTTATGTCGAACAGCTGACTAGGTGGAACTGGCAAGTTGCTGTTAACCACGCCAATAGTGTGTGGCGTGCACCTTATAGTACACAAAACACGCATATAAGGACGCATTATGGCGAAATGAAATCGCACAACAAACACATACATATGCAGAGTACACACATAACAAAATACACTATTAAAACGTACCACATAAGAAAAACTGCAAAAGGCATGCAAAATACAGCTTAAATTCGTAAACACAAAACACAAATCACATGTTTGCTAAGAGTAACACTAAATCTACCCTAGAAAACATAAAAACTTAGGACATATGTTACTGGCTTGTGCTAGGGCTGGGGTCTTTCAGTTTGTTATGGCGCGGATCAGCGGACCTGATTTCCACGTCTTCTGTTGGCAGACTGCGTGGCTTTTTCTGGTCTTTATCGGGTTGATAGCCCTTATTACCATTCCCAAACTTTCGCCATTTGTCTGCTTGTTTATCACGCCAATAACCTTGCTCGTTCCTCCGCTGCAGCTGATTTTCAGCAGTGGAAGTACCAGACTCCCCACTGCTAGTGCTTTCCGCTTGGAGGTTGTTCCTAGCGCTATTGTCGCTCCGATTACTTCTCCTAGAAGAGCCGTTGCCATCTCTTTCAGGTCCCTGATCATCGTCAAAGTCCTCCTGGTAAGCCTGGAAGGCCTCAATGTCCTCCTTGCAGCTTCCCACAAGGACAGCATTGTGCACATTTGGAGGAAGCTTCAATGCGTAAATTCTAAGGAATTCGCGCTGAGGGTATGGGTATTCGAGGAACTGATTTCTCAGCATCATTCCTTGAAAGAATGCGCCGAGACTCCTTCAATTGCTGTTTGCAAAGCGGTGCATCAGTAAAATGCTACTTTTTACTCGTTCCTGCTGCCTCTCCGACCAGAAGGCAGACAGGAAATGCTCCCTAAAATCATCATATTAGCGGCAATAACTCAAGAGATGTCAAATCCGTGTGGGGTGGCTCTCCCTCAAGATACTCGATATTCTGCCATTCTGGACAGTTCAGAGGCACACAGTAATCGAATTGCCCTAACCACGCACGAGGGTGTATTCCGCATATAGACTTTCGGAAGACCGGATACTTTCTTACTGTCAAAAATTAGTTATAATCAAATGCCTGCACTGGCTCTCACACAGCCACTCGACTCGGTCTATCTCTTCATGGGAGGATGGGCATGCGGAGGTTCGACTTCTTCTTCCTCGAAAGCAGAATCATATCCACGGTCGGACCGACAGGGCGAACCTCGACACAAACTTCGGATGGCAATTTCTAGTTGCAGGAAAGCCAGGGGTGCAATGGAGCCGGCCGCGGTGGCCGAGGTGACTGAGGCGCTCCAGTCACGGTCAGCACGGCCACTACGGTCGGTGGTTCGAATCCCCCCTCGGGCATGGATATTTGTGCCGTCCTTAGTTGTAGGTAGTTCATAAGTAGTTTGTAAGTTTAGGGACTGATGACCCCGTAGTTAAGTCCCTTAAGCTTAACAAACATTTGAACATTTTGGTGCAATGGAGACTTGCTCGAGACGCGCGACGCGTTCTTCTAGCTCGACCGCTACATCACGACGAATACGGTTAATTTCCCACTGTTGTTCCTTGAACCGGAGTAAGTCGCGAATTTCCTCCGATTCATTTACAAAAGCGAGTACTGCCCTTTCTGCCGCCATCTCCTCAGCCTGTAGAAGCTGCGCCACCGAGGTGGCAAACGTTTCAACGCACGCCCTTAGTTCATCGTTGCGCGTTTTCAGTTCACCGGTGTGCATTTTCAGTTCATCGGTGCTCGTTTTCGCCTGACAGTCTACCAAATCGACTCTCTCGTTAAGAGAATGGATATTATTATCTACGCAGTCGGACAGGGCAGATACAGCTTCTGCATTACCTGAAATTTTCGTCGTGTTTTCTGAGATAGCATGCATTGCTACCTCATGCCGTTCCTGAACTAGCCACACTATATCGGTGCGCAATCCATCCAGATTATTGTTAATAAACTGAACGATGTTACTTTGCGCCTCCCTGCACTAACCAGAAAATAAGTTCGACCTAGACTGAAGCATTTTGCGCCGGCTGCGGTGGCCGAGAAGACTGAGGCGCTCCAGTCACGGTCTGCACGGCCACTACGGTCGGGGGTTCGAACACCCCTCGGGCATGGATATTTGTGCCGTCCTAGTTCGTAAGTAGTTCATAAGTAGTTTGTAAGTTTAGGGACTGGTGACCCCGTAGTTAGGTCCCATAAGTTATACAAACATTTGAACATTTTTGAAGCATTTTGCGCTTCCATCCCTGTATTTAATTCCTGAACTGTAGCATTTTGCGCTTCCATCCCTGTTTTTATTTCTCTCATGAAAGCCATGATGTCGCTTAGAGTCGTATCAGAAACGCACACGGGCCTGGTAACACTGGTTGAACTAGTTTGCGAAATAGCAGAAACCGGCATATTGGTATGCGGTTCGCTTTTTTCGCCCTTGCCCTCACTTCCGCTCGCGTTCACGTTTAAACTAGTGGGTTTTCACCGGGAACGCGGCCGTCTGTGTTCTCTACTTTTTCCCTTTCGGACGAAAGATCTGACCTAGACAACTTTTCACGGTCCTTACTTTCGTTTAATCGCCTAGAGCGAGTGGAAACGGACAAGGCAGAACTATTCTGCATCATCACAAGTAGTTTATAGCAAAAACCGCGTAGCGAAACACGAACTAAAACCTTCACACGCAATGCACTGTGGCTGCGGTCCTTTTACAAAAACAATTAAATAAAATAACCCATCCAAAATGACTTTAAAAAAATTCACTGGAACACACGAGTGCTGAAAACATAAAATGAAACAGATTAATGCGCGCTGCTAACATCACACAATCACCCACTGGGAGGATTTTTTTTTAAATATACCCGCACGCATTTAAAGCAAAAACTATTTCATTCAACAGATGACAAGCTAGAAGAGCGAATCCTGGCATCGGTAAGCCAGATAAAAGTAGACCACTGTACGTAATAACAGCTTAATTCTCCTGGTGGGAGGCACCCAGATAAGAATGTACTGTTATAAAAAGCTTAATCTTAGCAATAAAATTAGCAGAAGATTCGTTTGAACTACCGGCTACTCCCTGCTGCAAAACCTTGTTCCCTGGCCCGAATTGAGAACTGACTTGGTTCAAATTACTCTAATAACACGAAGTTAAGGACACTGTGGCGAACATAAGTAGCAGCTCACATGAAACACACAGACATTAATAAACAAACCACCACAATTAAAGTTATCTCCTAAAGGTGGCTATGAAAACAATTATGGCGCAACGGAACTTAAACATAAAAAAAACTACATCTGGGTTTGTTCTCAGCACTGGAGAAAAACAATATTAAATAAAAGGGGAAAGTGCTGGAAAACTACAATTTATCGGCAAGTCAAAATTATACTGAACTTAAGTTGTTTATTCATGTCGAACGCAAGCAAAATGGGGAACCAATTTGGATAATACAATAAAAATGCAATATGAGAGTAAGCTCTCTAGGCACTGGTTTTATGAGAAGTGGCGTGAATTCAGGTGACAAGCTGCAAACCCCAGAAGTCGGAGTTCGCACCCACGTGGTTTCGAAAACCGATAAAAATGTATAAATGCAGTTTCCAAAAAATAAAGTAAATTAACTACAGCATGCAACCACTAGAACTGCGTGGAATTTCATAAGGAAGCTACTGCTATGCAGCACCATGCGATTGGGAGCGTTCACAGGGATGGAAGAGGTCCTGTCTCAAAATCCGGAAAAGTGAAATAATTACCAAATCGGAGAAATATAAATAAAAACTACGCCATGTAACCCATATAAATGTATAGAATTTCATAAGCTAGCTATTGAAGGAGGTTGTACAAGGCTCGGAGAGAATTACTGAAGGAGTGCGTTCTACAAGTTCGGAGAAGGAACAGAAAAATCAAAATAGGTGGGGAGATAAGATCGAATTGTTAGTGGAAATCAGAAGGATACACACATAGTTACTTGCCTTATCAGCATGAAAGAAACAATAGTGGAACCTTAAGGCTTTGTTGTAAGAACCGGCCATGTGGAACACGTATTTCTCACGGAAGGAAACAATAAGAAAAACTTTGTATGAGCTGAACAAAAATAAATATATCTTCTGTAAGAAACTAGAAAGAATTTATACAGAGTTCATACAACGCCACATAATCACAAAAGGGTTGAATGTAACAGGCCGTAATCAAACTGCAACTAGTAACACATTAACCTCGTTTATTTGTTGGATATCACTGGATTGAAAAACCAGAACATGTTTCCGCACATGAGAGGAAAAAAAATATTCCAAAAAATGAATTTAAGTTCAAGAATCTATGTTAAACATGCTAGACAAAAATCGCTACCATCTCCGCAAAGAGGAGTGACCACCGTGTAGCCAGGAGGCGCAGAAGATACTGGAAACTGAGCAAAAGCCATGTTAATAGTGGTGGTGGGGAGAGAAGATCGCGTGACTCGCCCTGGAGAAGGCTCATCGACTGGCTTGTAACCAAAGTGTGTAGAAACCTCTTTGTTCGCATCAGCAGCAGAGGTTGGTGGTGACTAACTATCGACTCTGAGCCAGAGAGAACCATGCAAAGCGAGCTATCACTACCCACATTAAGACAGCCATTAGATCCTTGCACATTCACTTAAAAGTAAAACAAGTACACATACTCACATGGACAATAATAAATTATTAAAATAACAAAATCGTAGCAATATTAACCAACATTTTAGAAACTAATATTTTAAAACATGAAATAAAAATGCTATTCCTAAAGCCTAGAATAGAGTGGGGTTCTATTTTTAACAAAATTCTAATCTAGCGACATGAGATAAATTACAATTCTATAAGAAACTATATGGAAGACGACAGACGGTTTTCTTTCACCATTGACACCAGAACACCAATACCGGCGTTTGGAATGGCACCATGACAGGTGCACAGACAGAGGACGAATGGAGTCGCATTATGTACATCAGAGAATGCCCCTTCTGTATGCCCTCAGATAGCCCTCGTGTTGTTGTTTAGTGGCTTCAAGGACAGATAGCAAATGCTGACAATATTGTGGAGAGACACAGAGGTTGTAGCAGCAGGCACCACAGTGTTGGGAGCACCACTTTGCTTTCCGAATTTCCTCTTCATTTTGGGAGTCGAGAGAGCCGTAGCCTTAACACGTGATGGAGCTGGGGTAGCAGTTTGAATCACTTCAGCAATCACTGGTGCAAACGTGTGCCCTCCAGAAACGGCCATATGCATTTCAGAGGCCATGTCTAATAAATGATTGCTTTTTCTTGTGGTGCATATTGCCTTCTCACAAAATATGGAAAGAAAATAGCTACGAATAGAGATATGTATGAAAAAAATGCTCGTAAGATCACTGGACGACGTTTCTGGAGAGTGGTCCCTAGTCTCAATAGAAGAGCGTCATGCATAATGGCAATTTATTTTTTGTGCAGTTCAAAGCCTTACTGAGTCATCTTCAGAGAGAGACACCCTTTCTTCAATTTTCTTGTGTAGACATTCAAAGAGAACTGAAGCAGAAATCACTTTGTGAGCAGAAACTTGTTACGCATCCACCAGTCAAGGCAATCAAGCCACCCAGCTCCACGTATAGCAGTGGTGGTCGGTGGACCTAGAGCAAAACGTAGCACCCACGTGACAGTCTTATTCTACATTCATATATAATTACACTCCGTTCCACACAGGCCTTCAGAGGTCCAACAGCTATTTCCAAGTGCATCGAAATGGCCACTACGTCTCGCCAAAGTCTAATGTAGACAGCAAGGAATATCCATTTTTGTTCCCTACATTTTATCTCTACTGTCTTCAGAATTTGAAAGTGTGTATTCCATTCTACATTACCAAAAGCTTTCTGTAAATCCACAAAAGTTAGATATTATTTATCTCACATTTACCTGTCTTGTATGTTGTTGTTGTTGGTTTTGTGTCCCAGCCTCGTCGCCGCTTTTGTGTCTCGTTCCGTTGTAGGTGTCGGTGGCCGAGTGGAATGAGACCGACACAGAAATAAAGATCGCATGCTGGTGCAGGTACGGAGGGGAGCAGCCAGAACTAGAAACACTAGAGTAAATTAGAATGAGATATATATTGCACAGAATTTATACAATACTTAACTTTTACATAGTACTGCAGAATGTTGATACATAGTTGAGCTAGAGTCCTGCCTAGTGCCTAACTGATAGCCAAGTCTTCACTGGTGCCTATCGGATTCCGAAGTCTTTACTGGTTCCTAACTCAGTCCCAAGTGAACGATCGTTCAGTGGTGGCCACGAGCGGCGTTGCAGCAGAGGGCGCTCGTGGCTGTCGTCGTAAGAACGCCGCGCCGTGCGTGCATGGCGGCGCGCGGCGAAAGTAGGTGGCGCGCACTTTGTACTTGTGCGACACCACAGTTGGTGGTGTTATCTTCAGTTCACAGACTGGTTTGATGCAGGTCTTCACTCTACTCTGTCCTGTGCAAGTCTCTTCATCTGAGAATAAGTTCGGCAACCTACATCCTTCTGAAATGCTTACTATATTCGTCCCTCGGTCTCCCTCTACGATTTTTACCCCACACACTTCCTGTTGTGGCGTAAAGTCAGTGCCACACGCCAGACGTAAGAGAACGATCGTTCAGAAGGCAGCGATCGACCAAAAGCCAATCACAAGCAGGCGCCACGCATCGTGGAGGGAGTAACCGAAGATGCGCGCCCTCTGCAAGCGGCTGTTCTAGGCCGACATACGTCTAGACAACCCTTCAGTTACTAGTGAGAACTCGGACAGTTACTAGACAGAAAAAGGACGAAAAATGTTCAAATGTTTGTATAGCTTATGGGACTTAACTGCGGGGAAATCAGTAACTTAGAAACTACTTATGAACTAACTAATGACGTCACAAATATTCATGCCCGAGGGGGATACGAACCCCCGACCGTAGTGGAAATAGGACAGTCATAAGTCAGAACGCGGCTATGAACCAAGCAGTAACTAGGTCTCAGCGCAGCTAGCATCATACGGACGACGCCGTGATAAGCAAGAACAGAGAAGAAACATATGTGTACTCAAGTTGAGAATTGTAAATTTCAGTCAATACATATCTTGTAATAGTAACTATATCAATGTTTTTAGATGTCAAAGGATCTTGCACCATTACCTTTATTGATAACCAGAACAGGAACGAGTACTAAACAAAAGGCTACGAGGTCACAACACTTCCCTGTACTGCTAAGTTGACGATTCCTTGGTATGTCAGAATGTTCAAATGTTTGTGTAGCTTATCGGACTTAACTACGGGGTCATCAGTCCCTAAACTTACAAACTACTTATGAACTAGCTAATACTGAGGACGGCACAAATATCCATACCCGAGGGGGAATTCGAACCCCCGACCGTAGTGGCCGTGCAGACCGTGACTGGAGCGCCTCAGTCCCCTCGGCCACGGCGGCCGGCTTGATAAGTCAGAATGTGTCCAACCAATCTATTCCTCTGTCTTGTATGATAAGTCCTAATGTGAGTATTACCTCGCGTTTTCCTACATTTCTGCTAGACCCATAATTATTTCCCCCCAGATCGGATTCTGCCTCGCGTTTTCCTACATTTCTCCTAAATCCATACTTATTTTCCCCCAGATCGGATTCTGTGTTTTTCCATTCGTCTGTAAATAATTCGATTTAGTATACGGAATCTACAGCTCATTAATTTAGGATCTAATGATAAGCGGAGCATGTACCAATTAACGTTAGACGCCCCGGATGGTTTGCAGTGGACGTGCCGAGGAAATTGCCATCTCCGGCGTTTGGAAGCGCATCGCTCGGAACTAATCGAAGAGGAAACCCAGGTCTCGAGATCAAAGGGCGCAACTTTCCTTCGGCTGCTCCACGGAGCGCCACGCCGCTCGGCTGCTCAGCGCTGCCGCTGTTCGCGGGCGGAACTTGGTCGCCGCGCCGTACAGAGAAGAGCCGAGCATAGCTAGCCGGCCACTGTGTGAAGGGTGGGGCGGCACCGCAGCCACTGTTCCGTACACTGTGCACCAGGCGTGGGCGGCGGACACGGGCGTTTCGGTCGCGCTGCACTTCCTCATGCCTGCTCCCTGCACCCGGTACCAAGACAGTGGACGGTCGTCGTTACGAGGACTGCCTCTACCACTGTGCACATACAAGGGCACGGCTAAAGTGCAGTTTATGCGGCAGCGGCTAGCCGTCACGCTCGCTAGGTTAGGAGAGGCAGAGCAGCCAATCAGGAGTTAAGTTATGCCGGCCAATAAGATTGCGTATTTCATGACGAGTAAATTTGGCGTCAATTTTGAAGTTTATTCTAGGATTTCGGTGCGGAGTTTGTGTGATTTAAAGGTAAAGCAGTCAACAATCCGAAAATTGAATGCCTTACTAGGCATGGTCCTGTTTGGGGGTGGTATGCCGTTGCCTTCCTCCGACCTTCGAACTGACTTACCCAGCCAGTTATTGGGGAACGAACCACGGTGCTACTCGGTGTTATTCACATGAGCAATTCTGCCAGAGGTGAAATAAGTCGAAGGTGACTGATAAAAATCCTAGGTCCTGGAGGGGATCGAACCCGGGACCTTCAGATTCATACTCTGGTACTTGGAAAATCAATTACAGAGATTTTTAGATAACCGTCGTATTACGTTCATAAGTGAGCTATTATTACTACACCACAGCAGTCAACCATAGAGCACGTATAGCACATTTTATTTATTTTATGATCTGTTTGGAAAAGTGGTGCGGCTCCGTAGCACAGTGGTAGAGTGCCAGACTACAAATCCAAAGGTCGCGGGTTCGATCCCGATCAGATCCTAGGATTTTCATCTGTCACTTTCCACTTCTTTCACCTCTGGCAGTGTTGCTAATGTGAAAAATACCGAGTAGCACCGTGGTTCGGAACCCACATTAAACTGTAGGACCTCCTATAACTGGCTCGGTGAGTCAGTTCTGAAGGTCGGAGGAAGGCAATGGCATACCACCTCCAAACAGATGTTTTTTCTTTTAGTATGTGAGGGCGCGTAGCACCGAATTTCCGGTTCAGAAACAATCGTTTTACGATATATATAATTTCCTTCCGAGCTACCTCGATTGCATCTATTCTTGGAAATTACCGCAATAAAAAATGTTCAAATTTTTGTTAAGCTTATGGGACTTAACTATGGGGTCATCAGTCATTAAACTTACAAACTCCTTATGAACTACCTTATACTAAGGACGGCACAAATATCCATGCCCGAGGGGGGATTCGACCCCCGACCGTAGTGGCCGTGCAGACTGTGACTGGAGCGCCTCAGTCCCCTCGGCCACCGCGGCCGGCCACCGCAATTACTTTTACTGACCGGAAAAGAACTTGTCAACCATATAGCATGTTTTATTTATTTTATGATATGTTCGAAACAGTGATAGAGTGACATCCATACTGATAGCTGCTGTAACCTGTTGATCGTCAAAAACTTTTGCATACACCGCTTCTATTTTTATACATAGTACAGTCGTAACATTTTCTTACTGGCCGCGGCATGGCGACTCCTGATTGGCTGCTCTGGCGTTCCTAACCTATCGAGCGCGACGGCTATCCGCTGCCGCATAAAGTGCACTTTTACCGAAGGGCACCTGTGCTACCACACACACGTAACTAGGCTGGCAGTTGCATCTTGTCTAGGGCTGCCATATCACCATATCAAGCTGGGTTCAAGTCGGGACACTCTCCTATCTTTACGAACCACCTAAGGTTTTTTTCTATGGCTTTAAGATTTTACCAGAAATCGAGTGATCAAAAAGTCTGTCTAAATTTGAAAACTTAATAAATCACGGAATAATTTAGATAGAGAGGTAAAAACTGACACACTTGCTTGGAATGACATGGGGTTTCATTAGAACCACATCTACCATGATCAGGCCTTTCTTCTTCGAGGAACTGCGTGATTCTGGTTTTGTAATTGCTATCGTGACGGGTGAAAGGTACGCCTCTATGTTACAGAATCGCATCATCCCCAGCCTGGCTGATAAACACCTCCTGGAACGTACGATTTCTATGCAGGATGGCGCTCCACCCCATATTGCTAGACGCGTGAAAGATCTCTTGCGCGCGTCGTTAGGTGATCGTGTTCTCAGACACCACTTTCGTCATGCTTGGCCTCCCAGGTCCCAAGACCTCAGTCCGTGCGATTATTGGCTTTGGGGTTACCTGACGTCGCAAGTGTATCGTGATCGATCGACATCTCTGCGGGTTGCTGAAAGACAACATCCGACGCCAATGCCTCACCATAACTCGTGACATGCTTAACAGTGCTGTTCACAACATTATTTCTCGACTACAGCTATTGTTGAGGAATGATGGTGAACATATTGAGCATTTCCTGTAAGGAACAACATCTTTGCTTTCTATTAATTTGTTATGCTAATTCTTGCTTTTCTGATCAGAGAAGTGCCTTGTGTCAGAGTTTTTTAAAAATTTTTGTTTATTTATTATTTTTTAATTTTTTTTTAAATACAATCCTATGTCATTTCAAGCATGTATGTAAATTTTTACCTTTCTATCTACATTATTCCGTGATTTATCAAGCTTTCTTTCAAATTTATACATACTTCTTTATCACCCGGTATCTCACAAGGAGACCATCCTTCAGGATGGGGCTTTGCAGGAAAAGCCTACTATCTAGACACTCGTTCATTATTCAGGCGCGGTAATAGAAGAAAGTGAACGGAAAGCTGAAGGTGTAGATTCTTAAAAATATTTCACGCAGGAGGACCGCACAAATGTACCATCATTTTATCAACGCACTAACTACCACATGGAGGACAGAGTAATGGGTATTTCCGGTGTAGTTAAGCAGCTGAGACAGCTAAATACAAAAAAAAAGTCTCCTGGTCCGGATGGAATACCAGTTCCGTTTTACAAAGAGTATTCTGCGGCATTGGCCCCTTACTTAGCTTGCATTTATCGCGAATTCTTAATTCAGCGCAAAGTTCGTAGTGATTGGGAAAAAGCGCAGGTGACTCCCGTTTATAAGAAAGATGAAGAAAGTGACCCACATAATTACAGGCCAATATCGTTGACATCAGTTTCGTGTAGAATTTTAGAGTATATTCTCAGTTCGAATATAGTAAAATGCCTTGAGAGGAAAAGCTTCTTTCAATGAATCAGCAGGTGTTTAGGAAACATCATTCATGTGAAACTCAGCTTGCCCCTTTCTCACATGACATCTTACGAGCCATGAATTAAGTTCAACAAGTAGATTGGGTTTTTCTCGATTTCAAAACGGCATTTGACGCGGTGCTACACTGTAAACTGCTGACGAAGATACGAGCTTATGGAAAAGGTTCACAGATTTGTGACTGGCTGGAAGACTTCCTAAGTAATGGAACGCAGTACGTTGTTCTCGACGGCGAGTGTTCATCAGAGACCAGTGTATCGTCAGACGTGCCCCAGGGGAGTGTGATAGGACCGCTATTATTTTCTATCTACACAAATGATCTGATGGACAGAGTAATGGACTTGTAATTTGCAGCTGTTTAATGATAATGTGGGAGGGTGTCGTCTTTGAATGACTGTAACAGCATACAAGATGACGTATACAAAATTTCTAGTTGGTGTGAAGAATGGCAGCTAGCTCTCAATGTAGAAAAAAGTAAGGTAATGCATATGAGTAGGAAAACAAATCTCGTAATGTTCGAATACAGCATTAGTAATGAGCCTCTTGGTACAGTCGCGTCGTTCAGTTATCTAGGCGTTAACATCACATAATGATCACAAAGACAAGAGAAATTAGGTCCCGTACAGAGGCTTATAGACATTCTCTTTTTCTTCGTTCTGTTTGTGAATGGAATAGGAAAGGGGTGCCTCGTAGTGGTACAGTGTACCCTCGACCAGGCACCTTTCGGTGGTTTGCGCAATATATACAGGATGTTTCCCTAAGTTTGTTTGCCTCTGTAACTTATAAAATAATAGGTGGCGGGAAATTTTAAGCCGGGCGCGGTGGCTGAGGTGACTGAGGCGCGGCAGTCACGGTCAGCACGGCCACTACGGTCGGGGATTCGAATCCCCCCTCGGGCATGGATATTTGTGCCGTCCTAGTTCGTAAGTAGTTCATAAGTAGTTTGTAAGTTTAGGGCCTGATGACCCCGTAGTTAAGTCCCATAAGCTTAACAAACATTTGAACATTTTGGAAATTTTAATATGGTAGGTCAACACAAAAAATGTTACACTTTCTGCGGAGCTATGAACATAGTTTATTGTATCATTCTCCAAAGAGTTACAGCACAGAGATATAATTTTTTAAATGGAACAATAGTTTTTTCTATCGAGAATTAGAATCGTTGAAACCAGCTGCTTCCAAAACAATTTAAACTACATTCCTATCACTTAGTGTGGGAGCTACAACCCTTCAAAGTTTCAGGGGCAGATACCACAAGCGCTGCGCATAATGCAATGCGCCTTCTAAATGTGGTGCGACCGAGTTGTAACGTCGCCGGTGTCACGGAGCGAGAAACTTCCTCGGTGCGCTGTTAGGCTGCCGACTGTCGCCGCACACGGCCGTATACCCGACAGTTTGAGCCACACAAACAACCGGGGCTCAATATACCACAATTAATGACATCGGATGACGATGGCATACACGAACAACGAGTACGTTGGCATGTTGCTGGTGCGGGAAATTTTAAGCCGGGCGCGGTGGCTGAGGTGACTGAGGCGCTCCAGTCACGGTCAGCACGGCCACTACGGTCGGGGGTTCGAATCCCCCTCGGGCATGGATATTTGTGCCGTCCTAGTTCGTAAGTAGTTCATAAGTAGTTTGTAAGTTTAGGGACTGATGACCCCGTAGTTGAGTCCCATAAGCTTAACAAACATTTGAGTCAGCAAACGACCTGGAGGAGCAATTGCACGGAATGGACAGTAGTCTGAAAGGAGCATATAAGATGAACATTAACATTAGCAAAACAAGGTTAATGGAATGCAATCTTAGAAAATCAGGCGATGCTGAAGGAATTAGGTTACGAATCAACAAAGGTGGTAAATGAGTTTTGTTACTAGGGCAGGAAAATAACATATGATGGTCGCAGTATAGACAATATAAAATTCAGAATGGCAATGAGAAGAAAAGTGTTTGAAAAAGAGAAATTTGTTAACATCGAACATTAATTTAAGCATAAGGATGTCCTCTCTGAAGGCATTTGTGTGGAGTGTTGCCTTGTATGGGAATGAATAATGGACGATAAACAGTGCGGACAGGAAGAGGATAGAGAATTTTGAAATGTGGTGCTACAGAAGTATGCTGAAGGTTAGGTGAGTGGATGGCGTAACTAATCAGGAGGTACTGAACAGAATTGGGGAGAAAAGGAGTTTCTGCCATACCTTGACTAAAAGAAGGGATATATTGGTGGTACACATTCTTAGACATCAAGGTATTGTGAATTTAGCAACAAAAAAAATGTTCAAATGTTTGTATAGTCTATGGGACTTAACTACGGGGTCATCAATCCCTAAACTTACAAACTACTCATGAACTACTTACGAACTAGGACGACACAAATATACATGCCCGAGGGGGGATTCGAACCCCCGACCGTAGTGGCCGTGCAGACCGTGACTGGAGCGCCTTGGTCTCCTCGGCCACCGCGGCCGGCGTGAATTTAGCGTTGGAGGGAAGTGTGTGGGGTAAAAATCGCAGGGGAGACCAAGAGATGAATATAGTAAGCAGATTCAAATGGATGTGGTTGCCGTTCTTATGAGGAGATGAAGAGGCTTGCTCAGGATAGAGTGGGGTGGAGAGCTGCTTCAAACCAGTCTCCGGACTGAAGGCCACAACAACAACAAACAGTGTGTGCTTCAATAAACTGTATTCATTTTTTTTCTTCTTGAGAGTTTTGTTAATATTTCAGTATTTTTGACGATCCCAAATTTAGACCACGACTTGCAGCTGTATCGACTGTCAATACATTTTGAAATATAAACAAAAGAAAGAAAAATAGAGTGTGTTACATTAACCCCCCTAACTAGCTTAAAGAGGGATTCAAAGCATTTTATATTGTTACATTCTTTCATTGACGCTGCTGAAAGCACTTTGGGGACCAGTTGAGATATCATACACATTATACATGTGGTAACGTATTTTATTCAGATACCGTAATTTGTTTGTGATACAGTACGCTGTTTTGCTCTCTCAAATATTTACTTGGGTTTACTTAGAGCGAGACATAAAGAACCTACCTTTATAGTGAAAAAAGTCATTATCGTTGTCCTCTAATATAGTGTGGGATCAGGACGGACGATCAGTACAGTTGCACACCTGCGTGGCATGGACACTATGAGGTTGTCAACCACCTCTTGAGGGATATTTGGCTAATCCTCCTAGAGTGCAATATGCAGCTCTGCAACCGTTGTGGGAGGTGTTGGTCAGGCTGCAGTGCATCCCAGACATGCTCCACCTGGTTTAAGTCCGGTGAACAAGCTGGTCACTCTATGCGTTCAATTACCTTAGAATCAAGCCTGTTGCCCACCAGTGCAGCTTTGTGCGGGTGAGCGTTATCGTCCACCAGAAGGAACCAATTACCCCTATGCGAGGCAAATGTAAATTGTATGTGGTCTTCGAAAATGTCTCCCTGGAACATAAGCCATACCCAAAATACTTGGGGGTCATTTTAGATCGGGCTCTTCCCATTAAGAACCATCTAGAAGATGTAGCAAAAAAAGTGAATACCAGAATCAGCACTGTCAGAAAACTAGCTGGTTCAGGATGGGGTGATAATGCAGATCCTCTTCGTACTGTTACATTGGCATTAGTCTACTCCACGGCAGAATGCTGTGCTCCAGTATGGAAGAATAGTGCAAATGTACGAATGGTCGACGTCATACTACATCAAGCTGTGAGGATAATAGGTGGCACTACATAGACTACACCACTTCCATGGCTGCCTGTATTGAGTAATATTCCACCTCCATCAATAAGACGAGAAGCAGCAGCAGTAAGAGCGTTCCTCAAGAGCTCCACTCACAATAACTCACTTCTGTACTTTCAACTGCAGACTCAAGTCCAGAAAACCACCATGGCCAATGCATGATTCGCCCCTTGTTTACGATGTCTGCCAAGAATGGAAAGATCTTTGGAAAAAGTTTCCTCCGGCTAACTCTCATAACTGACCCTACAAAACGTGTGAATGGATTCGGTCTTCCCAGAAAACTACGGATGTCCCTGAAACGATTACATACAGGGCATGGAAGATACAGTGCCTTTTTGTATGAATGGGGATACAAAGATGCCCCAGCGCGTGACTGTGGTGCTCCTGTGCAAACTATGCAGCACCTGATTGGGAGGACTCAGTGAGCTGCACCTGGTGACAACAAGAGCTGTAGAGTGGTTAAGAGACATAGATGTTGAATTATAGTACTTTTTCTGGTTTGTTTGCTTGCTTTTATTATGCATATTTGTACATAGTTTTTGTATTTGTAATTCTTTTTACATGAGAATTTTCAAATAAGACTGTAGCATGACCATGTAAGCCATACGAATAAATAAATAAACCCGTATGACACCAGAGTAGGGCACAACAACAGGTTGAACAATCTCGTCTCTATACCTCTGAGCAGTAAAAGCGCTATTCTGGACGATATAAAAGTCCGTTGGTCCGCCAATACTGACTCCTGCCCACACCATTCGTCCTCCACCATTATATGGTGATGTACATCAGAAGGATTGTTCCGAGTTCGACGTTCTCTCCAGATGAGAGAACAACGATTGTCAGTCTCAACACATTATCTGTGAACAGAGTCCGGTGCTATTCTTACGACTCCTTATCCTGACGTTCTTCCGTCCAGTTTCTGCAAGGTAGACGGTGTCATGGTTTTAATTCGACACAAATCATAGGCCTTCGTGCTTAGAGGCCACATTCCCGAAGCCGATTTGAGACTTTTTGTGTTTTTAAATATAAATTCAGTAACTCTCAGACGATTTTTCGTCTCGAACATGCCCAAGAAATTAAAGATAAAGATGAAGCAATGAATTAAAATTTGTGATGCGGCCGTGAATCGAACACGGACCTCCATGCTTACTAGGCAGACGTGTGACCTTTTTTTTTTTTTTTTTTTTTTTTTTTTCCTCAGTGGCTAGTTCTGGTCGTTGTGGACGCTGATCTCATTTGTTCATTTTCGTTCGACGTGTTCTTACCTCAGCTTTTTTATTACAAAGAGCGTTGAGCCCCAGAACCACTAACGATTATGAGGCCTCGTAATAGTGTAAGTACGACTCCCTCCATCATCATCACAAATTGTAATTCCTTCCTTAACCTTTATCTTTAATGTCTTGCACACGTTCGAGACGAAAAAGCGTCTCAGGGTTTCTGAATTTATATTTAAATTGATATTTATATCACCTTAACAGTAATGTTCCAATATGTCCATTGCCGAGGTGCTATTTCGCTGTATGGAGAGCCTTGACAGTAGTGGCAATTATCTATGGAACACAGAAGCTGAATTGAAGTTTGTGACTTGGAGGGTAGTCGTACTTAGACCCGAGGCGCCTTAATCGTTAGTGGTGCGGTGGCCTAACGGTATACATGCCTTGACTACTGGTTCTATCTACAAGACGCACACTGTGTACTCGAAAGCACACTGAAGTACCAAAAACTCTTCGCAAATTATTTACGAAGTGTTTTCATCAACCCACCACAACGTCGGGCAGTGCCAAACTACGTTTGCCGTCTTATGATGAAGAACAGAAGACACTGCCGATGGAAGTGCCAATCCATGAAACCGCAAACAGTACGAAATTGCAGACAAATTACGTGGCGGTGCTGCAGGAACGAGGCATGCAACGATCGAGGAAAGTCGCATACCACTCTTATCTGCAGAAAGATGTTTCATTTTCAAGATTTCTCTGCCCCGCTTCGTGTTTCTTCTTCTTCTTCTTCTTATTATTATTATTAAATCTGCACGTATGATGGAAAAGTTATTTTGTTATCATCCCGTAATATCATTACTATTTTTTTGTATGTCAAACATTCTTGTTTCTACACCATTAAAAGAAAGAAAAGAAAAGTGCCGGCCGCGGTGGCTGAGGTGACTGAGGCGCTCCAGTCACGGTCAGCACGGCCACTACGGTCGGGGGTTCGAATCCCCCCTCGGGCATGGATATTTGTGCCGTCTTTAGTCTTAGCTAGTTCATAAGTAGTTTGTAAGCTTAGGGACTGATGACCCAGTAGTTAGGTCACATAAGTTGTACAAACATAAAAGAAAAGTGGTCGAACAGATCAATGGTACCTGTTCAGTGCTACGAGAAGACATGCTATGACGATTTGGCAGCGTCCATAGTGGAGTAATCTGCACAAAATGCGGTCTCGCGGAATTTTTTTCCTTCTTTTTCTTTTTGTTATTAATGCCAGTCTACGCTATTGTCTACTACTAATTATTAATTTCATTTCAACAAAAGCTCGTCATGGAAAAGACGTTTTTACTTTGTTAATTCTACACATAAAATAAAATAATAATAAAAGAAATTAAGAAGAAACAATGTAAAGTTTAAAAAAAAAGAAAGAAAAGAAAAAAAAAAAAAACTTACAACCCAATACAACCGAAAAATCAAACAACGCAGTTAGTGCTGCGCGACGTCTGCCTAGTAAGCATGGACGTCCGGGTTCGATTCCCAGCCGCATCAGAGGTTTTAATTAATTGCATCACCTTTAACTGTTTGTGTTGCTATTGTGCGTCCTGCTGCTGTCTTGAGGGTGCGTTGCAGCGTCCTGTCTGGACGGGGTGTTATCAGGACACAACAGTCACCTCCTGCTGATGTTACCTGTTGGCCTCCTTAGCCTTGCTTTCTTTTAACGGTTCCTGTTCTCAGAAATTGCGTCCTGGTCTTGTAAATTACATTATGCGACACTCCAACAGCAGCAGCCACCTCCCTCTGTGTCTGTCCCGCATCCAACCTTCTTATGGCTCTCCATGCCATAGCTTGGGGCAAGTCACATTGTTGTAGCATTTTACTACATGTCTGAACGCAACTGCTTTTGTAAGTCGTTAGGTAGAGTAAACACAAGTCAGCACCAATACCCTCTGCAGCAACTTTCGTTTGGCGTAATGTTGTTGTCTCCAATCCGTAGAAGCGATAGAAAGGCTTCCTTTGCTGTCCTTATATTGTTACTGACAGTAAGAAATTTTTTAAAATTACGTTTGTTGCCAATATCGCTGTGATGAAGAGATTTTTATTTCATGACTAGAGTCAACAGACGTGCTGCTATTCTCGCACGGAAATTCATGTATGACCGCCACAAAAAATTATTGTAAAGTGCAAAATTGTTATTCTGATAGAGCACTGATGTAGCAGTTCTTGTATGTGTCATCTACAATGTATAGTCGATACCAGCAATGATATTAGCTTTGTAGGACTGAGAATGGCCATTAAGTCACTGAAATCGATTTGCTATTTATTAAAAGGATAAAATTACGACCAAGGGTACGTTTTCTCTGGTTATTAAATTTCGAGTTAGTTAGACACAATATTCAATGAAATAAAATCCTATCTGAAAATTACACGATAATACCACTGGAGCAACAGGACTTATTGTATCTAACATAATGTGAAATAAAAAATGTCACTATTTCTTTCTGTATTCATTAATTTAGCAGTGGTGCCCTAAACAATTTTATCGAGTTTCGATGTGGCAAGATGGCGTTTTCAAGCCTTTGTCGCAGATAATCCTTTTTCTAAGCATTGCCAGTTTAGCAATGTAAGTGGGTGTCGAAGTCGTTTCACGTTGCTTTGAAATTATTCCTGTTTCCTAAAATATAAATAAATGATGTACCGAAACATTATTCCATGTAGTAAGACATAGCAATACAGAACTTTAAGATTAATGGAGAAACTATACTATTTAGTTTCATCCAGATGACCTCACGGGACTTTACCTCTTGAAATGATGCTGAGTCAGTGCCATCGTTATTATGTTCTACTTCTAGCAGTGTGTGAGAATCATTACTCGAGATCTGAGCTCGTTTGGTTTAAATTTATTGTGGTACAGTGAGTTACAGGTTTCAGAATTGTTACAATTTTAGAACTGGTATTTATACCCTTAAATCGAAAATATATCCAAATTCCTAGCGTACGTAAATAAAAAATAAATGAATAAAATTGAGGCTATAGAAACTGGAATTTGTGAGGGCAGGTTCAAAGTCGTGTTTGGTTAACTCAGGTAGTAAGAATATTCGCCGCGAAATACTACATTCCGACGACTCTCAAAGACTAAATTTGAAGGAAGGTTAGGGTTTAACGTCCCATCGGCTAGGTGGTCATTATCGATGGAGATTACGCTCGTATTTTCGGGGAAGGATGTGGGGGAAAATCGGCTGTGCCCTTAGAAAGGAACCATCCAGGCATGTGCCTGGAGTGATTTCGGGAAATCTAGATGGCCGAAGATGGATTTGAACCACCATCCCTCCGAATGCGAGTCCAGTCTTCCCACTGCGCCACCTTAAACAGTCTGTCACCTAATAGTAATTAAAATACCTGATATTACAGTGCCATTGTCAGTTTCTTTCTCAATCTGATTTCTTCCTCTCGCCATTTTCTCCTTCTTACACATGTATTTGGGGATCGATTGGTCAGAAATGTAAAGTCTAGACTGAGGAAATATAACGCGAGGATAGACGGAATAGGAAAAAGTGGGGGAAATTTTTCTTGTTGCAGTCCGCCAGTCTGTAGGACGCAAAACCCCAAAAGCTCATACATCTGTTTATATATTTATTTGTTTGGACTTTTTGCCCTACTGCTATAGTGTCCTTCCATTTATCCTTTCACCTGTCACTGTCTCTCTCTCTCTCTCTCTCTCTCTCTCTCTCTCTCTCTCCTACCATGATCTTCTTTTTTCCACTGACATTGTCTACTGTCTCTTTCAGTGTCACTTTCTGTTTATCATTCAGCACAAAAAGTGCTTTACATCTCATTTACTTCTTTGTGGTCTCCCGAGAGCATTTTTAACGGTATTTTCCTTGCTACAGCTGAATGTGTTGCACATAAAAGACAAATTCTATAGATCCGTAAAAAAGGAAAGGAAGGAGGGAGGGGGAGAGATAAATTGCATGTCGCGTCAACTTGAATGATACGGATGGGTCTTTTGAAAGGGATGATTTTAGATTTTTCCTGTTACGGCTGAGAGAATACTTAAATCTGGATGGCCGGATGCGGATTATTGAACAGTCGGCCTCCTCAATGCAAGTCCATTGTTGACCTGTTAACATTTGATTCCTTCTGTACTTGGTTATCTTCTCTATATATGAAAGGCTACGTTCCGATTGACTGACTGACTGACTCATCGTCGCCCAGCCCAAACCACTGAAGATAGAAACTTGAAATTTGTGGAGGGTATTGATCTTACTCTGTAGGCGTCATTTAAGAAGCGATTTTTCGATATTCCGTCCGTAAAGGGGTGAAATAGCGGATGAAACGTTTTTTGAAAATACGTAGCTATTTAGGCAATTTTGAAGCTAGAACTACAAAATTTCGGATTTTAATTCAGGATTAGAATTTAAAAGATACGTGTTTCGACATTTTTTTGAAATTCGACAAATAAGGGGGTAAAATAGGTGACTCAAAAAATTGATTTTCAAAAATGTGTTGCTGTTCACTCAAATTTTAAGCTACAACTACAAAATTTCGGATATGGCATATTGGTCAGGATTACAAATCCATGATTTTTAGTATTTTTGGAAATTCAACAAGTAAGAGGGTTAAATAGAGGATCAAAAATTCTTTTTGAAAACACGTTGCTATTGATACAATTTTGAACCTAGTGCTGCAAAAATTTATATTTGTATAGTTGGTTAGACGTTAAATAATACGTTGTTTAGTATTTTTGAAAATTCAACCAGCAACTGGGTTAAATTGGAGAGGGGGTGTTTTTAGAAAATATGTTGCTATTTAGGCAATTTTGAAGTTGGAAGTACAAATTTTTGGGATTTAGATTCAGGGTTCGATTTTAAAAGACATAAATTTCGGCAATTTTTTTTTTTTTTTTTTTTTTTAATTTAACCAACAAGGGGGTAAAATAGAGGACGCAAGACTGATTTTCAAAAATATGTTGCTGTTAACTCAAATTTCAAGCTATGACTACGAAACTTAGGATATGGACTCTTGATCAGGATTAAAGAACACGAGTTTCGGTATTTTTGGAAATTCAAAAACTAAGGTGGTAAAACAGGGGATCAAAAATTCTTTTCGAAAACACTTTGTTGTCAAGACAATTTTGAAGCTATAGCTGCAAAAATTGGTATTTGCATTCTTCGTTATGATTTAAAAATATGTGTTTCAATATTTTGGAAATTCAACCATCAAGTAGGTTAAATTTGAGAGGGGGGTGTTTTTCGAAAATCTGTTGCTATTTCGGCAATTTTGAAGTTAGAACTACAAATTTTGGAATTGGGATTTGGGGTTCAAATTTAAAAGACACGTTTTTCGGTATTTTTGGATCTTCGACCAACAAGGCAGTGAAATACGGGATTCAAAAATTGATTTTCAAAAATATGGTGCTGTTAACTCAAATTTCAAGCTATGACTACGAAACTTAAGATATAGATTCTTCATCAGGATTAGACAGAAACAACTGGTGCAGACCAACCAGCCTACGCATGCGAAGCAGCGGGGGTTCAGCTAGTTGGTCAATATTTTTGCGACAGCGCCCACACATTGGAGCCATAATTGAGATGAGTTCGTCGAGGGCCAATGTACACATACTTGACGCAGAAATCGCTGACGATGCATTAGCGGTTGTGAGTGTGAATAATTACATTTTGTCATTGCAAACAAGAAAAGAAAACATACGTAAGTTATGGGATGTTTTGTATCACTTCCAACCGAACATTAATTACGAAATCAATGTTTGAAAATATGTTACATGTAATCTATACATATTATTAAAACTTAAGAGCTGCTACTTTAAATGACTGAACTTAAAATAAAAAAGAAAGATACTTTTTTGAGGGCCGCTATACCTGCTAAAGCTCTTTTGATATTGACGCTTCGATTTCTTTCTACAAGAGACAGATTTAGAAGCCTAGACTTCCTCTTTAAAATAACCATGTAATTGATATCACTGGTAGTACTTGAAGTTTTAAAAACAATATGTGAAACTTGACAGAAAATGTTGGGTAAAGCTAATTTCAAAAATTCATTGATCGCGCCTAAGTTTTGCAAACCGTACGGAACGGACCGCCGGATATAAAGCTATGTCTGGAAATTGCGGTGGTCTCACAAGAAAAGTACTTAAGCTCGAACAAATACACCAAAATCGTGTGAGATGTAATTCAAAGGTCCCTTATTGCACTAGTGATAGTCCCGCATCTGCAAAACTGTGCAGTCGTCCGTTAGAGGCCTCTGCTTGTGCCATGCCGCATTGCACTTTGACCTGTCGGTTCGCCACTAGGGACGGTACAGTGTGCCTCTGAAGTTGCGTTTTGGGTCATTATTTGTGTAGTGAAGCGTCAGATGGGTCGGCGATTGGTAATCAATCGCGTTAATGTATTGCGATTGTTTGGGAGGGAGTTACGAACAACCCTTCCTGAAGATGGTATTGGTGTAGAAGATGAATCAGTCGCATGTTTGCCATGCGATCAACATGCATTTTTTCACTGTGCGTTTTGCAGTCATTCATATTGCTCGGAGCATTTTATTTACATTACCAATTTACATTTATAGTCAAGATTTCTGCATGCGTATTACGTCTACAATTACATCTACAATGCTGTCTAGAGGATGATTGCAGATGTTTGCAGAAAAAGAACACCCACCAGCACATTGAGGGTTACGTAATGGTTCTGTAAACAAACGTTCATACATATATGTTTGTCCGAGTGCAAGTACTTTCCTCGTCAGTAATAAATAAAATTTCTTTATCTTCTGTGAATTTCAAACGCAGCTGTGTATGCCCTGAAATCGACCAGCAGCAATCTATAGGGAGTATGTTATTACATCTGCAAACTCTTTAAAATACGCTACAGTACTTTACGAAATTTGACGCTACATTGTATCTGCAACGAAAAACGCAAATAAAATCAAGCCTTCATCGAGCTATGACACCAAACTGTAAGGTACGGAAATTTTTTTTTTTTTCACCGAGTAGATTTCTTGAAATCGGATAATAAAGGGGATAATATCGTTTCTAGATAGATGTTTACAGAGGATTTTTTTAAAATTTGATTCTATTGATTTGGTTAGTGATTTAGATATTTGCAAACAACAGTGAAAAAAAAAACCAGCTAAAACGAGTTTGGTAATTTCGCTCGTAAATGTTGCAGGAGGAGCGTTTAAAAAGTCCGTGAAAACATAAAATCTACTAACGTGTTGAGGAAAACAATTTTTATTTTTCGACATAGTTTCGTTTTAGACTTATACACTTCGTCCAACGCTGTTCTAATTTGTTGAACTCCTCCGAATAATAGAAACTGTCAAAGTCTGCGAAACAGTTATTAGTTTTTGCAATCATCTACTCGTTTGAATGAAATCTTCGCCCCGCCAGACATTTCGTCAAATTGGGAAGAAACAGTAACCCGAGGGAACCAAGTTGGGAGAATAAGGGGGGGGGGGGAGATATGAAACGAGATGGAATCCTATTTCTAATAATTTTGCGACCGTATCCTCTGAGATCTCTGCTGGTGCAGTGTCGTGATAGTAAAGGACTTTTGTCGGGCAATCTACTACAAATGGACTGAAATACAACATAAAGCCCAACGTCAACAATCAGATCAGATCAACAAACAGATCATAGTAGCTACTAAACATGCAGCTAACATCGCAAAACTCAGCTCAAACACAAAAGCATCAATAGGTCTAAATGTGAACAAGGTTCTTGAAGACGAAATCAAGAAAGAAAATGTGTAATGAAAGAAAAGGAATACATAGACAGAACAAATGAATTATTTCATGCCAATAACGTTCAAACAATGAAAAAAAGACCCAAGAAATCAGTATCAAAATAAAATTAAAGATCAGTTAAAGAACAGACATTTCCTCTTGTCAGGAAAAGAAAAGAAATATCTCACATACATGAACACAGAGGCACAAAGGTTAAGAGCACAACCAAAGCTACATAAGGATGGCAGCCCAATACGCCCAATGGTGAATTCTATAAATAGCCCAGCATACAACCTAGTACCAAAGTAACAAAACTCAATAAAATATCAATGGAGTACTATACATATGAAACAATATACTCCATAAAAGACAGCATGACACTAGCAGATGAACTAAACGCCAAATAACGTCCTCAAGATGCTCAATTTATATTACGTCTTTGAGGAGGGTTTCAAAATCTGGTACAACGTTATGACAAGTGCCTCAATATTGACGGATATTATGTATGAAAGTTGATTAAGGTACAGGATTTCATGTAAAAATAAAATTATTGAGATATCTTAGCACATCTTTTATTGAATTTCAAAATGGTACTTACTTTAAAAAAAAAAAAAAAAAAAAAAAAAAAAAAAAAAAAAAAAAAAAGCCTCGTATATGATACTTTAATGTAATAATAATAGTTGTACTACCTAATAATTTGTTGCAACCGTAGGCTTCTGCGGCTGTAGTCACTGTCAATAAAATTTTTCCGGGTACGAGACCGCGGCGTCAATTTATAAACTCCATGGACGTTTCGGCCACTGTTGCAGGCGGCCTTCATCAGGGTCTGTGTCTGACTGGTCAGACTGGTCAGACATACCCTGATGAAGACCGCCTGCAACAGTGGCCGAAACTTCGGTGGAGTTTATAAATTGACGCCGCGGTCTCGTACCTGGAAGAATTTTATTGATAGACCTAATAATTTGTTTATGGCGATAAATACCACAAAAATTGAAAGTTACACTGCCCAGAGATAAATGAAAAAGTGTAGCAACGTGTGACGCGTAGGTTGCAGGTTGTTGAACTAATGCGGGAAAAACAGATTTAGAGGTAGATTTTGCCACCAGTTGTACGTGATTGTTAAGAAATAAAACAAACTTGTGTCCCAAAAGTGCGCTATCAGCTACGATAACACAGTTCTCAATTTTATTCAAACAAATTTTTCTTCCGAACATTCAAAACTCACGCGATCTGCCTAATAAGCGCTGGCGATCTACCGTAGATGGCGATCGACCTGTTGCCGACCCCTGCAAAGTATAAAACCATGCGCATGTTTTACATTGTGAATAACACACACGTAGACCTATAAAAATAGATGATTATTTCAAAACTGCCCATGTACTGACTGAACACAGTGAGATCAACATAACACTGCAGTATATGAAACGTTGAAAACATGAATGAATGAACAAAAGCAATGCACTTGAATGTAAGGAATACAAGTCTAAGCGTTTATGAGATTAACGACGTATGTTGAATGAGATTGAATAATATTTTATTTTCGCAAGATGGATGATTGGAAATTGTAATACGGATGGTACAGTACGGCACCGGAGTTTTTTGCTTATGTTGGCGTACGCGACGCCTCTGGGCCTCAGAGCACCGGGTGACCGCCCTAAGACCGGCGCTGATTGTGTACAGCCACCTTTCATCAATAGCATAAGTACACTACTGGCCATTAAAATTGATACACGAAGCTGAAATGCAGATGATAATCGGGTATTAATTGGACAAATATATTATACTAGAACAGACATGTGATTACATTTACGCGAAATTTGGGTGTATAGATCCTGAGAAATCAGTGCCCAGAATAACCATCTCTGGCCGTAATAACGGCCTTGATACGCCTGGACATTGAGTCAAACAGAGCTTGGATGGCGTGTAGAGATACAGATGCCCATGCAGCTTCAACATGATACAGCAGCTCATCAACAGCAGTAACTGCAGTACTGTGACGAGCCAGTTGCTCGGCCACCATTGACCAGACGTTTTCAATTGGTGAGAGATCTGGAGAATGTGCAGGCCAGGGCAACAGTCGACCATTTTTCGTATCAAGAATGGCCGTGCAGGTCCTGCAACATGCGGTCGTGCATTATCCTGCTGAAATGTAGGTTTTCACAGGGATCGAATGAAGGTAGAACCACAGGTTGTAACACATCTGAAATGTAAAGGCCACTGTTCAAAGTGCCGACGATGCGAACGAGACGTAACCGAGATGTGTAACCAATGGCACCCCATACCATCACGCCGGGTGATACGTCAGTTTGGCGATGACGAATACACGCTTACAATGCGCGTTCATCGCGATGTCGCCAAACACGGATGCGACCATCATGTAAACAGAACCTGGATTCATCCGGAAAAAATGACGTTTTGCCATTCGTGCACCCAGGTTCGTCGTTACGTACACCATCGCAGGCGGTCCTAACTGTGACGCAGACTCAAGGGTAACCGCAGCCATGGTCTCCGAGCTGATAGTCCATGCCACTGCAAACGTCGTCGAACTGTTCGTGCAGATGGCTTTTGTCTTGCAAATGTCCCCATCTGATTCAGGGATCGAGACGTGGCTGCACGATCCGTTCCAGCCATGCGGATAAAATGCCTGTCACCTCGACTGCTAGTGATACGAGGTCGTTGGGATCCAACGTGGCGTTTCGTATTGCCCTCCTGAAGCCACCGATTCCATATTCTGGTAACAGTCATTGGATTGCGACCAACGCAATCGCGATAGGCTACAATCCCACCTTTATCTATGTCGGAATCGCGATGGTACGCATGTTTCCTCCTTACACAAGGCATCACAAAAACGTTTCACCCGGCAACGCCAGTCAACTGCTGTTTGTGTATGAGAAATCGATTAGAAACTTTCCTCGTGTCAGCACGTTGTAGCTGTCGCCACCGGCGCCAGCCTTATGTGAATGATCTGAAAAGCTAATCATTTGCATATCTGAGCATCTTCTTCCTGTCGGTTAAATGTTGCATCTGTACCACGTCATCTTCGTGGTATAGCTGTTTTAATGGCCAGGAGTGTATATCCAAGGAAGTCACAGTAAATGCTTGAAACCAAAATTAAATTAATAAATTTCCGGATGAATTTATTCTTGAAGCTGCGCTCTACCCTTCCATTACCGTCTAGAACGTTTTTTGCGTAGTTGTCAAATGTAGGCGGAGAAGTGGACGGCGCATACGTAAACCCGTGCCGTAATAAGCGGGGACGGACTGTGTACGATGTGTGACAGTGTTGCGCCAGAGCCGAGGAGGACATAGATCTGCGCTGTGATGACTTTGGGGTGAGGTGTACATCTTCTCTGGGGGTGGTCAGGATGGCGCGACCGGACCTACCCCGTCGTGCTCTGCGAGCTTCCGAGAACTGTTTTTCACACACTCGATGCAAGGCAGAAACATTTCGTCCCAAGCTATCAGGATTTTCGCGGATGGATGTACTACATTGTCTCATGCCAATAGTGCGCTCGCTTCCAAGCTCACTGATTTGACGGTACGGTTCGCGCCTACGTCTGCAAAGCATCCTGCAGGTCTGCTCAATTCACACTCATCCATAGTCGATAAAGTTCAGGTGCTTATCATTTCTGCTGAACATAATAATTTAGTCTTACAAGGTGAACGTTGTATATATACAGGGTGTTACAAAAAGGTACGGCCAAACTTTCAAGAAACATTCCTCACACACAAAGAAGGAAAATACTTTATGTGGATATGTGTCCGGAAACGCTTAATTTCCATGTAAGAGCTCATTTTAGTATTTCTCTTTAAATGTAAATTGTAAATTTTCACAATCAACATGTTTGGGCTGACGAGAATCCGCACGCAATTGTGCAATCACGTCATCAGCACAGATGTTCTGTGAACTTTTTGGCAGGAATTGTTGGTGATGTCTTTACTGGGCCTCATGTTCTTCCACCTACGATCACTGGAGCACGTTATAATGATTTCATATAGGATACTCTACCTGTGCTGCTAGAACATGTGCCTTTACAAGTACGACACAACATGTGGTTCATGCACGATGAAGCTCCTGCACATTTCAGTCGACGTGTTCGTACGCTTCTCAACAACAGATTCGGTGACCAATGGATTGGTAGAGGCGGAGCAATTCCATGGACTCCACGCTCTCCTGAACTCAAACCTCTTGACTTTCATTTATGGGGGCATTTGAAAGCTCTTGTCTACGCAACCCCGGTACCAAATGTAGAGACTCTTCGTGCTCCTATTGTGGAAAGCTGTGATACAATACGCCATTCTCCAGGGCTGCATCAGCTGGAATTCCATGCGACGGAGGGTGGATGTATGTATCCTCGCTAACGGAGGACATTTTGAACATTTCCTGTAACAAAGTGTTTGAAGTCACGTTGGTACGTTCTGTTTCTGTGTGTTTCCATTCTATGGTTAATGTGATTTGAAGAGAAGTAACGACATGAGCTCTAATATGGAAATTGAGCGTTTCCGGACACATGTCCACATAACATACTTTCTTTCTTCGCGTGTGAGGAATGTTTCCTGAAAGTTTGGCCGTACCTTTTTGTAACAATATATATATATATATATATATGAGTATAAAAATTATAAAGCGTATGAAGGGTTCACGGAAAGAAGAGACTCATCGACATTTTAGAAACTTTTCAGGAGAAGCATTTGAAGTGTTTACATCTAGAAGGGGATTATCGACATCTTAGAAATTTTTAAGGAGCAAATGCCATGTAGAATCTGTGTCTTAAAAAGTATTCATGTCTTTTTATGTAACATGTCTTGCAAATTTTATTATCAAATAGTAGATACTTCTCAATGAAGCATAATACTAATAGTACGGCCGTGGTGGAGTAGACGAGGGTTCTAAGGCACCTCGCTGCGGAGCGCGCGGTTGCTCGCCGTCGGAGGTTCGAATCCTCCTTGGGGCATGGGTGTGTGTATGTTGTCCTTAGGTTAGTCTACATTAGTTTAAGTAGTTTGTAAACTCCGGACTGATGACCACGCAGTTTGATCCGATAGATTTACAAACATTTGAACATTTGAAATAATTGTAGTGACAACAAACTACTTCATTTAGGTAAGTGCACAATTTTACATTAACGTAAGGGGTTTTTACATCAAGTCATTATATAAATTCTTTCAGTACATTTATGGACTAAATCTTGTCGTAAAAACACACAGCTACTTGCCTGCAATCAATACTGGATCGAGGGCTCGATTCTGGAAGTGGTCACAGTTGTGTTTTTCGTCCCACTTCTAACCCCACCTGAAAAAATACCTTGGCGACCAGCTCACTGTCAACATATCATAAATGCGTTTTGTCACACCATAGCGCTGTGGTCTGCGTTCTGGGCATGCGCACTGTGTACCTACATCTGTTGTCTACTCACTGACGCCATTACAGTATGTCTGATTCTTCCTTGTTTACTTTGTGTACGGAGTGTTCAAGATGCCTCCGATAATCGTTAGTCCCGCCGATTTGTGAAAAACGGGCTGATATAAGATTTCTTAGTGCTAAAGGCCTTAAAGCGATCGATAGTCAGCGTAAGATCTGTGTAGTTTACGGAGAAAACATTATGAGTGATGGAATGGTGAGAAAGTGAGAGCATTTAAAGAGGCCGAACAAATCTGCATGATGAACTACGGAGTGGGCGTCCTTCGGTCGTTAATGAAAGTTTGGTGCAGAAAGTGGACGATAAGGCGAGAGAAAACAGGCGCTTTACGATTTAATCCTTGCGGGATGACTTTCCTAGTGTTTCTCGTAGTGTTTTGTATGGCATTGAGACCGAGCAAGACGATGACGAAATCGAAGCAGTTGTGACGCAGTGGTTAACAAGCCAGGCAGCATACTTTTTTGAGGAGGGTATTCAAAAACTGGTACAACGTTATGACAAGTGCCTCAATATTGAAGGAAATTATGTAGAAAAGTAGATTCATGTAAAAATAAAATTATTGAGATATTTTAGCACTTTTTTTTTAATTTCAAAACGGTACTTACTTAAAAAGCACGACTTGTATATGATACTTTAATGTAATAATAATAGTTGTAATACCTAATAATTTGTTCGTGCCAATAAATACCACAAAAATTGCAAGTGAATTCTTATCGTAAAAAGTACTACATTTTTTCATCACAATAATAAAAACACTATTTTGGAAAAATATGTCCAAACCTTCGTAAACTAAATATGTCACGCATTTAATATAAGAACTATAATTGCATATTTGATGAGGCATAATTTGCTCAGTATGACCGGATGGTGGTATGGAAAGTATGGTTATAAGATTGAATTAGGGAGAAGAATGTTAATTATCTCTGTAAAACGATTTTCCAATTCCACAATCGATTTTCGTGCCTATGTAATCGCAAACCTTTTTGAAACGTGCTTGGCTTGTCAGGTTGCAACTTCTTGTTCAGAGTTGTCCGCTGATATGGACAGACAAAACTTTTCTGCCGTCAATGAGAAGTATAAATATTAGGCTGAGCATGAATCCATGAATTTAAGTAAAGGAAAATAGCGGTTGTGCTGAGTAAATCAGGAACTGAAACAGCAGGTTTCCAGCCGCCATACTGAGTGGGCCACGAAATCCGCTTCAGGCTACAACATGTAAACACGAGAGCGAAAATCGGTTTACGAATTCAGTTTACCCCTTCCGGAAGATGTGTTGCATGCAATTGTAATGTATGTGGGAAAGGGGCGGGGGCGTTGGAAAAGATGTTATCATAAGCACAACATGTACTGAGCGTATTTGATGTGGTTAATACGATGTAGAAAAATACATGAACAAATTATTAAAAAAGTATATTTGCGTAGTTTTTCGTAGTACACATTTCGTATGTAAAAATAAATCAATAAATAAATAAAACATAAAAATAAAATATTTCCACAAAAGAAAGAAATTTCGGGGGAAGGGGGGATGGGTGGGGTTCTGACCCCATTCACCCTCCCCTTGGATCCTCCACTATGTGTAAATCGCCAATTTTCTCCCTTCTTTCCATGTATGGGATTTTTTTCTTTTGTCATTTTCTGCTCAAGGAGCTCCTCTGATAATACGAATAGTCCTTACTGAAGTACACACAGAGGCAACAAGTGTTAGAGAGATCAGCATTTTGGAATAAAATGTCGATGAGCTCCTTCTTTCCGTACACACTTCATACACATTATGCATTTAAAAATGAGTTACATGTATCAAATATTACACGAGAAAAATGTAGCATAATAAGTTCAACTGGGCGGTAGTCAGAATTATGTTTTATTTGGGAGGGGTGGGGGGGGTGAGACAATAAAAACTGTAAATTATGATACTATTCTAACAGCATAATTTCTGGAGGGGAGGGGAATTAATCCCTTTCATCCGCCCACCTTTGCTACGCCCATGGGGTTCAACACACAAAACAATTGCGCAAATAGAAATATCTACACTTAAAGAAATAAACAAATATTTAAGTTTACCAAAATAAATCCACCATCGATATTATTCAAATGGATAATATTATTGAACAACAATGGGACATTTTGCTAATTTGAAATCATATATCAGCCTCGCTGCGGAGCGCCGTCGGAGCTTCGATTCCTCCCTGGGGCATGTGTGTTTGTGTCGTGTCCTTAGGTTAGTTTAACTTAGTTTAAGTAGTTTGTCAACCTAGGGACTAATAACCAAGGAGTTGTCCCATAGATTTACGACAAATATTTTTTGAATCATAAATCATTACTTATTGGCAGAAAATGAGTGTGACTCAACCACAGTCGAATGGAAAGTTGAGGTTATGAGTGAGTTCCTATAAAAAATATTGTTCGTATGCTTGACACAGTAGAAACATAAGGTAGAAATATTTTCCTTCGTTGCATACTGGCAACCGTGATGTATTGCAGTAGCTTCCTAATGACCTACGACGAACAGAAATGAGAACTTGGGAGGCATCACAGCTCCAAGAAACAGTCTACCCGTCGTAAATTGTGCCCTGCAGGAGTACTCACCCCTCATCCTAGTTACTCTGGGAAAGTTTGTCACCAGACGTGCTTCTACCAACAAAGTTTCAATGCCAGGGGATTTAACTCTGAAATAGGTAATATCACACTGTCTAAGGAGTACCACTGAGCTTAGGGGTGTTTGCATTGCATAGCATTCCCAAATCTTTGACTATAATAGCAAGATCACACTGTTCTAACATAAGTTCTAGGTACATCCTCGCCGCCTTTGGGCTTTTGAATTAAGTTCAGTAAAAAAGTAGTTTGTCTTCCTCGCTACCTTTTGTTGTGCCATAATTTGTCCCTATTGGCACATCAATAAATTATAATAGATCTTCAGCATAGATACAGCCTCGAGATATTTTCCATTTCTCTTCATAGTTATACCACAATCCATTTGACAATCGCTAGTCTAGCTTATAACCCTCGTTAGCATTCCTTAGCAGCAGTTGAGGACCATAATGTCACAGAAAGTAAAAATTTCAAGACGAGAAAAAATCTTATAATTCTTTGCTAACAGATGGACTAAATACAGTTTGTTATGTTCTGCTGTACAGACTGTCTTTAGATGTACATTATTTCATATATCCAATGCACCTGTGATAGAATAATTAAAATGTTGTTGTCTCAATTTTATCAATGATAATTACTAAAAGCTCTTAATTACTAAGGGTGGGATTGGCACTTACGGACTACACCACAAAGACACAACGGCAAACACATCATCGTGAGCTACACTAAGACGTCTCCCATCAGTGGTTCTCTTGGAAGTAACTTTTAGTTTACGTTAGTGGTGCTGTGCATATTAATTAAAAATAAACTTCTGGTACCAACCAATATTTAAAATACGCAGTTGGGTTCGATAGATTTACAAACATTTAAAGATTATTCCTCATTCGATTCAAGGCAGAACTTAACAACATTCACGTTATACTCGTAATTTATCGATGGTGGAAATGTGCTGTGTAGACATTGGTGGGTCTGTGCTCGATCAGTTAAGAGGATCAATTAATGCACAGATGTAGAAGCAAAATATGGAACCACCTATTTTCAGTTTAAGAACGCAATACTGAAGGGAACTATTCATCTATATCTATCGTACAGCAGGTAGGTCTGATACATTTGAAAATGAGCACACAGTGCAAAAACTTAGAACAGTATAGCAGCTGAAATATACAATTACGGACAACGACCCAAGGTCAACACGGATTTAGAAAATGTTCGTTCATGAAAAAACAACTAGATATTTACTTGCAAGAAGTGATGAGTGCTATCGACAGCGGTTCTCAAATTTATTCCGTAATTATAGATTTCCAGAAGGCTTTTGACGGCTTTTAATCAAATTGCGTGTTATGGTATATCGTCCCAAATTTTCAGCTGGATAGGAGGTTTTCTGTCAGAGAGGACACAGTTTGTAGTAATCGATGGTAAAGCATAAACTAAAACAGAGGTGATATCGGGCGTTGCACAGGGTAGTATTATTGGTCCTCTGCTGTTCTTATTTACATAAACGATTTGGGAGAATATCTAAGGAGATCTTTTAGGTTGTTTGCAGATGACTCCGTCATTTAGCGTCTAGTAAAATCATCTGAATACCAAAACCAACTTCAGAACGATCTGAATAAGATATCACTATCGTGTAAAAATTGTCAAATGACTCTAAATAATGATAAGTGTGAAGTCGTCCACACGAGTACCAAAAGAAATCCGTTAAACTTTGTTTACAAGATAAATCAATCAAAAGTGAAGGCCGTAAAATACACAAAATACCTAGGAATTACTATTACTTCTGAGTTAAACTGGAAATAACACGTAAATAATGTCGTGGGAAAGGCGAACCAGAGACTGCGTTTTATTGGCAGAACCCTTAAAAGATGCAACAGAACTACTAAGGAAACTGTCTGTCCTTTTTTTGGAGTATTGCTGCCCAGTGTGGGATCCTTATCAGGTGGGCTTGACGGAGGACATCGAAAAATTTCAGAGAAGGGAAGCTCGTTTTGTACTGTAACGATGCATGGGAGCCAGCGTTACGGAAATGATACAGGATCTGGGATGGGAATAATTACAACAACGGCGCTTATCGCTGCGGCGTGGGCTACTTACGAAACTCCAATCGCCAACATTCTCCTCCGAATGCGAAAATATATTGCTGACTCCCAGTTAGATAGGTAGAAATGATCATCAGAATAAAATACGAGAAATCAGAGGTCGAACGGAGTGATTCAGGTGTATTTTCTTCCCGCGCGCTATTCGAGAATGGAATGGGAGATGAATAGTGTAAAGGTGGTTCGATGAACCATCTGCCAGGTACTTAAATGTGATTTGTAGAGTATCCCATGTAGATGTAGGCAAGAGACAAATTGTCTCCGCCGCTTCGTCACTTGTATCTACTAAATCACAAGACGGCATAAGCACGTGGAACCTTCAGTACAGAGCTTCCACACAATGTGTCAATGTGCGTCACAGGAGGCGTGCCGCAATCCGCTGCTTTCGGCATCAAGCAACCACAGCAAAGCCCGAGATGAAAGGAATGGACCGCACATCCCGCTATTCGGGCCAGCTCTGCGAGTCGCCTTTGAAACGCAAAAGCAGCTCTGCCACAGAGCTGTATTCCACAGGAGACTGGATGAGAGTCCTGTGGTGGGTGAGGCTACTGTTCGATAGCAGGATCACGTTGACGGTAACGTGTGTCAAGCAGTGACATTTAAACATCTGGTCGTTGTTTCAGAAAATCATAAAATGATAGCGTAATAAAATTTATAAATGCTTT
Source organism: Locusta migratoria (assembly GCA_026315105.1). Lineage (NCBI taxonomy): Eukaryota > Metazoa > Arthropoda > Insecta > Orthoptera > Acrididae > Locusta > Locusta migratoria. Next base: position 379,037,188 of record CM048750.1, read on the forward strand.
AACTATAACTATTTATTACTATAGGTCCTATTTTGGCATGATTGCCATTTTCAAGCAATTTGTGAAAATGTGACGTTGTCAGTTTTAGGCCTACATTGAAATTAATGACTATCGTAAGTTCCATTTCTAAATACACATAAGTCCGATGCTCGTGATGCACGTATCTTTGGTATTCGTGCAGTCAATCTATTTGTCTGTTCGTAAGTTTTATGAGTGCGTTATTTGCTCTAATGAAGTTTTAAGACTTTCTCACAAACGTTTGACAGATCCTTGACTGACAACCAGGGATATGATACTGTTACATGTTGTTTATTTATACTTAAGATATTCTTTGCTATTTTAGTAGTTGGTGGAATGTATGAACATTGACAAGAGCAAAGGAAAGATAATGGAAAGGAGTTTTAGAAAATCAGGCAGTGCTGAAGAAATTAGATTAGGTAACGAAACACTGAAGGTTGGAAGATAAGTTTTGTTACTTGGGTAGTAAAATAACATATAACGGTTGCGGTACAGAGGATAATAAAATGCAGAATGGCAATGGGAAGAAAAGCATTTCTGAAAAAGAGAAATTTGCTAACATCGAATAATAATTTAAGTGTAAGGAAGTCTTTCTGAAGGCATTTGTGTGGAGTGTTGCCTTGCACGGGAGTGAAACATGGACGATAAAAAGTGCACACAGGAAGCGAACAGAGGCTTGTGAAAAGTGGTGCTACTGAAGAATGCAGAAGATTAGGTGGATAGATCGCATAACTAATGATGACGTACTGAACAGAATTTGAGAGAAAAGGAATTTTTGGCATACCTTGACTAAAAGAAGAGATCGCTAGGTAGGACACATTCTTAGACATCGCGGAATCGTAAATTTACCTTTGGAGGGAAGTGTATGGGGTAAAAATCGCAGAGGGAGACCAAGATTCGCATATAGTAAGCAGATTCAAATGGATGTGGGTTGCCGTTCTTATGAGGAGATGAAACGGCTTGCTCAGGATAGAGTAGGGTGGAGAACTGCATCAGACCAGTCTCCGGACTTCATTAATTCGTGTCAGAAGCATCTTGTACAAAACATAACATGAAACACAAAAAACAAAAATGAACATCAATGAATATAAATACAAATTAGCCATTAATAGTACACATATTTACAAGTAACAGTCTTAACAGTTCAAAGGTCTTTTCCCCAGGATTAAACTATGCTAGCCCAAAATCCCATCACACGTATCACGGGTAACACCAGTCAGGTTCTGCATGGTTCAGCAGGCTGGAGAAAGCTTACACTGTAGCAGATGCTCGGTGGTTTGTTCTTTTCCACACTCGCACATGACAGATGCATCAGAGAGGCCCCACCTTCTCATGTTGACTTTGAATCTTGTTACGTTGGTCCGCAGTCTATTGAGGGACTTCCACGTCATCCAGTCCTCCTCATAACCAGGTGGGACGTCTTCCTGTGGGGTCCCCGATCTTTGCTCTCCACATCTCCAGCCTGGTCAGTTGTGCTGTTTTGTCGATCTCCGTCGTTGCATGCAGAAAGTTTTTCTTGATTTGAGTCTGCTATGGGCTGGCTGATATTCAAAAAGGGGATGTGTTGATAATTTCGATACCTTCGCTCGTTCCATTCTGGCTGTGACTTCCCTTCTAAATCCAGGTGGCGCTATACAAGCCAGGGAGTATAGTTTTTCAACAGGATTTGTCCATAGACATCCCGTGACAATGCGGCAGGTTTCGTTTAGAGCCACATCCACTTGTTTAGCGTGGCATGATTTGTACCATACTGGGCACGCGTATTCTGCAGCTGAGCACCACAGCGCCAGGGCTGTGGTTCTTAATTTATTGGGTTGTACACCTCAGTTTCAGCCTGCGAGCTTGCGAAAAATATTATTTCTAGCAGCTACTTTGCATTTGGTGTTCATGCTCTTTGTAGGTAAGACCATAACAAAAACAATATGATCTCTGTATGTGTTGGAAAATTCAGAGATCTTTATAGCCGAATCGTTGCTATGTGTGAGCTTAGTATCGTACATTTTAATTATCTGTGTTACTGGAATGATTATTGGTGTGTAATATGTGACTTTATCGTATTTTTTTTTTTTCCACTTTCGTGTAGTATATTCATCTCTACACTATCTGGATGTTTATCTTCAGCTGTCAGAGCGTGCCAGCCATAGACTTTCGTAATTAGTTTCTTGCCAAATTCAGACATGGCTGCCATGAAGTATTACAAGAAAAAGAAAAGAAAATACGTTTCGATTGCGCTCCCATATAATTTTATTACATTAAAAAATAACCTAAATTCCAAATCAAGAGGTAAGCAAGCAATTCTTTGTCGTATAAAAACTCATGGAATCTCGTTTGACAAATTTATACATGGCGGACAATGCGAAACCATGTTTAAAACATAGGAATGTGCAGGTGCGCAGCAATTCTATGCTCAGACACCAGAGTTATACATACAGTTTCTATAGAGATCATTGGTGGCGGACGATATTAATAAAAGTTTCTATGTATTTTTTGTGTTTCAAGTAAACTTGCTCATTTAGTATTTCAGAGGGGCGGTGAAGTGAGTGTAAAATGAGAATGGTGAGCTCTGATACTTAATAGGTTTTACTCTACGAAGTTGTGTTTCTATTGAATGTTCGAAACTTTTTTTTATGTGTGAGTCGGAGTTTGGATCTAATACTACCTGGTTAATCTCTTTTAGTAATATGTAGTCTCTATAAGCATATTCATTAGTTCCCTTTATGGGGTTAGATGTAAAATTTCGAATGCCTGTTCTAAATTATGCGCTGTGTGCTTCACTGTTTTTAAGTGTTGGTAAAAAGTAGATGGAATGTTTTCGCTTTGTCTGGTGTGCTTCCGATATCTAAAACTGAAATTAATACCTGCCTCGCTTACATAAAACTTACTATATTCGTTCCATGTAATTTTGTATATTCCTGGGTTTTACCTGATTTTAATTGTGACGGAAGGTTGTGACGCGACTGATAAGCGAATCTTATGTTTGTATCGTTTATTAATGCGTTAATATGGTGGGAGATAATACCTAAAAATGTGGTTTTTAAGTATTTAAATTTTTGTTTTGTTAGTATTTTTCTTATAAGTATTATTTATTTTCGTATATGGGTTTCTGTTAATTAGGTGTGTTTATAGTATATTTGAGTGACTACTTTTAGAGCATGTTGTTTTTTGAGCTACATATTGTAAGGTTTTGAATTCTGTTTGTATTGAGATGTGTTCCAACGGTAGGTTCGTCATTATGTTTGTGGTGTTAAAATTAGGTGTAGCGTACTTATGTCCTCTTGGGTGGCACGAATTCTTATTGATAATATTATCTACATAAGTAGGTTTCCGGTAGATTTTGAATTTGTGTTTGTTGTTAATGTTTTGTATTCTGAGATCAAGGGATTTTATTGTTTTGTTATTTTCAGTCTGAACTGTATATTTTATTTTTGCATGCAGTGTTTCAACATGGTATGTATTTGTTGGATATCTGAATTATCTCCTTCTTTTAATATTACTATACCATTCACATATATAAAGTAATATAGGATTTGTTTGGTAAATTTGTTGCGGTTGTTGAAAAGATTTTCTTGAAGTTTATTTAAGAATCTGTCTGCTATTGTACTACCATTACTGAATCCCCATGGCCATTCCCTGTGTTTGTAAGTTTTGTTGTTAAATTAAAAATAGTTCTGCTGCAATAGTTATTTTAGCTGTAATATAATTCAATTGCTGTCTGTTATCGAGATTTTCTTATATTTTAGTGTCTCAATAACCGTAATTGGTTCTTGTACAGGGATATAAGTATAAAGATTTGCTATGCCAAATGACTCGAAATTTCCATTTTCAGGTATTTGAAGGTCTTAAACTTCATGTGCTAATGATCTTGAGTGTTCTTTTAACAAATATCTGGTATTGTAAGTAGAAAATTTATGAAAAGTTTGTTCAGTTTTCTACTTACTAAATAAGTTGTTCTATCTGTGCTATCTATCACGGGTTATATTTTTGGATTCTCATATTTTTCATATTCTGTTAGGATTGTGTTACATTGTTTTATAGTTTTATTTATTTTTGCTGTATTTTTGTTTGTAGGTTCTCTGTTGATTTGTGTGATATTTGCTATCAGGAAGTAGTTGGCTTTTTTTCATGGTCGTTTTCATACATAATTACTAAACTGTCGCCGTGGTCTACCTTTATTGCTACAGCATCAATGGATACAAGCTTCTGGTTGATCTGTTTTAGTAATATTTAGTTTTATAAGCACTGTTTTGTTTAATTGCTTTCCAAATTATTTCTTTTCATATTGTATTTGCTGCTCTGCTAGTTATTTCATTTTGTTGTGTTATTGTTAATTTTGCAAGGTCTATTGCTAGCCGGCCTGTGGCGCTCCAGTCACGGTCTGCACGGCCACTGCGGTCGGGGGTTCGAATCTCTCCTCTGGCATGGATATTTGTGCCGTCTTTATCATAAGCTAGTTCATAAGTAGTTTGTAAGTTTAGGGACTGATGACCCCGTAGTTAAGTACCATAAGCTCTACAAACATTTGAACATTTTTCTATTGCTATTTTTTGTTGTTGTCTTAGATACTGATTTGTTTTGGTGTCAAATTCGGGTTTAATGATATATTTCAATTCTTTTTGTAGCAACTTTTGCACATGTTTTGTGAATTACATATCAGTTAAGTTTTCAGTTTTATTATAAAATGAGAATGGAGAGCTCTGATACTGAATAGGTTTTACTCTTGAAAGTTTTTTTTTCTATTAAGTGTTCGAATCTCTTTTTTATGTGTGATCTAATATTAACCACAGATATCTCTATAAATTTTGATACGCGATCAAATATAGCTGTTACTAACTTTTAAACGAGCGAGATACATGCGTTGGTTCAAGTACACTTTCTGGTTAATTTTGTTTCTGAATTCATCCTGTATCCATACTGACTTATGGTAGGTATTAGTTTGGGTGCTGCGATAATCTTGATGTTCACTTACCACAAAATGAAATAAATAAATTTTCAGACACATTCAAAAATCATACTCTCCACCAATTACTTAAATAGCAATGATTATCTTAAGTATAAACAAACAACAAGTACCCCTGTTATATCGCCAGTTATCTGTCAATGACCAGTCAACCGTCAGTAAGAAAGTCTTAAAACTTTTTGAGAAAAATTAATTGCTGTCATAAAACTTACAAACTACCAAATAGATTGACTGCACGAAAACCAACGATGTATATATGTATATCACGAGCATCTGACGTATGCATATTTAGAAATGCAAGTTATAATTAAGATAGTCGTGAAATTCAACGTATGGTTGACAATGTCACATTTTTACTGATTGCTTGAAAATGGGAGTTATGCCGAAATATGCCCTGTAGTAATAACGAGTACTTATCATTGAAACATCAGTTGGAAATGTTATTACAAAATGTCTTTAAACGGCATATATTTAGAGCTGCAGAGCCAAGAGACACAAAAAACAGTCTAAATGATTCTTGTAGTTTTCCCCGATGTAATAGTCCATCATCTTTCTGGAGTGCAGCTGGGACAACGACAAAATTTCATCCGATATTTCGGCTGCAAACCTCGCAGCCATCTTTAAGGAGATGAGTGAGTTCTCAGCGTCTTCGCGTGCCTGTTTATACGGCAAATCACGTGATACTAAGCCTCTAAGTATTAAAATGCGCATGTGTCGAAGAATCACAGTCTTAAATGCTGCGTTTGTCATAGATGAAATATTCACGTCCATGATAATCATATAAGCTAAGATTGCAAACACAACGGAGCACCTGCGAATACTCAGTGCTTATAAATGAATTATTAATCATTAATGCGGTGACTTTTGACGGAAGTGAAGACGCAGAAATTCTTTCCGAATGACGCATCGTTCCTGTACAGCGCGCGTGGTTTGACCTATATTACGTGTGTCACACACACAAGGTATTTAATAAACCGCCACCTTTCTCAACAACAGATCATCCTTGTCGGATCCAATCAGTTGTAGTCTTAGCCGGTTGGCGGGAGATCCCATGCACTTTATGGTTCTGAATGATTCTAGCGATTTTAGATACAACATTAGCCACGTATGGGAGAACGGCCATAGATTTCACTTCCCTTTCCATTTCCTCATCCTTTTCCTGTGATTTTTTTGTAGTTTTTATCTGCAAGGCTTTCTTCATTTGCTGTTGCAAATAGCCATTTTTCTTGAAAACTGCCTCCAGGTGTACGAGTTCATCCTCCAGCACCAAACATATAAGAGCCCTGTGAACCACGGTTTTCAGAACACTCACATTTCGCAACCGTTGGTGGCAGCTAGACGCCTGCATATAAATGTTTGTGTGGGGGCCTTACGATATAAGCAATGACTTAGGGATTCATCTTCTTTACGTCGAACCAGCACGTCCAGGAACGGTAAACAGCCACTTTTCTCCCTATCATTGTGAACTTGATGTTTCCGTGAATGGAGTTTGAAAAACCCTGTTACTTTATCCTCTCTTTGTGGGCAAACTGTGTCTCCAGAAGACCCTGTGTCATAATGTTGCCTGAGTTGAGGGCTTTTTCTTCAAAATCCTCCATAAACCACTAGGGGAGAGAAAGAACTCCCTATAGCGACACCGTCAAGTTGTACAACATATTGTTCATGAAATAAGAAGTAAGTTGAGATTCATGCATGCTTCCACAAAGCTCTTATCCTCAAACTTGCTGTTAATGAGAGACAAGGAGTCAGCCACAGGTACGTTGGTGAACAATGAAACAACGTCGAATCTAACCAATAAATCTGTGCTGTTGAGTTTCCGACTTTTTCACCTACTGATAAAACCTAAGGAGTTACGGAGTATCTCAACAACGGGGCTAAGTATTTTGTCAATGAATACATTGGTGCCCCTGTATAACTAACTGTTGGTCGAAAGGTCAACACTTTTAAAATCTGCTCCAAACTTGGTTCAAGACTTTCAATTTCTTCTGATCTGGACGTCTGTACAACTTTGTGTACCTTTGGAAGGTGGTATAATCTGGGGGACGCAGATCTACGACTCCTGAAGGATGTTGGCAATTTTTTAAGCAGATAACTGGCGTTCAGAAGCGTCTCAACACGTTATGCTGACTCATCCAGAACGTTGTCTCTCGGACGCCAAACAATGGCATTACCCCTACCTGCACGAAGCGGCAAAGACTGGGAATAATTCGGGAGATTACGTAGTGCACCTGTCTCAGTTAGTGATAAGTTACTTTTTTGTGGACGGGATCTTGTAAGTGTTCGGCACGCTACACCTCGTAGATGTGCTACTCGACAGAATTGGTACTTATAATATAGGACAGCTAACAAATCACCGTAAACAGACTCGCTGAGCTGCTGACAGACACGAATATAGATGATCACGTTCACGAAACTTAAATTCTTTGCCATAGCCTTCGTCAGAAAAAGAAACACATGTATGTCTTTTTCGACGATGGTCATTACCGAAAATTTAAGTTGTGTGAACGTGATTATCTATTTTCGTGTCTGTCAGCAGCTCAGCGAGTCTCTTTGCGGTGAGTTGATACTTATTCTCCATTATCGATACTTCATTCAGATTTTCCATCGTTAAAAGATATATAAAATAATCTTATTATAGTGTAGATATTTAGGTCATCCGTCTATGCAACTGAATTAATAAAATATTTTATTGCCATGTGTATTTCACCTTTATTTGTAAGGCACCATCAGTGGCCTGTAATATATACATGATTATGTTTTATAATATTTCATATTTACGTTTCTTAGTATTTTAGGTTATAAACAGTTCTGGTGCTTTATTTAAGGTATAGTTACTGATATTTGGATGTTGTTATTTACAATATTTCGTAGATATTGCTTTGCATCTAGTGCTCATTGGTGGTTCCAGCTGTTCGTTTTGCGTTGTTTGTTATTCCAGCACTTCACAGCTAGCACCACTAGGCACATGCCATTTTGTGTTGTGTTTTTGCTTTGGTTGATGTTGCCAACAGCTGTGTATGTGTTTGTCCTATCTTTACTTTATGTCAGTGTGTGTGTGTGTGCGTGTGTGTCTGTGTTTTCGATAGAGAACTGCACCAGTTACTGATGTATGAATTAATTTATTTATTTAATGACTCCTGATTGTGAAGAGAGAGAGGGGAGAGAGAGAGAGAAAAAGTAAGAGAGATAGAGAGAGACAGGGAGATAGAGACAGGGATGGAGGGAAAATGATAAAATGATCTTTTTCGCTTATCGTGATAACGAATACACATAAACGAAAACGGGAAACGGATTTTCTGGGTAAACATCTAATGAATGTAGAGGTAACATTTGAGTCGTTTGCTTCTCCCCAATGTAAGACTCTTCAAAAATAGCATTTTCGAACATATTACTGTCGCGTGCTACCGTGCACGAACGGGTACGTCGTTAACCGAAAGTTTTGATGTTTACCTGCAGTTCATGAGCAGTTTCGTATGACTTCAAATCAACCTTCTGAAAAGTCTAAGCAGTCTCTTTGCACTGGAAATTCTTCAACATATAAAACTTTTGAGGAGGAACATCCTCAGCTTTTATCAATGATCTTTAAAATATGTTGTAATAATTGACTATACTGGTTGCTGCACATTAACAGCGACGATAAAAGGAAAATAAAACAACCGTTTCATCGAGCGGAGATATGTCTGTAAGATGTAAAAATACCGAATTTTTTTGCCTAGTGTTTTTTTGTAATCGGATACAGCCTAAATACCGCCCTTCAGCACAATATGCTCTTTTCCAGCGAAACATCACAGTCTTTCGGTTGCATTTAACGGAGAAAGATTTTCGAAAACGGAAAATTTCAGTTTCTAGATAAATGTCTGCAGGTTGAGTTGTATACATTTAAACAATTATCGAAGCTTAGTTATGTAGATATTTGCGACTCACGGTGCAAAAACGGCTAAAATCGGATTTTGGGAATTTGTGCAGAGGTGAACCTCTGGATCTCGGTAGGCCTAACGGAAAAAGTTATCGAAAAATAAAATCAATTAAAACCTATTTTTGAGAATATCTTCTTAAGGACATATGGTAAAAAATGTCGACGATTTGTAATTAATAGTGTTCATCCTCAAAAATCGTGCTTCTAGTACAAAGAATAATGGTTTTACTTTATTTTCTCAGGAACCGCGCGTGAATAAATTGTGAGTTTGTAAGCTGTTTGTAGCGCACCATAGACCGCACGGTATGTAGGAAAACCAACTGATGTGTCCGTTTGCATGGGATCCAGGCGGTGTGTTACACTTAAACGTTTGCCGCTGTACAGTAAGAAAGCTACAGTATTGACATTCTTCTAGTAAGCACGAAAATGATTACTAGGCCAACGACTATCAACAACACTTTACTTCTTTGTGATCAACAGAAGCTGAGATATGGACCCTATTTGCCATTTATCGAGCGCCATATGATCACTGCGACAACGACATTTTGTATTATTCGTTATGAGATTACTGTTGCTGTACGAGGCCATGTAACGGAAGAACGTGTAAAAACGTTTTCACAACAAAGACCTATTGAAATTAGACAAATTATGGTTATTAGAGTTAAATAAAATAAAGATTACCACCTTTTTACCACTAACTCAGTAGCATACTCGGGGGCGATTTCGCGATCGTAGGCTTTGGTCTCAAGACGACACGAACGGAACGTTGCTTTGACAAGCGTAAATCGACTTGCAGAGGCGACTTGACCGTGTACCGCCTTACCTATGTTTATATCCCCTGAAGATGTCATTAGCTGAGCATGGCAAAGGGTTCATCGAACCACTTTCATGATATTCCTCTATATTTCAATTCTCTAATATCTCGAGGGAAAAAGGAACACCTAAATCCTCCTGTTTTCGACCTGACTTATTATGATAATCATGTCTCCCTGTGTAGGTGGGTGCTAACAATATATGCTAGCATTCTGAAGAGAAAGTTGGTGAAAGAAATTTCGCAACTAGATTGCACCGCAACAAATAACACCTTTCCTTTAATTGGTTCCACCCCGAACTCCTGCATAATTTCCGTTACAGTCTCACTGCTATATAGCGATAATAGAAAACGAGCTGCCCTTCCCTGAACTTTCTCCAAATCGTCCGTCAGCCCCACCTGGTGTCGATCCCACACTGCGCAGCAATACTCCAAAACAGGACGCACAAGTGTAGTGTACGCAGTTCATTTAGTTGAACTGTTGCATCTTCTAAGAGTTCTGCCAATGAAACGGTATTTGGTTTGCTTTCCCTGCAATATTTTCTGTTTGTTCTATCCAATTTAAGTTGTTCATAATTATTACTCCTTAGGTATTTAGTAGAATTGACGGCTTGTACATTATACTGATTTATCGTGCGACTCGCTTTTAATGGTTTTCTTTTAGTGATCATATGGTTGATCTCAATCCGATCGTTATTAAGGGTCAATTGCTAATTTATGCACAATGCAGATATCTTCAAGTGCTTTTACTAACCGATAAATGACAGCATCGTCCGCGAAGAGTCTAAGAGAGCTACTCAGAATGTCTCGTAAATCGTTTTTAAAAACAAGGATCAGCAGGAACCCTATAACACTTCCCTGTGGAACTACAGATATCACTTGGTGACTTAATGTCAATTATAAAGTACTGTGTACCATCTAACAGGAGATCACGAATCCAGTCGCACAGCTGTGGCGATGTTCCATAAACACGAAATTTGGTTAGAAGCCGCTTGTGGGGTACAGTGTCAAAAGCCCTCCGGATATTTAGTAATACGGAATCTATTTGACAACCCTTGACGATATCACTCATCATATCGTGTGAGTAACAGCTGGAAACGCTCTACACAAGTAACAGTGGCATTTCGGCATAAATTAAGCAGTATTCATATCAACATCATCATCTACTAGCCTCTTCGTACCCAAATGTGGACCTACGTTCGTTATTTTTATTTTTATTTTTTTTTTTTTTCACCGGAAATACACGTGCTTTTCTTCTCACAAACCGATGGTCCACAAGTTTGGACCTTCTGTTTCTCAGTTTGATCACTACAGCGCAGCACGTCGTAAGTAACAACTGATGCATTTGTTTACAACTGGTCTTGCACTCAAAATGGCTGCTGCTAGAAGTCGGAAAAGTATTTAAATAATTATTACTATCAAATAATAGACTAAAATGCTGTGATTTTTTCTGTAGTGTGTTAACTCTTCTAGATGTTAAGAGTTAGTTCCGATTGGAATATATTTTGTTTATTACTACAAAATAACTAATTTCCTGAAGGTCCTCGTATGTGGACCTCAGGTCATAATATGAATATGTTGACTGTAATTTCTTCTTGGAAAGCAGAGTACTGAAATAACTCTTTTTATACTTTAGAGATATGAATGAGATATTAACGTTTGCTGTTGGATTACAAAATGCATGTAGGCATAGCTATGATTAATTATAGATATTTTGAGCCTGTAGTTAGAAGAAGAGGGCGCCCCTGTGTAGTGTATTCATCTGCTAATGAAGATGCAGATGATGTACAGAGTATGGATAAAAAGCCGAAAAGAGCTCTGTCACAACCAATTGCAGAAGTCAGGTTTGACAATGTAGGCCATTTATCAACAGTTGTTGAGGTAAAGAATGCCTTAAAATGCAGGAAGACTGGCTGCAATTCCAAGACAAGTGTTATCTGCATCAAATGTGAAATTTATTTGTGTGTTATGAAGAATAATTGCTTAGAAGCCTATTACAAAAAAGTAAAGGCAATATTAAGTTATTATTTGACAGAGATTATTGTTCAATCTACTTTCATTTGAGGGACTGTCAATGAGTATTAACAGAAATCTGTATTGGAAATAATGTATTTAAAAATATTCAAATAAAATATTTTCTGTATAGATTACCAAATAAAGTTAAGTATAAAATAAAATAACTATTTCGTTGGAAAATAGGTGTTTTATCAAGGAAAACAGAAGAGAAATGCAATTAAAACAAGTACCATATTGTGATAAGAGTGACCTGGGGTCCACACAAGTGGACCTCCATTTATGCCTTAGTGAATCACCATTTTTTTCTCTTTTTATTTATTTATTTTGCATATGGTTTATGCTTGGGTACTAGTTTGTAGGAAAATATGAAAATAAAAAAAAATCTTGTGAATTTTTTGCATCACAGGAGTGAAGAGGATAGATTTCCCAGCCTTCGGCTGGGTCTGTTGGGGCATCCTCCCACCACTTTTCCTCTTGCACTTCATGCCATTCTGCTCACTTCTGCACTCCTTCCTTTATTCCCATATTCCCATGATACCTCTATTTTGTGTATTTCTATTGTTCTTCTGCATCCTTTTCAGTCTTATGGGCTTTCTTTGGAAGCCTCCCATCTTCCATTTCTTGACATGTCCATGACATCTAATTCTTGACTGCTCTATGGTCTCTTATGGAGGTTTCTCCCTCAACATTTCCCTCGCCTTCTCTTTTTTCATTCTATCTATTGTTACACCAGCCTTGCTTCTGTGGAATTTCGTCTCAAGCGCCTGTATTCTGTTCTCTCGACTATTGTTCAAAACCCACGTTTCTGATGCATACGTGACTATTGGAGCACAATAATGTCGGTACGCCGCCAGCTTACGTTTTTGCGCACGTCCTTGTTCCATAACATTCTTTGCACACTTTGCAAGAATCTGTGAACCTGCTTTCCTCTTTTACTGATCTCTGACCTTCCTATCATTCCTCTCACTTTCTTCAATCACTTTTCCCAGATATTTAAAACTGTCTTTACTATTTCTCCTCCAATCTTTACGTCTGCTGCTGCTCTTTCTTTATTTCTTGTTCTAAACATAAGTTCACACTTTTTAGCATAATATTTAATTCCATTCGAAGCCACCATCTCGTCCTACGCATTTAGTGTTTTTTTTTTTTTTTTTTTTTTTTTTTTTTTTTTTTTTTTTTTTTTTTTTTTTTATATATATACTTCTCCTCCTCGATTACCTCACACCGCTATGCCATCTACAGGATATCCTCTCCTAATAGTGTTCGAACCCCTGCCATTATATCATCCATTAGAATGATAAATACTAAAGATAGAGAGCACTACTTTGCTTTAGTCCATTCGTCTGCTCAAACCACTCCGTCCTCTTTTACACAACTCACTCTTCCTTGGTACATTTGCCTTAGTCTCCAAGCGGTTTGCTCCCGACACCCCTTTTCTCCACTGCAAATGTGAACACCCGTTACTGAACGCTGGGACTACGATTAACTAACAATTTTATGAAACATGATGATGAAAACTATTGCACCGAAGCAAGCAGCCAGGTGGGAGGCTAGTGACATGAAGGAATGCATATGCAAGTCGTGTGGGAGGATTTGTGCCACAGCGCTGGTCCCGAATCCAGGAATTAAAGGCGCTTTTGTCGTGGAAACACGGTTGAGTCCGCACCTCTAGAAGCGTCTGCGGAATTCTCGCGAACCTTGCCTCGCCCGTGCACGCGACATCTCCCCAAGAATTTAAAGAACGCAGGCATTACTCTCCGTTGGTTTCCGTAGAATTTTTTGAAATATATTGTGTGGACTCGCAGTTGTTCTGAAATGTCCTTATTTTATTCACCGTCACCTTCCTTGGATTTTCGGTGTTCTAAGAACGCATTACCACAACACTAATGTGATCACTTGCAGTTTCTAAAACCAAATTGCAAATAAAAGTCCAGAATTCTGGTTGATTTTTTTTTGTCCCAGTAATCAAATACGGAAGTTAGAACATAAATAATGGCAAGTATTTACTCACAAGCGTTGCACCTGTTACTGTCCTTCAAAGTTGTCACCAGCGTTGTGTAGAATCCGTTGCCAGTGATGTGAAAGGGTTGTGTACTGTTAGCAGAACCTGTTCTGTTGATGGTGCCTGCTGTGTGCGGACGAAGGAGGAGTTGGCCGCAGTTCCCGAACAGCTGAGCGTGCTGTTGACTACGGTCAGCCGTCTTCAGGCTGCTGTCTCGGGGTGCAGCGATGGTGGGGAGTCTGGTGCGTCGAGTGGGACACCTCATGTGCCTCATGCTTCGCTCTCTGGCACTGCTACCGAGGCACCTTCAGGTGTACCGGACGTCGTCGAGCCGCCTTCTCCGCAAGGGGAGAGGCGGGTTGTACGGCGTTCGCGTCGCTCGAGGCGGAAGGCCAATGTGGAGGCTGGACGTCCGTCCGCGCCCGTTCGTCCTGTGAGTGGACGTGTGGCCACACCTTCAGCAGGGTCCGAGGAGGTGCACGGGGGGAGGGGATTATTGGGAGCTCCAATGTTAGGCGCGTGATGGAGCCCCTTAGGCAGATAGCGTCCAGATCCGGAAGGAATTCCTACGTGCACTCGGTGTGTCTGCCGGGGGGCCTCATCCTAGATGTGGAGGCGGCCTTGCCGGCGGCAATCGAGGATGTGGGGTGCAGTCGACTACAAGTCGTGGCTCACGTCGGCACCAATGACGCTTGTCGCTTGGGTTCTGAGGACATTCTCAGGTCCTACGAGCGGCTGGCGGAATTGGTGAAAGCTGCTGCCTTCGCACGCGGGGTGCAAGCAGAGCTGTCGATTTGCAGCATTGTTCCCAGGGTTGATCGGGGTCCTTTGGTTTGGAGCCGAGTGGAGGGTCTGAACCAGAGGCTTCGCCGACTCTGTGACAGTCCTGGCTGCAGATTTCTGGATCTGCGTTATCGGGTGGGGAATTGTAGGGTGCCCCTAGATAGATCAGTGGTGCACTACACTAAGGAAGCGGCTACTCGGGTAGCAGAGTACTTGTGGAGTGCACATGTGGGTTTTTAGGCTAGGCGCTAACTCTGATGAGCACTCGCCTGTCAGCATTCAAACAGCGAATTCAGGTCACGTTTGGAACAAAAATTCCAACATCAAAATATTAACCGCGAACTTACAGAAAGTTATTGCGCTCAGATAGTTTTAGGCACCGAAAGCTGGCTAAATCGTGATGTGGCAAGTTCAGAAATATTTAGCGAAGCGTGGAATGTATATCGGAAAGATAGATCTGATACAACTGGAGGAGGAGTGGACAAAGATATTGTTTCTACTGAGATCGAGGTTGAAAGTAACTGTGAATTTATCTGGGCACGTATAACAGGTCTAAAAGAAGTAAAGTTAATAGTTGGGTGTTTTTACCGGCCCCCCAGTGCTTCTGTAGCAGTTTTAGAATCATTTAAAGAAAGTTTACATCAGGTAGTGCATAGGTATCCGGGCCATGTAATATTAGTCGGAGGAGACTTCAACCTTAAGAGTATAGATTGGGACTTCGCTAGATATACTTCAGGCGGTACAGACAAGCAGTCTTGCGAGCTACTTTTGGACACATTATCTGAAAACTGTCTTGAGCAGTTAAACTGGCAACCCACGCGCAATGGAAATATTCTAGACCTTATAGCCACAAACAGGCCTGACCTTATTAACGATGTCTGTGTGGAGAAAGGAATTAGTGATCATGATATCGTCATAGCGTCGATGGCGACCAAAGTTCAGAAACCAATCAAGAAGGCTAGGAGCGTGTTTTTGTTGGGAAGAGCCGATAAGCAAATGTTACGATCGCACTTACAAAATCAATGGGCATCGTTTGATTCCGGGACTATGGATGTAGAGGAATTGTAGACTAAATTTAAGTGCATTGTTAATAAAGGGTTAGATAAATATGTGCCAGTAAAGACGATTAAGGATGGAAAAGATCCACCGTGGTATAATAATAATGTTAGAAAGCTGCTGAGAAAGCAAAGGCTGTTGCACTCTCGATTCAAAAAAGAACACGCAAATGATGACAGGCAAAAGTTAGTAGAGATTCGTGCGTCTATAAAAAGATCGATGCGCGAAGCATACAATAATTATCACAGCCATACCTTACCAAAAGATCTTTCCGAGAACCCGAAAAATTCTGGTCCTATGTCAAATCGATAAGCGGGTCAAAGCCCACTGTCCAGGCACTCGTTAAACATTCCGGGGCAGTAATAGAAGAAAGCAAACGGAAAGCTGAAGTTCTAAATTTAACCTTTAAGAAATATTTCACGCAGGAGGACCGCACAAATGTACCATCATTTGATCAACGTACTAGTTCCGAAATGGGGGACATAGCAATAGGTATTTCCGGTGTAGAGAAGCAGCTAAGAGAGCTAAATACGAAAAAGTCTGCTGGTCCGGATGGAATACCAGTTCGGTTTTACAAAGACTATTCTGCGGCATTGGCCCCCTACTTAGCTTGCATTTATAGCGAATCTTTAATTCAGCGCAAACTTCCTACTGATTGGAAAAAAGCGCAGGTGACTCCCGTTTGTAAGAAAGAAAAGAGAACTGACCCACACAATTACAAGCCAATATCGTTGACATCAGTTTCATGTAGAATTTTAAAGCATATTCTCAGTTCGAATATAGTAAATATCTTGAAACGGGAAAACTTCTTTCCATGAATCACCACGGGTTTAGGAAACATCGTTCATGTGAAACTCAGCTTGCCCTTTTCTCACATGACACCTTGCAAGTCATGGATGAAGGGCAATAGGCGGATTGTGATTTTCTCGACTTCAAAAAGGCGTTCTACGCGGTGCCACACGTCAGACTGCTAACGAAGATACGAGCTTATGGAATAGGTTCACAGATTTTTGACTGGCTGAAAGACTTCCTAAGTAATAGAACGCAGTACTTTGTTCTCGACCGCGAGTGTTCATCCGGGACGAGTGTATCGTCAGGCGTGCCCCAGGGGAGATTTATATAAATGATCTGATGGACAAAGTAAGTTGTAATTTGCGGATGTTTGCTGATGATGCTGTGGTGTGTGGGAGGGTGTCGTCTGTAAGGGATGACTTAGACAAAATTTCTAGTTGGTGCGAAGAATGGCAGCTAGCTCTTAATGAAAAAAATGTAAGGTGATGCGCATGAGTAGAAAAACAATCCCATAATGTTCGAATACAGCATTAGTAGTGAGCTTCGTGATGCTGTCGCGTCGTTCAAATACCTAGGCGTAACATTGCAGAGCGATATGAAATGGAACGAGTATGTAAGGACAATTGTGAGTAAGGCGGACAGCCGACTTCGGTTTATTGGGAGAATTTTTGGAAGATGTACTTCACCTATAAAGGAGACCGCGTATAAAACGCTTGTACGACCACGTCTTGAGTATTGCACACGTGTTTGGGACCCGCAGCAGATCAGTTTAAAGGAAGACATAGAGGCGGTTCAGAAACGAGCAGCTAGATTTGTTACCGGTAGATTCGACCAATGCGCGAGTGTCACGGAAATGCTCCGGCAACTCAATTGGGGATCGCTGGAAGAAAGAAGACGTTCTTTTCGTGAATTTCTTTTAATTAGAGGGCCGGAATTTGAAGCTGAGTTAGTACGATCTTGTTGCCGCCTACTTACATTTCGCGTAAAGATCACAAAGACAAGATAAGAGAAATTAGGGCTCGTACGGAGGCATATACGCATTCTTTTTTTCGTCGTTCAATTTGGGAGCGGAATAGGAAAGAAAATGCCTACTAGCGGTACAGTGTACCCTCCGCCACGCACCTTACGGTGAATTGCGGAGTATGTATGTAAATGTAGATATAGATGGTGCGAATGGAGCGGTCAACTGCCCGTCGAATCATTGGAACAGTTCTGAACGATTCCCACGAAGTAGTTCCTTCATCTTCCGACTCCAATCAAACTCACAAGGACTTAACTCTGGGGAGTATGGTGGTACCGAGTAGCCAATGCTTGCGCTGTATGTGCCCGCGCATTGTCGTGCAAAAGTGTTGCCGTTTCTTTCGCAAAGCTGATTGCAGGAGATGCTTTAGAAACGTACTGTAATACTGTGCATTGACGGTCTGCCATGGAGGAACGTAATGCATTAGAATAACGCCATTACTGTCGTACACGAAAATCACCATAACTTTTCCCACACTGGGAGTCTGACGGCTCTTAAAGACCTTGATGACACTGTCGAGTTGTACTTCCGTCACATTCAATCTTGATCCAACTCCGTTGTTCCTGTTTCAAAAACATAGCGACACCGTTACGTTAGACCGCTCGCTCACAAATGACTGTGTTTCCCTCGATTGGGCGCACGCCGGTGACGTGTAACGGGCAAGTCCATTTGCTCGCAGGTAAGGTAGGTATCACAGCAACGTGTGCTATCAGCGACAATAGTAGATTCCATTGCAGAGTTTCTCCACAGCAGTGTTGTCAGTATTGAAGTTCCAACCCCCGAACGTTTTTTATGAATTTAGTAATCTTCAGTTACTTATTAAACTATGTAATAGTGTATGAAATATGTGTGTATAACATATGTGACGGCACGGTAGTGCTTTATATCAGTGCATGACGCACAGCGAACATACATCACTCATAACATGAAATAACGAGCTCAGTATCTGTAACTGCTTATTCTTAATCGACAAAATTTGAATAAAGAAATGACTTTATATTTTAAATTGTATTTATCTATAAATATTATTTATATTTATTTATATATTATTATTTATTTATATTATTATTATTATATTTATATCTATTTATATTTAAATTGTATTTATGTTTTAAATTGTATTTAAATTCATATATTAAATTGTTCTTATAGATTTTAGTAACAGCAATGCTCGTATATAGCACTCCCTATCCAAATTTATTTCTCGATTAGAAAACAATTTGTCAGTTGATGTCTAGAGGGAATGACAGATCGTAATACTAAAGGACTTCTGGTCTGAGGGTATGATGGGCCTAAGGGTACATCCATTTTCGGAAAACATTTTGTAAATACACCGTAAATCTCCGTACTATGTACAATTATGTTCAGATGTTCAACTGACCAAACTGCAGGGGTCATCAGTCCCTAGACTTACAAACTACTTAACCTAACTCATGTTAAGGACAACACAAACACACACACACAAATGCCCGAGGAAGGACTCGAACCTCTGACGGGGAGCAACCGCACACTCCACAGCAATGCGCTTTAGAACTCACGGAAAATTTCGCGCGACTAAAATTGTGTAAAAATAATGTACTTCCTATTTTTTGCCTTCTCTAAGACGATGACCCGAAAATGGACCATGGACAGTGCGGAACTAGTTGCCAATGAGTAAAAGATGATTTTCAATTCATTGTATACAGCAACCAGTGAAATTTAATATTTCTTTAATAACAACCGTCTTGTTTGGACGATGTTTTATTCTTTAATGATGCGTTTCGCCCTTTATCAGGGCATCAAAAAATCAAATGTTTGTAAATCTATCGGACCAAACTGCGTGGTCATCAGTCCGTAGCTTACAAACTACTTAAACTAAGATAAACTAACCTAAGCACAACACACATACCCATGCCCCAGGGAGGACTCGAACCTCCGACGGCTAGCAACCGCGCGCTCCGCAGCGAGATGCTTTAGACCGCTCGGCTCCTCCACCACGGCTATCAGGGCATCCTCAGATTATCTGTGTGACAGGGTTCTCAAAAGAACTACAAAACGGCGGGTAGTGGGACATGGGCTTGTTTTGTGCTAAGTAGTGTAAATCGTAAACAAAGGTTACAAGGCACTCTTCGTGGTGTGACACCGTACGTTGCTTTGCGTTGTTTGAATGTTCATTGCATTTCTGGATTTCTTCGTTGGGGCTACGAAGGGCTACGAAGAAATCCAGAAATGCAATAAACATTGAAACAACGTAAACCAAGGTACGGTGTCACACCACGAAGAATGCCTTGTAAACTTTGCTGAGCATTTATACTTCTCAGCACAAAATAAGCCCATGTCCTACTATCTCCCGCGCCCCCTCCGTTTTGAAATTTCGTTTTGGAATTGTTGTGTAACTTCTGACTCACAGATAATCTGAGGATGCCCCACCAAAGGACGAAACGCGTCATTAACGAATAATAATCCTGCAACCAAGACAGTTATTAATGAAGAAATAAAAATCAAAGACCTTTTGGCTGTAATGAAATCTGTAATACTACTTACGAAGAACACTCTTTAAATGTTCACCCGTGCTAATTTTCGCCATACTCTTTCATTTCGGGTAGATTCTTCATTTCCAATCGCACTCTAGTCCTTTCTTCCATCACATAATTATTTCTTGTGTCTCCTAGTAATTTCAGACTTGTGTGGACTCTTTACTCTCTTCAGTATCGACTATTGTTATTGATCTTTGATTCGATGCAGCTCTCCAACAACCCTATTCAGTTAAAGCCCCTTCATTTGAGAATGAGAAAGACGACCCACATCCATTGACACCCGGTTGCTGTCTTCATCTCTCCGGTCTACCGCTTCTGTTATTAGACCGACCCCCCCCCCCCCTCCTCCAAACATACACACACAGACACATAACTGCCGTCAAGTTGGACGATTCATTGAGGTCGAAGAATGTGTCCTACCAATCGACCCCCTCTTTTAGACAAGATATTCCAGTAATTTCTTTTCACCTCAACGGAGGGTGCAGTTCTGTGACCCATTGCCAACAACCACCACCAAAGATGAACTTTGGAACCGTGTGGTTAAAGCTATACCACACATCATTCGCACCTTTTACACTTCGATGACATAATGCATAGTACAGATTATGAGGGCTCCTGGCGGACCCTTCGTCTACTTAGCAACGGGACACATGCTGAACCTAATCACGGAAATTTCATGGAATGGTTGAAAAAGTACTAATGAAACATACTAATCATTATGTTCCTTGAATATGAACTTCTTACCTATAGTTTTCCAAGGTCTTTGGGTTTTTTCTCAACATAAGTGTAAATGTCCATACCTGACTGGTTTGTATGCTTTTTTATAAATATACAGAAGGATCCAAAAATCTAGTAAACCTATCGCATTATTCCATTCTACCAAATGGGTCGTCCTCGTTCATTGCGTGTAGCAGTTGTGGGATGTAGAACTTCCACTTTGCTGTCTTCAAAATTCGCCGAACACTTGACCGACGCAGGCCGCGGTGGCTGAGGAGACTAAGGCGCTCCAGTCACGGTCTGCACGGCCACTACGATCGGGGGTTCGAATCCCCCCTCGGGCATGGATATTTGTGCTGTCCTAGTTCGTAAGTAGTTCATAAGTAGTTTGTAAGGTTAGGGACTGATAACCCCGTAGTTAAGTCCCATAGACTATACAAACATTTTTTGAACTTGACCGACTCACTCTAGTATTACGAGCAGACTGTCTCATAGACTTCTGTAGAGAGCGGGTGAATTGTTGTAACACACGACGGGAGTTAGCTGGACTTGTCACTGTTACAGGTCGTCCACATCGTTGTTCGTCTACATCTTTAACACAACCTTCGGCTTCGAATTTGTCTCGAATCCGGCGACTCGTTAAACGTGTCGGTGGCTCTGTATGATGCTCATTTCGCCATTGCCGTTGAACCTCATTAATGTTTTCGTACTTAAAATAATTCAAAAGTGACTGTCTTTCATCGAATGTAAGTCTTGCACCAGCCATGTTTACTCGAGTAACTAGGTGCAGCTAAGAAAAAAAACACTGACTATCCGGCGACTGGCACCTGACAAAACAAAACAACGCAATTCATCGCTTATGTGGCGATTGCCGGAACTACAAAGATCAGACAACGCCGCAATTAGTTTGCAAGTTATGGACCTTTGAACATTGGATACATTTTTTGGACCCCTCTGTATTTAGGGATGTGCTTGTTTTGCGTAACAAATGTGTAATCATTGCTGTTGAATCTTCCGGGTTATGTGGTCGTTGTCGAAGAAACGAATCTGCTTCTGACGTTTCGTCCAAAGCTGCGCTGGACATCCTCAGAGGTGCTACTGGTAGCGGTGAGTCTTGCCGACTCCAGCGCAGCTCTGGACGAAACGTCAGGAGCAGATTCGTTTCTTCGACCACGACCACATAACCCGGAAGATTCAACAGCAATTATTTCAGCCGGTCGTGCAAGCCTTCACTGCATGAAAATGTGTAATCCTTGTATCTTCCTATATATGCTATTTTTGTGTACTGTAATTTATTCTACATTATTTTCATTTCTTTTATTTGTTTCTTTATTCAAGTGTACCATTTACTTTAGTTAGTTTTGTCATGTATATTACTGTTTTGTGTGCGCCTCAGTCTGTGTTGTTAGTGAGTTTTTTCGGTGTTTGTGTTTCTTTGTCGGTCTTTTTCTTTCGTTGTAGTTTGATACAGTCATCGTGCAATGCGTATGGTTTAATAATTGTTTTCTGCTTTGAGTTGTCTGGTCTAAATTTTTTCGTAGCTTTCTATGGATAATGCGATATTATTCACACTATTAACGCGTCTTAAAGACGGGAATTCACTTTACTCGGGTGGCCAAATGTATCGTGAAATTTATTAACATCTGAACATCTCAAATGTGCGCTTTTGTCTCTCTCCTGGCGGTTAAAGGCAAGAAGTGTACTTGATTTAGTATTTATTTTTCTTTGGTGAATAGAATGTATTTCTGGGTGCTGTTTATGTCTGTGTGACGTTCTTCTGTTCTCTGTATTAAATCGACCATTTGGAGTTTTTTTTTTTTTTTTTTTTTTTTTTTTTTTTTTTTTTTTTTTTTTTATGGGACTTAACTACGGGGTCATCAGTCCCTAAACTTACAAACTACTTATGAACTACTTACTAACTAGGACGGCACAAATATCCATGCCCGAGGGGGGATTCGAACCCCCGACCGTAGTGGCCGTGCTGACTGTGACTGGAGCGCCTCAGTCACCTCGGCCACCGCGGCCGGCCCATTTGGAGTAAGTATTCACAACTCCCTTAGTTCACCGGTGGTAAGCCCATAATAATACACAAATCGTTAGTGAAACAAAATAATAAATTAAGGTAGTGAAAACCTGGGCTAGAAAAGTTGTTTCGCACCTGGAAAGCCTAAAACTTGCTAACTTAACTTACTCGCCACGTTGGCCACACAAACCGCAGTCGGTCTTTGGCCTCAGCAGTCAGCCTCCTCCAGCGTCCTCATACCTTCAGACAGACCCAGCGTACTCATGTGCTCTCTGATCTGTTCAATCCATCGCAGTCGTGGTCTTCTCCTCTGGTGTCTTCTTTCGCTACCTGCCCGATGGTCTGGCATTACGTGTCTATACCACCAGTCTTCTTAAGGTGCGAGTCCGAACACGGCGACAGCGACCCGCTTCAACTGCCGACGACGACAGCGCCGTCTCTGCCTGCTGCCGACCCGCTGCGGAACACAGCGGCAGGCGAGCAGCGCGGTCGCCGGTGAGAGGCGGGGTGAGCTGAGGTGTCTGCCGACTGCCGCCGTTGCTGCGCCGTCGTTGGAGGGGGAAGACGATGACGTTGCTTTGTTCCAGACTAAGAAAACGCGAAAGCTGGTAATGCCTTTATGTAAAAGTACAGCTGTCTATGGAAGTTACAGGCCACTGATTTAAAAAAAAAAAAAAAAAAAAAAAAAAAAAAAAAAAAAAAAAAAAAAAAAAAAAAATAGTGACGAATTTATTCAGGAGCTATTGTGGTTTAAATAAAAGACAGTTCAACTTCGAACTGAGTTCTATTTTGGATGACATAAAACATAAAACCACAGTGCCTAAGAAATGCAATAACTGAAGTAGAAAAAAAATACATTTTACACTGAAGTACGCAAATACACATGCATTATTTACAATCTGCTCACCAACTGCTTCGGAGTACTGTACCAGCGATATGGATGTTGAAGGTGTGTTATTACCGCTTGATTGCTGATTTGTGTTGCACTGTGGACCCATCATTTTGTAATCAGAAACAATGCGCCTATTATCTTTCTTTCGATTCTCCTTTATATATTGGAAATGAAACTCCGAAACTGCACTGATATGTCCAGAAAAGAATTCAGTGTCACATTTGCGTCGCATAAAGCCTTTAGTAACTTTTGGCTCTTTTCATCCCTTTCCTTTTACACTTTTAATATTGGACCATAGTTTTATTCCGTTTTCATTTCTGTCTTGGTACATAAAATTAATCGATTGTCACCTCTCGTGTAACATGAAGTAAATAAACCTGTCCTGACCGTATTTTACACAAAAGGCTTTATTGCTGTACATTGACATTTTAAGAACACCATTTATGTGATTACCGATAGTTAACAATGCCTTAAGTCTTTTGAACATAAACCATCGTTTGTGTTTAGTTTTAACTTTAATAGTTAAGTATTGAGGAAACTGCAATAAGTTGCAACAAAAATGAAGCAAAACGTGTTACAAGATATTAATAAGTGTAGCTTTCTCGAAGTATTCATTGATATGCCACGTCAAAAATTTACAGGCATAAAACGTTCAAATGTTTGTAGAGCTTATGGGCCTTAACCAGGTGGTCATCAGACCCTAAACTTAACAAATTACTCATGAATTAGCTTATACTAAAGACGGCACAAACATCAATGCCCGAGGGGGGATTGGATACGGCCTCTCGCATCGTAGCGTAGCGCCTCAATGCGCTCGGCCGCTCCGCCGCGGCTTACAGGCATACAAAATCATATGTTTGTACAGTTTATGGGACTTAACTACGGGGTCATCAGTCCATAAACTTACAAACTACTTATGAACTACTTACGAACTAGGACGGCACAAATATCCATGCCCGAGGGGGGATTCGAACCCCCGACCGCAGTGGCCGTGCAGACCGTGACTGGAGCGCCTCAGTCCCCTCGGCCACCGCGGCCGGCATTACAGACATACATCCGTATTTATAATTAAATAGTTTATCAGAATTTACAACAAAAATTCCCGACTGATTAAGTATAGTTCCATGCCTATTATACATTTATTCGCGGAACTTGACAACCCTTCTTTCCTGTTGCAAACAACAAATGCAAGTTACAATCCGATCTGTAGAAGAGACAAGGCAATGTCTTCTGCTTTTAGTTACATTCAATGCAATTATGTCTCAATAAATTAAAACGAACAAAAGCTGAATTTACAGTTTCTTGAGGACCTATCCCCAAGTGCTTCAGTGGTTATAACAACGTTGCTTGCGGTGGCGATTTGAGCAGCAGCTGAATACTATGTATTTTCACTGTAGTATTTTCAAAGAAAACGCCTTTTGCTACTTCAAGCAGTAACAGGCGTTTTCTTTAAAAACACTCCAGTGAAAATACATAGTTACAAACAACACACATATGAATACATTAGTTGATAAATGACAAGTTTCGTGCACTTACTAGTCCTGTTTAACTACTGTGCTGTAGCTTTCTAGATACCTTTTACTAAAACATTTCTGTACTCGTTATTTCCTGGTCAAATATTACAGGATATGTTGCTACTGTGTTTACGGACTTCTTTTCGTCAGAGTTCAAACGTTAAAATGTTTGTAGATCTTATGAGACTTAACTACGGGGTCATCAGTCCCTAAACTTACAAACTACTTAGGAACTATCTTATAATAAAGACGGCACAAACAGCCATGCCCGAGGGGGGATTCGACCCCCCGTCGAGGAAAAGCCTCGCGTATCGTAGAATAGCGCCTCAATGTGCTCGGCCACTCCGCTGCGGCTCGTCAGAGTCTGAAGAACTCATTTCCCTTGGATGTTGTCATAAAACCGGTCTTCGGCGGGGGGTCGGGTCGGTGACCGACACCACTGGTTCCGGACCGGATGGTCGCCGGTCGCCGGAGCCGGTATACGGCGACAGGTGGCGCGGTCGCCGCGTTCCCCACCGCTCGAGTTGCAGTCAATGGGGACCAGTGGTACCGCCTGTCGCGGGACAGCGACGACTGCCGCTTGTCGCCGGGCTCGGAATCGCACCTTTACATTGATCACTGCCACGATATCCATGGATTGAATGTCCTGAAATCTAGGCTTCTTTGTTTTTCACCATTGATCCCAATCCTTCACTGGCCGAAATATCTTTCTGAGGATGGTATTTTCAAATGTCAGGAGTTTTCTTTCCCTCTTTCGGAAAATAGTAACGGTCTCTGCTCCACATAAGACTACAGGATGTATTATTGTCTTGTAGATGTTAGTCTTCGATGATCTCGATAGTAGCAGGGACTTTAGTAGATTTCCCAGAGCAAACCTTGACCGGTTACCTTGCTCGTATTCGTGCGGTATTTTCCTGGTATGCCTCTTTCCTTTCATTATTGCCCCAAGGTAATTAAAGTGTTTCACCCTTTCAAAGACTTTGTCATCCACATTTAGAGGTCTGTCATCATTTTCTCTGCTAACAACTAGGTACTTGGTCCTACCTATATTCAACTTCAGGCCTGTTCCCATTGCCTCCTATTAATGCTCTTGTCATCTGAAACAGATTTTGCTCTCTCTCTGCTATCAGAACAACATTGTGCTCATAATATAAGAGGAAAATGTAGTATTGTAAGGTGGCTACTGAATAGAAATTTCCTACCGTAAGTTTTGGGTTGCCAACATATATAAAAACATCTTTGTTGTGTCCGCAAGGATTATCTTTGGCGGACGGTAGGTGGGGTTTGCTCGGCGTTGCCGCGCAGGGAGTCGGAGAGTAGTAGCGGAGCGTGACGGTTGCACTGGAGCTCGCGGTGGACACAGCCCGAAGTTCTTCATGGTGCTGCTAATTTTTTGGTACTTTAAATGTTTTTCGCATTGCGCATGGTCCTTCATTTCATTTTATTTTATTTTGTATCACTTTCGATTCAGTCGGAACCTATACACAAACTTGATTAATTCGTCACTGTCACTGTAATTGTTGTAATAACATGGATAGGGCATTAATCAAACGTAATAATAAAAAAGCAGTTCCTTTCAATTTTTGACATTTTGATTTTTTTATAATTAATCCTTTCCTGAGGGTAGGGCTGCATCCCTGTTTTAGAAACTGCCTCACTGCACGACTTCGCAATAATATGCACATTCTTCATTTTTATAGTTTATGTGGTGTCACACAAGTATGAACTGCGTGCCACGTACTTTCGCCGCATGCTGCCATGCATGCACGGTGCGGCGTTCTTACGACGTCAGCCACAAGCGCCATCTGCTGCAACTCCGCTCGTGGCCACGACCCTGCATCGTTCACTTGGGACTGAGATAGGAACCAGTTTACACTTGGGAATCAGATAGGCACCAGTTAAGACTTGGCTATCGGATAGGCACTAGGAATCATCAGTAGGCAGGCCTCTATCTACTTCAACTATGTATCAGCACTCTGCAGCAGGAACCAGTTAACACTTGGGAATCAGATAGGCACCAGTTAAGACTTGGCTATCGGATAGGCTCTAGGAATCATCAGTAGGCAGGCATGTATCAGCATTCTGCAGTACTGAATTATGTAAAAGTTAAGTATTACTCTCTATGAAATATATATCTCGTTCTAATTTACTCTAGTGTTTCTAGTTTCTGCTGTCCCACTGGCTGCTCACCTCTGTACATGCACAAGCGTGCATCCTTTATTCCTGTGTCTGTCTCTTTCTACTCGGCTACCGACAACTACGACAACCGGTGGACGAGACACAAAAGCGGCGACGAGGCTGGGACACAAAAACGGCGACGAGGAGCGATAGAAGAACCGTGGACCAGCCCGCTTGCAGCAGCCAGACAGCAGCAGTCGGAGCTCGCAGAAATTGCTCCCGCCCACCCACCCTTATTATAAGATTTTTTGGGGATAGTATTCTGTTACGTGTTTTGTGGACTTTTTTGTTGCAGTGCGTCCTCATTTACCTTGCATTTGTATTTTGTTATAATTTACTTGTATGCCCGGCGCCTAATCAGTCAGCATGGCCACTACCCTGGACCCAAACTTAATGGAAATTATTCAGTTACAGACGGCACAAATCACGCAACTACTCCAAGCGGTGTCGCAGTTGACGGCGCAGGCTCACCAACAACAAAACCAGCCGTCGCTTCAGCCGCCCACATCTACCGCCGCACCGCTTCCTACGTTCCGCCAGTACAACGAACGTGAGGAAAAATGGAGCGATTACTTCGCGCAGTTCCAAGAACTCGACGTGGCTCATCAAATTACAGGTCAGACGGGTAAGCATATGTTCTTAGCTGTGGTGGGAACTCAAACCTTCATGTTACTGCAGAAACTTTTATCCCACGCATCTCCTCGTGATCTAGAATTCGATCAAATTGTAGAAGCACTAAATGCTCATTATGAGAGAAAAGTTCTCGTAGCCGCGGCGCGGTACCGATTTTTCAGACTAAAAAAATCACCCGAGCCGTCACACCAGCAGTGGATTACGGAACTGAAGGGCTTAACCCGCAAATGTAAATTTACTTGCTCTTGCGGACTCTCTTAAAGTGATGTGATGTTAAGAGATGCTATTACGCAGAACATTCATGACCCCAGAATTAGGGCAGCAATTCTGAAACAGTCTGATACTTCATTAGACAGTGTACTGCAGCTTATTGAAGCGCATGATACTTTTGACTTAGCAGATGTAGAAATGCAAAGCCCTAATGTTAATTCAGTGCGCCACAATGGACGCTTTCCTAGCCTTAGTTCTTAGTGTAGCCCTAGTGATTTTTATTTTTGTGCCGTCCGTGCTGAACAGACAGTGAACAGTAGCCAGTGTAAAAGTGCGACACAAAGGTCGCCCCATCCTGTTAGAAACAGTAATTTGCACAACGGGCGCCAACGCTCATTTCAGAAAAATTTTCGTAGGTCTTGCCCCTAGTGTGTATCTCGCCACAAACCTGCGCAATGCCCTAGTCGCAAATCAGGACATGTACAAACAGTGTGTATGCAAAATAAAAATTGTAAGAACGGTGCTGTTAGAAACAGTGCTTTGCAAAGTGCTAGAACAGTTCCTGCAGTAAATGTTATACACGCAGTGGATTTGGAGGTGTTTTTCTAGATTCTAAAATGCAAGAAAGTTTTTCTGCACCTATTGCAAAACTATGTAGTGAGCCACGTCGCAAGCATTGTCGAGTGCGTAAAACTGTGCAACGGAAATGGGTTCCGGACAAGCAAGATTACTATGTACAGTGCACTCCTGTAGTAAAACTAGTGCCTTCTGCAACTGTTCATTGTAATAGTGCCCAGTAGCTAGTGACAGTAGACTTGATGTAGCTACTTAAATGTTTAGTGCAGTAGTTAGTGAATCTGTAGTAGCCTCGCATTGCGCGGCCGCCGATCCCGGGTTAGTGCCATCTAGTGACAGTGTTGTTAATCCGCCGTGTGCCGATTCTGTGCTGCTTCCTTCACTACGCGGCCCGCACATGCGCAAGTGTAGCAAACAAACTGTAGCAGATGTTGCCCACATTTGCGCACCGGTCGTGCACCAAACGCACAAACTTTTTGTGACTCTCTCCATCGAAAATAAGACAGGTCAAAATATTCCAGTGCTAGGAACGTGTAGCCTGCCCGCCTCTTTTCAAGGTGTAACAAAAACAGTTGCTTTTGTAGTCCTTCAGCCCAAATCTACACAGAACATTTTTGGACTAGATGCATTCGACTTGTTTGGCTTATTAATTCAAAGAGAGGTGCTTCAAATTTCGTCAGTAGTGCCTCAGGACAAAATCAATGCATTGTGTGAAAAATATAGTGACTTGTTTTCTCCAGAACTAGGTTGTGCAAAAGGCTTCGTGGCACATGTAACTTTAAAAAAATCTGCAGTACCAAAATTTCGTAAAGTTACACCAGTGCCAATCGCAATTTGAGATAAAGTTGCCAAAGAACTTAAACGTTGGCAGGATAGTGGGGTGACCTCTCCTGTTTCTGCGAGTCAGTGGGCCTCGCCCTTAGTAATTATAACCAAGCCGACAGGAACACTTCGTCTCTGCGCGGACTTCAAATCAACAGTGAACGGTCAAACAATTGTAGACACTTACCCCCTGCCCCGACGTGACGAACTAATGGACAAATTAGGAGAGTCTCGCTTCATTTCTAAGATTGATTTAGCAGAGGCATACTTACAGATTCGGCTTGATGACGAGTCAAAAACGTTTTTCGTCATTAACACTAACAGGGGCCTTTTTCAAATTCAACGCCTACCCTTTGGCAGTTCTTCCGCCTCCACTATTTTTCAGCGTTTTTTTTTTGGAACAGCTGACAGTTTCTGTACCGTGTTGCTCGAACTATTTAGATGATATTGTCTTTTCAGGGCGCACAGTTGAAGAACATTTATCAAACCTGGAGTGCCTGTTCAAAATGTTGACTGCAGCAGGTCTACGTTGCATTAAAGCAAAGTGTTCGTTTTTCCATGTGATAAATGCCCAAGGAATCCATCCCTTACAGTCACATCTTAAAACTATCAAATACTTGCCTCCTCCTCAGAATGTGCAGGAATTGCAAGCACTAATGGGAAAGCTCAACTATTATCTCAGGTTTATTCCCAATGCCTCTCACATTGCAGCTGCACTGCATCGCGTACGTAGGAAGAATGTTCTTTTTGTATGGTCTAAAGTTTGCCAGGTTGCTTTTGACAAATTAAAGTCTGCACTACTAAGTGATGCATGTTTGATTCCCTTTGACTCACAGAAGCCTGTAGTGCTAGCAGTGGATGCCTCGCCGTACGGCCTGGGTGTAATATTGTCACATCGTATTGGTTCTCACAATCGTCCTATTGCCTTTGCATCCAAGCTACTGACGCCAACGCAACAGAATTACAGTCAGATAGAAAAGGAGGCCTTAGCAATCATTTACGGTGTCACAAAGTTTCATCATTATCTCTTTGGCAGAAAATTCTATTTGTTGACAGACCACAAGCCTCTCACGTCGTTGTTCTCACCCACAAAGCTAATTCCGCCACGAACGGAACAAAAGTTTCAGAAATGGTCTTTGATACTGTCTAATTATCAGTATGAGATTTTGTACCGACCTACCACTCAACACGCCAACGCGGACACACTTTCCTGACTTCCAGTTGGCCGGGATGTGTTATTTGATTCTTCAGAAATGGCATGTTGTCAGATAGACTCCAGAGATGCTTCCGCTGTCGCAGACTTCCCTTTGAACTCTCGTCGGGTTGCACAAGAAACAGCTGCGGATGCGGACCTAAGTGTGGTAGCAGATTTTGTTCACTCTGGATGGCCTGCCAGAGACAAAGACATTGATCGGCCTCTAGTTTGACGTTATTTTGCACAATGTCATGCATTGTCTTTAAGTCAGTGTGTTCTGTTGTTACATACCGACAACGACCAAACAAGAGTGATTGTTCCTCGTTCCCTGCAACGAGAAGTGTTACGCTTCCTGCATCAAGGTCATTGGGGTATTGTTAGGACAAACAACTGGCCAGACGTCATTGTAACTGGGTTGGAATGGACGCCCAGATAGAGAACATGACGTCACAGTGTACTGTTTGTGCGAAGCATGAGGCGGCTCCTCCGCAACGTTTCTCAGACTGGCCACGCCCCAAGGGACCATGGCAACGTTTACACGTTGACTTTGCTGGACCTTTCTGGAGTACGCGCTGGTTAATCGTTGTAGATGCTTTCATCAAATTTCCTTTTGTGATTGCCATGAACTACAACGACGGCGTCTAGTACAATCAGTGCCTTAACATCAGTGTCTTGCATCGAAGGTTTGCCTGTAACTATCGTCAGTGACAATGGACCTCAGTTTGTTAGTGTGGAATTTCAACAGTTTTGTCGTGTGAAGGGCATTCAGCACCACCGCACCTTTTCACCCTCAGTCCAATGGTGATGGTTTCGTTCGAACATTCAAGTCACACATGGAAAAGATGAAAGGTCAGCACTCCAGGCAGTAAGCTCTTCGAATTTTCCTGTCTACGTATCGGTGCATGCCACGTGACGTCCCGTCTCCTGCCGAGCTGCTACACGGCCGCCGTCACCGCACTTTCCTTCACCTGCTGCAGCCTCCCACGCACCTATTTGGTTGGCGCTACGCGTTTTCAGGTTTCTAAGCCGCTGCTGTACAGGATGTTTGCTGGAAACAAGAAGAGATGGTTACCGGGCACCATTCAGCGTGTGATCGGTCGCAATATGTATGTTGTACGATCTTCCAGAGGGTCGGAGCTGCGGCGCCAGGCAAACCAGTTGCGCCTGCACAGGCCGCGCGATCCTGTCTCTGGTTTCTTGATCCCAGACCCAGTTCACCGCCAGGGAGCACAGCCACATCGTTCGTCCCCGGACTAAGAGATCCCGATGGATGTAGACGCGCCTCCTATGCAGTCGGCCCCTTCGCCTCCGTCGCTGCCTCAGCTGCCAGCGTCAACGAGAGGGACTCCGGGACCGTGCGTGCCCCCGCCGCCTGGGCCACGCACCTCAGAAGATGACCTGCTCCATCTGGGCGGAGGTGTGCGCCCTTCCCCTCGTTTTGTTGGGTTTCCCGAGGGATCGAAAGGTGGATACAGGGGCGCGGACGGCGTCTCGATCCCAGCCTATGCTACGACGCACGTCCTACCACTAACGCCCTCGCCCAGGCCCTCCTCCCAGTGCCGTCACCGTGGCCCTCAGCCCTACGTCACGACGGCGCGGCGGTTTGGGGGGGAGGGGTGTGGTGTCGGACAAATATGAAGTGCGCGCAACGTACTTACGCCGCGCGCCGCCATGCACGCACGGTGCGGCGTTCTTACGACGTCAGCCACGAGCGCCCTCTGCTGCAACTCCGCTCGTGGCCACGACTGCTGCATCGTTCACTTGGGACTGAGGTAGGAACCAGTTAACACTTGGGAATCAGATAGGCACCAGTTAAGACTTGGCTATCGGATAGGCACTAGGAATCATCAGTAGGCAGGCCTCTATCTACTTCAACTATGTATCAGCATTCTGCAGTACTGAACTATGTAAAAGTTAAGTATTACTCTCTATGAAATATATATCTCATTCTGATTTACTCTAGTGTTTCTAGTTTCTGCTGTCCCACTGGCTGCTCACCTCCATACATGCACAAGCGTGCATCCGTTATTCCTGTGTCGGTCTTTTCTACTAGGCCACCGAAACCTACGACAACTGGCGGACGAGACACAAAAGCGGCGACGAGGCTGGGACACAAAAGTTTATGTTACTCGTTTCGAATTTGCTGATTGCTAATATTCTAAGTTTCTTTAATACAGATTTATTCAGTTTGATTGGTTATATTTGGTTTGTGATTATTCTTAGCGCTGTAAGTGATTGTAAGTTAATGGTAATTAAGTACATTGTAGCAAGTGAAGAATGGGAGTTGGTGTGAAGCGAGGTATCACTTCCCTTTTTACAACAAAATAATATTCCTTGCACGCATTCGTTATTTGTGTATGAAGACTGATTGTATAGTACTACTAACACAGGGCCAACAAGTACAACGCAGTACCACATTCTTTTATTGTTCTCGTAAAGTGACTATCAGTCAACCAAGATTTTGTATATTTTTAATCCTTCTAATATTGCATTCAGGTAGCGTAAGGCCGGTCGCGTTGGCCGAGGGGACTGAGGCGCTCCAGTCACGATCTGCGCGGCCACTACTGTCGGGGGTTCGAATCCCCCCTCGGGCATGGATATTTGTGCTGTCCTTAGTATTAGTTAGTTGAAAAGTAGTTTGTAAGTTTAGGGACTGATGACCAAGTAGTTAAGTCCCATAAGCTATACAAACATTTGAATTTTTGAGATAGCGTAAGTTTTGACGTGCCCAAACTTGACTTAAGTAGGTCAGCATTACGTTGAGCACTAATTGTCAAGTGTCTACTCTTCTAGTAGTATTGCAGTGAGATCCATAATTTTAGTGGCACATATTAAGTATCCCCGTTAACACACACATCAACCAGTCCCGTTGCAATATATAATATTCTTGCAAAAACTGGACACAAAAATCTGTGAGGCCAGTCAGGATGCTACATATATAGATGGAGCGAAACGCGTATGCCATATAGAAAAGCATTTTTATGTAATTTCAACAACAGTAAATTTCTCCATGAAATTTCTAAGGAACGACGTAAAATGGATAAAATTACAATGAAAAATAACTTATTTTTCGTCAGAATCCGGAACACCTCTCCATGAATGGAGCAGCGTGTATCTGTGTGTGTGTGTGTGTGTGTAGCATGTAGGCGGTTGGTGAGTTAATTAAAAGTTTGTTTCGGTAGCAGACAATGACGGCTGAAAACTAGTTGCGAGCTGTTGGGAAACTCCAACTCAGTTGCGTGAAAGAACTATATTCAGCCACCTGCGAAGTAACTGCCCTGAGTTATTCGCGTTAAAATTTCCCCGTGAATAAGTTCGATTCGTAAATGTCGTTTGTTTTGCCCGGATAATTCTGTGTGACGAATTATCATTTACAGTTGTTGAATTACGCTCGACTGCCGAACATCTATACACGAGTTAGTCTGCCAGTAATTTAGCAAATAAATTAATGTAAAAGTAATTGGATCTGTAATTTTGTATTTATTAGAGGTCCTCGCGTAATATGTAACAAAATAAACTTGTTATTTACGCTGATGTTTCCTATATTTGCCTTAATTGTAACTACTGTCGTGTTTGGAAGCATTCAGTGCCGTAAACGCAAAGAAAAACAGACAAAATAAGAAAAAAATGTTCAAAGTTTGTTTAGCTTATGGGACTTCTACGGGGTCATCAGTCCCTAAACTTATTAACTACTTATGAACTAACTAAGACTAAGGACGGCACAAATATCCATGCCCGAGGGGGGATTCGAATCCCCGACCGTAGTGGTCGTGCAGACCATAACTGGAGCGCCTCAGTCCCCTCGGCCACCGCGGCCGGTGACAAAAGAAGAGAAACATTTACTCTTCCGTCTTTTAAAGGAACAACTGCGAATAAATGTCGTCGTTAATGTAGAAATGTACGTGGATCCTTGCGGGTTTATTAGAATATGAACATTCCAAATTCAGTTCATCCCTTTGAAGGAATTGCTTTCTTGTGAAAGTGTAATTGACAGATCATAATTACTGTGGATAAATTTATATTGTAATGCTATTTATAAATCATCTGCCTTCTTTTGTTATTTTAAATGACATAACTGATTCGAGATGATTTAGTCTTTTAAAGTAAGGTTACCAGTCAGCCTTTCGATGTTAAAAACAGCGTTCGCATATATTCCTACGGTTTCTGCTAGTGTCCCTATTTTTCGTTTTGAATTAAATATCTTTTGATTCTTTGTTTTCGTGTTGCATCAGCAACAAAGCACATACATTGTACTTCGGTTGTTGAATTACATAACATAGTTTGTTACTTGGTAATTATTAATCTGTTATACTTGGAAAACTACAATCTGACATGTAGAACAGATTCCTGATGTATAGTGTACACAATCGATCTTTCAGTCCTACAAGGGAATGGTCAGACTTGTCATGTAGAAACCTATGTTGCCAATTTTACTACTGTGAGTTAACATTGAAGGAAGTTTGTATTCAGCCTGCTAGCTGCTGACATGACCTCGAAGTCTGTAAAAACTTTTATGAAGTTTGACATTATTGTAGCATGGTTTCCGCTCTTATAGCTGCCTGTCGTACAACTCTGACCCCTCACGCTATGTTATGCCATCGTCATCTAGGGACAAGGTGGCGTTAGCTACACGCCGCTCTCCTGCCACAGCAGTGAGAGAGCTGATTCGCCCAGTGAAAGCAATCGCACGATAATTAATAAATACGATAATAATAAATCATTGACAAATGTAGCTGACAAGTTATCTACAACATTCTTTCCAAATAGCTATGAAATAGACACAATTAAATGTAAGGTTTAGAACACGTCAAACTTTTATTTCTCGTAATTACCGCAAAACTGCGAAATATTGTTAGACGTCCGTGGACAAAACTCGGCCGGTGTTAGGAAGGAATCAGGCCTAATGTCAGTACATTTCGAGGCGTGCCACGCATATTAAATCATATTTTGAAACCGTGGGGAGGAAAACTGATAATGTACAACTGATTGCAACTTGAGAATATTGTCACGGTGATAACAGGAAACTGCAGTGATGTGCACAGAATAATTTTCTCTGTTAGTTTTCTGTAAAATGCCTTACACTGCCGGAAAAATTCTCTAAGGGTTGAATTACGTTCGTCGTGCAGGGTGGAATCTGAAAGTATCTCTACTTCTTTGTCAGGATGAGCTCGAAATACAGCTTTTAATGACCTTTTTATGACCTGACCACGAAACTGGAAGGAGCAGAGAGAGATTTATTCCCGCAGAACAGAAGAAAAGCATGACGCAAGAAAAGTGTAACGTTATCATTTCCCATTTTTCCAGACTTCGATGCAGACTTGTCTGCGTAGAACATTGTTTGTTTGACACGTGGTCCAAAACGTCCAGTTGGTTCTTGAAGACACACATATAGTTTAGGCATCAATGAACCATCCAGACTAATTATGGGTATTATCGTGTGTGAATGGGTGAGTGCAGTCATGGATTGCGCAATTACCTCAATATGTTTTTCCCCTTTGAATGACAGTGTTCTTTTTTAAAACCTGACTGATCTGCACTATAACGTAAGATTCACTAAAACTGGCGATCTTATTTTTAGCAATCGTAAGAAAAGCTTCTATCATTTCCATTCTAGTCACTTCATTTTCCGACCTATTTCTTGATACAAATTTAGTTATTTTTCGTGCCACAATGTGATGTGATCTCTTGAAGTGACTAATCCCATTTTGAGAAGCTGTTAATTCTGTAGCGCCTATCGCGTTGGCAATCTCTAACGCCCAATCACGCAAAGTTGTGTCGCTGACACTCAATGATTGTCGTCTGGCATCTGTAAATTGCTCAAAAAGTGGCGCATTTGTCTCTGTAGCAATTTGCAGTTGCCTCTTACGTCGTCCAGCGACTTCCTTTTTCCATCTAAGCAATTCACGACCAGAACGGACAAAGCGATATCTATTTTGAACAGTTCTAAGACGTAGGCGTTTCTTACCACTTTCGTTCAACCAATACTTCACCGCTTTTTCTATGTCTGATAATATAATTGTAGTTGCTGGTTTTGCCTTCGGAGATAATTGATGATGGTACGTGGCACTATCACTCGAAGAGTCTTCATGAGTGCAACTTTCTTCCGTTTCTTCTCCGTCTGTAGATTCACAGTCTGCAATATCGAGTGTTTCAGTCGTTCCTAGCCATATGTCTGCGCAATTTCCATGCTCGTGTAGAAGTTTAACTACCATGACGAACATCACATACTCTTCACGCGTGTTTTCTGTTGAGTGCTTCATTTGGCGTCTGTGGTTATCTCCATCATAAACAGCAAAATATTTACAGGGATTGCCATCATCTGTGAGGGGAGATTGAATGTTCACCGTAAAGTGACTTGCTGTGTATAGATGTACACTTATATCTTTCACATCTCTAACCAGTTTCAGGACATATGTTTCGAAATACATACCAGAAATTAAAAGGAAGTGCATGCCACAGAAACAAATGTTCGTTTCCCCTCTCCACCAAAACCGTGCTACTATATTCCTCTTTGGTTAACGTCGCGATAAGACGGCCGCATCTCCCGACCATGAGCACAACGCTCACCATAACAACAGCTCGCGACTCGCCATTTCCAGGGGTGGCCAACCGTCACCGCAATCGCCAAGCAGGAAAAACAGCCATTTTCGTGATTTGTTTTTAGGTGACTTCCAGGTCATGTCAGCAGTTAAAATTCTGCGTACAGACTTCCTTCAATGTTAAATAACAGTGCCAAAAAATCAATACATGTTTCGGCATGACAATTCTGTTCAAATGTTTGTAGAACTTATGGGGCTTAACTACGGGATCATCAGGACCTATGACAATTCTGACCATTCTCTTGTTAGTGAATATGTGGATGCCACCATTTAGTGAATTTTATTATAAAAGGCTTAGTATTCTGGACTTATATGGAAGATTATGTAAAACTTTTGTTGCACAGGGATATTTCAGTTCATGAAGGTACGTTTCCTGGCCAGGTATATAATAAAAACATCATAGCCACATGAATGGACAATCTGAAACGAGCCAGTAGAAATGGTATAAATGTATAATGTTGTAGTGAGTAACAATTTAGAGAACTGATGAAAACTGCACAGTTATTTGCACTACCAGCCCACAATGTTGCCACTCTAAGGTTGTCCTCCTTAACACATGTACAATGGACAAAGGAGAGAAAAAGGATGTCAATTGTGAAATTCTAGTCGGGACTGTAATGCTAAATATTTATTTTAGCGTTTTCAAGTGTAAAAAATTTTGCTGCAACCGATGGAACTTTTAAAAAAGAGATGATCCCTGAGTTATGTAGTATTATTCTCTTTTTTCTTGTGTAATACATTTTGAATTGTTAGTTATTTTTCTGTCCTCTCTTCCCACAGTTGATTTTTATATTACAATGCAGATTTATTTATGTAAGCCGTCTACGCAACTGAATGAGTCTAGTATATTGTACCTCCAAGACATCTTCAGTGTTTTATAATATTTTCTTTTTCTATTTTTTACGTTTTAAGTATTTTAGGTTATAACAAGTTCTGGCGCGTTATCTAAGTATAGCTAATGTTATTTTCATGTTATGTTTGGTTGTGTGGCCATCTTCCACAGCAGCTGTTAAAATTGATTATAAGAGGTAATCCGTCTTATTCTGACTGCAATTAAGAGATTTATTTCACACCAGTTGCGTTTCGCTTTTTATTTTGAAAGCATCTTCTGTTGCCTGTAAATAATACAAAGGCTTGTAGAGTTTTTTCGATAAATAGATTAAAAACAGTTCTAAAAAACATTGTGCACGTTAGACATATGTGTTTTTAACTTAATATTCGGTCTACACTCGGTGTTGATGTCTCTTCTTTGCATCTTACTACTGTTTTTAAGTCTTGTTGGCTGGAGTTGGTATTTTCCTGGCGTGTGTTTTTCGGCTGTGTACGTCACTTTTCGTGTGGTTTTGTGTCGTTTCTTCCGTTTCATCACAGCGCATCACATCACTTCATTTTTTTTGAAATGCATACAGATTGCATAACACCTGTTATAAGTGGAATGCCTGTTTATTTGTTTATCACTTCACTACAGTGTGGCTATGTTTTTGTCTGTTCATTTGTTTTTCGTGTGGTCTGTGAGTGTTGCCTACGTCATATATTTGTATTTATACACATAAATACAATTTAATTCAACATGTGTGTGTGTGAGAGAGAGAGAGAGAGAGAGAGAGAGAGAGAGAGAGAGAGAGAGAGAGAGAGAGAGAAAAGAGAGAGAGAGATATTTACTTTCGTGAACAGAATGTAAAGTGTATTTTCAGATGAGTAAATATAGGTATAATTGGGTTGAGGTTGTGACGGGGGGGGGGGGGGGGGGGGGAAGGCGATGGTATCGAGATTTTTTGAAAGGGGAGTTGACTCTCATGGTGTTTATTTTTATGTTAGGTGGTCAATAAGCTTGAAAACTGTGTTGTTTGCTAGATTGGTTTGGACGTTTATGAGATATTTCTTTTCTGTTATTGTTTTTTGGATATGGTAGTTTTCTTGAAGGGTTAACAGGTGTTTTTTGTTGTTGTTTATTTATAAGATTTTCATGTCTGTGTCTCTGGTGGTGATTTTATGTTGGTTTTGGTGTAAGTGTTCTGCAAATGTTGAGTGACTTGTTTTACACTTCCAGGCTCGTACGTGTTCTTTATATCTGATGTCAAATGTTCTTTTAGTTCTTCATATCTTTCATCACATGTGTTGCATTTCAGTTGGTATATTCCTAATTTTCTGTATGGATCTGTATTTTCTATTGCTTATGGAAAATATTTTTGAAGTGAGTTGTTAGTTTGGTGGGCTATTTTGATGCCACGTTTTATAAAAATGTTGGATATTCTCTGTGTATTTGTGATTGTATATCATTTGTTCTTGTGTGTTTGTTTGTGTGGTATTATGCCTTTGTGTTGGTGGTATTGGTGTGATTATTTTTTTTCTTTTTTTTAATTTTATTGTTCAGCTTTGTTACTAGGTTTTCTTTGTATTCATTGTTTTCGGCTATTTGTACTACGGTTTTCATTTCCTTCTGGTAGTTATGTGTGTCTAATGGGATGGTGTTTAGTCTGTGGAGCATGTATGTAAGTATTGCATGTTTCTGTGTATCCGGGTGATTAGATGGGTGCTATATAATCGTGTCTGTTGTTGGTTTCCTGAACATGTCAAATGTATGCTGGTTGTTCTGAATCTTTATGGTGACATCTAAGAAATTTAACTGTCTGTTTTGCTCTTTTTCTACTGTGAATTGTATCTTGTCATGAACAGAATTTATGTCAGTATGCAATTGGTATATTTTTGAGCTTGGTTCACCTGTGAAGCATAAGATGTCATCCATATATCTAATACAGTATAGGATCTTGTATCTGTTTGGGACTATTTTGTTAGATGTGACCTGCTCTATGTGTTCAATAGAGATATTTGCAATAGTACCTGAAATTGGGGAGCCCATTGGTAATCCTTCACTTCGTAAATAAAATTCATTACTGATGTGGAAATAGTTCTGTTCTGTTATTAGATCTAAAAGTTTTATTATTTCTGTGAAGTATTCCAGTGGAAGGGCGCTGTGGATCTGTAGGTTTTTTTTCTATGATATTTATTGTTTCAGTTACTGGGATATTAGTATACATGTGATCCATATCAAATGAGAGAAGGGTGACTGAGTCTGGGACCTGTATGTCTTTTATACGCTGAATAAGTTGTGTGGTGTTTCTTATGTTCCTATCATTTTCTAATTTATAGTTTTCTATTGTTATTTTTAACATGTGTCTAGCAAGTGGGTATGTGGGAGCATTTCTGTATTTCAAAATAACGGAGATCTTTCTTATGTAGCTTTGGTTGAATTAGGAGGAAAGCTGCACTGGGATTTATCTGTATTACTTTTCTTATCTCAATGCCTTCAAGAGTGTATTCTATGCTTTTCAGTGTGTTTCTTAACTTAGTCTGGAATCTGTCTATTGGATATGACTTTAGTTTTGTAATTTTTTTGTGATGAAGTCTTGTGTCTTACTGATGTACTGGTCCATGTCCATCAGAATTATTGTTTCCTTTATCTGCTTTTGTAATGATGGTGTTGTTTTGTTGTAGTTCCTTTTTCAGTTTTGCCAGTTAAAAAAAAATAAATAAAAAGTTCAAATGTCTGTAAATCTATCGGACAAAACTGCGTGGTCATCAGTCCGTAGCTTACAAACTACTTAAACCTAGGTAAACTAACCTAAGGACAAACACACTCACCTATGCCCCAGGGAGGACTCTAACCTCCACGGCGAGCAACCGCGTGCTCCGCAGTAAGTGGCTTTAGACCGCTTTTTTTTTTTTTTTCCTCTCTCTCTCGGTAAGTTGTCTTTGTTGCGGACTCTGATCGTTTTGTTCGTTCTTGTTCGGCGTGTTGTTGGCTCAGCTTTTTTATTACAGAGGGCGTTGAGCCCTCTGACCGGGCGCGCTGAGGCACGCTCGGCTACTCCACCGCGGCTATCAATGTAGTGGAATCTGTGTTACTTTGGTTTCCTGTGTTTTGTTTCATATGTGTTATATTTTTATATTTAGTTACTTACAAGCACTCTTTTAAGACCAATATTTACTTCACTTGATTCGTTTTTGTTTTCTTGTAGGAGGATGTCTTCTGATTCTACTATCAGGTTTTCCATATAGTTTTCGTTTATATTTGTGCTGATGTTGTGTTTCAGGTCTTCCTCTAAAAGTTTTATTTCGTTTGTTTCTAATACTGTGTCTTTAAGTTTTATCAGTTTTGGATGGAAGTGATGTTTCTCTTGTGAATCGTTGTATTTTGCATGTGTCTTAGGGGACTGTTTCGATTTTAACTTCGTGAACTTTTTCTTATGGGTAGCTTTTATTTTTTCTATCACTTTATTTGTTCGACTTTCAACGCTGCCAACAAGTTGGGAGAAAACAGCAGTATTATTTAGAACTTTCGTCAGATTGAGGTGCACTTTATATACCTCAATATTTAGGGTTTGCTTTTTGGCATAAAGTGACGTCACTTCATCATTTAGTCAAAGCTTTTGAGCCATTTGTTTTGTTTTTTGTGCACTGTTTTTAATCTGTACATATTTACGTATAATGTTATTTGATTTGCACAAGTTGTTGAACTTTATATGTTGCACAGTTTTATGTAGGTGGAGATGTATCAGTTTAAATTTCATGTGTAGGCCACTTGGAAATGCCTGACAGCAGGCATTTCAGTTGACTCCCAAGTCATGTCAGCAGCTG
This sequence comes from Locusta migratoria, assembly GCA_026315105.1. NCBI lineage: Eukaryota > Metazoa > Arthropoda > Insecta > Orthoptera > Acrididae > Locusta > Locusta migratoria. The sequence goes on from CM048750.1 coordinate 379,079,073, forward strand.
AAATTCTGCATACAGACTTCCTTCAATGTTAACTAACAGTGCTAGAAACTCAATACATGTTTCGGCATGACACGTCTGACCATTTCCTTGTTAGTGAATATGTGAATGCCACCATTTAGTGAATTTTATTTTAAAAGGCTTAGTATTCTGGATTTATATGGAAGAATATGTAAAACTTTTGTTGCATAGGAATATTTTAGTGCATGAAGGTACGTTTCCTGGCCATGTATTTAATAAGAACATCATAGCCACATGAATGGAAAATCTGAAACGAGCCAGTAGAAATGGAATAAGGGTATTGTATAATGTTTTAGTGAGCATCTGATTAAAACTGCACAATTATTTGCACTACCAGCCCACAAAGTTTCCACTGAAATGTTGTCCTCCGTAACACATGTACAATGGACAAGGAGAGAAAAAGCCTGTCAGTTGTGACATTCTAAACGGGATTGTAGTGCTAAATATTTATTTTCGCGTTTTCAACTGTAAAAAAAAAAAAAAAAAAAAAAAAAAAAAAAAAAAAAAAAAAAAAAACTTTTGTCTCAACAGATGGAACTTTTAAAAAAGAGCTGATCCCTGAGTTGTGCAGTATTATTCTCTTTTTTCTTGTGTAATATATTTTTAATTGTTAGTTATTTTTCTGTCCTTTCTTCCCACAGTTGGTTTTTATATGATAATGCAGATTTATTTATGTAAGCCGTTTACGCAACTGAATGAGTCTAGTTTATTGTGCCACATGCATGCCACCTTTATTTTCAAGGCATCTTCAGTGGCCTTGTATGTCTACATGACTATGTTTTATAATATTTTTCACGTTTTAAGTATTTTAGGTTATAACCAGTTCTAGCACGTTATCTAAGTATAGCTAATGTAATTTTCATGTTATGTTTGGTTGTGTGGCCATCTTCCGCAGCAGCTGTTAAAATAGATTATAAGAGGTAATCGGTTTTATGCTGACTGCAATAAAGAGATTTATTTTACACCAGACGCGTTTCGCTTATTATTTGAAAAGAATCTTCTGTGGTCTGTAAATGATACAAAATGTTTGTACAGTTTGTTTTCGATTCATAGATTAAAAACAATTTTTAAAATCTTTGTGGACGTTAGGCCTATGTGGTTTTAACTTCATATTCTTTCTACACTTCTTTACATTTCACTACTGTTTCTCCGTTTTGTTGGCTTAAGTTGGTTTGCTCCTGGCGTGTGATTTCGGCTGTGTACAGCACTTTTCGTGTCTTTTTGTCTCGTTCCGTCGTTTCATCTCATCACAGCACATCACATCACTTCGCTTTTTTTAATGCGTACAGATTGCATAACATCTGTTATAAGTGTAATGCCTGTCTATTTGTTTATCCCTTCACTACAGTGATGTAACGGAAGAAACGACAAAAACACACGAAAAGTGCCGTACGCAGCCGAAAAACACACGCCAGGAACAAACCAACACCAGCATACAAGACAGAGAAAGAGTAGTGAAATGTAAATAAGAGACATCAACACCGTGAGTAGACCGAATATTAAGTTAAAAACACATAGGCCTAACGTGCACAATGCTTTTAAAAACTGTTTTAATCTATTTATCGAAAACATACTGTACAAGCCTTTGTATTAATTACAGACCACAGAATATGCTTTTAAAATGAAAAGCGAAACGCGTCTGGTGTAAAATAAATCTCTTAGTTGCAGTCAGCATAAGACGGATTACCTCTTATGATCAATTATTTTCAGGTTATTACTTGCAAATTTTAGTGGATGCTGGTCTACATGTACTGCTGTTTGGTGGCATAGGTGTTTACGTTTATCTCTTCTTCCATTGGCTTTTTCGACTTAACACTTCACCACTAGCCACATGCCATTTTGTTGGTGTTGTTTCTGATTTGGGTGGTGTTGCCAACTGTTGAGGGTGTGTACCTCATGCCTTTGCTTTATATCAGTGTGTGTTTGTTTTCGACGTAAGCGTTCAAAAACTGCACCAGTGACTGATATTTTTATTTATTTATTTATTTTTATTTTAGTTTATTCTAATGACCCCTGCTCGTATGGGTGAAAGAGAGAGAGAGAGAGAGAGAGAGAGAGAGAGAGAGAGAGAGACAGAGAGAGACAGAGAGAGGTGCGGGGTAAAGAGAGAGAGAGCGAGGGATTTGAGTTGTGGTTTTATGCGTCTGTCTCAAATGTGGTTATTTATAACTTATATTATAATTTTTTTTAATTATGAAAACATGTGTGTGTTTGTGTGTGTCAATTATTCTCTTTTTTATTACTGTCTCTTTCATTAGGTTTGTAATTTATTCATTGTTTGATATCGGCTATAGCTTTCTAGATATGATAGTTTACTTTTTGTGGTTGTTGATCATGATAATTTAGTAATGGTTTTGTTGTTTTAAGTATCCGGAAAATATGGAGTGGTTTGTGTCATATTACGAGCATCTGATGTTTATTTCTATCGTGTTTTGAAATCTCTGTTGCCATTTCTATGTACTGTGCATCACAGCTTTGGCATTCGAGTTGGTATATTCCCGATACTTGGAATCTGTCTTTATTGATTTTTCTTTGTAGATTTGTTTGTAGTGAATAGACTGTTGTATATACCTCTAGCCGCCATCCGTGACTTCGTTCGCTTGGCGAAATTAAATACAATCCATTCCTTGATTTAACCATAAAATCATTGACATAATAAAAATTATCACCCTTAATTTTGTATTTTTACAACGAATTTACTGACGTTCTAAAGCAATCATTCATTTTGAAACTTTTTTCATAACATTAAAATTATTGACATACTATGAAGTGACACTTTTCGATAACAAAAAGATCATTGATTTACTAAAAGCAAACAGCTTTCATACTGAAACAATTTTTGCAATAAATTATTTATATATTGGAAACACTTTATTCGTCTTTCAACCAGTACATGATTTCTCTGGTCAATAACGAAAGTGCCACTGTGCACAAACGCATAGTAATAGTTACTGTCATCCTGACAAAATAATCACTCGTGTAGAATTTAGAAAGTTCGTTGTATTGTGATGCTGTCCACTATTAGGTAGCGAAACATCTTGAGACATAGGAAAGCAAACATAATGATACAAGAAGGAGATTAAATGGTAACTGTTATTAATTTGCAGCCATTCGCCTCTGAACAGTAAGGATGCTTTGTGAAGTAGGTCGTCTGTAGTTGTATACTCGTTTCGTTCAAATTTATGGCGAAATTCGCCCTGCAGTTTTGTCTTAAACAGCTCAGTGGTTATGACATCGTATCTGCTGATAAATGCGTTGTTCAGTAACATAATACTCTTGTCCCCTTCAGTGGTATATTTGGATATTGTTTGCGGAATGGTCTGGGAACAGAGTAATAAAGATTTAACAAAAATCAAACATAATGCATTACCTACTTACGGGTGTTACCTTTATCACGTAATAACTCCTGAATTATGAGTCCAACAAAAACATTTTTACCAGGTTCGTACAGTGGAATTTGAAATTATGTTTAAAGTTTGTTGAAGTCGCTAAGTGCTCTTCTTCTCAAATAGTGGACTGATAAAGTCACACTATCACGTGCCGCAAGACGGGGAAGTTTTCGTTGTTTATGACGTCATATCTCCTGAACTATCGGCCCTATCGCAAAATCCTTTCTTAGCTGCCATCTTCTACCTGTAAACTACAATCCTGCAAAACTTCAGTTTCACAGGTGAAGTAGTTTTCGAGATTTCGTGTTAGTCAGTGAGTGAATATCTTTTCGCTTTTATATACAGTGTGGTCCATTGATAGTGACCGGGCCAAATATCTCACGAAATAAGCGTCAAACGAAATACAAAGAACAAAACGTTTCTAGCGTGAAGGGGGAAAACAGATGGCGCTATGTTTGACCCGCTTGATGGCGCTGCCAGGCACTTAAATGTGATTTGCAGAGTATCCCATGTAGATGTAGAAATGCATTTTTGTAAATGGGTACCCCCATCATTTTATTACATATTCGTCTAGTACGTAATTAAAATTTGAATGTTTTATGTGGAATTTCTCTCAACAGCGAGTAGTTCGCATTCAGTAATGTTCTCACATGCATTGACAATGTGCTGACGTATGTTTTCAGGCGTTGTCGGTGAATCACGATAACAAATATACCTTCAATTTTCTCCACAGAGAGAAATCCGGGGATGTAAGATCCGGTGAACGTGCGGGCCATTGTACGGTGCTTTTACGACCAATCCACTTGTCATTAAATATTCCATTTAAGACCGCTTCAACTGCACGCGAGCCATGTGCCGGACATCCGTCATGTTGAAAGTGCATCGTGATTCTGTCATGCAGTGAAATATCTTGTAGTAGAATGGGTAGAACACTACGTAAGAAATCAGAATACATTGCACCATTTAGATTGCCATCGATAAAATAGGGCCCATTAATCCTTTCTCCCACAATGCCGCACCATACATAACCCGTCAAGGTCGCTGATGTTCCACTTGTCGCAGCCATCGTGGATTTTCCGTTGCCCAGTAGTACATATTATGCCGGTTTACGGTACCTCTGTTTGTGAATGTCGCTTCGTTACTAAACAGAACGCTTGAATAAAATCTGTTATAGCCCCGTAATTTATTTTGTGCCCAGTGTAAAAACTGTACACGACGTTCAGAGTCTTCGCCATTGACATCTTAGTGCATAGAAATATGGTACGAGTGAAATTTATATTGATGTAGAATTCTCAACACCGACGTTTTTGAGATTCCCGATTCTCGCTCTGTTAGTCTGCTACTGATGTGCGGATTAGCCGCAACTGCAGCTAAAACACTTACTTGGGCATCATCATTTGTTGCAGTTCATGGATGTTTCACTTGTGACTGAACGCTTCCTGACTCTTTAAATAATGTAACTATCCGACGAAAGGTCCGGGAACTTTGATGTGTTCCAGGATAACTATCAACATACGTAGCACAAGTCAGTTGGGCATTTCGATCACAATAACCATACATAAATACTATATCGACCTTTTCTGCAATTGGTAAACGGTCCAATTTTACGAATAATGTATCACGAAGCAAATACCGTCCGCACTGGCGAAGTGTTACGCGATACCACGTACTTATAAGTTTGTGACTATTACAGCGCCATTTATCACAGAGCGAATAAATTGTTCCAAATTAAACATTCATATTTATTTACGTACTAGACGAATATGTAATAAAAGAAATGGGGGTATGTATTTAAAAAAATGTAGTTGATATCCGTTTGACCTATGGCAGCGCCATCTAGTGGGCGAACCACAGCGCCATCTGTTTCTCCCCTTGAAGCTAGAAAACTTTTGTTCTTTGTAGTTTTTTCGTTTGATGCTTATTTCGTGAGATATTCGGCCCGGTCACTATCAATGGAGTTCCCTGTAGATAGAGATGTGGAGTCCCTGTTTCTTACTCTAAAGAAAGTTTCAGTACTTCAAGGGGAACACCAAGTATGGTACCAACGAATTTTGATGAGTCGCATGTATATTGTGAGGGAACTCCTCCAGACCACCAAGGTACAAGAATTTGTTCCCATGTGCCTTAGTTTCCAGGAAAATCGCGATCAAAGTCCATCCAGCGTGCAACAGCTATACCTGTAATGAGTTATCAGGAGCACGTGAGCCAGCGTGGTGTAATTAGCGAGGCGCTCGCCTGTCGCGCATACGACCCGATTATCAAATCCTGCCTAGAAACATTTTTTTTCACTTGTCCGACGATTGATTGTACACAATTATATGCTTTAATAGCCACTCTTATGTTCATGCTTGAGTAATTGGCCATGATAATAGCTTATGTTAATTGCTCAATACGTATTGCCCACGATTATTTTATTTTATTCGTTATTTCGAAGCATACTTTTACGACGACTGAAAGACCAGTAAACTGTCTGTAGTTATCAGCTGTAACATTTTTGCAGCATTTGTTGGCTGCGTTTACAGTCCCCGGGCCAACTGTTATAACACCGTCAAATGCAGTGTGCGCCCACTTGACGCGTCCCAGTGGATTATAATGCTGTGGCCAGGCGGGTAGTTTTTTTTTGTTTTTTTTGTTTTTTGTTTTTGTTTTTTATATTTTTTATTTATTTATTATGGGACTTAACTACGGGGTCATCAGTCCCTAAGCTTACAAACTAATTATGAACTACCTAAGACTAAGGACGGCACAAATATCCATGCCCTAGGGGTATTCGAACCCCCGACCGTAGTGGCCGTGCAGACCGTGACTGGAGCGCCTCAGTCTCCTCGGCCACCGCGGCCGGCCAGGCGGGTAGTCATTCGTAGCGTGTCGTTGACGTGTAACTGTAATTACCTGATATAACCTTATCTTTGCAGTAAGAAATAAGGAATATAATTATACACAGTCAATTGCCGGACAAGAGTAAAAAAAAAATACACCAAGCAGGATTTGAACTCGGGTCGTACGCGTGACAGTCGAACACTTTTTTTTTCTTTCTATGGGTTCTTGCCCTTGCGGACGCTGATGGTGTTTGTTCGTTTTTGGTTCTGCGTGTTCTTTGGCTCAGCTTTTTTTTTATTACAGAGGGCGTTCAGCCTCCTGACCGGGCGCGTTGAGTCACGGTGCCCAGCGCTAATTACACCACGATGGCTCACGTGCTCCTGATGACTCAGAACAGGTAAACCTGTTACGCGCTGGACTTTGATCGCGATTTTCGTGGAAACTAAGGTACATTGGAACAAATCCTGTTTTAGCTTGGTGGTCTGGAGGAGTTCCCGCACAATATACCTGGGAATCATCAAAATTCGTCGGTACCATACTTGGTGTTCCCCTTGTTAGAGTAAAAATGACAACATGGTACCACGAGAAACTTTACTGGTAATGTCGGAAATGTACAGCAATGTTTGAACTAATTTCAGACATACTCTCTAAAAGAATTGAGACAGTTCATATAGTGATATCAACTTCCGTATTCCTGTGCTGCAAAAGTCTGCCGGCTGTGAACGGAGCCACAGTGTGGCAGTCTTCTGTAGCTCTTTGTCTTTGTTGAAGCGCTGGCCTGAGGGAATTTCTCGAGTTGCCAGAGAGAAAGGATCTCCTTCTGCAGGTGGCGTGCTGATCCATGGCGAGGTTCGTTTCCACACGCCTCGGAGCACAGCAGATGTTTTGCGGAAGTTCGGGTCGGAGCTGTTTGATCATCCAAAATTCCGTAGGAATTGCTCCCAGCGATTTCCACCTTCTCTTGCACCTAAGGAAATTCCTACCCTTCGGCCAGCGTTTTGGGAGTGAAGAGCGGCAGGAGACCGCTGTCACACCTTTATTCCGTGCAGATGTGGCAGATATCTACGACATAGAAACACAAAAGTGTCCCCTAGAAAATATATAAACACGTATTCCCTGCTATCAGACGATAATCCCTGTGTGGATGTTAAAAACCAAATAATTGAAATATGACGTAAAAACTATTATGCTCCATGTTCCATATCCGCTATTGAAAAGTAACAGTGTTTTAGCAAGGTTACTTTATTAAGAGATCACAAATGCTGATCGAGTGGAAGCCACTAGCCAATAAGAGGATACATTCATTCACAAGTTTTCTTCAAACCTTAAAAAAACTTTTTACAAGATTTTTATAATTTTTGTGTCGCAAAAATATTATTGCTAGTAAGTTTATGTACTCGTTCAGGATGTTCAGATGACATGAAAAATAGAAAGTTCTATCAGTACATAACAATGGAATAAAATAAATTATTTCAACTTCTATCTCAAATTAAAATTACAGATCTGATTATTTCCGTCCTGTAAGACGGTGGCCAACTTTTTATAATGTTAACTGCCTTGTGGGTTGAGGTGTGTAGAGGCAAGTTTAATCAATTTCGTAAATAGTTTGCCAGATATCAATTGGATTAAATTAGCCAAAAATTACGTAAATACTGACTGCAGAGATTATGATTCATAAATAAACAGGGGAATTAATTTTATTTTTTAAATATCTTTGACGATTAAAGAGTAGATGTTGGCGGCAGTTACATTATAAAAAGAGACGGGGCCTACCTTCTGGAACATTTGGCATGGTTTGCTGCAATATATACATAATTCATATTTATAAAGGTATGACACCGTCGTGATGTGGGGTTGGATTTGTTACGTAATTTGTTCGTGCAGGGAACCGTGCGTTAATTTTTATTTCAGTATCCAAACGGAGTTACGGGAAAAAGTATTACGCGAAACAATATCGGACCTCGAAATTTAACATTAAAAAAAAAAAAAAATAAATAAATAAATAAAAAAAAAAAAAAAAAAAAAAAAACGCGATTGCAGGTTCTCAAAAGCCGTTTAATTAGTATCGGGACTGATAAGGATTGAAAAATGGTAAAACTTATAAAAATCACTGCACGATATCTTGTCTGCCGTAATGGCGTTCAAACCCACCACTCAACTTCAAGGGGAAAAATTATTTAGGCCAGATTCATTACCGGAATGATAAATAAAAACTCGTCATATTAACTTTTTAAATATTTCATGGTGTATTTAACTCACCAAAGCACTTTACTTACATGCTGAATAAATTAAACATTAGGAGCGGCTATAGATACATATTTACTAATCAGAGGCCGAACATAGACAGATGAATCGGAACGTTGTTCTTTCTCTCGTCAGACAGAAACAAGGGAAGGAACAAGGGAAGGAAGGGAAGGAACAAGGGAAGGAACAAGCATAAGGTTCAGAGAGAGAAAAACGCTCCTCGATCAAAATATATCTTAGGTCGGTAATTTTTTGTTGTATCGTTTCATAACGATATAATAGTATATACATATACTTACTACTAGATTTTTAAACAAGATATAAACTGCTGTCTGAGCGTTTTGATTCATTTCATTTTTGTTTAGACATGCAGTTTTGATATATCAACAAGTGTTTCTCATATCAGCGCACACTCCGCTGCAGAGTGAAAGTTTCATTCTGTTTCTCATATATCTGCCTAATGCCTAAAATCGGCCACGGTCGCAACACCTTGTGAAATAAGGAAATTTAAAGGAACATGAAAATTTTAGTAAATCAAATTAACTGCTCTACCATGAATTACAATGTATTAATTAATAATTTAACCAAACTTCACCAAAGCTACAGGGAAGATAATTCTTTCTTTTCTCTTTCTCTCACCCTTCTCAATATTTAAAGAGAACAGACTAAAACTTTCCCAAGTCTTTTCTTATAGTAACAAGTAGGTAACTACAGCATAAGGAGCCGGTAGTGAGACAAAACTATTACAATGCAGTTAATTAAAAACCTTTTTTATACAGGGTGAATCACCTAACACTTGCACCACAAATACTGCTGAAACGGAAAGTGCGATTGATGTGCGGTTTTCAAAGAATGGATTGGTAGTCAGGGGTTCGTATTGTTAGCCTGCAAAAAGATTGTAATATGATTTACAATGTGTATTTTTATGCAACCATACAGTTTTTTTTAAATGAAACAATGGTTGTTTCTATCATGCACTAGAACAGATCTAATTTTATTCTCAAGACAGTTTACAGAAAGTATACAGAAATATCACTGAATATACCATAGAAATTATATCGTAGTACTAAAAATATATTAGGAGATATGTCGTCAGAAACAATTAAATGCACGAAAATTTGTCCCATTGCACATGATGTTGTAATTTATTGCACATTTAATATTAATTTCATTTGCAACACATTCTGCAGTTCCTAATATTGCACTCTGCCACCTCGTAAAATTATATTCTTGTAGGAGGCATAGTTGAAGAGAGAAGACGTCAAATGTTTGAGCTGTATGAAGACGAACTGATATTGACAGGGAATGGAATAGAAAGAGATGGTCAAAATGGGAAGGAAATGGACTGACATAAGAAAGGAATGTATAAACACCTGAGGAAAGACGGAAACTTGCTAGTTAAATGTAATTGTCTGAAACCATGTAGAAAACCATAGCTTACTAAAGGAATGAAAAATCTTGTAACATTAGAAGGGAGCTTTGTATAACAGATATAATGATAATTCTCTAGAAAAAAATACAAGCATTACATTGCTACATTAAGAAAAGTTATTGAAATTTCAAAAGTATGAGTGTAATGTCTGAGGTTAGTACCGATGATTTTAAAATTTAAAAAAATGAAGTATTGTTGAAAGGGAAACAGGGAAACCCAGAGCTCAGCAATGAATATTTAATTAAAAGATTCACGAACTTTAAAATATGTTAACAAACATTTTTGAATGTTGGAGAGTAAGTAAAAGCTAGATATTGATTGATTATATTATCCGTTGCACATTTGTAATATCCTTGTTTTACAAAACGTTTTTATAGCCTCCAGCTTTTGTCCTGATTACTTGCTTCGTGCAATGCAAACCTTTTGTTCTGTGTTCTATCAAAATTCAATGAGAATGGATTTGCTTAGAATCACTTACTTATTTCAGTAAATACATCGTATAAAATTGGGTCAGTTAATTCATGTTTTTCGAGTGTGATTACTACACTCGTATCATGATCATAAATACAGAATTGCAAGTCATTAATATATATTTGGAACAGTAAACGACCTCTCCAGTTTGAGATATATTCTGCTTTTATGTTCTAGGTTGACTGCTTATTTCAACTTTCTGCACTCTTCCATTTGGTATGACTCACAATATTTACGCACTGTCCTCTCTTACAAAAATAGTTACTTAAAATAATTCCATCATTAAAACAATTACAAGGGTTCTCCATATCACTCACAATCCCAAAGGGTGACGTCTGATTTGTCACAGATCTCAATATTTTATCAAGGAAGCCATTGAGAGCATTTATTTTTGACAAGCCTACCTCAAAATAAAATTCATATTTTATCAGTACCTTACTTTTACTAAAATGTATAGCCACTCTTGAATACAAAAGTTTCATTAAGCTGGCAGGAGTGAACTTGGGCAGTACTACCTTACAGCAGCCACGTCCCATTTTTATGCAGTGTTTTAACAAAAGAGTGTCTATTAAAAAATAATAATACAACGAGATTTCTGAGGATCATACTTAATGTGTCGAGAACAAGCAGTGCACAGCTAGAAATACCCTCTCCTCCAGAAGGGGTTTCACTGATGAATGAGGTTATTATTTTCCTGATTTCAAATGGTTGGGTGGGAACAATTTCAGTTGTATACAATTTTATAGCTTCTGCATTATTGGCCTTGTCTCTTCAAATGCATATTGCCGTGGCGGAGTGGCAGAACGCATTAAGGTGCTATGCTCCGATGCGCGAGGCCGTTCACCGTCGAGGATTCGAATCGTCCAACGTGCATGGATGTTTATGTTGTCTCTAGTATCAGCTAGTTTCTAAGTTTAAGGACTCATAACCCTGCAGTTAAGTTTCTTAAGCTTAACAAACATTTGAACATATTTTTTCTAATGAACATCTAGCTCCTATTAAATAACTGAACCCTTCTTATAGCCTTGTTTCACAAAATTTTATTTTTACGACCTAGGTTTCGGATTATAAGCCCATTTGCAAGTACTTTACTGATTCCAAAGTTGTTACACCAGTGAAGACAAACCATTACTTTACTACAGGTCTATGTTTACCGATGTTAATATTGGAAGAAAATACATTTACCTTGCAATTTAGGAACTATTACACTTGCATTACCTTATTAGAATAACCTAAATTATATATTGTACTACCATTGTATTTAATGATGTTATCTATTACTGAAATTACTAAGAATTATTGTACCTCGAAAAAATTGAACAGTTTATTGTGTAAGACCTTGCTCCTTGCCGATGGCTGCCTCAGGTTAGTAATACCGCGTGATCAAAAGGTGAGTATAAATTTGAAAACTTAATAAATCACGGTATGATGTAGGTAGAGAGGTAAAAATTGACACACATGCTTGGAATGACATGGGGTTTTATTACGACAAAAAAAAGTTCAAATAATGTCCGACATATGGCGCTGGACAGCAAAACTTCAATAACAGCGCATGAAAATCGTGTATAAAAGGATAGAGAGAATCAGATGCACCAGCAGCCGCAGCATGTTGACGTTACCTGAAAAGGCGCTTTTAGTGAAGCTGTATTATCGGAATGAGGAATGTGATAGTTTAGCGCTACGATCCTATCGCCATAGGAAGGGGATTCGAGCGGGTAAAGGTCAGTTGACAAATGCAGCTGTGGCGAGAATGATTTCGAAGTTCGAAGCCACGGGTTGTTTAGACGATAGACCCCGAAGTGTCCGACCGAGCACAAGGCGTAATGCTGCTGAGACAGTTCAGGAAGAAATGGAGACTGTAGCGGGTTCGTCTATGCACGGGGAAGTCAGCGCTCGTGCAGTCGCACGTCGCACCGGCATTCCATACACTACTATTTGGTTGGCACTTATGCGTACCCTCCGATGCTATCCTTACAAAATCCATCGGCATCATGAACTGTTACCTGGCGATTTAGTGAAGCGGAGGGCATTGCTCAGCCGCCACTTTCGTCATGCTTGGCCTCCCAGTTCCCCAGACCTCAGTCCGCGCGATTATTGTCTTTAAGGGTTACCTGAAGTCGCATGTGTATTGTGATCGACCGACATCTCTAGTGATGCTAAAAGACGACATCCGACGCCAATGACTCACCATAAATCTAGACATGCTTTATAGTGCTATTCACAACATTATTCTTCGCCTACAACTATTTTGAGGAATCCAGAATGAAACTTTCACTCTGCAACGGAGTGTGCGCTGATATGAAACTTCCTGGCAGATTAAAATTGTGTGCCGGTACCGGGACTCGAACCTGGGACCTTTGCCTTTCGCGGGCAAGCGCTCTACCGACTGAGCTACCCCGACACGACTCACGATGCCGCCTCACAACTTTACTTCCGCCAGTACCTCGCCTCCTACTTTCCAAACTTCACAGAAGCTCTCTTGCAAACACGCAAGACTAGCACACGTGTAAGAAAGGATATGGTGGAGACACGGCTTAGCCACAGCCTAAGGGATGTTTCCAGAATGAAACTTTCACTCTGCAGCGGAGTGTGCGCTGATATGAAACTTCCTGGCAGATTAAAAGTTTGGAAAGTAGGAGGCGAGGTACTGGCGGAAGTAAAGTTGTGAGGCGGCATCGTGAGTCGTGTCGGGGTAGCTCAGTCGGTAGAGCGCTTGCCCGCGAAAGGCAAAGGTCCCAGGTTCGAGTCCCGGTTCCGGCACACAATTTTAATCTGCCAGGAAGTTTTATATCAGCGCACACTCCGCTGCAGAGTGAAAGTTTCATTCTGGAAACATCCCTTAGGCTGTGGCTAAGCCGTGTCTCCACCATATCCTTTCTTCCAGGAGTGCTAGTCTTGCGTGTTTGCAAGAGAGCTTCTGTGAAGTTTGGAAAGTAGGAGGCGAGGTACTGGCGGAAGTAAAGTTGTGAGGCGGCATCGTGAGTCGTGTCGGGGTAGCTCAGCTAACGGATTATTTATCCACAAAGTTTCTTGGCCCTTACTAATATAAAAATGGCAGTCATCATGCGGCATTCCTGTCACTTCATTCTCGTCAACGCATGACTGCTCAAAGTCGCTAGAATGATCTGCAGTTTCAACTATTTCTGCTTCCTCATCGCTGTCAGAGAAATCAGCATAATCTTCTTAGTCAGATGATTGCAAAAGAAGACGCTCAATTTATTCTGGTGTTAGTCCTTTCCTTCGTGCGACCTGGGAGACAATAAAATAACTCTAATACCAAAGCAATGTTAATAACTAAATCATCATACACCCACAGAATTGTAAAACAAAGCTTTTAATCATCAAAACATCCGACAGTGGTACGGCTACATGTACTTACATTACCGGGCGCGTGCGGTACGCAGTGCTGTCTCGGTGCAGTCGTCCACTCCACAGGTCAGTCACAGCTGTTATGGTGAGTATATTGGTGGCGCAGTAATGTAGTTTGGCGCGTGGTTAAACAATCGAAGCGAATTTAGCACCATTGTTGCATGCAAGGCACGTTGATGTAATTATTGAAAGAAAACAAAATTGGCAGCACTGTATGCCGCCACGAGCCAGCCGCAGGGTTAAACTTATGGCTTCTATTTTCTATTAGTATGCTGATGTCAAGAGAATTAATGGCGGGACCTCCAAACTCCATGCTAACCTTAATGGTTGAACGCCACTGGTTCATATTTTACACGAATTTCTGTAGTTGTCTGGCGGAACCTTTCCCCAGGCAAAGCATATCATCAACATTTCTGTACCAGTATACTTCATGTTGTGCCAGTGGTTCATTTTTAAGAAATTCTGTCTCCCACTTATTCATGAACGTTTCTGCCAGCAAGGGGGACAATGGACAACCCATTGTCAAACCATCAGCTTGTTTGTAATAGTTCCCTTGAAAAGAAACATAATTTTGAATGAGACAACATTCTTCTGTGTTGATTATTCTCAGGTGTTCCTCATGAGGAATATATTGTACAAACAATGAATTTGACAACACATCTATACAGTCTTCAACGGCAGTGCTTGTGAAAGAGCTCTGTAGATTAATGGAAACTAATTTAGCGTTTGTTGGAATCTGAACATCTCTTATCCTATTTACTAAGTCTAAACTGTTCTCAATACAATGTTGTCGTTTGAAGTTGAGGTTTTGCTTGATGATGGAGTTGATTCTTCTGGCAATATTGGGCACTGGTGCTTGTATTGCTGAAAACACTGGACGCATCGGCAGTTTTGGTTAGTGGAATTTGGGTAAGGCATAGTAATTTAAGTAATATATAACATCATTAAATACAATGTTAGTGCAAGAGATAATTAAGGTTATTGTAGTAAGTAATACAAGTGTAATAGTTCTTAAATTGCAAGGTAAATGCATTTTCTTCCAATGTTAAAATCGATAAACATAGACATGTAGTAAGGTAATGGTTTGTCTTCACTGATGTTACAATTTTGAAATCAGTAAAGTACTTAAAAATGGGCTCATAACCCGAAACCTAGGTCGTAAAAATAAAGTTTTGTGAAACAAGGCAACAATAAGTGTTCATTTATTTAATAGGAGCTAGATGTTCATTATTCATTTGTTAAGCTTAAGAAACTTAACTGCAGGGTCATGAGACCCTAGACATATAAACTAACTTATACTAAAGACAAACAGTGATCACAAGTGCAAAACACCAAGTCATACTTACGACACAAAATCGTAATATATGAGCGATACGCAACGTGCGAATGCTCCAAGTAGACTTCCAAAATACCTAAGTTAACTGTGGCCGCAGGAAGCGAACCCACAGAGCAAAAATCAAAGTTCAGACAACAGCACAAGTAAACTGCGAAACATAAGTCGAACTGCACACTGCGGAGACCAACAAGCGAATTCTCTAAAAAATCTCTCTCCATACCAGAGTTCCTAGTCGCGACGTGCGACGCGCGACCCCGCCTACGCGGCCAGAGTGCTTCAGTTACCACATACGGCTAATAGCTTGATATCGCGAGAAGCCGCTGACAAATTACAAAACTGTCTCAATCCTAAGCTTTGGAGAATCACAGAGCATTCTGCAGACGTCCCTACAAGCTCCTCCCACATGAACAATGTTCCCACACATACGTTACCGTAGACAGGTCCACGACCTCATCAGAATTTTCGGACGCTCTCTTTCGTTCCCAGGCCTCAAAATACATAAATTTTATGACCATAGGTGCCAAGCCACAGCTGGCCCAGACGACCGACTATGCGCCCAACAAACCTCTTAACATGCGTCATGCAGAAGAACGTTTCGACAACCACCCACCTCGGCAAATTCTGAGAAACCGTCTAGGCATTCATAACCCTGAAAACGACACGCCGCTCTGGCGAGGGTGCTATTCAGATTTC
This sequence comes from Locusta migratoria, assembly GCA_026315105.1. Classification (NCBI taxonomy): domain Eukaryota; kingdom Metazoa; phylum Arthropoda; class Insecta; order Orthoptera; family Acrididae; genus Locusta; species Locusta migratoria. Next base: position 379,094,845 of record CM048750.1, read on the forward strand.
TGCGAACTTCGCCCTGAGGCGGGACGTCCGATTGTGTGGCAGTGGCGACAGTTTGGCGGCCTACCTGCAGTGCGTCTGCAGAGCATTGTCCTTCTCTCCCTGTAATTTCAAACAATGCCTAGCAGGAAGCCGCGGTCGGCCCTCGTCAACCACTCTCTCCACCCACAGCCCACCGAACGGGACCTCACAGGTAGCAGGTCATGAGAGGATGCCCTCCCTTCCAAAGTGGAGTCGTCAGTTTCGCAACAGAGAAATTCTACGAAGGCAATTTCTGGACCCCAACATGCCAACAGTCGAGGCTACGTGAGAGAAAGCACGCAAGCCGTCCCCTTGCCGTCGCCAGCCTGTCCACTAGACAGCAGATGTCGGAAAGGATCATAGAAAAATTCATAAAGAAACTGCTATAAGGACTTTTCCTTAAACGAAATGCCTCAATAGAAACAAAGGTCCCAGGTTCGAGTCCCGGTTCCGGCACACAATTTTAATCTGCCAGAAAGTTTCATATCAGCGCACACTCCGCTGCAGAGTGAAAGTTTCATTCTGGAAACATCCCTTAGGCTGTGGCTAAGCCATGTCTCCACCATATCCTTTCTTCCAGGAGTGCTAGTCTTGCATGGTTCGCAGGAGAGCTTCTGTGAAGTTTGGAAAGTAGGAGGCGAGGTACTGGCGGAAGTAAAGTTGTGAGGCGGCATCGTGAGTCGTGTCGGGGTAGCTCAGTCGGTAGAGCGCTTGCCCGCGAAAGGCAAAGGTCTCAGGTTCGAGTCCCGGTTCCGGCACACAATTTTAATCTGCCAGGAAGTTTCATATCAGCGCACACTCCGCTGCAGAGTGAAAGTTTCATTCTGGAAACATCCCTTAGGCTGTGGCTAAGCCATGTCTCCACCATATCCTTTCTTCCAGGAGTGCTAGTCTTGCGTGTTTGCAAGAGAGCTTCTGTGAAGTTTGGAAAGTAGGAGGCGAGGTACTGGCGGAAGTAAAGTTGTCAGGCGGCATCGTGAGTCGTGTCGGGGTAGCTCAGTCGGTAGAGCGCTTGCCCGCGAAAGGCAAAGGTCCCAGGTTCGAGTCCCGGTTCCGGCACACAATTTTAATCTGCCAGGAAGTTTCAGAGTGGTATCAAATCAGAGTGGTATCAAATCAAAAGAATACTGAAATTACCCATCTGCCTAGAGACAAAAATAAAAGAATTAAAAAAAAAATTAACGCATTACCGCCACCTTGTAACGTCACCGCTGCGTCCACCTAATCCTCGATGGGCGAAGTTGCAGTTACATTCTACTTTATGCTTAATCATATAATAATTGTTCCAATGATTTGACGGTATGGGATGCGGACAATTACTAGGTTGATCCATAACAGTAAACTTTGTTAACTTCCTTTATTATGGAACGACAAATGTTAAAAAACTCTTCCCTTTAAACACACTGATTTAATAACCGCGTGCCACTACGATGAATGTCTACAAGTCCACACTGAAACATTTCAATATGCAACTGCAACCCCTATGCGATTCGACGGAATGGCAAAAACTTTAGCCACCACAGGTTACGAACTGACTGTCGACATGCTACCGCCTCGCTCTGCGGTTGGCGGGAGACTGCCGCATTCCGGTCAACAAACAAAGAACACTCCAACCTAAGCATTGTTGCCAGCAGCTCTCGCTGCACGCCAACGATAACTATCATTCGGCCAAAATTTACCTAAACTGTTACTAACCTAAAACCCTGTATCCTCACAACCTCACACCCACTGAGACGGAAATACATCATATCTCCAAATGTCATTAAACATGGCTAGAATTTGTTGCTTACAATCTGGTTGTGGATGCAGTTAGGCCCAGGGGCTGTGTCATGATAGTAATCGAGGCCACTGGGGAGTTCCCATTCCCTAAATGGAGCCAAGATTGAGAATCTCTTTCGTTCCTCCTATTCTTTCAGGCGTGAAAGCCTGGGGGTTAACGCACAGATGGAAAACTCTGAGAGTAGTGCTCAGCAAATTTTTCTGCAACTATTCCATTCACTGAAATCTCAGGCACAATGACTCTGGTAGCCGTAGACACATCTTACCTTTGTCTACACCTGGTTGGGGAGGTGCGTGATCCAATGGTCGACGCATACCTCTCCCAGCACTCCTGCTTGCGTCTTCGGTTTAATAGTCGAGTTCGGGCACGTAGCCTCTTACACTACCCCACAGATGGATGCTGCTTATCACACTGCAGAGCTCGCCTACGAATTGCTGCAGTAATCTTCAGCAACCACCAGGGCAATGTCCTCTGCTGGGGCGGCCCAGAAGAAGAGTGGCACACTCAGCCACAGAAATAGTAGCTGAGGTAACGCTGTCGATTATCACATCTATATTAGTGTGTGCTGCAGAACCAATCCCAGCTGCATAAGTAAAATAGTCCCAATTTGCTTTATGAAGCTCCCATCTGGGATAGTGACAAGAGGATTGGGAATTGTTCACTTCTTCACAAGTCGTCATGCACTCTCCACTGAATAGATGGAAAGAGGCTAGGGCTACATACTGAAGTTCCATGGCCAAGAAGATGCATTGTGGCACACTAAAATGTATGGGGGCTCTATTATTTAGAAGACAGAGGTCGAGTTCAGTAATGCCTCGACCATAGGCGACCAGTACTCACAGGACCAGTAATAACAGTACCATCCCACAATGGATTATGGGCATTAAAATCACCCAATACCAGGATAGGTGGGGGAAGATGAGCAATCAAGAGGGAGATATATGTTGCAGATGGCAATGTCTATTGCAGCCCTTACCCTGACTGCCACGGTTTCCAAAGGCGTCTGCAGAGGAACAGGTACCCTGTAGACAGAGGTACGGGCATAGATACGTATGCCACCTGCCACCCTGACATTGTGCGATTCCTGTAATAACCCCAATAGCCACGTAAGGCAAGAGTGCACGACATGGGAAAACAGGTTTCCAGGAGAGAGATGCAAAATGCAGATGTGCTGAGAAGTTTTTGTTCCTCAGCTAAGTGTTCGAGATGAGAGGCCATAACAAAGAAAACGGGTTATTCCATAGGTTCACCAATAGCCTCTGACATATTCTACAAAATCTAGGACCATCGGTTCCAGCGATCTCTTTAGGACGAGATCCTCTGGGCATAAGAGGATCTTTACCTCATCTTCAGAAACAGAAGAAGTAGTGACACTGGAGCCACCTGACTCTTTTTTCTTCTTTTTCTTCTTTTTGGTGTCATGGGCGGGGAGGGTTTCTCTGAAGGGGCATCAAATGCCGAGGAAGATCTGGCAGCCCTCTGACCAGCAGGTTGCGAATCCTTCAGCCATCGGCTGCGTCCTCAGGGGTACCAACTGGTGCCTCAGAAGGGAGCGACCTGAGGGACCCCTTCCTGGAGAGAGAGGTGTCGGAGGGGGGGAGGACTAATGTACCCTATGGTTGTTGGTAGGGTGCCCCTCAGTAGATGGAGGGGAAGCAGAATATGATGAAGAACTCCCAACCATTATGCAGGCAGATTGACAGTCCTGAAGGATCATAGTTGTTGGCAATGGTTACGGTATCATCGCCCCTGAAGAGAGCATTGATGACGTGACTCCAGTAAAGGATGATTTAATCGCAACAAAGTCGCTCATACTTCGTTTTGGCCTCTGTATATGATAGTTTATCCATCATACATTATCTTCCTTTCTTTGAGGAGTATCGTGCAGTCAGAAGAACAGGGCGTATGATGCTGTCCACAGTTGGCACTGATACGTGTGGGTTTACACGGAGTGATCGGATGTGGTGGACGTCCGCAATCCCTGCATATGAAGCTTAAGGTGCAACGTTGAGACATATGGCCGAACTTCCAACAGGAGGAGGGATGTAAGGTTTTGCGTCGTACTGTACATCATAACCCATACCTTTTCAGGCAAAGATTCGCCGTCAGGGGCTAGGATGAAAGCAGCAGTGGCAACCATTTTGTCCTTAAATCCCCTGCCATGCGAGGCTGGCGCTTAGCTCACCATCGGACTGCAAGAGAATCGGGATGGAAGATAATCCACTGGGTCCCGTTTAAGCTCCTTTGTGGTGATGAACACAGTAACATCTCCCAGCTTGTCGCAAGTGAGTAGCGCCTTCGACTGGGAAAGGAACGCTATTACGATTGAACCGCTCCTATTCTTGGACATACTAGCGACTTCACCATATATGATTCTCTACAAAGAATAGCGGCTTAGTTGCCATGAACATTCCCCGTCCGTCACACGAGATATTTCGGTGAATAAATCTCATCCTTTTCTGTGACCCTACATTCCTCCCATGTGGTGGCCAGGAAAGGGAACGTTTGGGGGGGTGATATTCAGCAGCATTAGAAGCTCCTCTCTCACTCTTAGAGATGGCGGTTGTACGTCCGCCAATATTCCGAGCTCTTTTCCTGGTGTTTCCACGACCAGCTAGGGAAATCACCTCGCTTGCCCGGGTAAGCCTGATACAGCTGAAGTTAGGCAGGTTCCCCGGAGGTTGCTCGCTAGCGACTGCTTCAACCTCAACAGCCATACATCTCGGCACATAGCACACCTTGAGATTGAGTTTTTTTATTCTTTTTTAAAATTTGGTTTTAAATTTATTTTTATTATTATTATTATTTCCTTTTTCACGAATCTCTCTTGATCAAACCATTGTCGCGTCATAAGTTGTCATCGGTACTTATTATTTTCATTAGTCGTGACGACTTTTACTGAAAATAACACACGATTACGTAGTTCGTGTGCACTCTGACGGACAATTACAGCAGAACAATGCGACACTCTGTAGTTGTTTTTGTCGTTGTTGTTGCCTTCAGTCCTCCATGGTAACCTGTCCGGTTCAATACTCTTCAAATGAGGATAAAATGGCTACCTACATCCCTTTGAATCTGCTTGCTGTTTTCGTCTCTCGGTCTCCCTCTATGATTTTTACCCCACACACTTTCTTCTAGTGTTAAGATGACGATTCCTTGATATCTCAGAATGTGACCCACCAACCTATCCCTTCTCTTCTTCAGGATATGTCAGAAATTCCTTTTCTCTCCAATTCTGTTAAGCACCTACTCATTAGTTACGTGATCAACCTACGTTATCTTCATCATTCGTCTGTAGCATCACATTTCGAAACCTTCTATCATCATTTTGTCTGAACTCCTTATTACCACGTTTCACTCCCATACAATGCTGCACTCCAGACATATGCTTTCAGGAAGGACCTAACTTTTAAACTAATATTGTATGTCAACAAATTTCGCTTCTTAAGAACCCTTTCCTTCCCATAGCCATTCAGCATTTTATATCTTCTTTACTTCGGCCATTAGAAGTTATCTTGCTACCCAAATAACAAAACTCATCTACTACATTTATTGTCTCATTACCTAATTTAATTCCTTCACCATCTCCTGATTATTTTACACCACATTCCATTACCATCGTTTTACTCTTGTTAATGTTCGTCTTATACCTTTCTTTCAAGACACTATCCATTCCGTTTAATTGCCCTTTCAGATTCTTTGCTGTCTCTGACAGAATTACTATGTCGTCAGCAAACCGCAAGGATTTTATTCCTTCTCCCTTGAATTTAATGCCCTCTCCAAATTTCTTATTGCACTCATTCACAGCCTGCTCAATGCAGAGATTGAACAAGGTTGGGGAAATGCTACAACCCTATCTTACGCCCTTCCTAACAACTGAGACCGTTTCATGCCCTTTGACTCTAATAATTGCTCTCTGTTTCTTGTAGAAGTTGGATATCACGCTCCCTTTATTTTTCCCCTACTACCTTCAGAATTTGAAAGAGTGTATTCCAGTCTACATTGTGAAGAACTTTCTCTAGATCTACATATGCTATAAACGTAGGCTTCCCTTTCCTGAACCTATCTTCTAAGATGTCATGTGAGTATTGCCTCGCGTGTTCCTACATTTCTCGTAAATCCAAAGTGATCTTCCTCGATTTCGGATTCCATTCGTCTGTAAATAATTCGTGGTAGTATTTTGCAACCATGGATTATTTAAGTGATTGTTCTGCACTTTTCACATTTGTCTGCACTTGCCTTCTTTGGAATTGGAATTACCATATTCCACTTGAAGGCGGGATAATTGCTCATAAATCTGGCATACCATGTGAAACAATACCGTCATCGTGACTGGCTCTCCTAACGTTATCAGCAGTTCAGACGGAATATCATGTAATCCAGGGGTCTTCATTCTACTCAAATATTTTAGTGTTCTATCAAATTCTTCTCGCAGTATCGTATCTTCTGTCTCATCTTTACTTACTTCCTCTTCCCTTTCTGCAATACTGTCTGCAACTGATTTCCCTTGTATAGCTCCTCAATATATTCCATCTAAGCTTTTCCTCAGTAGTGGTTTTCCATCTGAGTTCTTGGTATACATTCCGCTGCTTTTCTTGTCCCCAAATGACTTTTATTTTTGTGTAGGCGGAATCTGTCTTTCCCCTAGCTTTACATTCTTCTACAGTATTGCATTTCTCCTCTAGCCACTCTTGCTAAGCCAGTCTGCAGTCACTGTCAACCTCATTTATCAGACACCCTTCACGTCCAGAAAAGCGACGGAATGGCTCCAGGAACACTTTTCTGGGTTTACACCCTTCCGCTGGCCACCAAACTGTCCAGCAATGAACATTACGGAGCGTTTCTGTGATGCCTTACAACGAAATGTTTAGAAGAAATCTCCAGCCCCTCTTGCTCCTGCGAGTTTCGTGACATCCCTGCAGATGCATCGTACCATTTGCCTCCAGCAGTGCTACAAACATCAGTGTCGCATTTCTGCCTGCTCACAGGGTCCCTAAGCGATATTTGGCAGGAGTACCAGTATATTTTGCTCTTCAGTGTATCTTATTAAATATAAAAATTCAGGTTTTTGTGCCTATATTTCAGTCTGCAGTTAAAATAACACATCGCAAACGAATAGTGTTGTTATGACGTAGTACGTATGTCTCCCATTGTGCACTATGGTGGTACAGAAGAGGGTGGAAGATGTGGGAGTTGAAACTTACCGACGTATATAAACTTACATGAAATTCTACGTGTGGGTGTCAAAATTTTGCTCTTCAGCAAAAAATACACAATGGAGACAAACGATCTCTCTGTATTGTTGCAGTAAAAAGTCTCCCGTTGTACATCATAGCATTTCAGTGTCGATAGCTATAAGGAGGTGGAAGATATCGTTGAAATTCTACAGCTTATATAAAATTCGGACTGAAGACCAGCGATGACTTTTGACACTATAATATCAAAGTGCTTATATAGCGAAACGTGATGCACGTTCTTCAGTTGTTTTTCTGCAACAAGCGTACGCATAAAGCATATTGCTGTTTGAAAAGTAAAACTACCAAGCAAGATGCCAAAATGTAACAAAGAAATTTCGCATTCTCGATCCGCATCTAAAAGCCAGAAAACGGCAAAAAAAACGGAAAAGTGAATCTACAGACGACAAAATCTTGAAATTTGTAGACGTTGTTTATCTTACACTGTAGGCATCAGCGATTTTTGAATATTCCCATCCCTAAGAGGGTGAAATAGGGGATGATTCTTTTTTTTTTTTTTTTTTTTTTTTTTTTTTGAAAATACGTTGATCTTCGGGCAATTTTGAAGCAAGAAATATAAAACTTCGGATTTAGATTCTTGATCGGAATTTTAAAAACAAGTGTTTCGATATTTTTGGAAATTCAACCATTAAGCGGGTGAAATACGGGAAAAATTTTTAAGGCTGCTACTAAGACTAATTTGATGGTTGAAATGCGAAAATTTGGATTTGGAACCATGGTTAGAATTAAAAAAGAAAAGTGTTTCGGGATGTTTTCAATTGTGCCATCAATGGTGCAAAACGGTATGGCAAGTTGTATCAAAATACTTGATTAGGAAACAATTTAAAGCTAAATCTATGAAATTTATAAGTAGAAATAACCAATGCAGACCATCCAGGCTACATTGCATGAATTTTTATTTTGGCGCAATATATATATATTTACCTATGCAGGAGAAAAACAATGAAAAAATCATATAACTCATTCAACAATGTGAAAGTGATTATTTATATGTTCCCACAGTTAACATCATACATTTAGACGTAAGTCAGTCTGCAGGAAATATTGGTATCTAACATGTTTCCTACTCCGATTAGATATCTGTAACACGATAATTTATTATTATTATTATTTTTTTTTTTTTTTTTACTTGACAGAAGTCGTATCAGTTTGTAATTACATTAATCCTCAACATTGAGAAAATCCGCTGGAGCGCTCTTTGCGGCATTTCTCCTCAATTCGTGACTGCGCTGCCTTCTACGGAGGAAATGATCAACTAAATGCTTAGAAAAGACTCCAATGTACATGATGTGCATGGTGTTGCCATCTGTCAAAAAGAAGTACCATCAGAAGGGGTGAAGCCGGTCAGGTGGGGGAAAGTCGACCGGCAATACAGCATTATAATTTACCCTACTTCCGCCTTACGGTACATCGGGGAACTTCACGCTACACATACTTGTTGGAAGCCAATGAGTTGCAGAGAAGTGTTTACCTGTAGAATTTTCTGAGTATCCGTTCAGCGGCATTGTAGGATATAAACAAATGCATTTTGGTGGCCTGTGAATGAAGCAAGACTAAACCTGTCACAATTCGACCTTAAAGTCATATAATTCTGCTCTTTTCGGTACTGTTAGTCGGTAAGTGAACTCATTGTCATTTGATTTATGTATCTGCAAAAGCAGAAGTTTGTTGTATGGACGAGTAGTGATCTAAAATTGAATTGTGGTATTTTGTAGAGTGAAGTCCATCATGCCGCGAACATACGTGAAGAAGGTGAGAAGAGAGGGAAAAAAGGACTACAATCCAGTATATCTATAAAATGGCGTTCAGGAAGTAAAGAAAGGGAAGTTGAGTATTCATAAAGAATCTGAGTGTTGCGGTGTGCCATATACAACGTTAAATGAGTGGCTGAAGGGCAAACGTAGATATAAATATGGTAGGCAGCCTGTTCTTAGTTCAGTAGATGAAGAATGTTTAGTTATGAATTGATCAAGTGTATTTACAGATTTTCCTGATGTACTAAAGACTCCGTTTACACAAATTGTAACAAAAATGAAGCATAAGGGCATTGGTCGTAAACCAGATTTTGACATTTCAAACACTGAGTGAAAATTCTTTATGATTCAAGATAATTTTATGTATAGTGGTTTTTTTTAAAGGAAAATACAATGTTCTAACCATGAAATAGTCTATTTGTTAATTTTAATATATGTTTGGTCCCTCTACTCTTTTAAAACTTCATACAAACATAGCATACCATACCTTGGGAGATATTTGAATGTAAAACACGATCAATTTCACCCCGTTGTCTTGATGAAGCCATTATAGGTGGGTGGGGTGAAGCCGATCAACCTTTAAATTAAAAGAACTACAAAAGCACAATAGCCTATTTCTTTATTCAACATTAGATATAATGTCGAAACCCTAAGGATTACACGTAATATTTTTGAAACTAATTTTTCCAGAGGTTCCCTCGAAAACAACAGAGAAACTGAATTTTGTGATCGACTTCACCCCTTCTGATGGTATGTCTGAGAAGGTAACAAAAAATTACGTTGCTAAACGGCAACACCATGCAGTTGTAGGGTAAGCAAGTCTGAAATAAAAATATAGTATCAAGTCCTATTTATTATTTTTGGTGTGGTATCTGTTGTTTCGGACATGTCCGTATTTAGACGCGATGACGGCGTCAGTTTCAATTACTTCACCGCAGATGCGGTCATAAGTTCGACCTCGCACGGGAATCCGAAATGGCGAGTGTAAGAGGGCATGGACGATAGGGGCGCTACAGCCATAGCGTGGGATATGTGGGAATTTGAGACGGCCCGGAGGCGAGCACGGGTGGCAAATTGGTTAAGGCGACTGCTGGCCTAAAGCAGGAGACCCGGGTTCGATTCCCGGTCTGGCTCAAATTTTCACTTGTCGGCATTGTTTCATTTCAATGCCCTAAAAGCAGCCACTGTCAATCCTTTCCTTCCTAATCCTTCTTCCTTCCTCTCCTTTAACATTCATTTGCAAAGTCCTATTTCTTAATCATGTTACCAGGACTGCATAATGCAGATACTGCGAACGTCCGTGCGTTCAGTGGCCGACTTGGCGGGGGCAAAGGTCGGAGGCGGCGGCACACGTTTCGGGGGCTGGCGTCACCGTCCCGGGGGCAGAGGCGCGCCTTGTAGCGCGGCGTCGCGGCGCCGCCGGCCGGCGTCTGCGTGGGGGCGGCGTCGGCGTCGGCGGGGGAGGGGGCGGGGGCGGGGGCGGCTCCATCGATCGGCCCGCGACCCGACGCCCTCGCGGCGGCGCCGGCGGCGGACGCCGGGGGCGGCGGCGGCGGCGGCGGCGGCGGCGGCGGACGAATAATTTGACTGCGGCGTCCGCCCCCGCGCGCTTTCCGGGGGCCCGGCCCGCCGCCCCCGCCGCCCCCGCCGCCCCCGCCGCCCCCGCCGCCCCCGCCGCCCGCAATTACTCATAGCAGTTAGGCCTCCGCCACCGGGCCTTTGTCCGCGTCTGGACCGCGGAAGCTGCGGTTGAGGCTCCCACAGCGATGCCGGTCATTTGCTTAATAGTTTCCTTACCGACTGCAGCGGTAGGCCGTGCCGTGTGGCCGATTCGTAAAGCCGGAACAGAGCGCTCGGTATGCTCTGATTAGTGCCGATAACTTTCTCCAGAGACAAATTAACCCGGGACGATCAACATCTAGTTTAGTCGTCCGAGAGCCACTTTCCTTGCGGAGACGACTTCGTGAACCGAGATGCTTCCTCCGTTTCCTATTCCGGTCGTGGATGTCCCGCATAGAGGCCTCCCCTGGGTTCGAGAGCGCCGCGGTCGGGTTTTGGATCTCAGCGTTGACCTCATTCTACATGGGAAGTGAAGCTTGCCACATTATCCATGATCAGTAGCAGCGCGTCCTAGCTGTTCACTGGATCCGTGAACCCCCGGAAAAACGCTCGTCGTAATATAAGAAAATTTTAAAAAAGTGTTTCAAATATTTGTGTAGCTTATGGGACTTAACTACGGGGTCATCAGTCCCTAAACTTACAAACTACTTATCAACTAGCTAATACTAAGGACGGCACAACTATCCATGTCCGAGTGGGGATTGGAACCCCCGACCGTAGTGGCCGTGCAGACCGTGACTGACGCGTCGCAGTCACCTCGGCCACCGTAAAATAAAAAAAGGTAAATAAATAAACTAAGAAATGATTAAATGATTTGACAGTCATTTGGGGATCCAATCATTTAATAAGTACTGTATGACTGAGGCTCAACATAACAAAGTATTTGAAAATAACAAGTGTTTTTAAACTATCATTACTCGTTTCGTTTTTCATTATAGTCGACATGATCGACTGGAAACTGTCCGCAACTGCACTGTGTTATTTCAAATGTGTTTATTTCCGTCAACAGTTGCAATATATTTGTTTAATTACATGTTTCGATCTCTTGGATCATCTTCAGATCTTATAGTTGCGTCCTCAACTCTCTGGCTGAGTACCAATTGGCTAGTACTCAGCCAGACGAATTGTCGTGTACATTATTATCTTTGGTTATTGTTGCAATGCATTCACTCTACTTTAAAAGTGCATGCATTCCGGGATTTCAATTTATTTGACAAGGACGTCTTCTTTCCATGTAGCAACTTGCATATCGATTGTAGCCTAATATCTTTGGATTTTTCGTTCGTATATTGTTTTTAGGGAAATAAGGAAAATAAGAACCTCAGACACACAGCCGTAGGCCAACCTAGAAAATGGTGTCTTGGGTAAGGACACGTCCTATACTATAGGGTGAATAAAGTAGGATAATAGGAATAATATGACTTATGGTACGTGGTAGGGGGAGGAGCGACTAATATCTTTAGATTTTTCGATCGTTCATTGCTTTTAGGCAAATAAACTAATTGGTTAGTACTCAGCCAGACGAGTTGCGGACGCAACTATAAGAGATGGAAACATGCAATTAAGCAAATATATTGCTACTAAATAGTACTCAGCCAGACGAGTTGCGCGCGCAGCTATGAGATCTGAAGATGGTCCAAATGATTGAAACATGTAATTACACAAGTATATTGCAATTGTTGACGGAAATAAACACATTTAAAATTCGTTTCGTTCTTCTATCAGATTATTTCATATTCACATTCAAAGTATTTTTACCGCATGAGAAACGTTGTACAGCACGTATAAGAGTCATAGCGCGGCCGCTTAAGGGGACCACACCCAGCCTATCAAACACATGTTACGCAAGTATTTGACCCATTTCTGAAACAAAACTATTTTAACGCATGACCTTATACATTTTTACCATATGTTACATGATGCTAATATGGTCAACTATACTAAAACTATTTTATCCCTTTTATAGTTTAAGATTTTTTTTTAATTTATTAACAAAATATTAAGTTTTTTTTTCTGCAGAAAATATTTTTTGTGAACTTCCTAATGGGGGAATATTAATGAATATAGTACCAGAGGTGGCTTTTTATGTCATGCAGATTCTCTGAAAATTTCATTCATTGATACATGATATTTTCTGATATAATGGGGCATATGCACTGAAAATTTTAGTTTGAAGGAAATTGACTTAAAAAAAGCTTTCGAAATTTGTTACTTACAGTTAATTAAAACTGTCCTGCTGCATATCATGGTCCTTCTTTGGCCTCTAGCAGGTCTTTCAGCTTAGTTTTCACCTTCCTGGATGTTTGTATTGCTTTCTTGGTTATATCAGATGCAGACCTGTCTGCATTTCATTGCAGTGTTGCAGCCCAGTGATCATATTTTCACCAGGATTTTCAAGCTTTTCAGTACTCAATGCTTTCCAATATTACCACAATTGAATGTAATAACAGCATCATGAATGCGTAGTTTCATTCTCTACATGCTTACAAATACAGTTTTAGGAAGGCAGTTCCAAATTATGCTGTTGAAACATTTATTTTGGTTCTGTGTTTGCCCATGTAGACATTTCCTTAGAAGGTCAGGTTGAGACAAGTCTCTGAAAATAAGTTTAACTGCTGTAATAACAGCAGAATGCTGGCAAGAATAAGATACTGCTGTTTCCTGAACACTATTGTATTTTGGCCACGAATTTTCTCCTGGTGGACACAATGCATGACATGGCTTATCATCAGTAGTGGATTTATGGAAGAATATGGCACAAACATCTCTGTTGACTGCCTCCAGATTTTCTTTATTTCTTCTAATTTCCTGCCCATAGTATACCTGCAAACGTTAAGTATAAAAACTGCTCGGAATCGCACTTGAACAAAACTAACTGCATGTTTGAAGTGTGTTGTTTACAAACAGCAGGAACAACAGAATACCGACCGTTGCATTCCAAAGGTAGCCAACACACTCGGGAGTAAAAACAAATCCCTGACGTGCAATTTAGGAGATATAAAGATCTAAAATTGGGTGACCGAAAAGTGAGCGTGACACATACACATATGTGGTAGGAAAATGCTCTTTAATTGCTCGAATTTTATCAGCAAAATTCTTTTCAGAGTATTTAAATAGAATCTTAATGTATCGAAATATGATGAGAACCGAAAATAGATTTTTTTCGACCTGAACCACGATTTAGTACCCTTAATGTAAGCCGCCCGCGGTGGCCGAGGGCACTGAGGCGCTCCAGTCACGGTCTGCACGACCACTACGGTCGGGGATTCGAATCCCCACTCGGGCATGGATATTTCTGCCGTCCTAGTTCGTAAGTAGTTTGTAAGTTTAGGGACTGATGACCCCGTAGTTAAGTCCCATAGACTATACAAACATTACATCCTTAATGTAAGTGGCAGTGGCCACAGCGATGCAATGCACATGCCGCGGCTCAGGTTAAAATTCTCTTCTGCTCCCCCTGGAGGAATCATAAGGCCCCTCCCGCGGCAGGGAGGGGTGAGGGGAAACGCCACTTTTGTGTTGGAGCTAGTAGAGACGCCAGCTCCAGGATACTCGAGCTCTGGCGGTTACGCACGAATGGTTCCGATGCAAAACAATGCAAATCCTCCATGAAGGTAACATCGGCCCTTCATATTTGTTTGTGGCGCATTGAAGATTAATCAAAAACATGTCGCATTTGGTAAATATAACTATAAATTAAAGACGCATCAACTGTAAAAGCCCTCAAAAGGTCCCATCATGAATAATAATGTAGTCACTACTCTCTGCCTAGCGAGAAAAGCCGTGTGGCTAGGTGCATTGAACTGCGCTTTCGAACGTAGAGGATTCGAGACCGACTGCAAGCATTTTTTTAACCCAATCTTCTTTTTAACAGATACAGGGACAACAATGACTTTTGTATTGGACGTTTTTCAAATGTGTCGCGATTTTCAGGGTAAATGACATTTATAGTCTTCGCTGTACCAATTATTTAACTGTTTGGAAAGATACGGGAGAACAGCCATTGCACATGCGTAAGGTTAGGAGGAGGTTGCTGGTTACAGTGCCACACGACCTGAAGGTAGCTTGTCTCTTCAGCGTAACACATTCATTTTGTTATAGTCACTTAACAGTGTAATCACTTACTTATTCTGTTTCAGTGTTCATGTGCATATTCATATATTCTTGGTGTTTACCATCAATAATGAACAACGTTTGCGATCATTCCACACTAGCGTAGCGTATCTCGAGCTACGTCTTCTGAAAGACGTCGCAAACGTAGCGCGTATCCTGACTAGAGATACGTACCCTTGAAGCTAAAAGCTACGTATTACGAGCTACATTTGCTATTCCAGCTTCGTATTTACTCAGTTGTTGAGATGGTGTGCTAACTTCAGTACTGTTTTTGGTTGTTGTGGTCTTCAGTCTGCGGACTGGTTTGATGCAGATCTCCACGCTACAATGTCCTGTGCAAGTCTCTTTATCTGAGAATACGTTCGGCAACCTACATCCTTTTGAATCTGCTTACTATATTCGTCCCTCGGTCTCCCTCTACGATTTTTACCTCATACACTTCCCTCTAATGCTATGTTGACAATTCCTTGATGTCTCAGGATGTTTCCAACCTATCTATTCCTTCTCTTAGTCAGGATATGCCAGAAACTCCCTTTCTCCCCAATTCGGTTAAGCACCTCCTGATTACGTGATCTACCCATGAAATTTTCATCATTCGTCAGTAGCACCACATTTCAAAAGCTTCTATCATCTTTTTATCTGAACTCCTTATCGTCCACGTTTAACTCCCATATAATCCTACACTCCAGACAAATGCTTTCAGATTAAATTAATATTGGATGTTAACAAGTTCCGCTGCTTTAGAAACGCTTTACTTCCCATAGCCATTCTGCATTTTATATCATCTTTACTTCGGCCATCAGAAGTTATCTTGCTACCCAAATAACAAAATCCATCTACTACTTTTATTGTCTCATTACCTAATCTAATTCCTTCAGCATCGCCTGATTTTCTGACACTGCATTCCATTACCTTCGTTTTACTCTTGTTAATGTACATCTTACATCTTCCTTTCAAGACACTGTCCATTCTATTCTAACTTGTTTGTGGATGGTTCCAGAAATGGCGTTCAATGTGCCGTAGTGTCAGTCAGATATCAACTTCAGTGTTCCGTGGATGGACTGTAGTTCAAGTAGCGATAGTGATGCTGAACTGTTAATGTTGTATCCAGTGTCAAATAGATCGAATTGGATTGTTAGAAGAACAGCGTATGGCGAACACCACCACCTAATGCATGATTTACAGCTTGACGATGAAAAGTTCAAACTTTATTTGAGGCTTAATGCAGAACATTTCAATGAAGTTTTATCCATTATCAGCATTGACATTAAAATACAGGATACAAATTATGGAAAATTAATACTTTCTGAAGAACAGGTAGCTATTTGTCTAAGGTAAAAATTCCTTCCCCGTAATTTCAAAATAGAAACGTAGCCTCTCAGTATAAGGTTGGAGTAACTAAAATCCAGGACAATACGAATATAAAAAACTAACTGTAACAAGAAAAAGAAAGTTGTACAGTCGTAATAGGGACTTAATAATGCAGTCTTGCTTACACCTGTAATACTGGACAAAAAGAAATTTTCATACTTCACTGGGCTTCCTTAAAACTTGCGTAATTTCTTCTCAAGCTAAGTCACGCAAGTTAGCATCTCTGTATTCTATGTTAGAATAGTCCCACAGCAGTGTCTGCACTTGGTCGATTAATGCAGACATCCTCACAATAAAGACTCAAACCGCAATAATAGGACCCCTTTACTAGGGTTACCATATGTCCATCTTCAGAAAAGAGGACATTTCTAGATTCATAAAAAACCTTCTTTTGCTCTCTCTCTCTCTCTCGCATTGACAACTCAGGTACTAATGATGCCGGCCGCGGTGGCCGAGGTGACTGAGGCGCTCCAGTCACGGTCAGCACGGCCACTACGGTCGGGGGTTCGAATCCCCCCTCGGGCATGGATATTTGTGCCGTCCTAGTTCGTAAGTAGTTCATAAGTAGTTTGTAAGTTTAGGGACTGATGACCCCGTAGTTAAGTCCTATAAGCTTAACAAACATTTGAACATTTTTGGTACTAATGATGCCTCTACTGTATTATCGGAATCTTGTTTGTAATACATCTTAGTCGTCTTACGAAATTTGTTTATCTTCTTAGAAATTAAGAAGCATGAAATCATGAGACCCGTAGAAAGAATTACACGACAACATAGCAGTGAAGCCCTAATATTTGATCATTTCACCACTTGTAATCATTGTCTTAAGTGCTGTACATTTTTTCCATACTTATACCATGCCGATAACCCCTGTTTTCACCTGAATTTTTTTTTACGCTGGATCATTTACGGAAACCATAGAACTGTTTACTGTAAAATCGTCACGAATAAAGTAACTGTAAAAATAATCTAAGCGTACCTTGATATAGCCATGCTCCCATTTCGGATCAGACCGACGTGACTATACATGATTAGTATCTAGATTCTAGTGAGTGACTGGAATATGTAAGGCACTGGTGAAAAAAAGCAATGAATGAAATAAACTTTTAATTTACCGTACAAATGATCACAATTAATTATTAAAAACTACACAGTTTTTAGAACAAAAGCTATAAATCGATGTTTTCAAAACACTGTTTATTTTTGGTCCTAAACAGGCGAATGGTGAAACGGCAATGGCGACTGTGGCATCTGACCTTATTTGTATGAAGTTTTGAACAAAGATTTAACTTATGAATAACGAACATTGCGCTAGCTTTTGATCTTAAAGTCATAAGTGTGGTTGGCAGAGTCGCGTCGCAGCACAAAGACTAAACGTCTTATTTTTGGGTGTCACACAACACTCCGACCAGAGATTGTCTTGCGTTGTCGCAGACGTTTGTTTTTAATTGGCCGCCTCGAAGCTCGTATTCCTCGACAATTGCCACGACAATTATTTCAATTGTTTCGAAGTAGCTTGACCTCAGAGCAGCGACGGCACAGAAACGGCAAAATTAAAAAGTCGCATTGTTTCAAGAAAGATTAAATTCTCTAGAGTTAGTGATTGTGACAGTTCAGAGAGTTATATTTACGCACTTTTTAAGTTGAAGCAGTTGCACAACGCAAAAAAGAGGACATTACCCCATTTTATTAAAAACCCGGCCGGACTATTTTAGGGACCAAAAAAGAGGACATGTTCGGGTAAAAGAGGACGTCTGGTAACCCTACCCTTTACACGCTACAACATGTCTGTTCAGACTAGTTTTGCAACGACCGTCTGCGCATTAAAACGTTGCATTTACATGTTCCGACCGTTGGTGCATCTTTGCTCAGTCTTGAGTTGTTCTATCCATGGTATGAAGGCTATGGGGAAACTAAGTAAATTTGCTTGTAAAACAATACCGCTGTCCACAGCAATTATATTGGTAGAAAAGGAAAGAATGAGACCACAACGTAAAAAGTTGGTCAAGGACTGGCTATTAAAAAGTTTATCACTTTCACACTTTAATCTTTTAAAAGAACTAAAATTCAAAACAGATGATTGGTTCAATTACTTACGAATGGAGAGGAAACATTTTTTGTGCTTTTAGAACACGTGACACCACACATAAAGACACATTATAGCGTGATGAGAAAGTTAATAAGTGCTTATGAGAGACTTTTAGTGCCATTGCGGTTTCTAGCTACAGGTAAAAGTTATGCTGACCTTAAATTTTATGCTGTGGTGTCATCATTATCATCACTATCTTACATCATTCCAGAAACACGTCGTGCTATATACGCAACATTAAGGCAGCAATATTTGAAGGTGAGAACAGAAGTTAGTCACAATCCTTATGCATTTATCTATTTACAACCATTTCTCTATTTTCATTTGGCTCCTTTCAGTTTTGCTATTAATGCTTGATATGCTACAGTTTTTTTTATTTCTGTCAGAATAGTCCCTGCTTTTACTCTTCCATATGGCTGAAAAGGACTTGTAAAGTTCAATGAATTCCGTTAAAAACTCTCCTGAGTACGTTCGAGAATCGTGACTCTCTCCTGAAACATCACTCATATTGTTACGTTAGCCTCCTCACTGTCACAACAACAATACTGCACTGTACGCTGGCTACAGCAACAATTGACTGTGCAATTCGTCTGAGATATCGCTTTTACGCTCCGATTTGTCTGAGTGCCATCTGAGTGATTTCAAACCGTGCCAGATCGGACACCGACCAGTAGTGCAGACCAAATCATCCGTCGATGAGTAATTTACACGCTCCGACATGTGTGCGCAAACAAGGTCTGTACAGACAAGTCAGACACAAGTGAGCGACATAGTTTCACATGAGCTGCATGAAAACAATTAAATACTGTTTCACAGAGACAGTCTAATACACTAATAAATGTTTTAATGATTAAAATAATCACTATATATATGTCTCGAAAAGTGATCTTAACTCGACGATTCCTTTGGTCTAGATTGACAACGAAGTAAAAGTGTGAAGCAGACGAAAAAAACATACCGTGTAGTAGCTTCTTTGTAGTTCGATGGTCTATCGTAAGGAGCGCTGCAGCTGACAACGACTTTCTTGCGCATGTCTCACGTCCCGTGTAGAAAGGACTTCAGAAACGACGAGGCGAGAAGAGGAGAGAGACCGCACAATCTGGCGTGCTTGTCGCTCTGCTGTTGGGACGACACAGCAGCTGTGTCTGAGGGATAATACTCATACTCTCTATTGGCACCAGATGAGGGAACTGTACTGACACCAGATTACTCGTCCCATACACAAATGTTCATGCGAGACAGACAAATGAAAATAAAATAAAGTAATATGAGAAACAGAAATACATATAAACATAGCAATTATAAACAAATAACAATGGTCACAACTATCTGCATCAACAGGCAATATAGAAAAGGTACCTGCCTACATGACGTACCTGACATAGCTATATCCAAACCAACGACAATATCCAAAGGGTGTACCATGATACGTTATCACGATGAAGAGGGCGAGGAGGACGATGACTCAAAGCTAATATTGCAGGAATAATGCAGCAAAATACAAGAGTTAATTCTCGTATTGGTTAAGGATAAGGAATAAGAGAGCTAATATAATGCCACGTGCTGACAATGTATAGTAGACAGAGCTGAATCTGACCCATGAACTTAACGTTTTTTCCCAATATCATTTAAAATCATTTCTCTGCTTATTTAAGTACGTCAAGGTTATTTGGGGCGATCTGGAATCAATTTACAGAGTTCCAGCCAAGATCGCGTATTATTCATTCGGATGGCCGGTTTCGACGAGTCTTAGACGTCATCTTCTGAACTCCTTTACATCTCGATGTTACATCTCCTGTAGGCTCTATCTACGCCCTCTTATTACAAGTATGTCGGTACAATTGCTGCATCCATACGGCTGTTGGTATAGTTTCATATATATATATATATATATATATATATATATATATATATATATATATATATATATTTCCTTTACACATTTCCTGGCTGTACAAGAGGCACTAAGCGTAAGGTATCAAGTTACATAATGGACTCCACAATTACTGTTTATATGTCTCATCTGTATCGATGCAGTCACTGTACCAAGATATTTGTAAATAAAGGTCCTACATGACATGTAACATCGAGATGTACAGAAGATCAGAAAATGACGTGTAACACATGTCGAAACCAGTCACCCGAATGTGTAAATTTCTCTACTTATTACAAACTAAGAGTTACTTTAACGTGATTAACCGTTAACGGCTCGAAGATAACCAAATGTTCAAATGTTCAAATGTTTGTTAAGCTTATGGGACTTAACTACGGGGTCATCAGTCCCTAAACTTACAAACTACTTATGAACTACTTACGAACTAGGACGGCACAAATATCCATGCCCGATGGGGGATTCGAACCCCCGACCGTGACTGGAGCGCCTCAGTCACCTCGGCCACCGCGGCCGGCCGAAGATAACCATTCTGAGATATACACGGTGGAGGCATTAACCAGTATCGCTTCTATCTTCTTACATTTTTATGTACTTTCCAAAATAATATATTTTAATTTTTTACTCAGTATAAAAGTATTCTAATTTTATTTTAAAACTTTGCAAATAAAAGCAAAGAAGCGAAAAAGTACAAAAATTCAAATAATAATTTTTTATCAACAAGGTAACAAGTCAATAAATTACAAAACATGATGTGATAAATGTGAATACTCTTGTGGCGGAAAGTCAGCGCCACACGCCAGACTGCACGGCCACTACGGTCGGAGGTTCAAATCCCCCCTCGGGCATGAATATTTGTGCCGTCCTAGTTCGTAAGTAGTCCATAAGTAGTTCGTAAGTTTAGAGCCTGATGACCCCGTAATTAAGTCCCGTAAGCTGTACATACATTTGAACATTTTGAACACACGACAGACGCACGAGAACGATCGTGGAAAAGGCAGTGGACGACCGGCAGCCAATCGACGCCGGCGCCGCGCTGTGCGCTCTACAAGCTGTTATATCTAGGCCAGGGCTGTCCAACATACGGCCCGCTATAGTCTGACGAAATTGTGAGCTTTCTTGTTCTTTGTTATTTTTTATTTTCAGCCAAAGTGGTATGTTAGGACAATGATTTCAAATTATCCTGTATTGCCAGTGGACTCGATGTTAAATTAACATGTGGGGCGAGATGGTGGTCGCCTACCAGCTAACCCACTAGCCGCCCTCTTCTACAACTGTTCACGCCTCGCGGTTCTCCACTACAGCGCCCCATATCACTTCTCCGGGAGCCGTAAGCCGCCGAGACCTAACAGAAAGCGGCCGCCTTGGAACAGGCTGACACTGCCACAGCACGGGACAGACGGCTGCCGTGCCGTTCTCACTACACAGTGACCCGCGGAATTATGGGGGATTCCCAAACAGGCGTCAGCGCATGCGCACTGGCTATGCGGGAGACGAGTCACAGCGTCCTCTTCCCGCGGTCACTCACTGCCTTCAAATGTTCAAATGTTTGTAGAGCTTATGGAACTTAACTACGGGGTCATCAACCCACTAGCCGCTCTCTTCTACAATTGTTCCCGCCTCGCGGTTCTCCACTACAGTGCCCCATATCACTTCTCTGGAAGCCGTAAGCCGCTGAGACCTAACAGAACGCGGCCGCCTTGGAACAGGCTGGCACTGCCACAGCACGGGACGGACGGCTGCCGTGCCGTTCTCACTACACTGTGACCCGCGGAGTTATGGGGGATTCGCAAACACGCGTCAGCGCATGCGCACTGGCTATGCGGGGGACGAGTCACAGCGTCCTCTTCCCGCAGTCACTCACTGCCTTCAAATGTTCAAATGTTTGTAGAGCTTATGGAACTTAACGACGCACAGGATACCGTACCGACGGGTGCGGTTCCTGTAGGGAGATGCTTGTCCATTGTTGGTCGAGCCGATCTCTACGAGATTACGAGAGTAACTCGGGCGTCCGATCCTTGATTGTCGTGAGTGGATTCGTGTTCTCTCGATAATCCATTTTTAGTCCGGGGTAAGTCCCGGAGATAAATTAAATTGGTCCCAATCCCCTGGCTCCGACCAAGGTTTTCGGGAGGTTTTCCTTGGTTGTAAGGCATATGCCGGAGCCGGTAAGCCCCTCCCACTTATTCCCAACTGGGATCCCCCTTTGCCCCACTACCAGCTTGTCTGATAATTGGCTGAAAAGAACCGCGACTCTTTATGGGCCGAATCTCAATGACACGTAAACAGACTCTCTGCTGTTGCAGTGGCTGGGCGTTACTGAACACTGTTCGCGGGCGATTTATTAACCTTCGCATGGTATCAGCTCTAGAAAAACGTGCTGTATGCCTGAGGTCTTTTTTGACTCCAAAGTGATTCAAGCGACATTATGGAGATAAAAATTGAAATATGTCTATAAAAAATAAATATTTATTGAGAATCATTTGCACAAAGTTAATATTACAACTTCACAATTTCTTCATATAATTAATGTACATACAAGTGGTAATTACTTACTACATTTGTTTTAAATATGAATACATCTTTTGTGTAGTTTGTTGGGTTCCAAAAATTACTTTAACCCAAAATATTCATAATCCACAGACTATGTACTAATACTGTATTTTATTAATATTATGTGTAATATCATTTACATGGAATTTTATCAGAAAGACACTGCTACTGGCCCTCAGTGTCAATCCACTTCAATCCCGTGTTCAAGAATTGGGTACACAATATTATTATCTTTTGCATGATTATTAGTGTGCATTACTCTGCATGTGATTATTGATAAAAAGTCTAAAACTGTCTGCCCTTGTCTCTAATTGTGGTCCTAGGTGTCGTGGAATATGTGTAGTTTCAAGTATTACATTCCTTGAAACCTGCTTGCGCACATCAGGTGTTACTTTGTTATCTGTCCACTTGTAGACACAAAAGTAGATGTACTAGTTACCTGAATGCCATTATCATCTTCTTCACAGTCATACACATCCACTTCACCTCCGACCTGTACATCTTCCTCTATCATATCTCCATCAGAATCACTATCATCTTCGTTTCCAAAAATTGATTCATTATCACTGTCAGTCTTCTGTAAATCTGCCAAAGCCTGTTTGAGACTATAGCCAATTGCAAAACGTATATCACCAGCCATTACGAATAAACTACAGCACAGAGCTCAATTCCCAACTGTGAATTTGTCGTAAGAATGCACGTAACTGTATTTTATATTCATTGTTTACAATAATGTACAAATGAATGTCAGTATATAAGGTACATTGTTGCCAAGATTTATTTTCGTAACAAAACTTATATATGACACTGAAAATCACTTATTCTATACCTGGGGAATTTTCTGACCCCAGTGCAAACATTTCGAATTGTTGTACTGCAAAATGAGATCATAAATATTTTACGCAGTTGTAATAAGAAGTCCGTGGATAGCATATCTGAAGGATGAGTTGTCTACACCCACATTAAAACTGTTTATTTATGGTTAAATGAGACTTGGAGTCTAAAATGACCCCAGGCATCATGCGAGGGTTAAAGGTATTTAACTGTATATTATTTGCCTTAATAAATTCAGTCAGTCAACATAGTAGTTCCGAAGGCGAGACGCACGTGTGGAAGAGTGTGGGTGGCTTTATGTGTAGGCAATTGGATATTAGGATGGGTCCAATTTATCTATTTTATTTTTACGGAACGTTTTAGTACGGAACGTTTGTCTGTTGTCATTATAATAATGACATAGGACAAAGACGCCCTTAAAATACTCTTGATCTCCTAGCAACAAATAATCCCGAGATAGTAAAGAGCATCAAAACAGATACAGGGATTAGCGAACATCGAGTTGTAGTAGCGAGACTGAATATCGAAATTCCCAAATGCACCAAAAGTAAACGAAAAATATATCTATTCAATAAAGCAGATAAAAATTCGCTTCACGCTTTCATGAGTGATAGTCTCCAGTCCTTCAAAACTAAAAATGAGAGTGTAGATCAGTTGTGGCTTACTTTCAAAGACATAATATCAGTAGCAATCGAGAGATTTATACCAAATAAATTAATAAAAGAGGGGGCTGACCCCTCATGCAAAATTTAAAAAGGCACAGAATCCGCAAGACTGGCAATCTTTTACTGAAACTCGCAACCTAGCGCGGACTTCAATGCGAGAATCTTATAGATGTTTCCACAACGAAATCCTGTCTCGTAATCATGCAGAAAATCCAAAGAAATTCTGGTCATATGTGAAGTACACTAGCGGCAAAACACAAACAATACCTTCACTACGCGATAGCAATGGTAATACTACCGACGACACTACTGCTAAGGCAGAATTACTAAACACAGCTTTCCGAAATTCTTTCACCAAAGAAGACGAAGTGAACACTCCAGTATTCAATCCAAGAACAGCTGCCAGCATGCGAAACTTAGAAGTAGATGTTCCTGGAGTAGTAAAACAACTTAAGTCACTAAACAAAAATAAATCTTCCGGGCCAGATTGTATACCAACTAGATTCCTCTCAGAGTATGCTGATGCAATAGCTCCGTACTTAGCTATAATTTACAACCGATCACTCAGCGAAAGATCCGTACCCAAAGACTGGAAAGTTGCCCAAGTTACTCCAATATTCATGAAAGGCAATAGGAGTGATCCACAAAATTACAGGCCTATCTCATTGACGTCGATTTGCAGTAGGATTTTGGAACATATACTTTGTTCGAATATTATGTACTACCTCGAAGAGAACGACCTATTAACCAATAGTCAGCACGGATTCAGAAAGTATCGATCTTGCGAAACACAGCTTGCCCTTTATTCACATGAAGTGTTAAGTGCCATCGACAAGGGATCTCAAATCGATTCCATATTTCTGGATTTCCGAAAGGCTTTTGATATTGTACCCCACAAGCGGCTTCTAATGAAATTGCGTGCTTATGGAATATCTCCCCAATTGTGCGATTGGATTCACGATTTCCTATCAGAAAGGACACAGTTCGTTGTAATTGACGGTAAGTCATCGAGTAAAACAGAAGTGATATCTGGCGTTCCACAGGGAAGCGTTATAGGTCCCCTACTCTTCCTCGTGTTTATAAACGATTTAGGAGATAATCTGAATAGCTCCCTTAGACTGTTCGCGGATGATGCTGTCGTTTATCGGTCAGTGAAGTCAACAGAGGATCAAAAGCAACTGCAAAGCGATTTAGACAAAATTTCTACTTGGTGCGAAAATTGGCAATTGACACTAAATAAAGAAAAGTGTGAAGTAATACACATGACCACTAAAAGAAATCCGCTGAACTTCAATTACGCGATAAATCAGTCAAACCTTAAGGTCGTAAATTCTACCAAATACCTAGCAGTTACTATTACGAACAACTTTGACTGGAGAGAACACATAAAAAATATTGTGGGGAAGGCGAACCAAAGGTTACGTTTCATTGGCAGAACGCTTAGAAGATGCACCAGCTCCACCAAAGAGACTGCCTACATCAGACTTGTGCGTCCTCTCTTGGAGTACTGTTGCCCCTTCTGGGACCCTCACCAGGTGGGACTGACAGAAGATATTGAGAAGGTTCAGAGAAGGGCAGCTCGTTGTGTTTTATCACGTTACGGGGGGGGGGGGGGGAGCGTCACGGAAATGTTGCACGAATTGGGGTGGAAATCATTAAAAGAAAGACGTTATTCATTGCGGCGTGATCTGTTTGCGAAGTTTCAATCACCGACTTTTAGTTCTGAATGTGAAAATATTTTGTTAGCACCCACCTACTTAGGGAGACATGACCATCCCAATAAAATAAGAGAAATCAGATGGAAAACGGAACGATTTAGGTGTTCTTTCTTCCCGCGCGCTGTTAGAGAATGGAACGGTAGAGAAAACATATGAAAGTGGTTAATGAACCCTCTGCTAGGCACTTAAATGTGATTTGCAGAGTATCTATGTAGATGTAGAACCAGAGCGGGCGGCATGAAAGCGGACACTCCTGACATTGTTGTTTTCAATACAAGAATTTGTTCCGTGGTAACAATAGAGAAGTTAACAGTTACACGTGCAAGCTCAGTACAACGTAGGAGTCATATACTCCACTGTAACGGACGTCCTATATGATTTTCTAGTCTGCGAATGAGATGCTTCTTTCATCCAATCTTACTTGTAGTGCCATCGCATGAGTGGGGGGAGGAGGAAATACATATTAAGGAGGATCTTTTGTTCTACCAAAACGGACGAAGAGTTGCACAGAAAAATATGTTACATAAGGTTAAATTTCTGTTTCGAGCCACTGTAATGTGTATCTACTTAACCATCAAGACTTACGAGAATGTAAATGAAAAAAGTAAAATCTAAAACGAGATCTTCGATAACAGATGGCCATTAAAAAAAAATCATCTCATTAGTTTTTGTTTTTCATTAATATTATGTTTATTTGAAGTTTATAATGTTCTTTTTTTTTTTTTTTTTTTTTTTTTTTTTTTTTTTTTTTTTTTTTTTTTTTTTTTTTTTTGTAGTCTATGGGACTTAACTACGGGGTCATCAGTCCCTAAACTTACAAACTACTTATGAACTACTTACGAACTAGGACGGCACAAATATCCATGCCCGAGGGGGGATTCGAACCCCCGACCGTAGTGGCCATGTAGACCGTGACTGGAGCGCCTTAGTCCCCTCGGCCACCGCGGCCGGCAATGTTCTGTTATAAATAGATCCTACCCGCCTACCTAGAAAAACAATGTTTAATTTCCACTAGTTTAGTAATTGATTCCTTTGCAATTTTCTTTTGTGTGGCCCGCTACAGTGATAAAAGTTGGTAATGTGGCCCGCGTCGAAATTTTGTTGGACACCCCTGATCTAGGCTGACATGTGTCTGGAAGAGCCCCGTCTGAACTCGGCTACGAAATAGGCAGTCACTATGAATGAGTGCAGCTAGCATCGTACAAGAAGACGCCGCCGTGAGAAGAGGCATACTTTGAAAGTTAAGTAATAGTATTCTTCAGAAAATAGAACCTGTATTACTAAACTACATAGTTGTTATAGATGTCTACATATCCTGCACCGAAACTTACCTGAACGATAGGCCGGTCGGTAAGAACTAAACAGAGCCTGACCAGGACGACAAAACAAATGGCAACAAGCACTCAGCAAATACAAACTTGTACGACTCCAACACTTATTGTCAGCATTCATATAGAACAAGTATCATGCGAGGTATTTTATTTCTTGAAGAACTACACTTACGGCTCATTCTTCCGATGACTTTGGTTCTGGTATCACCTTATTCACTATTAGTTTTATGTTGTCGTTTGCACACACACACACATTATATATATATATCACTATGTGTGTTTGCCTCTGTAACTTATAAAATATAGATGACGGGAAATTTTAATGCGGTAGGTCAACACAAGAAATGTTACACTTTCCGCGGAGCTATGAGCATAGTTTATTGTTTCATTTTCCAAAGAGTTACAGCACAAAGATACAATTTTTTAAATGGAACAATAGCTTTTTCTATCGTGTATTGGATTCGTTTAAACCACCTGCGTCCAAATCAATTTAAACTACATTCCTATCACTGTTAATTTGGAAGCTAAAACCCTTCAAAGTTCCGGGGGCAGAGGCTGCGACAGCGTAGTTGACTGGCCGAGGGGCCCTGGGGCACGGCCCATTGTCTCATGACAACCAGCCAGTCAGCTACGCCCCTGGAATTTTGAAGGGTTGTAGCTCCCAAACTAACAGTGACAGGAATGTAGTTTAAATTGATTTGGACGCAGCTGGTTTAAACGAATACAATACACGATAGAAAAAACTATTGTCCCATTAAAAAATTATATCTTTGTGGTGTAACTCTTTGGAAAATGATACAATAAACTATGTTCATAGCTCCGCGGAATGTGCAACATTTCTTGTGTTGACCTACCGCATTAAAATTTCCCGTCACCTATTATTTTATAAGTTACAGAGGCAAACACACTTAGTGAAACACCGTGTATATGTGTTGGAAAACAATGGGTATAAATAAATTAAAGATTCCCGTTTTTTACAAACCTAAATGCCCAATGTGCTAAGGTCATGTATCTGTAGGCTTACAAACAGCTTGAACTAATTTAAACTAACTTATGTTAAGAACAACACACACACACACTTGCCTCAGGGAGGACTCGAATCTATAACGGAAATCGCAGCGCAGTCTGTGATATGGCGCCCCTAACCGCAAGGAAGTTCCTGCGTGGCCTTACATTGCGGATCCTGCAGCATTTCGCTACAGTTTCCAATTTTTCGTTTTGTCGATATACCTGCAGCATAATCCGCAAAAAAACTTATTCATACTGTGAAAAGTTATGGCCGTGTAGCACTTTTTTTTCGAAACGCCTGAAATTGTGTTCTCCAATTACCCGTTTATCATCTGCATTTCTTCTTCGTGTACTTATTTTAATGGCCACTATTGCGTGAAAGTACGTAAGTTGAAACATCACATCTTACACGTGCTATGTTGCTCGTATTATGTAATATCAATTTTTAAATAAGATTAGATGACCAAATTGTAAAATTTGATATGACCAGATGATTGTGGCACAGCCCACTGAAACAGGTGGACATTACATAAATAGATATTTCGCGATCTCGGCGTTTCACTTTTGAATATTATTAATCGATCAGGTAACTTCCACAACCTGCTATGTCAGGTACTCTCATGATCGGTGAAAACTGTGTATTCCTCAAACACCGATAACACCCATCCAACCCACCAACTGTTCTTTCCACGAACTCGGATACGCAGTGTGCAAAGTTCTTCGTAACATCTTTAAAAATGTAAGGCAACCTTTTTTGCCATTTTTGGTGTAATAATTTTATAGGAGAGCTTGTCCTTGTACATTAAATATTTGAAAATCCGGCATTGCCCGGGTATTTATTTATTTAAAACTTCTCTTAATCCGCTTCAGCTACCCTCGTCTGTCTGCCCAACAGCTCCTATCCCCTGTGCTTATTAATATCCTCCTCCGTCTCTCGCAGTTCATCTCTTTTACTCCTATGAAAAACTACATGTATCTATGAATTATGATAATATTCGGTGAAACTGTGTCGAAAATTGTTGTAAGGTGCACTCCGACATTAACGTAGGCTGCTAAATTACAGTAACTCCTGAATAAACCCCTCTATTGGTCTCGACGTCTATTTAAAATATTCTCCGCCATGCAACTCACGTAGTCAGACACTGATATTGCTTCAGTTTTGCAGCTGAAATGTGTCAAATTTCATCAAGATCGGAATAAAAGAGTAGATTAGTATCGAAATTTGTTATGAAGTACTTTCCGCCATGCACCGAACAAAAGCGTATGTAGAAAGTGACGTTACTCTTGTTTTTAAGGGGAATTCTGCAGACTTTCATCAGGATAAAACTACAACTGTTGATTTGTATGCATTTGAAGTACACGAACACACTACATAAAAAGCAGTGTGTGTATTTATTGGATACAAACCTATGGGTTTTTTCCAATCTTTGTGTATTTATTGGATACAAATCTATGGGTTTGTTCCAATCTTTATGAAATCTTGCACACGTTAGCTTCAATCCACGAGGACGGTCGCCGTATGTGTAAGATCACGTACAACTGATTGTTGACGAGATATGACGTCATAAACATCGAGAGGCTTGAAAAGCTGCTGCATTAGGCGACAATGCTGGTCATTTTATCCTAAACCACTGGACCAAATTCATCCAAATGTGGTACTCATATTCCTTACCGTGAGATAACAATTGCTGTAGGAGTATGAACCACATCCCTTACATGGTTCAGAAGATATCTCATAAACAATAGGAGTTGCAAGAAACTGCCACAGACTGCGACGAGACTTTATAAATACACTATGTGAGAGTGACAGTACTTAGCAACTTGCAACAAATGTTAAACATCGTCACAAACCTTTATTAAACTTTTACTCGCTGACAACCACATCAAAATAATGAAGGAAAAAAGTTTCTTGCTTACTACTTTAACGCTGTTCTTGGAGAAAAACTACGGCATTCGGTATGACGTTGCAGTTTATAATTTCTACGTTATAAAATGTAGTCACAGGAAATTTTACAGATAGTATACGCACAGGCAGATGAATGTGCTTTAGAAATTGCATCACAATACGACACCTAGTCCCTGAAATATAAGGACAATAACCAGGGCCGGATATAGAAGGGAGCAAAGGGGGCAGTTGCCCCAGGCGGCAGAATTTAGAGGGCGTCAAATTTTGACCGACCTCTTTTTTCTTTTTTTTTCTTTTTTTTCAGAATGTATCTTTCTGGTATAATTTAATGAAATCAACTGACACAGAATTATTAAAAGTAAAATGACTGCAAGAAATACAGAAATCATTTAATAAAACTAAAATTCCTGGTTGCTGACTTCAGTGTTGCCCTGTCACAGGTACATCAGCAAATCAAACTTCAAAAATCTTCTAGATATTGGCCAGAATGAGGATGATGTTACTGCATGTTACTGATGTTATTGCATAAGTAAATGCACAATGTTTATTAATTTGCGCAGGTTTCCTTTTTCATATAAATGAATATTCATATTTCATGTCAAGGAAGTATTTGTAGATCAGGTGAATTTGAATAATGTTGCAGTCCCTATATCCCTTTGAGTGCTGCACCTGCGCGTCCGGCTGGCCGAGTCAAGCCTGCCCCGGCGGCCGCCTAACCCGCCTACCTGCGCTGGCCGCCGTCTCCGCGGCCTGTTGTGTGTGCCGGAGCTCTCCGCCTGGCCGTCCTCGCCATGGACGGAGTATTTCTGGAACCAGTCTCGCAGTGTGCTTGCTGACGTTACAAATAAACAGAATATCTGGATACTTATTCCTTAACTTTGAATCTTGAAATAATTGCCAGACAGACAATGTACACTCAAACTCCTTACCCTACTAACATGTAGGCCCTGGGTCATTCCGTGTCAAATCGCCTAATTTCGGAATATTTTCCTGCTCTACCATGACGGAAAAATTTATGTGAACATTCGAACATGTCGCCAATCAATCGATAATGATGGATTTTAAGATTCGTTGAAGCAATACTGGACGAGTTATAATCATTTGTTTGACGCCATGCGCAATTTTGCGAACGGCAAGAGTGAATTCCTGGCGACTTTGAGCTGTTATAACTCGGGAAATATTTCTATGACAAATATGAAATTTGGCCATCGTGTACAAATGTACGCGTTTTCATAGGAATAATATTGAAAATAATTTTACGTGCTATATACAATCTTAAAAGTTTAAACAAAGTTGCTTTAAAAATTGGTAACCCAAAAAACTTCAACATTTGGCGCGTTGTATCTTAGGGACTAACTACAAGGTTCTGAAACATGAAGCTTCGTTTATGTACCGCTTTCCAATACTAAATAAATTAAGTGTAAAAGTTGAAGATATTAGGAAGAATAAAAATGCAGTACTTTCAACCTTATTTTTGTTTTATAAAGCTTTCCAAACTGGGCTTATTAGATAGAATATTATTTTAACTGCAAACAAAATGTAAATGGTCAACCAACGCAGGCCAACAAGGCTAGATTTCAATCAAATGTGAACGCGGAAATCACGGCGTGAGAAAAGTGTAAATTTTGGGTTCTATCTCCGACTGTAAATGCATGCTGCTATTGAAACTTAAAACTTAATAGGTTGGTAAGAGAAATTTCAGCGAATGTACATACAAAATTTCAACAAAATCTGCAATGGTCGAACAGGGAATGATAGGTGAGCTGACATGGAATGACACTCTTCATCAAAGGCTTTCTTTTATTTTAGTTTAGTTCTTAAGAATCATCATAAGGTCTTTATATACATCTGAATTTTATTTTGCATACTGGTACTTAAATATCTGATTTTTGTACGCAACTTGAGATTCAAACGCTCTAGAATCCGTAACGACTAAACGTTCTCACGAAAACTACTTTTGACGAAAGCATCTGGAAGCCGAGTCACACTTTTGAAACAAACCAATATATTTTGAGAGCATTAATCCAACAAATTATCCGCAGAGAAACTTAAAAACACAATATTCAACATTACTGAATTCCTTTTATACGGGACGCAATTGTTACTGTACAGCAGAAATAAAAAATGTTTGTATAGTCTATGGGACTTAACTACGGGGTCATCAGTCCCTAAACTTACAAACTACTTATGAACTACTTACGAACTAGGACGGTACAAATATCCATACCCACGGGGGATTCGAACCCCCGTAGTGACCGTGCAGAACGTGACTGGAGCGCCTTAGTCCCCTCAGCCACCGCGGCCGGCAGTAGAAATAATGGATGATGTACAACTTTTGCTTAAGAATTAGATAAGGAAATATTCAAGTTTCTAAGCAACCTAATTAAACGTCACCTTTAATTCCTAATGACCTTTTGTGCGTCAGAAACGGGCGAGTTTGAGCAACTAACCAATTTGTGGCAAGACGCCCTTTCAAAGTTTGCGAATACATTTCGATTACGTAAACCCAGTTAATTGTCTGCAAGCAACGATCAATCAAATCGAGGTTTCTTAGTACTTATATTTAAGTTTGAATAATTTATGCTTATCATAAGGAGATAAAGGTCTAGGCCTATAATTTTTTTTCACGAATCCAAATTCGTGGAAAAATAGAACAGCAACCCGTTACTAAATGTCACTAGAAAACTGTAGCCTCAGTTGGGGTAAAAGATATTTATTTAAGCGGCGACTAGTTTCGGCCGAAGCCCAGTTTCAAACAACCATGTGAAAAAGAAATGTGACTGTGGTGTCGCACAAGTACAAAGTGCGCGCCACCTACTTTCGCCGCGCGCCGCCATGCACGCACGGCGCGGCGTTCTTCCGACGACAGCCACGAGAGCCCTCTGCGGCAACTCCGCTCGTGGCCACCAGTGAACGACACCGTTCACTTGGGACTGAGATAGCAACCAGTTAGGACCTTCGGAATCAGATAGGCACCAGTGAAGACTTGGCTATCGTACAGGCACTAGGCAGGCCTCTAACAACTATGTATCAGCATTCTGCAGTACTATGTAAAAGTTAAGTATTGTATAAATTCTGTGCAATATATATCTCATTCTAATTTGCTCAAGTGTTTCTAGTTTCTGGCTGCTCCCCTCCGTACCTGCACCAGCGTGCTATCTTTATTCCTGTGTCTGTCTCATTCCACTCGGCCACCGACACCTACGACGGAAACGAGACACAAAAGCGGCGACGAGGCTGGGACACAAAAGTGGCGACGAGGAGTAATAGACGAACCGTAGACCAGCAGCCAGACAGCAGTAGTCGGAGCACGCAGAAATTGCTCCCGCCCACCCACCCTTATTATAAGAATTTTGGGGGAACATATTCAGTTACGTGTTTTGTGGACTTTTTTGTTGCAGAGCGTCCTCTTTCATATTGCATTTGTGTTTTGTTATAATTTACTTGTATGCGCGGCGCCTAATCGGTCAGCATGGCCACTACCCCGAACCCAAACTTAATGGAAATTATTCAGTTACAGACGGCGCGAATAACACAACTCCTGCAGGCTGTGGCCCAGCTCACAGCGCAACCAGCTAACCAACAACTGCCGCCGTTTCAGCAGCCCACACCTGCCGCCGCAACGCTTCCTACGTTTCGCCAGTACAACGAACGTGAGGAAGAATGGAGCGACTACTTCGCACAGTTTCAAGAACACATCGCGGCTCATCAAATTACAGGTCAGACAGTGAAGCATCTGCTATTATCTGTGGTGGGCCCCAACACCTTCGTGTTACTGAAAAAACTTTTCCCCGACGTATCTCCTCGTGATGTAGACTATGAACAAATAGTGGAGGCACTAAATGCTCATTATGAGAGAAAAGTTCTCGTAGCTGCGGCACGGTACCGATTTTTCAGACTTAAAAAATTACCGCAGCAGTCACACCAAGAGTGGATTACGGAATTGAAGGGCTTAACCCGCAAATGTAAATTTACTTGCTCTTGTGGACTTTCGTATAGTGACGTGATGTTGAGGGATGCGATTACGCAGAATATTCAGGACCCCAGAATTAGAGCAGCAATTCTGAAACAGTCTGACCCCTCCTTAGACAGTGTACTGCAGCTTATAGAAGCGAATGATACTTTTGACTTAGCAGATGTAGAAATGCAAAGCCACAGTGTTAATTCAGTGCGCCGTAGCGGACGCTTTCCTAGCCGTAGTTCTCAGTGTAGCATTAGTGATTCTTACAATAGTACAGGCCGCGCTGAACAGACAGTGAACAGTAGCCAGTGTAAAGGTGCGACACAAAGGTCGCCCCGTCGTGTTAGAAACAGTGGTTTGAATAACGGGCGCCAACGCTCATTTCAGAAAAATGTACGTAAATCTTGCCCCCAGTGTGTGTCTCGCCACAAGCGTGCTCATTGCCCTAGTCGCAACGCAACCTGTTATCAATGTGGCAAATCAGGACATGTACAGTCTGTGTGTATGCAAATTAAAAACTCAAAGAACGGTACCGTTAGAAACAGTGCTTCGCAGAGTGTGAGAACAGTTCATTCTGTAAATGTTATACGGGCTGTGGAATTGGACAGTGCTTTCCTTGGATCTCAATTGCAAGAAGGTAGTTCTGCGCCTATGGCAAAACTATATAGTGCACCACGTAGCAAGTGCCGACGAGCGTGTAAAACAGTGCAACGGAAAAGGGTTCGGGACAAGCAAAATGACTATGAACAGTGCATTCCTGTAGTGAAAATAGTGCCTTCTGCAACTGCTCCTTGTAATAGTGCCCAGTACTGTGTAGCTAGTGACAGTAGACATCAAGTAGCTACTCAAAAGTGTAGTGCAGTAGTTAGTAAATCCAGTGGCGTAGCTACTACACCAAGGGCCCCGGGGCAAAAATGATGTTGGGGCCCTCTCTATACTAAAACTATACCACAGGCGCCGACTTTTGAAAATCTTGGGGTGTGCTCAGTGGCGTTTTCAATAGGGGGGAAGTGGTCGCCGGCCTGCAGCCCCCCCCCCCCCCGACAAGTATTTCAAAAAAAAAAAAAAAAATCTTTGTTATATTTATTTATATTCCATGTAAAAAGGTAAAGTAATAATTTTGTTTTATTTTAGTAGTATTTCTTCCTTTTTTGTTTTATCTGGTGTTAATTAGGACCATTTTAATGTATGAAAGGAGAAAAGTAATTTTTTAATACACAGGAAAGAAATTAACAGCCATTGATTTCAATTTCACGTTTCAGAACTACTGGGCGGCTTTTGCGACCATTTGAACCTGTTTTTCCCGTTGTAGTAACTACTGAAGTCATTTTCAGAGTGTTCGTCTTCTGAGACATGCGTGTTAGATAATGATGTGCCTGTATTATGAATACTGTATTCACTAACGCAAACACTTACATCGGATCGTCTTCTTGGCTTCATTCTTCTGCAAATTTGTTTTCTATTCAGTATTATCAAAATAGTCCATAAAGACTTCTGCTGTCATACCATGTCTGTCGTTACTAATAGGTTCACAACCCATTGTTACTTCACACAACAATTCAGTAATCAGTATGAAAAATGACACGAGTTACACTAACACGATTCCTTGAAGACAATTGACTCCTAAGAGAATACATAAACGTTAAATTAGTAGTATACACATTTTCAAACCCACTTAATTTCTAGTTATTTAATACAACAATTAAAGGTTACCGCCTTCAATTTACGATATTGAACTAACAAGCAGCATTCCATTAACATTCGGACTATTTAGAAAATGATCACTTCACTCACATGTCAACATGAATTTTAATGCCTACGAATTCAATTACCTGTTTATTTTAGATAATTTTTTTTACAGCGATGTATTACACAAGCCAGCCGCCCATCAATGAAATGAGAGAGTCGAATTTAATTACAATCAAGAAATGTAACGTAGAGAAAAAAATAATATCAAAATTTTCAGTGGAGTATGCCGAGCATACCCACTCAAATTTTGGGATATGCTTGAGCGACCTAGCATACCCGTAATCGGCGCCTATGAACTATACAGATGCAATACTACTTCGTCTGGTTCTTACCGCTTAATGGGAGATATAATAAAGCAAACCTAAATACTCTTAAGTAAATTACTGTAACGCAACAGATAATATTTAATCGTACTCTCTAATATAATTATAACTGTGCTTTCAAGCAGAAACTACTGGGTGGATTTGGGTTAAATTTGGGAGAGGGATAGAGTTGGACCTGGGTAGGACATACAGACAAAACTACCATGGAATAGTTTTCGAAGTTGCTCCATACTAGGTGAATGAAGTCGCAGGCAGAAGCTAGTAAAAATGAACAATGAAGTTTTACTCAACCACGAAAATATGGCCCCCTGCCGCGAATCAAACCATGAACAATATTGTCACACACTGCTAGTAATTCAGCAGGTAGCAGGGTGCACGTCTTAGCGGACAAGCAGTACCTTTTTATGTTTATATTCTAAGATGGGAATAATTTTTGGATTTCACTTCGTGCGTTTGAAGTTTGTTGGCAGTGTTTAAAAAGTTAAAATCCGAAAATCCTTCATTCGGCTAAAATATTATATACAGTAGAACGTCGATTATCCGAAGTGTAATTGGGGGATATGGATGTTCGGAAAACCGATTATTCGTATAATTGAACTGTACACTTCTACTTGCCAATAAGAAGTACTGTACAGTAAATGTATTTATACAGTATTTGGAGTCGCGCGATCCTTCACATTGCGCCTATCGGCACGCCGCAACACTTGGAAGGCGCAGCTGTTGCTGTGAACAGCTTTGAAGCTGCCGCTACTTCTGCCGACTGGAGTATGCCGATTGTTGTACTCTGCGACTGTCGGCTTGGCCTGTCAGCAGGCCCCACAAGAAGCAATGTTCCGTCACCCTGTGGCCCAGTGCGGCTACTGTGGGAAGTTTAGTTTGACGGAGGGGGAATTGATGGACGGTAGGGTGGGAAGGTAAAAAATAAATAAAAATAAAAAAAACGACGCTCTACTGTAACTTTTTCCGAACTTTGCTCACGTAGGCCGAGGGGCCCCTTGATCTCGGGGGCCCCGGGGCACTGCCCCGCCTAGCCCTATGATAGCTACGCCACTGAGTAAATCTGGAGTAGCTTCGCATGCTTGCGCGGACGCCGATCCGGCGGTAGTGCCATCTAGTGACAGTGTTGTTAATCCGCTGCGTGCCGAGTCTGCGCCGCTTACTTCACTACGCGGCCCGCGCAAGCGCAGTAAACAAACCGTAGCAGACGTCGCCCACATTCGCGCACCTGTCGAGCGCCGCAAGCAAAAACTGTTTGTGACTCTCTTCATAGAAAATAAGACGGTGCAATTTCAGCTTGATACTGGTTCCGCTGTCACATTAATAAATAAAGATACTTATGAACTTCTCGGTTCGCCAAAATTGTCGCCGTCACAGCAAGTGTTAACAGCTTATACAGGTCAAAATATTCCCGTGCTAGGAACGTGTAGCCTGCCCGCCTTTTTTCAAGGTGTAACAAAAACAGTTGCTTTTGTAGTTCTTCAGGCCAAATCGACACAGAACATTTTTGGCCTAGATGCTTTTGACTTGTTTGGTTTATCAATTCAAAGAGATGTGCTTCAAATTTCGTCAATAGTGCCTCAGGATAAAATCAATGCATTGTGTGACAAATATAGTGACTTGTTTTCGCCGGAACTAGGTTGTGCAAAAGACTTCGTGGCACATGTAACTTTAAAAGAATGTGCAGTTCCAAAATTTCGTAAAGCTAGACCAGTGCCTATCGCCTTGCGTGATACAGTTGCCGAAGAACTTAAACGTTGGCAAGACAGTGGGGTGATTTCTCCTGTTTCTGCGAGTCAGTGGGCCTCGCCTTTAGTAATTATACCCAAGCCGTCAGGAAAACTTCGTCTCTGTGCGGACTTCAAATCAACAGTGAACGGTCAAACAATTGTTGACACTTATCCCCTGCCCAGACCTGAGGAACTGATGGACAAATTAGGACAGTCTCGCTTCTTTTCTAAGATTGATTTAGCAGAGGCGTACTTACAGATTCCGCTTGATGACGAGTCAAAAATGTATTTCGTCATTTATACTCACAT
Organism: Locusta migratoria; assembly: GCA_026315105.1. Taxonomy (NCBI): domain Eukaryota; kingdom Metazoa; phylum Arthropoda; class Insecta; order Orthoptera; family Acrididae; genus Locusta; species Locusta migratoria. The sequence goes on from CM048750.1 coordinate 379,132,820, forward strand.
GGGCCTTTTTCAATTTCAACGCCTATCCTTTGGCAGTTCTTCCGCCCCCGCTATTTTTCAGCGCTTTTTGCAACAGCTGACAGTTTCTGTACCATGTTGCTCGAACTACTTAGATGATATTGTGGTATCCGGACGTACAGTTGAAGAACATTTAGCAAACCTGGAGTGCCTTTTCAAAGTTTTGACTGCAGCAGGTCTACGTTGTAATAAAGCAAAGTGTTCGTTTTTTCAAACTGAAATAGAGTACCTAGGCCATGTGATTAATGCCCAAGGAATACATCCCTTACTGTCACATCTTCGAGCAATCAAAAACTTGCCTCCTCCTAAGAATGTGCACGAATTGCAAGCAGTAATGGGAAAGCTGAACTATTATTTCAGATTTATTCCCAATGCCTCTCAGATTGCAGCTCCACTTCATCACTTACGTAGGAAGAATGTTCCTTTTGTATCGTCTAAAGATTGTCAGGTTGCCTTTGACAAACTAAAGTCTGCACTACTCAGTGATGCATGTTTGATTCCCTATGACCCACAGAAGCCTGTAGTGTTAGCAGTTGATGCCTCGTCGTACGGTCTGGGTGCCGTTTTGTCACATCGTATTGGTTCTCACGATCGTCCTATTGCCTTTGCGTCCAAGCTTCTGATGCCAACGCAACAGAATTACAGTCAGATAGAAAAGGAGGCCTTAGCAATCATTTACAGCGTCACAAAGTTTCATCACTATCTCTATGGCAGAAAATTCTATTTGTTGACAGACCACAAGCCTCTCACGTCGTTGTTCTCACCCACAAAGCCAATTCCGCCACGAATGGCACAAAAGCTTCAGAGATGGTCCTTAATACTGTCTAATTATCAGTATGAGATTTTGTACCGACCTACCACTAAACACGCCAACGCGGATACACTTTCCCGACTTCCGGTTGGCCAGGATGTGTCGTTTGATTCTTCAGAAATGGCATGTTGTCAGATAGACTCCAGAGATGCTTCCGCTGTCGCAGACTTTCCTTTGAACTCTCGTCGGGTTGCACAGGAAACAGCTGCGGATGCAGACCTAAGTGTGGTAGCACGTTTTGTTTGCTCAGGGTGGCCTGCCAGAGCCAAAGACATTGATCGGCCTCTGGTTCGACGTTATTTTGCACAACGTCATGCATTATCTTTAAGTAAGGGTGTACTGTTGTTGCATACCGACAACGACCAAGCAAGAGTGATTGTTCCTCGTTCCCTGCAACGAGGAGTGTTACGCCTCCTGCATCAAGGACATTGGGGCATTGTTAGGACAAAGCAACTGGCCAGACGTCATTGTACCTGGGTTGGTCTGGACGCTCAGATAGAGAGCATGACATCACAGTGTACAGTTTGTGCGGAGCATCAGGCGGCTCCTCCTCAGCGTTTCTCAGACTGGCCACGCCCCAAGGGACCATGGCAACGTTTACATATTGACTTTGCCGGACTTTTCTGGAATACGCGCTGGTTAATTGTTGTAGACGCTTTCAGCAAGTTTCCTTTTGTGATTGCCATGAACTCAACGACAGCTTCTAGTACAATCAGTGCCTTAACATCAGTGGTTTGCATCGAAGGCTTACCTGAAACTATCGTCAGTGACAATGGACCTCAGTTTGTTAGTGCGGAATTTCAACAGTTTTGTCGTGTGAATGGCATTCAGCATATTACCACTGCACCTTTTCACCCTCAGTCCAATGGTGAAGCAGAACGTTTCGTTCGAACATTCAAGTCTCACATGGAGAAGATGATAGGTCAGCACTCCAGGCAGCAAGCTCTTCAAATTTTCCTGTCTACGTATCGATGCATGCCACGTGACGGCCCGTCTCCTGCCGAGCTGCTACACGGCCGCCGTCACCGCACTCTCCTTCACCTGCTTCAGCCTCCCACGCATCGAGTCGGTTCGTATGGCGCTACGCGTTTCAGGTTTCTACGCCGGTGCTATACAGGGTGCTTGCTGGTATGAAGAAGACATGGTTGCCAGGCACCATTCAGCGCGTGCTCGGTCGCAATATGTATGTTGTACGTTCTTCCACAGGGTCGGAGCTGCGGCGCCACCCAAACCAATTGCGCTTGCACAGGCCGCGCGATCCTGTCTCCGGTTTCTTGATTCCAGACCCAGTTCACCGCCAGGGAGCACAGCCACATCGATCGCCGCCGGGCCCAGCTTCCCCGGGCTACGAGCTCCCGATGGATGTCGACGCGCCTCCTACGCAGTCGGCCCCTCCGCCCCCGTCGCCGCCGCAGATGACAGCGTCACCGAGAGGGACTCCGGGACCGGGCGGGCCCCCCCCCCAGCTTGGGCCACGCACCTCAGAAGATGACCTGCTCCCTCTGGGCGGGGGTGTGCGCCCTTCCTCAGGTTTCGCCGGGTTTCCTGGAGGATCGCAAGGCGGATGCCGGGGCGCGGACGGCGTCTCGATCCCAGCCTCAGCTACGACGCCCGTCCCACCAGTAACGCCCCCGCCCAGGCCCTCCTCCCAGTGCCGTCGCCGTGGCCCTCAGCCCTACGCCACGACGGCGCGGCGGTTTGGGGGGAGGGGTGTGGTGTCGCACAAGTCCAAAGTGCGCGCCACCTACTTTCGCCGCGCGCCGCCATGCACGCACGGCGTGGCGTTCTTACGACGACAGCCACGAGCGCCCTCTGCGGCAACTCCGCTCGTGGCCACCAGTGAACGACACCGTTCACTTGGGACTGAGATAGCAACCAGTTAGGACCTTCGGAATCAGATAGGCACCAGTGAAGACTTGGCTATCGTACAGGCACTAGGCAGGCCTCTAACAACTATGTATCAGCATTCTGCAGTACTATGTAAAAGTTAAGTATTGTATAAATTCTGTGCAATATATATCTCATTCTAATTTGCTCAAGTGTTTCTAGTTTCTGGCTGCTCCCCTCCGTACCTGCACCAGCGTGCTATCTTTATTCCTGTGTCTGTCTCATTCCACTCGGCCACCGACACCTACGATGGAAACGAGACACAAAAGCGGCGACGAGGCTGGGACACAAAAGTGACAATCACATGTTAGCAGTTAATAAAATCTTAGGATATGGATAACTGTAATGTGATTGTCACAGTATTTGGGCATCTTTGGGCTTCACTTGACACTAGTCACCATTTAAATAAATATTTTTTACCGCAACCCTGATCAGAATATTCTAGAAATAATAATGCCAGAATTTTTTGTGTAATTAAGAATATCTAAGGTTTAATAACTAGCAAGAAGTTGCGGAATAATTCACAAATTTGCAGTAAGTATTTATTTTTGCATCTTATGTCCGAACATTTGAAGCAACCAGCCTGTGTTTGCCGGCACAGATTGGATATTTGCCTGAGCCGGCACGCAGCCCTGCGGCTGTTCACTTCCACAGACCCGCAGGCAGAGGGACCGGCTGCGGTGTAAGCCGGCATTAGCGCCCAGGTACCTGCCAGGCCGCGCGGTGAATGCCGCCTGCAGGGCCTGCTGCAAGTACTGTACCACTGCCGCGGCAAACCACGTCCAGAGGCCCCACGGCCCGGTGGAGCGCTGCGGGATATCCCGTCTGCGGCGCTCAAAGGGATATATATATATATATATATATATATATATATATAATAAAAAAAGGTATTTCAGGTGCACACACTTCTAATTGAAAGTTAAAAGCATTTAGGATCTACAGTCCTCTCTCGGTAACGGTGTAATTGATAGACGTCTACACAGGATACTCTGTAAATCACATTTAACTGCTTGACAGAGGGTTCATCGGACCACTTTTTTACTATTTATCTCTCATTCCATTCTCGAATAGCGCGCGGGAAGAAAGAACATCTGAATCTCTCTGTTCGAAATCTACGTATTTATTCAGATGATCTTTTCTACTTATGTAAGTGGGAGACAAAACAATATATTTTCGCATTCGGAGGAGAATGTTGATGATTGTAGTTTCGTAAGTATCCCACGTCGCAGCGATAAACGCCTTTGTTCTAATGATTCCCATCCCAGATCCTGTATCAATTCCGTGACACTGTCTCCCCTGTATCACGACAATACAAAACAAGCTGCCCTTCTTTCGACTCGATGTTCTCCGACAAACCCACCTAATAAGTATCGCACACTGGGTAGCAAGACCAGATAAAACAGGAGGAATCTCACTGTATTATTGATGCTGTCTTTTTTCTAGCTAAGCAAGGAAGTCATTTTAGAGGAACAAAAGAAGATGATGATTTTGGTGAGCCACATAGTGCCAAATTTCTAAATACAATTGATCTCATATCATACTATAGTGTCCCCCTTCGTCTGCGTATTAAACGCCACAAGAAAGGCCAGATTAGCTATTTTTACACAAATGTACAAGATGAATTCAGTGACTTGATTTCTGACAAAATAAAACAAGATATAATTAAAGATATATTAGCTGCTAAATACTTTTCACTGATGTTTGACTGCACTCCAGATATCAGCCACAATGCACAGATGACACAAGTAATTCGATATGTCAAGTCGAATGACTCAGAGGTTGTGGAAAGTTTTACTGCCTTGTTTACACAGTTACAGACAAAACAGGAGAAGGCCTTAGTCAAGAGATACTGCAAAAATTGGAACAAGATGAGTTGAACATTAAGTACTGCAGGGGGTAGTCTCATGACAGTGGGGCAAACAGGGCTGGAAAGTACAAAGGGGTCCAGTCAAGAATACTTGAGAAGAATGAACTGGCCTATTTCGTACCATGTGCTGCTCACTCTTTAGATTTAGTAGAGCAAATTCAGCAGACATTCAGCAAGACTAGGTGATCTGCAAGAGTAGATGCGGTTGAAGCTGTTTACAAGCATTTTTATAAAGTTTTGAAGGCCCTGGAGGAAACTTAAACTTATAAATTGTCAACTCCAGAAACAAAATCAGAGACAAGATCTACTTTAAAAAATATGAGAAAACTCAAATTCATTACTTTAACTAGTTTCTGGTATGCAATATTAAAATAAATTGCTCATCTTACTCAGTTTCTGCGAAGTTAATAATTTACGATTGATCAAAGCTGTTCGAAACATTCAAGGACATTTGGGCTTTCTCAAATCTTCCCGGGAGTCTTGTACCTCTGAAGCTATTTCTAAGGCAAAAGTGCTAGCAGAAGATAATGAGGTATCAATGGTATTCTCCGAAAAAAAGGTTTGAAGAAAGAAGAAAATGGCCGATGAGCTTTGTGAAGATGAAGTACCCAACATTCACAGAAATAATAAGGAATAATTAACAGAACTTAGTACCAGGTTTACCGCACTTGAGAAAATTGGTGCAAAATTAGTTTTCTGTGTGTTGTACAAATTCGAGAAATTGAAGTGGAGGACTTGAAGTCAAAAGCAGCGGAAGTGGCAGAAGATCTTAGCGAGAAAGAACTTGAAGTTGAAAGTTTCAGACAACATGCACTGGCAGTAGACAGGGCCTTGCAAGATTCCACTGCATCATCAACATAAAGCTTAATTTATAAAAAATAAAATAAAATAAAATAAAATAAAGTAAATTGGTAGAGGGGTATCCCAAGCTTACTACAGCGTTAAAATATATCTTACCATTCTAGTTTCTGTTTCGTCTGGAGAAAGAAGTTTCAGCAAGCTGAAGCTAATTAAATACACTTGAGGAGCATGACTGCTTATCAAATCTGAGTATAATATCCATAGAGCACAAACGAGCTGCTTCTCTAAACTATGATGATATCAAAAACAGTTTTGCAGCCAAAAAAGCTCGAAAAGCGAAATTTAGAATAGATTTTTGTACGATGAGTAATCTTGTAATATTATTGTATGTATTAAAATTATTCTGTTTTCCTTTGATCTTAATTCAGCTAATAAAATAAGTTCATGTTGTGAGATTGTGACATTTATTTAGAAATATGTAACCCAATTAGCGTCAAAAAGTCGATTCTCACAGGGGGGGACGGAGTGAAAGAAGGGGCGGCAAATTTAAGCTTGCCCCCCTTGGCATATGTAACGTTCATGAAAAACCACGAAATCACGCATCAGGTTATAATCTAATACTTCTTTACGACTAACTCTGTTTGCAGCAGATTTTACCAACATACGGCACTTATAGAAGTGAATATATAACTGCAAAATTATACACTTGTAGAAGATATAATTCGATAAATATGGGATCATATATACTGCAGTGGGTAAAATCCTGTCATCATGCAACACGTATTCCAGTCAGCTTAAGGAAATTCCTGAAAAGCTGACAGTAGTGTTGACAACATTGAGCTGTGAAGCATACTTGCAGGCGACAGCAACAGACTTCTACAGAGCTACAACCAAAGGAGGAGAATGAAGAACTTGAAGAAGCTGCAGTTTCAGGTGAGACTTGCATTTTGTATTCCGATTAACAAACCACAGGGCAATCTATTAAATACTGTGGAGTGAATTTGAAATTCCAGCATTTCTAACATTAACAACTTTATGTCACTTGCTCAGGGCTGGCTTTAAGAAACAAATTATTCATATTATACGAGGCGCGTCCAGAAAGTAAGTTCCGTTTGGTAATAAAATGAAACTGTACATATATACAGAAGAAATTTTTATTGCATAAAATTCTACAACTCTTAAACTACTTTTCCACATAACTGCCGAAATTGTGCAGGCATTTGTCATAGCGTGGCACCAGGTTTTGTATACCTTCTTCATGGAAATCTGCCGCCTGTATCATCAACCAGTTGGAAACAGTTTCTTTCAGCTCTTCGTCATTGGTGAAGTGACGACTGCCAAGGAAAGACTTGAGATGTCCTCGATCTTGTCATCAATCACGTGAACCAGTTCTTCTGTAACCAAAGGTGGACGCCCACTTCGTTCTTCATCGTGCACATCACTACGCCCGCCATTGAGCTGCCGGACCCATCTTCTCACCATCGAATCACTCATCGCATTTGGTCCGTAAACATCGAAAATTTGCCGAAAAATTTCACTTGGTTTCACTTTTCCCGCAATCAGAAACCGCATCACCGACCTGATTTTACAGGCAGCGGGATTTTCAATCAACGCCGACATTTCAAACAAGCACAACAATGCGTACGTAACTGACAGCGATCTCCAATTGGCGCACGTTCTTCTCCTTGATACACATTGCCTACAGCGCATGTGCGGAACTGCAGTCGCAGCGCTGCAGCGGAGATAAATTGAAACGGAACTTATTCTGGACGCGGCTCGTATATCCTTGGCTGTGAATTAAATGAATGTTGCACATCATTTGTAATTTGATTACTATATTTCTTTCTTTGTATACTGCAATTAAAATTTTGTTTATTACGCAAGACAGCCTTATTTCTTATATATTCTCTGTTATTACAAAAAAAGGTGATGGACTGAGACAGAAGGGAGACAAACTACTCAAGGCTTGATTAAATAAATAAATACCCAGGCAACGCTGGGTTTTCAGCTATTTTATAAATAACGAACAGAAGATGATCATTATCTTTAACTACCGGAAACATATAACAAATATTATTTTGTCCCTGTTGTTTAATCGTTCACTCCATAGAAGGTTGACGGACTTTGTTCTGTGGACGTGTCCTTTCACCATCTCTGTCCTCAAAAATCTCCCCTCTTTGCCTACCGACTGTGACCAAACTGTGGGTGGGTCCCCAGGTCGGTTGACGCTCTGCCACACAATGGAAACCCCTGGGGCTATCTGCCACCCCCCCCCCCCCCTCCTCATAGCGCACACAGCTGGGGGCCCAGGTGGGTGGCTATTGTGTCGGGCGCGTTGTCTCATTGATCCAGGCTACTGGGAAACAGGCCTGAGGACCGTGGCATTGAGATGTGTAGGCCAACACACCGCTTTTCAAGATTAATGACAGCATTTTATTGCCACAATAAGCGTATTTCGGCAATTAAGCGACATCCTCAGGTGTTCGGCCACAGTAACAAGATGTTTGTAATAGAGATAAATTGTTCTATTGTATGTTATGGTATAATTAACTGTAGTTGTACATGAGATTTTAATAGTTTTCCATGCAACATTTGCCCCTTGAGTTCGTAAAATCAGTATGTACTTATACTTGCGACTCGATGTTTGTTTGGCTGTTGTATCAAAGGTATTGCATGTGTACATCATAGGGTGTTATCTCTGATCTGTATTGTTTTTTGTGTGTCGGTGTGGCTGTTCTGCTATATAATTTTACTTATTTTCATGTTGAAAAACATGAATAAAATTGTCGATATAATTTTTATGATTCAATTCTATTTGTTCGTTTTAGTACATTTTGTACGTGGTTTGGAGAGTGCAAATGTACTTACGTTTCCTCAATAACGTTATTCAGAGCTTTTTGGTAAATTGTAGCCGATACTTTATCTATAGCGTCTACTTCGTGAGTTTCGTTTAATTAGTGATGAAATAAGATAGATGGGTTGTTCACACTTTCTCTTGTGTGTTCTTTATATCTAATATTCTAGCTCCTGCAAGTTTGGCCACGTAGATTTTGTTGCACGTGTTACACGGAATTTTATAAAGTCCTGGCTCGGTGTATATTGGAGGATTGGTATTAGTAGATTTGATAATCGATTTTAGGTTGTTTTTCTCTTATACGTGGAAGTGATGTTAGTGTTTTCTAATGCTGATTGCATCTTTTTCGAAAGATTAACGACATACGTGGTAGGATCATTTGTTTTATATTTCCTTTTGTGTTTCCTTTTAGTCTTATTTCCCTTTGGATCTTTTGTATTTTAGGTTTCATTGTGTTTTGTATATTATCCTTTTTGTGCTAGGTCTTGCAGTATTTAAATTTCATTTTGTGTGGCGTTTCCATCTAGAAGCACTCGTGTTATTCTGCTTATCATCGTATTAATGAAAACTAGGTTGTGAGATTTTTGGTTGCATGAACTGTTGTGGATAATGATGTCTGATGACATAAAAGAAAATAATTTAAAAAATCCTGTCATACCCATCACGTACCTTCCAACATTCAAAAACACATTCGCACATAAGAGCAAAAAGAACCTAAGCACCACGCTCAGATCTGGAAGTATACCTTCAGAATACACCACTAAAGAGTGTATGAAATTCTATGTAATACATGCATATTTATATACAGAACTAAACTGCAGAAGCTATAGCGTTAGATATAAAGAAAATATAAGGGAAAACGAGAATAACCCAGTACTTCAGTAATTTCACTACTTACTAAAAGAAAATCACGATGGAGATATATATACGAGGCTGGTTTGATAAGTTTGGTGAAATTGTATGAGAGAGCGGAAAAATTTCGGAACCAGCGCTATTGCTGGTAAGTCTGATATTTCGACAGAAATTACAGAAATTTTCGAACGCGCAGTAGTTGTAAGTTGATTGTTGGCTGCCAGGTGAAGTTGTAACTACGTATGAAGTTCCTTAGGATGTAGAGAAACGAATGTCGTGATGTCATTAAATATTTTCGTTTGATGGGTTCGACAGCTGCACAGATCAATTCCGAATTGAATGAGGTCCATTTGGGTTCTGCACTAAAATTGAAGACCATTCTCTTTTGGATCAATGAGTTTAAATGTGGTCGGAGAAGGACAGAATATAGAGCATGCTCCGGTCGGCCTATTGAAGTCACCACACAGCAAACCATCGATAAGGTTGAAACACGCCCGCTGTTCTTTTGACTGTTAACTAGCCGTGTTTGTGAAGTTAACAATTGACTACTTGCTCACAAGATCTAATTACGGCGATATTCACACAGCGGTGGAAGTATACAGTTCCCTTAAGCAAAACTCTTGTTCTATAAGTTAAGCAAACAGTTCTACCTTTACTGTAATCTTTAGAGGAAACTGCACACAATTAAATAATGATCTGCAGTTATGGATCTAAATCAGAAATAATAAATGTTGGCAACGGAAACGCAAATATTCTCTGCTCCAGAAGGGAGCAGAGACACAAGATACATGAATAAATTACCCCCCATTAATCCAAAATAAATGATGAGGGGAGAATTTAAATTAGCACAAAAGTATTATAGTTTAACAAATTAATTTAATGATCAAAACAAGAACAACAAGGGGGAAGACCACTTTTTTTTACAATTACAATAAAAAAGACACTTTACAAAATATTCAAAATATCCACAATTACATGGCCCTAAAATTGCCCAACTGCAAAGTTCAGTACAGGTTAATTACGATCAAGTTTCATAGGAGGGAACGGAGGAATTGCAGAATATTCACACACAGATTCATACGCCAAGCCATGCAGGTACTTACCAATACACCAAGATGACAGCCAAGCAATGCGGAGAATGTAGATCGAAGGTTCACTCACGCACAATGAAATAGAACTTCGCTTCCATAACGTGTCAGTCTAGTGGCTTAGGCTCATGATCAGCTATCAGAAACAAACGCACTTGGTTTAAGACCACAAGGTACGGTGTACAGTTAGAACATCTAACTATACAGTAAATCAAGATTTCATTAAATAATATCTAAAAACGGTCGCTCTGGCGTTCGTTTAGCACAGGGAGAAGATAACTACAGAAGGTTAAAGTTGTTAGATCAATACATCACTCTACTAAGGTGGAACACAAAATATGCAAAAAGTTAACAAAAACAATTTTGAAGAGAATAACATCGAGAAATATGTGGTGTAACCATTCTTTCTTGTCAGAGGAAAGATATGTATTAGATAAGCAAGGTTTCAGATTGCTACAGCACAATACAGAGTTCGGTCACAAAAATTCAGATAAGTGAAATAATTCTATTTCCTGAAAATTATAAACGCGATATACGTCGTGCAACGGTTCTTTCTACACAGAGGAAAAAGATCTATTTAATGGGAATAACCACGACAGGGAACACGCTAATCGGCGCACACATGGACCGACAAGTACACTGATTACAGGTTAGAATGGACAATTTTCGGGGAAAATTATCAAGCTACACTCACTAGGAAACACCTTAGCAAATTAGCTATACAATTATTAACCACTCATATGCACTGAATGATGGAAAAACTGAAGGCTTAGTCTGATATTGTCCACGTGTTCTGTCGACAAAGTATAAAAGCTGTGTGTGTGTTGTGCATGTTGAACCTATCGTTAAATCAGACAACAAATTGTTCATTAACACAGCAATTTGGTTTAATTATGGCCCTGATATTGATGTATATACTGTTAAATGAGAAACAGTGCATTAAACTGATTATGTGCGCAACGGATATTTTAAACACAAAACAACTGTGACAAGTCACCATTTGAAACAGACACCGACTATACTCACAAATTTTGACTGCGAGAAAGATATTAAAAAACCACAAACCACTTTCCTAATGCTTGACTGTGAGAATTTTATGCAGATCAGTTGCTGATTATTGAAATTTAGTATCATAGTCAATTAACTATCATTTACTATGGCACCAATAACGAAATCTGTTCAACAATATTATTAAAATCAATACTGCACTTTAAATCCACTAATAACCAATTATCAAATGAAGGAAGTAGGTTAATTTTCTAACTACGTAAATGAAACAGGAAAGAAAGGTCAACTTTGTTACTTATTATTAATAATCAGCATTACATTACCTACATAATACAACTTCTGACTTGCTGGCAAAGCAGCCTCTGCTCTACATCGGAGCCATACACACAACTCAACCGCTTTCTAAGCGAGCTGAACCACAAGAGCTACTCTCTCTCAGTGCGAGCTACAATGCTATGCAATACATTATCTTTGCCAAAGATGAAACTTCACAAAGTACACATATCGATACATACAGCAGAAGCGATATTATACATTTTCTTGCAAGCAAGTTACTCGATACAGAACAGGAGGCACAATATTAGACATTTTCTTACAAAAATAATTTTTTATGGACACGTTTCATCACCCCCCTCCTACCTATTAAAATTTTGTAGGGTGGGTGATGCCAATGGCATTGCCTAGCCAGCAAAATTACTGAATTTCAAGTCCAAAAATCCATTAATGACATCCAAAATATAACATGAAAAATATGAAAACCTGATAAACATTTTTATACAAGATATTCAAGGTCAAAACAACAGATGGAGTTCATAGAAAAATTGAAAAATGTGACAGTCGTAAATACATGCCATTTTACAGAACAGTACCATCAAAAGACATGCATGGAGTGGTACAGGATGTGACAGGCATAAGCAAATGTCAAAATATACAGAACATCAGCAATAAATGGAATACATGACAAATATACATAATGGTAAACATAAGTATATGTAGAATTTCAGAGAACATAGTTTGACAAATGATATAGTGGAGAAAATGAGATAGCTAGAAGTAATACACAAATGGAAAAAATATACAATAATAAACATGAACATGTAGAAAGTTTTACAAAAGATAGTTTAACTAATATCATCATTGGTTTTTTTTTTTTTTTTTTTTTTTTTTTTTTTTTTTTTTTTTTTGAGAAAATAAGGTAATTACAAGTAATACACAGTAGTGTAAATCCCATGCGTCTAAATTTTGTAACAGAGATCAGTATTTTTTTTAACATAAAATGAACATTTGTGTCTTGTGCACAATGTAGTCTATGTAAATTTTTAGTGCACTTAGTATAAGATAAAGTGTCAGTTTTGTATTCTGTGATGCATTTAAGATGCCATACTTTCATGGATGCTAGAACATACATGTAAAATTTTTGACTACATAGGTTTCTGATCATGTACAAAATAATAGGATTTCAATATAACGTTTGTCAATCGAATAGGCACAATGACATTTCAGACTAAAGGGTATTGACTCATTATAGTTCTGAAAGCATATGTATCTATCAAGAGCACAATTTTATTTTGGTCACTGAATGTAAAAGAACCATGAAATATACCTAAACACTGGTAATGAACCTGTGGACAACGTTTGCAATGGGAGGCACTGAATAGTATAAGCACACGAATAGCACATTAGCTCCTAACATTCATTTTAGGTCTGCACACGAATAGCCAATTATCACCTAACATTCATTTTAGGTCTGCACACGAACACAAAACACTGTAAGAATACACCACACTGTAGGCGAGCTGGTGGTTGCATTGAAGCTGAAGTCATGGGGAAAAGGTTCTGATATATTCCTCCATGCAATTCGACAACCAAGTGTGCTCCAACCAACGGAGCTATTAGCAGACTGCATCAGCATAGCCAAAATTAGAGCAAAATGGTGGTGGTTGGCCAAGGCTGCAATGGACAGTACTATGTGGCCAAACATCATCCAACAAACATCTTCATTAAAAGGCCCAAAATCAGTGGTGTATAATAGCACGTCCATTGTTCTGTGTGCATTATGGAATCTCGTGTGCGAAATCGCCACTTCCCATGCGTGTCCAAAGTACATGAAATAAAGCATTTTACACACAAATTAGTAACATAGTCATATTTCAGTTTACACTAAAAGAAAAGTCATTGATTAGTACATGTCTAAGATAAAACTTTGCCCCAAATTCAAGTAGTACAGATGGGGTCATGGTATTAAACCATATTTTTACATTACAAGTAGGGTATTGAAGACGGATACATTTGAATACTAATGAGTAATTTAATCCTTATACTAGAGTATCTACAAAATTAGTGTGATTTCATATAGGCATAAGGCTTTACATACTATGTACATATTACTTTACAAACACATAATCGTAAGAAATACATTCAGGGTGCTTGTCATCAATTTGGCATTAGGTCATGTAAAGTAAATTTGTTGTCATAATTAGAGCGATTAACGTGAAGCCACTTCAAATAACTTAACATTCCAATTACCACTAGTTTACATCTCTTTAAATTGACATACATCACTATGGTGGGGATTGCATTACCACCAAATTATAACAATTAAATTACATATGTTGCCATGGCCAGGCTTTTAATTTAGCTACACATTTCATTGCCTTAAGGTATAACACATCAGGGAAAATTCATGAGAATAACAAAAGAGGTTCAAGTCATCAGGTCATGTCTGTGTCTGTCTGAGTCAACAGTAGGGTCAAACAAAACAATTAAGGCAAATTTTGGCACAGTAATAGATGTACATCACAGTAAATCATCCGATAACATAAACACAGACGTAACTATTCGTTAGGCATAGCTGCAGATTTTCGTCAACAAGATCATCAATAAAATTTTGAAGATAGCAATAAGCAAAAGCAAAGAATCTCTGTGCATTAACTAGACTTTACTAGGCGTAATTAATGGCAAAACTGCAAGTTTGCAAGAGAGATGGCTGTGTGCAACGTATAAGCATCACCATACATTGTCACTGAGCTTCATTATAAAATTAATTAGCATAGTGGTAGGGCTTAGGTATATAATTAGTGAGCATAGCGGTAAGCTTTGATTACAAGAGCAATAAGCATAGCTGCAAGCATAATTAGAGATATTCATTACACATAATTACAAATAATTACAAAGCATCAGAAGGATATGATTCTCATCAATCACACATGCCATTGAAGGCACAATGCATCAACACACAAAATGGTGCACATAAGCACAAAGAGAAAACACAAAAGGGCAGTGCGAGTAAGCACATAAGAAAAGAACAGAGCATAGCATCATCGGAGCGATTCTCCTCATAATTGCTTCATAATCATTGTATACTCTCGTCCACATAATTACATTTATCAAACATCTTTGACTGTTACCAATACCTTCCTTACCATCATTCATCCATAAACAATAATGCATTTTAAAGACCACCATGACATATTGTGTATTGCCTTACTCATCATCCTCCAGAATGTCATTTTTCTTTTTTACTGCTTAATTGGCTTACAAAATGCTTATGTCACCTCAAAATCTTCTTCACTCGCTCAGAAGTTCGTAAGTTATGCAATTAGTAATACAGAAGAGAAATCTGATATTTTCTGAAACACAGGAACTGAATTAGATTACTCAATCAAAAATTTCCATTAATTTTATTGGTCTTGCACAGCCACAGAGTTCGTTATATGCAAATTGCAAGATGATCATAGTTTTGTATGGCAATATCCCAGCGTAGCACAGAGCATAAGTATACGGAGTTAGAAAAAAGTAACAGTGAGAAAAAGAGGCAGATAGAGCGCACTAAGAAAAAGCGGAAGAATAGTGACACTCAGCTCGAGAACGGGGCACCAATCGCCACTTGGTGTGTCCAAAACAGATTAATGGACTCTCTACCCCAATTTTATGCCTTGAAAATCTTTTTTGACGAATTAGAGCGTGGATTGGCAGGTCTGATTTCAATGTTTTGCTCTTGTCTTTCTGGGGTACGCGATCTGCTTTGGGCCTGATTTGTGTTTTCGTGTCGTGGAAGGCGATCACGAGAATTATCGCGTGTGCCTTCCCGACTACGCTTCTCAGCGTTATTGTTGTTATTTTCAGTCTCGCGATCACTATCAGTATTGCGTCTATCACGCCAATTAGTATCATTCGAAGTATTGCTGTTATGATAGTAATTATTGTAGCGTCCTCCGCGACCAAAGCCACTACCTCGGTTACAGCCACGAAAACTTCCACGGTTATTTTCACGATCTTGAAAATCACCGTTCTCATTGTCGTGACTTTGTTTGTAAGTTTCAGTAGTGAAAGATTTACTTTTTGTTTGATCTTCGTGTTCTGGATGACGTTTAGAACGCGGCGGGCTTTGATGCGACCGGCGATTATATCTGTTTGTTTCAAAATATGGACTGCGCGAGGAATTTTCCTCGTCTTCTTCCTCTAAGTCTTGTAAGAGATTTCTAAAGGCTTCAATATCATTCTTGCATCGTGCCGCAATGGCAATTTGACGCAAGTGTAGAGGCAGTTTGTTCAAACAAATTCTAATTAATTCAGCGTGGCAGTAAGGTGCCGATAAAAGTTGATTTTTATATACTAAATGTTGGAAATATTCCACCGGGCTCGAGAAATTTGATCGTTCAAAAGTTTTGAACGTGGCAATACTGTTTTTAACGCGATCTTGTGCCACTTCCGACCAGTATGCGGATAGAAATGAGCGTCGGAACTGATTCTCGCTATGGCACTCTTGTGCAATAGCTCTCATTCTGGTGGCTGGCTCGCCTTCCAGATAACCACATATAAATTCTAGTCTGTGATCAAGTGGCTAATTCGGGGGGAAGACAATATTCGAATTGTTGCAACCACTCTTTAGGGTGCAAGTCGTTCGGAGAGTTTTTGAATATTTTGAATTTACTTACAGTTAGGAAATGCTTGTAGTCAAACGCTTCCCTTCGCCCGTGCGGCGTAAGTGGGCGTAAACTACGCATCGCGCCTTCATTGTTGTTACTATGAGGTACACTTCGTTCACGTACCAAGCGACCTACGTGAGTCGAATAATCATTGTCATTTTCGTTCAAATTTTCTTCTACGTCTTCGTATGGATTTCCACAAGTGTGGTCAAATTTCCTCTCTATTCGCGCCACGCGATCATCTAATTTCCTGACCTCAGCCTTGTATTGCTGATTAATGGTCATTTGACCTTGTTTGAAACGGTCAAGGGCGAGATATTCATTAGTTTCATTAAACGGGGTAGGATGCAATATGTAGTGTGTTAATGCCGACAAACACCGTTGTTGGGAGACGATGCCATATCAAACTATTCAAGCACTCTATGGGGTTCTGCGTTATTCCGTGAAGACATTTCATCAGAAGACTTCTGTCAGCCAGATCTCTCTGAAAATGGGCTTTGTTTCTTCCATAATGGCTAATGGTAGACTGTGGTGGTGAATGTACGAAAAGTACGAAAGTAAAACAATTTTCAGGCTTTGAAACGCAGTACTGCTGTGGCTACCTCATTTTGCTATTTATTTACTGGCTCACCCTCTCCAATTCTTGGTTCCCCTATTGTATTTAAACCAGCGCTTTTCCACTTTCTGGGACAAACAAAGTTCTGGATGATCATCTGTGGATGTGGTGGTGAAATACAAAGCCTATAGAGCTTTTATAATTTCCTTATTTGCCTGATTTCAAATCCATAGCAATTTTCGAACAAGTCTATCATGGAATCAGTCTTCCTTTGCCGAGACTTTCCCATCATCTACTTTTTTCCCTTTCACATTGCGCTCTGTTTACAAACAATTCCAACTCATAAAGTCAAAGAGTATCGTGATGAAACCAGAGAGAAACATTTCCGGACAAATAGTGTATAAAGAGTCGCTGGAAAATAAAAATTTACTGCCAAAAGGTTTATGGTCAGCATTAGGGACGTGTATATAGCGCAAAACCCGATCTCATAAATCTCTAAAAAAATAGTTATAACTCTAGTAGAGCTATGTATGATACGTCATTTTAAAGACGAAACTTGACGGAATATTATAAGCCAATAAAACAAAAATAATTTTTTAAACAAAATCCGATTAAGCGACACAAACCATTAGCTCTACAATACGAAAACAAAGCAGAATGGCAGACGTAGGCTTCACTTTTTCAGCATAAGGGCGTCTCCCTGTATGCTAACCTCCTTGGTCTAAAGCCTGCGGCGGTCAGCAGTTACCAGGGCCGTGGAGGGGGGGGGGGGGCAGAGGGGACACAATCCCTGGGACCCGGGACTTGTGAGGGTACAGACAAAAATTGTGGTCTACCAGTACTAAGCCATAATGCTCTGTAGAGGGAAAGTATGGCCAGCCTGCCAGCGGCAGCCATGCTGGGCCTATTCCACTGCTGTTTACACGCCGACCACAACAACGTTCGAAGCGCTTAACAATACTTATCAACCGATTTTGAGAAAACTATTCAATGAAAAAATTTAATTTTTTCACGTGTTATACTGTCATATATTCTCTCGATAATGGTCTGATTTTCTATTCATTATTACTCTAAGTTTCCGTGCTTCGCGTAGTTCTGTCCATGCGGACCTGGCTGCTCTACGAAATGCTTATCGTCCGATTTTAGGAAAACTGTTTCGTTTGTGGCTCCAGATCTAGCGAGTTCACATATAAATTCAGATTGACCTGTACCGAACCCAAATATTCCAATAGACTGAGAGCATGTCGTCATCGGAGCATAGTGTAAATTAAGAAAACAATTGAGATTATGGATAAGTCTTTGATGAGTATTTTCTTCCGTAGTATGTACTTATATCTTAAATGTACTACGAAAAATGCAAGGGGATACACACTACATGACTTAGATCAAAAACAAAAATTAAATGTGCCTTTATAACGCCAATTACATTTGAATGTCTAATAATTCTCGTGTTTCAATTCTTTGTTTCCTGTTATGATACACTTAACACATGAAAATGAATGAGAAAAGCTTGCTTCAGGAACTGTATATTAATTTCATATCTAAACGAGAATCTACCTCTCTCCCTAATATGTTCAAAATTTGTGTGTTTTCGGCAACTACCTACAGATAAAACCAACGACGCGTGGATAATTTAACCTCACGACATTATGCAGGAATTTTCTTCACAAATTTATTCAAGTTAAAAATATATAGGTATCTGCTGCGAGATCCATTCCTCAATGAATCTTTAATCTATTAATTCACATTATGAATTAAAATCATCACAATGAAAGAACCAAAGTTCGCTTCTGGACTCCTAGTTTTCTCTTACGTCCTTCATCAGTCAGACTGTTCACCTTCCTGCATTTCTGATATGTAATGGAATTACTATAATGTTTGCCTCTCTTCTTCAATTCTTAAGAACGCCCAAAAGTACAACACTGTGGCATTATTCAAACCCAAACATACGAATATTCACAAGGCTTCTCACGGCAGCCAAGCAACGTATAGGACCAAGATGGCGGAAAGAACCATGTGACTCGATTTCAGCCAATCACGAGCCGCAGATGGCGGCACGGAAAAGGATGGCCGTACTTTCCTTATACAGAGCTTTACTAAGCCAGGGAACATCCTGACATCTGCTGGCATCTCACGGAACTTTCACGAGAGTGTAGGACAATGGTTTAGGGGGGGGGGGGAGGCTTCTTGTCTGTATATGATACTCTGTCGTGAGGGCCTAGGCTTACCAACTGGCGTATATCAGACAGCTGCAGTGAAATAAATTTTGTAACATATTGCGCTTTAAAATGGGAACATTTCTTATCTGTAGACGACAAATGTGTTTGATATGAAGTAAGCGATATTGTATTATACCCCACTAACATGAAGTTTCACATGGCGGTTCAGTTTTAGATTGGCTGTTCTACGAACGAATAAAACAACGTGTGCACCGAACGGCCCGTCGAACTGCATGAACGCTACAAGTGACGGATACAGTAGGTAAGGTATTAGCGCAAAGATGCTCACCGTTTCTAGCGTCATGTGGTTATTGCTCGGTGATGTTGCTAAAGGGACAGCAGCTCATCCGTATACAGAATTCTTCGCGAACATAAAGCTAATCTCGCCTTGAAATAGACAAAGACTGATCTCGGAAGGAAAAAAATCAACTGGAAAATATGAGGCAGTGGATTGTTGTTGTTGTTGTTGTTGTTGTTTAGAGGGGACTAGACTGCACGGTCATCAGTCCCCTGTTGCAAGCAAAGCCAATACGGCGCATTGCAAGATGAAAAAGATCATTGAAACACACAAAAGAGAAAGCACGATGGATACACAATGACAAGGAGCATTGAGTTCATGACGCACAAAGAAGAAAACTCAAAGAGTAAATAAAGATAATTGGACTAAAAAGTTACAGCAGAATGTTGTGGCTGGCTGATCACGAGGATAATAAAGGATGAACCAGCCACTCTGCACATTCTAAAACATATGAATAAAGCAGGTCAGACAACACAAAATAATAAGAGTAAAAAGTTATGAGAGATGGGTGCCTGAGCGATCAAGCTAAGGAACCCACCTTTATATCAAATGGTAAAACCCAGCTGCACGGATAAAACGTAAAACTCGGTCAGCCATAGAGGCATTGTCAGATAAAATCAAGGCAGGCGCAGTAGGTAGATTAACAGACTGCCGCAAGACGGCTAAAAACGGACAGTCCGACAGGATGTGGACCACTGTCAACAAACTTCCACAACGGCAATTCGGTGGGTCCTCTTGACGTAAAAGATATCCATGTGTCAACCACGTATGGCCAATACGTAGGCGACATAGGACAACAGAGTCCCTACGGGAAGGCCTGAAAGACGACTTCCATACAGCCGTAGAGGACTTGATCGCTCGGAGCTTGTTTGGAGTGCTCAGTGTTGCCCATTGTGTGTCCCAAGCCTCAAAAACCCTGTGGTGCAAATCCATTCGGATATCCCGTTCTGGGATACCAATATCCAGGGGAGGAGTGGTGGTGGCGAGCTTAGCCAGCCGATCGACACGCTCATTCCCCGGGATGCCAATGTGGCCAGGGGTCCAGATAAACTCCACCGAACATCCAGACTTGCCAAGTGCAGCGATGGCGTAGTGGATGGATTGCACCAACGGATGGGAAGAATAATAGTTTGAAAGGGCTTGCAGGCCACTAAGGGAGTCGCTGCACACGACATACGCCCGGGGGCACGTTTTGAGATGGTCAAGAGCACGAGAAATGGCGATCAGTTCAGCTGTAAAAATACTACAGCCGGGCGGCAGGGACCGTTGTTCTGTGTGGTCGCCATGAATAAAAGCGTAACTGGCTCTGCCATTTACCAGGGAGCCATCAGTGTACAGGACTTCTGCATCACGATGAGCAGCAAGAAGTGCCAGAAACTTGCAACGAAGTGTAAGTGGTGAGACTAATGCCTTTGTATAGCAGGACAATTGCAGGTGGAGCTTCAAACGGGGGATGAACCGAGGAGGAAGACGGGATGGGCAGGAAAAAACCTCAGGGAGAGGTAGAGAATTAAGTGAGGAGAGGAGTGTACGAACCCGGATCGCGATCGGAAGACCTGATCTAGGTCGACGTGGTGGAAAAGGAGGGGTAACAGACGGAAACAAAAGCCTGCGATTTGGATGGTGTGGCGTGGCATGGACTCTAGCAACATAGCTAGTGAGAAGCTGCTGCCGGTGGAAGTGTAATGGAGGAATCCCTGCTTCGGCTAGAAGACTTGGCACAGGGCTGGTACGAAAGGCCCCAGTCGCCAGCCGGATACCACCATGGTGGATGGGGTCAAGGATCCTCAAGGCGGATGGTGCTGCTGAGTCGTATACGAGGCATCCGTAATCAAGCCTTGATTGTATCAAGGACTTGTACAGCTGCAGGAGGGTGGAACGAGCAGCACCCCAAGCAGTATGGCTCAAGCAGCGGAGAATATTAAGATGCCGTGAGCATTTTTGTCGCAGCTGACGCAGATGTGGCACCCAAGTAAGTCTGTTGTCGAATACCATTCCAAGAAACCGATGAGTCTCTGTGACAACGAGCAATTCACCACCGATATATAACTCGGGATCCATGTGAACTGCTCGCCGTCGACAGAAATGTATCACGCGGGTCTTCTGCGCTGAAAACTGAAAACCATGCGTAGAGGCCCATGATTCAGCTTTCCGGATGGCTCCCTGTAGCCGCCGTTCAGCGACGCTAATACTAGCCGAACTATAATATAAAGAAAAGTCATCTGCAAACAAGCTGGAACAGACAGAGGATCTCACAGCCGTGGCAAGCCCGTTTATGGCGATTAAAAACAAAGGCACACCGTGGGACACCGTTCTCTTTGATGTATGAGGAACTAAGGGTGGTACCCACCCTAACCCTAAAGGAGCGGTGGGAGAGAAAATTCCTGATAAAGATTGGAAGTGGGCCCCGTAAGCCCCAGTCATACAATGTAGCCAGTATGTGGTGGCGCCAGGTTGTGTCGTACGCTTTCCGAAGATCAAAAAATACAGCAACAAGGTGTTCACGTCGGGTAAAAGCTGTACTAATAGCCGACTCCAAAGACACAATGGTGGAGCGGCCCTGACGGAAACCCCCTTGTTGTGCTACCAGGAGTCCCCGGTCTTCGAGGATCCACATAAGCCGCCGACTCACCATCCGTTCAACGAGCTTACATAGGACGTTTGTCAGGCTGATCGGACGGTAACTGTCAGCCACCTGTGGGTCAGCGCCAGGTTTTATCACTGGGATGACGGTGCTTTCCCGCCATTGGGAAGGAAAAACACCGTCTGCCCAGAGACGGTTAAACAAGGCGAGCAGTTGGTTCTGAGCGTCCACAGAAAGATGCCGAAGAAATTGGCTATGAACACGATCTGGTCCTGGACAAGTATCGGGGCATGCAGAAAGGGCACTTTAAACTCCCACTCGCTAAAGGGTGCATTGTACGGCTCCCGGCGACGTGTGTGAAACGACAGTGGCTTCCGCTCAACTCGCTCTTTAATGGCGCGAAAGGCTTCACTGTAAGCTGCAGTTGAACTGATGCCTGCATAAAACTTTGCCATGTGCTCGGCAACAGCAAGCGGGTCTGAGCAGACAGTACCCTGTAATCGAAGACACGGGATTCCTGTTGGTGGGCGGTACCCGAAAAGTCGTCGAACTTGAGTCCACACCCGAGAAGGTGAGGCACGAGATCCAATAGAGGCGACGTACCTCTCCCAACAATCTTGCTTACTTTGCCATATAAGCCGTCGTGCTCGGGCCCGTAGCCGTTTAAAAGCAATCAGGTGTTCGATGGTGGGATGTCGCCGGTAGTGCTGAAGTGCCCTACGCCGATCCCGAATGGCTTCAGCGATTTCTTGTGACCACCACGGCACAGATTTGCGCCGAGGGGACCCTGAGGTGGTTGGAACAGTGGCCTCGGCAGCGGAGACTATGGCGACAGTCACCTGTTGGACTGCCACATCCACATCGGCTGGCAGATGGGATGGAATGACAACAGCAGAAGTGTAACGCTGCCAATCAGCCCTGTGGAAGGACCATCGAGGCAGTTGTTCCTCCTGTCGAGACTGTGGGAGCGACAAAAGGATAGGAAAATGGTCGCTCCCACAGAGGTCATCGTGGGCCCTCCATGTAAGGTGTGGAAGAAGGATCGGGCTGCAGACCGAGAGATCGATAGCTGAGAAAGTGCCATGCGCAACACTGAAGTGCGTCGGGGAACCAGTATTGAGAAGGCAGATGTCTAGTTGTGCAACAAGAGCTTCACATCCCTACCACGTCGGGTCGTCTCTATCCCGCCCCATAAAGGGTGATGGGCGTTAAAATCCCCCAAGAGAAGAAACGGTGGGGGCAGCTGTGCTACCAGAGCAGCAAGATCAGTGGACGAAACATCCCTGTCTGGAGGAAGGTATATTGAACAGACAGTCAATTCCAGCATAGCCCGAAGGCGAACAGCAACAGCCTCAATAGGTGTGCGGAGAGGCACAGCAATACTGGGGACAGTGGCAAGGGTGTATATACAGACACCACCAGAGGCTCTATCACAGTCGGCACGGTTGTTGAAGTAGCCCCGATAGCCTCGAAGGGCCGGGGTCCGCTGAGCAGGAAACCAAGTTTCCTGTATAGCCATACACAACACTGGGAAACGGCACAACAACTGCTGCAGCTCAGCTAGATGGTTGAAAAACCCTCCGCAATTCCACTGGAGAATTTGATGCATGGTTTGCTGGAAGACCATGATGAAGGACTGAATATTGTCAGCCCAAAGATTTGCGGTCTGCCTGTCGTTGCACATCTGCATCATCAAGGAGCATTGGCTCAAGCGTCTTAGTGAGGCCCAGATCCTCGAGAGACGCGAAGATCTGAACCTCATCTTCCGATGTAGATGATGCACGATTCCTTGACTTTGAAGTCTCCGAGGAGACTTTCTTCTTCGGTTTTTTCTTCTTTACCTCCCGCTGCCCTTTCGGTCTTAAGGGCTGGGAGGACTTCTCACTTGCGGTTTCTGGGCCTGATGTCGATCGGGAAACCCGACGACTGGGAGCAGGTGGATCCTGCAGCCTCTGGCTGGGACCCTCCAAACCACTCGTGGAAGCCTCAGGAGGGGGTGCCACAAGGGACCCCCTCCGGGCGAGAGGGGCTGGGGAAGGCTGGTGCTTCCCCGGCTGGGGAGTGGGGACTGGAGTCCCCGGTGATGGGGTAGATATTGCTCCAACAGGTGTTGTGGGAGCAAGAGATGGAGATGGTCCCCCACCCATCGAGGGGGCAGTCGATAATTGTTGGCCCATAGGGCCCACAGATGGAGATGACACTGGTACTATGGATCTGAATGGAAGAGGTGCCGCTGTGACTGCGGCAAAAGATGATGTCATCTTCACAGGATGGAGTCGCTCGTACTTTTTGCGTGCCTCAGAGAAAGTAAGCCGTTCCAGGGTCTTGATTTCCATTATTTTCCTTTCCCGATGAAGAACAGTACAAGTTGGCGAGCAGGGCGGATGATGTTGCCCGCAATTTACGCAAACAGGAGGTGGGGTACAAGGGGTGTCCGGGTGTGATGGCCGTCCACACTCCCTGCAGTTCGGGCTGGAAGTACATCGGGACGACATGTGCCTGAACTTCCAGCACCGGAAACACCGCATTGGGGGAGGGACATACAGTTTGACATCAACACGGTATATCATTATCTTGACCTTCTCAGGCAGTGTATCACCTTCGAAGGCCAAGATAAAAGCACCGGTGGCAACCCTGCTATCTTTGGGTCCTCTGTATACACGCCAGACGAAGTGAACCCCTCGACGCTGCAAGTTTGCTCGCAATTCTTCATCGGTCTGGGACAACAGATCTCTCTGATAGATTAGACCCTGGACCATGTTTAAGGACTTGTGGGGCGTGATTGTCACAGGGATGTCACCCAGCTTATCGCAGGCAAGCAATGCCCGAGATTGGGCTGGGGACGCCGTTTGTATCAATACAGCCCCACTCTTCATCTTTGAGAACGACTCCACTTCGCCAAACTTGTCTTCGAGCTGTTCGACGAAGAACTGTGGCTTAGTAGACAGAAAGGACTCTCCATCGGAACGGGTACATATTAGGTATTGTGGCGAGTATGGTTCAGATCGGCGAAGGTCTCTACGTTCCTCCCTTGGGGTGCCAAGGGAAGGGAACGTCTTAGGATCATAAGCAGTTGCATCGAATTCTGTTTTTCCACGCTTAGAAACGCCAGGTTTGCGTGTGGCGACGCTATTGATTGCTCGTTTCATTCTCATCCTACGAGCAGCTAGGGAACTAAAGGTCCACCCAGGCAGTGCCCCGCTTGCCTGGGTAAGCCTCATACAACTGAGGTGCGGCAGGTTCCACAGAGGTTGCTCGCCAGCGGCTGTTCAACCTCAACAGCCATGCATCTCCTCGGCACGTAGCACACCTTGAGATTGAGTTTTTTTTTTATAGAGGTTTGTACCGTCCTCGCGACCCGGGCGATTAAGCCAAGATCACCGGGCTCTGAAACGTAGAACGTTCCACCGTCGCGCCGAACGATGGTCGTTGAAGCACGCACAGAGCTTACGGTGTAGTGTAGCGGACTGTTGGCGCGACACAGCCCACAGCTCAGGACCCCGGGTTCGCCAAGCCCGTACTCAGCAAATTAATGCTGAGCCCCTGAGGGGGAGGCAGTGGAAACTGCTTTCGTAAATAAAGCGGCTTATAATTACAGTTTTATGAATGCCATCATTTGTTTATACTAGCTGAAAACCCAGGTATTTATTTATTCGAGCCTTGAGTTGGTATTTTCCTATCCAATCGCTGTCTGTCCATCTCTTTTTTTCTAAATACATGTTACATTTATCAGAGAATATATAAGAAGAAATCACACGTAAAAATGCACTCGTTACGAAGAATCCCATCACGAAATTCAACAATAATGATTGTAATAATAACAGAGATGATGTAATGCGCGAAACGTCAAATCGATTTTTTTAGAAATGTATTAAAAGAAATTTCTTTTTCAATACTTTATTTATTTATTCTTGTATTTCCTTATTCGTATGCTTATCCTTACAGATAAAGAGCTGAAGACATTGGAGCGCGCATAGACCAAAGATATGGTCTGTTGCATCACGTTTCGCTGTATGTAACCTCCTTGCTATAGAGTCGAAAACGTCATCGCTGGCGTTCAGTCCAAATTCTTTTTAATAATTTGACGACTTTCAACCACCATATCTTCCACCCCCTTATAGCTATCGGCATGGAACTGCTATGGTGTACAAAGGGAGACTTCGGACATCAATTACACACAGACCATTCGTTTGAGTTCTGTAGTTTTCGCTGCAGAGCGAAATATTAACACACACACACACACACACACACACACACACACACACAGAATTTTATATACACCGATAACTTTCGATCCCAATATACTCCACCCTTTTATCATTATCAGCCCTCAAGCAACAATGCAACCAATAAAACCAATTTCAAAGAGTAAATATAATTTTGAAAGAGTACTTATTGTTCCGCATTTCGCGTTATATTCTTCAAATTACTAAATATGTATCAGATCGCTATAAAACCGTGCCTAAAAAATTCCTCAGGTATGAATTACTAATTGTACAAATATTTAAGTCTCTGCGTCTTGTTGTTCGAACGTGATAAGCGTACACTGAACATACATTCACATTAACATATATAGATAAATAGCTATCCGATCGCGATAAAACCGTACCTAAGGCCTTCCCCGGGTAGACATTAGTAACTGTACAAATTTTTAGCTCTTTGTGTCTTGTGGTTCAGACGTGATAAAATACACCGAACAGTCATTCACATTTATAGATACAGATTACTCTGAAGGTCATTGAACTTGTCTGGGCACCGATTAAGAATTGATGGGTTTAGTGCAAGAAGGAGACAGGTTAATTTGATGCCTTATCGAGTTGATTATCCTATCACATTCAGGCGCATTGAGGTGCTATGCTGCGATGCGCGAGACGTTCCCCGTCGGGGGTTCGAATCCCCCCTTGGGCCTAGATGTTTGTGCTGTCTTTAGTATAAGGTAGTTTATAAGTAGTTTGTAAGTTTAGGAACTGATGACCTCGCAGTTAAGTCCCATAAGCTTTACAAACATTTAGTTCGAAAGAAATCCATAAGATGAGGAGCTGTCGGTACTCCGAGTTTGCGTGCAAACGGAGGTAGCTGCGGGAGCAACCTCGTTCTTCCCCCAAACGATAGCAGGAAGAGGAGGGAGGTCATGTTACGTGGTGTTCAGCAGACCGATGTACACATTACGTGTTCTCTGTGAGGGATAATTTTCATCAGGTTTACTATCTGTTCAGTACTTTCATCGTCTTTTGATTTCACGGTTTCTATCAAGAAAAAAGGGAGGATTGTTTAATTGTGACTCTCTATAAAACTACGAAGCAGGTCAATATGAAACGTCTACTGTTTCAGTCTGATGCAGAGACTCAGTTGTTGGGCAAATGAAGAGGAGAACAGGATCGCACAAGCAGCAGTGGGAATGTAACAGAAGAAATCAGCAGAACGTTGACGGAAAGCAATACAAGAGCATGAATCAAACTAATATGCTTCGCCAGATTATCAACAGCCATACATCAGTAAAGGGATTATTGAGTGTAGTGCGACTGTAGGAATGACTGTCTTCAGTAATACGCAAATTTGCAACCAAGGACCTGCGAGTCTCATAAAAAGGGACCACATCAGCTGCAGTTGCATTTATTAGTGCTTTATTTAAGCCCACACTACCGGATTCGGCCTCTATGTTATGCCATTTTCAAGTGTGACAAACCTGCATATAATATGTAACAATAAGTTTACAAAAATTACATGGTACAAGATAGAATGTTACATATATAAAAAGGTACTGTACAGAAGCAGAAAGAAACTTGCCTTATGCCGTAGAGAAAGCAACGTCAAGTAATTAAAACAATAAAACTCAGAGAATTTAAATCTTTTGGCGCCCAATGGCGACACGAGAAAAATGGGCGTGTCATATTTAACATTCCAAATCATTATAATCGGTATGTTCTGATGTTTTCTGATATAAACATTACATCATTGCAAGCATAAAGTTCTAAACATTATTGATAGATATGAAGCATTGAATTAAAATTTGTGGTGCGGCCGGGAATCGAGCCCGGACCTCCATGCTTACTAGGCAGACGTCTTAACCGTTAGACTACCACACCACTAACGATTAAGGCGCCTTGGAATAGTCTATGTACGATTTCCCTCCACAACACAAACTTTTAATTCAGCTTCTTTGTTCCAGAGATAATTGCCACTACTCTCATGGAGAGCCTTAGCAGTAGTGGCAGTTATCTCTGGAACAAAGAAGCTGAATTAAAAGTTTGTGGTGTGGAGGGAAATCGTACATAGACTATTCCAAGGCGCCTTAATCGTTAGTGGTGTGGTAGTCTAACGGTTAAGACGTCTGCCTAGTAAGCATGGTGGTCCGGTTCGATTCCCGGCCGCACCACAAATTTTAATTCAATGCTTCATATCTATCAATAATGTCTTTGACATATTTGAGACGTAAATCCGTCTTAGGGATTATTTATTCTAAACATTAGTTGATAAAATGTAAAGGTCAATAGTAAAATATTATAAATGTCAGTTAGGATAAAAACGGAACATGTAGCGGCCAATGAGGCTATGTGAAAAGTGGGTGTGTCGTCAATTTAAAATTTTGAAACAGGAAGTATAATAATTTACCTTAAGGCCAATTGTATTCTATTTAGTTTACATTAAAGTTGGTTGTATTGTTTAAGCAAGGTATAAAAATTCTTAGGATGTAAAATGTAGCCGGCCGCGGTGGCCGAGGGGACTGAGGCGTTTCAGTCACGGTCTGCACGGCCACTACGGTCGGGGGTTCGAATCCCTCCTCGGGCATGGATATTTGTGTCGTCCTAGTTCGTAAGTAGTTTGTAAGTTTAGGGAATGATGACCCCGTAGTTAAGTCCCATAAGCTTTACAAACATTTGAACATTTTTGTAAAATGTAAAATAATTGCAACGAACGAGACGTCCAAGCCGATAGTTGAGGAGCGGCATCTAGCGAGCGAAATTTGAACCAGGAACGCTGGTGCAGGCTCCAGAGCAGTTTGGACGCGTTTGTCACACTTTAAAATGGTCTAACATAGAGGCCGAAACCGGTAGTGCGGGCTTAAATAAAGCACTAATAAATGCAACTTAAATTGAACCACAGTTGCGGCAACAGCAAGCATCCAGTCATGGAGAAACTAATAAGCTTATGATTGTCTCCTCCACCTTAAAGATCAATAAAGAAGTCAAAGAGCTGGCCAGAAAGTATGTGGGGCAAAACGAAATGTGGTTTTTACGACCAGTTTCGAAGTAATCCTTCAAACAATCCTGAAGAGGCTGAGGGAGAGTTAGAAGGCTGAAGAAAACTGGACTGACGTATTATGCCAATAATGTTGTACTTTCTTTATTAATAAATGTTTTCCAACTGAAATATGCTTAATTATGGAGAAAATGGTCCTATAAATACATTTTAATTCACTTTGGAGCAAAAAGAAGACAGCTTCAAAATTCAAAACACCAGTGCACGTATCTGAGTGCAAGCATATGACTGTATTCTGGTCAGTATTATTAGTTACCCAATACCCTAACGCAAGGCTGACTATTTCTTGGAACATTTTTTATTCTTCCACATACGTACATACATAAAGGTTACAACGGTATGATGCGAATTTGAGACAATCGGAAATAAAGGGTTAAAAAATTGATTGCTATAGTTGGAGTTAGGGCCCGATCTTGATTCGTGCCTCGGGTCCAGTGCTGGCTCTCAGCGGCCATGGCTAAGGCTCCTATAAACCCGAGCTGAACTATCCGCCATTTTTTCCCCAAGCTGTAGGAGTTACCACGTTCCGGACGAAGGTCACGCGTTACCTCGCGTTTCATTCAACTCGCTCACACTCGCAAACTACTCACTGTATCAACGTGAAACTTTCATCAATGTGTTCGTTAAGAACTACACTATATTTTCATTTGAGTTTTGTTTATGGCAATAATTGTTTAGCATATACTGACAGTTTACGACCATGCACTTTCTGACGATGGTACGCAATTTTCGTCATGCGAGGAACTTTTTTTCTGTTGAAGTTTGGTGAACATATTAAGCGAATGAAATACTAAAAATACATCAATTTTTCATCCTCTCCAAACAGAAACTCTGCGAGAAACATAAACTCGAGATAATCCGCCCGTCTAGTAGTAACACATCTTCCGTATTAGAGCTCCTAATAATTAGGCACATGTTGTTACTGCATAACATCAATACTTGAAGATAATGGTACTGACTTCTTGTAACCCATTAAATGTAGTAGTTGCACACTACAAAAGTGCTGTGTCTCTATGTAATATAAAGTTTCAATTTTTCAGTCATATGAAAAGGATATTCTAAATATCTGAATACAGAGTGCTTTATTATGTGAGGAAATGAGAACAAGTCAGTTAGTTAGCTAGTGTAGAGATCCTTGCTGTCTGTCATTTTCAAATATTCTCACATAAAATCCTCATTAGATCTATTAACTCCCGTTCTGTTACTGCTAGACTTTAAACTGAAGGAAATGTAACTCCTATTAGGTTTAGGATACTGAGTAGTAGCTCCGACCTCAATGTACAAGAAACAAAGAAATAAATATTTGTGATTGACGAAGGAATACATGCAAATCGAATAATAAATAACTAACTTTACTCTTTTTCATTCTACAACTATATATTTCCTTGAACAACACGACAATTAATGAAGTTTTGCGTAGTAACCATGTGGCAAAATAGTCCCCTCTTTGCATGTTATCATTTGTCAAAATATCATTTTGGTACCTCTAACTGTGTATGAGATTCGCAATGATTCATTCTGGCCTTATCGCCATCGGAAATGAGTGCGCTAAATAAAATAAAGTTTAGCGGTATGAGTGAAAGGTAAAGATCTCCTCCTAAGTCGAAAATAAAACTCAATACATTAGGAAAGTTTCATCCGCAACAACATATGGTGCAACACCATCATAGCAGCCTCTATTTTTTTACTGCAAACTTTTCCAAATGTAACAAAGTCTGTTATTTCGAAGCCAATATCTTATTAACTATGACTGTTAACGAAATGTCGAGCATTTCGTCACAATGCTGACAAATAAAGATTTAAGTAGCGGAAAAAATAAATATTTCTACCAATTAGTTTTTGCGAAATCGTTTGTGAAAGATGGCAGGACATGCGCCTTTACGCTGTTAGTGTTGGGGAAAACATGGCGGACGATTCAGCCTGGGTATTTAGGAGCTCTAGACCTGGCTAAGGCTGCTGTAAGTACGAGCTGACGCTTCCGCCATTTTTATTCTCGCGGCTCGTGCTATAGGATCTGCGTCATGGCAGTATAGCACGACACTACGGGTGGTTGTGTTACCATAAACTGCTCAAATAATTCCAGAACGTTTAGTTTCCCGAGAGATTCTAAGAAAAGAAAAAAAAAATGGATCATTAAAGGTCTGCGCAAAATCTGGGAACCCGGACCGAGTCCACAGTTATGTATTGTAAGTAGTTATTATTATTACTTGAAGCAATACTTTATAGTAAAAATCGTCTGTGATATTTGAACTTACGTTTTTATCTCTTCTGAAGGTACTACCTCTTAAAAGGGAAGCTGCCTGTAGGGAATTAGCAGCCGCAAAAATATCACGTTACAGCAGGGCCGCTCAAGGTGCATGCACCGGCGCATCGCACAGTGCTGAGTGCAGAAGACGGCTGCGCTGTGTTGACGACGGTGCAACACCCCCCCCCTCCCCCCCCCCCCACTACACGGCTTTGCGCTGCTTCTCTCTTTCCTTACGCTTGCGTCGCTCGCGCCGCCTGTCTCGACCTTTTGCCCTGTTTACTTCTTCATTGCCAAATACTTATGTACACTAGGCGGAGAGCTTAGTTTGGTGGAACACGATTACCGGTATAAAGGAGATTTAAATAATAGTAATAATTGTAATGATAACAATTTAAGTTTGGTTTCAAGACAAATGTATCACTTCTATGTTCTCTCTTTTTTTTTTTTTTTTTTTTTTTTGCAATTATTGTACTAAGATCTGGAACAAGAGATCGGCTGACAGCAACTCCGAGAGCATTTTTTAAATTACTATTAGAAATACTTGCACGCAATCTAGTTTACGTAGAAGACAAAACAGACAAAAACCTTTCACATACACATGTGGAGCCAAACATAGAAATAATCTTCGCTGCTTCTCTGTGTTGTTGTTGTTGTGGTCTTCAGTCCGGAGACTGGTTTGATGCAGCTCTCCACAATACCCTATCCTGAGCAAGCCTCTTCATCTCCTCATAAGAACGGCAACCTACATCTGTCTGAATCTGCTTACTGTATCCATCTCTTGGTCTTCCTCTGCGATTTTTACCCCACACACTTCCCTCTAATACTAAATTCACAATTCCTTGATGTCTAAGAATGTGTCCCACCAATCTATCCCTTCTTTTAGTCAAGGTATGCCAGAAATTTCTTTTCTCCCCAATTCTGTTCAGTACCTCCTCATTACTTACGCGATCCACCCACCTAATGTTCAGCATTCTTCTGTAACACCATATTTCAAAAGCCTCAATCCTCTTCCTGTCTGCACTGTTTATCGTTCATGTCTCACTCCCATACAAGGCAACACTCCATACAAATGCCCTCAGAAAGGACTTCCTTAGGCTTAAATCAATATTCGATGTTAACAAATTTCTCTTTTTCAAAAACGCTTTTCTACCCATTGCCATTCTGCATTTTATATCCTCTGTACTGCGACCATCATTTGTTATTTTACTTCCCAAGTAACAAAACTCATCTACCTCCGTTATTGCTTCGTTTCCCAATCTAATTCCTTCAGCATCACCTGATTTTCTTACACTGCACTCCATTACCCTAGTTTTGCTCTTGTTAATGTTCATCTTATATGCACCTTTCAGCACACTGTCCATTCCGTTCAATTGCTCTTCCAGGTCCTTTGCTGTATCTGATAGAATTACTATGTCGTCGGAAAAACGCAATGTTTTTAATTCTTCACCCTGAACTTTAATTCCTTCTCCAAATTTCTCCTTGCTTTCCTTTATAGCTTGCTCGATGTACAAATTGAATAACATTGGAGAAAGGCTACAACCCTGTCTCACTCCCTTCCCAACCACTGCATCCCTTTCATGCCCTTCAACTCTGACAACAACTGTCTGGTTTTTGTACAAGTTGTAAATAACCTTACGCTCCCTATATTTTATTCCTGCTTGTTTCAGAACTTGAAAGAGTTTATTCCAATCAACATTGTCAAAAGCCTTCTCCAAATCTACAAAAGCTAGAAATGTAGGTTTCCCTTTTCTTAATCTATCTTCTAGGATAAGCCGTAAAGTGAGTATTGCCTCCCGTGTTCCTACATTTCTCCTGAACCCAAACTGATCTTCCCCGAGGTCGGCTTCTACCAACTTTTCCATCCTTCTGTATATAATTCGCGTTAATATTTTGCAACCATGACTTATTAAACTGATGGCTCTGTAGTTTCCACACCTGTCTGCACCTGCTTTCTTAGGGATGGGGATTATAACATTTTTCTTAAAGTCTGAGGGTACTTCGCCTGTCTCATACATCTTACACACCAGGTGAAACAGGTCTGTCATGGCTGGTTCTCCCAGAGACTTCAGTAGCTCTGAGGGAATATCATCTACTCCAGGAGCCTTGTTTCGACTTAGGTCTTTCAGGGCTCTATCAAATTCTTCTCTCAGTACAGTATCTCCTATTTCATCTTCATCTACATCCTCTTCCCTTCCTACAATATTGTCTCGAAGTTCATTTCCTTTGTAGAGCCCCTCTATATACTCTTTCCACCTTTCAGCTTTCCCTTCTTTGCTGAGAACTGGTTTTCCATCCGTGTTCTTGATATTCATAGAGCTGTTTTTCTTATCTCCAAATGTTTCTTTTATTTTCCTGTAGGCTGTATCTATTTTTCCCCCTATTTATACATTCTTCTACATCCTTGCATTTGCCTTGTAGCCACTCCTGCTTAGCCATTTTGCACTTCCTGTCAATCTCATTTCTTAGTCGTCTGTACTCCATTTTGCCTGTTTCATTTACTGCATTTTTATATTTCCTCCTTTCATCGATTAAATTTAGTATCTCCTGTGATATCCAAGGATTTTTTGTAGGTCTTTCCTTCCTACCTATTTTGTCCTCTGCTACTTTCACTATTTCATCTCTCAATTTTACCCATTCCTCCTCTACTGTTTTATTTTCCCTTGTTTCTGTCAATTGTTGCCTAAAGCTCCCTCTGAAATTCTTGAGAACCTCAGGTTCCTTCAATTTATCCAAGTCCCACCTCCTTATTTTCCTACCTTTTTGTAGTTTCTTCAGTTTCAGCCTACAGTTCATAACCAACAAGTTATGGTCAGAGCCTATATCTGCCCCTGGGTATGTCTTACACTGTAAAACCTGGTTCCGAAATCTATGTCTTACCATTATAAAATCTATCTGGTATCTCCCGGTGTCTCCTGGTCTCTTCCACGTATACAACCTTCTTTTGTGATTCTTGAACCAGGTGTTTGTTATAACTAAATTATGTTCCGTGCAAAATTCTACCAGGCGGCTTCCTCTTTCATTCCTTTTGCCCAGACCATATTCACCTACTATCTTCCCTTCCATTCCTTGTCCTACTACCGAATTCCAGTCTCCCATAACAATTAAGTTTTCCTCTCCCTTAATTGTCTGAATAATTTCCTTTAGCTCCTCATATATTTCTTCGATTTCCTCATCATCGGCAGAGCTAGTTGGCATATAAACCTGTACTATTGTTGTCGGTGTTGGCTTCGTATCGATCTTGACAATGATAATTCGATCACTGTGCTGGTCATAGTAGTTTACCCCGCATTCCTATTTTCTTATTCATTATCAATCCTACTCCTGTTATACCCGCAATTGATTTTGTATTTATAATCCTGTACTCACCTGACCAGAAATCCTGTTCATCCTGCCACCGAACTTCACTAATCCCCACTATATCTAACTTCAACCTATCCATTTCCCTTTTTAAATTTTCTAATTTTCGTACTCTATTAAGGGATCTAACATTCCACGCTCCGACCCGTAGAATGCCAGTATTGTCTTTCCTGATGATCACATCCTCCTGAGTAGTCCCCGCCCGGAGATGCGAATGGGGGACTATTTTACCTCCGGAATATTTTACCCGAGAGGATGCCATCATCATATGTTCATACAGTAGAGCTGCATGTCCTCGGGAAAGGTAACGGCTGTAGTTTCCCCTTGCTTTCAGCCGTTCGCAGTAGCTGTGTGGCAAAGCCACATTAGCTGATGTTACAAGGCCAGCTCAGTCAATCATCCAGACTGTTGCCCCTGCAACTACTGAAAAGGCTGCTGCCCCTCTTCAGGAACCACACGTTTGTCTGGCCTCTCCACAGATACCCCTCCGCTGTGGTTGCACCTACGGTACGGCTATCTGTATCGTTGAGGCACGCAAGCCACCCCACCTCGGCAATGTCTGTGGTTCATGGGAGTGTAACTTTGGAAATTCTTCCTTCGACAAATTCTGGTAGAACTGGAGCAAACCTTTTGTGTTGTAAAACAAATCCTTTCGGTGAACATCGGTTTGCAAATCAATCAGTTCGAAATGTAAATCTGGAGGGGCACTTTCAATATCCATCGAAAAGGGTTTCACAAAAACGTCGAGAATTGGCTGCAGGTTGGTAATTTCCTGAAACAATAACAAAACCAATATTAATAAGTGAAAGTAAAGTAAGTAGTTGTTTGGAAGTACTAAAAAACGACAGGTTTTATTAAACATGTACTGCATACTACTGTTTTTAATGTAATTTTAGACTTGTATATGTAACGCAATCTCCTTTATTTAGCTGTTAGTTATTACCTGGAATAGGTCGTTAAAAGCATTTTCAAGGGATTGTAGCACCTCCACGTATTTTGCAAAGCGCGCTCCTTCCTGCACAGATGCTGTCAAACAAAATCATAGTACCATTTTGGTTAGAGCGGTTATAAAAATCAGGCTGTCTTATTAAAGGTACAATTTATATTTCGCTTACCTAGTCTTTTTCTCTGAGAGGTTGTTTTTAGGAGCTTCAGTTTACATTGGAAAGCGTTTATTTTATTGATCATATCGTTGATGAGATTACTTTCTTTTTGGAGTTAAATCATTAAGGAGAGCCATAATGTCTGCCGAAAATCCCAAATCAGCTACCCATTCAGGTCATGAAAAAGTGGCTCCGGTATGGCGTAGTCAAAAAATTCGGGAGATCACTTTTCCTTTGCTCAACCAGTGCACCTCGGCGTGGTACGGAATATCTGGATACTCCTCTTCCAAGGAAATAAAAAATTCTTTGAATTGACGATGAGTGAGTCCATGAGAACGAATGTAGTTCACGATACGCACCACTACATTCATCACTTCTTGAAGACCGATAACTTTTGCACAAAGAGCCTCCTGGTGTGCAAAACAATGAACGGAAGGTAAATTCGACATGTTAAGCTTTTTTCCGCAGTAGGCCAATAAACCCGTTTGCTTTACCGCACATTGCTGGTGCCCCGTCTATTGTTACGAGAAACAGTTTTTCCCAAGGGAGTCCTATTCCTTCAGCTGCCATTTCAACAGCTGCTAAGATATCCGCCCCTGT
Organism: Locusta migratoria; assembly: GCA_026315105.1. NCBI lineage: Eukaryota > Metazoa > Arthropoda > Insecta > Orthoptera > Acrididae > Locusta > Locusta migratoria. The sequence goes on from CM048750.1 coordinate 379,169,159, forward strand.
AACGGTGTCTTTCATAGAAATCATATCCAGGAGCTTTTCCGTTATATGTAGGTCGTCGTCCACGCCACGCAAAAAATTGCCAACTGAGCCGTGTCATTAATATCCGTGGACTCATCAAGTGCAATGGAGTACGCTAGGAAGTTTTTAATTTTGGCTGCCAATTGTTCACGCAAATTCTCAGCAATGTCGTTGATTCTCCGAGATATTGTCATTCTGGAAAGTGGTATTCTGCTGTACGCGGGAGTTAATGTGGGATTCATTGTCTCTCCTACGTTCAAATCAAAAATCGAATGTTCAAATGTTTGTTAAGCTTATGGGACTTAACTACGGAGTCATCAGTCCCTAAACTTACAAACTACTTATGAACTACTTACGAACTAGGACGGCACAAATATCCATGCCCGAGGGGGGATTTGAACCCCCGACCGTAGTGGCCGTGCTGACCGTGACTGGAGCGCCTCAGTCACCGCGGCCACCGCGGCCGGCCCTACGTTCAACATGATGTTTTTTATTAATGGCCCGTCCATAAATGGCCTCCCAGCTCCTGCTAAACGTAGACCAATTTTGTAACTAGCTCTGAGAGATCTTTCGCAGCACCCTTCATCTTCATCACACTAAATTAGAGGGAAGAAAGATTTGTTAGAAATAATTTAAGCGAAAATGAAAACTAATACAGCTTTGAGAGAAATGTAAACAAATTTTAATTCGTTTAGCATGACCTTTAATCAAAATATATGTGTTAAAGTACTTGCCTTCTGCAAGAGTTTTCAACTTCCGTAATTCTTCCTCTCTGGCATCCCCTGTGATGTCACTATACTTTTCTGAATGCAATTTGCTGTAGTGTGTTTCAACAGACGATTTTCTGACACATGTAATTAGTGTACGCAGATTAGACATTTGGCTTTATCTCGTCACAACGAACAAAAAAGAACGAGAGTTCCCATTCCGGTTGAAAATGACTTTCGGATTTTTTTTTTTTTTTTTTTTTTTTTTTTTTTTTTTTTTTTTTTTTTTTTTTGAACAGGTGGTTATGTTATTGTAGTGATTTTCTTGCGCTTACTTAATCCAATGTAGACTATAAGCCGTCTGGCAGCGCATTCGGCAGCGTACAGCGACGGCCTCACCCGGCAAGTCGTGTTGAGGCGAAGTATGCCGAGTTGAACCAATGCACTGTGCAAACACACCCTCCACCGCACTTTGCACGCGTGCGTTTTTCCGTGTTTGTGCGGCCCTGTGTTAAGGCAAAGCATCCCAGAATATACTGTTTTTAAAGCACAGTATGTGTGTCTTATATAGTATACTGAGAAATACACCTCATCAAAACGTTTTGTACCGGCATTGCACAAATTGGTGAAGATACTTCTGTTACGTTATTGCGAGAACGTATTACAAACAGTAAAACGGGAAACACAAATATACTGCGCAAAGAGTTTCGTTACGACTGTGGCAGTGTACTGTGGTGATACAGGCAAATATCGTTGAATGCTATTTGTGGTATTTCGAAGTTTTAGCGTCATAACTTGTACTGTTGTTATGGTCTACAGTCCGGAGACTGGTTTCATGCAGCTCTCCACCCTACTCTATCCTGAGAAAGCCTTTTCATCTCCTCATAGGAACAGCAACCCACATCCACTTGAATCTGCTTACTATACGCGTCTCTTGGTCTCCCTCTGCGTTTTTTACCCCACACACTTCTCTCCAATGCTAAGAATGTGCCGATGTCTAAGAATGTGCCCTACCAAGAGATCCCTTCTTTTAGTCAGGGAATGCCAAAAATTCCTTTTCTTACCAATTCTGTTCAGTACCTCTTCATTAGTTATGCGATCTACCCACCTAATCTTCAGCATTCTTCTGTAGCGCCACATTTCAAATGCCTCTATTCTCTTCCTGTCCGCACTGCTTATCGTCCATGTTTCACTCCCGTACAAGGCAACACTCCACACAAATGCCTTCAGAAAAGACTTCCTTACCCTTAAATTAATATTTGATGTTAGCAAATTTCTCTTTTTCAAAAATGCTTTTGTTCCCATTGTCATTCTGCATTTTATATCCTCTGTACTGCGACCATCGCATGTTATTTTACTACCCAAGTAACAAAACTCATCTACCACTTTCATTGTTTCGTTACCTAATCTAATTCCTTCAGCATCGCCTGATTTTCTAAGACCGCATTCAATAATTTTTGTTTTGCTCTTGTTAATGTTCATTTTATACGCTCTCATCAACACGCTGTCCATTCCATTCAATTGCTCTTTCAGGTCCTTTGCTGTCTCTGACAGAATTACAATGTCATCAGCAAAACGCAATGTTTTTATTTCTTCCCCTTGAATTTTAATCCCTATTCCAAATATTTCCTTGCTTTCCTTCACCGCCTGCTTGATGTACAAATTGAATAACATCGGAGAAAGGCTATAAACCTGTCTTACTCCCTTCCCAACTGATGCTTCCCTTTCATGCCCTTCGAGTCGGGTCTGGCTTTTGGCTTTTGTACAAGTTGTAAATAACTCTTCTTTCCCTGTATTTTACCCCTGCTGACTTCAGAATTTGAAAGAGTGTATTCCAGTCAACATTGTCAAATGCTTCTCCAAATCTACAAAAGCTAAAAATGTAGTTAATCTATCTTCAAAGATAAGACGTAAAGTGAGTATTGCCTCCCGGGTTCCTATGTTCCTCCTGAATCCAAACTGATCTTCCCCGAGGTCAGCTTCTACCAGCTTTTCCATTCTCCTGTAGATAATTCGTGTTAAAATTTTGCAACCATGACTTATCAAACTGATGGTTCTGTAATTTTCACACCTGTTTGCGCCTGCTTTCTTTGGAATGGGGATTATTACATTTTTCTTAAAGTCTGAGGGCATTTCGCCTGTCTCATAAATTCTACACACCAGTTCAAATAGTCTTGTCATGGCTGGCTCTCCCAGAGACTTTAGTAGCTCTGAGGGTATGTCATCTACCCCTGGGGCCTTGTTCCGACCTAGGTCTTTCAAGCCTCTGTCAACTTCATTTCTCAGTATAGTATCTCCTATTTCATCTTGATCTACTTCCTCTTCCCTTCCTACAACATCGTCTCTAAGTTCACTTCCTTTGTAGAGCTGCTCTATGTACTCTTTCCACCTTTCAGCTTTCCCTTCTTTGCTGAGAATTGGTTTCCCATCTGAGTTCTTGATATTCGTAGTGTTGCTTTTCTTGCCCCAAAATGTCTCATTTATTTTCCTGTAGGCGGTATCTACTTTTCCCCTTGCAATACATTCTTCTACAGATTTGCATTTCGCATCTAGCCACTCCTGCTTAGCCATTTTGCACTTCCTGTCAACCTCATTTTTTAGTCGTCTGTACTCCACTTTGCCTGTTTCATTTACTGCATTTTTATATTTTCTCCTTTCATCAATTAACTGTAGTTTTTCCTGTGATATCCAAGGATTTTTTGTACGTCTTGCCTTTCTACCTATTTTGTCCTCTGCTGCCTTCACTATTTCATCTCTCAATGCTACCCATTCCTCTTCTACTGTTTTATTTCCCCCTGTTTCTGTCAATTGTTGCCTAAATTTCCCTCTGAAATTCTCCAGAACGTCACTTTCCTTCAATTTATTTAAGTCTCATCTCCTTATTTTCCTACGTTTCTGCAGTTTTTTCAGCTTCAGCCTACAGTTCATGACTAACAAGCTATGGTCAGAGTCTATATCTGCACCTGGCAGTTTATAACCTGGTTCCGGTACCTATGTCTTACCATTATAAAATCTGATACCTTCCTGTGTCTCCTGGTCTCTTCCACGTTTTCAACCTTTTTTTGTGATTCTTAAACCACGTGTTTGTTACAATTAAATCATGTTCCGTGCAAAATTCTACCAGGCGACTTCCTCTTTCATTCCTCCTGCCCAGTCCATATTCTCTTATTATTTATCCTTCTCTTCCTTTTCCTACTACCGAATTCAAGTCTCCCATCACAATTAAGTTTTCCTCTCCCTTAACTGTCTGAATAATTTCCTTTAGCTCCTCATATATTTTTTTCGATATCCTCATCATCGGCAGAGGTAGTTGGCATATAAACCTGGACTACTGTTGTAGGTGTTGGCTTCGCATCTATCTTGACAATGAAAATGCGATCACTGCGCTGCTCATAGTAGTTTACCCGCATTCCTATTTTCTTATACATTATCAGTCCTACTCCTGTGATACCCCCAACTGATTTTGTATTTATAATCCAGTACTCACCTGACCAGAAATCCTGTTCATCCTGCCACCGAACTTCACTAATCCCCACTATATCTAACTTCAACCTGTCCATTTCCCTTTTTAAATTTTCTAATTTTCCTACCCAATTAAGGGATCTAACATTCCACGCTCCGATCCGTAGAATGCCAGTATTGTCTTTCCTGGTGACATCCACATGAGTAGTCCCCGCCCGGAGATGCGAATGGGGGACTATTTACCTCCGGAATATTTTACCCGAGAGGTTGCCATCATCATATTTCCATACAGTAGAGCTGCATGTCCTCGGGAGAGGTAACGGCTGTAGTTTCCCCTTGCTTTCAGCCGTCCGCAGTAGCTGTGTGGCAAAGCCACATTAGCTGATGTTACAAGGCCAGCTCAGTCAATCATCCAGACTGTTGCCCCTGCAACTACTGAAAAGGCTGCTGCCCCTCTTCAGGAACCACACGTTTGTCTGGCCTCTCCACAGATACCCCTCCGCTGTGGTTGCACCTATGGTACGGCTATCTGTATCGTTGAGGCACGCAAGCCACCCCACCTCGGCAATGTCTGTGGTTCATGGGAGTGTAACTTTGGAAATTCTTCCTTCGACTAATTCTGGTAGAACTGGAGCAAACCTTTTGTGTTGTAAAACAAATCCTTTCGGTGAACATCGGTTTGCAAATCAATCAGTTCGAAATGTAAATCTGGAGGGGCACTTTCAATATCCATCGAAAAGGGTTTCACAAAAACGTCGAGAATTGGCTGCAGGTTGGTAATTTCCTGAAACAATAACAAAACCAATATTAATAAGTGAAAGTAAAGTAAGTAGTTGTTTGGAAGTACTAAAAAACTACAGGTTTTATTAAACATGTACTGCATACTACTGTTTTTAATGTAATTTTAGACTTGTATATGTAACGCAATCTCCTTTATTTAGCTGTTAGTTATTACCTGGAATAGGTCGTTAAAAGCATTTTCAAGGGATTGTAGCACCTCCACGTATTTTGCAAAGCGCGCTCCTTCCTGCACAGATGCTGTCAAACAAAATCATAGTACCATTTTGGTTAGAGCGGTTATAAAAATCAGGCTGTCTTATTAAAGGTACAATTTATATTTCGCTTACCTAGTCTTTTTCTCTGAGAGGTTGTTTTTAGGAGCTTCAGTTTACATTGGAAAGCGTTTATTTTGTTGATCATATCGTTGATGAGATTATTTTCTTTTTGGAGTTAAATCATTAAGGAGAGCCATAATGTCTGCCGAAAATCCCAAATCAGCTACCCATTCAGGGTCATGAAAAAGTGGCTCCGGTATGGCGTAGTCAAAAAATTCGGGAGATCACTTTTCCTTTGCTCAACCAGTGCACCTCGGCGTGGTACGGAATATCTGGATACTCCTCTTCCAAGGAAATAAAAAATTCTTTGAATTGACGATGAGTGAGTCCATGAGAACGAATGTAGTTCACGATACGCACCACTACATTCATCACTTCTTGAAGACCGATAACTTTTGCACAAAGAGCCTCCTGGTGTGCAAAACAATGAACGGAAGGTAAATTCGACATGTTAAGCTTTTTTCCGCAGTAGGCCAATAAACCCGTTTGCTTTACCGCACATTGCTGGTGCCCCGTCTATTGTTACGAGAAACAGTTTTTCCCAAGGGAGTCCTATTCCTTCAGCTGCCATTTCAACAGCTGCTAAGATATCCGCCCCTGTAACGGTGTCTTTCATAGAAATCATATCCAGGAGCTTTTCCGTTATATGTAGGTCGTCGTCCACGCCACGCAAAAAATTGCCAACTGAGCCGTGTCATTAATATCCGTGGACTCATCAAGTGCAATGGAGTACGCTAGGAAGTTTTTAATTTTGGCTGCCAATTGTTCACGCAAATTCTCAGCAATGTCGTTGATTCTCCGAGATATTGTCATTCTGGAAAGTGGTATTCTGCTGTACGCGGGAGTTAATGTGGGATTCATTGTCTCTCCTACGTTCAAATCAAAAATCGAATGTTCAAATGTTTGTTAAGCTTATGGGACTTAACTACGGAGTCATCAGTCCCTAAACTTACAAACTACTTATGAACTACTTACGAACTAGGACGGCACAAATATCCATGCCCGAGGGGGGATTTGAACCCCCGACCGTAGTGGCCGTGCTGACCGTGACTGGAGCGCCTCAGTCACCGCGGCCACCGCGGCCGGCCCTACGTTCAACATGATGTTTTTTATTAATGGCCCGTCCATAAATGGCCTCCCAGCTCCTGCTAAACGTAGACCAATTTTGTAACTAGCTCTGAGAGATCTTTCGCAGCACCCTTCATCTTCATCACACTAAATTAGAGGGAAGAAAGATTTGTTAGAAATAATTTAAGCGAAAATGAAAACTAATACAGCTTTGAGAGAAATGTAAACAAATTTTAATTCGTTTAGCATGACCTTTAATCAAAATATATGTGTTAAAGTACTTGCCTTCTGCAAGAGTTTTCAACTTCCGTAATTCTTCCTCTCTGGCATCCCCTGTGATGTCACTATACTTTTCTGAATGCAATTTGCTGTAGTGTGTTTCAACAGACGATTTTCTGACACATGTAATTAGTGTACGCAGATTAGACATTTGGCTTTATCTCGTCACAACGAACAAAAAAGAACGAGAGTTCCCATTCCGGTTGAAAATGACTTTCGGATTTTTTTTTTTTTTTTTTTTTTTTTTTTTTTTTTTTTTTTTTTTTTTTTTTTTTTTTTTTGAACAGGTGGTTATGTTATTGTAGTGATTTTCTTGCGCTTACTTAATCCAATGTAGACTATAAGCCGTCTGGCAGCGCATTCGGCAGCGTACAGCGACGGCCTCACCCGGCAAGTCGTGTTGAGGCGAAGTATGCCGAGTTGAACCAATGCACTGTGCAAACTTTCTCTGCACCGCGCTTTGCACGCGTGCGTTTTTCCGCGTTTGTGCGGCCCTGTGTTAAGGCAAAGCATCCCAGAATATACTGTTTTTAAAGCACAGTATGTGTGTCTTATATAGTATACTGAGAAATACACCTCATCAAAACGTTTTGTACCGGCATTGCACAAATTGGTGAAGATACTTCTGTTACGTTATTGCGAGAAAGTATTACAAATAGTAAAACGGAAAACACAAATATACTGCGCAAAGAGTTTCGTTACGACTGTGGCAGTGTACTGTGGTGATACAGGCAAATATCGTTGAATGCTATTTGTGGTATTTCGAAGTTTTAGCGTCATAACTTGTACTGTTGTTATGGTCTACAGTCCGGAGACTGGTTTCATGCAGCTCTCCACCCTACTCTATCCTGAGAAAGCCTTTTCATCTCCTCATAAGAACGGCAACCCACATCCACTTGAATCTGCTTACTATACGCGTCTCTTGGTCTCCCTCTGCGATTTTTACCCCACACTCTTCTCTCCAATGCTAAGAATGTGCCGATGTCTAAGAATGTGCCCTACCAAGCGATCCCTTCTTTTAGTCAGGGTATGCCATAAATTCCTTTTCTCACCGATTCTGTTCAGTACCTCTTCATTAGTTATGCGATCTACCCACCTAATCTTCAGCATTCTTCTGTAGCGCCACATTTCAAAAGCCTCTATTCTCTTCCTGTCCGCACTGCTTATCATCCATGTTTCACTCCCGTACAAGGCAACACTCCACACAAATGCCTTCAGAAAAGACTTCCTTACCCTTAAATTAATATTTGTTGTTAGCAAATTTCTCTTTTTCGAAAATGCTTTTCTTCCCATTGTCATTCTGCATTTTATATCCTCTGTACTGCGACCATCGCATGTTATTTTACTACCCAAGTAACAAAACTCATCTACCACTTTCATTGTTTCGTTACCTAATCTAATTCCTTCAGCATCGCCTGATTTTCTAAGACCGCATTCCATAATTTTTGTTTTGCTCTTGTTAATGTTCATTTTATACGCTCTCTTCAACACGCTGTCCATTCCATTCAATTGCTCTTCCAGGTCCGTTGCTGTCTCTGACAGAATTACAATGTCATCAGCAAAACGCAATGTTTTTATTTCTTCCCCTTGAAATTTAATCCCTATTCAAAATATTTCCTTGCTTTCCTTCACCGCCTGCTTGATGTACAAATTGAACATCGGAGAAAGGCTACAAACCTGTCTTATTCCCTTCCCAACTGATGCTTCCCTTTCATGCCCTTCGAGTCGGGTCTGGCTTTTGTACAAGTTGTAAATAACACTCCTTTCCCTGTATTTTACCCCTGCTGACTTCAGAATTTGAAAGAGTGTATTCCAGTCAACATTGTCAAATGCTTTCTCCAAATCTACAAAAGCTAAAAATGTAGTTAATCTATCTTCAAAGATAAGACGTAAAGTGAGTATTGCCTCCCGGGTTCCTATGTTCCTCCTGAATCCAAACTGATCTTCCCCAGCTTCTACCAGCTTTTCCATTCTCCTGTAGATAATTCGTATTAAAATTTTGTAACCATGACTTATCAAACTGATGGTTCTGTAATTTTCACACCTGTCTGCGCCGATTTCTTTAGAATGGGGATTATTACATTTGTCTTACAGTCTGAGGACGTTTCGCGTGTCTCATACGTCCTACACACCAGTTCAAATAGTCTTGACGTGGCTGGCTCTCCCAGAGACTTTAGTAGCTCTGAGGGTACGTCATCTACTCCTGGGGCGTTTTTCCGACCTATGTCTTTCAAGGCTCTGCCAAATTCATCTCTCAGTATAGTATCTCCTATTTCATCCTGATCTACTTCCTCTTCCCTTCCTACAACATCGTTTCTAAGTTCATTTCCTTTGTATAGCTGCTCTATGTACTCTTTCCACCTTTCAGCTTTCCCTTCTTTGCTGAGGACTGGTTTCCCATCTGAGTTCTTGATATTCGTAGAGTTGCTTTTCTTGTCCCCAAATGTCTCTTTTATTTTCCTGTAAGCGGTATCTACTTTTCCCCTTGCTATACATTCTTCTACAGATTTGCATTTGGCTTCTAGCCACTCCTGCTTAGCCATTTTGCATTTCCTGTCAATCTCATTTTTTAGTCGTCTGTACTCCATTTTGCCTGTTTCATTTACTGCATTTTTATATTTTCTCCTTTCATCAATTAAATTTAGTATTTCCTCTGATATCCAAGAATTTTTTGTAGGTCTTGCCTTTCTACCTATTTTGTCCTCTGCTGCCTTCACTATTTCATCTCTCAATGCTACCCATTCCTCTTCTACTGTTTTATTTCCCCCTGTTTCTGTCAATTGTTGCCTAAATTTCCCTCTGAAATTCTCCAGAACGTCACTTTCCTTCAATTTATTTAAGTCTCATCTCCTTATTTTCCTACCTTTCTGCAGTTTTTTCAGCTTCAGCCTACAGTTCATGACTAACAAGTTATGGTCAGAGTCTATATCTGCCCCTGGGTATGCCTTACAGTTTATAATCTGGTTCCGGAATCTATGTCTTACCATTATAAAATCTGATACCTTCCTGTGTCTCCTGGTCTCTTCCACGTTTTCAACCTTTTTTTGTGATTCTTAAACCACGTGTTTGTTACAATTAAATCATGTTCCGTGCAAAATTCTACCAGGCGACTTCCTCTTTCATTCCTCCTGCCCAGTCCATATTCTCCTATTATTTTTCCTTCTCTTCCTTTTCCTACGACCGAATTCCAGTCTCCCATCACAATTACGTTTTCCTCTCCCTTAACTGTCTGAATAATTTCCTTTAGCTCCTCATATATTTTTTTCGATATCCTCATCATCGGCAGAGGTAGTTGGCATATAAACCTGGACTACTGTTGTAGGTGTTGGCTTCGTATCTATCTTGTCAATGATAATGCGATCACTGCGCTGCTCATAGTAGTTTACCCGCATTCCTATTTTCTTATACATTATCAGTCCTACTCCTGTGATACTCTCAACTGATTTTGTATTTATAATCCAGTACTCACCTGACCAGAAATCCTGTTCATCCTGCCACCGAACTTCCCTAATCCCCACTATATCTAACTCAACCTGCCCATTTCCCTTTTTAAATTTTCTAATTTTCCTACCCAATTAAGGGATCTAACATTCCACGCTCCGATCCCTAGAATGCCAGTATTGTCTTTCCTGGTGACATCCACATGAGTAGTCCCCGCCCGGAGATCCGAATGGGGGACTATTTACCTCCGGAATATTTTACCCGAGAGGTTGCCATCATCATATTTCCATACAGTAGAGCTGCATGTCCTCGGGAGAGGTAACGGCTGTAGTTTCCCCTTGCTTTCAGCCGTCCGCAGTAGCTGTGTGGCAAAGCCACATTAGCTGATGTTACAAGGCCAGCTCAGTCAATCACCCAGACTGTTGCCTCTATAACTACTGAAAAGGCTGCTGCCCCTCTTCAGGAACCACACGTTTGTCTGGCCTCTCCACAGATACCCCTCCACTGTGGTTGCACCTACGGTACAGCTATCTGCATCGTTGAGGCACGCAAGCCACCCCACTTCGCCAATGTCTGTGGTTCATGGGGGTGGAACTTGTACTATGCTATTTTAAACAGTAGTACAGTTCCTGATGTTTTATCACAAAATGCACCCTCAATTCAATTTCTTATTAGTATATGCCGATATTGACACTTATCTATAAGAGGCTCTAACATAACTGACCGGTGGCCGAGGAGACTGAGGCCCTCCAGTCACGGACTGCACGGCCACTACGGTCGGGGGTTCGAATCCCTCCTCGGGCGTGGTTATTTGTGTCATCCTTAGTAGTTGATAAGTAGTTTGTAAGTTTAGGGACTGATGACCCCGTAGTTAAGACCCATAAGCCTAACAAACATTTGAACGTTTTTGACAAAGAAAACTGGGTAAATTTTACTTACGGCTGCGGCGGCGTAGTGTGCTAATGTTGGCAACGAAATGTTTTCTTTATAAGGATTATTAAATTACTGAAAAGACAAGGGTACTGCTACATACGAAAACCTGTCAAGATTAGAGAAGGAACAAAATTATTTATTTATTTTATGGTAATCACATTTTATACGATTAGGTTTTCAAATAGCATTCAAAAGTTGTTGCCAACATCGGCACCGTGTGTCTCTTCGACCGTATACTTTAGATCCTGTACACTAATATTCTTTGTAGTTTTAATGTTTGTAATACATTCTGAAACTTTCTCAATAACATAATTGAAATACTTTCAGCAATTTGAGTACAAAAATCCGATGTGGTGAATTTGTCACAGGAGACAACAAACACTTGCTGCAAGACGGCAAACAAACCTCGCATATTGAGAGTCATTGTTCAAATAGAACCAAAGATCGCTTAAAATTTTATCCGGATGACTAGTTTCAGCTGCATTAAACGTAGTACGCGATTTCTATCACAGAAATATATATTTCTTGATCTTTTTTCTGTACTTGGACAGAAGCAGCAATAAGTAAAGAACACGCGAGATTTTTGTGTCTAATCCACATATCGATGTAAACAAGAGCGGAATGTGAGCTCAAAGTAGCGCAATGTAAGGCTCTAGGCCGTGGACTTGTAAAATATTTCACTAAACGTAAATAAAACAACACTGTTCGTATTAGCTGTGTACTGTGTTTAGCATTCGCAGGAATAAAAATGGCGGATGCGCCAGCCTGTGTTTTTAGGAGCTCTAGCCCTAGCAGTTTCGCCAGTCGAGTGGTGAAATCTGCAGCAGCGAGAGATGCAGAGCGGACACGAGTAGCTGCCGCTACAATGTAACAAACACGTGGAGATTTAATTTATGTTGTCGAGGAATCAGTCATTAAGCAGGATTTACGTACCAAACTGTATCAATTTCTGCGTGGCAAGCCAAACCGAAGTGTTATTTAATCCGTTTACGTGTGTCGTACCGCTGACGGTTGTTCAACCGCGCCAGAACGGTATCGGGAATTATTGGATATCAAAATACTGAAGCTATTTCATCTATCAGAGTAATTAGCAATCACAATTTGTGACTCTCGTCGCTTCGCAATTCAATTTAGGCGCGCCGCATATTGAAACTGTGATGTAAAGTTTGGACTGCAGTTGTTGTCGTCGCCATCATTGTCTATCATCAAGGAAGAGCAACTATCAAGTCAACAAGTCGTGTAATTGTGTAACTAATTAAGAACTGTGACTTTTCCCGTTTACCGCGATCAAAAGAAAGTCTGGCATCCGCGTCGCGAATTTGTACATTTGTCTCAATTGTGAACTTTGTCTATTAAAAGTGTTCATTGGAGTGCAACCATGTCATACCAGAAATGAGTAACATACCTGATTTAAATGGCATCTGTTACATATTCGGATAACTGTGAGACCTGCATCGTAACAGTTATTAGCATTATACGCAGTGCAACCACTTATATGTGTGCTTATGTGAAAATATCTCTATTCCGGCATGTGTCCTATTATCGAACCTGACGATGCTTTCGATATCACTATCTTTCATACCTGTATTGGTAAAAGTATTGTGTGTAGCGCTAAGAGGATTAGCGGTCTAGGGAAGCGTCCTAGCGGATAGGCACACGGACATTCATATGACAATTAGTAGCAGTATATACTATTAAAATATAATTCAGTAACCCTGAGACCGTTTTTCGTCTCGAATATGTCCAAGACATTACAGATAAAGGAGAAGCAATGGATTAAAATTTGTGATGCGTCTGGGAATCGAACCCGGACCTCCATATTTACTAGACAGACGTCTTACCGTTTGTGTTGCAATGGTCTAACGGTAGGACGTCTGCCTAGTAAGCATGGAGATCCGTGTTCGATTCCTGGTCGCATCAAAAATTTTTAATTCATTGCTTCTCATAATCTGTATTGTCTTAGTATATACGATGTTTACCAGGAGCGTTACAACGCTAGGATAGTTTCTGTTAGTAAAGGGATTCAGGGAAATCACAGAACACCACACTCAATGTCGACGGAGGCAGGTTTTAACCGCCGACCTCCCGAATGCGAATCTAGTGTGTTACCAGTGCGCCATCTTGCACTGCGACTTCATCGCAGTAGCCACAACCGGCTGCTTGAAGGCTTTGACATAAACACCCTAATGAGGTTGATTTACACAGTCATTTACTGAAAAAATGAAAAAAAAATCCGATGAAGAAGATTTAATGTACCGAAGAAAAAGGAGAAAATAAAAGAATCACATATTACTCGTCCTCAGAGTTCCGTTGATACATTGTATGAACGTTATATTGTGACATTACGAAAGTAATGTCCGCAGCAACATGCAATTAGTATAAGTAATGGCACTGTGTGGAAAGATAGAAGACTGGCAGTGCACCACAGCAAGCGGTTGGGGCAGCAACCAAACAGCCCAGATAGAAGTAGCGGGTTAAACCGAAGGCTAGTCCAATTCGGCCTAAATCTGGAAAAGACCCTTGCTTTGTACTCAAAACTAATACGGGCTGTTAGCTGAGTGTTTCTTAAGGGGTGTCTGGAGGACATCTGTGAGTACCACATTCCAAAATAAAATGATCTATAAAATTGTTTACTGTCAACATTTAAGACATGTACTATGTCGGAACAATTACACACATCTCATGATTCTAAAAATAATTTCAAGATTTCAAAAATTACAGATTTTTATGACTACTATATTAAAATATAGAAAAATGAAGCTAAAAATAACCAACTTTTGTAAGCGTCATGCAATTTCAACAAACTCTGGTTTACATGATAGCGTATTGTATCTAACTGTTGTCTTGAGAGCATCACACTTGTTCATATTTATTTAATGACTGATTTCAGATGATATAAATTGATAATGGACGAATAAGAAGATCATTATTTTCTCTATAGTTACATTGAAACTGCAAGCAGCTTGTTTTACCTCTCCTTTATCTTACTTAGCGTGTCATTAATTGTACAATAAATTACGTAAATATTGTGTGACATGAGCAGTCAAGTTCATGAAAGCTAGTTTGTCTAATTATTTATTTCATACTTTCTGTAATATTAATAACAGCCTTTTTTGTATTTAAATAATGTTTTATTTGTAAGTAAGTGGCTTCAGGTGGTCAGTTTTTTCATAAAGAAATATATCATGTTAAGATGAATACGAGTTTGGAATGGATGACGATTGGCCAATGAGGAAGTGATCAAGGGACAGTACTGGTACGGAGTGTGTGTTTTGGCAGAGTCGGGTGAGCGGAAAGGTGTGAGCGGAAGGAAACTCCATGTCTAGTCTTGGCAGAAGAAGGACCCTCCTAGATGATAGACTGATTCGATCGGTCAGTGAGTCAAAGATTTCCGCAGCGAACGGTCGCTTCTCTGGACTAAATTTGCCGAGAACAGTTGAACGCCAGTGCATCTGATTTGTGTTTACGTCTTTACTCAATAACTTATTAGTGCAGGAAAGGAGTTAGGGAAACTCAAACTATTTCGAACTTTTGAAGGAGGAAGGAAGGCATCTTCGGGTTTAACGTCCCGTCGACAGCGTAGTCATTAGAGACGGAGCTTACGCTCGGATTTTTGGGTAAGGATGGGGGAAGGAAATCGGCTGTGCCCTTTGAAAGGAACCATCCCGGCATTTGCCTGCAGTGATTTAGGGAAATCACGGAAAACCTAAATCGGAGGTGGATTTGAACCACCATCCTTCCCAATACGAGTCCACTGTGTTACCACTGCGCCACCTCGCTCGGTCTGAACTGTTGAGAATTTCATTTTGTGCGCTCGCGATATATACAGAGTTCCTGTGGCTCTTTAAGTTAATATTACTTAGGGTCAAGTGCTACCAATTTCGTACCACAGACAATGCAGCTGTTTAACTAGAATATGCTGTTTATGAAATAATTCATATTACAACTTCCAAAAAGTAAACAGTTTGTATGAGTAAACCTTATTCAACCAAATCTCTGACTTTGCATACATTATTCGCAAACGTCAGAATAATACACTTTTTATTAATGAACTAGATATTTCAAGTAATATTTCTTATTAGTTTCGCAAACTTCAGCCTATAAAGGTTGTAACAAAAAGGTACGGCCAAACTTTAAGGAAACATTCCTCGCACACAAAGAAAGAAAATACGTTATGTGGACATGTGTCCGGAAACGCTTAATTTCCATGTTAGAGCTCATTTTATTACTTCTCTTCAAATCACATTAATCATGGAATGGAAATACACAGCAACAGAACGTACCTGCATGATATCCAACACTTTGTTACAGGAAATGTTCAAAATGTCCTCCATTAGCGAGGATACATGTATCCACCCTCCGTCGCATAGAATCCCTGATGCGCTAATGCAGCCCTGGAGAATAGCGTATTGTATAATAGCCTTCCACAATACGAGCACGAAGTCTCTACATTTGGTACCCGGGTTGCGTAGACAAGAGCTTTCAAATGCCCCCATAAATGAAATTCAAGAGGGTTGTGATCAGGAAAGCGTGGAGACCATGGAATTGGTCCGCCTCTACGAATCCAACTGTCACCGAATCTGTTGTTGAGAAGCGTACGAACACGTCGACTGAAATGTGCAGGAGCTCCATCGTGCATGAACCACATGTTGTATCGTAAAGGCACATGTTCTAGCGGTACAGGAAGAGTATCCCGTATGAAATCATGATAACGTGCTCCAGTGCTGTAGAGCAGTGAGTCGCATGTCAACACAAGTACTGAAGTCAACATTACCTACCTTCAATTGGGCCAAATGGCGGAGAATCGAAGAAGTACAGTACATACTAACGAAACAATTGGGTATTTTGACAATTGTCTGCACGAATTATTTCAATTTACTATTTAAAGGAAATACTAAAATGAGCTCTAACTTGGAAATTAAGCTTCACCACATAACATATTTTCTTTCTTTGTGTGTGAGGAATGTTTCCTGAAAGTTTGGCCGTACCTTTTTGTAACACCCTGTATATAGGCTGTTTTTAACTACAAGATCGCAGATAAAAGATAATGTCTTCAAATACGGTAGTTGAGGGGGCATGAAGACAGACATGTACGCTTCGCCCTAAGATATCGAGCCAAATTTGTAAATCAGATACTCTTCGAGTTGACGCAGTGGTGGCACATTGGACTCGCATTCATGAGGGTGGTGGTTCAAATCCACCTCCGGCCATCCAGATTTAGGTTTTCCGTGATTTCTCTAAATTACTCCATGCAAATGCCCGGTTGGTTCCTTTGAAAGGGCACAGCTGTATTCCTTCCCTGACCTTACCCAACCACTACCAGCGCGAGGTCCGTCTTTATTGACCACACTGTCGACGGGACGTTAAGTGCTAAAATTTTTTTTCTTCCTTCCAAACCAGAACCGTACATAGCCAAAAATGCAGGTTCTTACAGCTTCTAGACACACTTGGTTCATGAAATAAATCGCAATTTGCGATCACTTATGGCTTCCCTGTACTAGGTTTAGATGTAATACCAATGTGCGGCGAATGAAAATTCGATCCGGATCTTCTGCTTACTAGAGAGACGCGTTGACCACTCCGCCACCGAGAACACAGTGACCAACCCGACTGCAGAGGATTCTTCCCTGCACAAATTTTCATTCACCGCACATTGGTATTACATCTAAACCTAGTACAGTGAAGCCATAAGTGATCGCAAATTGCGATTTATTTCATTAAAAATTAACGCTGTAACTTCGTCAAAAATATATAATTATACACTTGCTTCAATCTAAAGTGTGATAAATGGAGTCCAGGATACAGCGTAAAGTCGCGATGTGGAACTGCCGATAAAGAGTGTTATTAGAGTGTTATTAGAGTGATAGACAGATTTTTATGTTCTAACACTTTTTTATCTATGTTAGAAGTGTTTCGCTACATATTTACTTCCTCCTCTTAAAGTTTTCCTTAAATTA
The DNA here is from genome assembly GCA_026315105.1 of Locusta migratoria. Taxonomy (NCBI): domain Eukaryota; kingdom Metazoa; phylum Arthropoda; class Insecta; order Orthoptera; family Acrididae; genus Locusta; species Locusta migratoria. The sequence goes on from CM048750.1 coordinate 379,186,139, forward strand.
TCTGGTGGATTTAATACTTCCGGTGTTAACAGTGACATCACTTGAGTGGATGTTTAAGAACTTCGTGATATGTTTGAGACAGACTGTTAATGAATGTAATTTCAAAAGTGACTATTAACATAGCCTTTCAAGGCCTCACATATTGTTTTGCAAACTTCAGGTAAAATGTTTGTAAACATATTGGACCATACTGCTATGGTTACCAGTTCCTAAATTTATAAACAAACTTGCTCTAAGAACGACACACACAGACCCAGGCCCGTGGAACGACTCGAACCTCCGGCGGGGACGGCCGCCCAGTCCGTAGTATGACGCCTCGGACAGCGCGGCCATCCGCGTGGCTCAAACGTCTGGTTCTATAAGTGGCATCACTTCTGTAATCATCTTAAATAGGACGTGTAAACTTTTATAGCTATCTTTTGTTGAGAGAAAGCCAAGGAAACTTTGCGAAGTAGATAGTCCCTCCAAAATCTCTCTTGCAGAAGCAATTAGGATTCTTCAGAACACTTTCTGGTGTGTAGCTGGGTGACAGTGTCGACGCTGGTCGATATTTCAGTTGCAGCACACCCAGTCACTTTCAAGGCCACTATAGAGAGGAAGGGCTGTGAATGGACAAATAATACCTCAGTTTTAAATGAAAACAGGAAAGATACCACACAACGACGCAGTAGCACTCTCAAACAACCAGAGGTAGTAAATGTCGGAAGTATCGATAGTAATTATCAGTCAACAACGGGTAAGGCGACATTCAGTATGTCCCTCTTCCTTCTGACACCACATAGAGCACGATTTCAATGCTAATTTAGGCAGAAACACCATAACTGTATGAGGTCAATTAATCAACTACTTCTTTAGTAACACAATCCCAAAAGTTCTGGAAAAAAAGTGTTTGTTGCACAAAAACGAGGTTTCACTTATTTACACATGACGTGTTTCCTCTCTTCTTGGTATCATAAGACGTTGTAGGTGAAATTTACAAACTTGTTTAAAAGACAGGCATCCAAGCTTTCACGTGCCTAATAAAGACAAAATTAAATTTGTTGGAGGAATTTGAAATATTGAACCTTTTGAACGAGTAAATTTTTTTAGCATAATGACGGGCATCTTCTAGTAACGGCTGCCAGCCATAGTAATTACACTCCTGGAAAATGAAAAGTGAACACCATGAGTTCGTCGACTCAGCAGAGGGAATTCAAAATTTGACATAAAGTCACCAACGAAGAACGCGTCCATTTTCAATTTCGTAAGTAACAATGCTATAAGGGACGCTTTAAAAAATATCAAGATGGCTATGCGGCTGTGATTTATTGACGCGTTTCGACCATGCCATCGTCAGAATCTAAATCATGGGTACAGTATCGTACAATTCTACCACGTCATGGGTCTGCCGAACTATACTATAGACTCATGACTTGGTACAATTGTACAAAAATTTACCCCATGTATAAGATTCTGACGTTGACAAGGTCGCAACGCATCAATAAACAACAGCCGCATCACCACCTGTCTGTGACCTTTATATTTTTCAAAGCGTCCTTTGTAGAATTGTTAATTACGAAACAGCAGAGGGAAATTTTATTGACACATTTTTGGGGATGTATACAACAGACTATCACACAAATAGAGCGATACACGCGTGAGTACAGCCTCCAGTGGGTAAGCAATGTCGCCGCTAGTACCGTGTATATTGTCCGTTTGCAGTTTGCTGTTATTATCCCATGGAGACGATCGTAGAGGTTCCGAAAGTAGTCTTCCGGAATGGCCTACCATGCACTTTCCACCTGCTGCCTCAGTTGGGCCAGATTTCGTGCCGCTCATGCAGAACGCGCAACATGACGTTTCATCCGGTTCCAAACGAGCTCAGTGGGTGACAGTTCTGCGGACAATGATGGCAAGGGTAGTTGACGTACGTCTAGAAGAGCACGTTGGGTTATACGAGGTTCGTGTGGACGTGCATTGCCTTTTTGGAAAAGCATTTCGCCTTGTTAGTACATGAACGGTGGAAAGACTGGTTGAGTTATGGTTTCAGTGTACTGTGCACTATTCGATTTCCCATCAACGATCACCAGAGGAGAACGGATAGTGTAGGATATTACACCGTACACCATGATGACAGGTGTGGCCCCCTTTGCATAAGTCGCGTTCATTCCGGATTTTCGCTCCTCCCTGCACGATACCATACATGCGTGCGGCCATCTCTGACACCGAGGCAGCAGCGACTCTCATCACTGAAGACGACACGTATCCATTTGTCCCTTCATAAGAGTCTACCATGACACCACTGGAGGTGTGGTGGAGGACACCCGAACGTAATGCATGATCGTGCTTCATTGTGTGGAGAGCCCTATCCTACACTGGCCGTTCTCCTCTAGTGATCATCTAGAGAACATTGAACACTGCTCGGTACACTGAAACCATCATTCAACCCGTCTTCCTATCACGCATGCACTAACAAGGCGTTATGCTTTTCCAAGATGATAATGCACATCCACATGTATTTCATACCACCAAAAAAATGTTCAAATGTTTGTAAATCTATCGGACCAAACCGCGTGCTCATCAGTCCGTAGCTTACAAGCTAAGGTAAACTAACCTAAGGACAACACACGCATCCGTGCCCCAGGGATAACTCGAACCTCCGACGGCGTTAGTACCACCCAACGTGCATTTTCACGTTAACTAACCCGGCCAGCTCGATTCCGAGATCTGCCCACTTTAAGCATATTTGGGACCGCATAAAACGTCATTTTCGGCGGCGGTCTGCATGAGGGGCACAAAAAATTTAGCCTACCTGAGGCATCAGAGTAAACTAGAATACTGGCCATTAAAATTGATACACCAAGAAGAAGTGCAGATGATAAACGGGTATTCACTGGACAAATATTTTATACAAAATTTACATGTGATTACATTTTCACGCAGTTTGGTAGCATAGACTCTGAGAAACCAGTACGCCTCTGGCCGTAATATCGGCCTAGATACTCCTGGACGTTGAGTCAAACAGAGCTTGGATGGCGTGTATAGGTACAGATGCCCATGCAGTTTCAACACGCTACCCAGTTCATCAACAGTAGTGACTGGCCAGTTGACGAGCCAGTTGCTCGGCTACCATTGACCAAACGTATTCAATTAGTGAGAGATGTGGAGAATGTGCTGGCCAGGCCAGCAGTCGAACAATTTCCGTATCCAGAAAAGCCCGTAGAGGACATGCACCATGCGGTCGTGCATTATCCTGCTGAAACGGATCGAATGAAGGGTAGAGCCACGGGTCGTAACACATCTGAAATGTAAAGGCCACTGTTCAAAGTGCCGTCGATGCGTACAAGAGGTGACCGAGACGTGTAACCAATAGCACCGCATACCCATCACGCTGGGTGATACGCCAGTATGGCGATGACAAATACATGCTTCCAAAGTGCGTTTACAGCAAAGTCACCGAACACGGATGCGACCATCGTGATTCTTTAAACAGAGCTTGAATTCATTAGAAAAAATTACGGTTTGCTATTCGTGCAGCCAGGTTCGTCGTTGCGTACGCCATAGCAGGCGCTTCTGTCTGTGATCCAGCGTCAAGGGTAACCACAGCCACAGACTTCGAGGTGATAGTCCAGGCTACTGCAAACTTGTTCGAACTGTTCGTGCAGATGGTTGTTGTCTTGCAAACGTCCCCATCTGTTGACTCAGGTATCGAGACGTGGCTGCATGATCCGTTACACTCATGGTATAAGATGCCTGTCGTGTCGACTGCTAGTGATACGAGGCAGTTGGGATCCAGAACGGCGTTCCGTATTGCCCTCCTGAACCCACAGATTACGTATTCTGCCAACAGTCATTGGATCGCGACCAACGCGAGCAACAATGTCGCGAGACGGTAAAACGAAGCCGGCCGCGGCGGCCGAGAGGACTGAGGCGCGCTAGTCACGGTCTGCACGGCTACTACGGTCGGGGGTTCGAATCCCCTCGGGCATGGATATTTGTGCCGCCCTTAGTATTAGCTAGTTCATAAGTAGTTTGTAAGTTTAGTTAAGTCCCATAAGCTATACAATCATTTGAACAGTAATCCGCAATCGCGATAGGGTAATATCGCACCTTTATCAAAGTCAGAAACGTGATGGTACGTATTTCTCCTCCTTACAAGAGGCATCATAACAACGATTCAGCAGGAAACGCCGGGCAACTGCTGTTTGGGTATGAGAAATCGGTTGCAAACTTTCCTCATGTCAGCATGGTTCCAGGTTCCGGCACACAATTTTAATCTGCCAGGAAGTTTCATATCAGCGCACACTCCGCTGCAGAGTGAAAGTTTCATTCCGGAAACATTCCTTAGACTGTGGCTAAGCCATGTCTCCACCATATCCTTTCTTCCAGGAGTGCTAGTCTTGCATGGTTCGCAGGAGAGCTTCTGTGAAGTTAGGAAAGTAGGAGGCGAGGTACAGGCGGAAGTGAAGTTATGGGGCGGCATCATGAGTCGTGTCGGGATAGCACAGTCGGTATTGCGCTTGCCCGCGAAAGGCAAAGGTCCCAGGTTCGAGTCCCGTTTCCGGCACACAATTTTAAGGCGCGAAGAAGTTTTTTAGTTTAAGTAGTTTGTAAGTCTAGGGACTTATGTCCAAAGTAGCTTGGTCACATAATAATTACAAACATTTGAACAATTTGTAAATAAATTTCGCGTGATTTCGGCAATACCAATAGTTGAAGTGCATGCCAGATTCTGCGTATTGTTACAGACAACGCGAACTTGTGACTAGGAATTGTGCACTAGTAGTTGTCGTAAAAGTGTGTGACGATTATTTCCGTTAGACAGGTCCATAAAGTCCTAGATTGCTTCAACTGCCTGGGAGACACCTGCTTACACCAACCAAGATCATCATTTACAGGCCCTAACAGCTCCTTAACCTTATAATGTGATCCGAAAACAGATTTCCACAAATTACTTGGGTGCCAAGTCGGTGTTATCGTCCGTCCACCGTTGCACAATGGGGTGACAGCGCAATGTCTGTACTTCGAGGAGATAAAAATTAACAGTAGCCAATACTTAACGTTAATCTCCACTATATGATTATGCAACAACAATCACTATAACTTCTTGCACTGTATAAAAAATTTAACCCTACGCTGCATGAATTTTTATATATGATAGACAATTTTCACCTATGAGGGGGATAAATATTGAAAAAATTATATAACTCATTTAACAATGTGAAATTCATTATTTACGTGTTCCCATTGTCAACATCATGCATTTAGACATAAGTCACTCTGCAGGAAAATATCGGTATCTAACATGTTTTCTACTCCGATTAGATGTCTGTACATTATAAAATTGTTTTACTTGTCAGAAGTATCAGTTTGTAATTACATTAATGCCCAAAAGTGAGTAAAATCCGCTGGACAGCTCTTTGTTACATTTGTCCTCAATTTATAACTGCGTTGCCTTCTATGAAGAAAACCATCAACTAAATGCTTAGAACAAACTCCAATGTATACGATATGCATGTTGTTGCCATCTGTCAACAAGAACTATGGGTGAAAAAGTAACGAAAATTTGCGTCACATCATGCAATGTAGCGTTAATAATTTATTTTTCCTTTCAGTGGGTCACTCGGCGGGATATCTCACTTTAAATAAGGATAGAACCCTCCGTAGGTTAATGGCATAGGATAATAACAGGTCAACAGCTCTGTTTACAGTCTGTGAAGTATTATTCACAAAATTTACAAATATGAGGTTCAGGCTATTATTATAATACTAAAAAATTGTCTACTTTGCCTTTGTGGAAGATTAGCGCTGCAGTGCAGTTAGTTGTGGTATAATACATTCCTTTACTGACTCTTGAAGCATGTGACCAAATTTAGTCTTCTTAGCGTCGAAATAATTTCAATAATAAGCCACAAGTATTATGCCAGTAAACATTATGAAAAAATATTCTCCATCCGCGGCCATTTTACTGCTCTTCTTAAAAGTATAGCCTCAAGCAAATAGCCATAAGTCACAAGCACTGTTCACTTATCACTTTTTCCACCTTTTACTACCACGTCATCACACTGCTTTGAAACGGGGATGCCCTTCATCTTTTATATACGAATATTATTTACAAAATCCTTCAGAGAGAACCTCTACAATATTAACAATTTACACAATATTTAACATAGTAAATACTAAAACGACAACAATGTTTATACATGCTTTACATTAGTCCGTTACAAATTTTCAGTAGCGCAACTCTCATATTCAAAGATAATAAGTTCACAGTTATAGATTCATCAAACTAAATCGATAAATCATGTCATATTAATATTTCCAAAAAAATTATAAATCATAAAGTAGGCAACAAAATATGGTGTCACACAGCGATATTCAAATTCAGCAGGCCTGTTATAAAGTGCCCAGTCTGCTCTGCTGAGCAGCCATTCTGGCGGCTTGCTTTCGCTCATCACTCGCTCCAGCAGGTGAATCCGGATTGTGGAGTCATCGACCACTGCCCATTCAGCAGAGTGGGAAACGGCTGGAGAGCAGAGCGAGAGATCGATAGCAGAGAACGACCCTGATGCCCTGCACAAGTGCGTGTATCCTGGCCCGCATTCAACAAATACAGACCGGACGAGAGGTGAAGCCTCTCATATTCAAAGCAGTTTGTACTATTCATATCGCTGGTACCATCATACAGCACTCTTCTAGAGTTTCCGCCGAGCGTGTACCTTCGATGAGAAACGCGGTGAGTATTAAAAATATCTGTCGCGCTACGTTCAGTTGTTGGACTGTCAGAGGAGTCCCTACAGAACACACGAGGGGCTGAACGAAACTGGAGAAACGATGATTTTTGACGTAAATTCCGGTTTCGATTCTGCTACTGCCCTAAGGTTAAATGTTTGCAGACTGTTATTGTATACTGCAGCGAACTTTGATACACATCATAAAAACTAAGATACCACAAATTTTAATTTTAATTTTTAGTACGAATTATTTTAGATTCCGTCTCTGAAGCTGGATGGCAGAGATGATGAGATCCAATACTGTAACAACTCAATCATTTCTCAGTGAATCTAGAGTTATTGTTCTATATCGGCGACAATTGTAGCTGCTACATGTTTTACAAAATGCGCCGTAATCATTAACTGTTCTATTAAAAAGTTTATTATCAACTGGTTTCACTCGTACACCACACCAACGGATACAAGTTTTCAAATAGTTCAGATAAATATATATTAAAAAACTTGATTTGTTGATAGTAGCGACAGTCCATTAAGATTAAAATGTGGGATTTGTAAATGTCATATACAAAAGTTCATCAGCAAAGCAGCGTTAGCGGCTGGCCATGTTGAGAATTTAACATTTGTTTAGTATAGCATATTGTTTTAATGACCAACTGATGTTCAGTTCATTTAACTTCAATACGGCGTGCTCTAGGTTAACAAGTAATTTTTACCAATACATCTGATGAAGACATCCTTAGAAGATGCTGAAACCTGTGAAAGTGTTTCAAGTTTTACCACGCAACTTGTGATATGCTAATCTGTACTTACTGTAAATAGTTTATACTGTTGCTGCTTTCTAAAATCATTTGAATTTTATGATTATCAGAAAAAAATAAACTACTGGAGTCGGGAAGACCCCGAGTTAAGCAGTTACTGAAATAAGGGGAGGGAGTGAACTTCTCCTGTGAACATCGACAGATATTTTTATAACCACTGTCTACATATCAATAAGAGAAGCACTCTATTCTCATGTTGGTATAGAAAAGAAGTAGGCATACAGTAAGAACAAATCCTCAAACCTATCTGTCCCCATAGCTTACCAAGATACCATCAGTCGTATATCAAGTCCAAACTCTAAACAGAGAAAACCTAGGTTGTATTAACTCTTGCACAAGTGCCTCCCGCCTATACTGACATTCAGCAGTGCACATGCAGGTAAACTTTTAAAATCGAGATTCATACCTTCCAACATCATACCCTTCTACAGAGTCTCAAGTTCGGTGGGACAAAGCCAAATAATTTATTGTGATGTCACTAACTTCTCACATGAACTGGCGCAGTAATAACACACTGGAATCGAATTTATATATTTATTTGCATGGGGGGGAGAGGACGTTGGCTCAAATCTACCTCCGTTCAACCCCGTTTAGTTTTTCAGTGATTTCCATAAATCACCCTAGGCAAATACAAGGATAGTCCCTTTGCAACGCAAAGCAATCCAAGCGTCGACGGGACTTTAAACCCTAATGGCAGAGTGTACCAGCCTCGATTAAAAGTTGACTGGCATTTAACCGCGTTCAGCTCAAAACCCTTGTGCACAGACGTCGATCAAAGTTATACGAGGGAATTGATCGCGATTACATTTGATCCGGGCTCATCAGTGTTTTCCTAGGATTAACCAGGGTTATAAGCGTGCGATACTAAAATGGCAGAGCTTTACGGTGCTAAGGAAGTATTCGTCTACTTTGACAGTTAAAATTATGTCCTAAACCGTACTAGAAAGATTGTGGAAAGAGGAAACATTTTAAAGAGTGTGGTGGCAGGACAGATTCAGCTGTCGAAAGAAACAGTGTGGTTGTTGTCAAACAGAATTACTGATGGGTTTGATTTTCCTACTAATATGGGACAACTCTATTCCGCTAAGGAACAAACATATTTTATTACTATGAGGGTATACACAATATGAATTTCTTTAAATTGAGTGACGTGTAAGAAGTAATGTGTCGTGTAGGTCGATGGAGTGGTGTAATGTTCAAGGTCATACACAAGTGAAGAATAGTGATGGTCTCTTTGTGTCTTTATTTGTTTTCACTTCATATTAGACTAGGCAATGTTAAGTTAATATTATAAAATTCCCCTCAGGGGCTCAGCATTAAATTGCTGGGTACGGGCTTGGCGCACCCGGGGTCCTGAGCCATGGGCTGTGTCGCGCCAACAGTCCGCTACACCGTAAGCTCCGTGCGTGCTTTAGCGACCATAGTTCGGCGCGACGGACGAACGTTGTACGTCTCAGAGCCCGGGTATCTTGGCTTAATCGCCCGGGTCGCGAGGACAGTACAAACATTAAAAAAACCTCAATCTCAAGGTGTGCTAAGTGCTGATGAGATGCATGGCTGTTGAGGTTGAACAGTCGTTAGTTAGCAACCTCTGAGGAACCTGCAGCACCTCAGTTGTATAAGGCTTGCCCCGGTATGTGGGGCTCTGTCCTGATGGACCTATTTTCCCTAGTAGCTCGTGGGACGAAAATGAAACGAGCAATGCCAATAGCGTCTCTAAACGTGGACGACTAAGTTACAGTGCTGATAAATATAATCCCAGAATGTTCCCTACTCTGGTTACTCCAAGGGAGGAACTTCGGGCAAAAGATAGGGATGAGCCATACTCTCCCAAATTCCTTTTATGCACTCGATCTGATGATGACTCATTTACTTCAATGAAAACACAGTTCTTCGTGGACCATTTTGAATACAAGTTTGGGGAAGTTATTAGCATGTGGGGTGGGTCAGTCCTGATTGAAGCAGCATCTTCAGTTCAGTTAAGGCCTCTGCTGGCCTGTGACAAGCTTGGCGATATACCTGTTTCCATCATGCCTCATAAGACTCTTAAGAGGCTACAGTCTGATGAAGAATTGTGTGACATACTACAGCGACGAGGGGTTCAATTCGCCAGACGTATATATAGGGAACCAAATGATTTACCTATGTGGTAAATATTCCTCCCCCACTGTGATGCTTTAACTGCTGAAAATTTACTCACATGTCTTCTTGATGTACCTCCAGCCTGACATTCAGGGATTGTGGGCGCCCATCTCACCTGGACGCTCCATGTACACGGCCTCTCATTTGTGTCAACTGTAGACAGCACCAAGCACCCTCCCCGCTGGACTGTACCATCCTACATAAAGAGCGGAAAATTATGGAAATGACGAATTCAGATCAGCTGATCTGTACAGAAGCAAGGAAAGTGGCTTCATCCGGTAACCATGGTCACTCCCTTTGCTGCAGTTGTCTCATAATCTCCACCCTCTCTCAGGGCGACTGTAACAAAGATTCGACAATCTTCTGTGGGCCCTAATGGCCATAACTCTCTGCCCCCTTGCAGGTTGGAGGCCGTCCGTATGTTGCTCCTACAGCCCCTAGCTGGAGAAACAAAAACCTTCTCCGGCTTCTCTCGCTAGGAAGGGGTCCCTTGGAGGTTTCTCCCAGTGCAAAAGAGGACCCCAGCCAGTTGCTGATGGGTCCACAAGCAGCTGGTCGAAGGGCTTCGCGATCATTATCGGTTCCTGAAGCTATTTCGGAGAAGCCCTCCAAGCCCCTGAAACCGAAGAGTCAGGGAGACACTAATAAAACTAAAAAGCAGAAGAAAAATGAATGCCAGTAGCTCATAAGCCACACCTTCATACATGTTCTGCCTTTGAAGATGAGGTGGAGATCCTTGCATCCCCTGAGGAACACGCCCTCACTGACTCCCCAGAACAAATGGTCCTGAATTATGTACGTTCTCAATCGGCGAAAACAGATGAACGTATGGAATAAACGTCTCTGTTCTTTGTATCATAGCCTTTTAAGTCATTAACCATCAAATCCTCCAGTGGAATTGCGGCGGTTTATCCCCCAGTTAGCTGAGTTACAAACAGCTTCTCAGCCCTTCACCTACACTGTGTGTTGCCTTGCAGTAAACTTGGTTTCCAACAAAGCGATACCCTGCCTTACGTTGTTATCCGGGTTATTATACGAATCGTACACGCACCTTCCCATCCCATGTGTGGTGAAAATCAGACGTCTGTACGGATACCAGAGTGCTGCAGATGTTTGATGAACGGAGAAGTTTGTATAGGCACAGATGCAATCGCCGAACATCTTGCTGAGCACTCTGCTCAGAGTTCTGCATCTGTCAATTACTGAAAGGGCGCGAAGAAAGAAAGCGACTGTCCTTTTCGACTCGCTGTTTGGAAACTTTCAATGCATCATTCACTGAATGGCCTGACACACAGCCCCGACATGGCCCCTGGGCCGAACCGCATCCATAATCAGATATTAAAACACTTGTTGGCGGAGTCTAAGAGACATATATTAGTCATGTACAATCGTATCTGGAATGATGGTGTATTTCCGTCACAGTGGCGAGAAAGTATCATTGTTCCGGTGCTTAAGACTGAAAAGCTTACCGACCCACCAGCTTCACAAACGTTCTTTGTAAACTGCTAGAACGTATGTTGAGTAGGAGGTTGTGTTGGCTTCTGGAGTCTAGAGACCTACTCGCTCCATGGCAGGGAGGTTTCCGTCAAGGGCGCTCCACCAAAGATAATCTCTTTTACCTGTAGTCCTCTACCTGTACAGCTTTCGCCTGACATCGACATTTCGTTGCAGTGTTTATAGAATTGCGATAGGCCTATGATGCAACATGGAGATATGCTCAGGACATTGCATGACTGGGGCCTCTGTAGCCCACTCCCAACCTTCGTCCAGAACTTCTTGACATTACGCTGTTTTAGAGTTCGAGTCGGTACATCGCATAGGTTACCCCATATCCAAGAGAATGGGGTCCCACAGGGCTCAGTATTCAGCGTGTTTAGCGGCACTTAATGGCCTAACAGCAGCAGTCGGGTGCTCAATATCGCCCTCACTATATGCAGATGACCTTTGTATTTATTTCGGTTCCTCTAATATTAGTGTCGCTCAGTGACGGCTACAGGGGGCCATTCGCAAGGAGCAGTCTCGGGCGCTAAGCCATGGTGTTCCTCCACAAGGGCGCAGCAGCGACCGACGCTGTGGCTGCAGGTAGGGGCGGCCGCTACCTGCTCCTGCCCGGCCCTCGCACAATGAAACGGCCGGCACTGGGCCGGCGGGAGGACTCGGCCGGTTACCGCCAACCTGTTCGGACGCATGTGTATCTGCCTCAAAATGTGGCGCTTCTGACAAATACAGTCCACTTTTACCAGACATGTACTTTTATTTCTTAACGCCTTTCCTTTGCAACGAATGATTGCATTCGTCTGGACTGTGGAAAGAGCGAGGCAGCGCAGAATGTACGCACGTTTTGCGGTTGCCCATATTTGGTCCTCCAGGCGCGAATAGAACCATTCCGTCGTTTGACTGTGCGTACCGCGAACTAAAGAGTATCCGGTTTCGTGGCTTTGTTTGTTGATCTCTCAGATTAACATGAATTCGAGTGCCTCCAGTGCTCTAACAGTGACATATGTCCGTAGTAGTGCTGTCCGCAGTACAGAATACGCGGGAATCTTGTCGATCGTGTTGTGAAGTGCTTCTCAACCAGCAGACGTGAAGTAGCCAGCCGTTGCCGCAGCACAACGCAACACGCCAGCGAGCCGCGCCACCGCCGCCGACTCCTGCAGCAGCTGCGGTCCACTCGGCGCATCGCAAGGTACCGTCGCTCTGCTCTGCAAGCAGCCTGGCTCTTTTTCATTAATCTTCTATCCTGTGTCTAATATCCTCAATCATGGATCCTGTCGAGAAACGTAGTCTGGTTAAGAAAAGAGCAGTCATCAAGTCACGAGTGACTAGAATCTCAACATTTGTCAGTAGCTTTCAGGACGGATCCAATCTCAACGACATTAGAGTAAGGAAGTCATTGCTAACCACAAGCAAAATGAATATCACGACATTCAGACCCAGTTAGTAATTAACGATCTGGAAGAATCCCATGATACTGACAGAGAGTCATTTGAAGACTTATGCTTAGATGTAGAATTAAAAACTACATTGCTCCAGTCGAATGTTGTGGCACCTTCTCATTCGGTAACGTCATACAATGCACCTGAAATAAAGCTGCCTTCAATTTCATTGCCAACATTTAATGGAAACGTTGCAGAATTCATGCACTTCTTTGATACGTTTAAATCACTAATTATTAGCAATGACGCCTTAACTGATGTCCAGCGTTATCATTACTTGTTGTCTTGTGTGTCTGGTGAACCACATAAGTTGATTGAAACATTAACAGTTACAGAGAGCAAATTTAAAATCGCATGGGATCTAATTGTTCATAGATACAATAATCCAAAGTTAATTGTAGATTTACATGTTAAGCAACTTCTGAATCTGCCAAGCATCAAAACAGAATCAGCTAAGGACTTGCGTATGTTAATCAACCATCTGATGACAAATCTGAACGCAATCGAGGTTCTTCAGGTCGGCATTCCACTACATGAGGTGTTAGTTTCACACATTTTGTTGGATCACATTAGTGTAAATCTCAGGAAACAGTGGGAATCTAAAACAGCTAACACCACTTTTCCTCGTCTGAAAGATTTGGTGGCATTTCTGGAAAGCAGCTGTCAGCTCACGAACTAATTAAGTGTCCCAAATTCAAAGAGAGCGATATTGCAAGTAGATTAGACTTTGTGTCGAGAAAAAAGCTCTGTTTCAACTGCCTGCGCACGGATCATAGGCAAAGGGAATGCCGTGCTGGCAGTTGCCGCATTTGTAAGAAGCGCCACAACACTTTACTGCACAAGGAACGAGTCGGTGGCAGTGGCGATAGAGAGCAAGAGACGAGCGTACCAGAACAGCAGACATACTGCGCCGTTAAGGGAAACCACCAACGCATAGAAGTATTGTTATCAACTGTCCTTGTAGACATCGCAATGAAGCCAGGCCAGCTGAAGAGGAAGAATCATCCAACATTTCAGGAGACATCGTTCGGCTAGATTGTTTCAAGCAAAATACCTCCTCTGTCTTTGAAGTCCAAGATACGAAATGTACTGTCATGCCTCATACGCACTGATCACCTTAACACTCAGGTTGAACGGTTCTGTCAGCAAGAAGAAATGAATGTTTCTGTGCGAACGAAAGAAGAGCGTTTGTGTGAGGAGTATTTTGAAAGAGCCATACAAAGGAATGCTAACGGTAGATACGTGGTGAAACCACCTATGAAAAACAACCACCCTGGACTGTGAGTATTGCAAGGAGATAATAGAGCTACTACATGGTCGAACGATCCCCAAGAAAAGCAGAGTGGTCACACTTCATCTGTTTTAGACGAAGAACAGTTGTTAAGTGTGGGCGGCAGTTTGGAATAGTCAAATGCTTCCTACAGTCAAAGGAATCCCATGATTCTAGCTCCTAAGCATCATGTAACTAAGTTAACAGTCATGGGCGAGCATCTACGTTTGTTGCATCCAGGATCATAACTCCTGTTAGCAAGTTTCAGACCAAGGTACTGGATCCAAACAGGAAGCTCAGTCATCAGGCAAATGATTCACAAGTGTCTCCCTTGTTACCGATTGAAGGCTACTACTGCAACCCATCTTATGGGAAAACTACCTTCAGTTCGTGTATCAAATTACATTACTTAATTGTCAGATTGACTATGGTGACCTACTATACGGTGGAAAGAGATGTAAAACGAAGGCAAAAAAACATTGACTTGGTTGTTTGCATGGCAACAAAGGCAGTACAAATGTAGCTTGTCACTTATCTGTCGTCTCAAGCGTTCATTGCTGCTCTCTAAAGATTTATTTCACGACGAGGTGTCTGTGCAAACTTGTACAGTGACAATGGAAAGACGTTCATGGGAGCAAGGAATGATCTGCATGAACTCCACAAATTGTTCAGCACTCAGTCCTATGTAACACAAATCGAGAGCTGTGCATCACAAAATGGGATACAGTGGCATTTTATCCCTCCTCATGCGCCACATTTTCGTGGATTATGGGAAGCAGGTGTAAAATCCATAAAAACGCACCTAAAGAGAGTGGTGGGAAACCAAGTGCTAACGTTTGAAGAACTATAGATACTTCTAACTCAAATGGAGGCGTGATTAAATTCTCGACCTAACTTCCTGATGATTTTTCGTACCTTACTTCTGGCCATTTCCTTATCGATGAATCCTTGACAACAGTCCCAGAGCCAGGCTTGCTTTCGGAGCCATCATCCAGGCTGTCGAGATGGCAGCTACTTCAGCAGTGTAAGCAGCACGTGTGGAAACGCTGGTCACACGACTACTTGTCACAGCTGCAGCAGAGAACTAAATGGACGTCAGCGAAAGACAATCTGCAGCCGGGTACACTGTTCTCCTGAAGGAAGACAACTTTCCACCTCTCGCGTGGCGGTCTGGGGTCATTGTTTGCATTCACTCTGGTCCTGACGGTTTGGTGCAAGTGGTTTCAGTGAGCACAGCAACAGGAACCTACAGACGACCGCTGTCGAAGATTTGTGTTGTTCCACAGGAAACGAAGACTTTAGTGTTCATAACCATTCGACAACTAATTGAACTTGTGTTTCTTTCATGTACATCGGACCTGAGTTCCTCAACCATTTATTTGTTTTGTTTTTGTTATCTACCTTGTACTTTTTGTGATTTGTGTATTAGTGTAATTTATACAAATTAGGTGGGCGGAATGTTCCGTACCGGTGAGAGGTGCCACAAGGGCGCAGCAGCGACCGGACGCTGGGCTGCAGGTAGGGGCGGCCGCTACCTGCTCCTGCCCGGCCCTCGCACAATGAAACGGCCGGCACTGGGCCGGCGGGGGATTCGGCCGGTGACCGCCAACCTGTTCGGACGCAAGTGTATCCGCCTCAGAATGTAGCGTTTCTCACAAATACAGTCCACTTTTACCAGACATGTACTTTTATTTCTTAACGCCTTTCCTTTGCAACGAATGATTGCATTCGTCTGGACTGTGGAAAGAGCGAGGCAGCGCAGAATGTACGCACGTTTTGCGGTTGCCCACACATGGATTCCAGTTTTCAGCCACCAAGACTTGTCATGCACTTCTATCGCTGTCGTATTGCTCACCCCTATCCAGAACTTTACCTAAATGAGGATCTGCTGAATGTAGTGGAAACTTACTGATATTTAGGTTTGGTTTTTGACTCCCAGATGACTTGGGTCCCTCACATCCGTTATCTTAAGAAAAAGTGCTGGCAACACCTAAACGCTCTTTGCTTGGGTGCAGGCCGCTCCACGCTACTACGGCTCTATAAAGCTCTAATACAGTCCCGTCTACAATATGGAAGCACTGTGTATGGAACACCCTCGTCTTGCGGATCCTAGACACTATACGCCACAGCGGTGTTCGACTAGCATTAGGAGCTTTCCTGGCAAGTCCAGTGAATACTTGTCGAGGCTGGGGTCCCTCCATTGAGGTTACGGCGCTACCAGTTGCTTTGAAATTACAATACACAAATATGTAGTTCGCAGAAGCATCCGAATTACAGTCTCCTTTTCCCATACACAGCTATCCAATATCCAATCCCCACAATGACTGCCCAGATCAGGGGAAACGATTGCTCTTCGTGTTCTATCCTATCTGATCTGGAATCCTGGCCTTCCCAACCGTTATTCAGGGCTCATTCATATACACCTCCACAACTTTGTTTGGACTTGGCACACAAACCTAAAGATTGTGTGCACGCCGAGACCATCCGCCGTTAGTTTCTGTCCATTATCGATGCATTCCAGGTCTCTGAAATAGTTTATATTGATGGCTCGAAGGTTTGTGGTCAAGTCGGCTTCTGCATATGCTCATAGAGATCACACCGAACTGCGCTTCTTACTAGTTGGCTGCAGTGCTTACATTTCAGAGCTGGTAGCTACCTACTGCGTCCTTGAGCATATCCACTCCTGCACTGGTGAGTCCTTCGTCACCTGTAGTGACTCCCTGAGTAGTTTACAAGCTACTGACAAGTGTTAACCTTGCCGTCCTTTGGTTGTGGCTATCGAGAAGTCAATCAATGCCCTGCCCTGAATTCAGGTGACTTCCGTTTGGACACCAGGACACGTCGGAAATCCAGGGAACGAACTGGTCGATGGGGATGCAAAGCTTCTGCAGATTGGCATCCCAGTAGCTGATCTTCGTTCAATATTGCACCTAAAAGTGTCTGGGACTTGGAACTCCGAATGTTATGGGCCATAAGTGGGTACGAATGTATGTCGTCCTTTGCTGGCTCCGTATTGGCCACACATGACTTACACATGGATACCTTCTTCGCTGAGAGGACCCGCCACAGTGCCTTTGCGGTTCGCAATTGACAGTCGTAGACATATTGTTGGACTGTCCTCAACTGAACGCCTTGAGACGGAATTGTAACATCCCAGAAAACTGACAATGCCTCAACGGCTGATGAAGTTTTGAATTTCAGTCGTGCTAGTGGTACTTATCATTCTATTTAAGTGTAGTGTTTGTCCTCCTCCTTTACTGTGGCCTGTTATTTTCACGCAAGAGGCATTAATTAATATTACAAAAACAGCTTGATCGCAAAAAGTAACAGATTTATTGACCAGTTTTGACCTGATGTAGGTCATCTTCGGAACAAAATGTCGTGCACGTGGCCAGTGCTAGACTCGGCTGGGCCGGCCACGGTGACCGAGGGGACTGAGGCGCTCCAGTCACGGTCTGCACGGCCACTAAGGTCGGGGGTTCGAATCCCCCCCTCGGGCATGGATATTTGAGACGTCTTTAGTATAAGATAGTTTATAAGTAGTTTGTAAGTTTAGGGACTAATGACCCCAAAGTTAAGTCCCATAAGCTAAACAAACATTTGAACTTTTTTTTTTAACTAGGCTGGGCTGGGCTGTTTGGATGTTCTCCTGCCAGTTTGAACAGAACCAGCTGGCAGGAGAACAGCCAAGACAGCGCAGCCCAGCCGAGTCCAGCACTGGCTACATGGGCTACATTTTGTTCCGAAGATGACCTACATAAGGTCGAAACCGGTCAATAAAAACTGTTAATTTTTGTCATCAAGACTGTTTTTGTAATACTAATTATACTAAATAGATCGCTGTTCTTCTCCATCGACAATGTTGTCTAAATTAAAGAAGCAATAACATGTCTGTGTGTAGCCCAAAAATTAAATAAAACGAGAAAAACATCGTTGCTTTTCATTAGATTATTTTTTTTAGTTTCTAAGCAGTTATTAGAGTGCCAGAATTTAGAGACAATTAATCCATTTCGCTTTGTTTCCCAAAGATAAGATCCCACTAGTTTTCCATTCATTTGTAAATTATTCATGTTAGTATTTTGCAACAATGACCTGTTAAACTATACTTCTTTAATTTTCATATTTGTCTGTATTTGCTATCGTTGGAAATGCAGAGGCTATTTCTCCTGTATCATACATCTTACAATTTCTTCATGACTGACACTCCTAACGATATCGTCATCTACTCCAGGGGACTTGCTTTCACTCAAATCTTTCAGTGCTCTCCCAATTTCGTCTTGCAGTATCGTATCACCTACCTGATATTCCTCTACTGTCTTCAAGTTTATTTCCTTTATGTAAGCTCTATATATCTATAATCCACCTTTCGTCTTTCCCTTCTTTGGTCAGTACTGGTTTTCCATTTGATTTCTTGATATTCATACAGCTGCTTTTTTGCTGCAAATGTCTCATTTATTTTTCTGTAGGTGGTATCTGTCTTTCCCTTCCCCCAAAGACAACTGAAAATTCCCAGACAATTACGCTCCCCCTCCTCCCAATTCCAGAAAACTACTATAATATTAACAAAATAAATCGCAATTTGCGATGTTATGGCTTTACTGTACTAGGTTTAGATGGAATACCAAAGCCCTCTGCAGTCGGGCTGGTTACTGTGTCCTCAGGGGCAGGGTGGTCAACGCGTCTGCCTAGTAAGCAGGAGATCCCGGGTTCGAATCCTGGCAGGGTACAAATTTTCATTCGCCGCACTTTGGTATTCCATTAAACGTAGTACAGTGAAGCCATAACATCCCAAATTGCGATTTATTACATTAAAATGAACGCTGTAACGTCGTCAAAAAATATATAATTGTACTAGAATATTACCTGCTTTGTCGGGCCCGTTGGTCTTGGGGTAAGGCGCTGGACTGGAAAGCGAAGGGTAGCGGATTCGAAACCCGTTCGGACCTCGGATTTTTTCAGTGTGTGCCTTAACCTATCCTTCACCTCTCAACGATGTGAGGAGTCGGCAGAAACGACATGTGGTTCGGATGCCACGTTAAGCTGTAGTTCCCCTTTCCCCGGTTGGATGACTTAGGTAGGCTAGTTACACGCAAGTCGCCAAAGTGGCGTCAAATTGAAAGACTTGCACCAGGCCAATGAGCCACACGAAATGATTATTACCTGCTCCGTTGTGTAAACAGTCGATGTGGTAATAAACACCTGTGATAGAAGAACACTGTTTAACGGAAGGACACCAGATGGTATATTATGAAACCCGAATATTAACGAATGCCTCCGGTTTCTGGAACAGTGTTTACAGAGAAGCCATTGAAATCAGTGTGACGAACAATCTCATAAATAGAGACATGGGGTTTCCTCTTAGTAGAACATGGAAACCATTATTAAAGAATATCAAATGCAATATTTGACCCGGATTCCAGCACCTGGGACTGATTAATGTATGGTGCGATATATCGTTGTGCCCTGTTCCACTAGGGGCGGCGCCACCAGGCCTGTCTAGGAGGTAGCAACTGTGACAGCCGGCGCATGCGCCGTGCACGCTACCGACGCCTATATAGGACGTGGTACCTCGATCATGCACCAGTATTCAGCGGGACTCAGTAGCAGCAGTTTTCCGAATATGGCGGAGAGCTGTACCGTCGAAATATTGAATCAGTTTGATTTTATTATCCGACAGAAAACCCGCAGAGACTTCGAAGGTTTGTCACGCTGGGAAAGCCTACGAAGTTACTTCATTGTCTCCGTTTCATCCCCCTTCGTACTTGCCGCCAGTGTGGTGTCACACAAGTACAAAGTGCGCGCCACCTACTTTCGCCGCGCGCCGCCATGCACGCACAGCGCGGCGTTCTTACGACGACAGCCACGAGCGCCCTCTGCTGCAACTCCACTCGTGGCCACCACTGAACGACATCGTTCACTTGGGAATGAGGAACCAGTTAACACTTCGGAATCAGATAGGCACCAGTGAAGACTTGGCTTTCGGACAGGCACTAGGCAGGCCTCTAGCTCAACTATGTATCATCCTTCTGCAGTACTGAGCTATGTAAAAGTTAAGTATTGTATAAATTCTGTGCAATATATATATCGTTCTAATTTACTCTAGTGTTTCTAGTTTCTGCTGTCCCGCTGGCTGCTCCCCTCCGTACCTGCACAAGCGTGCTACCTTTATTCCTGTGTCGGTCTTCCTACTCGGCCACCAACACCTACGACGGAAACGAGACACAAAAGCGCCGACGAGGCTGGGACACAAAAGCCAGTCTCCTTACGTTCGCCACGGTGTACAGCTGCAGACACAGAACAAGGCCTGGCTCGTCTGGTGCTCGTCGCCAGCGCTCGTCAGCAGCATCAGCTAATATTCGCCTTCCGCAGGCACAATTTGGCGTGGCTGGGCGATTAGCGGCCACCGGGCACCAGACAGCCGTGATGCGCGGTCGCGCCTACCGCTGACAGCGACTCAATGAGGCGCGATTGGCGATCGCGTCTCATCGCGCGCCATTGTGCCCTGATGGTGGGGCGGCACCTGTGATTGAGCGCCATTGTGGCGGCGCGGCAGGCCGCCTCGCCTCGCCTCGCCTCGCCTCTCCCCGCCCCCGCCCCCGCCTTCGCCTGCCACCCCCACAGGCGGCGGCTGCAGCTGTGCCGCCGCTATTGGCCGCCACCGCGCCTCGCCGCTCAGTCACCGCTGGCGCCCGCCTCAAAGTGCGGCCGATGATGCCCCTAATGAACCACATTACGAGTCGCCTGTCCGTTTCGCCGGCTATGAGCTCCGGCCGAGTCCATTGTCCGCGGTGCACCGCCAGAGATACTGATCCACTGAGGGACGCGTGCTACCCCTCGACTACATCCGTGCTGTAATTCACTACCCACAGGCGACTCTCTTGGTTAAAATACAGTTACTGCTACAAGGTTGCCACTCCACTTCCATACTGGGGTAGCACCTGAACTTTTCACCGTTTACTGGGTTACCAAAAAGTCTGTATAAATTGGATAACTTAATGAAATACGGAATGTAGATAGAGAGGTAAAAATTGATACACTTGCTTGGAATGACATGGGGTTTTGTTAGAACCAAATATACTATTACGGGGCCTTTTCTCTTTGGGGAACTGCATGATTCTGGTTTTGTAACTGCTACCGTGACGGGTGAGACATACGCCGATATGTTACAGAATCACATCATACCCAGCCTGGCTGATAAACACCTGCTGGAACGTACGATTTTTATGCAGGATGGCGCTCCACCCCAGATTGCTAGACGTGTAAAAGATGTCTTGTGCACGTCGTTAGGTGATGATCGTGTGCTCAGCCGCCAGTTTCGTCATGCTTGGCCTCGCAGGTCCCTAGACCTCAATCCGTGCAATTATTGGCTTTGGGGCTACCTGAAGTCGGAAGTCTATTGTGATCAATTGGAATGACATGTGTCTTAATAGAATGAAAAAAAAAATGGAAAGTCACCTGATCTGAAAAGCAATAATTAGCATAATAAATTAAGACAAAGCAAAGATGATGTTCTTTACAGGAAATGCTCAATATATTCACCGTCTTTCCTCAAAAATAGCTCAACAATAGTCCAAAAATAATGTTGTGAACAGCACTGTAAAGCGTGTCCAGAGTTATGGTGAGGCATTGGCGTGGGATGTTGTCTTTCAGCAACCCTAGAGATGTAGGTCGATCACAAAACACTTGCGACTTCACGTAATCCCAAAGCCAATAATCGCACGGACTGAGGTCTGGGGACTTGGGAGGTCAAGCATGAGGAAATTGGCGGCTGAGCACGGGGTCATACCAAACGACGCGCGCAAGAGATCTTTTTCTAAGCTTTTTTTTTTCTTTTGTTCTAATGGATTCCAAGCATGTGTGTCAATTTTACCTCTCTATCTAGAATATTCCGTGATTTATTAAGTTTTCGAATTTATACTGACTTTTTGATCACCCGGTATATCTCAGCCATTGATATTAAAATACAAATTTCACAGGCATCAACTTACGGCAGCGTATTATGAAAACAAATACTAAAAGACATTCCAAAACGTAAACGCATACTATTTTCTATAGACACTTGTCTTTAAAGTGCTTACACTGCATTATTTCTAATTTTATCAAAAGCATGAGAAATAGGAAAAATAATAAAATTGATTTCATCACAATACCGCAATTATATCCCGAAAGAGGGAGGAGCGAAGTTGCTGCTTCATGACGCATGGACTGGCAGCGTAGTCTATGTCCTCATGTTACGGAATGGAATGTCATTCCCTCCGGAGGTTCCAGTCGTCCGTCGAGCATTAGTGTGTGTGTACTCTTAGTGTAAGTAGTTTAAAAGTCTAAGGACTGGTGACTACATCAGTTTGATCCAATAGGTTTACAAACATTTATACATTTGACGCTTGAAATAAACGATAAACCCTGTTTGCTGATGTTCTCAGTATCCCTGTATGTTTGTGATGTATTGCGATAAAACCAGCGCCATTATGTTTGCAGTTTTTCATGCTGTTGTTTGCATAAGTAATAATATGAAGCACCCGTTTAAAAATACATATGTTTCTCTTAAAAATAATATCTGTTTGTGTTTTATAATGTCTCATAATATTTACTTTCACAAGCTCCTGCAGTCGGTTTATACCTCTGAAATTATTTCAATGTCTACTGTTCTTCCAGTTTACGTGGATCACCTTGTTTAATGTTAAATGTGCCTATAGCCAATTGCCCTCCTCCAATTTCGCTACACTTCCAGTATGTTGGAGGCCATCCCATAAGTAACAAAACAGTGGGCGTACCTTATTTATTTCACAAATTACTAGAGTAGTTTATCCTGAATACTCATGATCGGTAATTACTTTCTTCGTTTCAAATGGACGTGGATTAAAAGCTGAAACAGCGTGCACTCATTAAATTCTTCTCAAATAAAGGGTGAGGTGTTGCTGATAGGCACAGGAGTCTGAAAAATAACTGCTGAGACACAATGATGGAAAATAAGAATGTGCAGAGACGGATGAAGACTTTAAAGAAGGATAAATCAGACGAACCATTCAGTGAATAGCCTATGACTGGACGAACTGATTCGTGCGGACAAGCTTGCCGAACAACTGGAATTTGTTCACAATTCCGTGAATGAGGTTGTAAAAGACTGACTTTATTGGAAAGTGTGTGCCAAGTCGATGCTGGGGAAGTTGACAACTGATTTATAGGACAGAACGTTCAGCGGGGCTGGATGTATGATTGGGTCTCATCACCAAACACACAAATCCCGTTTCTCTACTATTTTGAACACGGTCTCACATGTTTCAAATGTGACATAAATTGATGCTGGTTGCAACTACGCAAAAATACTGACTGGGTTGAAATACAGAGTAAAATATAATTGCTGGTTTTTTTTGTCTCCAATCCGGATACTTTTTGGATGCAGCTCTCCAACCTACTCTATCATGAACAAGCCTCATCTACTCATAAGAATGGCAACCTACAAACTATTTGAATCTGTGTTCATCTCTGGTTCTCCCTCTGCGATTTTTAACCCACAACCCTCAGGGGCACAGCATTAATTTGCTGAGTATGGGCTTGGCGAACCCGGGTTCCGAGCTGTGGACTGTGTCGCGCCACCAGTCCGCCACACCGTAATCTATGTGCGTTTCAGCAACCATCGTTTGGCGCGTCGGTGGAACGTTGTACGTTTCATAGCTCAGGGATCTTGGCTTAATGGCCCAGGTCGCGAGGACGCTACAAACACACACACACACACATATATATATATATATATATATATATATATATATATATATATATATATATATATATAAAAGAAACCACAACTAACCATTGTCTGCTTCAGAGGATGATGTCGAGATCCTCGCATCCCCTGAGGACCTTGCACTCACAGAATTCCCAGAATCTATAGTTTCAGATTGCATAGTTGATGAGCAGGTGGTAAAAATGTTCCTGTGGCATGATATGCTTCTTCTTTTTTTTTTTTAATTTTATTGGATTACGGCATGGAGAAACATTCATTCTCCAATGGAATTGCAGCGGCTTCTTTAACCACCTGGCTGATCTGCGACAATTATTATAGCCCTATGGTTTCCTGCACAGCGGACGCCTCCCATATGTGGCTGTTGGGGTACTTTCACAACAGTTCTATATATGACAGGGTGCCTGGCGTTGTCTGTCTGTACATCCATGATACTGTCCTCAGTGCCCCTTTGCCATTGCCACTCCACACCACTCTCGAGGCAGTGGCAGTCAGACTCCGGGCAACACAGGAAATTGCAGTATCTACCTTCTCCCAGATGAGGTAGTGTGCCTCGACAACCTCACTGCTCTCTCACCAACATTCTCAAGTGGAACACAGACAACAGGCCGCGGTACGGATACTGAGACGCTTTTGGCTCAACAAGAACATTGCCTTCTTAATACTAGTGCCACAACGCATTTCAGCGTGGCGCGGGGCACATATTTTGGCAATCGATCTCTCTGTCTGCAGCCGAGCCTTCGACCACACCTCAAACGGCGGGTACACGACGATCTGTGAGGTAGCGACCACTTTCGCATCGTTATGTATCTCCAGCAGTACCTACCTGCAGACCGCTTGCTCCGATGGTGCATCCGTAGACCTGACTGGCCGGTTTATGCTTTGGCTGCTGTAATCGATGCGCCACTACCAGATGACGTCGTCAATGCAGTCCAACAGATGACTGAAAGTATAATCCTAGCGACTTAGTCAGCAGTTCCACAAACCACCGGTTCCCCTTGGCGCAAGTCTGTGCCTTGGTGGACACCGGTGATCGATGAGGCTATCTGGGAACGTCGTTGAGCGCTCCAGCACCACCGACGCAACGGCTCTGTGCACTTGCTCGATGACTAATGCAGCAGAGTGAGGTGGACTCCTGGGAATGGTATCTCGCTACTATCGGCTTCCGCACCTTCCTGATTTGGGTATGGACGCAAGTAAGGCGCGTCTTTGGATACCACCCACCGACAGGAATCCCATCCCTCACCACGGCGGTGCATGACTGGGGCTGACGTGGCTCTGCACGATCCCACCAACTATCGCCGAGCACATGGCAGACCACTACCCACGTTGCTCCGCGACTGCCACATACAGTGACGACTTCCATGCCCTCAAAGAGCGGGCCGAGTGGAAACAGTTCTCCTTCCATTCCCAACACTACAATGACCCATTTACTGTGTGTGAGTTGCAAACTATCCTTGCCGCATGCACCAATACCACTCCAGGACTGGATAGGATTTACAGCGAGTTCCTTGGACACCTCTTACAGCAGAGCATATACACTGGATACTCGCCCTGTTTAACCGGCTATGGGCAGAGGGGTTTTCCCATCGCAATGCGGGGAGAGAATTATCATCCCGGTCCAGAAATCTGGTACATATCCTCTGTTGACTGACAATTACCGTCTGATCAGCCGCACCAACAGTCTCTCCATGCTCTTTGAATGTATGTTGGATCCTTGAAGAGCGTGGATTCCTTGGTCCAGAACAGGGGGGGGGGGGGGCGTCCGCAAAGGCCGCTCTACCACTGACAATCCCGTGCCGTGTCACTGGAGTCGACTATTCGCACTGCCTTCGCTAGGCGTGAGCATTTGGTTGCGGTATATTTCGACCTTCGCAAGGCTTACGATACCAGTTGACACCACCATATACTGACTATGCGTTGACTTATGTGGCCCCTTTGCTATTTTTAACTGAAATTTCCTCTCCCACCGTTCGTTTCAGGATAGGGTTGGAGCCTCTCTTAGTTCCCCCCTTATTCAAGGGAACGGTGTCCTGCAGGGCTCCGTCCTCAGGGGCCCATTATTTTTAGTGGCAGAAAACGGTCTTGCTGCGACTGTGAGGACATTGGTCAGTTGCTCCTTGGTCCCCCATGACTTCTGGCTATATTTCAGCTCCGTTAGTATCGGTGTATCTGAACGGCGGCTGCAGGGTGCCATCCGATTTCAGTTCTCCGTGGAGAAAACCCGCGTAATGCACTTCTGTCGTTGTCGGTTTTGTGTCCCAGCCTCGTCGCCGCTTTTGTGTCTCGTTTCCGTCGTAGGTGTCGGTGGCCGAGTAGAAAAGTACCGACACAGGAATAAAGAATGCACGCTTGTGCAGGTAGGAGGTGACCAGCCAGTGGGACAGCAGAAACTAGAAACACTAGAGTAAATTAGAACGAGATATATATTGAACAGAATTTATACAATACTTAACTTTTACATAGATCAGTACTGCAGAATGCTGATACATAGTTGAGCTAGAGGCCTGCCTAAAGCCTATTCGATAGCCAGGTCTTCACTGGTGCCTATCTGAATACGAAGTGTTAACTGGTTCCTACCTCAGTCCCAAGTGAACGATGTCGTTCAGTGGTGGCCACGAGCGGAGTTGCAGCAGAGGGCGCTCGTGGCTGTCGTCGTAAGAACGCCGCGCTGTGCGTGCATGGCGGCGCGCGGCGAAAGTAGGTGGCGCGCACTTTGTACTTGTGCGACACTACAGTCGGGTAGTTCTCCTCGATCCAGAGCTCTACCTGGGTGGTGAAATCCTTCAGTTCGAGGAAACACATCGCTTTCTAGGCATTGTTTTCGATCCCCGACTGACTTGGGTGCCACACCTACGTCAGCTCAGACAGAATCGTTGGCGGCATTTAAATAATCTGAAATGTCTCAGCCATAACTTTTTCTGTTCAGTTTGCGCACATTTATACCAACAAAAATCATACTGTTAGTCAGAACTGTGACTTTATTCTTCGAAATACTTTCTGCAACAGTAATTGGAGCTACTATGTATTCAGGAATGCCAAAAAGGATATTTGTAAAGTTGTTTGTCGATTGCAAAAAACGGAAGTGAAGATGGCAATATAAAGCTAGCGCTCTTCCGTAAGAAAATCGTAAAGGCTACTTATGAAAACAAACAAATGATTACTTTCTACGTATTTTGTAGTGTAATAGTCATGTTGTTAATAATATATCCTTGAGCTTATGGGACTTAACTGCAGAATCATCAGTCCCTAAACTTAAAAACTCCTTCATAACTACCTTATACTAAAGACAACACAAATATTCATGTCCGACGGAGGATTCGAACCCTCGACGGGAAACGGCTGCGCGCATCGGAGCATAATGCCACGGTGCGCTCGGCCACTCCGCCGCGGCCGTAGTAAATTTGAAGCTGTGGTATTTCGTAGTATCTATTTGGAATGTTTGTTGTGTACCTAAAGACTATCTTCCTATAAGAAGGCAAGCAGGACTGTGGGATTTGTATTAGCTATACAGTAGTGTCCTTAGTTCGAGGTGGACGGAACCGGGTACACCTGGAACTATAGAAATTTACGGCTGAAAATGAAGAAAATCATACTTGAAATAGTACACGTCTAACAAAATTTTACAGTTTTTAAAACAAATTCATTTGTCATTTACTTTGGCAGCGTAGAAACGAGGAAAGAAACTTCGAGTTTTACGCCCCGTCGACAGCGTGGTCATTAGAGACGGCGCTTCCACTCGGAAGATTTTGGCTAACGATGTGGACGAAATCGGCCGTGCCCTTTCAAAGGAACCATCCAGGCATTTGCCTGGAGTGATTTACAGAAATCACGGTAAACCTAAATCTGGATGGCCGGAGGTGGATTTGAACCTGGCCGACTGTGGTGGCCGAGCGGTCTGCGACGCCCCAGTTCTGCACGGCCACTATGGTCAGGGTTCGAATCCCCCCTCGAGCATGGATATTTGTACCGTCCTTAGGATTAGCTAGTTCATAAGTAGTTTGTAAGTTTAGGTACTGATGACCCCGTAGTTAAGTCCCATTAGCTCTACAGACATTTGATCATTTGATTTGGATTTGAACCACGATCCTACCGAATGGAAGTCCAGTGTGTTATCACTGCGCCACCTCGCCCGGTCAACTTGAAAGTATTTTTACTATTTACTTCCCATTATTGTCGTTGAGTACCTATTGTGTGAAGATAGAATGTACCCGCACTTGTTGTTTAGTTTTATTACCCTGATATTTACGGGAGACTCAAAATATCGAGACTCCACTTTATCGAGTTCAGTTTTCTTACTGTATAACTTCCTTTAAGTTTTCTTTTCTGGGTAGAAAATTTCAAGGCGAGGAAAAAAGAATCAAATTTGGAAGTACTTGATAAAAGTACTGTCGATTTGTCTAAACCTGTTCACCTCCCATATCCTCCTCCATGGACTTCTAAGTAGGCTTAAACACACTCAAGATGGCTTAGCATAGGGAGGGGATTTTGAAAAATGTGGAAGAACTAGTGATTTGTAGTGTGACGTAAATATACAGAAATTTTAAATTAATTACGCAAATTTCGGTTACTGTTTCGGTTTCAGCCACAAATCATGTTTCGGTCTGACTAAAAAAAATTATTTTGAATACCAATGTGGTGTTTTACATTTGATATTCTCCATCTGAGTACCCCGCAAGTGTCTAAACGTTGACCGACTTGGTGCCGCCATGAGGCTGAGGGGGTGGGAGATTTTGGACTTCCCTGCCCCCCTCCCCACGTTCTGTGTTTGTTTGTAGAGCTTATGGGACTTAACTACGGGGTCATCAGTCCCTAAACTTACAAACTACTTATGAACTATCTAATACTAAGGACGACACAAATATCCATGCCCGAGGGGGTATACGAACCCCCGACCATAGTGATCGTGCAGACCGTGACTGACGCGCCTCAGCCCCTCGGCCATCGCGGCCGGTTCCCCCCCCCCCTCCCCCGCCGTTCTCTCCTCAGGGCTGAGAAGGGTATAATTCTGCTCTGAACTGCTAGAAGGATTTGAAACTAGACATGTTTTTCTCTGACCTAGTCAGGGTATGAAATACGGGTACATGCTTACGATCACGAAAAAGGGCCCGTCGAGGATTTCGAATCCACTCCCCCTAGCGCATGGATGTTTGTGTCTTTGGTATAAGCTAGTTCATTAGTAGTTTGTAAGTTCAAGGACTGATGACGCCGCAGTTAAGTCCCATATGCTTAACAAATATTTTTTTCTGAACGAAAAAGTGTCTAAGAAGTGGCATAAGACCTCATATCCATGATATAACACGTCCAAAAGCGGGTGATCAGCAAAGAAACTCATGGCGGCAGTTTTTGAGACGATGACGATGACTCCGCGTGGCATTGATGGTCATTAGACCTGGCATGTCTGGTGAAATTTGTTAGTCGACGCCAGTAATGATGAGGACGACCCAGCGCTCGAGCGAAGTAAATCTCCGACTCGACCGACTATCGAACCCGGGCCCCCTGGGGGCAACCCACCATGTTGTCCACTTTTATTTTTTAAATTTTTTTATTGGCACCCATCTCCCCTGATAGCCCATCCATACTCTCTCCCATACGTTCTCCTGTAATGCCTTTGTCGGCGAGCAGTCTACGCTTTCATGTCACATAATTTGTCATTTCTACTTATTTCTATGTCTGGAGCTGATTTACGTATTTATTTAGTTTATTGAAATGAGATATGCAGCTGACCTTCGTCTTCAAAGTTCGACTTCATGAAAATTTACTGCTCTCGCAGTGGTTCCGTTAATTACATCCTGATTGTACAATTACCTTCTGCTTTACTTATAGGTGGTCTTCACCTATGAGCTTCTCTTAACTTTGAAAACAATTGTTGTGCAAGAAACACAACTAGCTCTCTACTAACAGGAAGTGAAGGGCGCTATCGATAAGGGTTCGCAAATCGATTCCGTATTTCTTGATTTCCAGAAAGCTTTCGACACCGTACCTCACAAATGGCTTTTAATCAAATTGCGTGGTTATGGTATATCGTCCCAAATTTGCGATTGGATAGGGGATTTCTTGTCAGAGAGGACGCAGTTCGTAGTAATCGATGGTAAGGCATCGACTAAAACAAAGGTGAAATCGGGCGTTCCACAGGGTAGTGTTATTGGTCCTCAGCTGTACCTTACTTACATAAACGATTTAGGGGAAAATCTAAGTAGCTCTCTTAGTTTGTCAGCAGATGACGCCGTCATTTACCGTCTAGTAAAATCATCTGAAGATCAAAACCAACTGCAGAACGATCTGAATAAGATATCAGTATGGTGTAAAAATATATAGTGAGAAGTGTGAAGTCGTCCACATGCGTACGAAAAGAAATCCGTTAAACTTTTTTTACAAGATAAGTGAATCAAAAGTGAAGGCATTAAACTCTACAAAATATCTACCTCAGACTTAAATTGGAAAGAACACGTAGATAATGTCTTTGGATAGGCGAACCAGAGACTGCGTTTTACTGGCAGAACCCTTAAAACATGCAACAGAACTACAAAAGAAACTGCATACACTACTCTTGTCCGTCCATTTTTGGAGTATTGCAGCCCAGTGTGGGAACCTTATCAGGTGGGTTTGACGGAGGACATCGAAAGAGTCCAGAGAAGGGCAGATCGTTTCGTATTGCCGCGATACACGGGAGACAGCGTTACGGAAATGATACAGGATCTGGGATGGGAATCATTACACAATGGCGATTATCGCTGCGGCGTAGGCTACTTGCTAAACTCCAATTGCCAACGTTCTCCTCCGAATGCGAAAATATATTGTTGACTCCCACTTACATAGGTAGAAATGATCATCAGAATAAAATACGAGAAATCAGAGCTGGAACAGAGAGATTCAGGTGTTCTTTCTTCCCGCGCGCTATTCGAGAATGGAATGGGACATAAATAGTATAATGGTGGTTCGATGAACCCTCTGCCAGGCACTTAAATGTGATTTGCAGAGTATCCCATGTAGATGTAGAAACGCAGATGAGTATTTTTATTTACTAAAATATTGACCCGGAATCTGATTAAAGAAACAATTAGGAATCATAAAAATGAAGATCAACATATCCACGGGTGTACTGCCGGTCTATAGTGTCCAACGGGCACAATATTTCGGCGATCATACATGTCGCCATCATCAGGTGAACTGATGGACTGAGCTCCTGGAAACGCGCTGGCACGGAGATCCGCACGCTACGGCTGCTCGAATGGAACTGGGTTCTAGCCCGGTAGCGGGCCATTTAAGTACCCTCGGCCCGCGGAGCGACCCCTCCGCGGTCCGCGCCCCGCGCCGCGGCCGCGCAGTGGAACCGATTGCGCCGGCGTCTGAGATGACGTCGGTGTGAGGGCTCTGTCCGCCGTGGTCGTCACTTCGTTACGTTTGCTAGATTTATTCTTAATTAACCCAATCGCTGGTTCCCAAGCTCTGCTAAGATTATAGCCAGAGTCACGGTTTATGAGGTCGTCACTTGTGCGAATTTCAATGGCCTCTCTAACGACGCAGTCCCAGTATCTCGACGTCTGTACCAGAATCCTAGTGTGTTCATACTCCATGGCGTGATTCTCCGACAAACAATGTTCAGCGACCGCCGACTTGCTCGGATACATCAATCGTGTGTGCCTCTGGTGTTCAACGCATCGATCCTCGACGGTACGCATCGTCTGTCCAATATATGACTTTCCACACTGACACGGAATCTGGTACACGCCCGCCTTCCTCAAACCGAGATCATCTTTAGCGCTCCCCACCAGTGCACGAATTTTATTCGGCGGACAAAAAACAGTTCCAACCTAGTATTTTCTCAAAATGCGTGCGATCTTCCCTGAGAGTGCGCCGGTATATGAAACGAACGCAGTGCCTACATCCTCCCTTGCGTTTTCATCCGTTTCCACAGGTTGTGTTGTAGTGGTTGGGCGGAGAGCCCGCTGAATCTGCCACTCTGAGTACCCATTTTTTCGAAATACAGTTCTCAGGTGTTCCAATTCCTGGGGTAGACTCTCTGCGTCGGAGATAGTGCGCGCCCTATGTACTAGAGTTTTAAGTACCCCATTCCTCTGTGAAGGGTGGTGACAGCTGTCTGCGTGTAAATACAGATCAGTGTGCGTTGTCTTCCGATATACACTATGACCCAGGGTGCCATCAGCTCTTCTCTTGACGAAGACGTCAAGGAACGGCAATTTACCCTCCGTTTCAGTCTCCATAGTGAATTTGATGTTGGGGTGTATGGAGTTCAGATGTGTAAGGAAGTCAAGGAGTTTATCCATACCATGTGGCCAGATGACGAAAGTGTCGTCCACATAACGGAAAAAGCAAGTGGGTTTCCATTCAGATGATGCCAGGGCTTCCTCCTCGAAATTCTCCATGTACAAATTTGCGACCACAGGGGAGAGTGGGCTGCCCATGGCGACTCCCTCCGTTTGTTCGTAGTATTCGCCATTGAAAAGGAAATACGTGGAGGTCAAGACATGCCTAGAAAGTTCGGTGGTCTTCTCGTCAAATTTCTGACCAATCAAATCTAGTGACTCTCGAAGGGGCACCCTCGTAAACAACGAAATGACGTCAAAACTCACCATGATATCTGACTCATCCAGCCTGAAGTTGTTAAGGCGTTTCACAAAATCCACGCAATTACGGATGCGATGAGGGCATTTACCCACATGAGAACTTAATATTCCCGTCAAGTATTTGGCCAACAAATATGTAGGTGCTCTGATGTTACTGACAATGGGACGTAACGGCACCCCATCTTTGTGAACCTTAGGGAGTCCATAAAGTCTTGGCGGTACCGGACCTTGAGGTGGCAGTTTCTTGGCGACCCCCTCCGGTAAATCCGCATCCTTGAGAAGCGCCCTCGTCTTGTTTTCCACCTTCTTTGTGAGGTCAACGCTGATCTTCCGGTAGGAATCGTCATTTAG
Organism: Locusta migratoria; assembly: GCA_026315105.1. Lineage (NCBI taxonomy): Eukaryota > Metazoa > Arthropoda > Insecta > Orthoptera > Acrididae > Locusta > Locusta migratoria. Next base: position 379,218,699 of record CM048750.1, read on the forward strand.
CAGGCTCTGCATCTTTTCAGTGTAGTCCTTATGGGAGACAACAACCGTAGCATTGCCTTTGTCAGCCGGTAGGACAACAATATCAGGGCGCTCCCTCAGGTCACGAGGAAGGCGGGCGTGTACCAGATTCCGTGTCAGTGTGGAAAGTCATATATTGGACAGACGATGCGTACCGTCGAGGATCGATGCGTTGAACACCAGAGGCACACACGATTGATGTATCCGAGCAAGTCGGCGGTCGCTGAACAATGTTTGTCGGGGAATCACGCCATGGAGTATGAACACACTAGGATTCTGGTACAGACGTCGAGATACTGGGACTGCGTCGTTAGAGAGGCCATTGAAATTCGCACAAGTGACGACCTCATAAACCGTGACTCTGGCTATAATCTTAGCAGAGCTTGGGAACCAGAGATTGGGTTAATTAAGAGTAAATCTAACAAACGTAACGAAGTGACGACCACGGCGGACAGAGCCCTCACACCGACGTCTTCTCAGACGCCGGCGCAATCGGTTCCACTGCGCGGCCGCGGCGCGGGACGCGGACCGCGGAGGGGTCGCTCCGCGGGCCGAGGGTATTTAAATGGCCCGCTACCGGGCTAGAACACAGTTCCCTTCGAGCATCCGTAGCGTGCGGATCTCCGTGCCAGCGCGTTTCCAGGAGCTCAGTCCGTCAGTTCACCTGATGATGGCGACATGTATGATCGCCGAAATATTGTGCCCGTTGGACACTATAGACCGGCAGTACACCCGTGGATATTTTGATCATCAAATACGACGGGAGAAACTGAAGAATCAGATAAAAATGAACTTAATTAGTGAGATGCCACTTCTGTGCCTTTGAGATGATAAAGGAGTCGTTCTTGTTGAATTACTGAAATATGGTTGTATCGTCAATTGCAATAGCTACGTTACGACACTTGGAAGCAACGAGAAGCCAGAAGGAAGAAGAGACCAAAGAAGACAGTTCAGGACATTGCCAAATCGTGCTGGTCACTGATCGTTCACCCGCCATCCACTCCAGATGTAGCACCATCTGACGTCTAGTTCTTTGGGCCAATGAAGGACAGTCTTCAGTGACTACATTTTAAAGACGCAGATAACGTGCAATTTGGAGTACAGCTGTGGGTGGGTAGGTGCAATGCTGCAATGTTCCAAAGAGCGTTCAAGTGTTGGATTCTACTATGGCGGAATAGCACCAAATGTTCAAATGTCTGTTAATCTCAGGGGACTTAACTGCGTGATCATCAGTCCCTACACTTATAAACTAGTTTGGAACTACCTGATACTAAAGACGACGCAAACATCCATGCCCAAGGTGGGATTCGAAACCCCGACGCCGCGCGGGAGTAGGCGAGCGATCTGGAGCGCCACTTTGCGGATCGCGGGGCTTTCCGTGTCGGAGATTGCATATGCATGAAAACACCAGTGGGAAGCGAAACGAGATGTCGGAAGTCAGGAACAGTGACAACAATAAACTAAGACAGATGCAGGTAGTAACAATTGGAGCAAAAGAGAAAACAGTGGGAAACTGAGACGAATGGAGACCAAACATAAAGCATGAGCTTGCGGCTCTCCAGTACTATAGCACGAAACAATTTGTCCATATTTTCCCATCCCCAGTAGTCGTATGCTGAAATTTTACGGTCTGCAGGTCAAACCCCAAGCAAATCATTCCCATGGATATAAGTGTAAAGGAGAAAATCGTGATCGAAGACAATGAAAGCAGCCTCAAAGTGAGAAAGAAAAGATATTGGCAACAGGACAGGATGTGAATGGGACAGTGTCAGTTGGACAGAGAGACGATGAAAGTGGCAGAAGCAGACAGCAATAAGGAATCGTGAGGGAAAGAGACGAAGACAATGAAAGTCTGACAGACAGAAAGCTTCAGTAGGAGAGACGGCAAACAAACGGACAGAGACATATATAGACACTGACAGTGGGACGACATTGCTAAGTATGACGGCTTAACTGGGGAAAAGTATTTACAAAGTTATGCGGTAAAAGTGCGCGAATATGTTCGCATGCCAAAATTTTTGGTGAGGCAGCTGGTTCCACACCTTTGTGTCAGAACATATTCGCCTTTTCTGCAATCCAGCAGGAGCATTTTTCAGCTGGTAATATTCGGGATAAATTAATAAATAGCATTTGGTCGCAGACCCTCATAATTAGTGTAATGATAATATAAGAAGGGAGAAGGTGTATGGAACTAGGAAAAAAAGAAAGAAAATAGGAGCAGCGAACGGTCCAAGTAGATGAAATACAAAGTCCAGGAACGCAACACACTCATGGCGTCCTGGTTGTAAGTTCATAGTGTTCCACTGCAACAACAGAGATTCGGCTACAAACATTCTTCACATTTCATATTTTTATTTTCAGTTTTGCACAAAAGTCTGAACTGTCCGGCCGATTATTGACGTTTCTGTTCTGATTTTCGAACCTTTCCGATTGTCATACTGCAAATTAGCAATAGAATATGAGTCATGATGTAAATATATACTACCGTCGGAAGTGGTGATTAATAGTGAATGAGGACGAGATGCCGCATAGAACTCTCACAGCAATGGAAAAAAAAGCCGAAGGCAAATACGTTATAACAATGTTATTCAAGAGTCAAAACCTACAAAATGTAACTCGTGATACTCGTGTAGAGAAAATGGTAGATTCTGATATTTACATCTCATCTTCTCAAACAATCATTACACCACGACAAAAACACGAATTTGAATTTAGTGAACAGACAGATCAATGACCGTATTTACAGGCGAGAATTTTGTAAAAATAAAATAAAGTAATAAAAACTATAAAACGTGAGAGTCACGCTCTCATCACTATCCTTCACAATGACCAAACAACTGGCACATCGTGGCAGCCTTGTAAATCTCTGGTCTTGGACCGTTAACCGCTTTTATTTTGCTTCTCTTTTCCATAGTTGCGTACATCTTCTTTCAGTATTCGTGCTCGATCTAAGCTCAGTTTTTGATGGGCTTCACGGAACAAAATATTCAAAACCTAAAGGATCAAACTGCTGACGTGTTCGGTCCCAAGCCTTACAAACAAACTAACTTACGCTAAGTACAACACACACACGCACACACTCTCTCTCTCATGCTCGAAGGAGAACTCGAACCTCCGACGGGACAAACCGCGCGGCCATTCCCGCATGGTAACTACCACGAAGCGCCAACACCGCGATAACCTCAGGGATTGGGGGCTAATGGTGATTTCTGTTGGTGAGCACATGTTGTCGGAACCGAAGGCGATACAACAAAAACTGTTTTACTTTTTCAATAATAATATTCATGAATATATTACTTAAAACAACCAACACGGCTAATTATCTTTATTTGACCTGTTCCGGCTGCTTAAACTTTCATCATCCGATCTTTATTTCATGCACCATACTACAAAGAACATTTAAAGCCGCGGTAGAGTAGCTGAGCGGTCTAAGGCGTCTCGCTGCGGAGCGCGCGGTTGCTCACCGTCGGAGGTTCGAGTCCTTCCTGGGGCATGGGTGTGAGTGTTGTCCTTAGGTTAGTTTACGTTATTTTAAGTAGTTTGTAAGCTACGGACTGATGACCACGCAGTTTGGTCCGATATTTACAAAGATTTGAAAATTTTAAAAACACCAACATTATTGTAAGCATATCAGATTGTAAATAATCAAATACATCATGCTTCAATGTGATTCAGTTAAGTTGTAATTAACCATTCCCATCTGATAATGTGGAGAGCAGATGTGACACACCGAAATATATCACCTGATCTTAATTTACAACGAGAGCAGAGAAAATCCTCATGAAGAGGTTAGCTAACATTAAACGTACCTCCGAATCCTTCAATAGGAAAACTTCTACAATAGTTATCTGCAATGCAAATGCGTCACATTACGTTGCGCCTCCAAAAATATGCTCGCGTTTTAACGTCGCATTTTGCGACTCCAGGCTCGTAATTACGACGTAACACATCAAATCCACAACGCGGCATTTGAATTTCAAATTCTGCCTGCATAGCTTCATAATCAGCTTTTCGCAGATAGATGGAAATGTTGACACTATGTATAAAAACTGGGATAACCGCCACACAGACTTTCGGCAGAAACGCAGATACATATTTTGCTCTAAAATGAAAGTATGGTATCACTTACTGCACATGACATTTACGCAAATTGGAGACCATGTCAATAACTTAAAAACGCAGACTCATTACGATTCGAACGTTTATGCTGTCGTTATTCAGAAAGATGAAAAGTTAAGTGTTTTTGTTTTGCCATCTTCAGCACCAAGTATCGAATTAATACAAATAAACAATCCCGGAGACGGATTTTCGTCTCTAATATGTAAAAGACATATTAATTCTATGCTTCAGATTTATAATTAAGTATCGAATTATTCGACTTTGGAAATGGAACGTCCGTTTCTTCCACTGCAATCTGTTTCCTCAAGATGTGTTTCCCTCTCTTCTGTTTCAGTGCATCATCAGTGAACTGACTTACATAGAATGCAGGTTTTTGTTTACTGTTCGTTTCAGTCAAACTAAACAAGTGGCTACTCACGGTTTATAGTATTGTGAGTTTCGGGTTTGTTATCTCTCCCATTTGGTCACAGCTCGAAGTGGCACTACTTCACAATTTACCAAATTTCGTATCTTTTTTTTACGGTTTTCGGAAGTGTTACGTTAATCCGTTTTACAGTATTGTAGTTATCCTTATTTTGAAATTTATACGTTTCCCATGTGTTGACTAAACAGAGTGTAAGTTGACTATGTGCGTTAGGCGTGAAATTTTTTTGTGTGTACGAAAAAGTTGGGGAATAGTTGTGTGTGTGTGATTTTGTAAAATATCAGATAATAGTTGAAAATGTTTTGTATTTGATGATTTGACACAAGTTGACAAATCGATTTCTTCTACCGTCTCAGATTACACTCTCTTAAAAACTTGGCTCCATCTTTTTCGAACACGCCTATTAGACATACGATATCGTCAACACATGCACCGATGTGGTGGCAATACATGGGAAACAAATGAATTCTGACATGAGATACAGCTACAAAACTTCCAAAAAAGTGAGAAAAATGTACAGCAAAATTCTTAAATTACGGAATTGTGCGGTTCGACAAGTGACCAGATGAGCAGAACAAGGACGAAACTTGCAGTACTATAAACCGTGGGTAGCCACCTGTTTCATTTGATTAAAATTGTATAAATTGTGAATGCTATATCTGGAAACAAAAATGGTGAAGCTTGTAGACTTGTGTTGTAAGGCGTCATGCTGCACAGTTGGCGGTCGTTCCCCTCGGAGGATCGACCCCCCTCGGGTATGTGTGCGTATGAATGCGTGTGTATGTATGTGTGTGTGTTTTGTCCTGATTATTGGTTTAAGTAGTTTCTAAGTCTAGCGACTGAAGACCATAGTAGTTTGGTCCAACAGGTTAACAAACATTTGAACATTTGATGAAATTTAGACAACGCAGCAGAAAAACATCGGTTAACGAGCAAAAACGAATAACGAGTAATGTTAGTAAATAGTGGAAACAGACATTAAGAATTAAACTAGCACAAAAATGTAGTAATAGAGTCACCAGGGACAGTGTTTAAACACCTCGTTTAATATCTTCAATAAACGTTGTAGTTTTTCACTGTTTGGTAAAAATAAATAAATAAATAAATAAATTTCAAGGCGCCATAACTCCGAGCTGTATCAATACATCGAGAATCTTTCGGTTTATGCAAGAAAAAGAAGGGTAGCTTTCTGTAGCCATATTGTACGATTGCCTCCAACCATCCGTGCGTTCACCTTGTGGACAAATAAAAAGGTTTGTACCAGATGGCTGACAGAAACCAAGAAGGATATTACGGAACTGAGAATCACTTACTTCCAGAACGGGCTATGAGAAGTGCCATGAAGAAAACGCACCCCCTGAACAGAAGAAAGGAAGGAGATACACAGGCAGAGGATGCGATAGTTCTGGGAAAAGGGCAAAGCGGAAGAGTTGAGGAAGCGTGGTCCACAGTAGTCGCATTCGACAAAAGAAGAAGAGGAAGAAATAAATAAACGATTACGAGGAAGATAAAGAGTCAGTCCTAATTTAGTTATGCCATTATTTCTAAGGCATATATATATATATATATATATATATATATATATATATATATATATATACGAAATTATTTTTGCTATTTAATGTTCAACTGAATTTTCCTTCGGTTCTTGACATAATATTATAATAATATCAAGAAGGCAAAGTTCCTGGTGTTCTGAAAAATTATTTATTGCGTTACTATCTGAAAACCAGGCGCAAACCGGGTATTTAATTATTTCAAGCCTTAAGTTAGTAATTCTCCCATCCCTTCTCCCTCTGCCATCTCCTTTTTTTTTTTTTTTTTTTTTTTTTTTTTCAAAAAACATGTTATATTTTGGGAGAAGATTTCCTAAAACTGGCTGCAATACAGTAGTGTTTTAGTGGTAAATACTTAAATGTATTCATACGTAGTGCATGATTGTTTTTTTACCCGCGCAGTATATATGATCTCAAATTTATTGAATTATATGTTGTACATTTGTATAATTATATATTCATACAATGTGTGAAATTTCCTGCGACTACAATTTGTAGTGTAGAAATTAAAAACTGTAACGTCATACCGAATACCGTAGTCTTCCTCCATGAACAGAGGAAAAGTAGGAAGCGAGAAACTTTTTTTCGTTTCATTATTATGATGTGGCTGTCAGCGAGAAAAAGTTCGATGAAGGTTCGGAATTGTGTAATGTTCGTTGCAAGTTGCTAAGTACTCTCATACAGTGTGTGAATAAAGTCTCGGCGCATTAACGTGGCAGTTTCTTGCAACTCCTATCGTTTATGACGTTATATCTCTTGAATCATGTGTCGTATATAGTTCTTACCCCTACAAAATTATCTCAAGGTAAGGAATATGTGCACCAAATTTGGTTGAAATCGGTCCAGTGGTTTAGGAGAATATGTGCAACATGGTCGTTTGATGAAGCAGTGTTTCGTGCAACTCATTGTATATGACGTCATATCTTGTGAATAACGTATTGTACGTGATCCTTACACTTACGGCGACAGTTTGCTTGTGCAAAATTTCATAAAGATTGTGACAAAGCTGTAGATTTGTGTGCAATGCGTACGACGCAAACACTCGGACACTCTGCTTTATATATAAATCTGTTTTTTGGCTTTTTGGGCCATCACCAGTCAACACGTTCACAGATAGTAATTAAACTGTTGACAGGAAGGTGTTACATTTTAATGGCATTGGATTACATTTAGATTTATATATAAATCTTATGTTTAGTGTAGAGGTTCAAAGTTTAATATTTTCGTTAAAACGGAGAGGGTGGGAGATGGGAGAGCGAAGGTTGGGGTGGTTGTTTAGGAGCTCTTTTTCCGCAGAGTATAATGCTCTATAACTTTGATACCAGACATTTTTCATTCGAAGTAGCCGTTTTTGAGTTACAGGCATTGGAAAGTGAACAAACTCACTTTTACATGTAGTTGGTACAAAACACCAGTTTCTGACAACGGCGGAATCGATTTTAAATTGTAGGTAGATCATTCAGCGTGAAATGGTTTGTTCTTTCATTCTGGTATTCGCAAACATTTCTCTCGGACATAGTTACAGTATGAATAATACCAAAAATCTGCTTATGATGGAGGTTATTTAACGTTTCATATACAGTAATAGGCCTTTTTTTACTCTAGTCATTATCAGGCTGTCTGCGGATAAAGTTTGTGCGTTAAATAGATATAATAGGCCTACTGAAAATTTTGGGATATTTTATCGTGACATATTAGTCCATACTTAAATAAACAAACAGAATTAAAAAACAAAAATTATGTAGACAACTTTATTGCAATTTTAAAACCGGAATAAAAACAAAGATATAAGTCAAAGTAATATAACATAATAAAGACGCAACTACCATACCGTAAATAATTACACAGTATGTACCATACCATAGACTCTACGATACACACACAAAAAACTCTATCCTTAGAGCATCCCTGGAAGTACAGTCAAACGCAAATTTAAGAACAAATAATAATTAATTCATAACCTAGAAAAACGATCTGAAAATATTTAGGCAATTATATGCAGTTACTATAATAAAATTACATCTCCACGATTCATTATGGACGTAAGTGTGGACTGATATGTCACGAGAAAAATATGCCACAATTGTAAGTGGCCTCATTTTAATCTGTTTAATTCGCAGATAGCCTGATGCTGGCGAGAGAGTGGAAATAGGCCTATTGCTGTATATAAGGCACCAAATAACAGCCATTACATAAGCAGGTTTTTGATATCATTTATATTATAAATATGTCCTTAAAAGACGTACACAAGACTGCAGGCTGAAATGAAATTTCTCTAGGATGCATCGTTTTCAAATAGTAGGCAAAAAACTGAAAGAGGTCAAAACATTCCCCCCCCCCCCTTTTTTTGTCTTGAAATCTGTTAAACAAGCCATAAATCGTCCCAAATTCATATTAATAATAGTATGAAGTCTTTAATGACGGAGTCCTTGAATAAAACGTTACTGGTTTTCTTGACTTGTCAAATATTAGTAAGAGCCCAAGATTTGGGTTTGTAGCGTTACCATAGGGCTAGGAGAAAAAAGAGTATACATTAAGAGAGGTAGAAGAATTAATGTCTTCTTACAATATTTATTTTTTATAACTGATGTAACGAGTGTCCATTATATATATTTCACTAAGTGTGTTTGCCTATGTAACTTATAAAATAATAGGTGACGGGAAATTTTAATGCGGTAGGTCAACACAAGATATGTTACACTTTCTGCGGAGCTATGAACATATATATATATATATATGTTCATAGCTCCGCAGAAAGTGTAACATATCTTGTGTTGACCTATATATATATATATATATATATATATATATATATATATATATATATATATATATATATATATATATATATATGTTCATAGCTCCGCAGAAAGTGTAACATATCTTGTGTTGACCTACCGCATTAAAATTTCCCGTCACCTATTATTTTATAAGTTACATAGGCAAACACACTTATATATATATATATATATATATATATATATATATATATATATATATATATAAACGAATTCATGACAAAAAGGCAAATGTTAATGTAGCTTCTTCAAAGATATTCCATCTGTAAAGTCAACAGTGTAAAAGAAAAGCTTTTTTCAGATGTTAATGAATAGAAAAGACGAAAATATAGTCAGGCTGTTATTTGCACTCGCCAAGATTAGTATGTTTTTAGTAGTCAAGAGAAAATGTATAAAATGTAAAATTTTGCTTTATTCTAAATACACGTGAAGTTTTAAAAGGAATTGTGCCAATTTATTCCTAATGAAGGGGGCTTAACTCGTGTAGTTTGCATTGCCCTTAAATCTGGACCTACGTCTGAGATTTTCTACGTCTGATGCAGCATCAACAATATAATGGAGCAGGCCGGAGCTAAAAATATATTAAAAAACAAGAACAATAGTGACCGATAAAAAACTATTCTTCATTAATTAACTTGTGTAATTATCCCAGGAATTTTAATTATTTTATTTACCATTCATTCAATTTACTACTACTAAAGAACATAATAATATTTTTTTAATTAATCAATTATTTATATTCAATTAATGTAATTGTTCAGGCTATATCCTCGATAGTCGTTGTCAGGGGTAAATGTGAATACGTTGAACTTTTCTTTGGCATGCCGAACATGGATTTAAATTATTGCCAGCTTCTACTAATTTTTTTACCAGCAAAAGTCTTATTCACCTGGGCTACTGGCGAAAAGCAACAGATAATCCAACGTCAGTTGTATATTTCTAACAGATACGTACGCGAAATTATAGTCCTTCATTTTGTGGTATGGAGAGGAAATAAGCTTATAATATTATAGTGTAGGTATTTCAGTTATCTGTCTACGCAACTGATTTAATAAAATATTTTATTGCCAGTGCATTTCGCCTTTATTTGGAAGGCAGCACTTCACAGTTAGCACCACTAGGGAACACAAACAAAAAGGGCATGTGCCTAGTGGTGCTAACTGTGAAGTGCTGGAACAACAAAAACAGCAAAAAGCACAGAATTGAAGCAGAACAGCTGGAAGCAACCGATGAGCACCAGATGTAAAGTTATATCCATGAAATATTGCCACTGACGATGCCTTCTAAATAAAGGCGAAATGCATTTGGCAATAAAATATTTTATTAAATCAGTTGCATAGACAGATAACTGGAATACCAACACTATAATATTATAATATAGCGACTGTGGGAAAAACAGAACAAAAGGAACTAATAAAGGAAATAAGCTGTTTAGTGCGAAAGCAACCACTCAATGGGGCTTTTCAGAGGCAGACAAAACTGTACTAACGCGAGAGGCGAGCGCGGTATCTTGGCAGCAAGAAACGGTCCGAAGAAAATTAGCGGACAGTAACGGGCGAATTACGCTGATGTGCGAAGACGCGACTAAATGACGCGAGAGCGTTCTTTAGGGCAGCCGTTTGTAATTCGGGCCAAAACATGGCGGTCGGAGCAGGAAGATAATAGCGCTTTGCATCCGGAAGGACAATTCGTTATGCGCGGTTCTTTGCCGCTTGACGTATCTGAGGCCGTTTCGAGCCGGAAGGGAACTGAAGGATGCGGTAAGTGGCGGCGAAGCGGAGCAGCGCGCGACCGCCAGAGAGACACGGATAGCCTCTCCAGCGAATAAAAATTACGCCGTCTGTAATTTCACAAATCACTCGGCACGGCGTTTTTCTTTTCTTCCAGTAGCCTTTCTTGCGGAGTTACGTATTTTTTTGTATGCGCGTGAAAGAGTTTCAAGTATTTTGTAATACGTAAATGATTGTACTTACTCGCAAGCAGTTCTCGCGTCCACCGACTGAAATACGAATCTATCATTTAAATCCAGAGGGTATAAAAATTGCGTAACACTACAGAAATTTCTTGTGGAAATATATACGTGCATCAACATCTACATACATACTCCGCAATCCACCGTAAGGTGCGTGGCGGAGGGTACACTGTACCACTACTAGGCATTTCCTTTCCTATTCCATTCCCAAACAGAACGAGGAAAAAAATCGCACTGACGTGTTTTACGGCCCAATTTATATTCGTAGTTTTATAAGTTTTTGCAAACGTTTTGGAGCAAAATAATGATCAAAACACTAAAAAATTAATTAATAAGAGTGTCTGAAACCCTTGTAGGAATAAAAAACTTTATGTATTGGCGGATTCTGAACCACTGACCTTCAGCATCATAGTCCAACACATTTACCACTACAATACAGCTAACAAATAATAATTGAGTTCTTTAATCTCATACTATTGATGGCCGTTGTTAACTGATGCTAATATGGCATTTTTACATCATTTATCGTACGAGGAACAGCGTCTTTTTGTTAATTCTTCAATGCGCCATTACTTTGAAATGACAACGTGTAACTTACAATAAGAAAATAATCAAACACGCAACGCAAGATAACGTATGCCAGAGACAGTTCTGGGCGAGGAATGTCACGTGACATCTGCGAAAGGCTGGTTTTAGTTAATTTAATGGAAGGTGTCAAAACTCCGTTATTTTTCCAAATATCTCTCAAACGACACGAGATATGATAAAAAAAAAACCACAAGGGAACAAAGTTGTAGAGAAATTTCTCCTCTACAAATTCGAGTATTCAATTTTCGCGTCAGATGAACGGTTTATTTGCAATAAAAATTACATTACAAACGCCTTTTTTCGGATTACTAACGTATTTCTTGTCAGAAATATTTCAAAAAGCGAGGTTCTGGTCTCTGGTAGCCAACAATAATGTTTGTTACATTTGGTGCAGATCGGTTGAACTGTTCGACCTAAAAAGTGGGAACACGTTACAGCCAAACAGACATCGTCAAATCGCCGTTATTTTTGCAAATATCTCTGCAACGTTGCAAGATATGAAAAAAACATAATAGAGCGAAGTTGTAGAGAATTTTCACCTCTACTAATCTGGTTCTCTACCAATTAGGTTCTTCAATTTTTGTGTGAGATGAACGATTCGTTTGCAGTTACAAGTATATTACAAACGGCACTTTTTTTTGGTATTACTACCGTATTTTTTGTCCGAAAAACTTGAAAATGGGAGGTGCTGGTCGCTGGCGGCCTACAATTATGTATGAAAAATTTGGCGGTGATCGGTTGAACTGTTCGTTTTAAAAACAGGAAACACGTTACGGACAGACAAACGGACAGACAAACAGACATCCCAAAATCGCCGTTATTTTTGGAAATATCTATGAAACGATACGAGATAAGAAAGCAACATTACATAGCACAGATGTAGAGAATTTTATTCTCTACAAATTCGGTTATTCAATTTTTGTGTCAGATGCATGGTTAAGCCGTTATTTTCATTTAAATTTCGAGCTGTCAAGGAGATCTCAAAGGCCCACTTTTAGTGTTACTACCGTACGAGCCCTAATTTCTCTTATCTTGTCTTTGTGATCACTACGCGAAATGTAAGTAGGCGGCAGCAAGATCGTACTACACTCCAAATTCCGGCCCTCTAAATTTCCTCAACAGAATTTCACGAAAAGAACGTCTTCTTTCCTCCAACGATCCCCAATTGATATGACGGAGCATTTCCGTGACAGTCGCGCATTGGTCAAATTTACCAGTAACAAACTTAGGTGCTCGCCTCTGAACTTCTTATATGCCTTCCTTTAAACTGATCTGCTGCGCGTCCCAAACACTTGAGCAATACTCAACACGTGGTCGCAAAAGCGTTTTATACGCGGTCTCCTTTACAGGTGAAGTACATCTTCCCAAATTTCTCACAATAAACCGAAGTCGGCTGTCCGCCTTACTCACAACTGTCCTTACATGTTCATTCCATTTCATGTCGCTCTGCAATGTTACGCCTAGATATTTGAACGACGCGACAACATCAAGAAGCTCACTACTAATGCTGTATTCGAACATTACGGGATTGTTTTTCCCACTCATGCGCATCACCTTACGTTTATCTACAGTGAGAGCTCTCTGCCATATGAGCGCAATCGGTATGTTTTTGATCTATATCTACACATAAAGGCAACGGGCAAAGTAATACGAACTCCTAGCAAAGACACAATATTTACGGTAATTTTGGGATATATTGGCATATAGAAGAGATGGCTAACGCCTGTAATTCTCCCACAATCAGCAGTACATCGCTGCCGATCAATTGGTAGTAAATATGTAACGTCAGAGGTGGTTGCTCTTCCACACGACTCTTTATATTAATTAAAAGTAAGTAATTTTCATGATCTTAGTTTTTCGTTTATCTTGAAATTGTGTGATATGGTATAAGCTTTCGATTTAAAGATAACGTTGGTTGTGACTAGCAACGGAATTTTATATGTAAGAGTTGTTTACATCTAACTGCATACCGTTACGTAGGTCTTGTTTGAGTTTCAGTGCACAATGTATGATTCCGCGCAATGGCCATCATTCCCGACTGTTCGGAAGAGGCTGCCATACCATTATTGGGATAGATGCCGCCGCCCTTCCACTTGAAAGTGCACTGTTATCCAAGCCGCAATCCCAACTAGATCTCCTCCATTCGAGACAAAATGTGACCATAAATAGCCTGAGAGACGAGCAACTCCACTTTCACCAACACAGATGATATTTGACCTGTGATGACCGAGTAAGTCCTACCAACATTCTGAAAAATATTTCACCCTTGCCACTTGGACCCGAAACTCAGACAAAGAAATGTTGAAAAATTAAAAAGTACAAACTTAACGCAAATTAAAATATTAAAAAGTTAAAACTGAAATGATATGAGAAAGAAAAACCAAATAGGCCTTTTAGGAAAAAGAAGTGGAAAATGTTCGTGTCTGACAGTTTAGTCTCGTCAGATGTCCAGGCCAAAGACGAATCCAGTGACGGTCATCGTGATGAAGAGAGTGTGTTGGATGAAGGAAATACTATTAGAAAATAAATGAAACCTGTGATTGGAATAGGTGTTTCAGGTGAAAGCGTAGGTTACACGAATCCTGTGAAAGTATCCTGTAACTAAAATTAGCAAGATCTCGGGCAGTTGATATCTGCAAAGGAAAGTTAAAACGCTCACTGCTGCTCTAAATTACTTTTTGAGTGGCCACAGTACATGGGCAACGGAAATTTAGCTAACTGCTCACTCCTGAAGGAAGCAGCCAACGTTTTAACTAACACAAAATCGATGTTAAAAATAAATGAATAGATAATTAAACATGGGACAGGGAGCATGAAATCATAAAGCAGCGGTTTGATACTTTGAATCATAATCTATTCAATAAAAAATAAGGGAATAAATGTTGGGAGACCAAATAAAGCACACACCTTGTACAAAAGTGAATTAAATCATATAATTGCTGCCTCTAATAAAATTGTTTCTGCCCTTTTATGAATAAGGAGGTAATGTCGGAGGGTATTTGCAACAATGGGTAGCTGAAAGCACATTCAGTCATTCACAGACACGCACATAATGCTTGGCAGTACATTACTCTGTGGGAACACTTGATAACAGCAGCGAAACAAAACTTCGGTGGCGTCTTGACGAGATGGTGTGTGTCTTGATCACAAATTTTATTATACTGTGCACTGAACGAACTCTTGTCTGGGAAGGTAGCAGCATACTTTTCCTAAGTACCACATGGTGTGCGACTACAGTTAATTACATAGAATTTGGAAAGGAAATTCATTCAGAATAAGCAAATAGAGCAGATGCAAGAATTTGAATAAAAGAAAGCTAGTATTAATGAAACCATGGCTGAAGGCCAAAGTAATGACCGTTACATAAGCATGAGGTGCAATCAGTCATAGGTAAGATGGAATCAAACAAGAAAATCTAAGAAATATTTAGCATACTCATGGATACAGACACAACATGAAACTGTTAGTTAAAAACAGCAAGGAAATTCAAATAGACTAAATTTATGCAAAGGCTGAAAACCACATGCATGTACTTTAACTTGAGCATAGCTCAATCATCACTTGAATGAAAATGCAGATAATAAATTTACACTGAATTTACTCGAGTTCAGTAAATTAAGAATAACTTCGCCTGACATAGCGAAACAATTACTCAAGAGAACTATCACTGAGAAACCACTGAGCTTTTTAACTTACTTTTGCAGATATCATCTGCCTGATATTTTCCTTATTTTTATAACTGGCTGCTTTCACCTGCATAGCAAATGTGGATATGTTCGAATGAGTAATAACAATGGAAAACAATCACGAATCGTGCTTTTTACAAATTAGGTTCAGTTTAAGCTAAAATATATTATTATCCTTTTAAAATATTTTTACTTCAACAGTTTCAATAACAAATTTTTAAATGTGTTACAAGTTGTTTTTAATAATTTTCTCTTTGATCTTAAAAATGTTTGTGTGATGGCCATCTATTGCTTGCATGTCTGGCCATCTATCCATGATACTCTCTTGGTTTAGCACAGTGGAACATAAAAAAAATTCGGCTTGTATAAAATTTAGTATTGCTTTCATGAAGTGAAAACGCAATTTACGAAGCGTCTCAGGTTGTTCTTATGTTTGTGATACTTGCTTTTAGAAAAACCATGAGCATATATCCTTAATTTATCCTACATATTGGTAAGAACCTTACCCACCCATTGCTTTTAAATAAAAATTAAAATATATTACAAATTGTTAATCGTCTCAATAATTCAAGTACCAAAACAATGGAAAATTACTTGAGCGATATTGTGAATATGGTCGTCACTCTCTGTTCTAAAATTCCCCACTATGGTTCAGTTACGTTGAGACTAGGCAATTTTGCTGTCCAGGGGAAATATGTGATATTTTTCTGGCGCTATACAATTCACCCTGAACCTTTTTGGTTGAGAATTTTGCGATATTATCATACTTAAATGCAGCAGTGTTTGTTAGTACTATATTCAAACTGTTCAAATATTTTTAAAGCTACGAGACGAAACTATCCAAACTAACTTATGCTAAGGACTACACTCACCCCCATGTCTGAGGGAGGACTCGAACCTTCGACGGAGGAGCAGACGAGCACTCGGCATATCCATTTACACTCTCTGCCAAGTGAGTATATTGGTAAAAATATGGAATCAGATCCACATTTTTTTAATCGGTTTCCTCAGTGATACGTAGGTATCGTCATGTGTTAGATTAAACACGTCAGGATACCAACATATATATGAGGAAACTGGTAAGTGAAAGAAAAATAAGTGCAATTGGTTGCTGATTTTTATAAAGCTTTCATGAATGTTAAGGTCCAGCCGTATGTTTTCATCGCAACGGTGTTAGTCAAGTGAGTTATGCAGTCTTTTTGCAGTGGTAGTTCTATGTCATCTCGTTACTTACTCGTCGCTCGTTGTCAACTTCGTGTTTCTCCCACTAATCCTGTTCTCCAATGATGTTTTACCTTGTTTTGTGTACGCTACTATTGTCGAAGATATTTCCGCATGGCGAAATGTTAACCAATGCAGTCGTTTTCGTCACAACAGTTGTTCCCACTGACTGCGCACCATGGAGTTGCCAATCATTTGTGGTAAACGTTGCAGAAGAACATGTATACTGTACTGAAAAGTAACGTCCAAGACACGTTCGTCAAGAGTGCACTGCGTGTGTTACCTCGTACGCAGTGTTGCCAACTTGCAACAAGATGTAATATAGTGCATGGTCTTCCTATTATTTTGCTCACTTCCTGTACATGTCGAGCCTTCGACAGGCGTTCGCATTCTTAAGGTAAACAGTAGGCAGTCCCGTTATACAGAACGATTCTCTTACGGTGTATAAAACTCGAGCTGACCGGTGAGCTCCATGGCGCTTTCCGTTTATCAGTTTAACGAATCGTGCTGCCCTGCTTTGGACATTCCCTACGACATCTATAAATACCACCAGGCAAGGATTCCGCACTGAATAACAGTACGTAAGTAGTAAAACTTTCTCGGGTTGCAAGCCACGTAAGTTGGTTTACTGCCCACGATATTTCGGCAGAAGTCTCCTCAGTCTTGGTCTAGCAGTTTACTGTCCTTTCAAAGCCTCTGATGTGTCTATCACGACTTGCCACCGTCACTAATATTTTAAAAGTAAATGTCAGCAAATCTTTATATAGGCGCTGATTTCAATTTACCCTCAATCTGCTGGCGAAATTATATGTTAAAATCAGGAGGTACGCATAAAAAATCGTGCGAAATTGTACTCAACGCATTCCCTAAGAATTACTTCGAACAATTAGTTAATGAGCCAACTAGAATTGTAAATTGATGTCAAAACACAGTTTATCTCTTAGCAACAAATAATCCCGAGCTCATAACCAGCATCAAAACTGATACAGGGTTGTCGTAGCGA
Organism: Locusta migratoria; assembly: GCA_026315105.1. Classification (NCBI taxonomy): domain Eukaryota; kingdom Metazoa; phylum Arthropoda; class Insecta; order Orthoptera; family Acrididae; genus Locusta; species Locusta migratoria. Next base: position 379,236,084 of record CM048750.1, read on the forward strand.
GATTGAATATCGAAAGTAGAGTTGTGAGGCGGCATCGTGAGTCGTGTCGGGATAGCTAAGTCGGTAGAGTGCTTGCCCGCGAAAGGCAAAGGTCCCAAGTTCGAAAAAATGTTTGTAAAGCTTATGGGACTTAACTGCGGGGTCATCAGTCCCTAAACTTACAAACTACTTATCAACTAGCTTATACTAAGGACGGCACAAATATCCATGCCCGAGGGGGGATTCGAACCCCCGACCGTAGTGGCCGTGCAGACCGTGACTGGAGCGCCTCAGTCCCCTCGGCCACCGCGGCCGGCCCCAAGTTCGAGTCCAGGTTCCGGCACACAATTTTAATCTGCCAGGAAGTTTCATATCAGCGCACACTCCGCTGCAGAGCGGAAATTTCATTCTGTGCACTTTATTGCTCCCACAACATGTCTCACTATAGAAGTGCGTTTTCCCGGCATGTTATTGTCAGGCCCCATCTCATACAACTGCGAGGGCTCACGATGTGTTCACCAGCAGACAGTTGTCTAACTGATCGCTAGGTGGTGCACATGGGTCTTTATATTTCTCGTAAGTATATCTCGCCTATAGTATCTAACGCGTGTGCGGATTGATTGTTGATCTTATAGTACACAATCAAAAATGCTGAGGAAATTGTTATCTACTGTCTCCAGCTGATCATCACATAGTTCCTTTGGTGTTTTAAATCTTTATATGTCTGCTTACTTTGTAAAATATTTAATTTATTTCCTTTGGGAGCTTTATGCAATATCTTCATGCTCTGTCGATTGCCTTGTATTTTGTGCTTTCTCGTCCGTATGAGTTCTCCAAAGGTAGTTTTATTATGGTTACCATTGCGATCACGAAACCTAGCAAAAGATGACCTACCCGTCTGACCAACACAATCCTCACGGGGCAGTTTGTACTTCACCGATTTTCCGTACTTATCTTCGTTTGTCCCAGCTCTGTGGCGCAGTTTTGTTGGCAGCTTTTTAGTCGTACTAAAAGCCAATTTAATATTAGATTTAAAGAAATTTCTCTCTATTTTGTCTGAGATAGGACTGTTTTATTTCATGGAGACATATTATCGGTTTTAACTTTATCCTTGTTCTACCCACTACTCTTTACCTTGCTGTACATTTCGTCAATCAATCTAGCACTAAAGCCATTCTTACCGGCAATACATCAAAGTACCATAATTTCATTATAAATAGCTAAAGTAAGTGCAATGATTAATTTGAGAACTGACAGTCCTGGTTCTAACAACAGATACTATTGGAATGGAACATCAAGGAGCATTTGAAACTGTCTTCGAATGTACTGGGGAGGGGGAGAGGAGGTAGAGGAAGAAGATAGGCATAAGACGTATAGGAACATGCATCGCATCCAATAACATTTGCTCCCTACCAGTTTTTACCCTCAAAGAAGAGAATTATTCAACTTTTTTATACTTTGTGTTTGTCTCAGGTCACTACAAAATGGATAACTATAGGCACTACGAAAAACGTAGTACTGTGGCAAACCTTCCGCAACCGGAGGAAAGTTATAGTTAGCGACCATGCCCTGTTAGCCCAGACATTTTAAGTAAATTGAATGCTGGCAACGACTGCAAAATTGATGAAACTATTTTTTTTCTGTCAGATTCAGTAGAATTAAACATATTCGTTAGTTTGCTAAAAACAAAAGCACTGGATGTACTCTAGAAAGGTGTGGCAAAGCTGTTAGGGTTCTCACAAATTTCCAGAGACTTGGTTGCAAGCCGTAACGATGCTTCATGTCCGGCAACACGGTGTATAAACACAACTGCCCGAGGCGGCTAAACACGTGCAAACAACAATGTAAACAAGAGCGCAAACAAACGCCAAGTTTGAAACTCCACCCCCCCCCCCCCGAGCAATTACGGTAGGAACTACCCGTTCACTACGGCTTCACCCGAAGAAAAATGAAGTATTTTAAATAGATTCTTGTGTCACTTCTTAGTAGAAAAATTCAATATTTAGGATTGAATAAAAACAATCTGATTTTGTTCTATTAATTTATGTTTATTTGCCAACTAGTTTTCGGATTATTATGCCATTTTCAGGTAAACGTTGGACAGGCTTGACTTCTTTGCTTATGACAACTTTGGTGAGAGATCAATTTACCAAAGTTGTCATAAGCAAAGAACTATAGTTATGGTGTATATTATCTTTATTTAATATGTTTGCAAAATAAGTTCTAGCATTTTGGGCGGCGTCTGCCAAATGTTTACCTGAAGATGGCCTAATACACCAAAAAGTAATTCGGAAATAAACATAAATTAATAGAACAAAATAAGATTGTTTGTTTTCAACCCTAATTAAAAAAGAAAAGATAGTGTAGCCTTTAGTGACCGGAATACCGCCACATGGGTTCGGTTGCCTACTCAAGTCCTTCTATTGACGGCATTTTGGCGACTTGCGTGACGATGACGATGAAAGTGATGATGAGGACAACAATAACACACAGTCCCTTGCCGGGAACCGAAGTCGAGCCCCTTGCATCGGTGATCAGCGACGTTGTTACAGAGCTAGGGACGCGGAAGTCTTTTCTGATGATGTAAAAGTTTAATAGAAAAGATGCTTGTATTTTAGGTGGGATCTCTCGCATTCTCCAGGATGGGTCAACTGCATCATGATCATTGCATTCTGACAAACGTATTTGATAAATCTTTGTAGTCTAATCTTACTGTCAGATCTACAATTATATTTATATGGTATCGTGTCTTACATAGGAAAGAGGGAAGAGGTAGCAAGGTCAGTCTGAATATCCCGAGTGGAGAGACAGTACAGGCATCTACTAGAGATGCAGATTTCGGGACTCGAGAGGATACTTGTTTAGGAAACTTTATGGAACTCATAAGTACCTGGCATTAGTGTTAGTGTTTTTTTAGAGCTTATGGGACTTAACTACGGGGTCATCAGTCCCTAAACATACAAACTACTTATGAACTAGCTAATACTAAGGACGGCACAAATATCCATGCCCGAGGGGGGATTCGAACCCCCGACCGTACCTGGCATTAAATTTATTGCATCCCATACTAAGTCTACTACACTTAAAAAGCAAGAAGTATAAATCGGTTGCCACAACAAAAGCCAGTAATTACATCCCTTGCAGCACTCCCTAGACAGACGCACTCCCCGCGAGGAACAGACTGTCGTGGAGCACCGCGAGGCCGACGGCGATAGCCACGGTCTGGCGCCCGACTCGTCTGAGAACTCCCCTCTTGATCCAAAAACTGGGGGTTTTAACGGCCGATGTGGACGCACTTCTTTTCTCCACTTTCCGACAGTTAACAATTTCCTATTGCTCGCTGCTTGGTTCAAGCAATCTAAATTGTGGCTTGCCCTATCTCTAAGTCCTGGGCCTTCTGCCATTCCCCGGTTTGGGAGGTGTCTCGTTTGTGCACTAACAAAATCCATACTTGGTATCAACATTGCTACGTACATTAAAACGTGCCCGTTGGCCACGAAGTACTAATGTAACGTCTTACAACAGCGTCTAGACGCTATATGAAGTTAGGCCCATCTTCTCCGAAAGGTACCCTCCACCCTGGGACTATGGCTGAGGGCATCAGCAGTTCGCTAGGAGATTTATTTAGTGCCTACATCCCGTTAGATATAAGTGTCTGTTTTAGCCTGTTATCTGCAATGGTATCTATTTCTCAGCCCTCGAGTGCGTCTCTGTGGCTCACACAGCCTCTCAACAAAACAGTAAAATCAATATATGACAATGGTGTTGTCTGGAAATCGCATCCAAGTACCTGTGATAAGTTTTCATCAAACCATCTTCATATTACTTACCTACTCATCATCATGCTCATCATCATCATAATCTTGGACAGTTTCCAGCCTCTGGCCGGGTCTGCTTCGAACATAAGCCATCTCCACCGTCTTGTCACCATCTCTCCGTCTTCAACTACGTCAAATCCTCTTGAGTTTCATCTCGTGTATCCTCCTCCTCCATTCGCTTATGCCCATACCATTTCAGCCACAATTACTCTATATCCTCTTGTAATGGTTCCACTTTCATTAAGTCTCTGATCCTCTCATTTCTTAACCTATCTATATTTGTCACTCCAATACTATTCCTCAAGAATTTCATCTCACTACCTTTTAATTTACGTTTCTCTCTTCCTTTCATAACCCAGGTTTCGGATGCAAGGATCGGGAGATAGTATGACTGGTATATAACTTTTTTACTGCTTTGGGGTACATCCCTGCTCCATATTAGGCTGCTAACATTCTTCCGAAATGCTTCTGCTTTTCTCTCCCGTTCGTTTATTTCCTGTCATTCTTTTCACTTTCCTGTATTTGGCTTCCTAGGTACTTGAAACTATCCACTCCCCTCAATCGTTCTCCACCGTCTGTTACTCCATTAGTTCCTCTCTCCTTAGTTTTTGTAGTGATAACAATCTCACTCTTACTTATACTAAATTTAATCCCATATTCTTGTACTCTCTGTTCCCATACGTCGAACTGCTCTTGTAATTCCTCCTCCTTATTCCCTCAAATCAGCAGATCATCTGCAAAGGCCATATATTTCATCTTTCCTTCACCAATTACTTGATCTATTATACGCACTCTATCATCCATCACTATAATAAAGAGTAATGGTGCGAGTACACTTCTCTGCCTCAAGCCATTCTTCTGTTCAATACCAGGATTTAGTAAGATCAAGAGACCGAATAATTTTGAAGTAAAATGTAAAAACAACCGAATACTACTTTGGGGTATATCTCTGCTCCATATTATTGATGTAAACAACAACCTGTTCGTGAAGAAATACTTACGGTTATGTTTGGAACTTACTCTACTGAAAGTAAGAGAATATAAATATGTGTGAAACATAAATATCTGTTATGGTCTCTTCATACTATGATAGGGGATAAGATTTGTTGCGTAACAGTTTTGTGTGGCGTCTAATAATTCCCTCATTTTTATACTTCAGTCGTGTTATACACGCATATACTTATGAAAGTATATACGTTTGCTTAAAAAGCGAATGTGTTACTATTCTTGCCGTTTGATGAACTGCTGTAGCAACGCCTGTGGAATTGGTTTCCCCATTATTGGGAAATAGCTTTATTGCTTTTGACGTCTTACTGCGACATCTAGATTATTCTTTCAGCTAAAGCAGTTGTGACTCATTTGGTACAATAACAATGTAGTTACTACATTTCATACACGTTACACTAACTCTTTTGTCTGGAACTGTGAACTAGCTAGTTAATTTTTCTATGTGAGATCTCGAGCAGCTGAGATCTGTAAATGCAAGTTAAAACGCTCGCTGCTGCTCTATATTACTTTGCGAGTGGCCACACTACTTGTGCAACGGAAATTTATCTAACTGCTCACTCCTTAAGGGAGCATCGACGTTTTAACAAACACAAAACTAATGTTAAAGAAAGGAATAGATGATTAAACATGGACAGGGATCATGAAATTATAAAACAAAGGTTTGATACTTTAAATCATTATCTATTCAATTAAATGAACATGCAAATAAATGTTGGGAGACCATATTAAGTACAATAAAGCACATACCTTGTACCAAAGAGAATTAAATCATAAAGGTACTGCCCTTAGTGAAGTTGTTTCTGCCCCTTATGAATATGGAGGTAATGTGGGAGAAAATTTGCAAATACAGAGTGGCTAAAGGAAGCACATTCATTCACTCACAGAAACTCATAACGCTTGATGCTTGTGACCCATTACTCATGCGGCAACACTTGATGGCAGCGGCAGCGTTTTGACAAGGTGGCGGATATCTTCAAGCACTAATTAAAAATCAACTAGCACCAAACGAACTCATGTGTGGGAAGGCAGTGGCATACTATCATTTAGTACCACGTGGTGTGCAACCATAGTTAATTACATATAATTTACAAAAATAAATTAATTTAGAATAAACAAGTAAAACACACGTGGAAATTCATATAGAAGAAAGCTAGTATCAGTAAAAGCATGGCTGTAGGCTAAAGTATTGACTGTTACGAAAGCATGTGGTGCAATCGGTCATACCAAGAGCAGAAAATTTGAAAAATATCTCGTAAACTCGTGGATAGAAACAAAACACGAAAACATTAGTTAAAAAAACAGCAAGGAAATTTAAACATACTAAGTCTACACAAAGGCTGAAGGCCACACACGTGTATTCCAACTTGAGGAAAATCAGTCACAAAATCATCACCGGAATAAGAATGATAATACTATTTAAACTGTATATAACACAACCACACATTCAGTGGATGTGTTTCAACTGTACTGAAGAAATAACAACATTCTTCAGTAAAAAAAGTAGTATTCCTTAAAAATGTCCACTCTTCTGGTGTTAACCAACAATTTTTCCCTCTTAAAAGACATTCTTCAATAAAAACCGCACATATAAGTTACAAGAGGATCGTCAAAAATGTCCTGTGTCTCTACTATTTGATACGTGCCCAAGATTCCTACGAAATTTGAAAAGACCAATGTGGTGACAATTTTTAGTTATTAGCGATTTGTTTAGCATTTCGTGCATTCTATAGACTAAAAAATTATTTTACAAATTAATATAAATTGCACTAGACGCTTAATGTTGAAGCTCGTGTGATCCGTGTTTCCTTAAAAAATATTTTGTTTCCTCTAAGGATCAGCCTTGAGCAAAACACTGTTTTCATTTTATGCCCAAATATGTTTCGATACGACTGTAGCATCATCAATATGTACTTTTATTCCTTTAAATAAAGCAATATTTGCTTATAAAAACGTTGCACTCGGATTTCATTCTTATACGGATTTATTCTGATGGCATGTTGTCTGAGGTTAAAAGCTCAATCAGAGGTCGTAGTTTCTCGCTCGCCGACAAAAATACCTCGCCTTGTTACACATTACAATTCGGAGCACTGTTGCGACATTCTTGCCGATACTTTGCAAAGTGGTATCTGAAATGTGATAAGGATACACATCGATGGCGTCCATTGCCAAGTGCACTCGTTAAAACAAGTTGAGGTCAATTGAGATATCTACGTTCTGAAGTATTATCATAGGTAGAATGAAGTCAAATGGTTCGACGCCTGTCAGCTGTAGAGATTGGATACAACAACGTTAAGGCAAATGAGATAGTGGTAATAACAGAAAATTACTGTGGAGGGGGTGTTGAGTTGTCTTTACGCTAGTAAACTAATTGCGCAAGCACTAGGTTTAAGATAGTGCATTGAGCAGGTAGGAAGAGAACAGCAACTTGTACAAAAACCAGACAGCCGTAAATAGAGTTGAAGGGCATGAAAGGGATCAGAGGATGGGAAGGATGCAAGACATGGTTGTAGACTTTCAGCAATGTTATTCAATTTGTACATTGAGCAAGCTATAGAGGAAAACAAGGAGAAATTTGGAAAATGAATTATAGTTAAGGGTGAAGCAATAAAAACCTTGAGTTTTACTGATGACACTGTAATTCTGTCAGAGACAGCAAAGGACCTGGAGGAGCAATTGAAAGGAATGCACAGTGTGTTGAAAGGAGCGTATAAGATGAACATTAACAAGAGCAAAACAAGGGTAATGGAATGCAGTCTTAGAAAATTAGGCGATGCTGAAGTAATTAAATTGTGTAACGAATCCATAAAGGTGCTAAATGAGTTTTGATACTTCGGCAAAAAAATAACATATGATGGCCACATTACAGAGGATATGCAGAATAGCAACGGGAAGAAAAGCGTTTTGGAGAAAAAGAAATTTGTTAACATCGAATATTAATTTAAGCCTAAGGTAGTGAAACATGAACGATAAACAGTGCGGACAGGAAGAGGATAGAGGCGTTTGAAATCTGGTGTTACAGAAGAATGTTGAAGATTAAGTGGGTGGATCGCGTAATTAATGAGGAGCTTGTTGCTGTTGTTGTGGTCTTCAGTCCGCAGACTGGTTTGATGCAGCTCTTCACGCTACCCTGTCCTGTGCAAGCCCCTTCATCTGAGAATAAGTTCGGCAAGCTACATCCTTTTGAATCTGCTTCCTGTATTCGTCCCTCGGTCTCCACAATTTTTACCCCACACATTTCCTTCTAATGCTAAGTTGAATATTCCATGATGTCTCAGAATGTGTCCAACCAATCTCTTAGTCAGGATATGTCAGAAACTTCTTGTCTCCCCAATTAGGTTAAGCACCTCCTCATTAGTTACGTGATCTACCCATCTAATTTTCATCATTCGTCTGTAGCACCACGTTTCAAAAGCTTCTATCATGTTTTTAGCCAAACTTCTTATCGTCCACGTTTCACTCCCATACAACGCTACACTCCAGACAAATGCTTTCAGAAAGGACTTCCTGACATTTAGATTAAAATTGGATGTTAACAAGTTTCGCTTCTTAAGAATCGCTTTTCTTCCCATAGCCATTCTGCATTTTATATCTTCTTTACTTTGGCCAAGTTATGTTGCTTCCCAAATAACAAAAGTCATCTTCTACTTTTATTAACTCATTAATTAATCTAATTCCCTCAGCATCGCCTGATTTTGCTATTGTTGAGATACATCTTATATCTTCCTTTCAAACACTGTCCATTCCATTCAGCTGGTCTTCCAGTTCTTTTGCAATCTCTGAAAAAATTACTATGTCATCTGCAAACCGCTAACTTTTTATTTCTTCTCCCTGAATTTAATCCCATCTCCAAATTTCTCCTTGAATTCCTTCACTGTTTGCTCAATACACAGATTAAACTACACTGGGGAAAGTCTACAACCCTGTCTTACTCCCTTCCCAAACTCTGCGGCCCTTTATTGCCTTTCGAACCTAATAACTGATATCTGGTTTTTATATAGGTTGAGTATAACTCTTCGCTCCCTATATTTTACCCCCGATACCTTCAGAATTTGAAAGAGTGTATGCCACTCTACATTGTCAAAAGCTTTCTCCAAATCTACAAATGCTAAGAATGTAGGTTTCCCTTTCCTTAGGCTATCTCCTAAGATAATTCGTAATGTGAGTATTGCCTCCCATGTTCCTAAATTTCTCCTAAATCCAAACTGATCTTCCCCGAGGTCGGATTCCACAAGTTTTTCAATTCGTCAGCAAATAATTAGTGTTATTATTTTGCAACCACGGCTTATTAAACTGATAGTTCTGTAATTTTCACATTTGTCAGCACTAACTTTCTCTGGAATTGGAATTACAATATTCTTCTTGAAGTATGATGGTATTTCCCCTCTCTCACATATCTTGCATACCAGATGGAACAATTTTTTCATGACTGGCTCTCCTAACTGTAAGATTACCGCCCAATAGAAATACTGGTAATTAATAGCATTTGATAATTAAACAGTATGAAGTTCACTGCAAACATTGACCATGCCAATGCACTAAATGTTACACAATTTTAATCTTATTAATTATGGTAGCAATGTATGTATGCAGTTGGGTGACAACATTTATAGTTAGGCCAAAGGTAGAAATTCTCCATGTTGAGATTTGCTGTGTGCTTGTAGATGACGGGAGGTCAGCGAGCAGGCCGACGGTGGTGGCTTCTTCCAGCTTAGGATTTCCAGTTTTCATTTTCGGTGAGGGGAGAGAGGGACAATGGCGAGTGCCATGTGCAGTGCAGTGCACAGCGTGAAATAAAATATTCTGATACTACTTGCATTTGAAGTAATACGATGCAGTTAGGAACCTTTAAGGCCCTCATTACAAAATAGCCTGTTGACAAATAAACAATACATTAGCTGATATAGTCACATCTGACGTAATATGTAAAGTAATAAATTACCAATGAATACAAGACAGTTACACAACTAGCATGGCAATGTTTGTTTATAAAAATAATATATTAACTATTTCTCATTTTATTTTAAATTAATCTTGTGTATTTTACCTTGAAATATTCAGTTAAATCACTTATCTGTGATATAAGAAATTGCACGACTATAATAAATAGTACAAAGGATGTTTATACTGATATAAAAACGTAAGAAAATATTTGTTTAATGTGTAGTGTAATTATTTTGATTTTCAGTAAAGTTTTAGAAATGTATTGGATGAGCGCTGTACGTTGGCAAATCGGTTAGAACAGCTGACATGGGGAGGTTGATGATGTAGGGGAAAAAACCCCGGCAGTTGAGCTTCTGGCGCGCGCGTAAAAATATGTCACCAGAATGGATAAAGATAAAATGTGAATATTTATGACGTAAGTATTAGAGAGACTGACGGAGATTAGATATCCTATATCTTTATACGAGCAATATATATATATATATATATATATATATATATATATATATATATAAGCTGCCTAGGTTTTAGTCTATGCAGTTCATCTACACAGTTCTAACTTTCGTAAAAACGCGATTTTCCATATATATATATATATATATATATATATATATATATATATATATATATATATATCTTTATTTTCGTTGCAATTCCTGCGTAGGTTGTGTTGCAAAACCTCTGAGGTGTTTGTGTCTCTCTGCAGCCAAAACTACACATCGCAAACGAATAGTGTTTGTATGTGGTAGTAGGTATCTGTCTCCCATTGTGCACTCTAGTGATAGAGGGTTAATAACGATAAGGGGTGGATGATATTGGAGTTGAAAAGAGTGTGGAAGAAGCAGTGGTTGAAAGACTTCAGCTTATATAAAATTCGGACTTTTGACACAGCGAAACTTGATGCACATTCTTCAGTCGTTTTTCTGCAACAAGCATACGAACAAGGGAAACGAAGTGCATATTGCAGTTTGAAAAGTAAAACTACGAAGAAAGATGCCAAAGCGTAAGAAAGTTAATTTATCGATCCGTTTCTAAAAGACCGAAAACGGTGCTGGAAAGTGAAACTACAGACGATAAAAACTTGAAATTTGTAGACGTTGTTTATCTTACACTGTCGACATCAGAGATTTTTCGATATTCCCATCCCCAAGGGGGTGAAATAGGGGATGAACTTTTTTTTTACATATGTCGCTATTGAGGCAGTTTTGAAGCAAGATATACAAAAGTTCTCATTTCGATTTTTATTGGAATTTTAAAAACACGTGTTTCATTATTTTTGGAAATTCAACAATTAAGCGGGTGAAATGAGGGAAAAATCTCTTAAGAGTGCTAAAAATGCGAAAATTTGGACTTGGATCCAAGATCAGACTTAAAAAAAATGTGTTTCAGGATGTTTTGAATTCTGCTATCGACGGTCCAATAGGGCGTGGCAAGTTATCAAAATACTTCATTAGGAAAGCATTTTAAGGCTAAAATTACGAAAAGTTATATTTAGAAATAGAAGAAACTAATGCAGAACTTCCAGTCTACGCTTGCGAAGCAGCGGGAATTGTTTATAAACAACCAGCTGAAAACCCGGCGTTGCCCGGGTATTTATTTATTTTAGGTATATATTTATTTGTATAAGTGCTGTCTGTACAATCTCTTGGGGATACAATTAGTAGTAACGAAGTAATAGGTAAAAACTTGGTGTGTGATGGGGTGGTTTTCCATGAACATTACTATTTTTGTGCTCATATCTGATGAACTGCGTGTCGTATTGTGATACAAATTGGAAGGCACATTCAACTATATGTGTGTACACTGTGTGTAAAATTTATTGCGGCTACAATTTGTAGCGCAGAAATCAAAAATTATAACATCTTACTGAATGCCGTACTTGTAGTCCATGAACAGCGGAACGTTATTGTTTATCTCATGAACTGCGTGTCGTATTGTGATACAAATTGGAAGGTACATTCAACTATATATGTGTATACTGACCGTAAAATTTTCCTGCGGCTACAATTTGTAGTGTACAAATTAGAAATTGTAACGTCATACCGAGAGCCGTAGTTTTACTCCATGAAAAGCGGAAAAGTAGTAAGCGAGAAACTTTTTTCCTTTCATCGTTTTATTATGATTGCGAGCGAGAAGAAGTTGAATAAAGGTTTGACATTACGTTTAAAGTTTGTTGCAAGTCGCTAAGTACTGTCATTCTCATAGAGCGTATTTCTAAAGTCTCGCCGCATTATATGGCATATTTTTGCGTTTTCTATTGGTTATGACGTAATATCTTTCGAACCATGTGCCGTATGTGATTCTTAACCATGCAGCAATTGTTACCTCACGGTAAGGAATGTGTGTACCAAATTTGGTTGAAATCGGTCCAATGGTTTAAGAGAAAATGAGCAACATTGTCGCCAAATGCAGCAGTTTTTCACGCGTCTCATTGTTTATGACGTCATATCTCGTGAACTATATATCTTATGTGATTCTTACACTTATGGCGACCGTCCTCATGGATTGAAGCTTACGTCTACAAAATTTCATAATGATTGGAACAAAACTGTAGATTTGTATGCAACACGTACACACATACGGTACGGACACTCTGCTTTATAAATTAGATACCACAATGTAAATGGGGAAAAATTAATGAATGTAATGAGTGGCATTTACATCTTTACAATTTGGTGTTAAAAGTAAGTCTAGGAGAATGAATAGATTTCGATACATAAAAAGTTTAAAAGATTGTGACACCAATATTTTACATGGAGAGAAGGGGTAAATAGTTAGCGATGGCTGACATTATATCATCCACCGTCTGGAAAGAGGCAGGGGTCTATTAATATCCTTGCTAATGCGGCTGTCTGATTGCAGACCGCCATCGCCGCCACGCCGTATTGCTGCCGTTGCCCTGTTTGTCGGTCTTGCCACCTCCAGCACCAGCTGGTACTCGAACTCGCCGGCAAGAGCAGGCAGGCCCCGTTGTCGCCTGGTGCCATCTCGTTGCCAGGGGCAGCCTCCCCATCTCCTGAGGATCGCCGACTCCGGTCCGTCCAGTTCATCCCCGTCGTCGCCGCCCACCGTTGCCCTTGAATGGTGTCCACGCCGTCGCAGCCCCAGCCAGGGCCGATGGTACCTGCCTCCCCTCGGGGCCATGACTCCCTGAGAGCGCCCCTGAGCAGCCCTCATCTTCACCGCCACCGCCTCCGGACTACTCAGCTATTCAGTCTCCAACTGTCCATCTTTCTGTCTTTTTCTCAATCCAACTTTTAACCAAGGATCAGTACCGTACCATCACCACCTCCATCCTTTACCCTACCATCACCTTGAGGTCATCTTACCACCAACCTCCCTTCGTCCTCCCTCAATGATCCCCACTTCCACCACCACCCCCTATGTTCTCCCTCCCCATTCACTATGTCTTTCTTTCCCCTAACTGACCCCTGTGAGTACCTCACCCTCTCCTCCCCCGTTCACATCACTGCTCGCCGCGTCACGGCGTCGGACACACCACAGTCAACTTCACCACAGGTAAATAAACAGCAAGGACCCGTTCCCCGTCACATTCCTCTCCTGCCAATCCTGCAACTCCCCACCTCCTGTGCCACCAAAAAGTACACAAAACGACCCACGTGCACCCTGCCCCCTCCACGTCCAAGAAATCACCTCCTCACCACTCCCCTTCTTTATTCCACTGGGTCTCCCCCTGACCTCATGGACACACCACACATAACCCCTGCCCCAAGCATCCCAACTTTCTTTCTTTCCCTGTCCGATCCACGTTTTACAGGTAACTGAACTCTCTCAAAAGACATCCGCAAATACTTTCCTGACACCCCCCCCCCCCCTTGCCCAACGAATCCAGTGTAAGGACTCAGTCCTAATCAAATCCTATAGTCCCACCTTCTGCATATACATCTACATGATATACTCGGCAAATCACATTTAATTGCCTGGCAAAGAGTTCATCGAACCACCTTCGTACTATTTGACTCCCATCCCATTCTCCATAGCTCGCGGGAGGAAAGAACATCTGAATCTCTCCGTTCGAGCTCCGATTTCTCGTATTTTATTCTGATGAACTATTCTACCTATGTAAGCAGGAGTCAACAATACATTTTCGCAGTCGCAGGAGAATGCTGGCGATTAGAGTTTAGTAAGTGACCGTTGTTGTAATGAATCCCATCCCAGATCCTATCATTTACGGAACGCGGTCTCCTCTGTATCGTGACGATACAAAACGACCTGCCCTTCTTTCGACTCTTTGCAATGTCCTCCGTCAAGCCCGCCTGATAAGGATTCCACACAGGGCAGCAATACTAAAAAGAAAAAAAGTGACGGAAATGTTTCAAGGGTTCTACCAATAAAACGCAGTCTCTAGTTCGCCTTTCCCACGACATTATTTACGCGTTATTTCCAGTTTAAGTCTGATGCAATAGTTATTACTAGGTATTTATCGGAGTTTACGGCCTTCACATTTGATTGAGTTATCTTGCAGACAAAGATTAAGATATTTCTTTTCGTACTCAAGTGGACGACTTCGCACTTGTCATTATTTGGAGTCAATTGCCAATTCCACACCATAATGATATCTTATTTAGATTATTTAGCTGTTGGTTTTAATGTTCAGATGATTTTACTAGACGTTAAATGACGGCGTCATTCCAAACAAGCAAAGAGAGCTCCACCAAAAAGACTGGCTACATCACACTTGTGCGTCCTCCCCTGGAGTAATGTTGCCCCTTGTGGGACCCTCACCAGGTGGGACTGACGGAAGACACTGAGAAGGTTCAGAGAAGGGCATCTCGTTTTGTTCTATCACGTTACGGGGGGGAAAGCGTCACGGAAATGTTGCACGAATTGGGGTGGAAATCATTAAAAGAAAGACGTTATTCATTGCGGCGTGATCTGTTTGCGAAGTTTCAATCACCGACTTTTAGTTCTGAATGTGAAAATATTTTGCTAGCACCCACCTACTTAGGGAGACATGACCATCCCAATAAAATAAGAGAAATCAGATCGAAAACGGAACGATTTAGGTGTTCTTTCTTCCCGCGCGCTATTAGAGATGGAACGGTAGAGAAAAGTTATGAGAGTGGTTAATGAACCCTCTGCCAGGCACTTGAATGTGATTTGCAGAGTATCTATGTAGATGTAGATGTAGAGCTTCTTAGATTTTCTCCCAAATCCTTCACCTAATCACGGAACAAAAACACTATCCTGTAGGACGCCGGATATCACCTCTGTTTTTGTCGAAGCCTTACCATCGTTTATTACAAACTGTGTCCTCTATGATAGGATATCCCTTATCCACACGCAAACTTGCGGCGATATACCATAACCAAGCAATTTGATTAAAGGCCATTTCTGAGGTACGGTGTCAAAAGCCTTCTGAAAATAAAGAAATACCGAATTAATTTGAGAACCCTTGTTGATAGCATTCATCACTTCGTGTGAGTAAAGCGCTAGTTGTATTTCGCATAAACGATATTTTCTAAATCCGTGTTGACCTTGGGTAAATAGATCATTCTGTTCGAGATAATTCATAACATTTTAATACAGGATATGTTCCAAAACCTTGCTGCAAATTGATGTCAGAGAGATAGGCATGTAGTTTAGTGGGTTACTCCTATTGCCTTTCTGGAATATTGGTGTGATCTGTGCAACTTTCTAGGCTTTTGGTACAGATCTTCTCCACTGAGCGATTCTATAATGCTGTTATGTAAGGAGCTATCGCATCAGCATAATGGAATAGAATTCTAATGTGTATACAGTGCAGACCAGAAGCTTTGTTCTTGTTAAGTGATTTTAGTTGCTTCATTACTCCGATAATATCTATTTATACGTTACTCATTTTGGCCTCTGTTCGGAATTCGAAATCTCGGAATATTTGTTTCGTCTTCTTTGGTGAATGAGTTTATTAACTGCGCTGTAGTGGCGCTATCATCGTCAAAATCGCCATTACTAACACGTAGTGAGGATACTGTTCCTTTTTTTCCAGTATATTTCACATATGACCAAAATCGCTTTGGGTTTTCAGTCAAATTTTGAGAAAGATATTGGTTGTGGAAAGTACTGTAGGAATCTCGTATTGAAGTACTTGCTAAATTGCGAGCTTCTGTGTAGGATCGCCAAACCTGGGGTTTTGTGTTACTTTAAATTTTGCATGCCTTTCCGTTGTTTTTGCAACAGTGTCCTGACCTGTTTTTTGTACCACAGGGGATTACTACCTTTTTTTATTAATTTATTGGGTATATAATTGTCAATTGTCGATACAACTTATTTGAATTGGAATCACATCTGGTCTACACTTACGATTAGTGTTTGGAAAGAGTGGAAGCTGCCTTTCAAGAAGCAATTAATTTTATTTCTATCTGTTTTCCTTAACAAATATACTTTTCTTCTATTTTTGCTAACTTTGGAATTTTTGATATTCAGTCTCGCTATGACAGCTCTGTGTTCACGAATACCTGTATCCGTTTTTGTGGTGTCGCACAAGTACAAAGTGCGCGCCACTTACTTTCGCCGCGCGCCGCCATGCACGCACGGCGCGGCGTTCTCACGACGACAGCCACGAGCGCCCTCTGCGACAACGCCGCTCGTGGCCACCACTGAAGGACTTCGCACTTCGGACTGAGATAGCAACGAGTTAGGACCTTCGTAATCAGATAGGCACCAGTGAAGACTTTGCTATTGTACAGGCACTAGGCAGGCTTCCAATAACTATGTATCAACATTCTGCAGTACTATGTAAAAGTTAAGTATTGTTTCATTCTGTGCAATATATATCTCTTTCTAATTTACTCGAGTGTTTATAGTTTCTGGCTGCTCCCCTCCGTACCTGCACCAGCGTGTCGGTCTCATTCCACTCGGCCACCGACACCTACGACGAGGCTGGGACACAAAAGCGGCGACGAAGTCGGGACACAAAAGTTTTGATGCTTGTTATTAGCTCAGGGCTATGTGTTGCTAAGAGATCGAGTGTGTTTTGACATCTATTTACAATTCTAGTTGGCTCATGAACCAATTGTATGAAGTCATTCTCAGAGGATGCGTTGAGTACAATTTCGCACGATGTTTTATGCTTACCTCCTGATTTGAAAATATAATTTCGCCAACAGATTGAAAGTAAATTAAACTGCTTCTACTATTGTGCGAGTCGGATACGTGTTTGAAATTAGATACAGGTTTTCTCTGCACCTTTCTGCTACTGTATCGTCAGAGTCGATGGGGGGGGGGGGGCTTCGTAAAAGGAAGCATTTATTAATGTTTTCGATTTTCGAGTACAACTTTTACCCATTATAACTTACAGGAATTATCAACTTCACTATTTGATAGACTCCTTTTGACGGCGACAAACACGCCTCCACCTATTTTGTTTGATCTATCCTTTCTGAACACTGTTAGATCTTTTGCAAAAACTTTTGCTGAACTTATTTCTGGCTTATGCCAATTTACGCTACCTATGAGTGTTTCGATGCTTTCTATTAACGCTTGGAGTTCTGGCACTTCCTCGACACAGCTACGACAATTTACACCTGTTGAAACAGCCCATTTAGTGTTTCCCCAAAGCCCTCTACCCTCTACCTCCACATTCTCCAACGCCTTCTCCATGTTCCACTTTGGTCCTCATGCACTCTTACCCATTACTACACCACCGTAACCTCTACTTTATCTCCCCGCCATCCGCCCTCCCTCACTGGCATCTGACCCAAAACTGCCGTAACTCACCCACCTGTCAACACGTAAATGCTACCACCTCCAAAAGTAATGTCCCAAACTTACCTCCACACCCACCTGTAACACTCACCTGTGGCGGCCCCTCCCACCTATTCCTGTAAATACAAATCCATCCCCCCCTCACATTCACGCCCCCCTGGACTCGCCCTCCCTACCGCCCTATCGACCCACTCATAACTCCTTGTGGCACCCACCCATAGTCACTAACGTCATCAGGTTCGTAAGCACCATCCTTCAAAACATACATCCTTTCCAGCGTCCCCCCCTCCAACAGATCGCCTTACGCTGCCTGCTTCAACCTTGAAACCTACACAAACTTCTCCCACAACCATTGCCACTTCACGTTCTCCCAGCAAGTGATCCTCGTTTAAACACACCGTAACGCGTTTTCCGTCTACCCCGTCCCACCACGTATCTCCCCCCCCCCCCAGTTCCCGTCATAGCACGCCCTTCCTATACCCTCCGGTACCATAACATCCGCTCCCTCGCTTTAAACAAGCTACTACTTATGCACACATTATAACAGTACCACGTGGACACCTTCCTCCTCGACGAAACTTTCCACCTCACCCGAAACTGCCATAACTTGTCCCCGCTGTAAGTTCTTCCACCTCCTAGTAATGTCCCTACCTAGCCTCCACACCCACCTGTCCCATCAGCACCGCGCCTTATCTCCTCCACCATATTGACAGTCCCCCACACCTTGTTGGAGACAGAGTGGCGATCCACCATCATCCCACCGGCTACAAACTCTCCTAAACAATCCCACCGGACACTTTATCCTCAGCCTCTTCCTCCCTTCCCCCAGCATCACCTTAGCCACCATTTACGTCCGTAGTACAGCCCTTCTCCCCAATGACTTCCTTTCTGACATCGATGGCTCATTCCCGACCTAAGTGATTGCTGCCAAACTCAAGCTCTCGTCCTGTCTCCTGATGAACTCCGGTGGTGGCGTCAATTTGTCACCACCTCGTCTGGGCAACATCCTTCTCCCCCCGCCCCACCTTCCCCAAAAGCAACGCCACACGTGACGCCATCCTGGCATCTCCCAACCTTCTTGGACGCGTAGTGGCGGAAGTCCTTGACTGCACTGGCAGTGACCTCGCCCCAGTCCTACTTACCATAATCCTCCCTTGCGCTGCCCGCTCTCCCCGTCCTGTCCTTTCTCCCAAACTTATTCATAATTACTACAATCCTGAATGGGATGCCTACCGGCGATCCATTGACAATTCAGCCACTCTCCTTTTCCCACTGATATATACAATTTTCCTCCGTCCTTCACCATACCATAGTTGACGCAGCACAAGCCCACATCTCCAACAAACCTATCCATCCTCAACGTCCCACCGTTCCTCCATAGGCCGTCCTTCTCCTCCATCAAATATGCCTCCCAGAAAGGTGAACAGATGGAGCTTAACAGCTTTGTAATAATTGCAAAACGACATATTGACCATAGCTGTTTCTTTTTTATCTCAGTGCTACCGGTTTCGGTTAGCTTACCATTTTCCGGCGTTAGTAGAATTTAGCTAATACCTTAAAATGTCATAACAAAAAAATGCAAAATTGTAAAATAAGTATTTGTCATCATTACTGTACTTCTTATCGATATTTCAACAGTGGCTGACTACTACAAACTAGTGTTACATTCTGTATGAAACGTGTAGCATTAACATTATTGTAAACCTTTATCTCTATTTTTTGAGCCCGTAAAGGTGATATGTGGCATTGGACTGTTGGTTTGGAGAACTGCAATGACATATCCTACAAATTATTGTTGGCTGCGCTTGGCTGTGTGGCATTTGGGACTGTATGAATGTGTCTAACGTTTCACGTGAGAAATGTCATATAATGTCAGTCATCACAAACTATTTATAATTTCTCTCCATGTAAGATATTGGTGTCACAATCTTTTAAACTTTTTATGTACCCAAATCTATTGATTTTGAGAACAATCCTGGTGACGAGCAGGAAACATCGCCGTATCATGGTGGTCGATGAATGGCGTGGGCCTGATTTAGTATTGGAAGACGTGCCTATATGTCGTTTGGACTGGTGCTTTCACTGCTCAGAGTTATAGAGACGAGCTCCTTCGGCTGTTTGTTGTGCCCTACGCTGTTGCCATAGGAGATGGGTTCCTTCTGGTGGACGATAACGCTCGTCCGCACAGAGCTGCACTGGTGCACGTCTTGATTCAAGCTGAGGGAACTGAACGAATGGAATGGCCAACTTCTTCACCGCATTTAAACCCGATTGAGCATGTCTGGGTGGCACTGTGTAGAAGCATTGCAGCCAGACAAGCAACTCCCTAAATGATTCCAGATCTGGTTATTAGACTCATGGAAGAATGGCAAAATAAATGTTTGATAACCTCATCGTAAGTAAACGCCATGTAAATCTCAGTTAAATAGTCGAGGCAGGATAATATCGTACTCTATCACATACAAATAACAATTGTAGCCAAAATCTGATTATAACACGTTACCATATGTATTATGTGTCTGACGCCTCCCCAATACCCTGCTTAATGATAAATCGGAAACACTGAATTAAAATTTGTGATGCGACCGGGAATCGAACCCATACCTCCCTGCTTACTAGGCAGACGTCTTACCGCTAAACCAACACATCCCTACCGATTAATGCGCCTCGGGATAGTCTAAGCATGATTTCCTTCACATTACAAACCTTGTTCAAAAAATGTTTGTAGAGTCTATGGGACTTAACTACGGGGTCATCAGTCCCTAAACTTACAAACTACTTATGAGCTACTTACAACTAAGGACGGCACAAATATCCATGCCCGAGGGGGGGATTCGAAACCCCGACCGTAGTGGCCGTGCGGACCGTGACTGGAGCGCCGCAATCCCCACGACCACCGCGGCCGGCTACAAACCTTGATTCAGCTTCATATATATTACCTTAAACAGGAATGTTCCAATATGTCTATTGCCGAGGTGCTATTCCGCTGAATGGAGAGCCTTGGAAGTAGTGGCAATGTTCTATGGAACACAGAAGCTAAATTAGGGTATGTGACGTGAAGGAAATCGCGCATAGACTATTCTGAGGCGCATTAATCACTAGTAATGCGTTGGTTTAGCGGTAAGACGTCAGCCTAGTAAGCAGGGAGGTTCGGGTTCGATTCCTGTTCGCGTCACAAATTTCAATCAATACTACAACTTTATCAGTAATGTGTTTGACATATTGGAGACGAAAATCCGTTTCGGGGATTGTTTATTTGTATTTACATTGATATTTAAATCCCCTGATTGTTTTGTGCAGTGTGGTATCTGAACAGGAGAAGTGTATGGCGACAGGTTCATTGCGTGTAGGAAAATAATTAGCATCCTCCTTTGAAACGATGTACTGATAGTAACTAGTTACTGACAGAAGTGAGGATCTTCTTAAGATCAGTATTTCAACGACGACTAATTTCTAACGATTACCAAATATTTTTACTTCATTCCGTCATTCAGTCCTTTCGGTAAGTAATCTGATGAGGTTTAGCAATGTTTGAGCTATTTTTTCACATAGTCACAAAAAGAATTGAGACACATGTCATGTTCCGTAGTTCAGCATACAGTCCTCACCTTGCTTCCAGCGATTTCCATCTCTTAACGCATCTCAAGGAATTCCTATCCTACGGTGAACGTTCTAACAACGACGAAAAGGTGAAGACGATTGTCACAACGCTGGTGACAGACTCTAAGGACAAAGTAATACAATGTTCAATACACGATATGACAAGTGCCTCTACTCTTTTGATGACTATGTCGAACTTGGCTGTAACGGTTGACAGTATTCTCATGTACCTATGTTATCCTTGGTATTGTTTTGAGAACGGGATACTTATTATCTTGATATGCCTCATATAACTTTTACATGTGAGGTTTCAACTCTAGCTAGTCATCAGCATATACACATATACACTGACACATATACGTAGTTCTAACCCCTTATATAACTCATTATCTGTGACACCACATTGCCTCAACTCAGGAACTGTGTGTTCCGTTACCACGTTGGGATCATCCACATAATATTCACGCAGGCTGTACTCAGTTCCAGAAATGTTAGTGTTATGTGGGATACTGGTGATCATCCAGACTTTCCTACGCTGGATTGGAGATGATACTGAACGTCCACTTACCGGAAGATTAATCAAACCGTGACAGCCAAGTTTCTCATCCGCGCTCACCGTTGTTTCGCACAGTTGTACAACGCGCATCTGTGGGCAGAACTCGGCTGCCACCTAACAAGGTACGCATCCTATAAATTAATCGCATTTGCCGCACACACAAAAAAAGGTCGTTTGCAATTGTCATCAGCAGGGGTGAAGCGTATCATTTACAGAACAAATGAATAACACAAACAGTTATATTTCATGCGGAACTCAGTTTTATTGTCCCAATAACGCGCTTTGACGTGTTGTGGATACAAAAAATTGCATTACGCCTATTTTATTATCGCTGATATGGACGTAATATTTATTCCTTTGAATGCTCTCGCGTTTGTCCGGCGGCCGGCCGCACATGAAAAAAAAAAAAAAAGAAACAAAAATTATTTAAAAAAAAATAAATGGAAATGTTGCCGACGACGGCAACAACCACATATACACGCCGGGTGTCGCGTTTTACGGTGTATTAGATTTCACGCGTTGATTTAATTTGAAATAACATTTTTCATATGATGCTGTCACCTTTAGCATGCGATATAACGAATACTATTCAAACGAGTAATGCTATTAAGACGACATCAGCTGTTGAAAGAAGCGAACAAATTGAGTTACGGGCAATGCGTGAGGTTACTATAGAAAATTATATCAGCATATGTGAATGTACGAATTTACGTCTTCATCTGCTCCCCTTTCGAGCCTTGCCTGTCAACACCCAGTATTTTCTTAGCGCCGTAAGTAAATTTTCCGTTTTCTTTTACAGTAAATAATTTGTTATTATTTATTATATTACCAACTTAAACCTGTCTTTAAGATGGTGTCATGGAGTCGGCTTCTTATTCAGCAATATTCTTCTCCAGTCATTAAACGATCACAGCATGAGTTTCCACTGACTAATGACACTTACGGGCAAAGTATGAAGAATATTGTATATAAAACGTAGTGAAGGTCTGTTTTCGTTATTAATTGGATTAGTTCTTAATCTAACACTATACAGACTTTATGACCTTATGTCCTCTAAAATTTGTAACTTACCCATCTTGGGTGGTGTTTAAACTTGTTAGTTGTGTATGTACTTAATGAATAGAGTTATGTTCTACAAGATTTGCACTCGAGGTGTCTACTCAAATTATAAAGCATTATGACTTCCAGATGTCTATTTATACGGAATGCCTTGAAAAATGTACGGCCGGCCGCGGTGGCCGCGGGGACTGAGGCGCTTCAGTCACGATCTGCACGGCCACTACGGTCGGGGGTTCGAATCCCCCCTGGGCATGAATATTTGTGACGTCCTTAGTCTTAGTTAGTTAATAAGTAGTTTGTAAGTTTAGGGACTGATGACCCCGTAGTTAAGTCCCATAGACTATACAAACATTTGAACATTTGAAAAATGTACGCTTTATCCAACATAAGCACTTATAGAGGATCCTGCCACATCTAAAATTAACAAGCACAATATTTTGAACTGTACAAAGGGTAAGAAGGAAAATCGGCTCTCGCTACAGATAAAATTTAAAAACGCATCTGAATTGAACTAATGGAACCAATATATGTTCCTAAGAGGAAAGGAGACGTTATTTCCATGCTTGATCTTCTCTTCATTATCTAAAGAAGAAGTCAAGTTATGTATGAGAAATATGGTTCTGAAATTATGTGGGATTTACTAATTATCTTATTTATTTATATTCTCCATGAGCAAGGGAGTTTATTTTAACACCTAATATTCACAGAATACAATTTCTGTACGGGAACTGAATGATCCACAAAATTCACTGTACTTTATAGAGTGTCTCGTACCATTAAACTGCATAAAAAATAATTCCGTCACTCTGAGGATGGCGGCACAGGACGTACAATTACCAAACGAGCATCACTAGAATGCGCAAGGGACAGGCAAGGAGAAAATTTGCATAAGCGTTGGTATTACAAGCCAGAGGTTAAACCAAATGGCGTGGCCGCACAAATTTTATGAACGCACAATTGAACGTGCAGAAAAAGGGTGTAGGCTGAATAACGTTTTGGTTATATTCTGCAGACACCAAAGAATTAAGTTTCAATGCAGTGGTCGCTCAAGTAGCGTATCAACGCACGCACAGTCGTTATGAACAAACCGAAACCCTGTTTAAGAGTTTATTTAAGACATTACGACCACGTATGATATAAACCTGGTTTATATTTGAAGTGAAAAGTAACTATGTTGCAGAACCGGCCTTTACTCATCATTGCTAATCCGTGGCCAGCCATTATGATTTGCAGCATCTGAACACAATGGAATCCGAACAGAAATTTGGAAATATTTAGTCTGACATTAACGCACGATTGCATGCTGTTATATTGCTTCACCACAAGGGTGAGCAGTTGGCCTGAAGCCCCCAGTAACTGCCTTTCGTTTTATTATCCATTACGTGGCACATGCTCTCAACTCACACTGCACAAAGAAAACACACATAATTCGAAAAATGTCACCATAAATAAATAAATAAAAATTAAAAAAAAAAATAAAAAATAAAAATTTTAAAAAAAGTTTGTAGAGCTTATGGGACTTAACAACGGGATCATCAGTCTCTAAACCTAGGGTGCCCCTAGATAGATCAGGGTTGCACCACACAAAGGAAGCGGCTACTCGGGTAGCAGAGTTCTTGTGGAGTGCACATGGGGATTTTTTAGGCTAGGCGCCAACTCTGATGAGCACTCGCCTGCCAACATTCAAACAGCGAATTCAGGCCACGTTCGGCTCAAAAATTCGAATATCAAAATATTAGCCGTGAACTTACAAAGTATTAGAAACAGTCCCCGAATTTGCCGCACTGCATGGAAATTATTGTGCTTAGGTAGTTTTAGGCACCGACTGCTGGCTTAATCATGATGTGGCAAGTTCAGAAATATTTGGCGAGGCGTGGAATGTATATAGGAAAGAGAGAACGGATACAACTGGAGGAAGAGTGTTCATCGCTGTGGACAAAGATATTGTTTCTACTGAGATCGAGGTTGAAAGTAACTGTGAAGTTATCTGGGCAGGTATGACAGGTCTAAAAGAAGTAAAGTTAATAGTTGGCTGTTTTTACCGGCCCCCCAGTGCTGTTTTAGAAACATTCAAAGAAAGTCTACACCAGTTAGTACATAGGTATCCGGGCCATGTAACATTAGTCGGGGGAGACTTAAACCTTGAGAGTATAGATTGGGACCTCTAGTTACATTTCAGGCGGTACAGACAAGCAGTTTTGTGAGCTTCTTTTGGACACATTCTCCGAAAACTGTTTTGTGCAGTTAAACCGGCACCCCACGCGCAATGGAAATATTTTAAACTTTATAGCCACGAACAGGCCTGACCTTATTAACGATGTCTGTGTAGATACAGGAATTAGTGATCATGATATCGTTAGAGCGTCACTGGTGACAAAAGTTGATAAACCATTCAAGAAGGCTAGGAGCGTGTTTTAGTTGCGAAGAGCCGATAAGCAACTGATAGGATCCCAAATAGAAAATGAATGGGCATCGTTTAAGTCCAGGACTATGGATGTAGAGGAATTGTGAGCTAAGAAAGTGCATTGTAAATAAAGGGTTAGATAAATATGTGCCAGTAAAGACGATTAAGGATCCATCGTGATATAATGTTAGAAAGCTGCTGAGAAAGCAAAGACTGTTGCACTCTCGATTAAAAAAAGAATACGCACATGATAACAGGCAAATTTAGTAGAGATTCGTGCGTCTATAAAAAGATCGATGAGCGAAGCGTACAATTACCACAGCCATACCACACCAAAAGATCTTTCCGAGAAACCGAAAAAAGTCTGGTCCTATGTAAAATCAATAAGCGGCTCAAAGCCCATTTTCCAGTCACTCGTTAACATTCCGGGGCAATAGTAGAAGAAAGCAAACGGAAAGCTGAAGTTCTAAATTTAACCTTTAAGAAATCTTTTTCGCAAGAGGACCGCACAAATGTACCATCATTTGGACAACGTACTAATTCCGAAATGGAGGACATAGTAATAGATATTTCAGATGTAGAGAAGCAGCTGAGAGAGCTAAATACGAAAAAGTCTGCTGGTCCGGATGAAATACCAGTTCGGTATTGGTCCCCTACATAGTTTGCATTCATCGCGAATCTTTAATTCAGCGGCAAGTTCCTAGTGATTGGAAATAAACCTAGGTGACTCCCGTTTGTAAGAAAGGAAAGAGAACTGAGCCACACAATATAGGCCAATATCGTTGACATCAGTTTCATGCAGAATTTTGGGAGCATATGCTCGGCTCGAATATAGTAAATTTCCTTGAAAAGGAAAAGCTTCTTTCTATGAATCAGCACGGGTTTAGAAAGCATCGTTCATGTGAAACTCAGCTTGCCCTATTCTCACATGATATCTTGCGAACCATGGATGAAGGGCAACAAAGAGGCGTTTGACGCGCTGCCTCACTGCAGACTGCTAACGAAGATACGAGATTATGGAATAGGTTCACAGATTTGTGACTGGCTGGAAGACTTCCTAAGTAATAGAACGCAGTACATTGTTCTCGACGGCGATTGTTCATCAGAGACGAATGTATCGTCAGGTGTGCCCCAGGGGAGTGTCATAGGACCGCTATTATTTACTATCTATTATCTGATGGACAAAGTAAGTTGTAATTTGCGGCTGTTTGCTGATGATGCTTATGGTGTATGGGAGGGTGTTGTCTTTAACTGACTGTTATAGCATACAGAATGACTTAGACAAAATTTTTGGTTGGTGCGAAGATTGGTAGCTAGCTCTCACTGTAGAAAAATGTAATGTCTTGCGCATGATTAGGAAAAACAGTCCCATAATGTTCGAATACAGCATTAGTAGTGAGCTTCGTGATGCTGACAGCCGACTTCGGTTTATTGGGAGAATTTTGGGAAGATGTACTTTATATGTAAAGGAGATCGCGTATAAAACGCTTTTACGACCACGTCTTGAGTATTGCTTAAGTGTTTGGGACCCGCAGCAGATCAGTTTAAAGGAAGACATAGAAGCAGTTCAAAGGCGAGCAGCTAGGTTTGTTACTGGTAGGTTCGACCAATGCACGAGTGTCACGGAAATGCTCCGGCTACTCAATTGGGGATCGCTGGAGGAAAGACGACGTTGTTTTCGTGAATTTCTGTTGAGGAAATTTAGAGGGCCGAAATTTGAATGTAGTTCGATCTTGCTGCCGCCTACTTACATTTCGCGTAGTGATCACAAAGACAAAATAAGAGAATTTAGGGCTCGTACGGAGGCTTATAGGCATTCCTTTTTTCCTCGTTCTATTTGGGAGTGGAATAGGAAAGGAAATGCCTAGTAGTGGTACAGTGTACCGTCCGCCACACGGAGTATGTATGTAGATGTAGATGTAGAAACTATTTATGGATTAACTTATTCTAAAGACGTGACAAACATCGATGCCAGAAGGGGATTCGAAACCCCGACCGCAGCAGCCGTGTAGACCGTGACTGGCACGTCGCAGACCGCTCGGCCACCGCGGCCGGCATATCACAAAACATTCATAGATTAAACACTTCTGACTCTTAGTCCGAAACGTATGGTGCTAGTTATTCCCTGACAACTTTGCCGTTTTCCCGCACAAAGTTCCTGCCACAAAGAAAGTAAGTAAAATGTAAAAAAAAAAAAAATAACTCCGAAAACAATGATACGGTATATATACTGGAACTATATTTTTTCCATTTATTTACTCACATATTTAACGTGGCTATTGAAAGAATCCCAAGGAAATGCAATCCGAAAACAAAGGAAGTAGGTTGCACTACACTTGTTCGCCAACAGCTTGAATACCGCTCACCAGTGTGGGATCCGTACCAGGTGGGGTTGATAGAGGAGGTAGAGAAGATCCAACGGAGAGCAGCGCGCTTCGTTACAGGATCATTTGGTAATCGAGAAAGCGTTACGGAGATAATCGATAAACTCCAGTATAAGGCTCTGCAGGAGAGACGCTCTGTCGCTCGGTACGGACTTTCGTCGAAGTTTCGAGAGCTTACCTTTACCGATTAGTCTAGCAGTATATTGCTCCCTCCTACTTATATATCGAGAAGAGATCAAGAAGATAAAATCAGAGAGTTTAGAGGCCACACAGAGCCGTACTGAAAATCTTTGTTTTCCGCGAACAATTAGTGACTGGAATAGAACCGTTAGTGGTACTCAAGGTACTCTCCACCACACACCGTAGGGTGGCTTGCGGAGTATGGATGTAGAGGTAGAGGTAGATGTAGATGTAGATTAGGGCCTTCAGGCCCATTCTTACACCTAACCAGGCGTTCTACATATTTTGCATTTCCAATATCATAAAAGTTATACTAAATCTACAAAAATTAAAATTTGCACTAAGTACAGGATACAAAAGGACAGGCACACGGCTTATATTCGTATTTAATAAATAAGAAACATGGCAAGTATTACAATACGCAAAGGTTTTAATTAAGGCTGTTAGCGGCAGTGGGCATGGAGGAAGGGGTGGGAAAGGGGTAGAAAAATGAGTGTAGTAATACGGAAGGAGATATAATGGAAGAGCAGATTATGGGGAAAGATAGAGGAGGAAGAGAAATAAGGGAGAGAAGAGCATTGATTTTACTATCACACAGAGAGAAACTTTACTGTATACGTGAGTTTTGGCGAGTGTTTTTAAAAGGGTGGCGTAAGCAAGTGTTTCAACATTTTACAAAACGTAGGAGACTGAATCGTACGAAAAGATAAGGGCCGCATGTTTCAGACAGAGGCGAACGGCAGAGACAGCGAAGCAGCTTGCAAATGTTTTGGTTTTATGAAGCTAGGGTTCTAGACAACCGGGTTCTTGCATTAATATTATGATGCCACGAAAGATAGTTACATTTTGAGACGAGGCACTGTGGTGGTTTCTCACTCAGCAGTCGATGGAGATGCCTGGCCGTAGACACAGCACCATAGGGTCATATCGACGAATGTTGCATATGTACCGTACACACGCAATCATTGTAACTCTAACCGTCTTGTATTTTCGGTACTTGTAACTTTTGTGTCCCAGCCTCGTCGCCGCTATTGTGTCTCGTTTCCGTCTTAGGTGTCGGTGGCCGAGTAGGAAGACCGACACAGGAATAAAGGTAGCAAGCTTGTGCAGGTACGGAGGGGAGCAGCCAGTGGGACAGCAGAAAATAGATACACTAGAGTAAATTAGAACGAGATATATATTGCACAGAATTTATACAATACTTAACTTTTACATAGCTCAGTACTGAAGAATGCTGATACATAGTTGAGCTAGAGGCCTGCCTAGTGCCTGTCCGATAGCCAAGTCTTCACTGGTGCCTATCTGATTCCGAAGTGTTAACAGGTTCCTATCTCAGTCCCAAGTGAACGATGTCGTTCAGTGGTGGCCACGAGCGGAGTTGTAGCAGAGGGCGCTCGTGGCTGACGTCGTAAGAACGCCGCGACGTGCGTGCATGGCGGCGAGCGGCGAAAGTAGGTGGCGCTCACTTTGGACTTGTGCGACACCACAGTAACATGCTGAATCTTATGACAATATTGAAGGTTTGATAGAACGAGAGACTGCACTACTTTGCATTTTAGATCTCGTGAAATGATGTTACGAAACTTCATTAACCCAAAAATCCTTAAGAAAACTAACGAAATTGTAGAATTAGAAAGAACTGGTCTTCAGACATTGCAGTCAGTAACAACACCTACACAACCCATCTTACAAACCACGACAATTAACTAGAACATTAAAACCCGTTCCTTAACCCTCTATGATGAAGGCATCATCACACGCGGCATTGCTACTAAAATAGGGCGATTTGTCCGAAATTTCTCACCTCGTAGTCTTTATGAACAGTGTGTGGCTCTCAAGCACGTCCTTCCACAGCCAAGTCTGGAACAGCTCTCCCGTAACATGGAGTCCACTGCTACTTGCTGCCTTTCCTTTAAATTCGCGAAAACGAAGCTCCCTCATTGGCCGGGCACAGAGAGTGCTGTTACTTCACCGTTATGGCTAGCCTATGGCTCGCACGAATCTTCCTTTTGCTACAGCTTAGCTGCTATGCGGTCCTTGCCGCCTCTGACATCACCAGCAGAGCAACCAAATACTATGACTAACGCTGCCCAAGTAACCACCACCCAAAAATTCATACATCTCATTTGCCATCCACGTCACACACAAGGAGGACTAAAAACAAGAGTAATTACTTGATAAATTGGATAATGAAATGTAATACAACACACTCACCATCTCTGTATATACTTCTGCAGGGTATCCAGAAAAGGACTCCCTGATTTCAGAATTAAATATCTCGAAAACAAAGATCGATAGAGGAATGCAGTAAATGGTATGTTTATTGTGAAAGCTGTAAGAAGTTTATACAGCAGTTTGAAATAATAGTTACAAAAGCTGCTGACAAATGGCGCTGTACGCTGCACAGCTCATTTCAGCATACATAAGTGAAATAATCGTATGAAAACACTCTTTGCAAACAATCACATCACAATGTTTATTTACAAATGTTCATCACTGGCACTACAGAGGTGGCGCTAACGAAGAATAAAATTCGCCATCACATTTCGTAGTGTCTCAACCGAAATGGATTCACATGCCACAGAGGTCGCCGATTCAAGCTCGTCCAGCGTGGCGGGATGCTTCGGGTAGACCATGTCTTTCACTGTGCTCCACAAAAACAAATCACAGGGAGTCAAATCTGGCGAATATGGAGGCCAATCCGTGCCTGCACCAGTAAATTAGGGATATTCCAAAGCAATGACTCGATTCCCGAAGTATTCCTCAAGAAAGCGAAACACTTGTACGGTCCGATGTGGTCGGGATCCATCTTGCATAAACCATTCAGTACGTGGTCGATCCTCTAACGCTTGCTGTGTGGCTACAAATTGTTCCAAAATTGCAACGTAACGTGCACCAGTGACCGTTTCTCGAACGAAAAAGGGCCAATAAATACCTCTGCTGCATACTGCAGTCCACACAGTAATTTTAGGAGAATACAGGGGTTTCGCTTCACACCAATTTGGCTTTTCGAAACCCCAAAATCGCCACTTCTGCTTATTCACGTATCCATTCAAGTGGAAGTGTGCTTCATCTGTAAACCAGATGCAGCCAACATCAAATACTTCACTATCAATCATTGTGAGCATCTGATCACTAAAGGCAACCCTTTGTTGCACAGCTCGTACGGGCATGGTCTGGCGCGTTTGAATTTTTATTGGAAACATGTGTAGGCTCTTTCTCAGTATTTTCTGCGTGCTGGAACGTTTCAAACCAGTCTCAGATGCAATTCTACGGACAGTTGACATTGGATTTCGCTGAATAATTCCAGAAACTGTGGCGATATTTTCAGGCGTAACTACGGTTTGCTTGCGGCCAACGTGCCCCACTAGATCACCAATTACGCTGCCTGTTCGTTGAAATTTTGCGAAGAGCGTACGAATGGTTTTCGCATCGAGTTCTTCTGGAACATTAAATCGTGCTTGGAAACTTCGCCTTGTAGCCGTAGGACT
Organism: Locusta migratoria; assembly: GCA_026315105.1. NCBI lineage: Eukaryota > Metazoa > Arthropoda > Insecta > Orthoptera > Acrididae > Locusta > Locusta migratoria. The sequence goes on from CM048750.1 coordinate 379,267,211, forward strand.
CTCTTCCAACCTGTGGTACTCTAGCACCAGAAAAACGTGTTGTTCAATGGAGTAAATGGTTTTACTCTCTTCCTGCCGGCCGCGGTGGCCGAGGTGACTGAGGCGCTCCAGTCACGGTCAGCACGGCCACTACGGTCGGGGGTTCGAATCCCCCCTTGGGCATGGATATTTGTGCCGTCCTAGTTCGTAAGTAGTTCATAAGTAGTTTGTAATTCTAGGGACTGATGACCCCGTAGTTAAGTCCCATAAGCTTAACAAACATTTGAACAATCTCTTCCTTCGGTACGCTAACCTCAGTTTCAATAGTGGAACTGATCGCTCTGGGCTTCGGATCATTATTTATACTAGGCATTACGTATGGCGATTACAGCGCCATCTGTTAGCAGTTTTTGTAACTATTATTTCAAACTGGTGTATAAACTTCTTACAGCTTTCACAATAAACACACTGTTTACTACATTCCTCTATCGATCATTGTTTTCGAGATATTTAATTTTGAAATCAGGGAATCCTTTTCTGGACAGCCTGTACCTTTCCTTCACAATGTTAAATACTGATACCACTAAGTGTGGTCGCCTTTTTGACAAATAAGTATGAAAATATATAACCATATTTACGTTGTGAACATACGATAATTATGGTAATTTAGTTTTCAATTGACATTAGGAGGCAACATGAGCAGATTCAGCAATGAAGCGAAAGAACATATTCGTTTCGTAGTATTCTGGAATTTCAACTAACATCAAATGCTGTGTTATCACTAAAAATATTGCTAAAATAATTCTTTAATTGGTTTAATTGTGTAGTATTTTAACAGGTTCATTGGTACATTGCGTTAAAAAAATGGTGTCAGCGTCAGCAAATTAACTTCTCTCTTCTGACATATTGTGAATGCGAAACGTTTTCCAGTTTTAACCGTAATAATTATTTTTAATTGCGTTCAGTGCACTTTTGAACTCAGGGCACGTTTAAACGTATCTTTAAACACTAAAATGAAATTACCATGATCAAATTCCCCATTTTTATCCAATTAACTTTTGCGCGCAAGAATTGCGTCTCTGTAGCTCTTATCAGTCTAACCCTCCACATTTAGGGGCAAAGTCTGCACTCTTTTAACACAGAACATGATTGATACTTTTACCGCGTCTCTCAATGGTAAAGAAAGTTTAATACACAAATTCTCCCTTTCATAGCCGCTGGCTAGATGTGTATCTGTTTGTTTCCCATTCGTATATCTTCTGTCTTTGTCCCTCACTCTCACTGTGTTATTCCGTTTCCCTCCATCTTGCCAACCTTCTTCTGCCATTTTAAATGTTTATCTTACAGTGTCATTGCCTCTTTCTTACAGTGTGCTACCTGTTTGTTTAGTCACGATTATCTCCTGTCTACAACTTTCCTTGCTGATGTTTGTTACGGCTTATAACTCCTCGATAGAGACAGTAAGACGTAATTATGGGAAATGGAACAAAGCGGACAAAATTTTAGTTGTTCAGATTCACCGGTTTGGAGGTCCAGATGTCCAACGCTTTACTCAACATTCATTTCTCTTATTGCAGTTTCAATGTGTACAATTTCTTTTGAACTCACTGTTACTGCCCTCACCCAATTAGCTCTTTGACTGTCACTTCTAATCTCTTTCAGCACAAAAGACAGCGAATATGTTCGCACGCCAACACTTTTTATGAAGCAGGCAGAATGAGGACCGAAACTTCTGGTTCCCCTTTTTTCTCGTCTGTGTTGTTTCAACAGGAACATGTTTGTCCTTCTTTGCCCTCTTGGTTCCCTTATTTTCTTGGGAATGACACTGTGTTACTGATGCAAGATTAATTCTATATATATATATGCAATTTCCATTCTGTGCCTCGATAAGTTTATGTACACGGCATGACATGACAAGGAAACAATAAGACATTCCGCCGTTTATCGAGAGAAGACGATAGAACTTACAATGCCTAAAGGAAATTGCTCACAGAATTGTTTCTTTGAAATAGAATAACAACTATTTCGCTGGATAACAAACCATAAGTTGAGAACGGAAAGAAATGTTGTTGTGTTCTGTATTTTAAATAAACTTTTCGACCTTGGTACTGTAATATTACAATGTCTGAATGTAAAAGAGACGTTACTATTCGACGAGAAAAGGGTATAGAGACTTATCAGAGATTATGAAAAATATATCCGAGGTTTATTTTCTATTGAAGTATACTAATATTGAACAACACAAGACAGTTCTTCATTTACATAGATAATTTCATAGTATCCTGCTCACAAATATGTTTGCTTTCATCAAATTATAATCAGAGTATAAATTACTGCAATTTAAAATTTATTTAAAAGATAAAGCAGTCTTCAACAATCCGAAGACTTATTTGAACACCACAGTGCTTTTACTAGCCATGGTCCTGTTTGGAAAAGGTATGCCGTTGCCTTCCTCCGACCTTCGAGCTGATTTACCCAGCGAGTTATAGAGGGGCCTAGAGTTTAACGTGGATTTCGAACCACAGTGTTACTTGATATTTTTCACATCAGAAACATTCCCGGAGTTGGGAGACGTGGAAAGTGACAGGTAAAAATTCTATAAACTGGTGGGGATTGAACACAAGACCTTCACAGTCATAGTCTACCACTGTGCTACTGAGGCAAAATCGTAACTGTGAATAGCCGCGGCGGAGTGGCCAAGTGCATTGAGGCGCTATGCTCCAATGCGCGAGGCTACTCCCCGTCGGGGGTTCGAATCCTCCCTCGGGCATTGTTGTTTGTGCTGTCATTAGTATAAGTTAGTATAAAAGTAGTTTGTGAGTTTAGGGACTGATGGCCCCATAGTTAAGTCGAATAAGCTTAACAAATATTTGAACATTTGATCTTTTTGAATACGCTAATCTCCAAAAATATTACATTTATTTGATCGACTTTTCACAGGTGCCGGCCGCGTTGGCCGAGGGGACTGAGGCGCTCCAGTAACGGTCTCCACGGCCACTACGTTCGGGGGTTCGAATCCCTCCTCGGGCATAGATATATGTGCCGTCCTTAGTCTTAGCTAGTTCATAAGTAGTTTGTAAGCTTACGGACTGATGACCCCGTAGTTAAGTCCCATATGTTCTACAAACATTTGAACATTTGAACATTTTTCACAGGTAATATTAGCCTAGCTTGCGGATTGTAAGCTTCATTTCGAATAAATCGAATCAGATCAGGAAAGAAAAAGAATTGCTGTAGTGATAGGATAATCATTGAGGAAGGGGAGGAGGGCGTGGTAAGTCATCGAATACATTATATTGCATTCTTTGTATTTTTAGTGTCCTCCAAGAGACACCTTTGAACTGGAACGCCTAGATCCACAATAAAGTTTGTTTGTAATAGCACCGGATTAAAAGAAAGTCCCAGCTATCTTGTCCACCCAAAATATCTCTGGGACAATAACAGATATTGGAAAACGACTTTCACCGGTATCAATGTACGGCTGGGGCCCAGGAATGTACATATTTGGAAACATTCTAAAACGAAATCAAATGTGTCTTTTAACACAAACGTATGTTTCTTTAAATGGGCACCCTATATTTCTTCTTCAGCAATCTATAGCATGGCAAATCACTTAAACAATGGCGTTGATTGCACAGCAATATTCCAATTACATCCCGAGATATTGCGACGCGAAGTTGACGCTTGAAATACGCGAAACGCGCGGCTAGCGCTCGTCCTCAGCAGCATGGGCACAGAATACGGAGCATACAGAAGGGAAAGCTGGGGGCGCCGCCTTTGATCTGTATGTTACCAAGCGCTGCGCTCGACGCCATATTGAAAAGCAGTAAACGCGGAACTACAGCCACTCAGTACTTTGGCTGAAAATGGACTTTTCACGAACTGCAGCTGATCTAAACAACTTTTACGAAAGGAAACGGCTTTACATTATGCTCTCCTCTATTTTGCGCCCTGTTCTTGCACCTAATTGTAATCCAACGAAAACAAAGTAGGCCTAAATTTTAATACAACTACGAAAATGTACGATTGAGTCAATGATCGTTTCATTTAGTGTTTATCTATAGAAAAATCCCAAGTAACGCGAAGTTATGTTTCGGAAATTAGTTGTAAACAAGAAAGTGATTTTACAACTGCCAGGTTTTATTTGAAACAAATAAATTTGCACAAAATATTGAGTCAGGCTTAGCAGTACAACTTTATTACACAGAACTAATGACGTCTGGGCATATATAAAACTGTTAAATTAGACAAAAATGGACAGGTAGCGGAAACATAAAACTCTGTACTTGTCATTATATTGTGGCACACATTGTTTCAGTTATAGCAAAGGAAAAAGTGTTGATTTTCCTCATAGTCTTCCTTGTCAATATGAATTCACTAGAACATTACACACCATTTGTTCCTCACAGAGGTATTACTTTCAGTGGGTGGTAATGAATTTTGCTTTACGTATATATTGTGAATTAGCACCACAAAACATATTTTATATGCGTCAGATTTACCTGTATGTCAGACTTAGCCTTCTTAGGGCCTGGACGTATTTCACTGGTCCTTTCCTTAGGTGATTTCTTTTTAGTGATACTGACTTTCGTGGATTCGGTATATTGAACAATGTTGGAACAGCATCGGGTTGTAATCGGTTTTTCAAAAAGTTAGCAAACATGATTTCTTCAAAGTGCACACTAAATATTCTGCAGTTTTTATTTAAGTATTTTGCATCCTTTTTTAGCAAATCAGCTCTCCTTGAATTCACAGTCCATTTCTTAGCACTGGAAATAAATATTGCCTTTAAAACATACCTATATGTTATATTTTACTTATGGTAGTGATGTAGTTGTGTTTTAATGTTGGTAAAGTTGTATTTGCTTTAGGAAGATAATCAATTTACTGATCGGAGAAGGGCATATAGAAGAATCTGTCAACCATTGAGCAGGAACAGCATAAAATAATTATTCCCCTTAATTTATTTGTTTGAGTACCGTATCCTAAGAGCATTCGTTGCCAACATTAGCACACTACGCCTCCACTGCCGTAAGTAAAATTTTACCTGCCTAAGCTGCGTAGAACAAGGGGAGGAGGCAGGATGAGTGTTATTTGACTGGTTCAGTTTTACTTACAGCAGTGGAGGAGTAATGTTTCAATGTTGGCAACATAATATTCGTTTTATGAGGACAATTACTTTACTCGGCCGAGAAAGGTAGATACAAGAAACTGCAAGAACAGCAAGATTATTCCCCTTATTCCATTTGTTTGAATATCCTAACAAGGGGAGGTCGACAATCGGGACCCACCGATTTCGCCCAAGTTACGTGTGTAGAAGGAGATGGATCTCCACATAACGAGCCTGAAATTTTTCGCCAGAGTGTGCCTTAGGAAAGGAGGAAACGCTCTAGAAAGTTTTTCCGATAGCACTGTACATGTTATTTGTTATTCAGCGCTCTGTTCGTGAATTAAAGGCGCAGCGCCGTTAGTAAAACTTCACCGTTTGCATCAAATTATGTGAAGGTGAGTAGGTAGATGAGCCTTAAAAGTCCCTGAAATATCTCGCCTCTGTGTGCATCAGGAAAAGGGAAGGCACGCGCAAAATGTTGGAGTCCCGCTACTTACGCACTATTCTTTGTCTTTCATATTATTCCCATCGACGTTAAACTTATAAAATATAAATTTACTTTATTTCTATGCTGTTGAACTGCTACAACCACAGCAACAGCAACAGCAACAGCGAGAGTTATCGTCAAGAAAAACGCAAGGCTACTTTTAATAATTATGCACACGTTGCTCTCATTCGAAACTAAAAACATTTAACTTTTACTACACTTACCGTTCAACACCTTTTGGGAAGGCGAAGAAGCTTGTATCCTTATTTGTATTCGAATTATTGCAGCAATTACGTGCTGAACACCATCGGCCGCCATTTCTTTTATTGCTGCTCGTAATAAAAACGGAACAGCTCCAACTACTGACACACAGTTCTTTCTTTTCACTGCACCAAATACTTGTTTTTACTTTTATACGATTCAGGCAGTTAAAATACACAATTAACAAACAAAGACGGCGCTTTACCACATTACAGAGTAGGGAGTGACCACGCATTTACTTCTTTTCAAGATGGCCGATTCCGCGCATGCGCACTAAATTTTGGACGACAGACTGCAGCGGGAGTTTCCTTTCTGTATACTCCTTATTCTGTGACATGGGGTTCTCGCCTGAGCCTCACGACGTGCGCTAGCACGTGCGTTTCGCGTATTTCAAGCGTCAACCTCGCGTCGCAATATCTCTGGATGTAATTGGAATATTGCGATGCAATCAACGCCATTGTTTATGTGATTTGTCATGGTATGGATTGCTGCAGAAAAAATATAGGATGTCCATTAAAAAAAAAAAAAAACATAAGTTTTGTTAAAAAAACACATTTGCTTTCGTTTTAGAATGTTTCCAAATATGTACATTCATGGGCCTTAGCCGTACATTGATACCGGTGAAAGTCGTTTTTCAATAGCTGTTATTGTTCCAGAGATATTTTGGATGGACAAGATAGCTGGGACACCCTGTATATTGACGTTAGTATAGCATCACATTTTCTATCAATGTTTCCAAACCCAAAGAACATAGCAGCACGAAACACGAATATACTATACATCTCATATTGCTTATTTCAGTACTTAAAGTGAAGTGCGGTATTTCCAAGAAGTGTGTAAAATAGAGTGGAAGCGAAACGTGGCTGTAATTTCATCATCAAAGTTTACACTGTTGTTTACAATCAATTTCCTGCACCAAAGTATAAGCTTTCGTATCAGTATGCTCAGCGAAAGACAGGATATGTCATTAACATACGTATTTCATCACTTCGAAATGTAGCATACTTTGTGTGTTTTTGTATATTGGATTTATCACATGCAAATGAGTCTTTCAATGTAAAAACGTGCCTTCAATTTGCAATGGACATTGTTCATTCCAGTCTCTATCAACCACTTCATCGAAATCCCACATCTGTTCGAGAACTAATGTAAGGTGGGCAGAATATGCGTGTTTTTCTGTGTAATTACTACTTTAAACAGATGTGTTGTATCACTGTTGATTGAAAATGTAATGATACACTAACGGCATTGAAATACCTGCTGTTTGCCTCCTATGGTGGTGATATCCCATTCCTTTGATTCTCTCTAATAAAATGTTACTCGTGGCAGATTGGAACGGTTTACATGGAATTGTACAGACTATTTGTTTTTATCTTGTGCTTTAGTATGGTTCTAAGCCGCGTTTCGTCGGTTTCGTTCGTTCGTTCGAAGTAAAAGCGGTCGTTTGATTGTGCCAATATTTTTTTTCGGCTATTTCAATCAGGGACGGAATTATAAGCAGCAACTGTATTGTTGCAATTACGGAATAACACCGACATTATCTGGCTAAGACATATGAGGAGCCTAAATCAGAAACTGCCGATTCTCCAACGTTTTGAAAAACGAGGCACAAACCTCAAAATCATATTAGTAAACTACCTATGCCAGTGAGTTTTCTTGTCTGCTCTCTTTTATGTGGAAGTATCATGTCCAGAAAATCCCGGAACATTCATAATAATTCGTTGTGTGTCTTGCAGAGATAGAGCATCAACTCATCTACATTACACTTTGTATGGAGCTCAACCATTTCACAGACACACAACATGATGTAAGACGTCTACGGCGATGAGTCTTTCGGCCGTATTTGGTGCTACGAATTGTTCACGGGCTTAACAAACGGTCTGACTTCAGTTAAGGGTGAACCTTGTTTCGGACGCCGTTCGACGTCTACCTATGACGTTTCGGCCTGTTTTTCTCTACCAGTTCGGGGTTCTTGTTATCCATTTTGAAATTTTTCGTATATTTGTTGGCCCTTTCAAGCAACCGAGTTTGACCTGTCGTTATTATGTAATTTTACTCTATAGACAAATTATTGAAATTATTCCTTCTCGGCATATAACGTTACCCAAACCGGGGGGGGGGGGGAATTGCCAAAGAGAGAAACTGATAAGCACAAGACACGGTATTTATATCCTGTATGATAAGAACAATTATAGATGGAACATATATTAAAAAAAACTGCAAAATACTCAAAAATTTGACAAAGCAGTTGAACAAAGCTGAGTGATACAGAAACCACGACACTTTGAAAGCTGAAATGAACAGTGCCGCGCGGGATTAGCCGAGCGATTTGGACCGTCATGTTGCGGATCGCGAGGCCTCCCGCGTCGGAGGTTCGAATCCTTCCGTGCGCATGGATGTGTGTGTTGTCCTTAGGTTAGTTTCACTTAGTTTAAGTAGTTTGCAAGACTAGGGACTGATGACCAACGTAGTTTGGTCCCATAGGATCACAAACATTTCAATATTTGAAATGAACAGCTATTACGAGTTGCGTACATAAACTAACTAATTTAAGGGGTTGATAACTACGGAAATAAACATAAACGTTACACGCGCTTACAACAGCCAAACAAATCGGCACTGTCATGGCACCGGTCATCCTATGGAATACAACAACACGGAGATCCTGGCATGCACTTCCACCTATTGGGATAGTGTTATTAAGGAGTCTGTTGAAATTAAACTAGCAAGCGACCTTATAAACAGAGATGTTGGGTTTTGTTTAAATTCTGCTTGGATTCCGGCATTGTCTCTCGTCAAAAAACAGAGGGACAAAATTAATGCTGCCTCACCTGTTGATTAACAGGTGCTATCGATATTTTTGATGTATGGTCATCTTTGGTTGTGTTGACTCTGCTGTGACTTGTACTGTGTGTGTTGTCTTCCTTGTTTACCCTTTGCAAACCGAGGTATTAAATACGCTTGCACATTGCTTCCTTAAGTGCAGTTGTGCCTTGAGAATGACAGGGTGTCCTCCTGCCGAAATATTGGCGGTTGTCGATGACGTCACTCGGCAGCATACCCGTAAGTTGTTTGAACATTACCCCGGAAAAAGATAAAGTCTCTCGGGAACGAATCTATCTGCTTCTCAGAGGCATCAGAATGTTCAAAATGGTTGTAGAGCTTATGGGATTTAACTACGGATTCATCAGTTCAAATGTTCAGATGTTTGTAAAGCTTATGGGACTTGGGATCAACAGTCCCTAAACCTACAAACTACTTATGAACTAGCTAATACTTAGGACGGCACAAATATCCATGCCCGAGGCGGGATTGGAACCACCGACCGCAGAGTCATCAGTCCCTAAACTTACAATCTCCTTATGAACTAGCTAATAGGCCGCGGTGGATTAGCCGAGCGGTCTAAAGCGTCTCGCTGCGGAGCGCGCGGATGCTCGCCGTGGAGGTTCGAGTCCTCCCTGGGGCATGGGTGTGTGTGTTGTCCTTAGGTTAGTTTACCTAGGTCTTAGTAGTTTGTCAGCTACGGACTGATGACCACGCAGTTTGGTCCGATAGAATTACAAACATTTGAAGAAGCTAAAACTAAGGACGGCACAAATATCCATGCCCGAGGGGGGGGGGGGGATTCGAACCCCCGACCGTAGTGGCCGTGCAGACTGTGACTGACTCGCCGCAGAACGCTCGGCCATCGCGGCCGGCTCAGAAGCATCTACTGCCGAAAATATGCTATGGCAGAGCACATTTAATTAAACAGCTTCAGAGCGCCACTCTTTCAGATGAACAGCTTTCTGCTTTAATAGATCATCAGTAGCATCACCACTGCTGTCCCGCAGTGAAGGTATTTATCGTTTTTTGGCACTAGTGTACTTAACATATGGCCAGAATGTCTTAAGCAAGTACAAATATGAAAACTGCCTCCCACGTAGAGCTCAGTCCATCATGTATCGTAACTTGCCCATTTGCCTGTAACACTGTTACCTTTTAGGCAGGTAGGTCGAGAGTCTCTTCACTTACACCCCCATTAACTGCGTGTTGGCGGGACAGCAGAACACGGCGGTGAATGGGCGGTAGGGCAGAGCAGGGCAGAACGTGGTCTGAATGACCCCGGCGCTAGTAATGGGGGGAACGTACGCCGATGGCCGCCGTTACCAGGCTCTGTGACACCGCTAAAGGCCGGACGGCGGGCGTAAATTTCCAGGGGCGAATAACTCCCACCAGATAACCCAGCCCTGCCGGCTAGCGCCCCACCTGCAGGGGGAACGCGGTGGGGGAGCAAGTGCTCGTCGTGAATGGCCTGCAGTACGCCTTGCATTAGGTTATCCAGGCAAACTGGATGCATGTCTTACGATGACTGAAACACACGTAGGGTAAGGGGGTACAATTCCGATCATTTCGGTCAAATGTTGTTGGTCCTGGAAATATGTTGAGAAAAAAGATAATTTTAACTATGGCACTTGTTCTTTGATGTTTAACGAATATGTAACACAAATACTAGACCATTACAAATGTTTGTTAAAAAAAAAAAAAAAAAAAAAAAAAAAAAAAAAAAAAAGTTACAGAAGTGTGAAAAATCGATCGAAAATGTACCACACTATTATGATCACTTCCTCGTGAAATTTTGATTCTGCACGGCCACTACGGTCGGGGGTTCGAATCCCCCCACGGGCATCGAGATTTGTGCCGTCCTAGTTCGTAAGTAGTTCCTAAGTAGTTTGTAAGTTTTGGGACTGATAACCCCATAGTTAAGTCCCATAAGCTGTGCAAACATTTAAACATTTTGAAAATTTTGATCACTGGCTTCTACCACATAAAAAGCACTTTTTCCCTTGGGCACCAACGCATACATCGACGTAACAAACATGGCATAATATAGAATTTGCAATCGCGTGGAAACTAGATAATTTATAAGAGCGCGTTCGACGAAGTTGCTCCACGTACCTCTTAACAGGAAAAAATTTATATCTCCGTAGTGCAAAGTCGTGTATTTTTGGAAAAGACAGGAGGAGCTGTAGAATCTTGCTACACTACAACGCCACACAAATGCAAGTGCTACCAACACCACGAGACTGACAAATTACGTTGATCGGAATTGTACCTATATCGAATTTGTACCACATTACCCTAGTACAGTAGGCGACATAACGCCTCCAAAAATGCTGTTTTTGGATCTAATGACTAATGACGGAAAATCTCTATCGAACAAAGTAGTATCAAAACAAGAGGCAGTTCAAGAAGGAGAGAAAGATTCTGCAAGAAGAGTTTGACAGAGGTCTTAGAGATCTACGGTACAACAAATACTGCAGGTTAAAAGGAAAAAAAAAAAACGTTGTGGTAATGTCTTTAAAGTTCGAGAAAGTTAATAGTTTTAAAGTGAATACGAAGTTTCCAACTCTTTCCCTTCTTCCACCCTCGATCCTCTTATCAAGACAAATCGTGACAAGGTTAATATTTGTGATAGAAAAATGCACTCCAGGTTTGGGGCCGAATTACTTCCTACCTCGTCAAGCTATGAAGACGAGAGTTTCTGGTATCTGTTGTCCCTTGCGTTCTTGAATCTAAAATGAAGTATGTCACTTGAAATTTTCGGATGCTACTGGCTTTTCTTGTTTTATTTATAACTTGCTGTTCCTTTAGAGTAAGCCACAACTGTATACTTCAGATTCACAAACTTTTAACAATATGAAGAAATTGTTCGCGAATCTCGCAACGATTAATATAGACTGTGAGATGTTAACTGTCTGAGGTGTCTCGCTCGACTATAATGTTAACAGCGGGAGGGGCTTAGCTCGACTAAATGCGGCAGGAGTAACTCTCCGCTCCTGTGCCTACATTTTCGCTCCAACGGAACAATCTAGATTGTTACGCCTGTCATCTTTCCATTAAACTCATATTGAAGTAACTTTTTAAATAACAGAAACATAGCATAAAAGCAAGATAATTAGAGTGAATGAACAAAATATTTAAATTAATTACAGTGTATTAAATATTAATAAAAATGCTGTAAGATTCTGGCGGTCTGGTATTCCTTGTAGGAGCCAATCAGATTTTAGAGGTAAATATGGGCGGAGTTTTCCCACCGGATACTTGTTTTCTATACCATATGCTTTACTCACACATATATTTTACCCGCACCGCTTATTACGCAACGCTCTCCCGAAGACAGTAAGGAGTTATTAGAGAATAAAAATATGAAAGAGCAAGTAAATGGCTACAGATCAGCGTCTTCACACAAAGCAGCGGGTACTGATGCCTGCGGAACTAATCAAGACCTCCGCTGACAGCATGCTTAAAGTGATAATGTTCATCTAAAGCACAGGAGAGGTCCCGACAGATTTATAGATATGCCTCGTTGGTACTATAACGAAGAAAGCAGCAGTTTCAAAATGTGAAAAGTGCAGAATCTTCAGCCTAATATCAGGTACCGGTACATAAATTGTTTTTATTAAAATAAATCTAAGGAGAATTGAAGAAAAGGCGGAGGAGATGCTGAGTGAAGATCAGTTTGGATTCAGAATGCCTGTCTTTCTTGTTAGCCACGTTCTGAACTGTTTCGTTGGTGGTGCTTAGCCGTACAAGAATTGTTACCTAACAGTAAGCAAAATGTGCACGAAATTTGGATAAAATCGGTGGACTGATTCAGATGTGCAACATTGTCACATGATGCAGTAGTATTTCGCGCATTTAATTGATTACGGCATTTCCTGAATTGTGTTTTGGACGCGATCCTTACAGCCACAGTAAACTTTCTGATGGTTTGATGATTAAGTGAGAAAAATGTCATCAAGATGGGAACAAAACTGTAGACTTGTATCCCATACAAATACACAAGCCCAGACTGGTGTGAAAATCATAGAATCATCGTTTTAATAAAACTTGGTAGCAAAATTCATACAAGAATTATTTACAGAAAAGTAGATAAGCATATAGAAGCCGGCCGGTGAAATATCAGTTTGCATTTCTGAGAAAACTTACGACTGATCTTGGAAGATAGATAAAGGAAGGACAAGTGTACATTTCTAATTTTTGTACATTTGGTGAAAGCTTATGACAATGTTGACTGGGAAATACTCTTTAAAAGTCTTAAATCAGTAGAGGTAAAACGCAGGGAACGGAAGGTTATTTACAGCTTCTACAAAACCAGACATAAGTTATAAGAAACGAAGGGCATGAAGGGGACTAAATGATCGGGAAGGGTGTAAGTCAGGGTTGTAGCCTTCCCCAGTGTTATTCATAAATCGAGAAAATTTTGTAGGAAAGCAACGGGAAACTGTTTCAAGGGATTAAAGTTGAGAGTGAAGAAATAAAATCTTTGCGGAGATCGAAGAATGTATGAGGAGGTAAAGGAAATTATTCAAACATTTAATGGAGGGTAAAAGGTAATTGTGATGTGGAACTGGAATTCGGTAGTAGGAAAAGGAAGAGATGGAAAAATAGAAGGCTTAAGGGACTTAACTGCGGGATCATCAGTCCCTAAACTTACAAACTACTTATGAAATTACTTATACTAAAGACAGCACAATCATCCATGTCCGAGGGGGGATTCGAACCCCGGACGGGGAACTGCCTCGCGCATCGTAGCACAGCGCCTGAATGCACTCGGCCGCTCCGCCGCGGCAAATAACAGGTGAATATGGATTAGGGGAAAAAAGAAACAAGAGAGAGCCGCCTGGTAGAATTTGGTAGGCAACATAATTTAATCATAACAAACACTTGGTTCAAGAATGGTGAAAGAAGGTTGAATACGTGGAAGAGACCAGGCGACACCGGAAGACATATCCAGGGGCAGATGTAGACTCTGACAATGGCTTACTTGTCATGAACGGGAGACTGAAGAAACTGCAGAAAGGTAGGAAAATAAGGATATGGGACCTGGATAAATTGGAGGAAACTGAAGTTCTTGAGAATTTCAGAGGGAGGATTAGGGAACAATTTCCCGAGACGGTGTGGGGGGGGGGGGGGAAGCGGGAGGATTATTAACAGAAGGACGAAAAAGCTGGTAGTAGGTGACCTTGGAGAAGGTCAGATTCAGGAGAAATCTAGGAACACGGGAGGTAATACTCCCGTTACGACTTCTTTTTAGGAGAAAGGAAAGGCAAACCCACATTTTTAGCTTTTATAGATTTGGTGAAAGCTTCTGACAATGTCGATAGGAGTACTTTATTTCAAATTCTGAAGTTAGTATGGGTAAAATATAGGGAATGAAAAGTTATTTATAACTTGTACAGAAACCACACGGCAATTACTGGAGTCGAAGGTCAAGAATGGGACGCGATGGTTGGGAAGAGAGTAGGGGAGCGTTGCAGCCTTTCTCCAATGTTATTCGATTTGTACATTCAACGAGCTGTGAAGGAAAGCAAGGAGAAATATGGAGAAGGAATAAAATATCAGGCTGAAGAAATAAAAACATTGCGTTATGTCGATGACATTCTATTTCTGACAGAGACAACAAAGGATCAGTAACAGGATTTGAAAGGAATTGACAATATGTTGAAAGAAGCGTATATGATGTAAACGAGTGCAAAACAAGGATAATGGATTCCAGTCTAAGAAAATCAGACGATGATGAAGAAATTAGATTACGTGGTAGATGTTTTGTTTCTTGGGCAGTATAATAACATATGATAGTCGAAGTACGGATGATATAACAGGCAAAATGGCAAAGAGAAGAAGAGTGTTTCTCAAAAAGACAAATTTCCTAACATCGAATATTAATTTGAAGATAAAGAAATCATTTCTGAAGACATTAGTGTGGAGTGTTGCTTGTGAGTGAAAACTGGACGATAAATACCTCAGACAGGAAGAGGACATGGGTTTCTGAAATGTGGAGCTGCGGCAGAATGGTGAACTTTAGGTGGGTTGATTTCGTACTAATGAGGAGGTGCTGAGCAAAATCGTGTAGGAAAGGAATTTTTGGCATACCTTTGAGGGTTGCCGTTCTAAAGAGGAGATGAAGAGGCTTGTTCAGGATAGAGTAGGTTGGACAGCTGCAAACCGCTCTCCGGACTGAATACCACAACAACAAGAACACCTTTGTTGCACCTTGTCCACATTGCGTCAACCCACGGTCGTCGAGTCGGCCAACACGGCTTCCCGCAGCTCGCTGTAACGGCGTCAGCAGCCAATAACCTATATAAACAACATATACTGGCTAAGGTGCTGCCATACTTGAAGCAAATTGAAAGCTCGGCCGCCATGTTTTACAACATCACGTAGGCGTAACCAGTTGTCTGCTATAGCACTGATTCGTGTCACTTTCACTTGTGCAATGACTTAACAAACCATTCTGTACCTGCTTAATGTTATTTTTATAGCCAAGCTAATATGGATAAAGGATAAACAAGTGTGTGCTAGACTAATCGGAAAGTTTAGTTACAAATGTCACATACACTGGATCGGCTAAACATCGTCTCATTCATACAAAAACTTTGCCTTTTCACTGTCCTTTAAACAATAATAATTTCGTGTACATTTGCCTAATCTGCTTACCTCTTTCCTTCCCAGGTTCGGCTTTACATAAATGATTTATTCTACAACTGAAGTAATGTTTTAATAACAGCTTTATTAGGCTGGAGTCATGAGATTACTCCCAAAATTCCGAGGTTACCATTAAGTGCTCGTAGTTGGTAAATAAAGTGGGTCTGTTTCCCAACTTTCTATATACATCCACATACATTCTCAAAATAAAATTGGTCTTCCCTAATGACGTTACATGGTTTCTCGGAACCCTTTCTGCCACTTCGAAAAAGTTTTACATCTTTAGAGGGATTGAACAGACTGTCTTTTATACCTCTTAATCTCATTTTTAGGAGCAAGGAGAACTTCCAAGCAATCTAAACATTTACGTTTTTTACTCACTTGCCTAATGATGCTTCCAGAAATCAACTACTTTTTCAGAATATAATGTCAGCATTTCGTATTCTGGCACATAGTCATGATCAAACTGAATAGGTTTACTGCTCTCTGAATGACGTACATCATGATTTGCAGTAGGTAATAAAAGGGGTTCCATGTCTCCTACTTGGCTACATGACATATCTTCAAATGAAAAGTTAAGTCCCATAAGCTTAACAAACATTTGAACATTTTTTTTTTTCCAAATGAAACTGATTCAGCTATCTGACGTTTTTCTGGAGATCTTCTTGCTGGCGTTTTCGTTGTTTGAAGATGTTCAGGGAACGAAAATATCGACGTAATCGCATTATTCAGAAGCCGCTTTGTATCATTTGTTGCATACACGATTTCTCCTTAAAAAACGATGAACAAATGTAACTGTATGCAGTAGGTTTCCACTTACCTCGCCTCATATTGGCTAACCGTCGTTTTGTAAGTTCTTCATTTCTCAAAGGAAAACTTAAAAATATAATTTCAGCTTACTTTAGTTAACGTATAGGACTATTGTATGCAGAAATGTGGGAAGTACAAATGACGAGTACACGAAATGTTAGAAACGAAAACTTACAAATACATACTGCGATATTCCAACAGTCTTATTACTGCGATTCGTACAGTTGTTTGTTGCGCATACACTCGGCATGATTTCAGATTAATAAATAACCTTTCAAGCTTACTACGATACATAAAATGTCAAACCAAAAAACGTAAATAGGTCGGTCGAACATTCGTATTCGGCGCACTAGACGTTGCCACAGTTCCTGGTTGCTGCCACAAGGAGCGCTGTTAAGCCATAGATAGCCTCTCTATGTAGTTTATACTGCACAAGCCCCTACCACGCCGTAAGCGAGAAGCGAGCCAACAGTCCCTGAATTGAGGCAGCTGATCGCCGCCATTTTCAGGGAAGAATCCTAGTACTGAGGCTGTGATTTCAACTGTATGAGATGCAACAAGAGCAAAATAAAGCACAACATAAACGCATATTTGTTTAAAAAAATTACTGATTATTGCAATCTGTTTAAAAAGTATTCTCAAATGAATGAAGTCTCGTATTTTCCGAAATACTGCGTCTGTATAGAGACACGAAATTTAAGGTCTTTACTGACAAGGTGGAGAGACTTTTCATCGAGATGTTTGCATATAATAGGGGCATGAAACTTCTAAAGTAGCAGAGAGTCCGATTATTATTTAATTCACGTAATTTTCTGTCAGGTCCTGTTTACTTTTTGATGACTACTCCTTACCTTTTGCACGCTTATTTTTGCCACCTCATTTTTGTTTACATTCCTTTCCATAAGACATAGAATTTTTCTTCCAACTTCCTCGAATTTGAGTATGAATAACTGTAATAACCCATACAATTTTAAGCAGGCATTTCATTCGCACATTACTTTTTAAAAGATATAGTACTTCTCAACGTGGATGAGTATGCAACATTCGATGAAGTAATGACCATTTACGAAGTAGTGTCACCACCTGTTAAGTGTTGTTAATTGAATAGCTATTTGCTAAAATGTAGTAACTCACATTTTTCCTAAATCCACTTTTTTGACGATTTGCGTTCCCTTACTGTAGACACATCGTTTTATGTTAACAGGGCTTTGAAAATCCCATTGCAAATGGTTAAATACTTATATCAAATTTGAGCGTGCTGGATGGATAATTTAAAGTAGTGCGTCTCTTAAATTTACTATGCTCAAAGGTGGCACCACCAACCCTACAATATACAATTTCAAGGACTGGTGGCCGAAATTTTACCGAAAAAAAAATCTTGCATCTGTTGAAAGTGTTCATTAGAAGGACCCTGCTAAGAGAGTACACTTTCGAATTAGTAACTTCTATCATTTAGTGCACGACAATCAGCATGCAGGGACTATTCTTACAAGACACTTCATTAATGGATTAATTGTCAACACGTTCCCTTATCACGATTCAACTCCCAGATATAGTGGCCTACACTGAAGTAAAACTGTCCCTGAAGAAAGAAAAAGTGAAAGACATGAAGAGAATTCTACCATACATTGAAGACACAAACAAAAACGTTTATGAAGTGTGGTGTCGCACAAGTCCAAAGTGCGCGCCACCTACTTTCGCCGAGCGCCGCCATGCACGTACGGCGCGGCGTTCTTACGACGTCAGCCACGAGCGCCCTCTGCTACAACTCCGCTCGTGGCCACCACTGAACGACATCGATCACTTGGGACTGAGATAAGAACCAGCGAACACTTCGGAATCAGATAGGCACCAGTAAAGACTTGGCTATCGGATAGGCACTAGGCAGGCCTCAATTATGTATCAGCATCCTGCCATATTGAACTATCTAAAAGTTAAGTATTGTATAAATTCTGTGCAATATATATCTCGTTCTAATTTGCTCTAGCGTTTCTAGTTTCTGGCTGCTCCCCTCCGTACCTGCACCACCGTGCTACCTTTTTTCCTGAGTCGGTCTCATTCCACTCGGCCACCGACACCTACGACGAAACGAGACACAAAAGCGGCGACGAGGCTGGGACACAAAAGTTGCGACGAGGAGTGATAGAAGAACCGTGGACCAGCCCGCTTGCAGCAGCCAGACAGCAGCAGTCGGAGCACGCAGTAATTGCTCCCGCCCACCCACCCTTATTATAAGATTTTTGGGGGAACGTTTTCAGTTACGTGTTTTGTGGATTTTTTTTTTTTTCTTGCAGAGCGTCCTTTCATATTTCATTTGTGTTTTGTTATAAGTTACTTGTATGCGCGGCGCCTAATCGGTCAGCATGGCCACTACCCCGAACCCACACTTAATGGAAATTATTCAGTTACAGACGGCGCAAATCACACAACTCCTGCAAGCAGTGGCCCAGCTCACAGCGCAAGCAGCTAACCAACAACAACAGCCGCCGCTTCAGCAGCCCACACCTGCCGCCGCAACGCTTCCTGCGTTTCGCCAGTACAAAGAACGTGAGGAAGAATGGAGCGACTATTTCGCACAGTTTCAAGAACTCGTCGCGGCTCATCAAATAACAGGTCAGACAGTTAAACATTTCTTTCTCGCCGTAGTTGGTACCAAGACTTTCGTATTACTGCAGAAACTATTCCCGCAAGCATCTCCTCGTGATGTAGACTTTGAACAAATAGTAGATGCACTGAATGCTCATTATGAGAGAAAAGTTCTCGTAGCTGCGGCACGGTACCGATTTTTCAGACTTAAAAAATTACCTGAGCAGTCACACCAAGAGTGGATTACGGAATTGAAGGGCTTAACCCGCAAATGTAAATTTACTTGCTCTTGTGGACTTTACGTTATGTTAAGAGATGCGATTACGCAGAACATTCAGGATCCCAGAATTAGGGCAGCTATTTTAAAACAGTCTGACCCCACATTAGACAGTGTACTGCAGCTTATTGAAGCGCATGATACTTTTGACTTAGCAGATGTAGAAATGCAAAGCCACAGTGTTAACTCAGTGCGCCGCAACGGACGCTTTCCTAGCCGTAGTTCTCAGTGTAGCACTAGTGATTCTTACAATAGTACAGACCGTGCTGAACAGACAGTGAACAGTAGACAGTGTAAAAGTGCGACACAAAGGTCGCCCCGTCGTGTTAGAAACAGTGATTTGAATAACGGGCGCCAACGCTCATTTCAAAAAAATGTACGTAAATCTTGCCCCCAGTGAGTGTCTCGCCACAAGCGTGCTCATTGCCCTGGTCGCAACGCGACCTGTTATCAATGTGGCAAATCGGGACATGTGCAGTCTGTGTGTATGCAAATTAAAAACTCAAAGAACAGTAACGTTAGAAACAGTGCTTCGCAAAGTGCGAGAGCAGTGCATACAGTCAATGTCATAGACGCTGTGGAATTGAACAGTGCTTTACTTGGTTCTCAATTGCAAGGAAATTCTTCTGCACCTATTGCAAAACTATGTATTGGGCCACGCCGCAAGCGCCGACGAGCGCGTACATCTGTGCAACGGAAAAGGGTTCGGGACAAGCAAAGTGACAATGTACAGTGCAATCCTGTAGTGAACCTAGTACCTTCTGCAACTTCTTATTGTAAAAGTGCCCAGTACTGTGTAGCCAGTGACAGTAGACATCGAGTAGCTACTCAAAAGTGTAGTGCAGTAGTTAGTGACTCTGTAGTAGCCTCGCATAGCGCGGACGCCGATCCGGCGGTAGTGCCATCTAGTGACAATGATATTAATCTGTGTGCCGAGTCTGTGCCGCTTACTTCACTACGCAGCCCGCGCATGCGCAAGCGTAGTAAACAAGTTCAATCAGACGTTGCCCACATTCGCGCACCTGTCGAGCGCCACAAGCAAAAGCTTTTTGTGAATCTTTGCATAGAAAATAAGACTGTGCAATTTCAGCTTGATACTGATTCCGCTGTTACTTTAATGAATAAAGACACTTATGAACTGCTGGGTTCGCCAAAATTGTCGCCGTCTAAACAAGTGCTAACAGCTTATACCGGTCAAAATATTCCTGTGCTAGGAACGTGTTGCCTGCCCGACTATTTTCAAGGTGTATCAAAACCAGTTGCTTTTGTAGTTCTTCAGGCCAAATCTACACAGAACATTTTTGGAATATATGCTTTTGACTTGTTTGGTTTATCAATTCAAAGAGATGTGCTTCAAATTTCGTCAGTAGTGCCTCAGGACAAAATAAATTCTTTGTGTGAAAAATACAGTGACTTGTTTTCGACGGCACTAGGTTGTGCAAAAGACTTCATGGCACATGTAACTTTAAAAGAATCTGCAGTTCCAAAATTTCGTAAAGCTAGACCAGTCCCTATCGCAATTCGTGATAAAGTTGCAGACGAACTTCAACGTTGGCAAGATAGTGGGGTGATTTCTCCTGTTTCTGCGAGTCAGTGGGCCTCGCCTATAGTAATTATACCCAAGCCGTCAGGAAAACTTCGTCTCTGTGCGGACTTCAAATCAACAGTGAACGGTCAAACAATTGTTGACACTTACCCCCTGCCCAGACCTGAGGAACTTATGGACAAATTAGGACAGTCTCGCTTCTTTTCCAAGATTGATTTAGCAGAGGCATACTTACAGATTACGCTTGATGACGAGTCAAAAAAGTTTTTCGTCATTAATACTCACATGGGCCTTTTTCAATTTCAGCGCCTACCGTTTGGCAGTTCTTCCGCCCCCGCAATTTTTTCAGCGCTTTTTGGAACAGCTGACAGTTTCTGTACCGTGTTGCTCGAACTATTTAGATGATATTGTGGTATCCGGACGTACAGTTGAAGAACATTTAGCAAACCTGGAGTGCCTTTTCAAAGTTTTGACTGCAGCAGGTCTACGTTGTAATAAAGCAAAGTGTTCGTTCTTTCAGACTGAAACAGAGTACCTAGGCCATGTGATTAATGCCCAAGGAATTCATCCCTTACAGTCACATTTTAGAGTAATCAAAGACTTGCCTCCTCCTAAGAATGTGCACGAATTGCAAGCAGTAATGGGAAAGCTTAACTATTATTTCAGATTTATTCTCAATGCCTCTCAGATTGCAGCTCCACTGCATCACTTACGTAGGAAGAATGTTCCTTTTGTATGGTCTAAAGAGTGTCAGGTTGCCTTTGACAAACTAAAGTCTGCACTTCCCTTTGACCCACATAAGCCTGTAGTGCTAGCAGTTGATGCCTCGTCGTACGGTCTGGGTGCAGTTTTGTCGCATCGTATTGGTTCTCACGATCGTCGTATTGCCTTTGTATCTAAGCTACTGACGCCAACGCAACAAAATTAGAGTCAGATAGAAAAGGAGGCCTTAGCAATCATTTACGGCGTCACATAGTTTCAACATTATCTCTGTTGTTATAGTCTTCAGTCCGGAGACTGGCAGAAAATTCTATTTGTTGACGGACCACAAGCCTCTCACGTCGTTGTTGTCATCCACAAAGCCCATTCTGCCACGAACGGCACAAAAACTTCAGAGATGGTCCTTGATATTGTCTAATTATCAGTATGAGATTTTGTACCGACCTACCACTAAACACGCCAACGCGGACACACTTTCCCGACTTCCGGTTGGCCAGGATGTGTCATTTTATTCTTCGGAAATGGCATGTTGTCAGATAGACTCCAGAGATGCTACCGCTGTCGCAGATTTCCCTTTGAACTCTCGTCGGGTTGCGCAGGAAACAGCTGCGGATGCAGACATAAGTGCGGTAGCACGTTTTGTTCGCTCAGGGTGGCCTGCCAGAGCCAAAGACATTGACCGGTCTCTGGTTCGACGTTATTTTGCACAACTTCATGCATTGTCTTTAAGTCAGGGTGTTCTGTTGTAACATACCGACAACGACCATACAAGAGTGATTGTCCCTCGTTCCCTGCAACGTGAAGCATTACGCCTCCTGCATCAAGGACATTGGGGTATTGTTAGGACAAAGCAACTGGCCAGACGTCATTGTACCTGGGTTGGTATGGACGCCCAGATAGAGAGTATGACGTCACAGTGTACTGTTTGTGCGGAGCATCAGGCGGCTCCTCCGAACGTTTCTCAGACTGGCCACGCCCCAAGGGACCATGGCAACGTTTACACATTGACTTTGCCGGACCTTTCTGGAATACGCGCTGGTTAATTGTTGTAGACGCTTTCAGCAAGTTTCCTTTTGTGATTGCCATGAACTCAACGACGGCGTCTAGTACAATCAGTGCCTTAACATGAGTGTTTTGTATCGAAGGTTTGCCTGAAACTATCGTCAGTGCCTAAAGGCACCACCATAAACTCCGCACGGTACAGCGAGACTCTCCGCAAATTGAAAGCACGCATTCGAAGAACTCGTCTCCACGTGGAACAACCTCTCCTTCAGCATGACAACGCCAGACCGCACACGAGCGCTGCGAAATCTGCAACGATCCGCCGCCTTGGATTCACTGCCATCGATCATCCTCCATACAGCCCAGACTTGGCTCCATCCGATTTTCACCTCTTTCGAACGCTTGCAGAACACCTTCGCGATGTCCACTTTACAACTGATGAAGCAGTGCAAGCGGAGATGAGGCGGTGGTTCAGAAAACGAGCTCCAAACTTCTACAGTGACGGGATCCACAAACTGGTCTCTCGTTGGGAGAAATGTATGCGTCTCCAGGGTGACCGTGTTGAGAAATAAATATGTAGAAATGGTGAATAAAGATGTGCTATTGTAATACAGTTTGGTTTACTTTAAAAGCCGTAAGGTTTTCCCGGGGAAAAAATCGGGGGCATTACTTTTCAGTGTCCCTAAGTATATTCCCAGCCTACAGTAATTCTAATGTGATAAAACTGGAATTCCAAATAGTAAGTCATGCTTCATTTTTTTTCTTGGCACATTTTAAGTGTCAGTTGGTAAAGAAGCGCACTACTCGGAGTCCGTAGTGGTGAGCCTTATGGTACTGTGGAGAACTGTAGTACGGTGAGAAGAAATGCATTCTCCGATGAAAAAATGCATTGTCTCCCAGTCTGTATATGCCACCCATTTGACTATGGATGGACTAATCAGATTACACACACACACATTAACACACACCCACACACACACACGAGACATTCTGCACATATGCTCTGCCTCTGACGGTAAAGCGGGATGTGGTATTGTCAACTTCGATGTTCCTGGGGCGGCGACTGCTGTGGCAGTAGATAGTGGAGTTGAGATTTCTGGAGCCACTAACTCTGACACCAGAAGCAGTAATCCGCAATCTTTTCCCAGTGGAGAGTTCATCTTGGCAGTCTTATCATTTACCGCCTGCATTTGCATATTATTTTGCATACGTTACCATGTTCTGCTTCTTCCTCATGCCATTCAACTCTTCGACGAGGTAGACACTGTGATAACATACTGGAGTCCCAATCAGCAGGACAGTTCGGCCTTGCAGACTTAGGCTTTCCGGGTTTCCTGAAATTGCTGCAAGCAAATGCTACGTTTGTTCCTTAGAAAGGCATGGCCGATGTCGGTCTCCATCACATAGCAAGGATGAATCGCAGCATGTGCTCCATCTCCAAGGACTAAGATGTCGACGTGATGCAAACCTCAAACCTTCCTTACCGCTGATCATTATTCATTCTTCCGCCATTTTGAGGTAGTTTCTCGCTCTAAAGCAAGAAAGTGAAGTGAGCCTCTGTCCGATCATCCGCCGTCTTATTCTTATTCCGGAAGTTGACTGACAGCATACTGAAGTTATTCACTGAAAATTGAAGGAGACGATCAGGACGATTTCGTTAGCTGGCAAAGATATTACCGCCACACCACGGGTCAATGCATAGTTTCTTATTAAATTACGATCTTGTGTGGCACGGTGAAGCAGGTGAAGTAGTTGAGTAGCTGGCAGCACACAGCCGAAATGAAAAATTTTAAAAATAAAAATAAATAAAAAAGGGGGAGAGAGAATACAAATCAAATTTTTATTGAGATGTGGTTCAACAGCCGTAAGATATTTGAGGAAATGCATACTGTAAACAATCAGCTGTTTATTATTTTTCAAACTTCTACCGGTTTCGGTTATAAGCCATCTTCACGGAAAAGAACTCGACAGACTGATTAAACAGGTGCATTATGTGCCTTCTTATGCATACTGGCATGCATGTCACAAAATAAAAATAAATAAAATAAAAAAGTGAGCCAAGAACTTAGTGAACAAATACGAATTGACAACCACAGAAAAAAAAAAAATAGAAAAAGGAAAATAATGTTAGAGTGGCAGATTGAGGAAGTGTGAATGCAAAAATCGCGGTTTCGATCGGTCTTCTGTCCTAAGATATTTTCATTTCTTACTTATTTAACCTCTATCAGTGTTTCTGATGTGAAAAATAGTGAGATTGGTTCGGAATCATAGATCAACTGGCAGCATTAGTCAGTTCTAAGTTCAGAGGGAGGCAACAGCATACCAGCTCCAAACAGGACCATGACTGGTAAAGCAGCGTGGTGTTCAGACCAATCTTAGGAGTATTGACCGCTTTAGCATGTGGCATGTAATAATTTTATTATTTTTCTTTTCTGACTTCTACATTCAGTAAGGTGTCTGGAGAGATGAGTGAGTCTTGTTCATTGATTTAATTGTTTATTACAGTACTTCAGTTATTACATTTCTGTGGTTACTCGTAACAGCGTGAAAAGTTTTATTAAAAAGTAGTATTATTATTGTTGTCTGCTTAAAGCTATACTTCTGCTAAAAGTGTGAGTTGTCATTAAAAATAATTGAAACTTGTTTGTGTCACTCAGGTTGCCAGTCTAAAGTACTTTACCTGAATCAGAATTATCTGTGTAAAGAAAATAAAGTAGCCCTGTGCGATATTTAGCCTCACAGTAAAATTTGAATGAGTGTTAAATCAAAGTTGCTAGGCCTCAAGATAAGTCATTGTAATGATTAAGTAACAAAAGTAACAATGTTATATAAAAGATCTAAAAACTTTGCTGTAATTATACGAGCTCATTTAGCACTAGTAAAAAAACTGTTTACGCATCTGAGTCGTCTTTTTAACAATATTTCTAATATAATTTCTTCATATAACGTGATTGTTTTTTTGTGCTTATATAGATTGGAACTACATTTTTTGCTCCTCCTTCCACAGCACAACTCTGTCTGATTAAACCCTTGTGTAAGCACACTATGGAAAGCTATCTGTAAAGCAAACCTACATAATAAAACCACTTCTGATTTGTATCTAAGTTCACAAAGAAAATGTGTCCTCACTCTTTGTGATATGATTACCAAACAAATTCACACACGAATGTAGAACCAAAGTATGTAAATACGTTGATGACTCCTGAAATCATTTCCTTGACAAGTAACACAAACCTTTGTTATACCACAACTGCACATCTGCTCTCAAAATTACTGCAAAAGAATACTAGCTACGTACTAGCTATGTACAATGCGAATCCTCAACTAACTACTGATAGTACAATCCATGTTCATACTGAATAAAAAGATGTGGATAATTTACTGGGGCTGTTTTCTGGGAAAAATAATCAAGTCGACAAGCGGGTAAGTTTCAAATATTTATCACAAGACATGAAGTTAAGTACAATGAAATTTACAATCCACTCTTCATCTTATTACAAAACTGTCCAATAACATGTTGCAATCAGAAATAACAAAAAAGTAAAAGAAAGCCAATCCGGATTTCGTTTCTCCTTTCAAAATAACAAAATTACAAAAGAACAACATTATTTCTTTGGGAGTGTTTCGTAGTTCGTTAACAATATAATTTTTTTAATTGTTTGATGGTCAAACATGGTTTATACTGATCGGATTACAACAGTATGAAACTGTAGTTATCTTACCGATAGTCTTCGCTAGATATATACATATATAATACAGCTCAGTCTCTTCTATCATAAAACTAGCAAAAATTATTTCCACTCTATAATGCTTGTTTAGCTACCACGACAGCTTCCTAGAGCCTTTGCTCTGTCCGAAACACTTCAACTCTGCCGAAACACACCCTTCCGAGCCAAAGATAGTTCTCGCGGAGTCAGAGATATTGCGTCAAAGATATAAAAAACGATACAGTCTCTCTTCAAGCGACGAGCGAGCTGTTTTGACCTGTAGGTAGCTGCGATTTGGGTCGAGGCTGGTTTCACACGCAGGGAGAGCGTAAGGATTTGGCGTTGTACGGGTCGGCCATTCGAGTTTTCTTGGAAAGGTCTCAAAGTATTACCGAAGCCCTCAGCGCCATTCCGTGGTGTCAGTGGTGCGCAGTGAGGGGCCTGATGCACAATTTCGGCAGGCAGGCTGCTCCTGGCCAGATCCGGATGACCGGCGTTCCTGGAGAACTCAGTTCTCTACCGTAAATGCGACTGGCGCCAGTCTGGCTAAACACCGAATTTCTTTAGGTGAGTGGCGACAGTCGGCCACACGTTTTACGGTAAGGGAAGACTCCCCGCTATCCCTGCGTCTCAAACTTACGGCAGAGGGTAGCTCGGTTTATGACATAATAAACTGCACGTGCAGTTCCCTGCGTGGATAGACTGTCTCGCCCAGCTCTTAATAAAAATCGGCGCCAAGATGAGGGCGAGAGATGGTAGCAGATGTTTCGGGGAGAGTGCCTGGGCTGCGTGACTTGGCGTGAGAAATTTGATACCGCAGGCACAGTCTAGAGTGCAGACTGCAGCTCGATCTGTGAGTGGTTGTGTATTTCTATATGACAGGTGGGAACGTTCCATCATCCGGCCGAGTCTCGTCAATGGACAGGCCATTAAAGGTTTGGTGAAATTGGCTTCATAGGAGTGAACCAGTTTGGCTCCCATGAACCACAGACATTGCCGAGGTGGGGTGGCTTGCGTGCCTCAACGATACAGATAGCTGTACCGTAGGTGCAACCACAGCGGAGGGGTATCTGTGGAGAGGCCAGACAAACGTGTGGTTCCTTAAGACGGGCAACAGCCTTTTCAGTAGTTACAGGGGCAACAGTCTGGATGATAGACTGAGCTGGCCTTGTAACATCAGCTAATGTGGCTTTGCCCCACGGCTACTGTGAGCGGCTGAAAGCAAGGGGAAACTACAGCCGTTACTTTTCCCGAGGACATGCAGCTCTACTACACTCGCGGGTAAAATATTCCGGAGGTAAAATAGTCTCCGTGTGGGGACTACTCAGGAGGATGTGAACATCAGGAAAGACAACACTGGCATTCTACGGGTCGGAGCGTGGAATGTTAGATCCCTTAATCGAGTAGGAAAATTAGAAAATTTAAAAAGGGAAACGGATAGGTTGAAGTTAGATATAGTGGGGATTAGTGAAGTTCGGTGGCAGGATGAACAGGATTTCTGGTCAGGTGAGTACAGGATTATAAATACAAAATCAATTGGGGGTATCACAGGAGTAGGATTGATAATGAATAAGAAAATAGGAATGCGGGTAAACTACTATGACCAGCACAGTGATCGCATTATCATTGTCAAGATAGATACGAAGCCAACACCAACAACAGTAGTACAGGTTTATTTGCCAACTAGCTCTGCTGATGATGAGGAAATCGAATAAATATATGGGGAGCTAAAGGATATTATTCAGACAATTAAGGGAGAGGAAAACTTAATTGTGATGGGAGACTGGAAGTCGGTAGTAGGACAAGGAAGGGAAGGGAAGGTAGTAGGTGAAGATGGTCTGGGCAAAAGGAATGAAAGAGGAAGCCGCCTGGTAGAATTTTGCACAGAACATAATTTATTTATAACAAACACCTTATTTAAGAATCACAAAAGAAGGTTGTATACGTGGAAGAGACCAGGAGACACCGGGAGATACCAGATACATTTTATAATGGTAAGACACAGATTTCGGAACCAGGTTTTACAGTGTAAGACATACCCAGGGGCAGATATAGACTCTGACCATAATTTTGTTGGTTACGAAGTGTAGACTGAAACTGAAGATACTACAAAAAGGTAGGAAAATAAGGAGATGGGATCTGGATAAATTAAAAGAACCTGAAGTTCTTAAGAATTTCAGAGGGAGCATAAGGCAACAATTGACAGAAACAGGGAAAAATAAAACAGTAGAGGAGAAATGGGTAAAATTGAGAGATGAAATAGTGAAGGTAGCAGAGGACAAAATAGGTAGGAAGCAAGACCTACAAAAAATCCTTGGATATCACAGGAGATACTAAATTTAATCGATGACAGGAGAAAATATAAAAATGCAGTAAATGAAACAGGCAAAATGGAGTACAGACGACTAAGAAATGACATTGACAGGAAGTTCAAAATGGCTAAGCAGGAGTGGCTAGAAGGCAAATGCAAGGATATAGAAGAATGTATAAATAGGGGAAAAATAGATACATTCTACAGGAAAATAAAAGAAATATTTGGAGGTAAGAAAAACTGTTCTATGAATATCAAGGACACTGATGGAAAACCAGTTCTCAGCAAAGAAGGGAAAGCTGAAAGGTGGAAAGAGTATATAGAGGGGCTCTACAAAGGAAATGAACTTCGAGACAATATTGTAGGAAGGGAAGAGGATGTAGATGAAGATGAGATAGGAGATACTGTACTGAGAGAAGAATTTGACAGAGCCCTGAAAGACCTAAGTCGAAACAAGGCCCCTGGAGTAGATGATATTCCCTCAGAGCTACTAAAGTCTCTGGGAGAACCAGCCATGTGAAACCTGATTCACCTGATGTGTAAGATGTATGAGACAGGCGAAGTACCCTCAGACTTTAAGAAAAACGTTATAATCCCCATTCCAAATAAATCAGGTGCAGACAGGTGTAGAAACTACAGAACCATCAGTTTAATAAGTCATGGTTCCAAAATACTAACACGAATTATATACAGAAAGATGGAAAAGTTGGTAGAAACCGACCTCGAAGAAGACCAGTTTGGGTTCAGGAGAAATGTAGGAACACGGGAGGCAATACTCACTTTACGGCTTATCATAGAGGATAGATTATGAAAAGGCAAACCTACATTTCTAGCTTTTGTAGATTTGGAGAAGGCTTTTGACAATGTTGATTGGAATAAACTCTTTCAAGTTCCGAAGCAAGCAGGAGTAAAATATAGGGAGCGTAAGGTTATTTACAACTAGTACAAAAACCAGACAGTGGTTGTCAGAGTTGAAGGGCATGAAAGGGATGCAGTGGTTGGAAAGGGAGTAAGACAGGGTTGTAGTCTTTCTCCATTGTTATTCAATTTGTACAATGAGCAAGCTATAAAGGAAAGCCAGGAGAAATTTGGAGAAGGAATTAAAGTTCAGGGTGAAGAATTAAAAACATTGCGTTTCGCCGACGACATAGTAATTCTGTCAGATACAGCAAAGGACCTGGAAGAGCAATTGAACGGAATGGACAGTGTGCTGAAAGGTGCATATAA
This sequence comes from Locusta migratoria, assembly GCA_026315105.1. Taxonomy (NCBI): domain Eukaryota; kingdom Metazoa; phylum Arthropoda; class Insecta; order Orthoptera; family Acrididae; genus Locusta; species Locusta migratoria. The sequence goes on from CM048750.1 coordinate 379,296,708, forward strand.
GATGAACATTAACAAGAGCAAAACTAGGGTAATGGAGTGCAGTGTAAGAAAATCAGGTGATGCTGAAGGAATGCGATTGGGGAACGAAGCAATAAAGGAGGTAGATGAGTTTTCTTACTTGGGCAGTAAAATAAGAAATGATGGTCGCAGTACAGAGAATATAAATTGCAGAATGGCAATGGGTAGAAAAGCGTTCTTGAAAAAGGGAAATTTGTTAACATCGAATATTGATTTAAGACTAAGGAAGTCCTTTCTGCAGGCATTTGTATGGAGTGTTGTCTTGTATGAGAGTGAAACATGGACGATAAACAGTGCGGACATGAAGAGGATTGAGGCTTTTGAAATTTGGTGCTACAGAAGAATGCTGAAGATTAGGTGGGTGGATCGCGTAACTAATGAGGAGGTACTGTACAGAATTGGGGAGAAAAGAAATTTCTGGCATACCTTGACTAAAAGAAGGGATAGATTCGTAGGACACCTTCTTAGACATCAGGGAATTGTGAATTTAGCGTTGAAGGGAAGTGTGTTGGGTAGAAATCGCAGAGGAAGACCAAGAGATGGATACAGTAAGCAGATTCAGACAGATGTAGGTTGCCGTTCTTATGTGGAGATGAAGAGACTTGCTCATGATAAGGTATTGTGGAGAGCTGCATCGAACCAGTCTTCGGACTGAAGACCACAACAACAACAAACCAACAAACAACAGGAGTGAAGAGCATGGCGCCCGCCAATAGATAGCGTGTGCGGCGTGGTGGTGTGGAAGGAGGTGAGAGAGGGATCTTTTATCTTTTTTTTTTTTTTTTTTTTTGTCTTTCTTTATTGTATTTTAATGGCAGCAGCCTCGTACGCTGCTCTTCAGCCCAGTTCACATATGTATTGGTGGTGGTAGTTTAAAACATGAGATAACAATAAAAAGAAAAACATTGGATAATTAAAAACAATGAAATGAAGGCTTTAAAACACACATAATTAGAATTAAGAACAACGAAACGCAGGCTTTAATACACACATTATCAGAATTGAAAACTGCCATGGTGGCTAAAACCGACAGATTTTGCACAGTTAATCATGACAACAACAGAGAGACAATTAAAAAAACATGGCCACATGTTGTCCTGCCTATGCGACGGTTGGTGAAGTCTTAAAATCACGCTCACCACTTCAAACTAACACATTAGTACAGTGCATTGTTAAAAACACGATTAAATGTAAAGAACTGGTACCTCACAGGGGGGAGAGGGGAAGGAAGGGAGGCATGGTGGTAGGGGAAGGAAGGGAGGCATGGTGGTGCGAGAAGGGAAGGGCTAATCTGTCGGCATGTTCGTTGCCACTGATCCCCGAGTGACCAGGAACCAACAATAGGTTTATTCTATTGCTCTCCCCTAGCTCCACCAGAACCCTGTGACATTCTGCAACAATTTTAGACCTTGTTGCAGGAGCTGCCAGTGATCTCAGGGCTGCCTGGCTGTCTGAATAGATATAGATGCTACGATCTTTGTAGTACCTACGTAATTTCCCCTCCACACACGCCCTGATGGCAGGGATTCGGCCTGGAATACTGAGGCCAGTTTCCCTAGAGAGATGACGCTCTTCAGTCTTGGCTGCACACCGTATACCCCGGCCCCAACGCCTTGGTCTGATTTTGACCCGTCAGTGAACCAGACAATATCCCCCGTATGGTGTCTAACTATTTTTCCCACTTCCAATTGTTATATTGAAAGGCTTGTTGAAGCAGTATGGGATTACAATATAGTCAGCTGGCATTTCCCCAACCTTTCCTATATGTACCTCACTCACTACTTTAGTGTGTGATTCTGGATATCCCAAAGAGTTCCAGTTGTTACCAGTTTTGAGTCTGTATGCACCAGTCGCTGCCTCCATCTTGACCCAAAGGTGCAAAGTGGGCATATCCAGCATTGTTTCCATCCCAGCAGGTGGTGTGCTGCTAATTCCGCCTGTTATGGCTAAGCAGGCTAATCTCTGCACCTTACCAAGCTCCTTAGCAGAAACCTGCTGTTCTACCTTCTTCCACCACCCACACAACCGCCCCATAGGTGATCTTGGGTCTAATCACTGTGGTGTATATCCAGTGCAAACCCTTGGGGCTCAGGCCCCAATTTTTGCCACAAGCTCTCCTGGTACTTACAAGAGTACCTTTTGCCTTGGAGCATACTCGTACATAGATCTTGGGGGCTACGCTGTCTGTGGAGGCGTAGAATGAAGTTACTGATTTTGTAGATGGGATCCACAACCTCTTGCTCCAGTCTGCCAACACAGACGCTACTGCGGCGAGATGAGTGGTAAAGTATCCGCTACACCACCCAACTGCCTTATTAGGGTTCAATCACTCGGTTCAGCTTGGGATATTAATTGATTGTGTTTGCCTTATATATTCTCCTGTCAGATTAGGTTAATATTGATGAGTAAGTCTGTTTATTATTCAGTGCTTTCAATGGTAAAATATCCGAAAAGACAGCCGTTCATTTAATTCATTTTGTATAATATTGTGTATTTTTAATGTTGAAGATTTATGTGTTATGGCAGCATACTTCATATTTTTATATTATTGCATTACAACAACGGTCACCTAATATTGTAAATTGTTAGGTTACACCTTTCAATTTTGAAATATACGTGATGATTGTGCCGCGGTTGGTGAAATTGAATGTACGGCCCAATCTCTAATTTGCGTGTGGTTCACCAGGATTACGGTATCATTACGAAAATAAATATGAATGACTACTTTCAATTAGCCAATCATCGATACAAAAACATTTGATTTCAATCTTAGACACTTTCTTATCACTAGAGTTTCCTGGGATTCCTAATCATAATAAATCGGAGGATTGAATGTTCTATATAGTAAATAATTTAAAAAAAAGACAGTGCACAAATTCGAGAATGAATCATGATAGAAAAGTAATGAATATCTAACAAGTATAGTACAGCCTCTACCTGTTATGAAAACTGGTTGATCCTGAACACGTGTTAATTGTTTTAAAGGATGTTAAAAAATCGCAATTCAACTCGGTAGAGAATATAGTCAGAAGCTCAAGAACACAGGCAACTAGTGGAAGGTACATTTATCTTTAACTGCCCCAGTCACAGTCTGCATGGCCGCTATGGTCGGGAGTTAGAATCCACCCTCGGGCATGGATGTTTTTGTCGTCTTTAGTATAAGGTAGCTCATAAGTAGTTTGTAAAGTGAGGGACTTATGAGCACGCAGTTGAGTCCCTGATGCTTAACAAACATTTGAACATTTAACTGCGCTATAGCAAATGGAATGTGCGTTTATCAGCAATTCCCAATACTGCTCTGATAAGACGAACGGAGGCTGCCCACCGCGGATAGGTCGGTTCGACGTGAAGCTGAAGCTGTGAGACCATGGCTACATATATTGAACGAACTACTTCGTTCAAAAAACTACTAATTTGAAGTCACTCAGTTATCAAACAATAGGTTTTCGCAATCTGCCAGCCTCACTGGCCAGAAGCAGAAGAGAAAAAAAGTTCAAATGTGTGTATAGTCTAAGGGACTATACAAAGGGTCATCAGTCCCTAAACTTACAAAATACTTATGAACTACTTACTAACTAGGACGGCACAAATATCCATGCCCTAGGCGGGATTCCAACCCCCGAACGTAGTGGCCGTGCAGACCGTGACTGGAGCGCCTTAGTCTCCTCGGCTACCGCGGCTGGCGCAGAAGAAAAGCTCAATTGTAAGCTTGTAAATGAGTGCTCTGAAATGCAAATACAATGCACTGAAGTAATAATTTTGTTCCTCTGCTCGCCGAGATACAATTATAGATACTTCAAGCAAAGCAATCTGTACTTGCAACTAATTATGAGCTAAGTCACTGGACGCTTTGCCAGCAACTGATCACCTTCGTCGTCGCTCCACGAGCACAGCTAGCCGAATTCTCGAGTCACTTTTCTGAAAGCCACAAGTCTCTCCCGACTGTTTTCTCAAGAACTAATCACAGTTATAGCTTCAAATACCCCCCCCCCCAGCATTACGTTCCCTCAAATGTCTTTCCTGCGAAAAAGAGGCATCTACAGGCTTATAGAAACTTCTGGAACGTTTCGACCGTTTGGCAATTGAAATCATCTCCGAATCTTATCGTCGCCCGTGAGCTTTGGTGTGAGGCGGCAGCAGCCACGGGCCGGACAGTAACCTGTGACCCTCGCCGTTTGCTTGCCTCTCTCGCCGACTTGGCTGGGTTTCCATTTCCAACCAAGAAGAGTACTACATGCGAACCTTGTTAATATTAAAGGTTTCCTACCAGCTTCAACCAGTTTTCTCAGTGACCTAGTCAACATTAATACTCCCACTCTTCCTACCTAATTTTGCTTTCATATTATGCAGGATCAAAGTGATACCAGTAATTGCATTATACATCAATGTACGGTATTAATTATTAGTACGTAAACATAGCAGTAGGTTGGTGAAATTTCCTGCCACCTCACATATAATCTGAATGTACGAGGCGCGTCCAGAAAGTAAGTTCCGTTTGGTTATATAAAACGAACGGTACAGATACAGAAAAAATATTGATTGTACAAAAATCTAGAACTGTTAAACTACTTTTCTACATAGCTTCCGAAATTTTGTAGGCAATTGTCATAGCATGCCACAAGGTTTTGTGTGCCTTTCTCAGAGAATGTTGCCGCCTGTGTATTCAACCATGTGGTAATGTGGTAACATGATCTTTCAGCTCGTCATTATCGTTTAAGTGTTGTCCACCAAGGACAGATTTTAGGTATAAGAAGAGGATTACTGTCAAAATACTTTTCTTTTTTTTTTTTTTTTTTTTTTTTTTTTTTTTTTTTTTTTTTTTTTTTTTACTATAATGCCTGACCTCACACAACGAATGTGACCAACCAATTCTTACGGAAATTTCAATGGGACCTGTTTGATCATCATCCATACAGCTCGGACCTCTCTCCTAGCGAGTTTCGTCTCTTCTTACACATAAAATCTGTCCATGTGGTCAACTTTTCAATGATGATAAAGAACTGTTACCACATGGTTGAATACACAGGCGGCAACCTTCTGTGAAGGATTCATGCAAAAACTTGTGGCACGCTATGACAATTGCCTACAAAATTTCGGCAGTTATGTGGAAAAGTAGTTTAAGAGTTGTACTATTTTGTGCAATATAAATTTCTTAAATTTCTTAGTTATCTGTGTAAAATTTCATTTTATTACCAAACGGAACTTACTTTCTGGACGCGCCTCGTATTGCAGTTATTGAATACCATCATTTAACAATCCCAGTCACTATTTTGGAGCGAAATATGAATGTTTTCTTATAATATCATATTGGAGAAAACAAATTCCTGTGATAGAATTAGGCAAATAGAGTAACTAATCGAGTATTGATCCTAGTATTATAGAGCGTGTCCCTGTCAACTGTTTTATCCCAGATATCTCTGAAACTACAACAGATATTGAAATACTACTTTTCGGTCATGAACCTACCGCAGGGGCTTATGAAAGTAGGTACTATGAGACACTCTAAAACGTGAAGATATATTATTTTCAACAGAAACTTACGTTTTTTTTTAATGGACATCCCATATTATATCTTAAGCAATCGATAGGATGAAAAATCACAAAAAGAATGGCGATGCGTCAATTACATCCGGAAGAACTGCGAAGCGAAGATGACGTTTGAAGCACATGAGGCGCGCTGCTATCGCGTGTCTGAGGCTCAAGCGAGACTCACGGTTGAGTCTGGGACACGCGCTAGCAGCGCGCCTCGTGTGATTCAAACGTCATCTTCGCTTCGCAGTTCCTCCGGATGTAATTGACGCATCGCGATGCAACCGACGCCATTTTTTTGTGATGTTTCATCCTATCGATTGCTTAAGAAATAATATGGGGTATCCATTTAAAAAACACAAGTTTGTGTTGAAAATAATATTTATTCACGTTTTAGTATGTGTCATAGTAGCTACTTTCATAAGCCCCTGCCGTACGTTCATGACCGTGAAAGTGGTTTTTCAATATCTCTTGTAGTTTCGGAGACATCTGGGGTGAAACAGTTCAATGGGCACCCTGTATATGCCACTTATCAGGTTGATCAAGATAAATTAGGAACATAGTGGCGACCCAATGTATCGCAACGATTAATCAGATAATATTAAATTCTTTCTCTTACAAAATTGTTATATCAAATAAATCATAACGTACCTTTTCTTTTTTTTTCTTACAATTTGCATGACAAAAGATATAGCCTGCTAACCATACAGTCACGATAAAAAACCAAGACATGTTGCGAAGGAAAGACCGTTTTGCCAGCCTATGCTGGTGACAAGAGATATACCAGCTGTCTGCCCGCCTTAACGTACCGTGCTCTCTTCATTACGTCGCCGACATATTGGAAGAACGCCTGGTGCACAGTGACGTTACTGGCTCGTAGCCTGTTGGCGTACAACTGCAGTACGCTGAGTGGACTGGCAAGGAAAGTACTTGGGCTCGAAGAAACTCATATACACCAAAATCGTATGAAAAATAATGTAAAGATCCCTTATTGCACTAGTGATACTCCCGCATCTGCAAAACTCTGCAGTCGTCCGTTAGAGGTCTCTGCGTGTGCCATGTCGCATTGCACTTTGACCTGTCGGTTCGCCACTAGGGACGGTGCAGTGTGCCTCCGAAGTTGCGTTTTGTGATGTTATTTGTGTTGTGAAGCGTCAGATGGGGCGGAGATTGCTAATGAATACTGATAATGTATTGCGATTAGTTGAGATGAAATTACGAAGAACCCTTCGTCGTGAAGATGGTATTAGTGTAGAAGATGAATCATTCGCATGCTTTGTCGTATCTGTTATGGTACAGGAATATGAGAATAAGTTAGATACTGTTGTTACAAACTCATAATAATAATAAAAGGGATGATAGTGACGAATAACTCATTGCAAGCGGTAGTGGTACGGTAAGTACGATAAGAGGCGATGAAAGCAGTGGCAGTGAATACGAACAGTCTTTCGGGAAGAAGGTTAAAGTTGCAACTATCATCACGGCTTTTGATGACAATTCGCTAGAGAACATGTGCGATGATTATTACATAAGTTATAGTTAAGATATGTGCATTACGTATGACGTCTACAATTACATCTAGCCGGCCGTGGTGGCCGGGGGGAATGAGGCGCCCCAGTCACGGTCTGCACGGCCACTACGGTCGGGGGTTCGAATCCCTCCTCGGGCATGGATACTTGTGCCGTCCTTAATATTAGCTAGTTTGTAAGTTTAGGGACTGATGACACCGTAGTTAAGTCCCATGAGCTATACAAACATTTGAACATTTGAATTACATCTACAGTGCTATCTAGAGCATGGTTGCAGAGGCTTGCATAAAAACGACACCCACCACCACATTGAGGTGTACGTAGAGATCCTGTAACCAACGTTCATACAGATATGTTTTTTCGAGCCCATGTACTTTCCTTGCGAGACGCGGTATGGGCTGAGAGACTCGGCTAACAGGAGCCCGCATATTGGCGGGTTGTCGCCGCTTTGTGCCACAGCGTCAGGATGGGGATGTCCACAAGGATTGAGCCGCGCATGTTGGGCTGGCGCGTCCTGCTAGAAAGGCGGCTGCGGACAGGCGCGCCGTGCTGAGATAACACGGCGGAACAGGCCACCGCAGCAGGCTTTGATGGAGGCTCTGCGGCCGACGCACAGTGCCGGCTGATTGCTAGGAACGCCGCCAGGGCACGCGCGTGGCGCCTCCAAAGCGGGGAACCAGTGGGCACACAGACCTAGAGAGCTCTCCTTAAGCCGTCCACACTAAAGCCCTGTACAGGGAAAGTATGGCCAGCCTGCCAGCGGCAGCCATGCTGGGCATATTCCGCTCCTGCTTACGCACCGACCGCCACAGCTTTCCCAGCGCTTAACAATACTTGTCAGCCGATTTTGAGGAAACTATTGAATGAAAAATTTAATTTTTTCACGTGTTGTAGTGTGATATATTCGCTCGATACGGATCTGATTTTCTATTAGTTATTACTTACAGTTTCCATGCTACAACAAATTAAGTAAACTACTGCGCAAAATTTCGAAGAGTTTGCAGAGGAAAAATCTCATTGCGTAGATTTTGCGTATAGTTGATTTTAGCACACACAATGCTGCGGACCAAAATCTAGGTAAGATATCGAAATTTTATTAAAGGTTGAGAGCAGAACGATAACTCTTTTCGTTCTCGAGATACAGAGTGTTATATCCGACGGACAGATGCGGGAACTTCGCGTAGTTCTGTCCATGCGGACCTGGCGGCTCTACGAAATACTTCTCGTACGATTTTAAGAAAACTGTTTGGTTTGTGGCTCCAGATCTAAAGAGTTCACCCATAAATTCAGATTTACCTGTACCGTAGCCAAATACTCGAACAGACCGCGAATATATCGTTAGCGGATCATTGTGTAAATTAAGAAAACAATTGTGATTATGGATAAGTCTTGATGAGTATTTTGTTGCATATTAAGTACTTATATCTTACATGAACTACGAAAAATGCAAGAGGATACCCACTACAAAACTTTTACAAAAAACTGAAATGAAAGGTGCCTTTACAACGCCAATTACATTTGAATGTAATATTTCTCTTGTTTGAATTCTTCGTTTTTTTGTAATGATACCCTTAACACACGAAAACGAATGAGAAAAGCTTAATTTCATATCCAAACTAGAATCTAGTTCACTAACTAATATGTCCAAAGTTTGTGTGTTTTCGATACATACCTGCAGATGAAACGAACGACGCGTGAATGCTTTAACCTCACGACATTATTCAGGAATTTTCTTTGTAAATTTATTCAAGATAAAAATATATAGGTATCTGCTGCGTGATCCATTAGTCAGTGAATCTTTATTAATTTACATTATGAATGAAAATCATCACAGCACAAGAACCAAAGTTCGGTTCTGAACTTCTAGTTTTCTCTAACGACTTTAATCAGCCATACTGTTCATCTTCCTGCTTTCTTGATATCTAATGGAAGTAATGTAATGTTTACCTCCCTTCTTTGCTTCTTAAAAACACCCAAAAGTACAACACTGTGGCATTATTCAAACCTTAACACACGAATATTCACAAAAGTTCTCATAGCAGCAAAGCAACGTATAGGACCAAGATGGCGGAAAGGAACACGTGACTCGATTTCAGCCAATCACGAGCTGCAGACAACGGTAAGCGGCGTGGGAAAGGATGGACATACTTTCCCTATACAGAATTTTACTCAAAAACGGGGAACCAGTAGACACACAGACCGACAGAGCGCTCCTTAAGCCGTCGACACAAGAAGCGTGTGTTTGAACGTGTGCCATCAACGCGCCGAGTTCTGCTTACGGCTGAAAGCTCGGAAACCACGCCTGTGCATAAGAGACTTGTGCCTCAAAGGGCTACACGTGATCGCAGCGCGGTCCAGCGATACTTGTCGGCTACATCAGGTTGATGCGTTACGGCGAACCACCCCCTATACTGAGATATATTTTTTACCTCACAGACCGTTTACTAAGTTTATTTCTGAATCTCTTATCATCATTCAATTAAACTTTCCGGACGAGAGAGAAAACAGCACCGTGTTTATTTATTGAAATGTAATTTCTTTATGTTTCTATTTTATTTATGTACTAGATGAAGACCTGGCGATCCCCGGATATTTATTTATTTATTTATTCCTGCCATTTTTCAGGTATGTATTAGGGCTGTATCTCTATCGAAATCTCTTGGCACTACAATTAGTAGTAAATAAGTAATAGATTGAAACTTGTTGCGTGATGGGGCGGTTTTCCATGAAATTTACTGTTTATGTGCTCACATCCTATGAACTACGTGTCGTACTGTGATACAAATTAGAAATTACATTCAACTATACGTGTGTATACTGTCTGCAAAATTTCCTGCGGCTACAATTTGTAGTGTACAAATTATGAACTGTAACGTCATACCGAATGCCAAAGTTTTACTCTATAAACATCGGAAATGAAGTAAACGAGAAACGTTTTTCCTTTCATCATTTTCCTATGATTGTCAGCGAGAAAAAGTTTAATAAAGATTTGAAATTATATTTAAAGTTTGTTGCAAGTCTCTAAGGACTTTCATTCTCATATAGCGTATTTATAAATTCTCGCCGCATTATGTGGCAGTTTTTTTTTTTTTTTTTTTTTTTTTTTTTTTTTTTTTTTTTTTTTTTTTTTTTTTTTTTTTTGCGATTCCTATTCTTTATGAAATGTTCAAGTGTTTATAAATCTGTCGGGCCAAATTGCGTGGTCATCAGTCCGTAGCTTACAAACTACTTAAAATAGGGTAAAGTAACCTAAAGACAACACACACACACACACATGCCTCAGGGAGGATTCGAACCTCCACGGCGAGCAACCGCGCGCTCCGCAGCGAGACGCTTTAGACCGCTCGGCTACTCCACAGCGGCTATTTTTTATGACGTCATATCTTCTGAACCACGTGTCGTATGTGAATCTTAACCATGCAGCAATTGTTACATCACGGTAAGGAATGTGTGTAGTAAATTTGTTTGAAATCGGTCCAGTCGTTTAAGAGAAAATGAGCAGCATTTTCGCTAAATGCAGCAGTTTTTCGCATATCTCATTGTCTATGACGCCATATCTCGTGAAATATCTGTCGTACGTGTTTCTTACACTTACCCCGACCCTCCTGAAGCTTAGGTGCACAAAATTTCATAAAGATTGGAACAAATCTGTAGATTTGTATGCAACACGTACACACAAAAATACAAACATCCGGACACTCTGCTTTATATATTAGATTTTCTCTCTCTCTCTCTCTCTCTCTCTCTCTCTCTCTCTCTCTCTCGTGCCGAAATGTCTGTGTTGGCGCTTCGTTTTTCTACGTCTACATCTACACGGGATACTCTGCAAATCACATTTAAGTGCGTGGCAGAGGGTTCATGGAACCGCCTTCATACTATTTATCTCCATTCTGGAATAGCGCGCGGAGAGAAAGAACACTTGTCTTTCCGTTCGAGCTCTGATTTCTCGTATTTTATTCTGATCATCATTTCCACATATCAACAATCAACAATATATTTTCGCATTCGGAGGAGAATGTTGGCGACTGGAGTTTCGCAAGTAGCCCACGCCGCAGCGATAAACACCGTCGTTGTAATGATTTCCATCCCAGATTCTGTATCATTTCCGTGACGCTGTCTCCCCTGTATCGTGACAATACAAAACGAGCTGCCCATCTTTGGACTCTTTCGGTGGCTTCCGTCAAACCCACTTGATAATGATCCCACACTGGGCAGCAATACTTCAAATTTGGATGGACAAGCGTGGTGTGTGCAGTATCTTTAGTATTTCGGTTGCATCTTTTAAGGGTTTTGCCAATAGAACGCAGTCTCTGGTTCGCCTTTCCCATGACGTTACCTACGTGTTCTTTCTTCCTATTTTAAGTCTAATGTAATAGTAATTCCTAGGTGTTTAGTGGAGTTAACAGCGTCCACATTTGATTGATTTATCTTGTAAATAAAGTTTAACGGTTTTATTTTCGTACCCATGCCGACGAATTTACACTTCTCGTGATTTTGAGTCAATTGCCAATTTTCAAACCATAATGATATTTAGATATATAACTACAAAATGAAGAGAAAATGGTGAAAAAGAAAGACAAACGGAGATAATGGAAATAAAAACATGTTAAAAGGTAATAATCGTATATTAGGATCACACATTCAGCGTTTTCACGATGTCGTGGGCCGTAGCATTAAAACCGAGAGCACTGTTCACTGGGTGCAAAGTAAAAATTGTTTTGCCACCACTTCACTGTACTGTAGCTATGGGGGAAGAGCGGATGGTGCCATGATGTCAGGGCGAGGGGAAGGTGTACACAGCGGTTGACCAGATAGGCAAGGGGAGTTTCAGGAAGTTCAAAAAAATAGGAGGGGTGTGCAAGGAGAAAAGGAAGGAAATGGGAACACTAAACTTGCTAGGATTAATAGATGTCAGATCGGAGCTCACTTTCTGGGAGGGGGAGGTGGCGGAAGTGACCCTGAGAAAGGATGTGGTGTACATATGATCTATAAGATATAATATATAAGCCCAATGGTAGTGGCGCAACAAAGCACCTGGCTGAGTGAGTACATGGGCAAATAAATGAGTGAGAGAGTTTAGCTGTGGATAGTGTTATAATCAATACACAACGAATCAAGTTTATTACAACCAGTAAATTAATCCAACAATAGTATAGGTAGGGTGACAGCGTTCCGTCGAGAAAGGTTTTGATCTGTCGTGGCTTCTGGAGGACTCTTCAATGCGTCGGTTATCATCGGCGAAAACTGACTGCCGCTGGAGGATTTTGTTTCTTCCTTTATTGTGTTTTATGCCAATACACAGGCAGGCTGGCAGCAGCACTACAGGCCACTCTTCAGCCGAGAGTAAGAAAAGACATAGATGAGTTGAGAATTAAAATGAAAAATAGGAGATAAAACAACGGAGATACAGTGACATAGACAAGGCGACAGTTTGGGGTACAGTACAATAGACAGATGATTAAAACCACATTTAGTTAGTTAAAAATGATGAGCCACGGTGACCTAAAAACAATGTAGGACGACAATAAAACAGGACGGCGAGTACACGGAGACACTAATTAAAACACACAGTGCGACACTTGTCTGACTGCGATGGACGCAGTTAAAAAAAAAACATACACTTGACTGGAGCACAGCACAAAACACTAGACGTAGCACTGTTAAAACTGTTGGTCCAAGACCCCGAGAAGGTGGGGGGGGGCGCGGGGGAGAGGAGTAACGGCGGGGGAGGAGGCGGTAGGGAGGAGCCGTAGGGTCTCCAGGGCAGGGAGGGGGTAGCCAAGCGGGGGAGTGGGAAGGGAGGGGGGAGAGGGGGCCCTTTATCTACGTGGGGGGATCAGATCTGGTAGGATGGGTATATGACGGAATGGAGGACGTCATCAGGGAGGGGGAGGCGGCGGAAATTACCCTGGGAGAGGACATGGAGGGTGTGGAGATGAAGGGAAGGGGGTATAAGGCGGTAGAGGCGTGGCAGAGACCCAGGGTTGGTAAGGATGGAGTGGACCAGGGGGTTGCTGGAGTCTATTTTACTGGTGGTATAGAGGATACGGATATGCTGGAGATATTCAAGGAGGTGGGGAAATGGGATCAGGTCATACAGGATGTGCGTGGGGAAAGGGAGCCGGATACGGTAGGCGAGGCGCAGGGCGTGGCGCTCGAGGACTTGAAGGGTTTTATAGTAGGATTTGGGAGCAGAGATCCAGGCAGGATGGAAGCTGCAAAGGACAGGACGCATGAGGGAGTGGTAGGTGTAGAGGATGGTGGAGGGGCTGAGACCCCACATCCGGCCAGTGAGGAGTTTGAGGAGGTTAAGGCGGGAGAGGGCTTCTGTCGGACAGTGCAGAGGTGGGGCGTCCAAGAAAGGTTATGGTCGAGGGTTAGACCAAGGTGCTTCCGGGTGGGGGTGTGACGGATACGGCGGTTGTGGAGGGTAAGATAGAAATCATGGAGACGGAAGGAGGGGGTAGTACGACCTATGCCTGGGATTTGTCAGGATTGACAGAGAGGAGCCACCGGTTACACCATGAGGCGAACTCGGTGAGGTGGGACTGGAGCAAAAACTGGGAGCAGGCAAGGTAGGGGGCGAGGGCTAGGAAGGTGGTGTCGTCAGCATATTGTAGGAGATAGACGGGAGGCTCGGGTTGGGGCATGTCGGCAGAGTAGATGAGATAAAGGATAGGAGAGAGGACTGAGCCTTGGGGCACCCCGGCAGAGGGGTAGAGCAAACGGGAGTCAGAATTGCAGTCAGTGACATAGGAGGGTCGGTGGGTGAGAAAGGAAGCAATGAGGCGGACGTAATTAATAGGAAGGTCGTAGAAGTGGAGCTTGAAGAGGAGACCGGAATGCCATACAAGGTCGTAGGCTTTTTGGATATTGAGGGAGACAAAAATTGCGGAGCGACGGGAGTTGAGTTGGACAGATAGGAGAGAAGCGAAGGAGCTGGTCATCGGCAGAGAAGGAGGGTCGGAAGACGGAAGCCACATTAGGAAAGGGGGAGGAACTGGTGGCGATGGAGCTGCTGATGGATTTGACAGAAGAGGATGGTTTCCAGGACCTTGCTGAACACGGAGGTAAGAATGATGGGACGGTAGGATAAGGTCTGGGATGGGGGCTTGTCAGGTTTTAGGAACATGAGAATACAGGAGGTCTTCCACAGATCAGGGTAAAATACAGTGAAAAGGATGACATTATATAAGGTGGCAAGAGCTTCATGGAAGGAGGGGGGGCAGGCTCGGAGGTGGCGGTAGGTCAGCCAGTCGTGACCGGGGCCGATGTTGCGTTTAGTCCGAAGAGTGTCGATTATGTCATGGGCGGTAATGGGTGTGTCCAGTTCTGAGGGGGGGATGTGGTCCAAGTACTGGAAACCAGGGGCGAGCGGAGGAGTGGAGGTATCGGTTCGCTCATGGACGTCTAGGAAGAGAAAATAGTCAAAGAGAGAATCATCAGGAATGGAAAAGACTTCAGAGAGGTAGGAGGCAAAGTGTTCTGCCTTAATGGCGTTGTCAGGAAAAGGACGGTCATCATGGAGAAGCGGGTAGTGGGGGGAAGGCATGCCAGTACTTTTAGGAGTTGACAGGGAGCGTTGAATAGAGGCGGGTGCATTTCAAGCTCCAGTCCCGGCGTTTTTTCGCGGATAAGAGGTTTCGGATGTGGTGTTGGATTTGCTGGTGGCGTTGGAGTGTGTCCCGGTCACAGGTCCGGAGGAAGGAGCGGTACAGACGACGGGATTCGCGATGGAGAAGGACGGCCTGTGGAGGACGGGAAGGATGGTGAGGATAAATCGCCCTGGTGGGGATGTGGGCATGGACCGTGTCAGCAACAGTTGCTGGAGGAAGGAGGAGGCATGATCAATATCGGCGGGAGTGCAGAGGGGAAGTGGGTGGCTTGCGACCGGAGCGTCTGTAGGCATCCCGCCGCTGGAGGCTGGGTGGCCGTCTTATAAGGGATTGCCGGCAGAGCGTGGTGGCGCCAGTGGAGCCTGGTAGAGACTCGCTTCCGAGTCGCAATGCTGACCCGCCTGGTGGATCGACCAGGAACTGAAGCGTAGGTTGTCCAGGCAGTCGTACAGTGGAGTCGGCTCGTACGTCGCTGGCCAGGGGCTTTGTAAACACTCCTGGCTGCTTGTTTGGAGGTACACGCTTCGGTCGATAGCTCCGGAGACTGTGTTGCGGGTTGCCCGCTTTCCTAGGCGCCGCCTTATGGCACGCTGCCGGTACGGAGTTTACTACAGGTAGTATATAAGGTACGAGGGAAAGTAACGGGTGTGGGAAGGGGGTGAAGTCACAGAGAATCCACATGGGGGAGTAGGGACACATGCGGCAGACGAGGCGCAGCACATAGCGTTTAGTATTTCGATATCTATGTAGAATTTTTCTGTGGAGGTGGGAGATCGACGACACAACGAACGAGCAGAGGATGGGGCGGATCAAAGACCAATGGGTTTGTACGACGGTGGAGTGGTAGAGGTCTAATATCCAGCCAGACAGGAGGTGATGGCGGTTATTAGGTTTCTTATGGATGGTTTTGAGTGGTGAGTACAGGCCAGGAAGTGGTCGCGAGCATTTCAGGGGGGGGGGGGGAGGGAGAAGGGACGGTCATAAAGGGTGAAGTCGTGTGCACTGCAATCGGTTTAGATTCACAGAGCACTATAGTAATAGTATAGAGCGTGATGATGATGAGAGAAATGTGTTCGAAGGAAGAGAAAATTTGGACCAGGACCCATATGAAGAAATTGATGTGCAGCCGCAACCAAAAGGTAACAACAAAAGAAGAGTCTTGAAGAAGACGATATTCTGTGTAACATTTTGGAGAAAGAGAATTGAGCCCTGAAAGTACACGAAGACGGCTTGTTTATGCAGTTTTCAGTGCCTTCAAGAGTACAAGTGAAAGCTGACTTGTTGAGTGACATTATTAACGATCATCAATATTACAGCGCTTCTGCCTTCTCGGCCGCGCGGGAGTAGCTGAGGGGTCTGGAGCGCCACTTAACGGATCGCGCGGCCTTCTGCGTCGGAGGGTTTGAATCCCCCCTCGGGTATGGATGTGTGTATTGTCATTAAGTTAGTTTAGCTTAGTTTAAGCAGTTTGTAAGTCTAGGGACTTATGGCCAAAGTAGTTTGGTCCCGTAAGAAATAAAACATTTGAATATTTTTTCTGTCTTCTCTTGGTTCGAACACAGGACTTGTACTGGAATAAAATGACACTACTTGGGGTCTTATTACTGCATCTTCTGTTGTGGAATAGTTCAGGCAGACACTGGAGGATTGTCCAGGTTGTCCAAAAATGTTCAAATGTTTGTATAGTCTATGGGACTTAACTACGGGGTCATCAGTCCCTAAACTTACAAACCACTTACGAACTAGGACGGCACAAATATCCATGCCCGAGGGGGGATTCGAACCCCCGACCGTAGTGGCCGTGCAGACCGTGACTGGAGCGCCTCAGTCTCCTCTGCCACCGCGGCCGGCCCAGGTTGTCCGATCAGCGGCTTCCGAGTACACTGAAGAATCCTTAGTATATTCTTCAACAGCACACACGGAGCAGCAGTGTACGTAAACTATCAGTCAAATTTTTACAAGACAATGTAGTGAATATTAATACCAACTAAATTATGTGAAATGCGTTTTAGTGAAATGAAATAATATTGCAATACCTACCTTAAATTTAAATAATTTTTTCCTCCGGTGAAATAACATCCTTCGTATAGGGTGCATTCCTGTGAATTCTTGTTTTACTTCGTCTAGAAAATCATCAAGTTATTGACATTGTAAAATACTGAGAAGACTTCTTCTCATACTCCCTGAGATCGCCATAAGGAGTGTAACAGAATACTCTCCCCAGCCAATCACATGTCATTACTTCCCTCCTACTGACAAGTACTAACATAGGTTGCACTTCTCTAATTAATCAGTTGGCCATACCTGCAATGTAGGAGAATTCACCATCTGCTCAGTCACCGGCGACAATCACTAGCGACTGTCACCAGTGTCCCAGTATGAAACGAGGCTACAACATGGGTAGTGTCCACAGGCGCAGGCATTTTATTTTATTTTCTTTGCCGAAGTTCGTGCGGAGGTACATAGAGCTGACATATCTCTGGAATGAGCATTGCGTTCTGCGCATGCTGTCAACATTAAGCTGGGTTCGTCACGTCACCTCTGGACGGCACTGTTCATTTATTCACACTGGCCACCACGTCATGTCACGTCACGTCATTTCAAGGTTTCCCGCTAATAAACTTTTGACAGTGTCGTCGTCTGCTAAACATAGGAAGTTTGTCACTGCCCACTCTAATCATAAAATAACAGATGTTATATAACGTGTAGGAGCAATGCTAAAGAGTATTGTTGTGTGTCACTGGAAAAAATAAATATGTTTTCCAGAGTAGTGCAACACAACAGTCATTTCTATGCGTGTTACCAATTAAACGCAACCTAAAAAAGCTCTAAATGTTGAGCAGACTTGGTATTCTAATTTACACCAGCACAATATATGCAATATATCACTTTACATAAATTCAATGACTGGGAAACGTTTATATATATATATATATATATATATATATATATATATATATATATATATAACACATATTAAAAATCTGGTGTGTAAAACCATGCGTGAATTCCAGTACAACGTTGTATGGAAATTTCATATAATTTTGTCAAGAACTTTCTTAGATTTTCGCTGTGAAAAGTGTAAATGATCGTTTGTTCAAAATCTGAAATCTCCGAAAATTCTTCACTGATTGATAAATTTTACCTTCAGTTTCGCCCTTTTTTGTGTTTATTACGTTGAATCATATCCCGTACAACATACCAACCAATAAAACCATTGTCAAATGCCGACCGCGGTGGCCGAGGAGACTGAGGCGCTCCAGTCACGGTCTGCACGGCCACTACGGTCGGGGGTTCGAATCCCCTCTCGGGAATGGATGTTTGTGCCGTCCTTAGGATAAGCTAGTTGATAGGTAGTTTGTAAGTTTAGGGACTGATGACCCCGTAGTTAAGTCCCATAAGCTTAACAAACATTTGAAACATTGTCAAATATATGGTAAAGTTGAAAACTCAAAGAATAAATATTGTTCCGTATATCCTGTTATGTGAGTCCAAAGTTTGATGCAATGATACCAACCTACGCAACCTGCTCAAAAGAAGTCCTCCGCAACCTAGGAGAAACATTTAATTGCTGCAACTGGCAATGTTGAACGAGTAATGAAAGGAAGCTTAGGGATTAATGTCCCGTCGACAGCAAGATCATTAGAGACTGAGGTCACGCTTAGGTTATTTGGGGAAGGGAAGAAAATCGGCCGTCTCCTAGGCAAAGGAGGGGATTTAGACAAATCATGGCAAACCGAAATCTGGTTGGTCGCAGGTGAATTTGAACCACCGCCCTCATGAATGCGTGTCCAATGAGTCAACACTGCGTCAGCCCGAACGGTGGTGTCAATATTGAATATAACTGACTATGGGCAAGACGTAGTTTACCCGATTGTGATAAAAAATTGCACATTCCAGCTTCAAAACGAATGGCACTGTCCATACAGTAATTCGCACGGTGCATGGTAGACGGTTCATTACTAAACATTTCAAATCCAGTTTTGTTCCAATTTCGGTTAAATGTTTTCAGATATCAAAAAGAAAAACATGTGTAGGTAAGGTTCGTACGGTGCATGCTGAATAGTACCTTACTCTAGATGTCCGCACTGTTTGGCGACAACTGTATATCCATCCAGTAACTTTCGAGTGTGCAACCGGATCCCGTCGTCATTCTGACACGATATTTCGGCCTGGAAACGTCCGGTCATCTTCAGGCGAGTAGCTAGTACTGAAGAGACCAGGTGCAGGCGCGGTATTTATAGTCGTTCTTGCGCATGCCAGAAGTGCTGGTGTCGTTTTGCGCATGCGTTGGATGGTGTCATGCACGATACAGCTGCGTTGCTTGTGCTGCCCTCGGTGGTGGAAGAGCAACAGACTTCTAATCATTGATAATCGATTGATGGCGTCGATTACGTTGTGGATGGATAATATTAATCACAGGATTCAATTTTTTGTAGAGCTGAAAGCCCTTGTCGCGATTTATAATATTGTCGGCAAGACGAATTTCCACAGATTCTTTAATAACTGAATCCCAGAAACTGGGGACCTTAGTTAACGCATGCGCAAAACGATACCAGAACTTTTGGCATGCGCAAGAACCACTATAAACACCGCGACTGCACCTGGGCTCTTCAGTACTCGCTACTCACCTGATGATGGCCGGACGTTTCCAGGTCGAAATATCGTGTCAGAATGACGACGGGATCCGGCTGCACACCCGAAAGTTACTGGATGAAAAAGACAACCGTATACTTTAGCAGATTTATGTAATTCTTCATACCCAGGGGAGAGAATGGCGGAGGGGCAGATAATGACAGAGATGGTTGGGTGCATGTAAAAGAGCAGAGATACGCAGGAGAGACAGAGAGAGGAGGGGGAATAAATAAATGGACGTGGAGAAAGGGAGGATATAGACGAAGAGACTAAGTAGAGGAGGAGATAGATGGAGTGTGGGTAAGTGATATACAGAGGTGATGGACAGAGGAGCAGGAGGAGGCTGACAGAGAGGGGTTGAGGACAAAGGGAGGGGAAGGAGACAGGGCCGGAGAAAGAGATCAGGGTGCGTAACCAATTCCCGACATGTTAGCAATGCGAAGGACTCTTGGATTCACTATTGTTTAAATACAGTGCACAAAACAACCAGGAGACCAGGTGAGAACACATTCAATATACGTATGGTTAAACTGTAATTTGTGTGCGACACAGTACGACATTATGCTGTCTCAGATCTTTACTTGTGGTTTACATGGCGTTCACCTATATCGCAGCACCATATGGGGCAACCACAGTGCTTGTCATTCTCGTTATCATGTAATACGGTGTGTGATCACCTCTGACGTTCAGTACAACTTCAGACCTGCGTGGCATCGACAGTATGAGGTTATCAGTCACCTCTTGAGGGATATTCGGCCATTCTTCCACGAGTGCAATATCCAGCTCAGCAATCGTTTTGGGAGTTGCAGGTCTGGCTGCAGTGCGTTTACACAGTGAATCCCAGACACCCTCAATCGAGTTTAAATGCGGTGAACAAGCTTCATTCACTTCATTCACTCAATTCCCTCGGCTTCAAGCAAATTGTACACCAGTGCAGCTCTGTTGGCGTACGTTATCGACCCGTTGTCGACCCGTCCACCAGAAGGAAACCATCTGCTGTCACCAGCGTACGGCACAACAGAAAGTCGGAGGATGTCGTCACTATACCACTAAGCAGTCAAAGGGCCACTCCCAACGACGTTCCTGAGGGAAAAAAAATAGGGAGAAACGTTAGAAAGGTCATTTCATGGAAAATATTTCGTTACTTTTTCCTCTTACTAATTGAGCCCTATCACGAACGCTAAGCAAGCTTCGACTTTTGTAACACTAATCTAACGACGCACCCCATGAACCACAGACATTGCCGACGTGGGGTGGCTTCCATGCCTCAATGATACAAATAGCCGTACCGTAGGTACAAGCAGAACAGAGAGGTATCTGTGGAGAGGCCAGAGAAACGTGACGTTCCTGAAGAGGGACAACAACATTTTCAGTAGTTACAGGGGCAAAAGTCGGGTTGATTGATTGAGCTGGCCTTGTAACATCAGCTAATGTGGCTTTGCCACACAGATACTGCGAACGGCTGAAAGAAAGGGGAAACTAAAGCCGTTAATTTTACCGAAGACATACAGCTCTACTGTACGATTATGTGATGATGGCATTCTCTCACGTAAAATATTCCGGAGGTAAAATAGTCCCCCATTCGGATCTCCGGGCGGGGACTACTCAGGAGGATGTCGTGATCATGAAAGACAACAATAGCATTCTACGGATCGGAGCGTGCAATGTTAGGGAGGTTAGAAAATTTAAAAAGAGAAATGGATAAGTTGAAGTTAGACAGAGATACAGTGGGGATTAGTAACGTTCAGTGGAAAGTGGAACAGGATATCTGGTCAGTTGAATACAGGATTATAAATATAAAATCAGTTGGGGTATTACAGGAGTAGGTCTGATAATGAATAAGAAAATACGAATGCGGGTAAACTAGTATGAGCTACACAGTGATCGCATTATCGTAGTCAAGATAGATACGAAGTCAACACCGATCACAGTAGTACAGGTTTACATGTCAACTAGCTCTGCGAAGATGATATCGAAGAAATGTATGAGGAGGGAAAGGAAATTATTCAGACATTTAAGGGAGAGAAAAACTTAATTGTGATGGGAGACTGGAATTCCTTAGTAGGAAAAGGAAGGCAAAACAGTAGGTGAATATGGACTGGGCAAAAGAATGAAAGAGGAGATAGCCTGGTAGAATTTTTACACAGAACATAACTTAATCTTAACAAACATTTGGTTTAAGAATCATTAAAGAAAGTTGTATACATGGAAGAGACCAGGACACATTGGAAGGTACCACATAGATTTTATACTGGTAAGTCTACGATTTATAAACCAGGTTTTAAACTGTAATACATACCCAGGGGCAGATACAGACTCTGCCCATAACACATTGGTGATGAACTGTAGGCTGAAACTGAAAAAAAACCTGAAAAAAGTTATGAAAATAAGGAGATGGGACCTGGAAAAATTGAAGGAACCTGAAGTTCTTGAGAATTTCAGAGGGAGCTTTAGGCAACAATTAACACACGGGTGGAGGATAAACAGTAGAAGAAGAATGAGTAGCATTGACAGATGAAATAGTGAAGGCAGCAGAGGACAAAATAGGTAGAAAGGCAAGACGTAAAATAAATCCTTGGATATCACAGGAAATACTAAATTTAATTGATGAGAGGAGAAAATATAAAAGTTGAGTAAATTAAACTGGCAAATTGGAGTACAGACGACTAAGAAATGAGATTGACAGGAAGTGCAAAATGGCTAAGCAGGAATGGCTGGAAGGCAAATGCAAGTCTGTAGAAAAATGTATAACTAGGGGAAAAATAGATAGAAGAATGTGTAAGAAAGGGAAATGCAGATACCGCCTACAGGAAAATAAAAGAAACCTTTGGAGACAAGAAAAGCAGCTGTATGAATATAAAGAACTCAGATGGAAGACCAATTCTTAGCAAAGAAGGGAAAGCTGAAATGTGGAAAGAATATATAGAGGGGCTCGACAATGGAAATGAAGTTAGAGGAAAGATGATATAGATGAAATAGGAGATCCTATACTGATAGAAGAATTTGTCAGAACACTCAAAGGTCTATGTCGAAAGAGGCCCCTGGAGTGGACGACATTCTCTCAGAATTGCCGAAGTCTCTGTTAGAGCCAGCCATGACAAAACTATTTAATCTGGTGTGTAAGACGTATGAGACAGGGGAAATACCCTCAGAATTTAAGAAAAATGTAATAATCCATTCCAAAGAAAGCAGGTGCTGACAGGTTATAAAACTATCAGTTTAATAAAACATGGTTGCAAAATTTTAATACGGTAGAAGACGACCTTGGGGAAGACCAGTTTGTATTCAGGAGAAATGTAGGAACACGTGAGGCAATCCTCACTTTACGGCTTGATTTAGGAGGCAGATTAAGGAAATGCAAACCTACATTGCTAGCTTTTGTAGATTTAGAGAAAGCTTTTGACAACGTTGATTTGAATACACTCTTTCAAATTCTGAAATCGGCAGGAGTAAAATAGAGGGAACAGAAGGTTACTTGTAACACGAACCAGACATCAGTTATCAAAGTTGAAGGGTATGAAAAGGAAACATTAGTTGGGAAGGGAATAAGTCAGGGTTGTAGCCTTTTTCCGATGTTATTCAATTTATTCATCAAGCAGGTGGTGAAGGAAAGCTAGGAAAAATTTGAAATAGGGATTAAAGTTCAGGGCGAAGAAATACAAACGTTGCGTTATGCTGATGACATTGTAATTCTGTCAGAGACAGCTAAGGACCTGGAGGAGCAACTGAACGGAATGCACAGTGTGTTAAAAAGAGCACATGAATAGAACATTAACAAGAGCAAAACTACATCTACATCTACATGGGATACTCTGCAAATCACATTCAAGTGCCTGGCAGAGCGTTCATCGAACCACCATTATACTATTTACCTCCCATTCGATTCTCGAATAGCGCGCGAGAAGAGAGAACACCTGAATCTCTCTGTTCGAGCTCTGATTTCACGTATTTTATTCTGATGATCATTTCTACCTATGTAAGTGGGAGTCAACAATATATTTTCGCATGCGGAGGAGAATAAGCGATAAACGCCATTGTTGTAAACTATGGTCACGGAATGCAATCTTAGAAAATCAGGCGATGCTAAAGGAATTAGATTAGGTAATGAAACAATAAAGGTGGTGGCTGAGGTTTGTTAATTGGGCAGTAAAATAACTTATGATGGTCGCAGTACAGAGGATATAAAATGCAGAAAGGCAATGGGAATAAAAGCGTTTTTGAAAAGAGAAATTTGTTAACTTCGAATATGCATTTAAGCATAAGGAAGTCCTTTCTGAAGGCATTTGTGTGGAGTGTTGCCTTGTATGGGAGTGAAACATGGACTATAAACAGTGCGGACAGGAAGATCAAACGATCAAATGCTTGTATAGCTTATGGGACTTAACAACGGGGTCTTCAGTCCCTAAACTTACAAACTACTTACGAACTAGCTTTTACTAAAGACGGCACAAATATCCGTGCCCAAGGCGGGATTCGAACCCTCGTTCGTAGTGGCCGTGCAGACCGTGACTGACGCGCCTCAGTCCCCTCGGCCACCGCGGCCGGCGGACAGGAAAAGGATAGAGGCTTTTGAAATGGGGTGTTACAGAAGAATGCTGAAGATTAGGTGGGTGGATTGCGTAACTAATGAAGAGGTACTAAACAGAATTGAGGAGAAAAGGAATTTCTGACATTCCTTGACTAGAAGAAGGGATCAATTGGTAGAACACATTCTTAGACATCAAGGAATTGTAAATTTAGCATTGGAGGGAAGTGTGTAGGGTAAAAATCGTAGAGGGAGACCAAGAGATGAATATAGTAAGCAAATTCAAATGGATGTATTTAGCCGTTCTTATGAGGAGATGAAGAGTCTTGCTCAGGATAGAGTAGGGTGGAGAGCTGCATCAAACCAGTCTCCGGACTGAAGACTACAACAATAACACAATCTAACGACGCGAAGTTTTCAAAATGTTTGTCAACATGAGGAATCAAACTGTTTAGCTTATCGTCCCTAGACTTACAAACTACTTGAACTAAGTTATGTCAAGGAAAAAGAACACAGCCATACTTAAGGGAGGATTCCAACCTCCGACGAGAGACGCGAAGTGAAGAAGGGCGTTGGTTGTTTGAATTTTGAAACGGCCATCAGTTACAAATGTAGGGATTCAAACAAACAGAATAAACGTGTCATTCTCAACGGACAGTAGTCTTCTGAAATGAAAGAAATTTATTTCCTACCCAAAGAGTGTTATAGGATAATTATGTATAAAGAACGTAGAACATGACGCCAGAAGTTTCTTGAGTCGTTTTGCGATTGATGCTGTAGTATATCCAGAATTCGCAAGGCTCAAACAGAAATATGTGCAGCATTTTGATGATTCGTTGAGGGAGTGGTAATGGAGCCACAATATAACCAAATATAATCGTCCGTATGATTAAGAAACAGCACATTTCCAGACACAATTCTTAGAGCCAAATTACGTTATTTAAGTTCTAAATTTCGTGTGAACAAGAACTTCGCAGCAATTCTCTGACCAGAAAGTTCATTCTCGCTAGCTTCCCACCTTATTAACTTCTCCATGCGTCATGTAAGGCACAGAATATTTCTCTAAACTAGCCCAATCAGGCAAATTACTCAGTGTAAAAAATGGAGTAGATACAGGTATCTACGAGTTCAAGAAGAGTCGTACTACGTTTAGATATAAAGTTTCTTGTGCAGCAGTATTTTATTACGACGAAATATAGACGTTTCACGAAAATGTATTCTTGTCACGATGTTACAAAATTTTCTTAATGCGAGAAATGTTTTGTTATTGAAATTGCTCAGCACAATTTCCGAACGAAATTTTCAGAATTCTTCACATTTTCATCTATTTCAACGTGGAAAGCTATCGGAGCTTTCTAAGACGAGATAGGCCATGTAGTTTTGTTACAAGAAACAGACTGCTAGGTTTGTAATTAATCAGTTATTAATTTTCCTTTCTTGTCTACTTACTTCTAACATAACATACGTTACGGCTACGAAGTCATAAATGGCATCTTAAAAAGGCCAACCTGGTTTGGGTCGAATGAACAAGAGCAGTAAACAAAATACTTCAGTACGCGGTATCGCAGCAATATGTGTTTTGTGATACAGACTATGAAGTCCTGAGATGCCATTTTTTGTGTAATTGACATCATAAGGCATATTAATGGAACCAATTTGGAAATATATAATATTATTTTGTGATGTTACTGTTTACAACAGTAAATTTGAAATCCATAGAAACGGGTAAGACACAGAGCTGAATCCACTTGTGTTTCATTTCCATAGCAGTAGAGAAAAACCTCCTCTGGAGGAGGAAGTGACTCGGCAGCAAAATGTTTGTTTTTGCTCAAATGTTCAAATGTTTGTAGAGCTTATGCGACTTAATTACAGGGTCATCAGTCCCTAAACATACAAACTACTTATGAACTAGCAAATACTAAGGGCGGCACAAATATCCATGCCCGAGTGGGGGGGGGGGGGATTAGAACCCCTGACCGTAGTGGCCGTGCAGACTGTGACTGGCGCGCCGCAGACCGCTCGGCCACCGCGGTCTGCTTTCTATTTGAATAAACTTTTTAGTTCCTCTCGCATTCCTTCAGTCTGCGTATAAAGGAACTTTTCTGCCTCCTAAGAAACAAAAATTTTATTTGTTTAGGTTAGGTGACAGTCTTTTGCAACTGTAAATTAGTCTGCTTTAGACCAGATGCGTTTCGCTTTATTTTTAAGTATCTTCAGTGATTAACAGTACAAGAAATAGTTTGTTTTATTTTATTTTATTTTTTTACTAAATTCGTTTACAGAAATGCCTCATAAAAACAGTAAGCACTGACATCTACCAAAAATCTAGTATTTACCAGCTCAGATGTAACAGTTGTGATGCTCTGTACTATGGACAGGACATTTGAAACACGATATAAAGAACACGAACGATCATGAAAATATGCCAAAAGCCATCCACATTTACAGAACACCTTATGCAAGAAAACATCTATCCCACCATCATAGAAACCGGAATGAAAATAAGATTTACCAACAATAAACATCTTCTAACACTCCAAGAAAATTTCCAAATTCAAAAAGCATTAATAGAAATGAAACAGTGAATGACTAAGTAAACATCAGCAGCCAAACACTATTTAAACTAATAGAACACATAGTAGACAAAGACAAACTTCCCCCACCCTCGAACCAACCACATAATACGACCACATCAAAAAACTTTTAAAAAAATCTCTACCCACAATTGCACAAAGTCAGAATATTCAGAGTATCTCTCTCTCTCTCTCTCTCTCTCTCTCTCTCTCTCTCTCTCTCTCTCTGATGAAATATCGGGCTTATGGAATATCGCCCCAATCGTGCGACTGGATTCGCGGTTTCCTATCGCAAAGGACACAGTTCGTAGTATTTGACGGTAAGTCATCGAGTAAAACAGAAGTGATATCTGGCGTTTCCCAGGGAAGCGTTATAGATCCCCTTCTCTTCCTGGAGTTCATAAACGATTTTGTTGACAATCTGAATAGCTCTCTTAGACTGTTCGCGGATGATGCTGTCGTTTATCGGTTATTTAAGTCAACAATCAGAAGATACTACAAAGCGATTTGGACAAAATTTCTATATGGTGTGAAAATTGGCAATTAACTCTAGATAATGAAAAGTTTGAAGTAATACACATAAGCACTAAAAGAAATCCGTTGAAATTCAATTACGTGATAAATGAGTCAAACCTTAAGATTGTAAATTCTACCAAATACCTAGGAGTTGCAAATACGAACAACTTCGACTGGAGAGAACACACAGAAAATATTGTGGGGAAGGCGAACCAAAGGTTACGCTTCATTGGCAGAACGCTTCGAAGATGCACCAGCTCCACCAAAGAGACTGCCTACATCACATTTGTGCGTCCTCTCCTGAAGTACTGTTCCCCCTTGTGGGACCCTCACCAGGTGGGACTGACGGAAGATATTGAGAATGTTCAGAGAAGGGCAGCTTGTTTTGTTTTATCGCGTTCCAGGGGGGAGGGGGGCGGAGCGAGCGCAACAGAAATGTTGAAAGTTGAGGTGGAAATCATCAAAACAACAGCGTTATTCGTTGCGGCAAAATCTATTTGCTAAATTTCAATCACCGACTTATACTTCTGAATGTGAAAATATTTTACTAGCACCCACCTACATCGGGAGACATGACCATACGAATAAATTAAGAGAAATCAGACCGAAAACGGTAAGATTTAGGCATTATTTCTTCCCGCGCGCTATTAGACAATGGAACGGTTGGAAAACGTTGTGGAAGTGGTCAATGAACACTCTGCCAGGCACTTAAATTTGATTTGCAGAGTATCTATGGAGATGTAGATGCACAAAATCTCCGAGCATTGCCTTTCACGGTTTCATCGTTGTAGACAGGGTTCGCTACATCAAATATACATAGAAACTTTGTCACCATTTCCACAAGCCTTTCATCTTCTACAGCTATAAACGACATTTTTGTAGAAAGCATTGTTGGGCACTGCGTGTGTAACAGCGCCACAACGTACCGTGAGCTGCGGCTGCGGCTGGACTCACGCGGCGGTGGGCGTGCCCCAGAGGCCAGCGCCGGCCGCGGTGGCAGAGAGGACTGAGGCGCTCCAGTCACGGTCTACACGGCCTCTACGGTCGGGGGTTCGAATCCCCCCTCGGGCATGGATATTTGTGCCGTCCTAGTTCGTAAATAGTTCATAAGTAGTTTGTAAGTTTAAGGACTGATAACCCCGTGGTTAAGTCCCATAAGCCAGTCAACTGACAGCCGCCGCCTCGTGGTATGACGTAGACACGGCCAGTTGTCAGGACTTGTCTTCTACATCTACATCGGATACTCTGCAAATCAGATTTAAGTGCCTGGCATTATAAGAAATACAAACGTTGCGTTATGCTGATGACATTGTAATTCTGTCAGAGACAGCTAAGGACCTGGAGGAGCAACTGAACGGAATGCACAGTGTGTTCAAAAGAGCACATGAATACAACATTAACAAGAGCAAAACTACATTTACATCTACATGGGATACTCTGCAAATCACATTTAAGTGCCTGACAGAGGGTTCATCGAACCACCATTATACTATTTATCTCCCATTCCATTATCGAATAGCGCGCGCGAAGAAAGAACACCTGAATCTCTCCGTTCGAGATCTGATTTCCGGTATTTACTCTGATGATAATTTCGCATTCGGAGGAATATTTTGGCGATTTGAGTATCGTAAGTAGCCCACGCCGCAGCGATAAGCGTCGTTGTTGTAATGATTCCCATCCCAGATCCTGTATCGTTTCCGTAACGCTGTCTCCCCTGTATCGTGACAATACGAAACGAGCTGACCTTCTTTGCACTTCCGACGTCCTCCGTCAAACCCACCTGATAATCCCACACGGGCGGCAATACTCCAAACATGGACGGACAAGCGTAGTGTATGCAGTTTCTTTTGTAGTTCTGTTGCATATTTTAATGGTTATGCCAATAAAATGCAGTCTCTGGTTCGCCTTTCCCACGACATTATCTACGTGTTCTTTCCAGTTTAAAACAGAAGTGATAGTAATTCCTAGGTATTTTGTGGTGATTTGTCTTGTAAACGAAGTTTAACGGATTTCTTTTCGTACGCATGTGGACGACTTCACACTTCTCATTATTTAGATTCAATTGCCAATTTTTACACCATAGTGGTATCTTATTCAGATCGTTCTGCAATTGGTTTTGATCTTCGGATGATTTTACTAGACGGTAAATGACGCCGTCGTCTGGAAACAACCTAAGAGAGCTACTTGGATGTTCCCCTAAATCGTTTATGTAAATAAGGAACAGCAGAGGACCAATAACACTACTCTGTGGAACGACCGATATTACTTCTGTTTTAGTCGATGCCTTACCATCGATTACTATGAACTGTGTCCTCCCTGACAGGAAATCCTCTATCCAATCGCATATTTGGGGCGATATACCATAACCACGCAGTTTGATTAAAAGCCGTTTGTGAGAAACGGTGTGAAAAGCCTTCTGGAAGTCAAGAAATACGGAATCGATTTGCTAACCCTTGTCGATAGCACACATCACTTCGTGTGAATAAAGAGTTAGTTGTGTCTGGCATTAACGATATTTTATAAATCCGTGTTGTCCTTGGGTCAATAGATCGTTCTGCTCGACATAATTAATAATATTTGAATACAGGATATGTTCCAAAACCCTACTGCGAATTGACGTCAATTAAATAGGCCTGTAGTTTAGTTGGTTACTCCTACTGCCCTTCTTTAATATAGGTGTGACCTGTGCAACTTTCCAATCTTTTGGTACAGATGCTTCTTTGAGAGGGACGGTGTTGGCACTTGGCAGGCTGCGTCAGCTGCCGAAAACGCAGCCGTAGCCACCGCCGCGTGTTAGGAACAGTCCCTTGTAATCTTGAGCGCGCTGTTCCTACCTGTGCGGCCAGAGATATGGCCCACCGAACAGCGCATTAGCCGTCGTGTAAGCAATTTGGAAGTGCAGCCGCTGGTATTTTGACGCCGCACCGGAAGAGCGGAGCGGCCGCCACCGCAGCCATGCCTATAAACAGGGCCCATGCTGCCTTAGGCCGTGTCCTACGTGGGCGACAAGCGTGCGACAGCGCGCGATATACAGCGACGCGACACTGCAGCTACAAGCGGCGACATTCGTGTCCTACGTGAGCGACAACTTCTCGCTAGAAGATGGCCGCTAGAAGCGATCAGCTGTTTCTAAAATTCGCCACCCGTAAACCGTAGAATAACGATAGCTCCAGAGTAAGGCAATAAAGTTTTATTTACTTTATGAAATAAGACGTAAAGAGAGTGCTGTACATTAAATTTACAAAGTGAAGAATGTTAGTGGACTATTTCATTCATAACTTCAAATACGAAAATAGACAGTGAAGATCACTAGCCCAATACGAGTACAGATACTTTAGAGTTTTTCTTTTGTGACTACAAACCAACAACCGAACAAGTACAAAATGAGTATTTTTTATTGTACGACGACAGTAAATCATTTAATTCTGGACGGAATTGTTAGCAGCGGGCATTACATATGGGTAGTGATGTGGGCTTCCAAGTTTTTATTTTTTTTACCAAGATAATACCAATATATTCATTTTTATTGCAAACATACGTATCCCACGGAAGCCCTACCAAACACATTAAATTCCTGTTGAAACATTATAGCAAGATATTTTATTCAGAAACGTAATTTTACACACATCTTGTGTGACATCCTTATATATACCGAGTAAGTTTGTTGTTACTGCAAATGCTTAAAAACACGCAAATGTAATTGGTCAAAACACGTTCGTCATTGTGTAAATCAAACTACCACTCAGAATAAAAAGTAAAGACTGTCATACCAGAAACAATTTAAAAATTTACTTCTAATTACATGCACAACTGCAATTTTACTTTCTGTTAACGCAGAAACAGTTGCATTTTCATAAACTTCAGGGATAATTAGGTCGCAGAATTCTGGCGACATCGTTTATAACCTCGACAAGCAGACGATTTTCTACGAATTCGATACTTTGTCCCGCGTGCGACAGCGACAAGATTCAAGCCGGTTTGAGATTCAAACGTTGCTCGTTGTCGCGTCTGACGCGCGGCGCTGCAGATGTCGCTCACGCTCACGTAGGACAGGCCCATAGCGAAACACGGTGTTGAGATTTGTCGCTTGAAGCTGTCGCGCGCTGTCGCTCGCTTTTGTCGCCCACGTAGGACACGGCCTTAACGAGAAACAGCGCGCTGACAAACCGCCGCGATTCCACCGACGCGGAGCAACCGCGGTCTATAAATACGGCTTAAGTCTTAGGCGTTTACATCCAACGGTTATTGAAGCACTGGAAATGGAACTCACTGTAGCAAACGGAGGGTGTCACACTGGGCTGTAATTGTCGCTCCGTCAAGTTTTCGCGCGCGACTGTTGCTGTCGAATGCGCCTGTACTGCGCCCCCTGTATTTCTGAGGCGGCAGTACTCGTCGGCATCCCTGCCTCACTGGGCTGTTCTTGTCGGAAGTCGCGTAGCAGCCACGAGGTTTTGTAGTGGGACAAGTTAGTCGTACTACATTTTCCTATGTCAGCACTCTTTTGATGTTGTAAATAGGAAAGCGACACTTTTTATTTAAAATGTATACATATTTGATGTTCATGTTATTTTGTAATATGATTCATAAAATGTTTTATTTTCTGTATGTTACATGTACGGTCGAGGGCCGGCCGCAGTGGCCGAGGAGACTGAGGCGCTCCAGTCACGATCTGCACGGCCACTACGGTCGGGGGTTCGAATCCCCCCTCGGGCATGGATATTGGTGCCGTCCTTAGTTGTAAGTAGTTCATAAGTAGTTTGTAAGTTTAGGGACTGATGACCCCGTAGTTAAGTCCCATAGACTCTACAAACATTTGAACATTTGTACGGTCGAGGCGCCGCAATGAACAAGGGCAGCGTCGTCGCCGCCGCAGCCAACCTTGCAGTATGTGACCGCTTGCAGAATTTAACTGACGGTTACGGGGCTACGAATGCAGCTGCGCCTTCTTTATTGCCGCGCGTCAATCGCTGAAAGAAGAAGAGAGAAGAACATAAAAAAGATTTATTATTTTTGTTTGAGATTCAGTACAAGCTGTTTGCAGGATCATGTCTCTTGCTAAACAGACTTTGTATTAGTATGAAGAAGAATAAATATTTCTGAATATTGAAAAGGATCTTGCATTTATGAAGAATTATTTACAATCAAGAATATATTATAGCAAGAGTAATTTGATTTTTGTGAAGAACTTCTACTTATTTCAGAAAACAATTTAAATTCTCATTGAAATTGTTAAAGAGTAGCGTCGAATATGATATTATATTGATGTCGAGTGTAAATATGAAAAAACAGGGTTTAACAGGCGGTGGAATGTTAATTTTTTTCAGTACGAGTTAGCGACAGCAAACAGTAGTGCCTATATTTGACTTCGATATAATTTTAGTAACGGCCACTAGTTTTCTTGTATCGTTCGTACAAGAACTTAATGTTTTTTTGTGAACTATTTAAAGGAGTTATTCCTATATTTTCTAATTTATATTGTGGTGCGGGACACTTCAGGCGAAGGTCTGAAATTTTGCACGGTTAGCTTGTGATAGTTGGTGTTGCTAGGAGAGTGAAAAGACCTACACAACGTCCTAGAAACTGATAAAGTGTTTCTAGTATCGAAATACTCTCATGATCAGCGACTAATGATAAAAATTAGTAACTGTATTAACCATCGCAGTTATCACGTCCCTGTTCCACCACAGTCTGTACTCACGAGGATATCATATGGATATCGTATTTTAGAATTTCTTTATATTTATAATATATGAAGTTCATAACTTAAATAAAAATCAGCCAAAGCCACTCGTCGCAACTCTCAAAAATTCTCTAGCAAATCGACTTTGAAGTTTTGCAAGTATCCACACGTAAAAGGTAAAGCAGTCAAAGATCCTAAGATTGGTTTTGAACACCACAGTGCTTCACTGGGCATGGTCGTGTTTGGAGGTGGTATGCCGTTGCCTTCCTCCGACCTACGAACTGACTTACCCAGCCAGTTATAGGGGGACCTACAGTTTAACGTGGGTTCCGACACGGTGCTACTCGGCATTTTTCACATGAGGAATACTGGCACAGGTGAAAGAAGTGGAAAGTGACTGATAAAAATTTTAGGACTTGGCGGGGATCGAACCCACGACCTTTGGGTATGTAGTCGGGTACTCCTGCACTGTGCAACGGAAGCGCCTAAGTACCATTAATTTTTTTTCTAATGAATTTAGTTGTATAAAACATTTTGGGGTCTCCAAAGCCACGTGTTGTGTCACTTTTTGTTTATGTGTATGTAGACGAACATGAACATGAACAAAAAAAAGTTTGTAAAACTATCGGACCAAACTACGTGGTCATCAGTCCGTAGCTTACAAACTACTTAAACCTAGGTAAAATAACCTACGGACAACACACACACACACACACCCATGCCCCAGGAAGGACTCGAACCTCCGACGGCGAGCAACCGCGCGCTCCGCAGCGAGGCACCTTAGACGCTCGGCTACTCCACTGCGGCGACCTGAACACATTGTCGCTACTTAAAAGATGGTAAAGAAAGTTAGCTGCTTAGAAAGGCATTAGTAGCTACGGAGGTTACTTTCTAAAAATAGCGTCGTAGCTCTTCAAAAATTGAACAGTGAAAGATTACCGTCGTCAACTAATACTGAAGGCAATACTGTAAAAAATGAAACTTAGCTTTTTTGATTGAAAGTATCATTATTAACATCTTGTTATAAAATACAGAAAATTACGAATAAACAAAATTAAGTGCATTTTTCGTAAAAATTCCCATTATGTATTAATACTGGGTAAGTATCCGAACACAATAAAAAAAGAAAAAATTCTCTTACTGCAGGATACGAACCACCGCCCCTAAGTTTGTAAGGCTTGAGTTACTCTAACAGATGGTGCAACTGTTTTAATTATTGGCACTTTCGTATACTTGCAAAACTTCAAATCGATTACCTCGAGAACTTTTAAGAGTTGCGTTGAATGGTTTTGGTAGATTGTTATTCGAGTTCTGAACTCCACGTAAAAAAAAAAAAAAAAAAAAAAAAAAAAAAAAAAAAAAAAAAAAAAAAAAAAAAAAAAATTATATATATCCGATACCCATGCGGTCTTCTTGCCATTTCTGTTTCATCTGTGAGAATGTCGGAAAACTCAGCAAATGTCGTTCCAGTGGAGCATTTGAACAGTGAACTGATAACAATCGAGGTGGAGAAATATCCCTGTCTCTACAACATAAAATTGCAATTATAAAGATAGCCTACTATGACGAACTACATATAATGCTGCTGGAGATAAATGTTTAAGTTTTGAAAGACAGCCCATCATCGTGGCTGGTTCCAACGCAGCTGTAGATGCCACCAATTTCTGTCGCTTGTGCGGCACCCAGATAAGTATGCTGCGGCTTCATTCGCCGCGATTATAATTGTCTGAAGTGTGGAACTTAATGCGACTGTTTCAGCCGCGATTATTATCGATAGGAGAAAATCGCCTAGTGTAGCATTAGCCTAAGCGTCCCGTCCTTGTGAGACGTGCAAATGAAGAAGATTTAATCCGTAGCCGGTACACCTGAGTCCCAGGTACCCGATCGAAATTTCTTTTTTTCAGAGTTGTGATGCATGTTGTAGCTCTGACTTGCCTCTCCCTGTACTCTCCTAGCATTCAGTTGGCTACCAGTCCACAACACTGTTGCAGTTGTGTCTTTATTAGTGTTGTTCTTATAAAGGTAAACGGGTGCCAATCACCCAGGTGTACCTTTACTGAAAGTTTTTTTGGTAGCATTGTTTTCAGTATCTCCCCTTTATTGTACAATGCTTAAGAAAAGTGAACGAGGGAGATACTACAGATACTCTGAACGAACCAATGGCTTATGGGAGTCATCTGCACTAGGCTAGTTATAGCAGTCGTAAATGCTTTTTGTTCTGTACCACGGGAAAGAAGATGCTGATGTTGTGACATACAGAGAATTCCGCATTGAACTAGGGACACAATCTGTAAGTGATTGTATGAAAAGAAAGGATTCACAATTTTTCGGAAAGGTATCAGAAATTCCTTTTGTGTTATTCTAGGCATGACCTCCTCCAAGCATCAGGTACATTCCAAGCTCACAGTAAAGCTTGTGCTACTAAATCAAAGGGGAAGAGATAGTGTGCCCATCTAAGAGAGTTAGGAAAGCACCACGGTAGGATGGCGATGAGGAATACCATTGTGGTTGGAATGTTCCACTGTTTTATGTCCAAACTGATTCTGTAGTTTGGATGGATAAATAACTGAAATGGATTGGTAAATACTCTGAATAATTAAAAACTAAAATTTTGCCGTAGGTCCTGCTATCGTGTACTTTTTTCATAAATCACGTATTCATTTCGCCAAAAATATCATACCAAAATCTTTCCAAAAGTTTTGCCTGCAGAAATTTTTATATTGATCTTGATTTTTTCTTCTGGTTCACAGTTATGAAGCATAGTCTATTCCGTGTTTAAATGTGAAGTTTCAGTCGTGTTGCTAACTATTTGTAACTGATGTGTAGGCCTTTGGAAAAGTATGCGTTACACCTTTTTTTTCCTAATGTTTTTAAGTCATGCCCATAAACATTAGTAATATTTAAATGTCGTATGTTTTGACCAGAAAATGTTCTTATGGTCTTCAGTCTAGAGACAGGTTTGATGCAGCTCTCCATGATACCTCATCCTCAACAAGCCTCTTCAACTCTACATAAGAACGGCAACCTGTCTGAATCTGCTTGCTGTATCCATCTCTTTGTCTTCCTCTGCGGTTTTTACCCCACATAATTCCCTCCAATGCTAAATTCACGATTCCTTGATGTCAAAGAATGTGTCCTACCAATCCATCCCTTCAGTCAAGGTATGCCTGAAATTACTTTTCTCACCTATTCTGTTCAGTACCTCCTCATTATTTACGCGATCCACCCACCTAATCTTCAGTATTCTTCTGTAGCACCACATTTCGAAAGCCACTATTCTCTTCCTGTCCGTACTGTTTATCGTACATGTTTCACTCCCGTACAAGGCAACACTCGACACAAATGCCTTCAGAAAAGACTTCCTTGCACTTAAATTAATATTCGATGTTAGCAAATTTCTCTTTTTCAAAAATGCCTTTCTTCCCATTGCCATTTTGCATTTTATATCCTCTGTACTGCGACCGTCATATGTTACTTTACTGCCCAAGTAACGAAACTACTACCACCTTCACTGTTTCGTTACCTAATCTTATTCCTTCAGCGTCGCCTCATTTTCTAAGACTGCATTCGATTATCTTTGTTTTGATCTTTTTAATGTTCATTTTATATGCTCTGTTCAACACACTGTCCATTCCATTCAACTGCTCTTCCAGGTCCTTTGCTGTCTCTGACAGAATTACTATGTCATCAGCAAAACGCAATGTTTTACTTCTTCACCCTGAATTTTAATCCCTATTCCAAATTATTCCTTGCATTCCTTCACCGCCTGCTCGATGTACTATTTGAATAACATCGGAGAAAGGCTAGAACCCTGCCTTACTCCCTTTCATGCCCTTCGAGTCTAATAACTGCGGTCTGGCTTTTGTACAAGTTGTAAATAACTCTCTCGTTTCCCTGTATTTTACCCCTGCTGACTTCAGAATTTGAAAGAGTGTATTCGAATCAACAGTGACAAAAGCTTTCTACAAATCTACAAAAGC
This sequence comes from Locusta migratoria, assembly GCA_026315105.1. Classification (NCBI taxonomy): domain Eukaryota; kingdom Metazoa; phylum Arthropoda; class Insecta; order Orthoptera; family Acrididae; genus Locusta; species Locusta migratoria. The sequence goes on from CM048750.1 coordinate 379,333,309, forward strand.
TAAAAATGTAGGTTCTTTCCTTAATCTATCTTCTAATATAAATCGTAAATTGAGTGTTGCCTCCCGTGTTCCTATGTTCGACCTGAATCTTAACTGATTTTCCCCGAGGTCAGCTTCTACCAGGTTTTCCATTCTCCTATTGATAATTCGTGTTAAAATTTTGCAACCATGAATTATCAATCTTATGGTTCAACCAGAAGATATTCAAACCTGCCGGCCGCGGTGACCGCGGGGACTGAAGCGCTTCAGTCACGGTCTGCACGGCCACTACTGTCGGGGGTTCGAATCCCCCCTCGGGCGTGGATATTTGTGCCGCCCTAGTTCGTAAGTTGTTCATAAGTAGTTTGTAAGTTTGGGGACTGATGACCCCGTAGTTAAGTCCCTTAGACTATCCAAACATTTGAACATTTGAACATATTCAAACCTTACGTGGGTCCTGTGGACCTTTTTTCCCTTTATTGTGTTTTGACACCAGCTATTACACCAGTAGGCTGGCAGCAGCTCCAGAGGCTGCTCTTTAGCTGAGAGAATAAAATACATGGATGAGATGAAAATTAAAATACAAGACAGGCGAAAAAACAAACGGAGGAACAATGACAAGGTGACAATTCGAAGTACAAACAGTTTTTTCCCTTTATTGTGTTTTGACACCAGCTATTACACCAGTAGGCTGGCAGCAGCTCCAGAGGCTGCTCTTCAGCTGAGAGAATAAAATATATGGATGAGATGAAAATTAAAATACAAGACAGGCGAAAAGACAAACGGAGGAACAATGACAAGGTGACAATTCGAAGTACAAACAGTTGACAGATGATTAAAAAAAAACATGCAGGATGACAATAACACAGGACAGCGAGTACATGGAGGCACTAATTAAAACACACGGTGCGATGCTTGTTCTGATGGTGGTGGACGCAGTTAAAAAAATACACTTCACTGGATCACAACACACAACACTTGATATAGCACTGGTAAATGTGTCGGTCCAGGTCCCCGAGAACGGGGGAGGGGAGGGAAGTGCGGGGGAGAGGAAAAATGGCAGGGAAGGAGGCGGTAGGGACGAGCCGTGGGGACTCCAAGGCGGGTAGGGGTAGCCAAGCGAGGGAGGGGAAGAGGAGGGGGGGAGAGGGGGCCTTACATCTACGGGGAGGGATCAGGGCTGGTAGGACGGGTATATGTCAGGACGGAGGACGTCATCAGCGAGGTGGAGGCGGCGGAAGCACAGAGTAACATATACAGAGAAGCAACCCCCCCTAAACCTTTGTCCTATGCTGCCCTCGTAGTTCCGTAAGATGCTAGCAGGTGTTAGTGGTTCCATGGCTTAGTACCGGTAGACCACACTAGAGGCACTACTGAGGGTGCCTCTCGCAAGTCATAGGGTAGCGTGGAGGGGAGGCTGAGGGGAGAGCTCATGCCGCCTGCCACAAGGCCACGGCTGTTGGCTTGCTGGCGTTTGAGGGGAGTTGATGGTGGGGACAGCCGCTACCTGCCGCCTGCTCTGGCCAGTTTAAAGGGCTGCTTCAGACCACAGCGCCATCATGGGACATCTTACGGAACTGCTGAAACAACCCCGCCCCACATCCCCGAGTGTGGGACCGGGCCCTTACGGAGGTTTCCCGTCTGTATATATTTGTCTGTGGCGAAAGTTACCCTGGGAGAGGACATGGAGGGTGTGGAGATGTGGGGAAGGATGTATAACACGGTAGAGGCGTGGCAGAGGCCCAGGGTTGGTGTGGATGTGATGGACCACGGGTTTGCGGGAGTCTATTTTACAGGTGGTATAGAGGATACGGATATGTTGGAGGTATTCAAGGATGTGGGATCAGGTCATACAGGATCCGCGTGGGGGAAGGGAGCCAGATGCGGTAGGCGAGGCGGATCCTGTGGACCCAGGTGTACCTTATGTGGTACAACTTTTAGATGTACCAGTTACGGGTTAAAGTGTGTGCGTTTGTAATTGAGAATAAAGCGACGCGTCATCCATTACACCTGTAGTGGGCACTCGGGGCGTTAGTCATTAGCCGAAGAGTGGACAGATTCCGCAGACATTAGCGGCGGGAAGGCACTCCACTGTGGCCTGGCCGCAACCTTCACGCTGCCACCGACCGGCGACGGCAGAGCGCTCTGGCGGTGGCGGCCTGAGTTACGCCCCCTCCGGCACACACCGCTGGCTGGAACCTCGCCCGACTTATAATTCGCCAGAGAGCTGGGGTAGTGAGCGGGCCACGTATGTATGCGTCTCTGTGTGTGCGTGCGTCTGTGTGTGTGTGTGTGTGTGTGTGCTTGTGTGTTTGGATGGGAGGGGAGGGGGGCACCAACGTTGGTATCAGGGGGCGTGAGGCTGGGAGAGGGGATGGGGGCAGAGGTCGCGGAATGCTTTGGCGGCTCTGAAATGGAGCCTCCTCTTCCTCCTAGAGATAAAAGTAAAATAAAATTCCCCGCTCGGCGTGGGGAAGTGGCAAGTGGAATGAAAGAAGCGGCGCTGGCTATTACGGGCGTGACGGCCGGGAGTGGGGTCTGCTCTCAGATGCGCGCGAGAGCGAGTGCGCGTTTTAGCAGGGCCGCGCCCCTTCATATAGTATCCGTAACATCGTTTCCATTTCGTGGTGATAACGCCATTGTTACGCGTAGAGCTGCAGGAAAGTAGAGGAGTATTTTTTCGGAACCGGAAAATGAAATCTGAGGAAGTCGTCATCTTCGCGAATAAGGACGCAGTGTCCTCATTACAGTTGCAGATTAGCATTTCGTTGTAGAAAGGAATTAAATTTCAAAATGTTTGTAGAGATGAGGGACCAAACTGCTGAGATCATTGGTCCATTGATTTACAAACTGCTCATTATAACAAATTTATGGTAAGGTCAGCTCACACATCCATGTCCGAGGGAGCGTTCGAACCTTACAACGGGAAAAAATGTCCACAGGGGGACAGGGGGTATGTGGGTATGTTAACCAGCCCTATATCACTTCCTTTCCTCTTCCAAGTTGCCATGGATGACGCACTACAAGTTGCGTTTGTACCGGAATAACAGTGTACGCGAGGGTTGTAGTTACTCCCCACTGCACTGTGTGAAGAGTAGAAACGCTAAAAGTTCACCAACCTGGCGTCTTCAAAAAAAATGTTCAAATGTTTGTAAATCTATCGGACCAAACTGCGTGGTCATCAGTCCGTAGCTTACAAACTACTTAAACCTAGGTAAACTAACCTAAGGACAAACACACACACCCATGCCCCAGGGAGGACTCGAACCTCCACGGCGAGCAACCGCGCGCTCCGCAGCGAGACGCTTTAGACCGTTCGGCTACTCCACCGCGGCCTGGCGTCTTCTATAGATGTCCCCACGCAGATGATAGCACGCAGGTCGGAGTTCTTGAATGAGGCTGAAATTGCTAAACTGTTGGTAGGAACTGATCTAGTTACTGAATAAAACTGAAATCCTCGGGAATTGGGATGCCAACAGATTTTATTGAAGTCAGCAGAAAACTGCATAATAAAATCAACGTGACATAAATTTTCTTAACTGAAAGTAAATATAAAGTTATTTCTCTTGATCTAAGATAATTAAACAGTGTTTTATGAGCGCCTAAATATGCATGTTACTCCATCGAGTGCACATACTGAAGTCACATGTTATTCTACCCAGCGCCTGTTCTGAACTGAAGCTTGGCAGCTCGATGAAAGGCTGCCTTCGTAAACATGGCTGCGCGTAAACATGGTCGCCGTGCATCGTCCGTCTTATGTTAACTGTTTTGTTTACGTTTTCACAATTGTTAATATGTTTTACTTACTCAGGGCATAGCTTAGCTTTGATGGGTTTTTATGAACTGAGTTTGACATTGAATATATTATTAGTTTATTCAATATTAACAAAAATATGATTGCGTTTCGGCGCGTGACCGCCAGTGCTACAACCAATCGGCATCCAGTGCCTGCCGCTCGGGGACTTCCCTAGAATTCGGAGAAACTTGCCAGTGCTCTTTCCCATGAGAACCCGACCTATTGCACCATCTGACGTCGTTCTCACCAGCTTTTACCATCTGTCGCCTACTGGTCCTAACTGGCTGCACTGAAGCAATACGATGGCTTTAAGCCAGGAATATTACAACCTCCGGCGAGAGCGGCTATGTTCAAATAAATGCCAAGAAAAGCGTATCTTGGAAGGGGACCATTTTTGTTATCAGCACTCAGCATCATATTTAAAAGAACGCTATCAGTTAGTCCTGAAGTTTTCCATGACGTTTTCATTTGTCTCGCTTTCCACTTTATAATCGAAGAAGGCTAGTATCGTGCTCTTATTGACTTGGTAAGAATTGACCCAGCCTCTTTGTGCTAGAGAAAACAGTTCACGTGAAAATGCTGTTGGAGATGTGGAACACCGTCACATCTCGCGATGCTTTTCGTCGTCAGAAGTGTGTGCTAGTAATTGTCGAGGAAGCGTTGGACACTCGCTCTTTCAGAACCTTTGGATGTAATTACGATAAGTGCGTGCTCCATTTTCTCTTGGCATTGAGGTAAACAGTAAAAAAAAGGTAAAGCAGTCAACAATCCGAAATTGCTTTGTACACCATTTACTAGGCATGGTCTTATTTGAGGTGGTATGCCGTTGCCTTCCTCCGACTTTCGAACTGACTTACCCAGCCAGTTATAGGGGGACCTACAGTTTAACGTGGATTTCGAACCACGGTTCTACTCGGTATTTTTCACATGAGCAATACTGCCAGACGTGAAAGAAGTGGAAAGTGACAGATAAAAATCCGAGAACCTGGCGGGGATCGAACCCGCAACCTTTGGATTTGTATTCTGGCACTCTATCACTGTGCAACCGAGGCGCACACTTTTAGAATCAGGGATGTCGTTTATTGGCAGTTCCACTCTTCCACTGTTACTTTGCCGGCCGCGGTGGCCGAGCGGTCTGCGGTGTGCCAGTCACGGTCTGTATGGCCGCTGCTGTCGGGGGTTCGATCCCCGCTCGGGCATGTATGTTTGTGCCGTCTTTAGTATAAGCTACTTCGTAAGTAGTTTGTAAGTTTAGGGACTGATGGCCCCGTAGCCGCCGCGGTGGAGTAGCTGAGCGGTCTAAAACGTCTCGCTGCGGAGCGCGCGGTTGCTCGCCGTGGAGGTTCGAGTCCTCCCTGGAGCATGGGTGTGTGTGTTGTCCTTAGGTTAGTTTACCTAGGTTTAAGTAGTTTGTAAGCTACGGACTGATGACCACGCAGTTTGGTCCGATAGATTTAAAAACATTTGAACATTTGAACCCCGTAGTCAAGTCCCATAAGCTCGACAAACATTTGATTTGCAGTGTTACTTTGGCGTCCAAGGTGTACAGTATCATTTATCATGCTAGTTCTATACTAAACACGCTTAATTTCCTTAACTAGTTAAGAACTATGTCTAAGAGGACGACCCCCAATGACTTCCATCATCCGAAATATGTAACATGACCGCCTTTGAGCATGTGGTGGCATGGTGCGGAATCTGTGCTGGGTTACTTAGCAGACTTTTTTGCTATGGAAGGAAGGGAAGAGGGTTGGCGGACAGGTTGGGAAGTATAGGGGTCAGGTCTCTCTTGGGAAGCTTCAGCAGCAGGGGATGGTTGCAGCTGACATTCCATCACAAAGGTGGCCCGTCATGATTGGATGCAGGTTGGGTAGAGGTGTGGCGAATTCAGATGTGTAGGTTGTAGGGACAGGGAGAGACTCTGTGGGAAGAGCCGAGATGGCTAAGGAAAGGTACAGTGGTTGGGATGTTGAGGAAAGACAGTAGAATACAGCAGGGGAAACTCCACAGGAGCGCCATGTGGTGTTGATGGTGAAGGCCTGTGAGAGGCAGCTATTATAGAAGCTTTCTGTTAAAAAAAAACGCGAACAAGTAAACTGTGTTCAGTGATGTGAAAAAGGGTAGTTTCTGATTCTGTCTGATTCAGTAGGTCATGTAAATCATTAGACAAGTGGTTTCTTCCATGTCTTGTCAGTCTCCATAGATTTTCAAATGAAAGTTGTACATTCAACAATGAGCTATTATGTTTTATTTTCAACTGTTGTTTTTATCAAAACAGGAAAGTTGTGTTTATGGCTTGTTACTTTTTAGTTAGAATACGGAATCTGCATTCTTTCAAACACTGTAATACCGTCCTTCTGTCACTGCAGCTTTATAAAAAAATCCAGCTGCTGGGGAAATCTTTCTCAAATCACACGTGTTACAGACGACAGCTGATACCCCCACTGGGTTAAGCCACTTCAGTTCCCAATCAAGGTTTTATTTTCAATGACAGTGAACAATGACTCAGGTGTGAGAGAGGAGTAACAGGTGAAAGAGGGAGGCGTGGGGGTGGAGAAGTTGGATCGGTAAAGGGTAGCAGAGGAGATGGGAAGAGTAGAGGGATGGTGCGAGGCAAGTTGTGGCAAAAGGTGATGGTCAAGGGAAGAGGTGGACAAAGAGACTGGAAGGACAAGGAGGAGAAGAGATGGAGCAGGGAAGGACTTGAGAATTTACACCCAATCGCCATACATATTTAGCAATTGATAACAGTTGCCAGGATTGATAGTAATGTAGAAATGTACTAAAAAGGGTGTATCTGTGTGTATATAACTATTTGTGTGTGTTCGACATCTGCTTGTAGACTACTAGACCTATTGCAGCCAAACATAGTGCAGTTCCTTTTCTATTAGACAATAACTGTGGAAGTACGTAAATTGTGACAGATATTTCTGGAGACACAGTGCCATAAACAATGAAATTCGTGATAAAATACCACATCATCCGCCAACGTTTCTCGTGTACTCTTAAACTAATAAACTGGTGTTAACCAGATTCGGTATAAATAATCTTTACCGTATGGAAGCAATCGATATATGTGGGTGAAATTCATAGATATAAATCAAGAAATATATCATCAAGAGAGTCTGAAGAAAATACCCAGTAATGAAATTTAACTTCATTCATACACTATTTAAAATGGGAAAATTTAAGGAATTCCAAAATCTTTTAAACATAATTTCAAAATTTTTACGAATCGTTTTATCACTTACAGTTCCAGGAAACTGATGAAAGAAAACGAGTTTAATGTCATGATGTTACAGCTGATTACCTATGAAGTATCAGTTGTATATGTCAGATATTTCACAGAACACATGCACACATACCAATGAATGTACCTTTGAAATTATATGGTATAACGACATGTAGTACAGATAATATGATGTTAAGCCATGAAGTGCAGGCAAATCCGCACGATCATGGATGAGGTTGCAATTTATTATGTGTTTACTGAAAACTCCAGAGACACTGTACTAATCTGTGAAAGTGTATTACTGGAAGGCACATAGTTGAAATATTACGTCATACGGATAGAGCTGCGTGATCATCCAATGTTTCAGAGCTCTCCTGTGCTTTGACATGTTTTTAAAGGTTCCCAGTATTTTAGCACTGATTTTCTGTTTAAAGACATCCATTCAATTTCTCCTGTTACGGTTTTCAGTATAATTAATTTTCCTACGGTCGGGGGTTCGAATCCCCCCTCGGGCATGGATATTTGTGCCGTCCTAGTTCGTAAGTAGTTCATAAGTAGTTTGTAAGTTTAGGGACTGATGACCTCGTAGTTAAGTCCCATAAGCTTAACAAACATTTGAATTTTTGAATTAATTTTCCTGATTTATTTTTAAGTCTCAATTTCTACCTGTTTTAAAAAATTGCCCCTGCTTGGTCGAAGAACATATTTAGAGATATAATTGCTGAAAATCTGGCGTTACCTGTGTTGTGACCTCGTCACCTTTTGTTGTTTACTCGTTCCGGTCTAACTGTTAGGAAAGGGACTGGTGCAAGATGCTTTGACATTTAAAACAATGATATAGTTAGTATTACAAGATATTTATTGACTGACAAGTACAATACTCATCTTTAGAACATATGTCTGTTTCTTCTCTCTTCTCGCGGCGTCGTCCACATGGTGTTAGCTGCGCTGAGACCTAGTTACTGCTAGGTTCGTAGCCACATTGTGATTTAGTACTGTCCTAGTTCTGTTGTCGTAGTTGCCTAGAAAGTGTCTGACTTATGAATAGTAACTGCCGAGTGCTCACTAGTAAATAACGTATTCCCAAATAGTAACTGACGAGCGTCCAGACATATGTGGGCGTAGATATAGCTGCTTGTAGAGGGTGCGCAACTTCGGTTACTCCCTCCAGGATGCGCGGCGTCTGCTTGCTACTGGCTTTCGGTCTATCGCTGCCTTCTACACGATCCTTCTCTTACGTCTGGTGTGTGGTGATGATTTCACACCACAACAACCTGGCTATTTAATTTCTTCACTCTCGTTCGGAATCCATGTTAAACTGTAGGTCCCCGTATAATTGGCTGGATATGTCAGTTCAAAATTCGGAGGAAGTCTATGGTGTACCACCTCCAAACTGGACCATGTGTAGTAGAGCGCTTTGCTGTTCAAACCAATTTGGGATTGTTGTCTGCTTTAACTTACCGTTACTCTCATAATCCATCTCCTTTTCTCTCTTCGTCCTTCTCTCCGTACATCGCTACCTCCCCATGCCTCGAACAATTTCTACCAATTCCCTCCTACCTTCCACTTCCTTGGTTCCCCCCTCCCCCCTACAATGTAGGAAAACTCATATATCAAACTTCAGGGTGTTTAGTCAAACTGTGCTCATTGTAAGGTACCCTCGCCATGTACCATATGCTGTCTTGCGAATTATAGCTGGACTCTCCAACAAAATTTACAATGATACGCTTTCATGGTAAATGGTAAAATGGTGTCAAAGGTATCCTCTGCTATGCACCATGTGCACCATTATACATACTGATATTTGTCTTGTGTTAAAATCCAAAAGTATAAAATTTATCCAATATTGGAATAGCACTGCAGGTATGTGCTCAAATCTGTAAGTACCCAGAATCTTCGAATGTTTGTAAACCTTTGGGACCAAACTACTCCCTCATTGGTACCTTGACTTACAAAATGAAATGGGTAGACAGTACGGTAGTAGGTGTAAGCGATGGAGGAAAAAAAAAAAGAGATAAAAGAATAAGTACACACCAGGTCGGTTATGGCAACTAACTTTCCTTAAAAGAAGAACGTCAAGGTGAGCCAGACCTCTGCATTATTGAGGGCCAGGCAAAACACAGCCCACCGCCCTTCTCGCGCACAAAAAAGGACTGTTGTAGCAGAACGAGGAGCGCACAACAGCTCCACTGGTGCAACATTCCGTCGGAGCTCGACGCGCCGGAGAGAATTTTATTTCCCCCGCGAAAGACGTGCTGCGTTTTATTCGCGCGCGCAACACGGCCAGGCGGGCCCATTCATGACCACTACAGCAGCAGGGGGTTCCCCGCCCACTGTGCAGAACATGCGTGAAGGACACGCCACTGGAATGTGCGGACCGCTGCCACTTTATAATATTTCTAAAGGCCGCGGCTCTTAATTAAACATCCGTTTCTCGTTTTAATTAAAACCTTGTCGGCGATTCTGGCGCTCCTTATTACACGCGGCCGCGGCGCTCGAGTGCCGCACGGCTCGTTGCTGGCGCCAGTAGTGTGTACTGGCAACGGCCGGTCCGGTGCGCTGTTCTGCTCCAACGGCAGGTGGCTGTACGGGTATGGCCGACAACAGCGCGAGGCGACTGCGGGCTCGTTTCTCTGCAGACGAATTCTTGCCCCAGCCAGGTGTGGTCGTGTAGCAGTATTTTCGTTTTAATTTGAGCTGAACGCTGTTTCATACCATACACACCTCCCACTAAAGGCTCGCTCGTTGGTTCTCAAAGAGATGGAGCAGCTTCTGTATGGTCTCCACAAGAGCGACTGTTTAAACTGCTGTAGCCTTTCGTCGCATTGATAACCGTTTGGCCTTTCGTCTCGGATGCAAATTGGCTTGTACAATCTAGGATGAAACGCTCACATCTTTCGTGAAAGAGTCATGTTATATCTGCAGTGAAACACGTAATTCGGAAAGCAACCAGACAAGTACGTATAGGACCCATGTCATGAGTGGTCCATACAAATTAAGTACAGAAGTAATACACTCCGTAGCCAAGACAGCTATTCTGATAATTTGTCATAAGTTTACCGGTTCTATACCAACAGGGTGACAACTATTCAACTATATAAAATAAAATCGTCTAAAAGTTTGCATGTGACATTTAAACCCCATGGCTGTCCAAGGAGCATGGTGGGGATTTGTTGGCGGATATTGATCTGTATATGGTTCGTCAGTGGACAAAATTGGCGCGGTTGGGGGATGGAGAATATTTCGTGATCAGGAAAGTCTCCCTCATCGGGTGAATGTGTGCTGTGGACTGTCCAGTCGCGCAATAATCGGCGCGACGTTTCGTGATGGCACGGTGACAGCTTAACGGAATGAGAAGGTCTCGGAAGACGACATTCCCATTATCCAAAGTGATCCTGATTTCGACGACATGCAGGAGAATCGGAGCTCCACGCCCTCTAAGCAGGAGAGTGTTTGATGTTTGGAGGAACACTTTGGGGATCATATTGTGGGAAGCTACAGACAACAGGCATGGGCCTCGATTGCCTACCGTATCCTCCAGATATGAACTAATGCGACTGCTTTGCTAATTGGCTTGACTTCAGCTCATGTTGAAAGTAGCTTGTTATTAAAATTGGCAAGATCTCGGGCAGTTGAGATCTGCTAATGTAAGTTAAAACGCTAACCGCTTCTCTAAATTACGTTGAGTGGCCACAGTACATGAGCAACGAAAATTTATCTATCTGCTCACTCCTAAAGGGATCATCCAACTTTTTAACAAACACAAAATCAATGTTCAAAAATAAATGAGTAGATAATTAAACATGGGGCAGGGAGCATGAAATCATAAAGCAGAGGTTTGATACATTAAAATCATAATCTCTTCAGTAATATAACAAGAAAATAAATGTGGGGAGACTAAATTAAGCACACCCCTTGTACAAAAGTGAATTAAATCATAATTACTGCCTGTAATAAGTTTCTGTCATTTATGAATATGGAGGAAACGTGGGAGGAAACTTGCAAACTCATAATGGGTAGCTGAAAGCACATTCATTCATTGACACATGCATAAAGCTAGGCAGTACATTACTAAGCTGGAAACATGAAAGCAGCAGCGAAATGAAGTGTTGGTGGTGTCTTTATGAGATGGCAGGTGTCCTGATCACAAATTTTTAAATATACTGTTCACTAAACGAACTGAGGCGGCAGTGACTCACTATTCTTAAGTACCACATGGTGTGCAACCACGCCAAATTTCATAGCATTTACAAACAAAAATGTTTGTAGAAGTTATGGGACTTAACTATGGGGTCATCAGTCCCTAAGCTTACAAACTACTTATGAACTAGCTAAGACTAAGGACGACACAAATATCCATGCCCGAGGGGGGGATTCGAACCCCGACCGTAGTGGCCGTGCAAAACTGTGACTGGAGCGCCTCAGTCCCCTCGGCCACCACAGCTGGCCATTTACAAACAAATTAATGTAGAATAAGTGAGTAAACCACATGTGAGAATTTGTATAGAAGAAAGCTAGTATTAGCAAAAGCATGGCTGAAGGCCGAAGTAACATCCGTTACAAAAGCATGTAGTGCAATTGGTCATACAAGTCAGGAAAAGATGGAATCAAATCATAAAATATGAGAAATATTTAGAATACTCACGGATACAGACACGACATGAAAACGTTAGTTAAAAACAGCAAGTAAATTCAAACACACTAAATTTACACAAAGGCTGAAGGCCACACACGTGTATTCTAACTGGAGGAAAACTGGACACACAATCATTACTGGAATCAAAATGCAAATAATAAATTAACACTGAATTTACTCGAGAACTGTAAATTAAGAAACACTTTGCCTCACATAGCGAAAGAATTACTCAAAAGAACTATCACTGAAAAACCAAGACTGCCTGATCACGAATAAATCAAAATCCTAACAGCATGCCTTCACATCAGTATGATTCAGCGGAGTACTTACTTGCTCTCTCATCAGAGCCAGAATGAAGACTGAAGATTGAAGCTCTAAGGCCTCAGAAAAACCTCCCCCCAACATACATCAGATGTAGAGCGTGCAGAGTGCGCTCGGATACTAGTGTTTACCAACCCTTGCTAAATGGCCAATTCCCTCTACAACCGCTCCCAGAGAGATCTGCTGTCACCTCTCTCGTCGAAGATTAGGTTGGTACGGCACTACGAACACGGCCACCTCGCCATCTTGCCAAGTAAGCTTCTCTCTGGCCACCCAGCAGACAAAGGAAGCCATGCATTCTTAACTACAACAAAACGATACCTAGACTGGGAGGCGGCGACTGTAGGCTATCGTGCGACAGTAAGTGTTGAAAGTAACCTTCCACATTCACATGTACACAAAAGTTCCATCACACAGGTGGAAACATTAAATATGGGGCAAACATATATGAACATGGGGCATTGATAATTGATAAAAATAATAAAATAATTAACAAATAGCCGGCCGCGGTGGCCGAGGCGACTGAGGCGCTTCAGTCACGGTCTTCACGGCCACTACGGTCGGGGGTTCGAATCCCCCCTCGGGCATGGATATTTGTGCCGTCCTTAGGATAAGCTAGTTGATAAGTAGTTTGTAAGTTTAGGGACTGATAACCCCGTAGTTAAGTCCCATAAGCTTAACAAACATTTGAACATTTAATTAACAAATAGATAGATAACATAAAAGGTGCAGAAACACTTTAGGTTTGAATAAATGAAAATGGAACACGACCATTGGGGAGGCTTAGTGCCATGTGTAAGAGGCTGTATGGTTTGCTTTTGACGTTAGACGCTTTGGTGGGACTTTTGAGTAACACAAAACAACATATGTCATTGGTGTTGATTTTGCACCGACAAAACATTGGTTGTTTGCTACTTTTTTCGTGCGCACTCCACGTGGATGATGTGGACAACGTGGAAAGCGGATGAAGTGAATAGACCTCAGTGCGCTGTCAACAAATGTGATGGATGTGTCTCTGGGACGACGCGCCAATCCGACTGAAGCTGAGATGTCGGCAATACACTAATACGACATCGTGCTTTTGTGCCTGTCGCTGCACTACATCACCATCAAGAAAGGTGACGTACTAGCGGGTACGATCAAAGTCCATATTCAAATCAAATGTTCAAATGTTTGTTAAGCTGCGGGGTTATCAGTCCATAAACTTACAGACTACTTATAAACTAACTTACACTAAAGACAACAAACATCCATGCCCGAGAGGACTCGAAACCCCTATGGCGAACTGCTGCTCGCACCGAAAGTCGAAATTACTTCATTTTGTCAGTTTAATTGATAATACAGCAAGATCAGCGTCGCTGCAATTTGAGCTTCACAATGTTACTTAGTAAAAACTAATTACATCGACAGTCTCAAAATCGTGTGTATCAATTCTAGATGAGTTCCAGAATTGAATCGCGAAGGAGGAAGAGGCTACTTGATTCGTCTTTCTACACTATCCCTTAATACCTTTGCCACACTCTAATTGAATATTATAAGAATAAGTCTTCTGGTGAATTAATGTTGTCATCATTTTACACCCTTTAGTAATAATATGTTTAAATTCTATGGGTTGTTCTGATTTAAGTAGAACTCCTTTTGCAGACTTTATTTTGGAATATTCATGTGGGGATTACTTTGAATATTTCAATTGTAATAATTATGTGCATGATCGGAGTATCGACCCAGATCCATTTCTCATTAGGGTAATCGCTAATACATCCCTTGCGCATTGACTGGAGTCGATGTACAGGTTGTGCAGTTCTTGCATCGTGGCGTAGTCAGAGGAAAAAAACAGATAATTAACATACCCCTACATACCTACTAGTAGGACTGCTACCTACTTCTTAAAGTTTGTCACTCATTGAGTCTACATTGGCGTAAGCAATGTTACTCTCATCCGATCGCTTTCTTTTTCTAAGTGCATCCTTTAAAATTGGTTTCCAGAAAAAGGATGCGAGGTCCAGGTTTATCAAAATTATGAATAAAAACCTTTATTAGAGAAAGCACCAACAGAGCATGTCCGAAGTTATTAGTAAGTGTTCCAAGAGAACATGGCGAAAGCATAGCTTCATTCATGTGCGTTACAGAGACTTTATATAGAAGAACATTGATCACATGATGGTGAGACTGCTTACCGAACCCGGAAATATCAATATAAATGAGCAGTGTTGTGATGTTGATGATAGCGTACTTTCCTTTTACTGAAATTAAAGATCGTCCCTTGCTCCAAAATGAGGACACTTGAGAAATTCCCTATATAGATATTTACAATTGTCTAAGAGGAGCATCCAGAAAATAAGTTCCCATAACATTTTTTAAACAAATAGCACACAATTAAATATTTTTACGACATTACAGTGATCAAATTAATGAAATAAATCGCAATTTGCGATCAGTTATGGCTTCACTGTACTAGGTTTAGATGGAATACCAAAGTGCTGCTGACTAGGCAGACGCGTTGATCACTCCGCCACCGAGGACACAGTGAACAGGCCGACTGCAGAGGAGTCTTCCCTGGTATTTCATCTAAACCTAGTACAGTGAAGCCATAACTGATCGCAAATTGCGATTTTTTTCATTAATTTGAACGCAGTAATATCTTCAAAATATATAATTGTATGCAAGCCGAGGCTTGGCTCCTGACGACAATTAGTTGTGTCTCGATACCTCATGGTTTGCTCTCCCTGGTGCGGGAATACAGTATTGTGGCTGCAAGAACAAAATAGGCTGTGGTTATAGGAAAGTGACAGCGTTGCGAATGGAGATTTGTGTGTGGCGGGAGACGTGCAGGAAAGAGTCCTCGAAGGGCGGGTTGGACACTGTGTCCTCGGTGGCGGAGTGGTCAACGCGTCAGCCTAGTAAGCGCCGGGCGCCGTGGCTCAGCGCGCCCGGTCAGAGGGCTGAACGTCCTCTGTAATAAAAAAAGCTGAGCCAAATGATCAACGAACGACAAAGAACGAACAATGAAAACGACCGCAAAGCATAGATCTACCTGATGAAAAAAAAAAAAAAAAAAAAAAAAAAAAAAAAGGTAAGCAGGAGACCCCAGGTTCGAATCCCGGCCGGGCAAAAATTTTCAATCGCCGCACATTGGTATTTCATATAAACCTAGTACAGTGAAGCCATAACTGACGGCAAATTGAGATTTATTTCATTAAACATCACACAGTTATATGAAAAACCTGGAAGCAAGTAGATCAACTTTTTTTGTCATACTGTGTTATCAACTCCTGTTTATTTATATCGTTGAACTGGAAGTGAGTGGAAACAGGGCGTGGCAGCGATCTCCAGCTGTTACTGTGACACTGAGGAACCTACGGCGTGCCGTTCAGAACGAGAGGAGCCTTGCTGCGGATTGCGCGGTTGCTTCCCGTCGGAGGTTCGGATCCTCCACGGGCAAGTGTGTGTGTGTGTGTGTGTGTGTGTGTGTGTGTGTGTGTGTGCCGGCCGCGGTGGCCGAGGGGACTGAGGCGCTTCAGTCACGGTCTGCACGGCCACTACGGTCGGGGTTTCGAATCCCCCCTCGGGTATGGATATTTGTGCCGTCCGTAGGATTAGCTAGTTCATAAGTAGTTTGTAAGTTTAGGGACTGATGACCCCATAGTTAAGTCCCAACATTTCAAACATTTCAACATTTTGTGTGTGTGTGTGTGTGTGTGTGTGTGTGTGTGTGTGTGTGTGTGTGTGTGTGTGCATAGGTTCTTTTAAGTTAGTTAAGTAGTTTCCTTTCCCCAATGTTGTTCAATCTATACATTGAGCATGCAGTGAAAGAATGGGAAGAGAAATTTGGAAAGGGAATTAAAGTTCAGGGAGAAGAAATAAAAAATTTGCTGTTTGCCGACGACATAGTAGTTTTGTCAGAGACTGCAAAGGATCTAGAAGAGCAATTGAATGGTATGGACAGTGTCTTGAAAGGAAGATGAACCTTAACAAGAGTAAAACGAAGGTAATGGAATGTAATATCAGAAAATGAGGTGATACTGAGGAAATTAGATTAGGTAATGAGGCAATAAAAGTTTTAGATGTGTTTTGTTATTTGGGCAGCAAAATAACTTCTGATGGCCGAAGTAGATAAGATATAAAATGCAGAATGGCTATGGGAAGGAAAGCATTTCTATGGAAGCGAAACTTGTTAACATCCAATATTAATTTAAATGTTAGGAAGTCCTTTCTGAAAGCATTTGTCTTGCGTGTAGCATTGGATGATAAGAAGTTCAGATAAAAAGGTGAAAGAAGCGTTAGAAATGTGGTGCTACAGACGAATGATGAAAATTAGATGGGTAGATCACGTAACGAAAGAGGAGGTGCTTAACCGAATTGGGGAGAAAAGGAGTTTCTGGCTTATCCTAAGAGAAGGGATAGATTGGTGGGACACATTCTGAAACATTAAGGAATTGTCAACTTAGCGTTAGAAGGAAGTGTGTGGGGTAAAAAGCGTAGAGGGAGACCGAGGGACGAATACAGTAAGCAGATTCAAAAGGATGTAGGTTGCCGAACGAATTATCAGATGAAGACAGGGTAGCGTGGAGAGCTGCATCAAACCAGTCTGCGGATTGAAGACCACAACAACAACTGGTAGTTTGTAAGTCTAGGGACTGAAACCCACAGAACTCCCATAGATTTAAAAACATTTCAACATCTGAAGATCAAGAGGCGTGGAGGCGTGCAACCCTGACTGCAGGTGTTGTGTTGCTCCGTGACAATGCTCGTCCCCACACCCCTCGGTGAGCAGCAACTGTTATGCGGAAGTTCCGCTGAGAGCTGCTTGGTTATCCAGTACATCGTCCAGGTCTTGCGCACAGCACTTTCCACCTGTTCTTGCAGCTCAAGAAATTCCTGTCATATGGCCAGTGAGTTGGTAGCAATGAAGAGCTGAAGACGCCCGTCACATACTGGCTGCAGTCTCAGGCGGCGTTCTGCGACACAGCAACACAGAAGTTGTGCGATGTATTTCACTTTTTTCGGTACCCTGACGATTACATTTTAAGCATATTCAATTCACGCAAACCTAGATGTTAATTAAGAAATTAGTGTATTTTGGATATTCTGACATTACTCTGCTTATAATCTTCAAAGTGAAATGCCAAGGTCGCACATTAATAATTTATTGACTGACGACCGCATTCGGTGAACTGTGTCACCATCATCTCGTCATATATATTTTTCTTTATTTCACTGACGCGTTTTGCCCTTTTGAGGCATCATCAGAGTATGTAAATCTATGCTATTTGTCGTCATAAATTCAACTATCTAGGCAGGAAACTTATCATCATGGTATTTTGTCGTTATGCGAAACAAACACAGCACAGACAGAATGCGGCCGGCAATGGCCAAACAGACCAAAACAAAATAAGTCACAATATTAAAATACATTTGTTAAGAAGATGACTGCTTTTGTAAGCTGTCACGTTTTTAACTAGTGTGTTTTAATATAGCCTCCCGAGTCTCCGAGTATAGTATACTATACTCAGTATCCTGAAGGTTTAAAACTTCCCACTAGCTAGCTAAATCCACGTAATGGGTTTCTAGATAGTTATAATAACTTGTCACAGCTTTGAGCGCCTTTCGGGGATGGTTACATACACCCAGGCAATGTGGAGCTTTCTAGTGGGAATTTTTAAACCTTCAGGTTTCCGAGTATAGTATACTACACTTAGGAACACAGGAGAATAGTAACTAAGTGCTACATTGCAATTATTATTTTATATCCATTTTAATAAGATGACCAGATTTTAATATATATGACGAGATGATGGCGACAGTTCACCGAAATCGATCGTCGGACAAAAATTATTAATGCATTAGTTAAAAACATGACAGCTTTTGTAAGCTGTCATGTCTTTAACTACAATATCTTAATATAGTGACTAGGTGCTACGTTGCACCTATTATTTTATATCCATTTTTAATATGATGACCAGCTTGTAAAATATATATTTGACCAGATGATGGTGACACAATTCACCGAAACCGGTCGCCAATAAGTTATTAATGTACGATCTTAGCATTTCATTTTGAAGAATATAAAACTATCAGATCGCCTCCAAAACCAATAATGTCAGGTAACATTACTCTGTTTAGTTTGAAAACATAGCGAAGGGTAGCCAGTCTGGAGGCAAGTGCATGGGAGATCAGGCGACCTCAGTTACCTATGAACGGGGACTCCCAACCCATCCCACTGTCGGCGCGCTAATAGTTTCGGCCAGGTGCAGAGCCAGCCAGACGGAAACACATTCAGGAGGACTTGGGCAGGGCACATTCCTATTGATATCAGGGAGAGTGATAGCGAAAAGCAGGACCATCTAGAGAACCACCCCACTGCGCTTTGGATGATTGTAGAGACAGCAGGTTTGCTACACCAGATGTCACGAACCTGTGTGCCACAGGAGGCCTTTGTGTTTAGTCACAGTGCAATATGTGTTGTTGTCGCAAAGGCACATCTGGAGATTTCCCAGCGACCGCAGCGAATCGTCGAAATTTTCAAGAATCTGCTATCACCGACACCTGCAGGTTCATGGGAAAAACCACGCTCGTGAGTTGGCTACACGCGCTATCAGGCGGAAAGTCATGATTCACAAAACATAACATGCAGACAGTATTAATCATTGTAGTTGGGAGTACGTTTGCGGAAGTTCATTCGTCGACAGTTCAATCCAGACCCTGCCATTGTCCCCAGAGAAAGTGGGGGCAGTGTTATTTTTGGATCTGCAGATTTTCAGACATATTTAAGAGATCGAGTGGGACCGCTACCGATTATGGAAGCGACTTTGACTCACTTCTATGGACGAACACCTCCGAGGGTGCTTGCAACGGACAGAAAGCGTTTTTGTTTATTTCACTTACTTTGGGGTTGACCGATATTGCCTGAGCACCACAGGAGGCCTTTGTGTTTAGTCACAGCACAATAAGTGTTGTTGCAAAGGCACGTTTGGGATTTTCCCAGCGGCCGCAGCGAATCGGCGAAATTTCCTAGAATCTGCTATCACCGTCCCCCACAGGTCTGTGGGAAACACTATGTTCCTAAGGTGACTTCAAGCGCTGTGCGAAGCGTCATAATTCTCCAAACTAAGCTTTTGGACAATATTAATCAATGT
This sequence comes from Locusta migratoria, assembly GCA_026315105.1. Taxonomy (NCBI): domain Eukaryota; kingdom Metazoa; phylum Arthropoda; class Insecta; order Orthoptera; family Acrididae; genus Locusta; species Locusta migratoria. The sequence continues at coordinate 379,352,409 of CM048750.1, forward strand.
AGTTCCTTGGGGAGTACGTTTCCGGAAGTTTATTTGTCGACACTAGCAATCCAGATGCTGCCATTGACCACAGAGAAAGTTGGGACTGAGTTATTTCGTATCTGCAGACTTGCAGACGTATTTAAGAGTCCTAGTGGGATCGTTACCGACTGTCGAAGCGGCTTAGACTCATTTCTACGGACGAACACCACTGAGGGTGCTTGCAATGGACAAAAAGCGTTTTTGTTTATTTCACCTACTTTTGGGTTGACCACCATTGCCTGAGCACCACAGGAGGCCTTTGTGTTTAGTCACAGTACAGTAAGTGTTGTTGTCGCAATGGCATGTCTGGGCTTCTCCCAGCGACCGCAGGAAATCGCCGACATTTTCTAGCATCTACGATAACGGACCCCGTAGGTCTATGGCAAACACCACGCTCATGAGATGTCTTCACGCGCTTTGCAGGAGGCAAGATAACTGAGCATGCGGACAGTATTAAACGGCGCAGTTCCCTGGGAAGTAAGTTTCTGGAAGATTATTCGTCGACGCTTGCAATCCAGATGCTGCCACTGACCACAGAGAAAGTGTGGACTGTGTTATTTTGGATCTGCAGAGTTGCAGACGTATTTATGAGACCTAGTGGGACCGCTACCGAGTGTGGTGGGACTTTGACTGATTTCTTGGACCAACACCACCGAGGATGCTTGCAGTGGACAGAAAGCGTTGTTGTTTATTTCACCTACTTTGGGCTTAACCACCATTGTCTTTGGTGTCAACTGATTTCTGGTCTCACCAGTGTGGTGAGGACTTTCTCTTCTGCACTGCAGTAACGGTGTGGAGACTGGAGGCTTCCGCCCTTGGCAATATACACTGAGTAAAGCATCGCAGCTATGATATTTAATCTTTCTTTGTCGATGACTGCCTGCTTCTCTGCCACAAGTAGTTTCATGTGTAGGCTAGACAGTGTTATTCAGCAATCCCTAATTCTGAAACATTTACGTAAATCATCAATGAGCCTGCTCTGCCATTCACTGACAAGGAGAGGACGCCTACTCGTCATCGCAGAATTCGCCCAAATTGGTACATGTAGTGCTTCGTGAGATATGGAAGTGTACCAGGTTGGAACTTCGGTTGGCTGTTCGCATTTTTATTGGTAAGTTCGCGGGTTCGCTTCCGCCCGGCGGTAAATATTTTTTTCTAGTTGACAAGCGTACACCACTGACTTCACAATTGATCGCAACATCATACATGTTACTTTGTATTTATATGTGCACAACATCAACAGCCCTTTTTAAATGTGTGTAGTCCCGAATTTCATCGAACGCCCATTATACTTTTGCTTATATAAATTAATAAAATTTTGTGATTCTTCAGTTTCTCCCGGCGTATTTGATGATCAAAATATCCACGGGTGTACTGCCGGTCTATAGTGTCTAACGGGCACAATATTTCAGCGATCGTACATGTCGCCATCATCAGGTGAACTGACGGAATGAGCTCCTGGAAACGCGCCGGCACGGAGATCCGCACGCTACGGCTGCTCGAAGGGAACTGGGTTCTAGCCCGGTAGCGGGCCATTTAAATACCCTCGGCCCGCGGAGCGACCCCTCCGCGGTCCGCGCCCTGCGCCGCGGCCGCGCAGTGGAACCGGTTGCGCCGGCGTCTGAGAAGACGTCGGTGTGAGGGCTCTGTCCGCCGTGGTCGTCACTTCGTTACGTTTGCTAGATTTACTCTTAATTAACCCAATCGCTGGTTCCCAAGCTTTGCTAAGATTGTAGCCAGAGTCACGGTTTATGAGGTCGTCACTTGTGCGAATTTCAATGGCCTCTCTAACGACGCAGTCCCAGTATCTCGACGTCTGTACCAGAATCCTAGTGTGTTCATACTCCATGGCGTGATTCTCCGACAAACAATCCCGTCCACCGGCAAAGATTTATTTCTATGTAAGTGCCATTTCCAGAATGTTCTACATGTGTCTTATGTTCACTTGAAATTTATACAGGTTTGTTATGTTAACTATTCTTCTGATTTCTGGTACATTCTGTGTATAAATAGCAGAGCACTCTGCCCAAGAGGCAGTCAGTGCTCCGTGTGTGTGTCAGTTCGCAATAAACCTGCTTTCAGTATAAGTGCTGTGTTCAGTCGACAACCCTGCCTTCAAAGTCAAGCCTACTTCCATTTCAATGCGGCAATATCATCGACACAGAGGTTAATAATCTATTTAGAAACCATTGTAGCTTTGAAGTTGGACCAAATCACACACACTTCCGTAATTATTATTAAGTCCAATTTTGGAGTCAAATGTTAAAATTCAAATGTTTGTAGAACTTATGGGACTTAACTACAGGGTCATCAGTCCCTAAGCTTACAAACTACTTATGAACTAGCTAAGACTAAGGACGGCACAAATATCCATGCCCGAGGGGTGATTCGAACCCCCGACCGTAGTGGCCGTGTAGACCGTGACTGGAGCGCCTCAGTCCCCTCGGCCACCGCGGCCGGCATTTTGGAGTCCATCCCGGACAAATATAGCAATAGTGGATACATATATTTATATCCAAGATATTAGAGGAGATCGGCAAATCATTAATGTAAATAATTCCAGAGAACAGAAGAAAGTGGAATAAACATCTGCAAAGAATGAGAAGTGAGAGACTTTTGTTAAAGGCAAGAACTCAGAATCTTTAATTATTAAAAATGTTATAGGTATACATTTCCTTTTTAATTTGATTTCTGGTTTGCCCCCCACCCTGGTATATTACACCTATACACCCATGGTGTTTGGTGGAGGGTACTTCGTGTAGCATCATCACTTACTCCTGCTGTTCCAGTCGTAAAGGTTACGGGAAAGGTTGCCTTTATGCCTCCGTGTCAACTCTAATCTCTGTAGGTTTATTGTCGTGGTCTTTTCGTGAGATACACGTAGGAGGAAGCGATATATTGGTGGACTCTTCATTAAATGCACGCTCCCTGAACTTTGACGGAAGCCCGTACCGTGGCACAGAACGTCTCTCTACCAGCGTCAGACGCTGGAGTTTCCTAATTGTCTCTGTGACGCTTTCCAGTTTACTAAATTAGTTCGTAACAAAGCGAACCGCTCACCGTTTATTAACCCTACTTGACACGGATCGCCCACTGAAGAGTTCCGTGGTACACAAAACAGGTCAGATCACTGTTGCAGAAACAAAGAAAAACGCATGCAAAATTTAAAAAGACACAGAATCCGCAAGACTGGCAATCTTTTACTGAAACTCGCAACCTAGCGCGGACTTCAATGCGAGAATCTTATAGTTGTTTCCACAACGAAATCCTGTCTCGTAATCTTGCAGAAAATCCAAAGAAATTCTGGTCATATGTGAAGTACACTAGCGGCAAAACACAAACAATACCTTCACTACGCGAAAGCAATGGTAATACTACCGACGACAGTACTGCTAAGACAGAATTACTAAACACAGCTTTCCGAAATTCTTTCACCAAAGAAGACGAAGTGAACACTCCAGTATTCAATCCAAGAACAGCTGCCAGCATGCGAAACATAGAAGTAGATGTTCCTGGAGTAGTAAAACAACTTAAGTCACTAAACAAAAATAAATCTTCCGGGCCAGATTGTATACCAACTAGATTCCTCTCAGAGTATGCTGATGCAATAGCTCCGTACTTAGCTATAATTTACAACCGATCACTCAGCGAAAGATCCGTACCCAAAGACTGGAAAGTTGCCCAAATTACTCCAATATTCAAGAAAGGCAATATGAGTGATCCCCAAAATTACAGGCCTATCTCATTGACTTCGATTTGCAGTAGGATTTTGGAACATATACTTTGTTCGAATATTATGTACTACCTCGAAGAGAACGACCTATTAACCAATAGTCAGCACGGATTCAGAAAGTATCGCTCTTGCGAAACACAGCTTGCCCTTTATTCACATGAAGTGTTAAGTGCCATCGACAAGGGATCTCTAATCGATTCCATATTTCTGGATTTCCGGAAGGCATTTGATACTGTACCCCACAAGCGGCTTCTAATGAAATTGCGTGCTTATGGAATATCTCCCCAATTGTGCGATTGGATTAACGATTTCCTATCAGAAAGGACACAGTTCGTTGTAATTCACGGTAAGTCATCGAGTAAAACAGAAGTGATATCTGGCGTTCCACAGGGAAGCGTTATTGGTCCCCTACTCTTCCTCGTGTTTATAAACGATTTAGGAGATAATCTGAATAGCTCCCTTAGACTGTTCGCGGATGATGCTGTCGTTTATCGGTCAGTGAAGTCAACAGAGGATCAAAAGCAACTGCAAAGCGATTTAGACAAAATTTCTACTTGGTTCGAAAATTGGCAATTGACACTAAATAAAGAAAAGTGTGAAATAATACACATGACCACTAAAAGAAATCCGCTGAACTTCAATTACGCGATAAATCAGTCAAACCTTAAGGTCGTAAATTCTACCAAATACCTAGGAGTTACAATTACGAACAACTTTGACTGGAGAGAACACAGAAAATATTGTGTGGAAAGGCGAACCAAAGGTTACGTTTCATTGGCAGAACGCTTAGACGATGCACCAGCTCCACCAAAGAGACTGCCTACATCACACTTGTGCGTCCTATCTTGGAGTATTGTTGCCCCTTGTGGGACCCTCACCATGTGGGACTGACGGAAGATATTGAGAAGGTTCAGTGAAGGGCAGCTCGTTTTGTTTTATCACGTTACGGGGGGGGGGGGGGGGGGAAGCGTCACGGAAATGTTGCACGAATTGGGGTGGAAATAATTAAAAGAAAGACGTTATTCATTGCGGCGTGATCTGTTTGCGAAATTTCAATCACCGACTTTTAGTTCTGAATGTGAAAATATTTTGCTAGCACCCACCTACTTAGGGAGACATGACCATCCCAATAAAATAAGAGAAATCAGATCGAAAACGGAACGATTTAGGTGTTCTTTCTTCCCGCGCGCTATTAGAGAATGGAACGGTAGAGTAAAGTTATGAAGGTGGTTAATGAACCCTCTGCCAGGCACTTAAATGTGATTTGCAGAGTATCTATGTAGATGAAGAGCCATACACAAGCTCGGGCCGAACAAGTGTTTTACCAGCCACTTTGACGGACTACACTTCCAATGAATCTCAGTCTGGCATCTGCCTTATCCACCTTATTTCATTTCGCTCCTTGTGCCTACTACGTCATAGCGAAGTAACTGCTTCCATTAAAGACAAACGTGAAGCAATGAATTAAAATTTGTGGTGCGGCCAGTAATCGAACCCAGACCTCTATGCTTACTAGGCAAACGTCTTACCGTTTATTGTTTTTTTTTATTTTTTTTTTTTTATTTTTTTTTTTTTTTAAGGAGCTAACTCAGTCGACTATAAACACCAGTACAGATACAAAGTACCACAGTGTAACGGAAACAAAACACTTCTTCTGGACAGGGAGGAAGGCGCGACAAGTCGAGGCTGCTGGCAGCCGGTGGCCTGCCGCCAGAGTGATCCCACAATCCACAGTTAGAAATGTACATTTTTTTCCGACCCCTACACCACTTTTTTTTTCCTTAAGGAAAAATAAATTTATAACGTAATTCGGTTAAAAAAATGCTGCCACATTGAAAATAAATTGTTCTTGCTGCATTCCGCCGTAAGGCAAAAATAAATAAATAAATAAATAAAAAATAAATGTTGTATCTCTCTTCAGTAAAGAAATAAACAAATAATATTGTCGTCTAGAACACTTTATTTTATGATAATACTAATCAAACATGTCAAGAATCTCAGCACTGCACCTTCTCAAATCTCGTCTTCTCGTAGAAATATTGCCTAATGTTTCCGTGTCGCATTCGTTATGTTGAGATACGTCGAGTTACTAAGTCCTGTAGTATCCTCTCTTAGCCCGAAGAGCAGCAGTCGCCGATTTTGTGTCCCAACTTCGTCGCCGCTTTTGTGTCCCAGCCTCGTCGTAAGTGGCGGTGGCATAGTGGAATAAGACCGACACAGGAACAAAAATAGCACGCTGGTGCAGGTACGGAGGGGAGCAGCCAGAAACAATAAACACTAGAGTAAATTAGAAAGAGATATATATTGCACAGAATGTAACAATACCTAACTTTTACATAGTACTGCAGAATGTTGATACATAGTTGTTAGAGGCCTGCCTAGTGCATGTACAATAGCAAAGTCTGAACTGGTGCCTATCTGATTACGAAGGTCCTAACTGGTTGCTGTTTCAGTCCCAAGTGACCGATGCCTTTCTGTGGTGGCCACGAGCGGGGTTGCAGCAGAGGGCGCTCGTGGCTGTCGTGAGAACGCCGCGCCGTGTGTACATGGCGGCGCGCGACGAAAGTAAGTGGCGCGCACTTTGTACTTGTGCGACACCACACCCCTCCCACCCAAACCGCCGCGCCTTCGTGGCGTAGGGATGAGGGCCACGGCGACGGCACTGGGAGGAGGGCCTGGGCGGGGGCGTTACTGGTGGGACGGGCGTCGTAGCTGAGGCTGGGATCGAGACGCCGTCCGCGCCCCGGCATCCGCCTTGCGATCCTCCAGGGAACCCACCGAAACCTGGGGAAGGGCGCACCCCCCCGCCCAGAGGGAGCAGGTCATCTTCTGAGGTGCGTGGCCCAGGCGGCGGGGGCACACACGGTCCCGGAGTCCCTCTCGTTGACGCTGGCAGCTGAGGCAGCGACGGAGGCGAAGGGGCCGACTGCATTGGAGGCGCGTCTACATCCATCGGAAGCTCGTAGCCCGGGGAAGCTGGGCCCGGCGGCGAGCGATGTGGCTGTGCTCCCTGGCGGTGAACTGGGTCTGGAATCAAGAAACCGGAGACAGGATCGCGCGGCCTGTGCAAGCGCAATTGGTTTGCGTGGCGCCGCAGCTCCGACCCTGTGGAAGAACGTACAACATACATATTGCGACCGAGCACGCGCTGAATGGTGCCTAACAACCATGTCTTCTTCATACCAGCAAACACCCTGTACAGCACCGGCGTAGAAACCTGAAAACGCGTAGCGCCATACGAACCGACTCGGTGCGTGGGAGGCTGCAGCAGGTGAAGGAGAGTGCGGTGACGGCGGCCGTGTAGCAGCTCGCCAGGAGAGGGGCCGTCACGTGGCATGCACCGATACGTAGACAGGAAAATTTGAAGAGCTTGCTGCCTGGAGTGCTGACCTTTCATCTTCTCCATGTGAGACTTGAATGTTCGAACGAAACGTTCTGCTTCACCATTGGACTGAGGGTGAAAAGGTGCAGTGGTAATATGCTGAATGCAATTCACACGACATAACTGTTGAAATTCCGCACTAACAAACTGAGGTCCATTGTCACTGACGATAGTTTCAGGCAAACCTTCGATGCAAAACACTGATGTTAAGGCACTGATTGTACTAGAAGCTGTCGTTGAGTTCATGACAATCACAAAAGGAAACTTGCTGAAAGCGTCTACAACAATTAAACAGCGCGTATTCCAGAAAGATCCGGCAAAGTCAATGTGTAATCGTTGCCATGATCCCTTGGGGCGAGGCCAGTCTGAGAAACGTTGCGGAGGAGCCGCCTGATGCTCCGCACAAACCGTACACTGTGACGTCATGTTCTCTATTTGAGCATCCATACCAACCCAGGTACAATAACGTCTGGCCAGTTGCTTTGCCCTAACAATACCCCAATGTCCTTGATGCAGGAGGCGTAACACTTCACGTTGCAGGGAACGAGGAACAATCACTCTTGTTTGGTCGTTGTCCGTATGTAACAACAGTACACCCTGACTTAAAGACAATGCATGACGTTGTGCAAAATAACGTCGAACCAGAGGCCGATCAATGTCTTTGGCTCTGGCAGGCCACCCTGAGCGAACAAAACGTGCTACCACACTTAGGTCTGCATCCGCAGCTGTTTCCTGTGCAACCCGACGAGAGTTCAAAGGGAAATCTGCGACAGCGGTAGCATCTCTGGAGTCTATCTGACAACATGCCATTTCCGAAGAATCAAACGACACATCCTGGCCAACCGGAAGTCGGGAAAGTGTGTCCGAGTTGGCGTGTTTAGTGGTAGGTCGGTACAAAATCTCATACTGATAATTAGACAATATCAAGGACCATCTCTGAAGCTTTTGTGCCGTTCGTGGCGGAATTGGCTTTGTGGGTGAGAACAACGACGTGAGAGGCTTGTGGTCTGTCAACAAATAGAATTTTCTGCCATAGAGATAATGATGAAACTTTGTGACGCCGTAAATTATTGCTAAGGCCTCCTTTTCTATCTGACTGTAGTTCTGTTGCGTCGGCGTCAGTAGCTTGGATGCAAAGGCAATAGGACGATCGTGACATCCAATACGATGCGACAGAACGGCAGCCAGACCGTACGACGAGGCGTCAACTGCTAACACTACAGGCTTCTGTGGGTCAAAGGGAATCAAACATGCATCACTGAGTGGTGCAGACTTTAATTTGTCAAAGGCAACCTGACAATCTTTGGACCATACAAAAGGAACATTCTTCCTACGTATGTGATGCAGTGGAGCTGCAATCTGAGAGGCATTGGGAATAAACCTGAAATAATAGTTAAGCTTTCCCATTACTGCTTGCAATTCATGCACATTCTTAGGAGGAGGCAAATCTTTGATTGCTCTAAGATGTGACTGTAAGGGATGAATTCCTTGGGCATTAATCACATGGCCTATGTACTCTATTTCAGTTTGAAAAAACGAACACTTTGCTTTATTACAACGTAGACCTGCTGCAGTCAAAACTTTGAAAAGGCACTCCAGGTTTGATAAATGTTCTTCAACTGTACGTCCGGATACCACAATATCATCTAAGTAGTTCGAGCAACACGGTACAGAAACTGTCAGCTGTTCCAAAAAGCGCTGAAATGTAGCGGGGGCGGAAGAACTGCCAAAGGGTAGGCGTTGAAATTGAAAAAGGCCCATGTGAGTATTAATGACGAAAAACTTTTTTGAATCGTCATCAAGTGGAATCTGTAAGTATGCCTCTGCTAAATCAATCTTGGAAAAGAAGCGAGACTGTCCTAATTTGTCCATCAGTTCCTCAGGTCTGGGCAGGGGATAAGTGTCGACAATTGTTTGACTGTTCACTGTTGATTTGAAGTCCGCACAGAGACGAAGTTTTCCTGACGGTTTGGGTATAATTACTAAAGGCGAGGCCAACTGACTCGCAGAAACAGGAGAAATCACACCACTATCTTGCCAACGTTTAAGTTCTTCGGCAACTGTATCACGCAAGGCGATAGGCACTAGTCTAGCTTTACGAAATTTTGGAACTGCAGATTCTTTTAAAGTTACATGTGCCACGAAGTCTTTTGCACAACCTAGTTCCGGCGAAAACAAGTCACTATATTTGTCACATAAAGCATTGATTTTGTCCTGAGGCACTACCGACGAAATCTGAAGCACAGCTCTTTGAATTGATAAACCAAACAAGTCAAAAGCATCTAGTCCAAAAATGTTCTGTGTAGATTTGGTCTGAAGAACAACAAAAGCAAATGTTTTTGTTACACCTTGAAAAGAGGCGGGCAGGCTACACGTTCCTAGCACGGGAATATTTTGACCTGTATAAGCTGTTAACACTTGCTGTGACGGCGACAATTTTGGCGAACCCAGAAGTTCATAAGTATCTTTATTTATTAATGTAACAGCGGAACCAGTATCAAGCTGAAATTGCGCAGTCTTATTTTCTATGGAGAGACTTACAAGAAGTTTGTGCTTCTGGCGTACGACAGGTGCGCGAATGTGGGCAACGTCTGCTACGGTTTGATTACTGCGCTTGCGCGGGCCGCGTAGTGAAGTAAGCGGCGCAGACTCGGCACGCAGCGGATTAACAACACTGTCACTAGATGGCACTACCGCCGGATCGGCGTTGCGCAAGCATGCGAAGCTACTCCAGATGTACTAACTACTGCACTACACTTTTGAGTAGCTACTTGATGTCTACTGTCACTAGCTACACAGTACTGGGCACTATTACAAGGAGCAGTTGCAGAAGGCACTATTTTCACTACAGGAATGCACTGTTCATAGTCATTTTGCTTGTCCCGAACCCTTTTCCGTTGCACTGTTTTACGCGCTCGTCGGCGCTTGCTACGTGGTGCACTATATAGTTTTGCCATAGACGCAGAACTACTTTCTTGCAATTGAGATCCAAGGAAAGCACCGTTCAATTCCACAGCCCGTATAACATTTACAGAATGAACTGTTCTCGCACTCTGCGAAGCATTGTTTCTAACGGTACCGTTCTTTGAGTTTTTAATTTGCATACACACAGACTGTACATGTCCTGATTTGCCACATTTATAAGAGGTTGCGTTGCGACTAGGGCAATGAGCACGCTTGTGACGAGACACACACTGGGGGCAAGATTTACGTACATTTTTCTGAAATGAGCATTGGCGCCCGTTATTCAAATCACTGTTTCTAACACGATGGGGCGATCTTTGTGTCGCACTTTTACACTGGCTACTGTTCACTGTCTGTTCAGCACGGCCGGTAGAAAAAAAAAAAAAAAATCACTAGTGCTATACTGAGAACTACGGCTAGGAAAGCGTCCGTTGCGGCGCACTGAATTAACACTGTGGCTTTGCATTTCTATATCTGCTAAGTCAAAAGTATCATGCGCTTCTATAAGCTGCAGTACACTGTCTAATGAGGGGTCAGACTGTTTCAGAATTGCTGCTCTAATTCTGGGGTCTTGAATATTCTGCATAATCGCATCCCTCAACATAACGTCACTATAAGAAAGTCCACAAGAGCAAGTAAATTTACATTGGCGGGTTAAGCCCTTCAATTCCGTAATCCACTCTTGGTGTGACTGCTGCGGTAATTTTTTAAGTCTGAAAAATCGGTATCGTGCAGCGGCTACAAGAACTTTTCTCTCATAATGAGCATTCAGTGCATCTACAATTTGTTCAAAGTCTACATCACGAGGAGATGCAAGAGGGAAAAGTTTTTGCAATAGTACGAAGGTCTGGGGGCCCACAATCGATAAGAAAAGGTTCTTCACTCTCTGACCTGTAATTTGATGAGCCGCGACGAGTTCTTGAAACTGTGCGAAGTAGTCGCTCCATTCTTCCTCACGTTCGTTGTACTGGCGAAAGGTAGGAAGCGGTGCAGCGGCAGGTGTGGGCTGCTGATGTGACGGCTGTTGTTATTGGTGAGCAGCCTGTGCCGTCAACTGCGACACGGCCTGCAGTAGTTGAGTGATTTGCGCCGTCTGTAACTGAATAATTTCCATTAAGTTTGGGTTCGGGGTAGCGGCCATGCTGACCGATTAGACGCCGCACATACAAGTAAATTATAACAAAACACAAATGCAATACGAAAGAGGACACTGCAACAAAAAAGTCCACAAAACACATAACAAAATATCTTTCCCCAAAATTGTTATAATAAGGGTGGGTGGGCGGGAGCAATTTTTGCGTGCTCCGACTGCTGCTGTCTGGCTGCTGTAAGCGGGCTGGTCCAAGGTTCTATCACTCCTCGTCGCCACTTTTGTGTCCCAACTTTGTCGCCGCTTTTGTGTCCCAGCCTCGTCGTAGGTGTCGGTGGCCGAGTGGAATAAGACCGACACAGGAACAAAAATAGCACGCTGGTGCAGGTACGGAGGGGAGCAGCCAGAAACTATAAACACTAGAGTAAATTAGAAAGAGGTATATATTGCACAGAATGTAACAATACTTTTACATAGTACTGCAGAATGTTGATACATAGTTGTTAGAGGCCTGCCTAGTGCCTGTACAATAGCAAAGTCTTCACTGGTGCCTATCTGATTACGAAGGTCCTAACTGGTTGCTATTTCAGTCCCAAGTGACCGATGTCTTTCCGTGGTGGCCACGAGCGGGGTTGCAGCAGAGGGCGGTCGTGGCTGTCGTGAGAACGCCGCGCCGTGTGTGCATGGCGGCGCGCGGCGAAAGTAGGTGGCACGCACTTTGTACTTGTGCGACACCACAGCCGAGAACTCAGCATTGGAGCATTCATTGCCCCATAGCATAATGGTGTGACTGTCGCACGTTGCAGTTGATCTTCCTAGTAATTGTGGACGGTAACTACAATACTAACTGAAAATTCTCTTACAAAGTAAATTTACACCTTCCTTGCACATTTAGTAGGGGTGTCTATAAAGTAAATATTCATCTGCTCTGTCACCCTCATACAAAATCAAACGAATCGTGCCTTTTAGTTCACTCACTGTAACCAGAAATAAATAAGACTTGTATGGACGTGAGCACGGTTTTTTCTTTCCGTTTACCCTAGTTTGGAAGAATATCCATGCTATGGCGCAGGGCACACCTCATAGTTAAACTGAAGGGAAAACCATCGTACTAAATAAATTATAAATTAATAAATAATAAGGAAAGAACTGACCAAAGTGTTCGTATAGTTATAGCATTCCGTCATTTAAAGCCACCGTTAGAAAATTCTGAAATTTGTCTTTGTATTGTCGTAAACGTTTAATCGAACGATATTCAGCAGCGAGATACAATTGAAAATCACAAAGCGTCGGTGTTTTATTTGTTAACATGTAATAAAGATACTGTCCTTCTAACCAGTTGCAATGATTGTTTTTTTGATTTTGGAAATAATTGCCAGTCAGGGTGAAATGCATCTCGTAGTCGTATAGAGGAGCCTGACGTCCTGTTTACAAGAGACAGTTTTTTCCGCGTCCAATTCCAGATTTTTGTTTGGTCTCGACATTGAAATACATGTTCTAACGTTTCCGCCAGTCCACAATTTTCACTGTTCGCAGTAGTTCGTAGATTAATTTTAAACATTTTCTCCCCTGTGGGTATCACCTCATTTACAACATCATACCATAGAGAACTAATCCCGGAGCGAAGAAGAGGATTGCTAATGTTCATCCAGACTGCTCTCCAGTTTAAGCCGGTATATTTCGTTTCTACAGGATTGTTCTGCTGCCGTTTTATTAATACACTATAAATAGCCGCAGAGTTGAATTGTTGAGGGTGTTGGTAAACGTAGCTCAGCTCCACAAAATACCTACGTACGTGCACCAGCTCGGGATGTATGGGTCCGACATTTATTGGAGCTGTCATATCCCATGGGCGTAACTGATGGAACAGACTTCTTGTGATATTCATCTGAGTACCTTGTATAATCCGAGATGTCCGTGTCAGAAAAATCGCCAAGCACTGCGACTCAACATCTTTAAGGGCTAGCCCACCTCTAAATCGAGGTAAAGCAGTAGCCTTGAAAGGGACTTTAAAAATGTTACCCCGCCAAACATACCAGCCAGCTAGTGATAAAAATCTATTGGCTATTTCACGAGATATAGGTAGCACAGCGGCAACATGATAGATCTTGCTGAAAACGTAAGTATTGACAAAAATTGCTCTCTGAATCCTGTCTAAAGATCGCATATTGTGCTCGGTTGACATTGAGCTTCTGTTCCCAATTCAGTTTTACCATTTCTCGCGGGTTTGGGGTAATGATAAAGCAAAATTTAGATTTTCATTCATTAATTTTTGCACCGCAGGCGTTGGCGTACTGCTGCACGATATCGTCAGCATAAGCATGACAAACCGTCTTCGTAGTCAGTGTTTGAAGACCTGGTAAGGTGACACGGAAGGTCTTTAACAGTGGTTCTGTTGTAATAGCGAACAGAGTCGTACAAAGTGGACACCCCTGTCGCACGCCTCGTTGAATTGGCACATAAGTTGTTAAATGTCCATTAAACTTTCATTCAGTAATGTTACCGGTCGAAAGTCACGGTGCGTATTCAAGTGTGCCGTTTTGGGTACTAGCACAATCATTCCTTCTGTGAACTGCGATGGTAAGTCATTACTTGTTAATAACTTATTATACATTGTGGTCAACTCGTCGCCAAGCACATCCCAGTACCCAAAGTAAAATTCGACGGGCAAGCCGTCTAAACCTGCCGCTTTTCTCTTCACCGCACTCTTAATGACTGATTTGACCTCCAAATTAGTGATATCGCCCAGTACATGTGCGTGGTCCGCCTCATCTACCGTAGGCGTAATATTGGTTAGAAAATCCTCTCCCTCCACTACATCTATGTCAGGCTGGCAATAAAAATGACTGAAGTAATTTACTATGTAAGTCTTAAGCGCACGCTGTTCATTATACACAATTTCGCCGTCGTCCGTAAGTTGACTGATTATTTTTTGTCTGCCCTATTTGCGTTCTCTTACTATGTGAAACAACGACACTGTCTCGTTACAGATGTCATCGGAAGCGTGTGCCCTTATTCTCGTTCCGTCCAGTTTTTCACGGACTAAAGCGGTCATCTTGGCTTTGGTACGTTTAATGTGAAGAATATTTACCGGCAACGCCAAAGGGTCATAATATAGCTGCCGAAGGCCGGTAAAATAAAACTCAAAAGTCTGGTTCTTCCAGTAAGCCCTGGCATACTGACAAATACATTTTTTTTATCTTCGGTTTCACCAGCTTAGTCCACCAATAAACACGCTACCTATATCTGTCTTGTCGCTGTAGGCACCATTGCCATGTAGCAAGCAAATCAGTTTTGAGGCTAGCGTCCTCTAACAATGCAACATTCAGCTGCCACACACCGCGACCCAAAAATGTTTATTGAGGGGCATGTCTGAGCGTTATATGATACGCACAATGGTCGCTAAAATTAACTGGCAATATTTTACAATACCGTACTGTGTTTAAAACGTCTCTAGCTATATAAAACCTGTCCAGACGACTAGCGGAAGTCGCAGTAAAGTAAGTGTAGCCGATGACCTGTGGGCGAAGGTAGTTCAAATGTTTCAAATGTTTGTATAGTCTACGGGACTTAACTACGGGGTCATCAGTCCCTAAACTTACAAACTACTTATGAACTACTTACGAACTAGGACGGCACAAATATCCATGCCCGAGGGGGGATTCGAATCCCCGACCGTAGTGGCCGTGCAGACCGTGACTGGAGCGCCGTAGTCCCCTCGGCCACTGCGGCCGGCGGCGAAGGTAGCACCAGGTGTCGTTTATGTCCAGCCCATCAGTTAAATCTTGCTACTTTCGACAATAATTAAAGTTCGGAAACTGGTCTTCTTTACGCAGAACACAGTTAAAAATCACCTCCCAATATAATCTTCGAAAATTCACTGGCTAGGAAAGACACAATTTCATCTCGATAAAATACACCCCTATCTTTTCCGCTGTAGATCCTGTCGGGGCATAGATTTTGAGCAGAAGAAAATCTTGAAATTGCGCGGCAATCCCTCGTCCTGAGTCTAAAATCGCTTGAGGTCGGCAAGCGACGCCTGCTTTGAACAAAATCGCAGTTCCTGCCTCATCACCGATATTTATGATGGCCTCATAACCCGTTATATTTCCACTTTGGTTGTAACTACTTCTTGTAGGAAAGCTATGTCAATATCAGCAGCATACAAATAGTCTTTCAAACAGGTTATTTTGACATCGGATTCAATCCGATTTTAATTCGCGGTTGCTATTTTGTAATCCTGCATAGGAAAAGGGAAAGAGTACCGTATCATTCGACGTCCTCAGCCCAGGGAGGCATCCGGGTCGTCGTATGCGTCTGGGTGGTATCCATAAGCTCAACAGTCCCCGAACAGTCGGCATTCATTCCCACGTCCGTCTCCTCCGTATGATGGACTATCGGCCCCGTGTCTTCTGTACTGCTTTTCTAGTGTTCTGCTGACCGTAACTGCTTAATGGTGCGCTGCAACTTCTGTTCTAGGGTTCGAATCTCCTCTTCAGTCTGTTTACGTGCCGGTTTCGTTTTGCTCTTTCTTGAGCACGCGTGTCTTCGTCAAGACCGTTGTCTTCCGAGCCTCTGGAGGCAGCTCCCTTTGCTTTTTAGCGGAACCTATGTGGGCCTGAGAAGAGACAGCGTTTTTCATATCCCTGGAGTCTTTAGTTGGTTGACCCTCTGCGGAAATTATCATATTAGTGTCGAGATTCTGGAACGGAAGTTCAACACCGCTACTGCCAGCATCGGAATTATGTTGTTTTCCCGGGGAGGCTGTTCGCCTCGCTTTCACTGCTACATGCAAACTCGACTTGGTGTGCCGCGGTGTTGTTCATATCGGCAGCGGTCCCTGCTGTAGCAACCTGTGCCACGTGCTGGATGTGCGCGTTCGTCGTAGTCGTTGCGGCACGTTTTTCAGCATATGTAAGTTTATTGCCATCTTGCCCTACTACTAATGCGTCTGTTGTTGCCCTCTACGCACTGGTTTGTTACGTGGACACTCAGCCTTTAGATGGTCTGTAGCACCACAAAGTACGCAAGTCCTAGGTTGTCCGTCATACGTAACAAGTGCCCGGAAACCTTGCACGACAATATTCGATGGGATATACTTAGACAGGTCAATTTTGGCAGCCCTTTCGCCATTATCGACATTGAAGTGCTTTCACCCACTCCACTGTTCTTTGTGGATTTCTAGTACATTGCCATACTGTGACAGAGATTCACGTATTCGGTCTAAGTCAATTTCAAAATGCAGGTTAAATATACGAACTGTTCGTAAACCGAGTCCAGCATGACTAACAGGAACTTTACAAAATTTGCCTTTTGAATTAACAAACTCGGCAGTACCTTCCGTTAGAGCCATCACACGCAAACAAGGTTCATCGCTTACAAGCTTGACATAAACAGCGTTAGCTAGAAAATCGTAAGAAAATCCTACAAATTACTCATCTTTCATTCGCAATTTATCGAAAAAGAAATCAACTAATTCGTGCACTTGTGGTCGGCTAAATCAAAACGGAAATTAAAATCGCAACGTGTAGCGTCGTAACTGATCCTCCATCGCAAAAGCCATGCGATACACACATACACACAGCTCCCAAACAGCTGCGGCACCGCCAAACACGCGCAGAGTGGGAGCTCCGGCAGGTCTTCACTAGACCGTTGCCTCGGCGAAAATCCCGTTAGACCACCACACCTCTAACGGCTAAGGCGCCTCGGACTAGTCTAAGCACGATTTCCTTCCACGTCACAAATTTTAATTCTGCTTTTGTGTTCCTTAGGTAATTGTCACTATTGCCAAGGCTCTCCATGCAGCGAAATAGCACCTCGGCAATGGACACTGAAATTGATATTTATATCATCTAAGCAGTAATGTTCCACTGTGTCCACTTCCGAGTAGCTATTCCGCTGCATGGAGAGCCTTGGCAGTAGCGACAACTATCTATGGAACACAGGAGCAGAATTAAAATTCGTGACGTGCTTAGACTATTCCGAGGCGCCTTAGCCGTTAGAGGTGCGGTGGTCTAACGGCAGTTGGGCTTCGGCCGTGCACCGGCTCGGGCGTTGTTTACGTCCCGGCCACAGGCGCAGCGCGCGAGTTGTTTACGCGGAGTGCGTAGCGGTGTAATTTAGTAGTGCACAGATCCAACTATGGCTTTTTCATACCGTAAATCGACACTGCGATTCACTTTCAATAACGACTTTGCACGACCAAAGGCCTACGAAATAGAACGCTTTCTACGAGATGAGGTAAAAATCGAGCCGGACGTTCTGGTAGGAATACACTTGTCCATAGTCAGTAGCGTCGTTTACTGCAAGCTCATTGATGAAGCGGCATGTGATAGAATATTACAACGACACCAACAGGGTCTCCGTTTTTGCCATTCAGACGGAAATGTCGGAACGGTTACAGTGGATCACGCCGGAATGGGGTTAAGAACAATCCGCGTCTTCGAGCTACCGTTCGAATTGTCTGAAAAACTGGTGACAGAGGCTTTGAGCCCGTACGGCACGGTTATCTCACATGAAGCCGAGAAATGGGCGACTTTTGCAACATATCGTGTCCTGAACGGCGTAAGACAGGTAAAGATTGAATTACGCAAACACGTTCCGTCATACCTGTATATCGGTGGCTGTAGGGCAATCGTCATCTACGACGGGCAACCGAGAACTTGCTCGGGGTGTGGAAAGGAGGGACACGTGAGGTCTGAGTGTACGCAAAGGAGGCTATTACAACTGCCACGTGATGATCCACAACAACAGCAGCATGCGACGGTGCTCCCCTTGACGTATGCTGCGGCCTTTCGCGGGGATACGAGAACCACACCAGAACCGAACCAGCGTGTAACGACGGAAGACCAATCTAACGAATCAAAGCCAGAAGAGGCGGAGATGGATCATGAACGGCGGTCGCAGGACGTTATGACTTCGCCACAGCCCTTGCAGGACGCGGCGGAAATGGAAGTTGACAGTGCGAAGGAGCAGGACGTGGACTTGAAAAACGACGATCAGGAGGCTGTACTGACCTCAGATTCGGAGGTCAGACAACGGAAGCAGCGAGCGCCGAAACGGCGGAGGAAACGCCGCCTTTCGTCCGACAAAGACAGCAAGGAATCAGAGACGAATGACGAGGTGACCCACAGCAAGGAGCAACAAACAACGGCCGCGGAAGAAATACCGAGCGATGAGAGAAGTGGGGCGGCGACCTGTGTTCAGAGGAACGACGTGACACAAGATGAGGTGGAAACAGATAAAGGATCTTTTACTGTTGAGAACGTCAACCGGACAACAGAACATGGCGCCGAAAGAACGCATCTGGACTGGGCAACAGAGGCGACTCAGTACGCAGACGAGAACGAAGGAGTAGCAGACAAGCACCCCGGCGGAATGAGTCCGGGCGGCCATTTCGACTAACGTATGACAGCAAGTGAGGGCGATGGGGGACTGGGATGGGGCACAAGGAGGATAGGAGGTGTTAACTGTCAGACTGTGACTCCCCTATGATACATGCCATGCAACAGGCGTACCGGATAGGGTCCATTAACATCAGTGGCATAAAAACGCCCGTCAAGATGAAGATGCTCAGTGACATGCTCAAGGCGGCGGATATAGACATAGCGCTGCTGCAGGAAGTACGAGTCCTTCACACCCAGGACTTCTATGGATACGATATTTACTGCCCACCGTGCGACGAGAGAGGCATCGGCACGGCAATATTACTCAAAGAAGGAATATGTGCTGTCGACATAGAGTATCTGCCCACAGCACGCGGGACAGCCGTCACCATAGGAGGCGTACGACTGATCAATATTTATGCACCATCAGGCAGCGATAAGAGGAGGGAACGCCAGGAATTTTACGCCCAAGAGGTGACCCCATTGTTCAGGGGACAATACGAGGCTTGTATCATAGGGGGAGACTTCAACTGTGTTCTAGAAAGGAAGGACCAACATCCTAACTACACGACATGTCAAGAACTCAGAGCGCTGGTCAACGGGATGCAATTAATTGATACGTGGGACCTCAAACATCCTGGACAACAGGGATATACGTACATCACCAGCCACTCGGCGAGCAGATTGGATAGGATTTATCTTTCAAGAAGACTGATGACGTCGACAGTGGATGCGGAAATTTGGCCTACAGCGTTCACCGACCACGAGGCATATATCTGTACAGTCACCCTCGCCCGGCAAAAGGTATGGAGGCGAAGGAGTAATTGGAAGTTGAATGTTTCTCATCTTCACGACGCAGAATGTCGACGTATGGTAGAGGAAACATGGCAAAATTGCCTACGGCGCAGAAATGCATATGGTTCTGTTCTCCATTGGTAGGTCACGTGCGTGAAACCAGCCTTAAGAAGAACATTTATTTTTTATGGGAAGGAGGCTTCTCGTTGGCAGCGCATGACCTCTGAATTTTATTATACAACCCTCCGGGAACTCTATTCCCAACCTCCGTCACCAGAACGCCAAACAGCCGTACACCATGTCAAGGCAAAACTAATACAACTCACAACATCCAGAATGGCAGGTACAATGATACGTGCGAGGGTGCAGGATGGACTCCACAATGAACAGCCCTCTATGCACTATGTCATACGAGAGAGACAATGTAGACGTCGGGGATTAATTCACGAGGTTGAACTCGACGACGGCCGGAAATTTACAGCACAGAAAGACATAGCCCAGGCGTTCCAGGACCATTTCACCAGATTTTATGGGGCCGACGAGGTGGAATAGGAGGCAATGGAGACCGTCCTTAATGAGATCCCAGACATGACATACGCGAACTCGGAAGCAGATATCTTACAAGCAATAACGGAAGAGGAGATGGTGGAGGCCATCCAACGAGGAGCTCCGAACAAATCCCCGGGTCCAGACGGTTTCCCATTGGAATTCTATCGCACGTTTGTCACTATTATGGCACTGATGTGGTTAAGTATGTTTAACGAGATAATCACGCAGGAGTTACCAGTCCCCACAGAATTCACAGAAGGGTTGGTGATTCCAATTCGGAAACCACAGGGAGGCAAGCGACCATGCGATTATCGGCCTTTGACCCTCCTAAATAGCGACTACAAGATCCTTATGCGTATAATAGGATGTCGCTTAAAAACATTGCTAAAGGAGCGAATCAACAGGGATCAGACATGTCTCGGAGGTACAAGCAATATTCATACGGCCTTGGGAGACTATGGTGATGTTATCTGCCTTGCCAAGGCGTGTCGTCTACGTGGAGCATTGATAGGCATCGATTTTGACCATGCCTTCGATAGAGTGGATCACACCTACCTCAAGGCAGTGATGCTCAGGATGGGTGTTCCGCCTACTTTTACCACTATGGTGATGAAGTTGTTACATGGTGCCCGGTCAGCGGTGTTGATTAATGGAGGGAGAACAGAACATTTCCAGATTGTACGATCAGTCAGACAGGGGTGTCCGTTGTCCATCATCTTGTATGCCATCGCACTAGAGC
Organism: Locusta migratoria; assembly: GCA_026315105.1. Taxonomy (NCBI): domain Eukaryota; kingdom Metazoa; phylum Arthropoda; class Insecta; order Orthoptera; family Acrididae; genus Locusta; species Locusta migratoria. The sequence continues at coordinate 379,373,067 of CM048750.1, forward strand.
CATGTCTTGCAGGATTGCGCCAACGACTCACAGGTATCAATCTACGGAATCAGTCCTTCAAATGTAGAGCATATGCTGATGATGTAGTGCTTCTAGTGAAGACAGCAGAGGAGACACGCACAGTAATGGATTGGCTACAGAAATACGGGGAGGCAGCTGGTAGCGTGGTTAACTTTCGAAAATCACAATTCATGAATGTAGGCCGAGGACTCGAACCAGGAACTGAAGGACCCTTACCTGTGGTGCAAACCCTACGATGTTTGGGTATCACTTTCCATACGGAGACGGCACGAAATACAGCAGAGAACTACCGTAAGCTGTTGTGTCAACTACACACATCAGTACGACTCAACGCCCTGCGCTCGATGGATATGCTGCAGAGAGTAACACTAGTCAACCTCCACCTCGCACCCAAGATGTGCCACGTGGCACACCTTCTCCCTTTGCCACGTACGATGGCCACGAGGATACAAGCAGCCTTTGGATACTACGTGAGCATGGGGCAGCTCTTTAAGGTGCAATACGAGTCGCTCACGCTCCCGACGCGGGAAGGTGGTGTTGGCCTAGTCAATGTCTACGAAAAGGCTCGGGCAATTTATATTAACACCATGTGCAAACTGTGGCGTAACAGGAACTACTCCCTAACGGGTGCGATAATCGAAGAACTAGCACCGCCATCGCTTCTTCCACCGGTTAGTGTTGGGCATATTACGCCTCCATTATCACACATCCGAAAGTTCTTCGTGGAACACAGTTATGTGCGTGCAGATTTACCAACTACCCGATCACCGACTTCCAAAGATGTGTATAGACTGCTTGTAAGACGCATGGAACGGATTAAGATGGAACGGAAGTACCCTGTGATTAACTGGAATGTTGTGTGGCGCACAGTGCACCACCCCCACCTCCCTACATCGGCCAGGTCAACGTGGTACATGGTGGTTAATCGGAAGTACCCGACGAAGGAGAGACAGTATGCTATCCACATGACAGACACGCCCATATGCCTACGATGCGACACGCTCGACACGGACGAACATCGGTTGGTCTGCGGCACAGCGCTGGGAGTGTGGAATCTGGCACGGAAGATCATAGCGTTCATGATACACACAGTACAGTCAGAAATCTCAACGGACATAGTATTTTTCCCAGATAAAACATATTTCCCACGTCAGAAGACGAATGCGGTGGCGTGGGTAACGGGCATGACGGTACATTACATATATCATTATGCAAACACGAACAAACTGGACTACTGGCACTATTTACAGGATGGACACACGAAGCTACGACGGCTTGGTAAATACAAGGAAAGTTACGCAAATTTTTTAGGGATAGTGTTTACTGACCCGCCACCTGGCTGGAGTGTACTGGGTACCAGAAGATGACAATGATAGTTTAACGAAGATACAGACCAATTGAACGGATCAGACTTAATAAGTTCGAGAAGATCACCCAAGAACACCGACCGGATGGTGCTACACTAACAGAAGAGGTCCCAGTTTATTTTACGTTATATACCTTTAAGTTCGAAAATGACACGAATGATGCAGCATGCCGGAAGTGGCATCATTTATACAGTTATTTTTCCATTATGTATTAGTTGACAAATTTCTTCCAGATAGGACACTGGACTTCATTTGATTTCATGATTATAATAAAGGCTTCAGTTTGTAAATAAAAAAAAAAAAAAAACAAAAAAATAAAAAATAAAAAAAAAACGGCAAGACGTCTTCCTAGTAAGCATGGAGGTGCGGGTTCGATTCCCGGCCGCACCACAGATTTTAATTTATTGCTTCACGTTTGTCTTTAATGTGTTGGAAATATTCAGGAAGAATAACCGTCTCAGGGTTTCTATACTTACATTTAAATTGATATTTACAACTGCTTCCAGTGTCTGTCCTGCCAGTGTGTGAATGTATAATAAAGGATCTTCCTTGTTATGTAGTCGGAGCAGATCACAGTGCTTATGTTGTGCATCAACTGCCACTGAATACACGCCACAGATTGTCCAGCAGTCCGCTAGTTTTTGCTGTGTTGCGACCAAAGACGTGGACTACCATAGAGAGGCATCTCTGCGACAAGAGCGAAGCAAACTGAACAACCGTCTGCCATGTTATCGGCAGTCTAGGGAGGCTTGTTACGTGACATTAGATTAGAATATTATTAAAATGTAACTGTTTGCGCCTTTCAGTTTTAGCCAGAACAACTTTACCGCCGTGTATAGTGCGTAAAAGTTTTATATATATCGTTTCTCGAAAGTGTCAGCAGCTTTAAGTACAGTACTCTCGACGATCAGCTGCATTTGCAACTAAACGATATGGCCCAAGTTTATTTTTGTACGCCGTTTCCAACATAAAATTTTAGAAGAATGGTAGAGGTTTCAGAGACTAACTTTCTACGGTAATTTGAAATCATTTGATGTTAGAAGCAGGAACTATTGCATGGGCCAAGAACATACAATCCCACACTGGAACTTTATACACAAGTCCCCTAGTCAGTAGAAAACGCAATGAAGTTTGTTGTATGTTTAATGAAGTAATAGAAAAAATATTTTGCTTGTCTTTCTCATGAATCAGATTATGGTAGTTACACTGAATCAAAATACAAGGAAACTGCCATTAGCGAATGCCCTTATTCGGAATTTACCTTGCCGTTTTAGCTTTTATGATGAAAAGTGCGTTAATTGTGTTTCAAGATTTTAAGGACAAACACGAGAGCTTCGTGTTGGAAACCAATTCTCTTCTCATTGCAACAACTTCATTTCTTCGTCAGAAGCTTGTTATCAACGAAAACCTTGGATAAAATGACATGTATTTAACTTTTTTCATGTTTTTACTAATGCGAAAAACAGGTAATATATAACGTATATTTTAAACAGGACTCTTTTGAAAAAAGAAATCTCCGCAGTATTTTTGGCTCTGCTGGTACAGTAATAAGTTAAACTAACATTAGTCATGATCTCTAACAGAACTGCTTATCTCACTTATTCGCACATCTACTACCTCAATTTCAGAAAGCCACTGCCTGACTTCCGATCATAAGGCGACTAGTAGTACAGCGTGGCACCGCAGGGAGCGCTAAAGATCGTGTCACCGCCCCTCATTGTGTATTCTATCTCTTTCGTTGCGACTCTTTATTCACTACAACAGCATCCGCAAAAAGTCTCACTGAATTTTAAATGTTGTCTACGAAGCCTTTTATATATAGCGACCGTAAACTACAAGTCAAGGATGTAACAGCAGCCGTGAGGGAGTAGCCGAGCGGTCTGGAGCGCCACGTTACGGATCGCACGCCCCCCGCATTGCAGTTTCGAATCCTCCCTCGGGAATAGATGTTTGTGTTGTCTTTAAGTTAGTTTACAAGTAGATTGTAAGTTTAAGGACTGATGACCCCGCAGTTAAGTCACAGTCTAACATATACAGTCGCGACACTCACTGCTGTGAAAGTTGTTACCAACTGACAGTTGCTGCGACACTAGCGCTCCTAGCGGTGGGTAAGCCCTCGAAAGAGTGATATTTGTTTATAATTATTTCTGTACGTAATTAACGAAATAGTTAATATAATTTTTGTGTTACAAACATTAGTAATATATCAAGAGACATACCTAATACGGAAATTAATGTAAAAACAGTCGAACTTAATTGATTCAGTAGTATAACGAAGAACTTCATCATGAACCAATACTTACGAATATGTGTATATTTGCAGCTTATTCCGCTGAAATTAAGTAGAATATAAACATAATAGAAACATAAATTTCTATTTTGGTCTGTTCTTACTATGACAAAGCGTTTTTGACACGTATCATTGTGGTATGGAGTCTAATGATTCCCACATTTTTAGGCTTCACTCGTCTTTATTATAAGCGCATATTCTTTTGAGTGTGATTACTTTAGCTTAAGAAGACAATGTTTTGAAGATTCTTGCCGTTTGTGGTTCAGCTGTAGCAACAATTGCGGAATTGGGTTCTTCTTTGTTGAATACGGTTTGACTGCTTTTTCAGTTTTCTTGTCACGTTTCTGATGTTGTACTTCAGCTACAGTTGCGGTGGCTGATTTGGTACGTTAAATATTGTAGTTATTGCCGTCTATATTCATTTCCTACGTTCCAGCCCCACCGATTTCACTGGAATTGGAATGGAGACACGTTAACGCTCTTGAGAAGAAAAACCACGTCTTTCTGCCAAAGGGCGGGTATTTGGTGTTTCCTAGCCATTTTTCTATTTTTAATAGTAAATTAAATTATTCAGTATAACCCTGTGGGTTACAAGATAACAGTAAATAAACTGTGCCGTAATGTACCGTTTCCAACCTTGTCGGGGATCTTAGGAAACCTAAGAAACACAAAGGTAGAGCTATTTTTAAGTTTACCTATTTTATGATATTACATACGTTCCCTAATGTAAAAAATATGTTAAAATCAATAGAAACGATACTATTCGCACTCATCCACTACCGTATTCATAAAAGTAGCTTGCCCTCCGCTTGGAGCGCTGCTGTCGCAGTGTATAACAAAAATCTGCGGAAGTGTCGTGACTGTATATGTTAGACTGTGGTTAAGTCTCATAAGCTTAACAAACATTTGAACATTTTGTAACGGTAGGTAGAGCGATCTTGATGCCCTCGCATCTTTTTCTGCTGGACGTGTCTTGGACATAAGTGACGTCTTTTCCAGCGTCCGTCACTGAATGCTCCGTCGCTAAAAATCGTGTATCACTGTTGGTGACCGCTCTTTCGAGCACCTCCTATAGTGTTGTAGCGCTGTGACGGATCATTAGAGCGCTCACATTCCTATACCAAATATGCAGCTTTGGGTTCCCCTTCCCCCCCCCCCCTCCCCACCCAGCGTGTACGTTGTCGACATATAGGTTTACGACCACCCTGTATACATTGTCAAAAGCAACGGTCCTATAACAGTAACTTAGGGCAACTCAGAAACGACTTTCAAGCTTGAAGACTTATCTTTGTTGAGAATGTGTTATATATAAGGCAGTATGTTTCCAGACCGGCATTGGGAATCGGTAAAGTGATGGTGTTCCCATAACCAAACTACTGTTCAAAAAATGTTCAAATGTTTTAAATCTATCGGACCAAACTGCGTGGTCATCAGTCCGTAGCTTACAAACTACTTAAACCTAGTTAAACTAACCTACGGACAAACACACACACCCATGCCCCCGGGGAGGACTGGAACCTCCACGGCGAGCAACCGCGATCTCCGCAGCGAGAGGCTTTAGACCGCTTTTTATTTTTTTTTTTTTTTTTTTTTTTTATTTATTTTTTTAGGGCCTCCTTCCTCCCCTTCAGCCCTTCCTTGCGCTCACCATGGTCGCCTTCTTCGACGTCGGCTTCAGACTGCCATTTTGAAACTATATGTGTTGCTGAGAAACTGTATATGTACTTCATCTTTCATTCCACTTTCGCAAAGAAAAGGGAAAACTTCTTGTTTGGGATGTTTTTATTTATTTATTTTTTTTTAGCATAAGTTTCCTCCAAAACACAGAAAATATACTGCTTGTTTGGTTCAGTGAAACAGGATATATATATATATATATATATATATATATATATATATATATATATATATATATATATATAATTTTTACCTCTGTTAAATGAAAAATTGGACAATTAAATAGATATTATCCATTTCCTTCAAAGGTTTCTTCAATGTTGAAAAGCAAACTAAACAACAAAAACTGAACTTGTAATTTTTAGTATCGTTCTTCTTTTAAACTACGTTCTTCTCTACTGTCTTTTACGTCATCAAATATGCTTTTACTTAATGTCTAAAGGGTAATAATCACAAATATGTTCTTCAGGTATTGCCTTTTCCGTGTAAATAATTTTTCTTTCTATCGTTAGTTTACATTATTGTATTAATTAGAAAGTTTGCAAAGTTTTCTTTATATTTTTTGGTACGCATTAACGTATGGTGCTCAATTGTGAGATATGCCGTGAAGTCCTCCCTGGAGGTTGATTCTCCGGTTAGGATGTAATGTATCGTTTGGCCTTTCAGCCAGCTGATAGCGTTCCTCCTTGTTCTGGGGTAAGGTATTTCATCTGGTTATAAAAATCGAGCCGGTGTGATGACATTGGGCGAGGTTCTACAGATGCTCGCTATCTTCTGTCTGATGTAGTGCAATATGTCTGTTACCTTAGCACACAACATATTGAAGTATGCACACATCAGTGTATCCCACAAATGAATAGCATGAAGTCGGGAGTTTGTTGCCAGTTTTCTGTTAACAGCGAAATACCAGCTCGACTTCACATAAGTTGGCAGGTGTCTATTGTGTATGTTCTCCCAGGTGGCATTCCAATTGTTGAACGGATATTTTTGTCATATATTGTTCCTGGTGTTGTTTTTCATGAGGTTGTTGTAAAGATGTTTTACTTTAACTATGTCCTTTTCGGGGATTCTGGCATGTAGGTAGCTATACCCCACAAAAAAATATTTGAGGTGGTACAGGCCGTTGGGTATATGTCTAACATTGATTGGACCGCTCGGCTACTACACCGCGGCAAACTACTGTACAATGTCTTATGAATAAAGCCAGTATCTCAGGAAACCAAATTACAAAGACCTGTGCTCTAATCACTTATCCAAAAATTTACCAAAGGCATCAATACATACTATTCTCAAATAAATTTTACCATTCCTTCTTATTGCGTAAGTAAACAGTGGCAGCAACATACAAATACTATCGCTTTCTGTAAAGTCGCCCAACGTTTGCCAGAGAAACGTTTTAAGACATTAAGAGAAATTGGAACAAACTCATAGATATAGCTCTTAACATTGTTATAAAATATGCTTTAGATGCCACTCACATGAACATCAGAACCAAAATTCTTTATACACAGCTGGTGTCAAAAATTCCAGTGCATGATAGAAACAACCATTGTTCCATTTGAAAAATTGTATGTTTGCATAAGAAATACAGTTTCTAAGTAATATTACAATCTGTTTGTTGCCCAAAAATACGAGCCCCTGACTACCAATCCATTCTGTGAAAGCCGCATATCAATCTCACTTTCCGTTTCCGTAGTATTTGCGGTGCAAATTTTACGTGATTCGCCCTGCATATTTCTAAATTTTTCTCCATCAAACTACCGAATTGTTGTCGAGTACAGATAGACTGAGGCATCGATCAAGTTATAAGCTCCAGCACTTTTATTGGGATTCAAATTTGGACGACTACATTTACAATATCAACAAATAATACATATCCTTGAGACAACATTGTCTCGTTATACCAAAGGTATTAAATATAAGGAGAGGCATTGAATTGAAATTTGTGCTGTGGCCGGGATTCGAACCCAGGACCTCCTACTTACTACGAACGCGCTTTAGACAACTTTTTATTTATTTATTTAATGTTTTTTTACGGTAAGAAGAGTATGGTTACATAAAGGATCCATTTTTATTTACAAACTGAAGCCTTTATTATAATCAAAATGAGGTCCAGTACCCTATCCAAAAGAAATTTGTCAACTAAAACATAATGTGCCTCGCCATAGTGGGAAAATAACTGTATAAATGATGCCAATTACGGCATGCTTCATCATTCGTGGCATATCGTAACTTAAAGGCATATAACATCAACTAAACTGAGGCCTCTTCTGTTAGCGTTCACCATCAGGTCGGTGTTCCTGGGTGATCTACTCGAAATTATTTAGTCTGATCCGTTAAATTGGTCGGTATCTTCTTTAAACTATCACTAAATCATCTTCTCGTACCCAGTACACCCCAGCCAGGTGGCGAGTCAGAAAACACTACCTCTAAAAAATTTGCATAACTGTCCTTGTATTTACCAAGTCGTCTGAGTTTCCGTGTGTCCATCCTGTAAATATTGCCAATATTCCAGTATGTTCGTGTTGGCATCATGATATATGTAATGTACCGTCATTCCCCGTTACCCACGCCACCGCATTCGTCTTCTGACTTGGAAAGTATGTTTTCTCTGGGAAAAATACTATCTCGGTGAGTCTCATGAACGCTAAGATCTTCCTAGCCAGATTCCACACTCCCATCGCTGTGCCGCAGACCAATCTATGTTCGTCCGTGTCGAGCGTGTCGCATCATACGCACACAGGCGTGTCTGCCACGTGGATAGCATACTGTCTCTCCTTCGTCGGGTACTTCCGGTTAACCACCATGTACCACGTTGACCAGGCCAATGTAGGGAGGTGGAAGTGGTGCACTGTGTGTTCGACGAAAAACCTCCGGATGTTTGATAATGGAGGCGAAATATGCCCAACACTAACCGGTGGAAGAAGCGATGGCGGTGCTAGCTCTTCAATGATCACACCCGTTAGGGAGTAGTTCCTGTTACGCCACAGTTTGCACATGGTGTTAATATACATTGCCCGAGCCTTTTCGTAGACATTGACTAGGCCAACACCACCTTCTCGCGTCGGGAGCATGAGCGACTCGTATTGCACCTTAAATAGCAGTCATGTAGTATCCAAAGGCTGCTTGTATCCTCGTTGCCATCGTACGTGGCAAAGGGAGAAGGTGTGCTACGTAGTACATTTCGGTGCTAGAAGCATGTTGACCAGTGTTACTCTCTGCAGCATATCCATCGAGTGCAGGTCGTCGACTCGTACTTATGTGCGTAGTTGACACAACAGCTTACGGTAGTGGTCTGCTGTTGTTCGTGCCGTCTCCTTATGGAAAGTGATATCCAAACATCGCAGGGTTTGCACCACAGGTAAGGGTCCTTCAGTTCCTGGTTCGAGTCCTCGGCCTACATTCATGAATTGTGATTTTCGAAAGTTAACCACGCTACCAGCTGCCTCCCCGTATTTCTGTAGCCAATCCATTGCTGTGCATGTCTCCTCTTCGGCCTTCACTAGAAGCACTACGTCATCAGCATATCCTCTACATTTGAAGGACTGATTCCGTAGAGTGATACCTGTGAGTCGTTGGCGCAATCCTGCAAGATATGGCTCCAGTGCGTTGCATACAAGATGATTGACAAAGGACACCCCTGTCTGACTGATCGTAAAATCTGGAAATGTTCCGTTCTCCCTCCATTAATCAACACCGCTGACCGGGCACCATGCAACAGTTTCATCACCATAGTGGTAAAAGTAGACGGAAACACATCCTGAGCATCACTGCCTTGAGGTAGGTATGATCCACTCTATCGAAGGCATGATCAAAATGCCTACCAATGCTCCACGTAGCCGACACGCCTTGGCAAGGTATATAACATCACCATAGTCTTCCAAGGCCATGTGAATATTGCTTGCACCACCGAGACATGTCTGATCCCTGTTGATTCGGTCCGTTATCATTGTTTTTAAGCGACCTCCTATTATACGCATAAGGGTCTTATAGTCGCTAATTGGGAGGGTCAAAGGCCAATACTCTCATGGTCGCTTGCTTGCCTCCCTGTGGTTTCCGAATTGGAATCACCAACCCTTCTGCGAATTGAATGGGAGCTGGTAACTCTTGCGCGAGTATCTCGTATTATTTAACCACATCAGTGCCATAATAGTGATAAACGTGCGATAGAATTCCAATGGGAACCCGCCTGGACCCGGGGATGTGTTCGGGGCCCCTCGTTGGATGGCTTCCACCACCTCCTCTTCCGTTATTGCTCGTAGGATTTCTGCTTCCGGGTTCGCTTTTGTCATGCCTGGATTCTGATGTAGGACGGACCTCGTCTCTCCCATAGAATCTGGTGAAATGGTCCTGGAACTCCTGGGCTATATCTTTCTGTGCTTTATATTTCCGGCTGGCGTCGAGTTCAACCTCGTGAATTAGAATTAACCCCCGACGTCTACATTGTCTCTCCCATATGACATAGTGCATGGAGGGCTGCTCATTGTTTAGTCCATCTTGCACCCTCGCACGTATCATTGTACCTGCCATTCTGGATGTTGTAAGTTGTATCAGTTTTGCCTTGACCTGGTGTACAGCTGTTTGGCATTTTGGTAACGGAGGTTGGGAATAGAGTTCCCGGAGGGTCGTATAATAAAATTCAGAGGTCATGCGCTGCCAACGAGATGCCTCCTTCCCATAAAAAATGTTCTTCCTAAGGATGGCTTCACGCACTTGATCCACCAATGGAGAACAGAACCATACGCATTTCTGCACTTTGGGCAATGTTGCCATGTTTCCTCCACCATACGGCGACATTCTGCTTCGTGAAGATGGGAAACATTCACCTTCCAATTACTCTTTCGCCTCCATACCTTTTGCCAGGCGAGGGTGACTGTACATATATATGTCTCGTGGTCGGTGAACGCTGTATGCCAAAATTCCGCATCCGCTGTCGACGTCATCAGTCTTCTTGAAAGATAAATCCTAGCCAATCTGCTTACCGAGTGTTGTCCAGGATGTTTGAGGTCCAACGTAACAATTAATTGCATCCCGTTGAGCAGCGCTCTGAGTTCTTGAGATGCCGTTAAGTTAGGACGTTGGTCCTTTCTGTATAGTACACAGTTGAAGTCACCCCGTAAGATACAAGCCTCTTATTCTCCTCTGGACAATGGGGTCACCTCTTGGGCGTAAAATTCCTGGCGTTCCCTCCTTATCGCTGCCCGATGGTGCATAAATATTGATCAGGCGTACGCCTCCTATGGTGACGGCTGTTCCGCGTGCTGTGGGCAAATACTCTATGTCGACAGCACGTATCCCTTCTTTCAGTAGAATGCCGTGTCAGTGCCTCTCTCGTCGCAAGGTGGGCAGTAAATATGGTATCCATAGAAGTCCTAGGTTTGAAGGACTCGTACCTCCTGCTGCAGCGCTATGTCTATATCTGCAGGCTTGAGCATGTCACTGAGCACCTTTACCTGGACGGGCGTTTTTATGCCACTGATGTTAATGGACCCTATCCGGTACGTCTGTTGCATGGCATGCATCATAGGGGAGCCACGGTCTGACAGTTAACACCTACGATCCTCCTTGTGCTCCATCCCATTCCCCCATCGTCCTCACTTGCTGTCATACGTTATTCGAGATGGCCCCCCGGACTCATTCCGCCGGGGTTCTTGTCCGCTGCTCCTTCGTCGTCCTCGTCTGCGTACTAAGTCGCCTCTGTTGCCCAGTCCAAATGCAATCTTTCGGCGCAATGTTTTGTTGTCCGTTTGACGTTCTCAACAGTCAACAATCCTTTATCTGCTTCCTCCTCGTCATTCCTCAGAACACAGGTCGCCACCCCACTTCTCTCCTAACACGGTATTTCTTCCGCGGCTGTTGTTTGTTGTTCCTTGCTGTGGGTCACCTCGTCATTCGTCCCTGATTCCTTGCTGCATTTGTCGCACGAAAGGCGGCATTTCTTCCGCCGTCTTGGCGCTCGCTGTTTCCGTTGTCTGACCTCCGAATCTGAGGTCAGTACAGCCTCCAAGTCCACTTCGTGCTCCTTCGCGCTGTCAACTTTCATTGCCGCCACGTTCTGCAAGGTCTCTGGTTTGGTTCTCTTTTCCTCACGGGAGGCCGCAGCATATGTCAAGGGGAGCACCGTCGCCTGCTGCTGTTGATGAGGATCATCACGTGGCAGTTGTAACAGCCTCATTTGTGTGCACTCTGACATCAAGTGTCCGTCCGTTCCACACCCCGAGGAAGTTCTTGGATGTCCGTCGTAGACGTCGATTGCCCGACAGCCACCGATATACCGGTATGACGGAACGTGTTTGCGTAATTCAATGTTTGCCTGTCTTACGCCATCCAGGGCACGATATGTTTCAAAAGTCGCCCATTTCTTGGCTTCATGTGAGATAACCATGATGTACGGACTCAAAGTCTTTTTCACCTGTTTTGCAGGTTATTCGAACTGTAGCTCGAAGACGCGGATTGTTCTTAATCCCATTCCGGCGTGATCCACTGTAACTGCTCCGACTTTTCTGTCTGAACGACAGAAACGGAGACCCTGTTTGTGACGTCATAGTATTCTATCACATGCCGCTTCATCAATGAACTTGCAGTAAACGACACTACTGACTATGCACAAGTGTATTCCTACAACGTCCAGCTCGATTTTTACCTCATCTCGTAGAAAGCGTTGTATTTCGTAAGCCTTTGGTTGCGCAAAGTCGTTATTGAAAGTGAATCTCAGTGTCGATTTACGATATGAAAAAGCCATAGTTGGATCTGTGCACTACTAAATTACAGCACGGTCACTACGGTCGGTGGTTCGAATCCCACCTCGGGCATGGATATTTGTGCCGTCCGAAAACTGTCTTGAGCAGTTAAACCGGCAACCCACGCGCAATGGAAATATTCTAGACCTTATAGCCACAAACAGGCCTGACCTTATTAACGATGTCTGTGTAGAGACAGGAATTAGTGATCATGATATCATCATAGCGTCGATAGTGACCAAAGTTCATAAACCAGTCAAGAAGGCTAGGAGCGTGTTTTTGTTGGGAAAAGCCGACAAGCAAATGTTACGATCGCACTTAGAAAATGAATGGGCATCGTTTAATTCTGGGTCTATGGATGTAGAGGACTTGTGGACTAAATTTAAATGCATTGTCAATGAAGGGTTAGAGAAATGTGTGCCAGTAAAGACGATTAAGGATGGAAAAGATCCACCGTGGTATAATAATAATGTTAGAAAGCTGCTGAGAAAGCAAAGGTTGTTGCACTCTCGATTCAAAAAAGAACACGCAAATGATGACAGGCAAAAGTTAGTAGAGATTCGTGCGTCTATAAAAAGATCGATGCGTGAAGCATACAATAATTATCACAGCCATACCTTAGCAAAAGATCTTTCCGAGAACCCGAAAAAATTCTGGTCCTATGTAAAATCGATAAGCGGGTCAAAGCCCACTGTCCAGTCACTAGTTGATCATTCCGGGGCAGTAATAGAAGAAAGCAAACGGAAAGCTGAAGTTCTAAATTTAACCTTTAAGAAATCTTTCACGCAGGAGGACCGCACAAATATACCATCATTTGATCAACGTACTAATTCCGAAATGGGGGACAGAGCAATAGGTATTTCCGGTGTAGAGAAGCAGCTGAGAGAGCTAAATACGAAAAAGTCTGCTGGTCCGGACGGAATACCAGTTCGGTTTTACAAAGACTATTCTGCGGCATTGGCCCCCTACTTAGCTTGCATTTATAGCGAGTCTTTAATTCAGCGCAAAGTTCCTAGTGATTGGAAAAAAAGCGCAGGTGACGCCCGTGTATAAGAAAGGAAAGAGAACTGACCCATACAATTACAGGCCAATATCGTTGACATCGGTTTCATGTAGAATTTTGGAGCATATTCTCAGTTCGAACATAGTAAATTTCCTTGAAACGGAAAAGCTTCTTTCCATGAATCAGCACGGGTTTAGGAAACATCGTTCATGTGAAACTCAGCTTGCCCTTTTCTCACATGACATCTTGCGAGTCATGGACGAAGGGCAACAGGCGGATTGTGTTTTTCTCGACTTCAAAAAGGCGTTCGACACGGTGCCACACTGCAGACTGCTAACGAAGATACGAGCTTATGGAATAGGTTCACAGATTCGTGACTGGCTGGAAGACTTCCTAAGTAATAGAACGCAGTACGTTGTTCTCGACGGCGAGTGTTCATCAGAGACGAGTGTATCGTCAGGCGTGCCCCAGGGGAGTGTGATAGGACCGCTATTATTTTCTATCTATATAAATGATCTGATGGACAGAGTAAGTTGTAATTTGCGGCTGTTTGCTGATGATGCTGTGGTGTATAGGAGGGTGTCGTCTGTAACTGACTGTAATAGCATACAGGTTGACTTAGACAAAATTTCTAGTTGGTGCGAAGAATGGCAGCTAGCTCTCAATGTAGAAAAATGTAAGGTGATGCGCATGAGTAGAAAAAAACAATCCTATAATGTTCGAATACAGCATCAGTAGTGAGCTTCTTGATGCGGTCGCGTCGTTCAAATATCTAGGCGTAACATTGCAGAGCGATATGAAATGGAACGAGCATGTAAGGACAGTTGTGAGTAAGGCGGACAGCAGACTTCGGTTTATTGGGAGAATTTTGGGAAGATGTACTTCACCTGTAAAGGAGACCGCGTATAAAACGCTTGTACGGCCACGTCTTGAGTATTGCTCAAGTATTTGGGACCCGCAGCAGATCGGTTTGAAGGAAGACATAGAGGCGGTTCAGAGGCGAGCAGCTAGATTTGTTACCGGTAGGATCGACCAATGCACGAGTGTCACGGAAATGCTCCGGCAACTCAATTGGGGATCGCTGGAAGAAAGACGACGTTCTTTTCGTGAATTTCTGTTAAGTAAATTTAGAAGGCCGGAATTTGAAGCTGAGTGTAGTACGATCTTGCTGCCGCCTACTTACATTTCGCGTAAAGATCACAAAGACAAGATAAGAGAAATTAGGGCTCGTACGGAGGCATATAGACATTCTTTTTTTCCTCGTTCAATTTGGGAGTGGAATAGGAAAGGAAATGCCTAGTAGTGGTACAGTGTACCCTCCGCCACGCACCTTACGGTGAATTGCGGAGTATGTATGTAGATGTAGATGTAGATGTAGCTAGTTCATAAGTAGTTTGTAAGTTTAGGGACTGATGACCCCGTAGTTAAGTCCCATAATCTATACAAACATTTGAAACATTTGAAACTAAATTACACCGCTACGCACTCTGCGTAAGCAACTCACGGCCGAAGCCCAACTTCAGCTAACGCAGCATTGCAGCCAAAGCGACTACACAGACTGTCGTAAAGCACGTCTCCCTCCACACCACATACTTTAATTCTGCCCCAATGTTCCCTGTGAAATGCGTATCAAATTTCCTGGGCTCTACTACAATGGAATAGCACCCCAGAAAAGAACGAGAATGGGAAGTATCCTGCCTTGTTCCTCAGACCGAGGTGATATAAATATCAACAAATAGTACATATTCTTGAGACAATAGTGTCTCCTTATACCAAAGGTATTAAATGTAAGGAGATGCATTGAATTAAAATTTGTGCTGTGGCCGGGATTCAAACCCGGGACCTACTACTTACTAGGTAGGCGGTAAAGACTACTCCTCTAACACTGGGGCAGAATTAAAGCGTTTGGTGTGGAGGGAGACGTGCTCTAAGACAGTCCGTGTAGTCGCTTTGGCTGCAACGCTGTGCAAGCTGACTGGTCGCCGGTCGGGGCTCGTCCTAACTGGGCAACTTGTACCTGTTGGTGGAAGACTCGAACTGGGCAACTGCCCCCAAATTGCCCCCTGAGTAGCACGCACGAACAGGGCAAATCGGCAACTCATACCTGCTCCTGGCAGACCGACTGCTCGAACTCGCAAAATGGTTCCAAAGCTAAACTTACAAAGTCTGTACCTATTTGTAGAGTTCTTACGGAATAACGTCAATACTGTGCCAAGGAACAAGATATGGAAAATTTTTATAGAAATACGAAGATTTTATTACAAGTTCCACATACGAAAATATTTGCAGAAAAGAAATGCATTTAGTTTGGCACATATTCTGTTCACGGCTGCTGGTAGGATACGTACTTTACAAAGTCTAATTTGCAAATTTCAACATTTCTTTGACGGTCTTTCAACCAAAGCGTAGCCTTTTGTTTTTAGAGAATTAGATATCAATCTCCTGTTTAAAAAGTCTTCTGCAACAGGTACGTGGTCATGAGTACCATCCATACGCGAAATTGTGTGTTCGGTGCCTACTGTAAATACCTTAACAGCACACCACGAACGTTTACCGCAGCATCGCCATCCACGTTCTTCCGTTGCTACAACTCTTCTGTAAGGTTTCAATTTATAACCGTCACAGATCGAATCTGTTTTACACGATCGTTAATAACAGGCTGCAAATCGCGACTTTCAGCCGTATTATTCGCTGCCATGACTAAACTGAAGTACGAAACGAAACACTATGTTATACTACACAGATGTCAGCGAGCTGGTGTCATTCGCAGGACTGACGAGTTCAGTTAGGGCCAGGAACGCTTTAGGTCTGACCGTCCTGCTACCTGCGAGTGGAAGTTGCCCAGTTCGAGAGTGGGATTAACTGTCCTTTCCAGAGTACCCTTCTATTGTCCACTAAAAGTTGCCCAGTTCGGGTCTGCCCGCCGGGCGCCGTGGCTCAGCGTGCCCTCTGTAATAAAAAAGCTGAGCCAAATATACAATGAACAACCACGAACGAACGACCGCAAACCATAAATCTACAAGATGAAGAAAAAAAGTGGTCTAAAGCGCCTACCTAGTAAGTAGGAGGTTCCGAGTTCGAATCCCGGCCACACCACAAATTTCAATTTTATGTCTCTCCTTAAATTTAATGGATTTACAATAATTAGTTAGTTACACACAAAAAATACTTAATTGCTAATAGAGCAGTAATTGTGCATGTAGAAAGTTGTACTGTCAACCGGAGAGTCATGTGGGATACACTTGCAAACTTCGACCTCCCAACAAAGATCATTAACATCATCAAGGAACTGTATCAGGACTATAAATCCCAAGTACTACATAATGGAGCCTTCCAAGTTAATTCGGGAGTACGACAAGGCTGTATCCTCTCGCCAACATTATTTATTTTGGTTTTGGATCATATGATGAAGAGAGTAATGAGGGAGTATAGAGAGGTGCAATGGGGGATGCGGGATACGCTCGTACGTCTAGATTTCGCAGACGACATCTGCTTAATGGCACAGCGATATCGAGCCATTGACGAGAAACTGGCGAGGTTACAGAAAGAAGGAGAAGCTGCAGGCCTCAATATAAATGTTCGCAAAGCCAAAGACATACGGATAAACTCGACCATCACCACTAGGCTGACCATTAATGGAGAGGATGTAGAGCAGGTCCAATCTTTCCTCTACATTTGTAGTATAGTCACAACTACAGGAGGCACTGAGGAGGATGTCCGTAGTCGCATCCGCAAAGCAAATGGTGTGTTTGTCCAGCTGTACCCCATTTGGAGAAACAGGAACATTTCAAGAAAAACCAAACTCGGGCTTTTCAATAGCAACGTGAAGGCAGTTCTGATGTATTGTTGCGAAACTTAATAATCGAGCATCCATGTCAAAAACCAGCTCCAAGTTTTTATTAACCGTTGTCTCCAGCGTATTTTAAACGTGAGATGGCCAAATATAATGACGAATGAAGATTTTTGGAGAGAGAGACAAATCAGCAACCAATCAACATACAAATCAAGGAAAGAAAATGGAAATGGATTGGGCATACGTTAAGAAAACCCGATGAATCTGTTGAAAAGGTGGCGTTTGAGTGGAACCCTCAAGGAGTTAGGAAACGCGGTCGTCCCAAACACACCTGGAAAAGATCGATCCAGAGAGAAGCTGGAGAGGATGGGAAAACCTGGAGTGTGTAACGTCACCGCTGCATTCACCTAATCCTCGATGGGCGAAGTTGCCGTTATATTCTATTCGCTGCTTAATCATTTAATAATTGTTCCAATGATTTGACGGTATGGGATGCGGACAATTACTAGGTTGATCCATGACAATAAACTTTGTTAACTTCCTTTATTATGGAACGACAAAGGTTAATAATTCCTCCTTTAAATAACCGCGTGCCACTACGATGAATGTCTACAAGTCCACACCGAAACATTTCAATATGCAACTGCAACCCATATGCGATACGACGGAATGGCAAAAACTTTAGCCACCACTAAACGCAGGTTATGAACCCACTGCCGACATGCTACCGACTCGCTCTGCGGTCGGCGGGAGACTGCCGTAGTGATGGGCAAACCGAGTACTGCGAATACAAAGTTCTCGATTCCAAAGAGTTCTCGTTGTTCTCGAGAACCTGAGTCGGTTCTCGGTCTTCAGTATTCGCTTTTTAGTATTAGGAAATTGTCGATACAAACATTTATTGTCCTAGCGTTTACATGTATAGAAGTAATGTAACATTTAGTTATGTTTTGTAGCATAAGCCACACAGGTTGTTCTCTGTGCTGTAGTGGGTTAAATCATTATGATGCTACGCTGCAGGCTAAGGGTTCGAATCCTGACCGTGCAAATAAGATTCTTATTTTTAAATTATTATAAGAACTTCTTTAAAATCTTTTTTGAAACATGATCAATCATTAGTTTTATTGAAATGATTGTTATAACGTAACTTTTTTAATTCTAATTCTTCACTACATCATTTTAATCAGCATAGTAACTTAACTTTTCATTTCCGCTCATTTATGCTTCTTATCGTTCTTTATTTATCTGGAATATTCGTCTAGGAGATTTTAATTATTCTTATGCAGTAACTTCAAAATAATTTATGCCGTTTTATCATTTGATATTTGTGTTTATTGCAATCATTATTTATATTCCTCATTTCACTTTAATTATATTTATAACTCTGTACCCGATCTTCGTTATTATACTCGTAATGAAAAAAAAAAAAGAATTAAAGTTTAACATGTTTGTATGACAATTACCAAACAAAAGTTCTCAGTTTCCGCTTCTCAGAACTCGCTTCTTAATTCTCGTTTCTTAGTACTCGCTTTTCAGTACTCGTTTCTTAGAACTCGATTCTTAGTTCTCGCTTCAGATCTCGCTTCTTGGTTCTCGCTTCTAAGGTCTCGGTTTTCGGGTCTCGCTTCAGCTCTCGCTTCTCAGTTCTCGATTCTAAGGTCTCGGTTTTCGGGTCTCGCTTTTGAGTTCTCGCTTCATGGTTCTCATTTATGGGTTCTCGGTTATGTTATTCGTTTCTTTTTGAGCAAAGTGAAACTCTTCAATCATGCGGCTGCTATCTTTTATTATATCCAGGCATTGTCACTAATATCCTCATTTTCCAAACAAATGGACAGGTTTAATTTGAGTATCTATTAAATCACCCAAATGTTTCTTATCTCTGTATGTGTAAAAGCGAATGATTACATACTCACTCACTCACTGACTGAACACGGAATCCCAAAAGCTACTTCACCTATGAAGCTGAAATTAGGCAGGTATGCTGTTTATAGGTAGAATACATCAGCCGAAAAAGGATTATGTGTTAGAGTCGATGAAGGCACATGGCGGAGGGTACTTCAGCTACAGACATCAACAAAAACTACAGTTTTTTTAATAAAATTTTGTATTGTTGACTATCAGAACAATTGGAAGGTCCCTTCTACGTTAAATTTTGTGGGTGCATGGCGGAGGGTACTTTACCAGCGGACTTTCAAAAAATCTGTGGTTTCTTTCCGATCTATATGAAATTTTGCACACTTGATTTCCAAACCATGTTTTGAGGACGCTTATCAGACCTCGTCCAGAGCATTAATACTGACATCTACTAGATTTGCCTAGGCACCTAATTTGTTTTAGTTCTCGGTTTGGTATTCGATTCCTTTTGGTTCTCGAGGACAGAGTTATCAATTCCTGAATGTTCTCGGTTTTGCCCATCTCTAGACTGCCGCACACCGGCCAACAAACAAAGAACATTCCAACCTAAGCATTGTTGCCAGCAGCTATCGCTGCACGCCAACGATAACCATCGTTCGACCAAAACTTACCAAAGAGGTTACTAACCTAAAACCCTGTATCCTCACAAGTGAAATGAAGAGACTTGCTAGAAATCGCATTAGGTGGAGAAATTTCGTTTCGGGCCTATGTTCCACAGGGAACGACAGTAACTAAGTCAGTAAGCCAAGAAAGTTGTAGGTTGCTCTGATATTGTGTATGCTCGCCTTTCCATCAGGCGACGGTGCAGAACAGTATAGAAAGCTTAGCGGCAATAGAGAAACCTGACTTGGACATCGAGTAGAGCTGTTGTGAAGATTTGGGATCTGGGCGAGACGTTGTACCCGCGGCCGTGTCTGTGACAGGGAGGAGGGCTTGGTCTGTCTGCCGCCGCCAGGTCGGCCTCGCCTCCAATTTTCCGCCTCCGGAGGCGGCGGAGGCGGCGGAGGCGGCGGCCCACAGACCGCCCACTTGACGCAGGCAGCCGCAGGTCGAGGGCGCTGCGGCCTGGCGCCGCTCCAGGGGATAAGGGGTGGTGGAGGGGGCGGCGGGTTCTGGAGAAGTGGGGGGTGGAAGGGGGCGCTGGAGTTATGGCGGCGCGGCGGTCGCACCGCGCCCAGATGTCGCCACCGCAGCCAACTTGTGGCACCGGGAGCGGCCAACCAGTGACGCTGTATAAGTGGATGCAGAGGTGGCCACTGCTCGGTGCGAGTGCCAGCAGGAAATTAAAATACTGTCCGAAAATCACTTTAAAATGTTTGAGGAAATGCCTACTGTAAACCATCAGCTGCTTATTATTTTTCAAACTTCTACCGGTATCGATTATAAACCATCTTCACAGAAGAGAACTAGACAGACTGATTAAACAGGTTACTTTTATGTTTCTAATCAAGACTTGATGCCTAGTGAGGTCTTATTTATTTTTATCGTTTGACATGCATGCCAGTATGCATAAGGAGGCATAGGCGTAATATGCCAGTTAATTACAAGTTACTCTGTCCATCAGATCATGTATGTAGATATAAAATAATAACGGGATGACAGTCCTCTGGGGCACGCCTGGGCTAGTTCAGATCACATCTCTAAGTGTGAAAAGACTGTAATGCACGGATTTTTAAAGTTCAAATTTTTATTGAGATGTGGTTCAACAGCCGTAATATTTTTGAGGAAATGCATACTGTAAACCATCAGCTGTTTATTATTTTTCAAACTTCTTCCGCTTTCGGTTATAAACCATCTTCACAGAAGAGAACTAGACAGACTGATTAAGCAGGTTACGTTTATGTTTCTAATCAAGACTTGATGCCTAGTGGCGTCTTATTTATTTCTATTGTGTGACATGCATGCCAGTATGCATAAGGAGGCATATAATGCACCTGTTTAATCAGTCTGTCTAGGTCTCTTCCGTGAAGATGGTTTATAACCGAAACTGGTAGAAGTTTGACAAATAATAAACAGCTGATGGTTTACAGTATGCATTTCCTTAAATCTCTCACGGCTGTTGAACCACATCTCAATAAAAATTTGAACTTTAAAAATCCGTGCATTACAGTCTTTTCACACTTAGCGATGTCATCTGAACTAGCCCAGGCGTGCTCCAGAGTAGTGTGACTGGCCCGTTATTATTTTCTATCTACATAAACGATCTGATGGACAGAGTAACTTGTAATTAAGTGGCATATTACGCCTATCGAGAGCTATCGAAAATTTACCGTGTGATCAAAAAGTCATTATAAATTTGAAAGTGTCAAGTCGTCCACATGAGTACGGAAAAATATCCGTTAAACTTTGTTTACATGATAAATCAATCAAATGTGAAGGCCGTAAACTCCACAAAATACCTAGGAATGACAATTACTTCAGACTTAAATTGGAAAGAACACGTGGATAATGTCGTGGAAATGGCCAACCAGAGTCTCCGTTTTATTGGCAAACCCTTAAAAGATGCAACAGAACTACAAAAGAAAGTGTATACACTACGGTTGTCCGTCCATTTTTGGAGTATTGTTGCCCAATGTGTGATCCTTATCAGGTGTGTTTGACGGAGGACATCGAAAAAGTCCAAAGAATGGCAGCTCGTTTCGTATTGTCACGATACAAGGGAGACAGCTTTACGGAAATGATACAGGATCTGGGATGGGAATCATTACAACAACGACGCTTACCGCTGCGGCGTGGGCTACTTACGAAACTACAATCGCCAACATTGTCCTCAGAATGCGAAAATATATTGTTGAATTCCACTTACATAGGTAGAAATGATCATCAGAATAACATACGATAGATCAGAGCCAGAACGGAGAGATTCAGGTGTTCTTTCTTCCCGCGCGCTATTCGAGAATGGAATGGGAGATTAAATAGTATAACGGTGGTTCGATGAACCCTCTGCTATTAACTTAAATGTGATTTGTAGAGTATCCTATGTAGATGTAAATGTAAAACTTAATAAATAACGGAATAATGTAGATAGAGAGGTAAAAATTGACACACATGCTTGGAATGACATGGGGGTTTATTCGAATCAAAATAAAAAAATTAGTAAATAAATAATTTTAAAAAATCTGACAGATTGCGCTTCATCTGATCAGAAAAGCAATAATTAGCATAACAAATGAAGACAAAGCAAAGATAATATTCTTTACAGGAAATTCTCAATATGTTCATCATTATTCCTCAACAATAATTACTGTAGTCGAGGAATAATGTTGTGAACAGCACTGTAAAGCATTTCCGGAGTTATTGCGAGGCACTGGCGTCGGATGTTGTCTTTCAGCATCCCTAGAGATGTCGGTCGATCACGATACACTTGCGTCTCCAGGTAACACCAAATCCAATAATCTCACGGACTGAGGTCTCGGGACTTGGGAGGCCAAGCATGACGAAAGTGGCTGCTGAGCACACGGTCATCACCAAACGAAGCGTACAAGAGAAATTTCAAGCGTCTAGCAATATAGGGTGGAGCGCCATCCTGCATAAAACCCCATGTCATTCCAAGCATGTACGTCATTTTGTACCTCTCTATCTACCTTATTCCGTGATTTATTAAGTTTTCTAATTTATACTGACTTTTTGATCACCCGGTATATAAAACACACTTACTTCAGCCAAGATCGCCAGTATAATTGCTGTTTCTTTAACTCGTATCGATTAACTATGTCATAATATTCAGAAATTTTTTTACGAAGTTCTCCTATTTACAATAAAATAAATTTACTTCTGTAAATGTAACATAAGAAAAAGAACATTGTCAAACGATTGAAATTTACATCACCAAAGAGGATCGTCATCTGTATTGCACATTTAAAAATTGTGTCTGTTCTTGCCACAAGTATCAAGAAGACTCAAGAGACTTCTTGTAACAAGAAGTGTAAAGAGACTTCTTGTTACTTGTCGCAAGAACACACACAATTTTTAAATGTACAATACAATTTTATTGAAAATAAGATAACTGCGTAAAAAAATTCTGAACATAATGGCATATTTAATCGAAAACGGTCAATAAAAAAAAATATACTAGCGATCTTGGCCGAAGTAAGTGTGTCTTGTATAACTTGTAATTGGCGGCTGTTTGCTGATGATGCTGTGGTGTATCGGAAGGGTATCGTCATTAACCCTTTAATGCATTTTATACTTGACGCTTCAAAAATTACCACAATTAAAATTATTATGAACTACTAGCAATAAATCGTTCATAAGTCGTCAGCTACATAGTGCTCCATGACGTAACAGATGCAGTAAATGACACTACTGCGCCGCTGATCTTTTCATAAAGTAACTCTTAATGCAACGACAGGACGTGATGAACTATTTTTACACGGCAAAGGAGGTATACAAAACTAAATAAACGCACATGTTACGAGTAACTCAGTGCAGCTTACTGTCGAAGTGATTCGGTAGCAGTCTGCGACTTGTAATTTCTGGGACGTGTTTCTTGCATATGTAACCCTATGGATACAAGCAGCTACAAATGAATTTGTGGTAAAATGTTGATCAGTTTAATTGACTGTAATAGGATACAGGATTACATAAACAAAATTTCTAGTTGGTGTGGAGAACGGCAGCTACCTCTAAAAATAGCAGAATGTAAGGTGATGCATATGACTAGGAAAAACAATCCCATACTGTTTGAATGTAGCATTAGTAGTCAGATTCTTAATACAGTCGCGTCGTTCAAATATCTAGGCGTAACATTGCAGAGTAATATAAAATTGAGCGAACATGTAAGGACAGTTGTGAGTAAGGCGGACCGCCCAATTCAGTTTATTGGGAGAATTTTGGGAAGATGAACTTCATCAGTAAAGGAGACAGCGTATAAAACGCTTGTACGGCCATACTCTGAGTATTGCTCCAGTTTTTGGGTCCCGCAACAGATCAGTTTAAAGGAAGACATGGAAGGAGGCAGTAGCCGCGGCGGAATAGCCGTGCGCACCGAGGCGTCATGCTGCTGTGGAGGTTCGAGTCCTCCCTCGGGAATGGGTGTGTGTATGCTGTCCTTAGAATAGTTTAACTTAGTTTAAGTACTTTGTAAGCCTCGGGACCAATAACCAAGTATTTAAATGCCATGGATTTGCAAGCATTTAACCTATTTTTTTCTTGCAGAACTATCTTATTTCATTTCTAGTAAAGATAACAAAAGCGGGGTGAGAGACAGGACTCGTACAGAGGTATATAGATATTCATTTTTCCCTCATTCTGTTTGGGAGTGGAATAGGAAACAGAGTACCGAGTACAGTCTACCCTCCGCCACACACCTTACGATGGATTGCGGAGATACATATGTAGATCTACAGTCGGTGACAGAATTCGCGAGACCCCTCGCCTAATCGCTATACACAACCGCAAAGTTCTGCTGCTTGGTGGGAAGTATATACAGCTAGGCAAAACGATCGTACATACCGTCGATTACCCATCTGACACGATATCTGAGAGGATAAAAGTTATCTTCCAGTATCGCAGCCAGTTGTAACAATGCGACGTGAAGGCGACTTCGAAAACTGATTTTAGAAACTGCTTTGCGCATTAGCCGTAGCGTTTTAAGCTGTTCGCGACCGACAAATTCATTTCCACATTTCTTTTCTTATAGTTTCAATGAACAAAGACAGCAATTAGAATTGAGATGCTGCAGTCCGTGAATATTTTCGGACGTTACTGACACATTCAAATGGAAAAATTCCATGCATATCATAGAATTAATTCAATTACATGAATGGACATTGTTATGAAGCTAAGTGTTACAACATGGTGCATCATGTTCCGAGTATCGCTGACGATTTCCGCGCACCGCCTCGGTTGCGCTATAAAGACGACAACCGTTTGGCGCCGCAGATCACTTATGGTATTTCCGAGAGTGAAGGTATCGTGTCATTTCCACTGGTTCTCTTTCGGTTGATGCAACTAAGATATCAGCCCAAATTTAACTAACGTAAGTCAGCTGTGTCACCACAAATTACAGTTCTCCTTAGATGTTTGGTACTTTTCCATACTCCTTGTCTTATTGAAATGCCTAATATTAAGCATTCGACAACATATTGGGCTATTATAATACCAGATACGATTATGTCACATGAATGTGCAGAGAAGCAAACAAATAATAAAGATGAGCTTATTTATCTCGCCAAATGGCCAACTACTGATCAAAGAGCGACAGTTCGATTACTGACTCTTTCACATTTTTCTTCTATTTTGAAATATGGCTCATTATGTTTCTCAGTTAACGATAACAAACACAAATGATAATTGCCGCGGTTGAGTAGCCGAGCGGTCTAAAGCATCTCGCTGCGGAGCGCGCAGTTGCTCGCCGTGGAGGTTCGAGTCCTCCCTGGGGCATGTGTGTGTGTGTGTGTGTTTGTCCTTAGGTTAGTTTACCTAGATTTAAACAGTAGTAATACACCTAGTAATACATCATGCAGGAAGTAGATGTCTGAACAATCACCTTAGAATGAAGTCGGTTATCTATTCAAAGAAGCAGGCATTAATTTGATAATGCAAACTGTAAAAACAAGTAGACTGAATAATTTGTAAAATCTCAAACCTAAGAGTCGACTTCTGGTGATTCTCCATCGTAGAAATTAGAGGAGTGAAAGATTCTAAAGCTAATTCCTTGGTTTTAGAAGCCGCAGCCGTTTATTCTGTAGTAGGGCAGCATTACACACCGGTGAGTTTCAGTTACTGTGCAGAATACAAAACCACGGTTTTTCGTCAAAAGTGTGCGTAGTTTTCTGCCACTTAAGAATTGGCAGTAGACCTATGTTCCTGCAGAGATTCGATAAACGGCTATGCTACAGTATGTGTGGGTGGCGCCACCATAAATGCGCAGATGCGTAACACGAGGTCCTAGGATCGATCTAGCATCCGCAGTACTTTTATTTTTAATTATTCACTCATTTTCACGAGTTTCAATCCGTATTTTTCAATATGTAACTTTTCTGATCAGTAACAACTTTGGTAGCGAAATAGTATCAAAAAGTTTTAACTCTTCATTCAGCCAGATGATATGATAACAAAGAGAAGTTTTGAATGAATGAACGAAATAGACAGTCTATTTGCGTCAGATGTTCTGAGCAGATTGACACTGCCACCAGAAAAATGCAACAGATCGTGTGAGTCATAGCGTTAGTTTTCCACAGACAGATAATAAACATTGGTTTCAGGGCACATATCGTATGGATTTATAAATATCAAACAATAAAGCAGTCACAATTTATTAGCTGAAATAAGCGCATACTGGAAAACGTTGCCTTTATGTGGGTTCAAAACTTGACAATCACATACCAAGAGTGTAATAGCTACAATGACCATCTCCGAATGCACTTGTCTTGACAAAGGCTAATAATATCCACTTATATGTTTGCGTATTGAAAGTCTCATCACTAGGGATCGCTGGATGGGTCTCACCTACTTGGCCCAATCTGTGCGAGAAGAAACACGAATATGACCTTTTAAATTCCTACAATATCTCCCCTGTGTAAGCCATAGGAAAAGAGAAAACTTACGCCAAATGATCCAACTACAGATAGGTGCAATATCAGCTAATATTGAGGCTCACCATTGCTGATGACGGTGTTTTCGGTGTTGCGAAGTGGCTAAACGATTAGCTTTTGAATGAAACAGCACGGGTTTGAATCCCGTCCCTTCCAAAATACTTTTCTTATATTAACCCTTGTAGTTTTAATTATCAATTATAAAAATTTCAGTGCATAGTATATATATTTGGTTTCGTTATAACTAATTTAATTAATTAATATATTTTATTTCATCATTTAATTTTCATAATTAGATGAAGTATTAAATGAGAATGATATTTCAAAAATTGTAGCACGTATTTATATGCCGAATTTATATTACATTCATTAGGGTGTTCATCATCAAAGAAAATCTCTACACTATGCAGACTTTACCGAAGTATTTTAAGCGAGAAATTTTATCCGAAATATGCTTCGGTGCAAAGCGTACTTTATTCAAGTTTTTAAGTAAATAACTTTTCACTGTTGATTTTTCTGCATACCAAGTGTATGGATGGGAATTGTGGCACTGAACTGATGCTGTAGGATTGAATGTGTTTTAATTGAGACACCTCTTGACATCAACGTTCGTGGCACACTGAAAAGTTTAAGTAAATTTAAATTTCACAAATAATAGGTTTCCATTGCGAGGGGTAATATGAAATGAACAAAAATCTAAGTAATACGGGGAATCGAACCTTGACTTACATTTCTAAACAACAAGTGTATAATAAAAGTGTTTTATCTTGGAACAGTAACAAGTTATGATGCCTTAAAAAAGTATTGTGTGTTCTACTAAAACTGTATTCTGTTGAATGTGCAACACATAAAGTTCGAAGTAGGTTTCAAATTACATCTGAATGATGACATTGCAGTTACAGATTGATTTGACCATTGAGGTTGTTTGTTGGTTTTAAAATTTTATTTTAACAATTTCGATAGGTTTCGCAGCAAGCAAAGAACTAACGTGCCGGAAATCTGATGGTGGAACAAAGTCTGCTGTTTGTATGACAAGAAATAAAATAAGTTTTGAACCTGTTGTCATGATCTGTCAGCTGGTTCAGAAGTACGTTTTGGACACGGCTTCAAAAAGAATTTAAAAGCAATTACGTGTAAGTTCCATTACATGCCGACCAAAGTTGGTGACGAGTACCTTCCATACTATCGATATACCGGGAATATTACTACTATATATCGTACAAAGAGCTTTGCAACCAACCAACTTCGAGAAAAAAAAAAAAAAAAAAAAAAAATACACTAGGAAAACCTCCGACCTGAAAGAAAAAAAATCCTATATCGTTTATGGCTTCTTACCATCAATAATAGTTGTGATGAAGAGTTTAACTTCTGTTTAAATTTTTTAATTTTGCCTTCATCACCATTCATGACGAACGTGCTTCGTCCACAATGCTTTTTTATACTTGTTTCGTCTCCTGTACCATAATTGTTCACAATTTGTTAAGTTTTTTATTCCCTAAATTAATCTTGAAACGTTATACTGTTCTTTCTCGTTGAAAAAATACACAATAATGAAATGAAATTATAAATTACAACGTTAAAACATACTGCATGTGCTTTAAAAGAAATAAACTGAAAATCGTTTCATTTCGTTGGAGAGATCTTGATTCTGTTCTAGTGAACCTCAGTGTTTCTCAAACTGTTTGAAACCTTTGCTTTTTTTCCTATGGTATGCAAAAGGTGGAACTTATGAGTAGCACTCTTACACCGTTACATAATTAACCAGTCTAAATAAATAAACTTCTCCTGCTAATGTTCTCTGAATCACGTATAACCGCCTTCTGCTTCCGCAACGATTCGAAGCTTATTGGGTATTCTCGTTTCTTATTATATTGGTGTGGTGTCTGTTATTTCGGGCTATCCGAAGTAACAGACACCATACCAATATAATTAATTACGACACGCGAAGACGGCGTTCCTTCAATCACTTCACAGCATATGTAGTCATACGTTCGATGTCGCACGATAGGGGCGCTACAGCCATAGCGTGCAACTTGTGGAAGTTTGAGACGGACGCGGGGCGAGCACCGGGATCCGCGTGGTTAAGTTCACCGCTGGCCTGAAGCTGGAGACCCAGGTTCGATTGCCGGCCTGCTTCACATTTTCACTTGTCGCCATTGTTTAATTTCAATGCCCTAATGCAGCACTATCGATCCTTTTCTTCCTAATCCTTATTCCGTCACTTACTTCACAATTGCTTACTAGGCAGACTACTCTCCACTAGACCATCGCACCACCAGCGATTAAGGCGCTGTGTTCCAAAGAATGTTGGAACAACTACCAAGGCTCTCCACGCAGCGAAATAGACTAGTAAGCATGGAGGTCTGTGTTCGATCGCCGACCGCATCACAAATTTTAATTCAGTGCCTCACCTTTATCTTTAATGTCTTTGACATGTTTGAGAAGAAATAACGTCTCAGGTTTCGTGTATTTGATTTTACATTGATATTCCTTCATAACTATTTGAAAATTCTTGTTTCTTTTTGTTTGGGCCTCTCTATCTCTGCTTCAATGTTGAACTTCCCTCACAAATTTCGCCTGCATCGGCGATCTTCTATATTTAAAATTTTCGCAGATGTTTTAAATACAATTCTGCACAACCATGGTAAATGGTAAATGTTTGTAAAGCTTATTGGACTTAACTACGGGGTCATCAGTCCCTAAACTTGCAAACTACTTATGAACTACTTACGAACTAGGACGGCACAAATATCCATGCCCGAGGGGGGATTCGAACCCCCGACCGTAGTGGCCGTGCAGACCATGACTGAAGCGCCTCAGTCTCGTCGGCCACCGCGGCCGGCTGCACAACCATATTTGTTTTAGAGATTGATTAAATTTAGAAAATGAGTACTTCTTCTCTCGGAAAAATAAATATTACGATTCCTGATGCAAATTAGTCTGTGCGTCCAGTTTATACTTAAAGATTTCTGGGGCACGGCCCACCGCCTCACAGCGGCCGACCATCTAGCTAGCCGGCCAACCGGTCTCAGGACTGCTATGCTTACGTCGGATGACGTGCGCGCCGGGACCTGTCTTTCTCTTAGGCATCGCTCCACGGCTGCAGACGTAACGCTGACTGGTGAAGCACGACATTCACTGTCGAGTCGCCACCAGGTTTCTCATGTGATTCAGGACTTTTGGAACATTTTGAAAAAAAATCCACTTCGACTGCAATTAACTTTATTTAAAAAAGCACTACCAGTTTCGCGTCCTGTAGACACATCATCAGGTGCTAAAATTCCTTAGAAAAAACATATCTGCAATTTAGCCTTCCCCAGCGTTCACTTTAAATTTAAAACAATCGAAAGCTTAACTTCACGTCCTCATTAAAAAGTATAAAACTTGAACGCTGTTGCGTAATTCCTAGTTTTTAAAAATATACTAGGGGTGGAGGGCATGTGAAACCGTGCCATGTGGAAGCGGTGTTGGCGCGAAACCGACCGAGGCAATACTCTTGGAACCAGTTACTTGAATGTCCATGTAACGTGATTAGAGTTGTGGGTTCACTGCCCGACGGACTTCGAGCCATCTTTGAGGCTGAAGGAGGATATACGAGATTTTGAACAGTATTAGTAGAGTTTCTTGGCCGGCCGCAGTGGCCGAGCAGTCTGCGGCACGCCAGTCAGGGTCTGCACTGCCACTACGGTCGGGGGTTCGAATTCCCCCTTGGGCATGGATATTTGTGCCGTCCTTAGTATTAGCCAGTTCATAAATAGGGTGTAAGTTTACGGACTGATGACCCCGTACGTAAGTCCCATAAGCTCTACAAACATTTGAACATTTTGATTTGATTTCTCGTTTTGTTTGCTTAGTTTTTTAAGCAGTCGGAGAATTTATTTCTTATAAAGAAGAGTTATTTAATTTTATTTTAAGGGAGAGTTGTAAGTTTAAACTGTACGTATAAAACTAATTTTCATCAAGATTCGTAATAATAATTTTTATTTTTCCATGAGAAGAACTATTCAGTTTCTAGATTCAATAATAGTAATAATAAAACATGGATGTGCAGAACTGTATTTTAAACATCTAAACATCTGCAAAAAGTTTACAGTACAAGATCGCCGATGAAGGCGTAATTTGTGAGCAAAGTTCAGTTCAGCCTAGAAGAGCAGATAAGGAGGTCCAAAGAATAAGAACCGGCAAATATTTATGAACGAGGCGAAGGAATAAGAATTAGGAAGGAAAGGAATGATAGTGCTGAATTAGGGCATTGAAATTAAACAATGGCGATAAGTGAAATTATCAAGCGGGACGGGAATCGAACCCGTGTCTCCCGCTTCGGGCCAGCGGTGAACTTAACCACGTGGCTACCGGTGCTCGCCCAGCGTCTGTCTCAAACTTCCACAAGTTGCACGCTATGGCTGTAGCGCCCATATCGTGCGAGGTCGAACGTATGAGCGCATATGCGGTGATGTGATTGAAGAAACGCCGTCTTCGCGAGTCGTAATTAATTATATTGGTATGCTGTCTGTCACTTCGGATATGCCCGAAATAACAGACACCACACCAATATAATAAGAAACGAGAATACCCAATAGGCTTCGAATCGTTGTGGAAGCAGTATTAGCAGAAGACGTTCATTTATTTATAATGGTTCAGTATGTAACAGTATAAGAGTGCTACTCATAGGACCCACTGTTTGACTACCACTGGAAAAAAAAACAAAAAAAAAAAAAAAACGAGTCAAACTGTTTGAGAAACACCGAGGTTCAATAGAATAAAAAAAAATTCACCTCGAAATCATTTTCAGTATATTTCTTTTAAAGCGGATGTAGCTTTTTTTAACGTTCTAATCTACGATTTCATTTTAATATTGTGTACTTCTTTTCTATGAGGGAGAACAGAATTACTTTTAAAGATTAATTCAGAGAATGAATAACATATTGTGAACAATTATAGTACAGAAGACGAAACAAGTATAAAAAAGCGTTGTGGAAGGAGCAGGTTCGTCTGAAGGGCGATGAAGGCCAAATAAAACATAAAACACAATGAAACCCTTTATCATAACTATTGTTGATGGTAAGCAGCCATAAACGACATGTATTTTTATTCAGGTCAGAGGTTTCCATAAGGTTTCTCGAAGTAGGTTGCAACGCTCTTTGTACGATATATAGTAGTAATATTCCGGGTATATCGATAGTATACAAGGTAAGCGCCAATAACTTGGGTCGTGGAGTAATGGATTTTATACATTACTTTCAAATTCGTCTTTAAGCTGTGTATAAAACTCACTTCTGAACCAGCTAACTGATACAGAGACTATAACAGAGGTTCGAAACTTTTGTATTTTTTGTTCATACAACAGCGTACTTTGTTTCACCATTAGATTTCCCGAAGGTTAGTTCTTTGCTTGCAGCTAAGACTATCGAAATGGTATTAAAAACTCCTCAAAACCAACAAACAGACTAGACGATCAAATCAATACGTAACTGCCAGGTAATAAAAAAAAAGTATAAATTTTTGTTAAGCTTAAGGATGTAACTGCGGGGACATCAGTCCCTAAACTCACAAACTACTTATGAACAACCTCATACTGCAGACGGTACAAACATCCATGCCCAAGGGGGGGATTCGAACCCCCGAAGGGGAACGGCCTCGCACATCGTAGCGTAGCGCCTCAATGCGCTCGGCCATTCCTCCGCGGCCATGTCATTATTAAGATATAATTTGATAGTTGCTTCGTGGTTAATGTGTTACACATTCAACAGAATACAATTTTAATACACCATACACACCTTTTTTCAGCGTCACAACATGTTAATGTTCAAATATAAAGAAGTTATTATAGACTTATTGTTTAATAATGTAAGAATTGCCGCTAAATTTGGCAACTAACAGGCGGGCTATCTGAAACCATCCAATAATAAATTTTTTAATTCAGTGCTCAATAATATAACCTAGGACGAGAATCCATTAGGATATCGGTATCAGTATAACCAGGTATCATAAGGCAAACAGTCCATTTAAGAAAAGACAGGTTCAGACACATCAGTGGGCAGTCGAGAAGAGGCGAGGCATGCCTCTGCCCAATCGCAGCGAATGTCTCGTCCTCCAGTCAGTGCTTGTGGCCGGCCAGAGGTTTGAACGGAAGTAAACGGGGCACTACACACTACACAGCACGGCTAGCGCGTGTAAACAAACTTCTTTTCACGACAATCTACTACAGCTAAATCTTACCAACTGTTATGCAGTTGGTCTCAGACGTTTCATAAATGATTCTTGCGTTAAGTATGTTAGGTATGAAACTGTTCATTAAAGAAATCAGGGTGACAAAAATAACACCACCTTTTTTTGGTAACTTGACATACTTCATTTATTAAAAAAAACCGTACTGTTTTCAATAGTCAGAGGACATAAAACAGCGATTGATAGTAGAATGAACACCCCAGAATACCAAGAACTTGCATGTGGGTGTTTAGTAGCGTGGTCGACATACGACTCCCTCACTTTTTGTTACAAATTTTTCGCAAATTTACTCTCAAGTTACCGCATGTGCCTTTGAACTATATAACTCACGAGTCAAAATGCCGTCAGAAACACGGCATTCGTATTAATGATTTACATTCGTTTCTGTTTCGTAGATCAGGCATTCGTAGCTACAGCGTAAAATTTCTTTTTAAATATTAACAGAAACTACTTCATAAACTTTATTCCCACAGTCTTTACGACTGTCTCTGTAACAGGACACTGAATTTCACAAAAATATCGCGTCTCAGTCCATGGATCATGGATGAGGATGTTCCTACTCCTAGAATTTTAACCATGAAGGATTGGGAAGGGGGGGGGCAGACATTTCCTCAACGATTCTGTCTTTCAGTTTATACTGTAAAATGTTAATGACTGACAGAGTAGATTGCGGGATGGTTTTCAAAGATTTTGATCAAACACTGCGAGAAGGAAGTTGACAAACCTTTCAAATTCCCAAAATATCCCCTCCGAGTTGGCTAAAGGGAAAGCGAATACGGTGGCGAAAATTTCTCATAGACAAACAGGTGTTATATAAGAGGCTTATTAACTTCTAGCCTTTGAGGGGTGTGCTTAGCGTAATGGACAAGTGCTTGGAATGCAAACTTGGAAGTCAAGGTTCGATTCCCCGCTGTTCCTTAATTTTTTTGGCCATTTCATATTACCCCTCGCAATGTAAACCTTTTATTTGTGAAATTCCCATCCATACACTTGGTATGCAGAAAAATCAACAGTGAAAAGTTATTTACTTAAAAACTTGAATAAAGTATGCTTTGCACCGAAGCATATTTCGGATAAAATTTCTCGCTTAAAATACTTCGGTAAAGTCTGCATGGTGTGGAGATTTTCTTTGATGATGAACACCCTATTGAATGTAATATAAATTCGGCATATAAATACGTGCTACAATTTTTGAAATATCATTTTCATTTAATCCTTCATCGAATTATGAAAATTAAATGATGAAATAAGATATATTAATTAATTTAATTAGTTATAACGAAACCAAATATATATACTAAGCAATAAAATGTTTATAATTGATAATTAAAACTAGAAGTAAAGAAAAGTATTTTGGTAGGGACAGGATTCAAACCCGTGCTGTTTCATTTAAAAGCTAATCGTTTAGCTACTTCACAACACCGAAAACACCGTCATCAGCAATGGTGAGCCTCAATATTAGCTGATATTGCACCTATCTGTAGTTGGATCATTTGGCGTGAGTTTTCTCTTTTCCTATGGCTTACACAGGGGAGATATTGTAGGAATTTAAAAGGTCATATTCGTGTTTCTTCTCGCACAGATTGGGCCAAGTAGGTGAGACCCATCCAGCGATCCCTAGTGTTGAGACTTTCAACACGCAAACGTATAAGGGGATATTATTAGCCTTTGTCAAGACAATTGCATTCGGAGATTTTCGTTGTAGCTATTACACTCTTGGTATGTGATTGTCAAGTTTTGAACCCACATAAAGGCAACGTCTTCCAGTATGCGCTTATTTCAGCTGATAAATTGTGACTACTTTATTGTTTGATATTTATAAAATCCAAACGATATGTGCACTGGAACCAACGTTTATTATCTGTCTGTGGAAAACTTACGCTATGACTCACACGATCTGTTGCACTTTTCTGGTGGCAGTGTCAATCTGCTCAGAACATCTGAAGCAAATAGACTTTCGTTCATTCATTCATAACTTCTCTTTGTTATCATATCAACTGGCTGAATGAAGAGTTAAAACTTTCTGATACTATATTCGCTACCAAACTTGTAACCGGTCAGAAAAGTTACATATGTGAAAAATACGGATTGAAACTCGTGAAAATGAGTGAATAATTAAAAATAAAAGTACTGCGGATGCTAGATCGATCCTAGGACCTCGTGTTACGCATCTGCGCATTTATTCTGGCGCCACCCACACATACTATAGCATAGCCGTTTATCGAATCTCTGCAGGAACATAGGTCTACTACCTATTCATAAGTGGCAGAAAACTAGGCACAGTTTTGATGAAAAACCGTGGTTTTGTATTCTGCACAGTAACTGAAACCCACCGGTGTGTAATGCTGTCCTACTACAGAATAAACGGCTGCGGCTTCTAAAACCAAGGAATTAGCTTTAGAATCTTTCACTCATCTAATTGCTACGATGAAGAATCACCAGAAGCCGACTCTTAGGTTTGAGATTTTACAAATTATTCAATCTACTTGTTTTTGATGTTTTCATTATCAAATTAATGCCTGCTTCTTTGAATAGATGACCGAGTTCATTCTAAGGTGATTGTTCAGACGTCTACTTCCTGCATGATGTATTACTAGGTGTGGGTGGTTTGGCGGGTTTATATTTTTGATTAGTATGCGAAATATATCGTCTTCGATACTCGCCAGTGACCAACTCACACCAATGATCTCTTTAACCTCTGGGGAACCCAAGTGGCGAACACTGAACTCGCCAGTATTCGGAAATTTTTTTTGTCGTACTACTGCCTGGATTGAAACAGGATTATATTAAACGACTACGGCTTCCTTATGTTGTTTGCACGAAAAAGTAGTTTTTGCGTCGTTATTGAAAGAAACGGAATAAAAATACAATTATGTGTTGGATACGATAGTTTAAATAAATTCATTTGATGCAACACAATTCTCTGTTGCACATGTTTCATATAGTATTATCAATATATTTTCATGGTTACGGAATAATAATTTCCTCACAATGATTGCGATACAGATTGTTACTCAATTATCATGTTCAAATGTTCAAATGTCTGTAAATCTATCAGACCAAACTGCGTGATCATCAGTCAGTAGCTTACAAACTGTTTAAATCTAGGTAAACTAACCTAAGGACAAACACACACACACATGCTCCAGGGAGGACTCGAACCTCCACGGCGAGCAACCGCGCGCTCCGCAGCGAGACGCTTTAGACCGCTCGGCTACTCAACCGCGGCAATTATCATGTGTGTTTGTTATCGTTAACTGAGAAACATAATGAGCCATATTTCAAAATAGAAGAAAAATGTGAAAGTTTCAGTAATCAAACTGTCGCTCGTTGATCAGTAGTTGGCCATTTGGCGAGATAAATAAGCTTATCTTTATCATTTGTTTGCATCTCTGCACATTCATTTGACATAATCGTATCTGGTATTATAATAGCCCAATATGTTGTCGAATGCTTAATATTAGGCATTTCAATAAGACAAGGAGTATGGAAAAGTACCAAACATCTAAGGAGAACTGTAATTTGTGGTGACACAGCTGACTTACGTTAGTTAAATTTGTGCTGATATCTTAGTTGCATCAACCGAAAGAGAACCAGTGGAAATGACACGATACCTTCACTCTCGGAAATACCATCAGTGATCTGCGGCGCCAAACGGTTGTCGTCTTTATAGCGCAACCGAGGCGGTGGGCGGAAACCGTCAGCGATACTCGGAACATGATGCACCATGATGTAACACTTAGCTTCATAACAAAGTCCAGTCATGTAATTGAATTAATTCTATGATATGCATTGAATTTTTCCATTTGAATATGTCAATAACGTCCGAAAATATTCATGGACTGCAGCATCTCAATTCTAATTGCTGTATTTGTTCATTGAAACTATAAGAAAAGAAATGTGGAAAGGAATTTGTCAGTCGCGAACAGCTTAAAACGCTATGGCTAATGCGCAAAGCAGTTTCTAAAATCAGTTTTCGAAGTAGCCTTCACATCGCATAGAAAGCACGCGTATTGTTACAACTGGCTGCGATACTGGAAGATAACATTTTTCCTCTCAGATTTCCTGTCAGATGGGTAATCGACAGTATGTACGATCGTGTTGCCTAGCTGTATATACTTCCCACCAAGCAGCAGAACTTTGCGGTTTTGTATAGCGATTAGGCGAGGGGTCTCGTGAATTCTGTCACCGACTGTACCTGCAGCAGCTGAATTGCATTACACATGACTTGCAAAGCAGCCCTAACAAAATGTTCGAATGTTTGTAGAGCTTATGGGACTTAACTACGTGGTCATCAGTGCCTAAACTTACATACCACTTATGAACAAGGTAATGCTGATGACCGCTTAAATATCCATGCCCGAGGGGGGATTCGAGCCCCCGACCGTAGTGGCCGTGCAGACCGTGACTGGCGCGCCGTAGACCGCTCGGCCACCGCTGCCGGCACAGCCCTAACAGTGCAACTGTTTACGAGGTCTTTCAATTGTTGTTTATATCAACAGTCGCTTGACACACAAGACAATTAAAGACGTTCGTATTCACTGCATTATTCACGTTCATATGTCCAAACGAAGAGAAACCAAATTACACAACCTGAAGAAAAACTAGTACAGCTGAAAAGTCGAAGTCGCTTCTGATCCCATGACGTCATATGCAACCTCGGGAAAGGATCAGACAGGTTAGCTTATCGGTTTTTGGGCTATTCCAACTAACGTTAACGACGTAGTCCCTTCGGGTTCCTTGCCGGATTCAAAAATCAAATTGTCTCATTAATTTGGCGATACAACTATCCGTCATCTTCAGGAACCATCGTTGCTGCTGAGTCCCGCTGAATACTGATCATAAACCTCAGTTCTTGTAACAATATTGTTAGAAATTACTGTAAATAATAGTTTCAGATGTTCTTATTTATTATAACATTTATCAGCAGCGTCACACTGAATTATTTTTCTTTATTCAAAAATCGTGTACAGTCGCAATTTGCACCAACGTTCGGTATTCTCAGATCGCTGAGCTGTCAATACGTACTCTAAAACTGCCTGACACTGCTTCCTGCTCTGTAACGTAATACGCTGGTGGAACGCGTTGTTAATTATGTTTTTCATACGTGTACAGAGGAAATCTCATCTGATGCTCTGACGTATTTAATAACAGGAGCTACTAATGAGTAATACCACGATACTACACATATTAGGGAACAAACTAACCAGAACTAAAATATTCCAAAATGTTCAAATGTTTGTGTTGCTCACGGGACTTATGGGTCATCAGTCCGTAAATTTACAATCTACTCATGAACTAGCTAATACTAAGGACTGCAAAAATATCCATCCCCGAGGGGGGATTCGAAACCCCGATCGTAGTGGCCGTGCAGAACGTGACTGGCGCGCTGCAGTCTCTCTGGTATACTCTGTTTATTTTTTCTTTTTTTTTTTCTTTTCTTTGATCACTTCGAATACCCACATCATTCAAAGATAAAATTCATCAAATATTTGCTAAGTTTTAGATACTCAGATACCATTTTTATGAAAAACAGACTTCTCGTTTCTAACTACCTATTGTGGGTAACATTTTAGTTTTAGTTGCATAAATAAATTCTTAAGAAGAAAAAATAACTGTTTCTCTTTCATATTATGAAAATATTTATAATAAAATTTATAGGGACAGAAATGGGGGAAAATGATCTGATACTCATTATTTAGACAAAGTCTGTTGCTTTACACGACAAACGTGGTCTGATACGAGCCTGAGTGATACATGTTACAGAAAGACGAGAAACAATAATTCTCATGGTACCGAACATTCCATACAAACGCTACATTATACCGTTGTCGCTGTACCGCTGAAATCTGAAACGAGTAGAAACGTTGGGAAAGGGAGGTTGACAGGGGGCTGTGACTCCTTTTACTCCGAAAGCTATATCCCTGCAATAGTTGTTTTTAATTAATTAATTCGCTTAAGTTGTTCACAGTCAGACTTACGTGCCATATTTCATCTGTAGATATTTATAACTCTCATCCGGATGAAAGCCTCGTGCTTGAGAACTGAATATTCCTCCCTCCTCGTCAGAAGATATAAGACACGCAACCCCACACCGGAAGAAAACTGAATTCCCCCCCCCCCCCCCTCTTCCATACCAGTAAATTACGTGCGACCCACAGTACAACTGATCAGGAGCCAAGTTAAGGATTTTGACACGATAAGTAAGAGGAAGTAGTGCACCAAACTTCGACACACTGCCAACGGCAAATGGAATGCAGGAAAGGTCGACATAAAAGGAGAAAGCGTGGCGAGTGGGTGGCCTCGTGGTTTATCATGATAGCCGAGTTATCAGTGTAACAGAAAGCATTCCAGTACTTTGACGTATTGCTCAAATTCAGATGTAAGTAATAACTACTGGGGCTTAAATATTCAATTGTATTGTGAAATTTTGTAATATGTATTTACCATACACATAGCTGACGTAGAAATACAGTGAAGTGCCGAAATAATAAATTCATCGTGTAGTTTTGGATTTTTTTTAAGTTCGTTTAGAGGTACAGTACTTTGCCATAAACAATGGTTTGTATGTCCTATTGTTACTACAGAATTGTAGAATAACAGTGAGAGGTGGTGGACCTTTTTTTACGATTATTTGGTCCATTTTTATTTGGATAATATTGCTTGGATTTATTCCAGAAGGATATCAATAGTATTATCTTATTATTATACAGTTTCTTTCATTTTCTCTTGTAATTTTCAGAGGATAGGAGTTTGGGAGGTAAATTTCTGTTCTCTCTGAGAATGACTCTGTTTTTGATTGTTGTAAGTATCGCCGATGGGATAATTGTCTTCCGAGGCGGAAGGCGCTGGCGACATCCGCAGGCCGGCGGGGCCCGCGAGGGGTGGGGGTCGCTGTCGGCACGTTCTCTGGTGTTTCTTTCAGGGCATTCTGCCGACACAGCCTGGAGGGCGACCGCTGGCCGCCACCACCCATGGTGGACATTCATATTTGGGCTGGGCACGTCTGTGGCTGACCTGAGTCACAGAGTAATATATACAGAGGAGCAGCCACCCCTAAACCACTGTCCTACGCTCCCCTCGTAGTTCCGTATAATGCTAGCAGGTGTCTGGCGGATCGCTGGCTTAGGGTGCCTCTCGCACGTCAGAGGGTAGCGTGTAGGGGAGGCTGAGGGGAGAGCTTGTGCCGCCTGCCACGAGGCCACGGCTGTGTCAAGCTTGCTGGCGTTTGAGGGAGTTGGTGGTGGGGAGAGCCGCTACCTGCCGCCTGCTCTGGCCAGTTTAAAGAGCTGCTTCTGACCGCAGCGCCATCATGGGACTTCTTACGGAACTGCTGGAAACCCTCCTTCCCCGCAGCCCTGAGCGTAGGACCGGGCCCTTGCGGAGATTTCTCGTCTGTATATATTTGTCTGTGCCTGAGTCCAGGTTGCTTGTTTACCGCTTCGATGCTGCTTTTGTGTAGAGAGGCTCTCTGGTCACGATGCACTGGAAGTGCGCTAAAGTACAATGGGCAGAGGCCGTAAAAGATGGTGTCTTTCTGGTATGCATGGGCACCCGAGGTTTGGAACGCCAGGGGCGGGTGTCTATGGGTGTCTGCGAATGTTTGTGTAAATTGACAGAGGTGATTTCTGTGGACGTTATAGCGGCGCTCTCGCGACGGGGCGCTGGCGTCTCATCGACAGTAAAGTCATTTCAGTGTCTGCAGATTCGTTCCAATTGTCTGCAAATGGATTTCTCATTAATGCTGGCTGACCGGATCGGGGTGTTTTGAGTTGTGTAATTTTCGGTGTGAGCTTCGAATTATTTCAGTGTGCTTTCTGCACAGTAAGGTGTTAGTCCTGCATGGCTACTATAGAGTAAATTGAAACTTGTAATATTCTGAAGTGTGTGTCTTCTGTCTGCTACACCACTCGTAATCAGAATTTTTACCGTTTAAGGACTGATGGCCCCGCAGTTAAGTCCAATAAGCATCACTAAATTTTGAACATTTTTTGTAGCTACTCCCGCAAATTATTGATAAAGGACAGGAATGAAGAAGGATTAGGAAGGAAAGGTTTGACAGTGACTGCTTTAGGGCATCGAAATGAAACAATGGCGACAAGTGAAAATCTGTAATGGAGCCTGGGTCTCCCGCTTCGGGCCAGCGGTCGCCTTAACCACTTGGCTACCCGAGCTCTCCCAACACCACTTAGAAGACAAGGCCTCACAACTGGCCGTGCTACGTCATAGTGACCTGGCCGCGGCCGCCAGCTTATTGGCTGCCCGCTACGAGGCAGGACACTTTATTTGGTCTCTCCCAGGTGTCTTCTTATACCATGTCTGCTTCTTAAAGACGAGTATGACTTACTTGTTTTCCAGTCACTACGAACAATTGCTTGCTTCAAGTACCCAGGGTAAAGTATGATACAGAGGGGGGGGGGGAGGTTTTATGAAGGAACTGTAGGGCCCTGGAGCTTCTTTGTGTTTTAGATATTTGAGGGGGTTTTCAACACCACTATTAGTAATTACAGTGTGAGTCATTAACATTTCTTTATGCTCCTTTGTAAACGAATCAAAGTTTCCGTGTAGTCAAATATATACAGGGTGTTACAAATAGGTACGGCCAAACTTTTAGAAAACATTCCTCAAACACAAAAAAAGAAAATATGTTACGTGGACATGTGTCCGGAAACGCTTAATTTCCATGTTGGAGCTTATTTTATTACTTCTCTTCAAATCACATTAATCATAGAATGGAAACACACAGCAACAGAAAGTACCAGCGTGACTTCAACCACTTTGTTACAGGAAATGTTCAAAATGTTCTCCATTAGCGAGGATACGTGCATCCACCCTCCGTCGTATGCAATCCCTGATGCGCTGATGCAGCCCTAGAGAATGGCGCATTTTATCACAGCTGTCCACAATACGAGCACGAAGAGACTCTACATTTGGTACCGAGATTGCGTAGACAAGAGCTTTCAAATGCCCCAATAAATAGAAGTCAAGAGGGTTGAGGTCACGAGAGCGTGGAGGGCATGGAATTGGTCCGCCTCTACCAATCCATCTGTCACCGAATCTGTCGTTGAGAAGCGTACGAACACGTCGACTGAAATGTGCAGGAGCTTCATCGTGCATGAACCACATGTGTCGTACTTTAAAGGCACATGTTCTAGCAGCACAGGTAGAGTATCCCGTATGAAATCATGATAACGTGCGTAGGTGGAAGAACATGAGGCCCAATCAAGACATCACCAACAATTCCTGCCCAAACGTTCAGAGAAAATCTGTGTTAATGACGTGATTGCACAATTGCGTGCGGATTCTCGTCAGCCCACACATGTTGATTGTGAAAATTTACCATTTGATCACGTTGGAATGAAACCTCATCCGTAGTACTGTAGAGCAATGAGTCGCATGTCAACACAAGCACTGAAGTCAACATTACCTTCCATCAATTGGGCCAACTGGCGGTGAATCAAGGAAGTACAGTACATACTAACGAAACCATTGGGTATTTTGACAATTGTCTGCATGAATTATTTCAATTTACCTTTAAAGAGAAATACTAAAAGGAGCTCTAACATGGAAATTAAGTTCAAAAATGTTCAAATGTTTGTAAATCTATCGGACCAAACTGCGTGGTCATCAGTCCGTAGCTTACAA
Source organism: Locusta migratoria (assembly GCA_026315105.1). NCBI lineage: Eukaryota > Metazoa > Arthropoda > Insecta > Orthoptera > Acrididae > Locusta > Locusta migratoria. Next base: position 379,415,280 of record CM048750.1, read on the forward strand.
ACTACTTAAACCTAGATAAACTAACACACACACCCATGCCCCAGAGAGGACTCGAACCTCCACGGCGAGCGACCGCGCGCTCCGCAGCGAGACGCTTTAGACCGCTCGGCTACTCCATCGCGGTTGGAAATTAAGTGTTCCCGGACGTATGTGCACATAACATATTTTCTTTATTTGTGTGTGAGGAATGTTTCCTGAATGTTTGGTCGTACCTTTTTGTAACACCCTGTATATGTTTGCCATTGACAGCGTTTACGAACTCCAAAAATTTTAGTAAGTGGCTAGATTAGCCTTGTTCCGTTTTTTGGAAAATATGTAGATTCTTAAGAAGTTTCCTAATTTTGTTTCTGTACCATGAGGACATAAGTCATTTACAATGAATAATAATATAGTACGTACAGTATTAGTGGCGTTTGCGGTACTAATAACTGTACTTGTTATTACTGTAGCCATTGATTGAAAACCACTCCCGAAATCATATCCTCTGAAACAGTTTGTTTTCAACCTGAAATATGGAATAGTTCTACCAAGAAGTAACGGAAGAATCCATTTATAAGGGCGCGTTTCTGTTTCTTGGCTGGACGATAAACTCGCAGCCTCATTTCACTGAAGCTTCGCAGCAGCGTACGGGAAGATACGGACACTACGCCATCACCCAACATGTCCTCTACAAATGTTTGTTTGTAGAGCTTATGGAATTTAACTACGGGGTCATCAGTCCATAAACTTAGAAACTATTTATGAACTAGCTAACACTAAAGACGGCACAAATATCCAGACCGACGGGGGATTCGAACCCCCGACCGTAGTGGCCTTGCAGACCGTGACTGGAGCGCCTCAGTCCCCTCGGCCACCACGGCCGGCACATGTCCTCTATCACTCGTTATGACTTTCTGCGGTTTTTCACCAGTCGTCTAATTTCTCCGTGTGTTATTGGGGATATAATAAGTTTTTGGCAGTATTTACTTTTCTGCTCGGGTTCGAGTTTTTCATTATTCTTCAATTTTCCCCCCTTATTCTTCGAACGATGAAATCCTTTTCATTTGAGCAGTAGGTCAATGCAATGGAGCAGTCAGGATTTTGTTCTGATGGGGGCAGCCTCATTTTTTTAAAATACAGTCTATTGAATTTATTAATCTGTGGCTTATTTTTACATTTTTTTATAATTTAACCAAATATAACACGAAAACAAATACACAAGAAATAAAATCAGTAGGCTCGCATTAATTTGAAAGTGGAAAAGGAGCAACGTGTCTGGAAATGGAGTGTATATAATCAGCTCATAAAATAATTATGCATCTTCTATGTTACTAGCCAAAGAGAGAGGTCTTTACAGATTAATTAACGCGAGACTCTGTGTGTAGAAATTGAACTAAAATAACACAATTGTTGTTCATAAGATTCCACTCGGTGACGCCGCTGACCTGCTAAGCAGCGGGCCGCCGCATATGAACAATCGGCTCCTAACTTCAACATAGCAATAACAATTGCGGCAGCATAGAAGTTGGTCGCGGAGGCATTAAAACCGTTCACAGTAACAGCAGCACACGTTCTCAGTGGCGAAATCACGTTGGCGACACACTGACTCGTTTACTTGTGCTTGGCGAATTATAGTTACGTTGTGATTTATTACATGTGTACTATTTTAAATTTCCGGAGCCGGCCTGTTTAAAAAAATAAATGAAAACAATTAAATGCAATATAATTAAACATTCTTTGGGCGGAACCAGGGGTGGAAGGCTTCAACTGCATCAGCCCCTCCCCCTCACCGGTGGCTGTGCCACTTGCTCAATGACTGAACAGCGGATACTCTGGCCTTCTTCCGTGGAGTAATGTCAATAGATTTACTCATATCTGATAACAATTCCAGTGCATTTGCGTTAAAAAAAAAAAACTCGCTGATGTTCTGGATATAAGAGAATGTTCTTTACTTCAAAATGTTAGAACTGACATCCACACCAAACACACCAACTTAGTATCTCTCTCAGTACTGAAGTAACTGTCAAAATGGAATGGGCATACGATAAACTGTTGAAAGTACGTGGTCTTTAAAATATAAGTGTTAGATGGGAATCTATGTTCTTTATTGGATTGTTGCAATCATTTTGCTTCTACCCCTGTGGAAATCTGATTTAAGTGTCGTACTACCTTTTATTTTTTAAATACAAAATAAATAAATAAATAAAATAGAAAAAATAAATTTATATCCGTAAAGTGAATTTACTGTATACTGTTACTAACTGTATGCAGTGGCGACATGCAAGCTATTTAGTTTTACACTCTGTGCAATGAAATTATTTTCCCCTAACCTACCTATTTTTAGAAGAATTTTTCCTCCAGAATATTTACTGCTAAAGGTGGTTGAAATGAGGTACTTATGCACTACCTTATACTAAAGACACCACAAACGTCCATGCCCGAGGGAGGATTTGAACCCCCGACGTGGAGCGGCCTCGCGCATTGGAGCATAGCACCTCAATACGCTCGGCCACTCCGCGGCGGCGCGGGAGTAGCCGAGCGGTCTGGAGCGCCACGTTGCCATCGCGAGATCTCCAGTGTCAGAGGTTCGAATCCTACATTGGGCATGGATGTGTGTGTTGAACTTTGGTTCGTTTAACTTAGTTTAAGAAGTTTTTAAGACTAGGGACTGATGACCAACGTAGTTCCATAGGATTACAAACATTTGAACATCTTGAGCAAGAGTGGTGTTTGTTATTTAGGACATGTCCGAAAATACATACACCACACCAATATAGTAAGAAATGAGAATAGTACAAGATCGAAATGTGAAAGCTTAACCAAATGAAAGAATAACTCTTCAACTGTGTGATACGCGATTTTAATTGTTGGGCGCGCTCCGTTATTGTAGCAACAATGAAATAGATCGAATTAGGTATCTGCAGCAGGTCGGGCCATTTCAGTCAAGAGGTGGACGGCGCTGAGGAGGGTTCTGTGTCCAGTGTAGATGGCGTCGGCGTGAATATCGTCGTGTTGTATCGTGGTCCCACAATGTTACAGGTGTCGTACATTTACGTAATTGTACACTCCTGGCCATTAAAATTGCACCACCGCGAAGATAACGTGCTACAGACGCGAAATTTAACCGACAGGAGGAAGATCCTGTGATATGCAAATGATTAGCTTTTCAGCGCATTCACACAAGGTTGGCGCCGGTGGCGACACCTACGACGTGCTGACATGAGGAAAGTTTCCAACCGATTTCTCATACACTAACAGCAGTTCACCGGCGTTGCCTGGTGAAACGTTGTTGTGATGCCTCTTGTAAGAGGAGAAATGCGTACCATCACGTTTCCGATTTTGATAAAGGTCGCATTGTAATCTATCGCGATTGCGGTTTATCGTATCGCGACATTGCTGCTCGCGTTGGTCGCGATCTAATGTCTGTTAGCAGAATATAGAATCGGTGGGTTCAAGAGCGCAATACGGAAGGTCGTGCTGGATCCCAACGGCCTCGTATCTGTAGCAGTCCAGATGACAGGCATTTCAGATCTGTTACCGCCCTCCCCCCCCCCCCCCTCCCCGTGGCTCTACCCTTCCTTCGATCCCTGCGAAACCCTACATTTCAGCAGGATAATGCCCAACCGCATGTTGCAGGTCCTGTACGGGCCTTTCTGGATACGGAAAATGTTCGACTGCTGCCCTGGTCAGCACATTCTCCAGATCTCTCACCAATTGAAAACGTCTGGTCAATTGTGGCCGAGCAACTGTCTCGTCACAATACGCCAGTCACTTATCTTGATGAACTGTAATATCGTGTTGAACCTGCATGTGCAGCTGTACCTGTATACGCCATACAAGCTCTGTTTGACCAATACCCAGGCGTATCATGGCCTTTATTACGGCCAGAGTTGGTTGTTCTTGGTACTGATTTCTCAGGATCTATTCACCCAAATTGCGTGAAAATGTATTCGCATGTCTTCTAGTAAAATATATGTCTCCAATGAATACCCGTTTATCGTCTGCATTTCTTCTTGGTGTAGCAATTTTAATGGCCGGTAGTTTCTCATTTATTTATTCACTAGATACATCTTTCGGCAAAAGTGCCGTCGTCAGTTGTCTTTGGTATACAGTGGTTTTATCTACTTTAACAGGCTATTCGTTATTTATGAGGTGCTGTTTTAACACTTTCATCTTATATTTCTATATACGAATTTTAGTCAGTTATCTGGCAGTGCCTCAGATTAATGTTAAATATGGATTAAGATCACAGTATTCTCAGTCACTTGCAGAAAACTGACTATAATTCGTATATGGAAGCATAAGATTAAAAGGTAAAAACAAAACGTCATAAATATCGAATAGTTAGTTAAAACAATCTAAGCCTTTGTATAACAAATACACCTGACGACGGTACTTGTGCCGAAAGATATTTCTAGCGCATAAATAAATTAAAAAAATTCCTGGAGTAACTAATTACAATTATGAAATAAAATTGTTTGGAAAATCTTCCGCAAAATTGAAAATTTTACTTTGTAAATGTGTCAATGTGTTACTAATGGATAAAAATCTATAGTTTTTGCCCCATATTGGTGAAATGAAGCACACTTGACCTTCAGAAAAATAGATGGTCATAATCTACATAAAATTTCGTGTGGGGTATGGCGGTGGTTTCAATGAATTACAAAGTACTACGTTCTTTTCGATTTTGAAGGAAAATTGCGTACTTTAACTTCGAAACAAAAGGAATATCACTACGTATATAACATTTCATGTGGTGTATGTTGGAGACTTATACCTGCAGATATATTCCCATTTTGAAGAAATTTTACACTCTTGACTTTCAACACTAGAGGAAGAGCAGTGTGTAGAAATGGAAATGAGCGTATGGCTTTTTTTGCCCGGTAGATCCCTTGCGGGATTGTTCGGCCGCCGTAGTGTAGGTCTTTTTAGTTGACGCCACGTGGGCGACTTACTTGCCAATGATGATGAAATGATGATGATTAGGACAATATGCAACACACAGTCACCTGCCGGAAATCTAACCCGGGACTCCTGCGTGGCAGGCAGCGACGCTGGCACTGAGATACAGAGGCGGACGCAGTGTATAGATAATGGTTCTTGTGGTACATGGTAGACTTTGACTCCGTTCTATCAATTACCACGGAAGTTAGCTGATGGTAGCATATTTTTTCGGAGAGGGTCCTTATAATACGCTAAAACGCAAGTCATCGTATAGTGCGTATCAAAGGCTATTTTGCAATAAAATTTGTTTCATTGATCACCAGGAAGGAAGAAAATTATGGGTGGGAGAGGGAGAATATGAACGGAGGAGATAGGAGGAGAGAGTGGAAGTAATACGCTGAGACAGTGGGAGGTAGATATGAACAGATTAATGGGAGAGAGAGAGAGACAGAAGAGGGACTACGAGGGTATATAGTAAATAAATACCTGGGCAACCCCGGGTTTTCAGATAGAACCTTATAAAAATTGTAGGCCTGTATATTTTGATGGAGCAAACTGGAACATATTGCTGCTACATAGTCATGTTGCAGTTGTACACAGGGCCACAATTTCAAGATGAATGTCTCATCTTCCTACAACATGGCGCTCCTCCACACTGTCATATTAGTTTGGGACTTTCTGGATACAGTTATGGATAGGAAGTGATTGATTTAACGCATGGCCACCACGGTCCACAGAGTTTACGCGACTAGACTTTTCCTTGTTGTGTGACTTACTTGAAGCAATGTTTTTACCATTTCCAGTGGCTCAACCATCCTCAGACCCTCCTGGAAGCCCCCTCCCAATATAAGTACACATGCAATACTGAATGGTGACATTATTATTATTATTAGAAATCACGTCAGCTCGGCCTCAGCCCCCACCAAACCACGATCGTGGATACACCACTATATATTTCTTATCAACGATACAAATCATTTAAAGGAGCGAATCCGATACACTATTCTCTCCATACCTCCTGAAACATCGTTTAGATGTATGTGGAGCGGCATATGAAAGCCACATCGGACCGCCAACTTGGATTCGTTTTCTTCCATATGCCAAAAGCTTCACATATTTGTGTTGTTTCGTTTCCTACCGCGGCGGTGTGGCCGTGAGCTTTGGGGCGCTATGCTCCGAAGCGCGTGGCCGCTCCCCGTCGGGGGTTCAAATCCCCACTCGGACATGGACGTTTGTGCCGTCTTCAGTATTAGTTTATAAGTAGTCTGTAAATTTAGGGACTGATGAACCTGTTGTTAAGTCCCATAACCTGTACAAACATTTGTTCGTGGCCTTCCTGTGGCCGGTTAAATCTTCCCCACGACTTGACAGACACACTGCATTTTTACTTCATTCCATCCTATTCCTTGTTGCTGATTTTCTGCTTCCACTGGTCGCGTACACCTCTCGATTGTGCTTGAAGCTTGCAACGCTTTGCTTCCAACGCAGTATGTTTTCCCTGACCGCCTGATTGTTCGTCGGCACCATTGCCATTTCTTGAATCTTATTTGCAGCTCACAAGGGTGCCATCAGAAGCGTCAATAACAGATTTTGATGGGTCTCCGATATACTCTGAGTACCCGCTTTTGTTAGCGACAGGCTTTGGTTTTCGAGAACGTTGATACTGAAGTTCTCTGCGCGAAGAGACGTAACCTTAGCTGTGTTCCGGACATGTCAGTGTAGTTAAGGTCGGCTCCTCGCCAACATTTTTCTTTTTACTTCTGAACAGTCCTATATTTTTCCTTTTCATTTTACAGAATATGAACAACACAACATTGTGTGATATTATTAAGAAGTTTAAATCTTGTAGGCCGGCCGCGGTGGCCGAGGAGATGAGGCGCTTCAGTCACAGTCTGCACGGCCACTACGGTCGGGGGTTCTAATCCCCCCTCGGGCATGTATATTTGTGCCGTCTTTAGTATAAGCTACTTCATAAGTAGTTTGTAAGTTTAGGGACTGATGACGCAGTAGTTAAGTCCCATAAGCTTAACAAACATTTGAACATTTGAAATCTTGTAGTCTCGGCCAAACAGGAACCGGAATGTCCGCGCTCATTTTCCGTGCCTTGTGTTGCCCTGAACACTGCCTTTTATTTGCTCTCCGCACTATAATTCCACAGCACACAGAGATGGAACGAACAGTCATCTGTATACCATGAACGTGTTATGATCCGCATCTAAGTTAATGGGTGTAAGAGAAATCTTTTTGAATGTACATGAACAGTGTTTTCCAGTATCACTCTTAAAAGGTCATTAGCTTTTATGAAATGTGCTTGGTGCAGTAAACCATTGTGTTTCGGTTGCTTTTACGACAAACATCATCCGGATTTCTGATCTGGCACAGCAAGCGATGCAGGCGATAACGTGTAAGATTTGTAATAATGACGTGAATATTAAATTATTATGGAAAAACTGAATATTTATTTTATAATTTCACACAATGTACACCGTTTTATGATACTATGTAAAATAAAATGAGAAAAATGTCGTATATACTCATAAAAAAATCGTACTGACGTGTTGTACGGCCCCCTTTATATTTGTAGTTTTATAAGTTTTCGCAAACATTTTGGACCAAAATGATAATCTAAATAGTGAAAAATTCATTAATAAAAGTGTCTGAAACCATTTTAGGTAAAAAGAATTTAGGTAGTAGCGCGTTCCGAACCACTGACCTTCAGCGTCAGTCCAACGAATGCCCACTATGTTACGTCTAAGAGTTAGAAGATGCGTTCTTAAATCTCATACTATCTATGGCCGTTGCTAACTGATGCTAATATGGCATTTGTAGACATTAGATTATCATTTATCGTACGAAGAACGGCGTGTTTTTGTTAATTATTCATTGCGCCATTGCTTTCAAACGACAACGTCTAAGTTACAATAAGAAAATCATCAAATACGCAATGCAAGATGGCGTATGCCAGAGAGAGTTCTGGGCGAGGAATGTCACGTGACATCTGCGTACGGCTGATTTTCGTTAGTTCAATGGAGGGTGTCAAAACTCCGTTATTTTTGCAAATATCTCTCAAACGATACGAGATATGAAAAAAACATAAGGAAACAATGTTGTAGAGAATTTTCTCCTCTACAAATTCGTCTATACAATTTTCGCGTCAGATGAACGGTTTATTTGCAATTAAAATTACATTACAAACGGCTTTTTTTATATTACTAACGTATTTCTAGTCCGAAATATTTAAAAAAAGCGAGGTTCTGGTCTCTGGTAGCCAACAATTATGTCTGTAAAATTTGGTGCCGATCGGGTGAACGGTTCGACCTGAAAAGTGGGAACATGTTACAGGCAGACTGACATCGTCAAATCGCCGTTATTTTTGCAAATATCTCTGCAATGATGCAAAATATGAAAAAAAACATAACAGAGCGAAGTTGTAGAGTTTTTCCCCCCTCAACCAATTAGGTTATTCAATTTTCGTGTAAGATGAATGGTTAAACCGTTATATTCATTTACATTTCGAGCTATTAAAAGACTATCGCCAAGGCCCACTTTTAGTGTTACTACCGTAACATAAAATGGGCAAAAAAAAAAAAAAAAAAAAAAAAAGAAAAAGAAAAAAAGAAATTACAGAGAACACCCGAACACGGTACCGTACCTCCAGCGTGGTAGCTGCAGACGTTAGCCGCTGCATCACGCTCTCATGCTGAGAACATTGTTAACGTAAAGCGTCCTATATTACATAGTTAACTTTAAAACCCAAGGCCCGTCGTTAAAAAAATGAATAGCCTCATGCTTAGTGTATGTCCTTCAACGACATATCTGAGACCCATCAAAATCCATTATTTAAACTTCTGATGGTCTCTTTGTTTTGGTTTGTGGATGGTTTAGTTGACATTTGACCACCATACCCCCAGCATATTCCTCAGACACTGAATAACATCACTTTATGAGTTAGCTGTTGTGTCAGTTTCATGTTTCATATCCATGTACTTGTCAGTCGCCACTTGTTAATGGTAATAAATCTGCAAATGAGGTCGAAAATACTGACGCACCTGCAGAGAAACTGGCAAGGTTGCCATCAACATCAGCTGGTCAGTCTACCAATAATAATTATAGCAATGACCAAACGATTTTATCGAATGTACGAGGGTCACTCCAAAAGAAATGCACCATATATATATATATATATATATATATATATATATATATATATATAGTTTCCATTCTCCGTGTTTGAAAGTTTGCAATGTGTTGATAAACGTTCTTCCCGCTTGTTTTCAAACTTAGTTCAACCTCTTCCCGTGAGTGGCTCCGTCACAGAATGTCTTCGAGATGGCTGCTACACTTGATGTTTGTCAGAAGGAACGTGCTGTCATTGAATTCCTGTGCTGTGAAAACGAGGCAGTTGAAAACATCCACAAGAGGTAGAAAAAGGTGTGTGGAGATGCTGCTGTCGATCGCAGTACAGTTAGTCGGTGGGCAAGCTGGTTACGCGATGAAAGCGAGCACGGCAATATTCAGAATCGTTCTTGCAGCGAGAGGCCTCGTAGTGCACACACTCCAGAGAATGTGCAGAGCGTTAACGAGTTGGTGACTGCTGACAGACGCATCAGAGTAACGTTACATTGGGATAGGGGAAGGAACTGTTTGTAGAATAAGTGATGGCGTTAAAAAAGATTTATGCTAGGTGGGTTCCCAGGATGTTTCCAGTGGGTCACAAAGAAACACGAAAAACGGTATGATACGAACTTTCGGAACTGTTCGGCAATGGTGGAGATGAATTTTTCGGAAGAACTGTGACAGGTGATGAAACATGGCTCCATCATTTTTCACCAGAAACGAAGAGGCAATCAGTGGAGTGGCATCGTACAAATTAACCCAAGGAAAAAATCAAAACCACACCTTCTCCTGGAAATGTTATGGCTACGGTGTTTTTCGATTCTGAAGGACTCTTGCTTGTGGATATCATGCAACGTGGAACCACCATAAATTCTACTGCATATGTGAAGACACTGAAGAAACTTCCAGGTAGACTGCATCTTGGTCGACCACATTGGCAAAAGCAGGATGTTTTGCTGTTGTACGACAATGCATTGGTACATGTCAGTAAAAAACCATGGAAGCTATCACAAAACTCGGATGGAAACACTAAAACACCCGCCTTACAGTCCTGACTCCATGTGACTGTAATGTCTTTGGGAAACTGAAAGACTCTTTTCGTGGCCCGTCAGGGGCTCAGCATTAATTTGTTGAGTACTGGCTTGGCGAATCTGGGGTCCTGAGCCGTGGGCTGTGTCACACCAATAGTCCGCGACGGTGCGACGGTGGAACGTTGTACGTTTCAGAGCCCGGGGATCTTGGCTTAATCGCCCGGGTCGCGAGGACAGTACAAACCTCTATAAAATAAATCTCAATCTCAAGTCTGCTATGTGCCGAGGAGATGCATGGTTGTTGAGGTTGAACAGTCGCTAGCGAGCAACCCTTGAGGAACCTGCCGCACCTCAGTTCTTACCCAGGTAAGCGGGGCTCTGCCTGGGTGGACCTTTAGATCCCTAGCTGCTCGTGGGAGCACCATGAAGCATTTACGAAACGTTGCCGGCCGGACGTACAACCGGCGTTTCTAAGCGTGATAGAAGTGAATTCAATGCCGTGCAATATGACCCCCAATCCCTTCCCAAGCTACCCCTTGGGAGGAAAGACGGGCGAAAGACAGGGATGAGCCATACTGCCTTAAATTTATTGTCTGTGCTAGAATTGATCGGGAAACATTCCGTAATACTAAGCCACTCTTCTTCATGGAGAACATAGAAGATAAGTATGGCGAAGTCTTAGGAACGTCTAAGATGAGAAGCGGTGCACTCCACGTAGAAACAGCATCCTCAGCACTGTTACAGGCACTACATGCCTGTGAAAAGCTGGGAGATATTCCTGTGACCATCACCCCTCACAAGAGTCTCAAGTGGTTCAGGGGATAATTCACCACTGAGATCTCCTGCTGCAGTCAAACGACGAATTACACGCCAACCTTGAACGACGGGGTGTCCACTTCGTCAGACACGTCTATAGGGGGCCTAAGGACAACAAGGTAGCCACTGGTGCCTTCATCCTAGCCTTTGAGGGCAATTCTTTGCCCGAAAAAGTCAAGGTAATGATATACCGGTGCGATGTAAAGCCTTATATTCCTCCTCCGATGCGGTGCTTCAAATGCTGGAAATTTGGGCACGTCATCCAGGTGCAATTCCAGCTCCACCTGCACAGAATGCGGGCGTCCATCCCATCAGGACGCTCCTTGTGCTCCTCAGCCTATTTGCGACAACTTTGGACAGCACCACACCCCTTGCTCGCCAAACTACACGGTGCTCCATAGAGAAAGGAAAATTTTGGAGTAAAAGGACATGGACAAATTTTCATATAAAGAGGCCAAAAAGAAATTCAAGCGACTGCACCATGTGGCATTAAATACATCATTTGGAATTGTCATGTCGTCACCTTTTCCTTCGGTGACGGCGGTCCCAATATCTGTGCCAACTTCTGTGGGCCCTCAGGACCGTAAAACTCCCCCCATTTAGCAGTTACGGCAGCTTAGATTAGAATAGATTAATTCTTGTTCCATAGATGGTATATATGACATTTCGTAATGATGTGGAACGTGTCAGTTTAGTAAATGTTGTCTATACTTGACAATCAATATTTGAAGGTTCTTTTTTTTAATTTTGTTTTTATTTATTTTAAGTTTTATCTAAAATTTCATCTACATTGTTGAAGGAGTTGCCATTTAGAAATTCCTTTAATTTCTTTTTAAATACTAGTCGGCTGTCTGTCAGACTTTTGATGCTACATGGTTATCTTCTCAACAGTTCATCTGCACTGTGCATTGCTCTGCAGGAAACTTGGTTTTCCCCCAACACGATGTCCTGACTTACGAGGCTATCAGGGATATTACCGGAATCGCATAGATTTTGACAGGGTTTCAGGTGGAGTCTGTATTTTTGTCCTTTCATCTTTCTACAGTGAATCTATTAGCCTCGAAACGCATTTACAAGCTGTGGCAGTCAGGGTGAAGACACAATCGACCTCACCACTTGCAGTGTATAACTGCCCAATGACGGCGTAGTACCCCAACAAGTCTTGTCGGCGCTGATTTCACAGCTCCCCTCACCTTTCTTACTTTTGGGTGATTTTAACGCCCACAACCCCCTGTGGGGGGTACTATGATTACTGGCCATGGCAGATATTTTGAGACTCGACCTCTGCATTTTAAATACCAGTGTTGCCAAACACTTCAGGGTGGCTCACAGCACTTACTCTGCCATTGATCTGTCGTTATGTAGTCCTGGCCTTTTACCGTCTGTCCACTGAAGAATGCATGAGGACTTGTGTGGTAGTGACCACTTCCCAATATTCCTTTCACTACCACGGCCTCAGTCCCCTGGTCGTTTGCCCAAATGGGCCCTTAATAAGGCTGACTGGAACGAGTTTACTACCGCTGCAGATTTTCCCTCCAACGGATGCCACCATAGATGTGTTGACTGAAAGCCTCACCGCAGCCATTACTTCTGCGGCTGAACGTACGATCCCTAGCTCTATTGGGTCCCCCCAGCGGAAGACGGTGCCCTGGTGATCGCCAGAGATCGCTGAGGCTATTAGAGATCGCAGGCGTGCACTCCAGCGCCATAAGAGACACCTGTCCTTGGAGAACCTCATTGCGTTCAAGCGGCTCCGTGCACGAGCACGTCTTTTAATTAGGCGTCGTAAGCAGGAGTGTTGGGAATGGTACGTGTCCACCATTGGCATATGTACCTCCCCATCACAGGTCTGGGAGAAAATCAGACGTCTCTATGGATACCAGAGTGCTTCAGGCGTGCCAGGGATTTCTATGAATGGAGGAGTTTGTACAGACCCGGATGCAATTGCTGAACATCTCGCTGAGCACTATGGTCGGAGTTTTGCATCTGTGAATTATCCGCCATCTTTCCGTGCCATGAAAGAGCGGGAAGAACGGAAGCGACTGTCCTTATCGACCCGTCGAATGGATCCTACAATGCTCCATTCAGTGAATGGGAATACCTCGGTGCCCTTGCACACAGTCCCGACACCAGCCCTGGGCCAGATCGCATTCATAACCAGATGCTGAAACACCTGTCCGTGCCGTCTACACGAAACATCTTATCCATGTTCAATTGCGTCTGGAACGATGGTGTCTTTCCATCGCAGTGGCGAGAAAGTATCATCGTGCTGCCGCTTAAGCCAGGCAAAAACCTACGCAATTTGGACAGCTACCGACGCATCAGCCTCACCAACGTTCTTTGCAAACTATTGGAATGTATGGTGAGCCGGGAGCTGTGCTGGGTACTTGAGTCTAGAGGCCTGCTGTCTCCATGTCAGGGCGGTTTCCGTCAAGGATGCTCCACTACAAATAACCTCGTTTACTTGGAGTCCTGTATTCATACAGCTTTCACTCAACGTCAACATCTTGTTGTGGTGTTTTTTGATTTGAGAAAGATGTACGACACAACATGGAGACCACTTCCTTCAGACATTACATGAATGGGGTCTTCAAGGCCAGCTCCCTAACTTTGTCGAAAACTTTTAGCTGACATTTCGTGTCCAAGTTGGTGCACCCCTCGTGTGCCGGCCGCGGTGGCCGAGGAGACTGAGGCGCTCCATTCACGGTCTGCACGGCCACTACGGTCGGGGGTTCGAATCCCCCCTCGGGCATGGATATTTGTGCCGTCCTTAGTCTTAGGTAGTTCATAAGTAGTTTGTAAGTTTAGGGACTGATAACCCCGTAGTTAAGTCCCATAGACTTTACAAACATTTGAACATTTTTTGAACCCCTCGTGTGCAGAAAAATAAGGCTTCTGAGGGCTCTCTTTTAAGTGTCGCCTTACTTTTAGTGGCCATTATTGGTTTAGCGACAGCTCTTCTGCATCTCTTTTACCTCTTCCAGCACCCAATTTGCTGAACGTAGGTTACAGAGAGCCATTCGGAAGGCGGAGTCCTGGGCTCTAGCCCATGGCTTCCAGTTCTCTCCAGCGAAGACCAGTGTTATGTACTTCTGTCGGCGTTGGACGGTTCATCCATAGCCCGAACTTTATCTCAACAAGCACCTATTAGAGGTCGTTGATACTTACATGTTTTTAGCGCTCGTCTTTGACTCTCGGCTGACGTGGCTCCCCCACATTCGTCACCTGAAACAGGAGTGCAGGTGCCATCTGAATGTTCTCCGTCATCTGGGCAATTCGACCTGGGGTGCTGATCGGTCCACACTGTGGCGGACATACCAAATTCTTGTGCAGTCCCATATCGATTTTGGATGGCTCAGCATCCCCCCTCGGCTTTGCGCTGGCTGGACCCCGTTCACCACTGTGGGGTTTGCATCGCGCCGAGCTCCTTCCGCAGCAGTCCCGTGAACTGTTTACTTGTAGAAGCCGGGGTCCCACCTCTGCGGATCCGCCGCCAGCAACTGCTCGCGGCCTATGCTGCTCACGTCCATAGCTCGCCAGGCCATCTGAACCAACGTTTGCTTTTCTCTCGCATGGTTGTCCGTCCTCAACAACGGCGACTCTGTTCCTGTCACAAGATCACCTTCTGTGTCCAGTCCTTTATGTTGGAGCTAGAGTCATTCCCTGTCCCATCTCTGTATCGGGCCCATGGGCCCATATGCGTACACCCCCATGGTGCGTACCGAGGCCATGCTCTGGGCTGGGCTTGGCCAATAGACCCAAAGACTCAGTTCCTCCAGAGGCAATCCACTATCAGTTCATTGCTGTTGTTGCAGAGTACACTCGATACGGCATAGTCTATACGGACGGTTCGTTGGTTCGTGGTCATGTTGGCTTCGTCTATGTCCATGGCGATCACGCCGAGCAGCGGTCTCAACCAAATGGCTGCAGTGTTTACACTGCAGTGCTGGTGGCCATTCTCCGTGCTCTTGAGCATATGCGTTCCTACTCAGGGGGTTCTTTTCTTCTCTGCAGTGACTCCCTGAGCAGTCTTCGCGATCTGGATCAATGTTACCCACGTTCTTCTTTGGTGAAGGCTATCCATGAGACACTATTTGCTCTCGATCAGTCAGGACGTTCTGTGGTCTTCATTTGGTCTTCTGGTCACATCGGCATCCCGAACAACGAACGAGCTGATAAGCTCGCCAAGCGGGCTGTCCATGCACCTGTATTTGAGCGGCCTCCCAGCTTCTGAACTCCAGTCTGTGTTGCGCCATAGAGAACGTGATCTTTGGGCCGCTGAGTGGCGTAGCCTGTGCCATCCCAACAAACTCAGGGCAATATAGGATACTACGGCTGTGTGGCACTCCTCCATGCGGGTCTCTCGCTGGGAGTCGGTAATCCTGTGCCGGCTCCGCATCGGCCACACTTGGCTGACCCATGGCCATCTCCTCCACGGTGAGGACCCGCCTCGTTGTCGCTGTGGCTCTTCCTTGACGGTGGCCCACATTTTGATGGACTGCCATCTTTTAGCAGCCCTGCGGCGGGGTTTTAATTGTCCTGCTATTTTATCTGATGTTTTACGTAACGATTCCATAATGGCTGACTCCGTTTTAGGTGGTTTTTACACCTCTATATGAAGCTTTGCTTCAGGCCATTGTATTCGGTTCTCTTGTCTGTATGTCCTCTGCTTGAAGGTTTCCTTGTGTTTCCCTGTGGCTGACCCTTACTATTTTAATTTAATGGTCCATCAACCACGAGCTTCGGCTTTGTCATTCCATTTCCATACTTGTTTGGTGTTTCCATGTGATTGTCTCCTTCCGTGTTGTCTCCTGCTGTGTTGTCTCCTGCTGTGTTGTCTCTTGTAGAATTTGTTGATATTTTATTGATTGAGTGGGGTTTTCCTCCCATTTTTGTTTTAACTCTGGGCGTATTTTTGAGTATTTCCACTCCTATTATATCGCAGAAACACCAAACCGACCTGCCAACCAACCAATCTCTTCGTGTAACAAGGTTTCAAGATGATGACTCCCATGTCCACGCTTCCAAACAGTGGCTCCAACGTGTTGGTCCAGAATTTTACCGTGCGGATTTACAAGCGCTGGTTCCAAGATGGCGTAAGGCAGTTGAGAGGGATAGGGATTATGTCGAGAAATGAAACACACTGTAGAACTTTCAAACTGTGCTGTCGCACAAGTCTAAAGTGCGCGTCACGTACTTTCGCCGCGCGCCTCCATGCACGCACTGCGCGGCGTTCTTACGTCAGCCACGAGCGCCCTCTGCTGCAACTCCGCTCGTTGCCACGACGGCTGCATCGGCCACTTGGGAATAAGATAGGCACCAGTTAAGACTTGGCCATCGGATAGGCACTAGGAATCATCAATAGGCAGGCCTCTATCTAAACTATGTATCAGCATTCTGCAGTCTTGAACTTTGTAAAAGATAAGTATTATCTTATTTCTACGAAATATACAACTTGTTCTAATTTAGTCTAGAGTTTATAGTTTCTGCTGTCCCACTGGCTGGTCACCTCCGTACCTGCACACGCGTGCATCCTACCTACTGTGTCGGTCTCTCTCTACTCGGCCACCGACACCAAAGACAACCGGCGGAAGCGAGAAACAAAAGTGGCGACGAGGATGGGATACAAAACATGTAGAACAAAATCTGTACTAAAATAAAAAATAGTGTGCATTTCGTTTGGAGTGACCACCCTATTATTGACTAGCAATGATGTTGATGATGATATTGATAATAATACAACCGACAAACACGCTGTTTATGACTGTTTTCTTCCCAACGGAATAATTTACGTAATGAGTACAATAGAGAAAAGCGTATTCCAATCACTGACGATCCTTTGTTGTGGTGGAAAGTGAATACAAGATTTCAACCCCTGTACTCGATTTTCCGCCAATTTTTTGTCGTCTCCACCAAGTTAAGTAGTAGCGAATAATTTTTTAGTGTTTAGTGTTGCGCCGTTAAGGAGTATATTGGACGGAGAAAAAGCAGTGAAGCCTTTGTTTATGAAATATAATTTACTTCTTTTGGAGTCACTTCATTTGGATTGATTTATTATTAGTGTTTAAGACTTTTTTTATGTTAAACTCCCAAGTATACAGTATTAACCTACCTGTATTACTTTTTGAATAATAAGCAGATAACTGATGAATAACGTTTGTAATTTTACTTTATTAAAGCTACCTTAACAGTATATCATAGCTCTCTTCTGACTACAGTTCCGATTTCGGTTCTGATCCCACTTCGGTTTCGGTAAACCAAATTTAAAAACTCAGTTTCCGATTCGGTTTCTATATAGCCACTTCCGTTACATCCCTGACAGAGTTATGTAAACAGTCTTCGCTGCTGTCAGCAACGCTGATATAAGACGACAGTTGCCTGACGCAGGCCTTAGATCTTAGACCAAAGATAACATAGACTGCGCACGACCCTATCTCTGCAGTGTTGGGGTTTGAAACCAACATCTAAAATTGCCCCGAGTCACATGACTGAGTTTTAGTCAATATGAGCAACAGTTTTTCTCATTTACAGGTGAAATCCAGAGTTCACTTTAACAATAAAACGACTTATCGTATACCTATTACACATCTAGTAGTAAAGGCAATGTAATTTAATCGTATTATTAATACTAATGCAATGTTTGTGTTGTGTTTAATGTGCCAAGGTGAAAGGCGCCGTATAGTCTGTTATTTTTAGAAGCAACAGAATTACATATCGTTGGTGTTCGTGTTGCGCTATGAATGTTTTTGCACCTTATGAATGTGATTATGCGATGATTATTCAAGCTGCTCTTGAGCGAATTGATGTGACAGCAAGTAAGCCATTTCTGGTGAAAGTCTGCTTTATGTAACGTTATAAATGCAAAGCATTCATTCAGACTAGCTATGAAATCACTTCTCGCCGGCCGGCCGCGGTGGCGAGGTGACTGAGGCGCTCCAATCACGGTCTGCACGGCCACTACGGTCGAGGGTTCCAATTCCCCCTCGGTCATGGATATTTGTGCCGTCCTTAGGATTAGCTAATTCATAAGTAGTTTGTAAGTTTACAGACTGATGATCCCATAAGCTACACAAACATTTAACTTCTTGCCGAGTTTATCGATGATGTTTCCTCACTGCCCTATTATTTCATGTAAACAGCCAATATTTTGTTTGTTTTATGTTTTGGCATCACGGTCTGTGGTAAAAGTCTTGAATATAAACGGTTCTATTTTGTTAACATCGGACATTATGGATGCAAACAGATTTAATTTCTTATAAAGGCACAAAGAAACATTTCACATGTATTGCTGAGAAATCGTAAGGAAGCTGATGCTCCTATCAAACTGATATTTGATCTTCTACTCTTATGTAAACTACAGTACGACGACAATAATCTATCGCTTAAAATCTGTAGTTGTGTTAGTTATAAAAAGAACTGTCAATACATTTCATCTAGACACATGAGAAACTGTACCTATCGCATTAATTCTTGCAATTGCGGAGAAATAACGTCAACTGTACTACTAAGGATTTAATAAGGGTACGCTAAAACGTTTTGTTGTCCAAATCTCCGCTTAATTTCCTCTAAAAAGGATAAGAACTGGAACTCTCATCAACACTTCGCATTACTCGTAATGATGAAAACGGTTTCCTGCCCCGAGTCAGGTGACTTAAATGTTTGTTTCAGTGTAATGACGTCACGCACAGTCTATATTATCTATGGTCTATGCTTTAGATCGGCTAATGCTGCTAGTATGGCAGGAGATGAAGATTCAAATGATTTTGAACGTATGTTATAGTCGGTGCACGAGAGCCAGGACACAGCATTCCCAAAGTAGCGATGATGTGGACAGTTTCCCGTTCCGTCAAACGGCGTGATTTCGGACACCGGGGTGATTTCGGACGCTATGGTTGATCTCTTTCCCGCTGCATAGCAACGAATTAGCGCTAATCTCCACCAGCGTACGCTGCTTACTTTATGAACTGCAGGCAGGGCCGGCGCAAGGCACGTGCGAAACGTGCGGCCGCACTGGACGGCACTTTCCGGGGAGTGGCAAATCTGCCCCCCCCCCCCCCTTTTTCTGTAGTACAAACTCAACATTCATTCCCAAGAGGGGATTCGAAACCAAACCTCGGAGGGAGCTGCTTCGGGAACTGTGGCATGGCGTCTCGACTACCTGCCGGCCGCCCCTGTTGAACAAGGGGAGGAGAGGACCAATTTCTTACTTGTCGCTGTGGCAGCGCCGTCGTGTTTACGCCGGAGGAACAGAGAGGGGGAAGCAGTCTGGCGCACACCCCGGTATTCTTATGAATGGAGCGCTGCCAGCGTGTTACGCGCCGTGCGTTTACTCACAATTAATTTTGCAGGAGACGAAAGCTAATTCGGAAATTCGGATGCAATGTTCGATACTGCGGTTATATGTTAAGCGTGAAGCAATTTTGCTAAGCCCTTCAATGGCAGTTGAGTGTTTTATTCTTCCTGCGCTATGGAAAAAAATTTGTTGAACATTACTACAGTGAAATATGTTCAACACATACAATGGCCAGAAGTATTCCGAATGGGTAAATATTTCATTGTTTTACTGTTTCATAATTTCTAAGCTGCTTACATGAATTTCTGAAGATTAAATCTTTTCCGACTTTTTATTTTCGTTTCTAATGTAGGACTGGAAAATGCATTTATACCCGGGAAATACTGGGTTTAGCAGCTAGAAGATTAATGAATAAATCTCACTGTCAAGTGTAGAACTGCTATAACACAGTGTAACTAATATCTATTCTACCAAATGGATAACCACGCCCCTACTGTAAGGTGTTTTGTAAATAAGTGAAAAGATCGAAGAATGTATTAACTGATTCAGCCATCAGTTTCGTTTATATTGAGCTTGCACAGGAAATTGTCAGAAAAATAAAACCAAAGCGAAAATTCATGAGTGTACATAAATTCAGACGCTAGCTGAGTCAACATGTGGTACTGTTGTATATGACCGTGAACACCACAACATTCTGGAAGTGACATTTCCTATCGATATCAGAGACTTCTTTCTCACTTGGCTATAAAACGCTGGCCATACGTGATAGTCGCCTGTAGCCTGCGATAAAGACCTCCAAATAGCAGTAAACGACCTCTTAGGTTTATAATACCAACAGTCGCATCTTTCCATTGATCAATTGAACGTCACGTGGTACACGGCCGCCATTTCTGGCCAACCAAAGTCACTGCGTATATTGTGGAAGTGTTCTAATTTAATGTTGAGTGTTCCTCTATAGACACGAGGGTTGTTTGTCATACAATATCGTTACTTGTTGACCAAAGAACTTTTAGAACTGTTTTTGTGATTTATATTTTAATTCTAGCAACTTTGTATTAAAATTACTGTGGCACCCTGAGCGATATTGTTCGTAGTTTTATTCCTGGAGAATATTGTAATTGAATCACATCTATGTTATTTTTAATATAATAATTGGCCGCTGTCTCTTCCATAATAAACCAATAAATATGGTATTATATCATTTCATTTATTAGACCTCTTACAAAGCCGTAGTTACATTACGAAACTGTAGTCTGTGGAATACTCGAGGGTCCAATGTTCTGTTACCGTCTGAATTCTTGCAGTGGTCGTGGCTTACATGCAAGAGACTGCTATTTTTTTCTTTTTTTTTTTTCTTTTTCTTTTTTTTTCTTTTAATCAACACAAACACATGGCAATTTATGAGCAAAAGACATTTTCTTTTCTGTAAGGCAATGCAATTAGAAACAAATGCATGAAAGTCAGTTACGGTAATGCGAACTTTTCCTCGCTAATATTATCCTTACATGAAAAATGCTTCACTCAAGACCAAAATGTGTATAGCCACTATTCAACAATAACTGGAAAGCAATACGCAATGTCAAGCATGTGGTTGCATACACACGCTTATGAATCAGCTAAACTGTATGGCGTAAGAACTCGTAGGTGGGTAAAATTTGTGTATGAAATCAAGGGATGATATCACTTGCTTCACCAGAATTAATGGTTCATTTGAAACACAACTTTCCCATGCGAAGTCAAAAGGACTAAATAGTGCCCGAGTAAGAGGGGGGGGGGGGAGGGAGTGAGGGGACCGCCCTGGGCCTCTCTCGATCTAGGACCTTCAAATATCGAAAGCTATTTTTTTTTTTTTTTTTTTTTTTTTTTTTTTTTAGACGCTTCCATACTTTTGCCTTGGAGGGCCTCCAAATCTATACTTGTATTTCAAGGGGACAAGGGTGGGGGAAGCTCATTTTGTTTTGCCTCCGACAGCCTTGGTCCAGCACTGGGACTGAGGACCTAAATGTGAAGTAAGAGAACCGTCTTATTCAGATAAAAACAAAATCACAGTAGAGTAGCAAGAGTACGAGCATGAAGAATACAAAGTAAGTATGTAAATATTGTAAGTATGATGATGAGTTAAATGGCGTAAAATTAAAACGTTTAACAAGTAATTTGATTCATTATTTTTCTTATTGATTAGTGATATATAATGCAAACGTTAATGAAATCTTAATCTGAGTCTCTCATTTTGATACGTCAGTAATGTATTGTCATAAACGAATGGCCCTGTAGGGGCTTCATAATACAAATTACTTCAAAGTATGTTTAAACACCTGTTATAAAAATGTTTGACAGTATTTAAGCAAGCTATTCAATACTTATTTGCACAGAATTTATTATAACTTGATTCTTACAAACATGAAAATGAAATGATTAACCATTCTACATAATAATATGGTTTGTTTTATATTGAAATCCATTGTTGTAATAACTTCCGTTAGAATTTATAACCGATTGGCCAACATTTGAATTAGAGGGTGGAGCTTCCAGCATTTAGAGGACTTCAACAGTAAACATTCATCCTTTTAGGCAGATCCAGCTATAAACAACCGATGGCAGATATTCCACTCGACCCAAAAATATTCCACTCGACTGCGACAGTGGCGCGCCAGGCGGAGAAAGTCAGAACTAACTTTACAGAGTACATGCAGTGGCATTACAAACACCACAAAATGACACGAAGTGCCCGATTAATGTTTTTAATTATTTAAAAAAAACATCTCACGGGATAAAAGGAAGGGATCTCTTTATTCAATTATGATAATACACCAAAACGTCTCCTTGAACATAAAATTTCTTCTCAAAAGGGCCAACAACTTTGACCCAAATATGTACTCCCTCGTCAGAAGAAACACGTCTTCTATTCCTTGTTCTCAAACACAATGGCTTATCAGAAACAAAATATGAAGTACCGAATGACTTGTTAGGTACCTCAGCAATACTCCAAGTACGAAAACATATAATGTCCCTCTCGGTGATAGAGGCAATTCGTGTCATTTTGTGGTGTTTGTAATGCCACTGCATGTACTTTGTAAAGTTAGTTCTGACTTTCTCCGCCTGGCGCGCCACTGTCGCAATCGAGTGGAATATCTTTGGGTCGAGTGGAATATCTGCCGAAGCGTCCGCGCCTCCTAGTTTTAACGAGAGCGCGGACGCTGAAAAATCAAACAATCAAACAGACCGGATGTGGCGTTCTAGTTATCATGCGCGCCAGGCGGAAGGGCGTTGGCTGTGCCAGGCATCGTGGCTCATTTGGCTTGAGGCAGCCGCACGAGCAACAGCATTGAATCACGATGCCACGCCGTTATTACAGGCGACGTCGTAGCATGTTACCTGTTTATAAAGCAGTGGATACTGTGGACTTTACACCTGGATATGATGGAGTGACTACTACTGCACAAATACTTTAGAAATAATTTTTCCCTTTAATATTATATTATAGTAGCTGAAATCCCGGCTTTGCCCGGATAAATTTATTTATTTATTCCTGCCATTTTTCAGGTTTATATTCATTTGCATAAGGGCTGTATATCTTGGGAATGTAATTAGTAGTAAAGAAGTATATATTAAAACTTGGTGCGTGATGCGACGGTTTTCCGTGAACGTTACTGTTTATGTGGTCATATCTCATGAGCTACGTGTTGTATTGTGATACAATATTTTAGAAGGTACACTCAACTATACGCTTGTATACTGTCTGTAAAATTTCATGCGGCTCCAATTTGTTGTTGTTGTTGTTGTTATGGTTTTCAGTCGAGAGACTGGTTTGATGCAGCTCTCCACCCTACTCTATCCTGAGCAAGCCTTTTCATCTCCTCATAAGAACGGCAACCCACATCCACTTGAATCTGCTTACTGTATGCGACTCTTGGTCTCCCTCTGCGATTTTTGCCCACACACTTCAATCCAACGCTAAATGTACGATTCCTCGATGTCTAAGAATGTTTCCTATCAAGCGATCCCTTTTAGTGCAGTGTAGTGTAGTGTAGAAGTTATAAATTCATAACGTTATACCGAAAGCCGTAATTTTACACCATAAACAGCGGAACGTTACTGCGTATGTGCTCATATCTCTTAAACTATGTGTCGTCCTGTGATACAAATTCGATGATATATTCAGCTATTTGTGTGCACACTGCCTGTAAAATTTTATGCGGCTACAATTTGTAATGTAGAAATTATAAATTGTAACATCATACCGAATGTCGAAGTTTTACTCCATAAACATTTTTCTTTTAATTATTTTGCTATGGTTGTAAGCGAGAAAAAGTTTAATAAAGGTTTGAAATTATGTTTAAAGTTTGTTGCATCTCGCTAAGTACTCTCATTCTCATATAGCGTGTTTATAAAGTCTCGCGGCAACATGTGGCTTTTTTTGCGATTCTTATTGTTTATGACATCATATCTTCTGAACCATGTGTTTTATGTGATTCTTAACCCTGCCACAATTGTTACCTCACGGCAAGGAATGTGTGTACCAAAATTTGGTTGAAATCGATCTAGTGGTATAAGAGAAAATGATCAGCATTTTCGCTAAATGCAACAGTTTTCGCTCATCCCATTGTTTATGACGTCATATCTCGTGAACTACGTGTCGTACGTGATTCTTACACTTACGACGACCGTCGTCGTAGATTGAAGCTTACGTGTACAAAATTTCATAAAGATTGGAACAAAACTGTAGATTTGTATGCAACACGTACACACAAACAAATGTACGGACACTCCGCTCTATATATAAAAAGATATCATTACATTTGTGGTCTGAAAATTGTCATGTAAGTGACCGAAACCGGTTATCAAATAAATAAATAAAAGCATTTCCGATCTAGACTGACTTTAACATGAAACAATAATTAAGGTCGCTGTTAATCCACGATGTTGACAAAAAATGACAGCGTTACTAAAAAATTCGATTTTTAGATTTTAGCGAATTTGAAATGCCTGGTATTTCCTGCGTTAAACAGTTTTTGTTTTATATAAATCCGACAATTTTTTCGTGAGCTATGATGGTTTTTCTGACGCTCTGTGCAATCTGCCCACGCCGTCCGTTTTGCGCCATGCGGAGAAAATGCACACACTGTATCTACTGTCGATACGTTTTGTTCCGATCGTGTTTGTTATTGTTATTGAACGTTATTGGTTGGAGTTGGTGAAGTTTGTTGTGAGTGAAGTACGTCTTGATTTGTATTTTCATTGGTCTCGCTTGTTACAGAATTATTATGGCTTGGCCATAAGAAGAAATGTAGAGAATTTAGAAAACACGAAAAAAGCTGTATGGGCTATCTATTTCCATAAGCTTTCCACAAATGAAAATCCTGTGCACTCTCTTTGCCCAAATGGTCCTGACGGTGCAAGTACGGAGAAGTGACACATATGACCACAAACATTCTTTATCTCCAGCAGTAATGAATGAAATTAAACCTATATTTAGAGAATTTTGTAAAGATACCTTGTTGAAGAAATGTCTTCATGGGAAAACCCAAAATTTAAATGAATGTGTAAATTCTGTCATTTGGACCCGGTTACCAAAAGTTGTATTTGTTCAGAGCACAACCCTCAAATTTGGTGTTTATGGTGCTATTTTATGCTACAATGATGGTGTAACTAGAAAACTGGATGTTTTGGAATTATTGGGCATACAATCTAGTGGAAATACTGCAAAATCATTGGTGCAAATAGATAAAGAGAGAATCCACAAAGCCGATATTGCTAATTTAAAATGCACAAAAAAAGCTAGAGAGAAAAGAAGAGGGACCAAGAGAAGAAAAGAAGATCAGTATGATTCAGATGATACTCAATATGGCGCAGGAAAATATTAGTAATTTTCATCAATAACTGTGCTAGAATTGCAATATTAAACTTTAAATTGATTTTTCTCAAAAGTACACTTTTTTTTTTTTTTTTTTTTTTTTTTTTTTTTTTTTAACTTTCAGGTACCATCATTTGATAAACTAATGGGGTTAAAAGATGAAATTTGGTCTTTTTGTTCCGAAGATGGTAATAAATCTTTACAAGTAAATTGAGAACCACAAAACAATCATCAACTGTTTCATAATAATTAATGTACTAAAAAAGTTAAATTTTACTGGTGAAAGAATAAAAAAATTTTTCTTTAAAACCATTAGAGTTATTATGTTCATTTTACTTGTAAATTGAGACATATATATTATACATATGCAGTAAAAATTTCGTTGTTTTATCACTTATAGTTCCTTTGAAAAGTGTACCTATTCAAAGGGTAAAATAGCAGAATAGGGATAAAATTGCCTTCCGTCTCCCCTTAAGAACTTGTCCTAGTAGACACATTGTAAATTCCGTCGCGTTGATTGTTTACATCAGTTTTTATTTATTTTTTATTTATTATTATTTTTATTTTATTTTAATACGCCAGCCGCATGGACCAAAAATGGCGTTAGTCGCCGAATTGACGCTACTCTCTATGGTGTCGCACAAGTCTGAAGTGCGCGCCACGTACTTTCGGCGCGCGCCGCCATGCAAGCACGGCGCGGCGTTCTTAAGACGTCGGCCACGAGCGCCCTCTGCTGCAACCACGCTCGTGGCCACCACTGAATTGTATCGGTGACTTGGCAATAAGACAGGCACTAGAACAGACTCTCATCAGTAGGCAGGCCTCTATCTAGTTAAACTATGTATCTGCATCCCACTAGTCTTCAGTTAACAAAGATAAGTATTGTACTATCTCTACGAAATACATATCTTTTGCTAATCTAGCTTAGTGTTTCTAGTTTCTGCTGTCCCACTGGCTGGTCACCTCAGACTCTGTACCCGCACACGCGTGCATCCTATTTTCCTGTGTCGGTCTCTCTCTACTCGGCCACCGACACCTAGGACAACCGACGGAAACGAGACACAAAACTCTCAGCATGCAGTACCTTAAGGTTTGGGACCACCTCGCTACGAGGAACATGTCAAAGTTTGCGAGAGGACACACAGCGAAATGCCTCGCTCAGGAGGCGTGGCCCCTGAAGCAATAGTTGACTGTCGTGCTGTGGGCGTGTGCGGCTGGGAGCTGAGGTACGAGGCGAGATTTGCAATTCATGGCCTCCTCTCAGATGCGGCTACCGGCTGCCGGCTGTTGTTATCGCACAAGCGTTGCCGGTTCGCGAAGGAGGCGCGCTGGAAGGCAGATTTCTCCGGCAGCGTAAGGTCAAAAGTCTTCAAGGGGCGATGAAGGGAAAGATTCGCTGCACAGGGTCTCGGGTACTGTCGATGAAAATAGCATCATTTCGGATCGTCGCCCGACGTGGAATGTGCAAATGGTTTTATAGCAAACTCTTTTGTAACTGTTTATTTTATTTCTTAACTATCTTAAACCCGCGGATCCGCTCGCGTGTTGGTTGAGTATGATAGATAAGCTATCTTTCAGTAGTGTGGTATGAGACTGGTTTTGAAGGATGAAATGAAATACAATACCTTTAGAAACAAACATTTTTAATCACTTGATGTAATGCGCGAAACGTTAAATATATTTTTTTTAAATAGATGTATTAAAAGAAATTTATTTTTAACGCTTTATTTATTTATTCTTAAATTTCCTTATTCGTAAGCTTATAGTTACAGAGAAAGAGCTGAAGACGTTGTAGCACGCATGGACCAAAGATATGGCCTGTGGCATCACGTTTCCCTGTAGGTAACCTCCTTGCTGTAGAGTCGCAAACGTCATCGCTGTCCTTCAGTCGGATTTTTTTTTTTAATAATTTGACGACTTTCAACCACCATATCTTCCATCCCCTTATAGCTATCGCCATGGAACTGCTATGGTGTACAACGGGAGACTTCGGACAACAATTACGCGTTCTGTAGTTTTCGCTGCAGACTGAAATATTAACACACGCGTAGAATTTTATATACACCGATAACTTTCCATCCCAACATACTGCACGCTTTTATCATAATCAACCCTCAAGCAACAACGCAACCAATAAAACCATTTTCAAAGAGTAAATATAATTTTTAAGAGTAATTATTGTTCCGCATTTCTTGTTATATTCTTCAAATTACTAAATATCTATCAGATCGCTATAAAACCGTGCCTGAAACCTTCTTCAGGTATAAATTAGTAACTCTACAAATATTTAACTCTCTGCGTCTTCTCGTTCGGACGTAATAAGCTTACACCGAACAGTCATTCACATTAATATATATAGATAAATAGCTATCCGATCGCCATAAACCGAACCTAAAGCCTTCCCCGGGTACACATTAGTAAGTGTACAAATTTTTAGCTCTTTCTGTCTTGTGGTTCAGGCGTGATAAACGTACACCGAACAGACATTCACATTTATAGATATAGATGCATGTTTACAGAATACGTTAAATAAATACATTGACAATTAAGGGGGTTCCGGCAAGAACGTACTAAATCACATTTCTGGATAGATGAAACTAACAGTGTCATTTTGTACGAAGAGTCATACTGCAGATCATTGCGTCAAGGTGTCCTGCAAACGTTTTGCGAGATAGCACTGTTTTCTGGTTTTTGATCCAGCCGGAATGCTCTACTTCCGTAAAGGCAAACCAATACCAAGAAACAAAACAGAATCTGACGAACATGATTTCTAACAATGAAACCTAAACTTTTCTGCGGAAGACAGTGATGAAGTGAGAGACACTCTCTCTCTGTTATACTTACCTCGTTCTGAGAACTAATAAATAACACAAACTGTATGTGATAATACATAATAACAGTTGAGTTCAGGTTAAATTATATGAGGTTGTATGCTTCAGATTCCTATAAACCAATCCAAGATTTATCAAACTGAAAAACAGACGTTAGAAGAGGTACGTACTAGGAAAAACGGCAACGAATGAGCAAGATCAAAATACAAAGGACCTATTACAATTAGAAAATCAAAATTAATTTGTAATGAAGTCAATGGAATATGTTCCAATAATATAACATGATTTGTATTTCTAATCGATGCCTGCTGCTGTTGGAGGTGAAGATAATTGACACGAAGGTATACAAAATGCATTATAGGTCACTCTTAATAAATTTTTTGAAATTTAACACCGTCTCTTAACAAAGAAAGAAAATAAATATATGTTTGGGAGCGTTTAAAACGTTTATAAAATATTTGTCCAATTCATTTAGTTGTTTCCTTGAACAGACTGCCAACCAACATACAAATATACCATCTTATATTAAAATACGAGGTTTTGAACAGTGCAGTTTAGAATATTTCTGTTATATTTCAGTGAAAGTGAGAGTAGGACTACATCAGGGGTCTGCTCTCAACCCTTGTCTCTTTGATGTCGTATGGACGAACTAATCAAAGATGTAGAAAAAGAGGCATCTTAGAGCATGGTGTTTCCCGATGATGTTGTAATCTGTAAACCAGGTATATGTGTACAAAGGACGCCAAAGGTCTATATAACAACCTGTAATGAGAACAAACGACGCTGGTCAAGAAAGTAAAATACCAGGGCTCTTACATGCAAAGTAATGGAGGTCTGAAGGCCGAAATACAGCGCAGGGTAAACAGTGGATGGGTGAACTGGAGGAAACTGAGCGGAGTACTGCGTGATAGGAAGGTCAGCTGTAGAATGAAGGTTTTACAAGACCTGCCACGCTGAATAGTGCAGAAACTTGGCAAGTTACAAAAGCCCAAGAGAAAAAGTTAGAAGTGGCAGAAATGAGATTGTTAAGGTTGATGAGTGGGGTGACACGAACGGATAGGCTAAGGAATGAGTACATCAGGGGAACAGTAAAAGTGGGGCACGTAGGGAAGAAGATCGCAGAAAGTGGGCTAAGAGGGTGTGAACAAGTGCAGAGAAGAAGGGAGTATTATGTGGGGAGAAGAGCTGAAGTTCAGGAATTCGTAGGATTAAGGAGAAGACGAAGGTCGAAACTGAGATGGAAAGACAAGATAACAGGGGACTACAGGAAAAAGGATGGCTCAGAGAAGAAGCAATGGGCAGATATTTGTGGAAGAGAAGGATCCAGCACAGCAACGCCCACCCTCCATGACGTGGGAAAAGGCTCAGATGATGATGATGATGATGATGATGATGATGATGATGACTATACACTGCACAGATCTGCAAGTAATCTTGGCTGGGGTCCGGATACTTTTGAAAATTTTTATCGAGGTTCAGAAGTAAAACCACATATTTCTTATCATTTTTTTAAACTAATGTGAAATACAAAATATGTACAATAAAAATGCATAATAATCCAGTAAAACTTATATTATTTGCTATTTGTTTGTCTTTATATTCACTCACAAAAATACGAAATAAAATGTGTAGTCAAACTTCTATTGAAAAACCAGTAATCTATATATATGAAAATGAATTGCGAGCAGTACAGAACAAATAGGCTGTGGTAATAGTAAAGAGACAGCGTGGCTAATGGAGATTTGGGTGTGGCGGTAGACGTGCAGGGAAGAGTCCTCAGCAATCAGGCTGCTCACTGTGTCCTCGGTGGCGGAGTGGTCAACGCGTCTTCCTAGTAAGCAGGAGATCGCGGGTTCGAATCCCGACCGGGCTCAAATTTCCATTCGCCGCACTTTGGTATTCCATCTAAACCTAGTACAGTGAAGCCATAACTGATCGCAAATTGCGATTTATTTCATAGTAGAAATGTGTGATAAGAAAGTTAACTGTAGAATTAAAGGAAAGCCTTACAAGTCATTGATGAGGCCTATGATGCTGTATAGTGCACAAACTTGGCAAATTACAAAAGCCCAAGAGATAAAGATGGAAGTTGCAGAAAAGAGATTGTTAAGGTGAATGAGCATAGACTAAGGAATGAGTACATCAGGGGAACAGTGAAGGAAGTGAAGGGGAAGAAGATCCTAGAAAGTAGGCTAAGATGGTGTGGACATATTCAGAGAAGAGGGTAGTACTATATGGGGAGAAGAGTTGAAGACCTGGAAATCGAAGGATCAAGCAGAAGAGAAAGACCGAAACGGAAAGATAAGGTAGCGGGGAATGATGTCCAGATGTTACCGTTGTAGAGAAACATTCAGCATCCGACATTACACATGATAATGCTGTTACTACTCCTTGATGACGATGAAGAACTGCTCGCTTCTTACCCATCAAGGACAGAAGAAATTCCTGCAATGCGATTAGACCGACGGGAGGAAGAAGAGCTTAGAGAAGAAGCACTGGATAGGCTTTTATGGAGAAAAATCCAGCAGAGCATCAACGACCTCATATGACGTGGGAAAAGGCTGAGATGATGATGATGATGATTACGACACAGTACAGAATTATATGTGTTCAACAACTTTTTTATAATTTACGTAATTTCAGTATTTGTTGAAACAATCGTATTGCTTTTTCTGGAAAGCATATAAATATGGCTTTGCACTTTCCGGCGGGACTTCCTCAAGTCTTCCATATTGTCTTCATGCGTTATCTGTGTTCGGAGCTCCTCGATTTTACGAGGCTGCTTCTTTCTTCTCTCTTGTTCTTCCATGAAGATCACAGTGCCCTGACGTGACTGTAGGAACAGGTACTACCAATTGCCCGTGATCCGAGGACATATCGATAGTGATGCATTGCCTTTAGTGCCACTATAATACGCAACGCTTCACAACCTGTCTTCTAAAGAACGGCTTGACAGTTCAGGTGGAAATATTTTGGACAGTGTTAACAAAATTCCGGTGTGAGCATGAAAGTAATTCTTCTCCGCCTAAATGGTTTCACCGAGGATCAGGAAACTTTTTTTCACTTCCCTGGATGTTTCTTATATTTTTGCCCGCACAGGAGTAGCCGAGCGGTCTGGAGCGCCACGTTATGGATCGCGCGGCCTCCCGCGTCGGAGGTTCGAATCAAATGTTCAAAATGTTCAAATGTTTGTATAGCTTATGGGACTTAACTACGGGGTCATCAGTCCCTAAACTTAGAAACTACTTACGAAGTAGCTAATACTAAGTACGGCACAAATATCCATGCCCGAGGGGGGATTCGAACCCCCGACCGTAGTGGCCGTGCAGACCGTGACTGGAGCGCTTCAGTCCCCTCAGCCACTGCGGCCGGCGGGGTTCGAATCCTCCCTCCGGCATGGATTTGTGAGTGTTGTCCTTAGGTTAGTGAAACTTACTTCAAGTAGTTTTTAAGTTTAGGGACTGATGACCAACGTAGTTTGGTCCCATAGAATTACAAACTTTTGAACATTCAAATTTATATTTGGACCCAATACGCGGCACTTTTGTTGATGTCCAGATTTACTTTATATTTCTTTTTCTTTTTCGCACATTTTATTTTTATTCTTTTACTTATTCACTTTTACTTTTACTCATAAAAAATGTAATCCCAAAATTGTATTATCTCAGCACCACAGGTCTTGCATGTTAGTACATGAGTGAAATGGTTACGTGGTAATTTGACATTGTTTTGACATTTCAATTCCGAATTGCTGGGCTCCGACGTATTCTGTTTATTTTAATTTTGTCCATATTCTATATCGATTAATTTGACACTGCTATGATAAAAGAAGGGTACTAGCAATGGTATTTTGTAAAAAATGTGGAGCGTGCGTTGTTTGTTACGATTTATACACATGTCAGTCCAGTGGCATTCCGTGTAAACTACTAAATAAAGCGCTTTAATCAGTGTTTACTTTTTCTATGAAGAGATAATAGTCCATGGAATATACACAACGTGTTAAATATTTTGCGGTTTATTCATAAACGACCAGTTGATTAATCCGCGACATTTGACACATGCACAATACATAAGCAAGCTAATTGTATTTTAGCTTGCTATTCTTTTGACATTTAAATTTGTGATAGCTGAGTTCTCATACATTCAGTGTATTACAGTTGTGTGCATTGTTCAAATTGAATAATTCGCTAACAGTCGCTGAAATTGCAATGTTTAATTGTACACACAAGTGGTATCGGGATCTAGAATTCCATCATCATGTGTGGAACAGGTTCGAGGAACATTTCCCGGTAGTGATGGGTACACGCTCTCAGGATAATTGTCTTCATTTTCAGTAAATTGTCTGTCGATAAATTCGACATTGATACGACCAATGAAGTGTATTTGAAATCATATTACGTTCGACAAATTCCGTGTATTGTAACTGAGTACCGGCTGAGTGAATTATTTACTGAATAATTCCTCACTGATACAGATGATGAAGCGTATTTGAGATAATACTGTGCGATTACGCGATAGATGCTTTCTTCCAATTACGCCTGACGCAGAGCTTCATTAAGCGAGACGTCCTTAGTAATACATTTTATTCATTATTCACTACAGTGATACCTTCAGACGTACCAGTCGAGATCAATTAGTTTTATATCTTCAGTGGCCATATATGAAGCCCACGGCCAAATAATGGTGGTATATGGACTGAATCGAAAAAAAAAAAAAAAAAGTTTCTCCCACGGACAAATTTACATAGATGTTTAAAGGCTAGGGACACCACCAAATCTGTGTATATAAAGGTTGAGTCATCTAATACGTGAAACCTTTTACTTTTATTTCGTGTACGGTTAACATATCGGAACGTGATTTTCGGCACATGATAGAACGTCGAAGGGCACAAAAATATTTGTTTGATGAAAGGCTTTAGATGCGATGACAACCGAGATATTAAAGCAGGTGCTTCGTTTTGAATGGAAGTGATTCCTTTTTATAACTGCATTCGATAGCACTGGGGAAGACAATTACAGTTAGAAAGCATTTGTTAATGTTATCGTTTAAATTTGTCGTAAAATAATTCGGGCAGTTTCTTACAATTTCAGGTCACGGTGGCCGGGATCAACATTAGGTAAGGATAGGTAAATTGTGCCTTTTATAATTTGGATATTTCACACAGTAGTTGCTTTTCCAGCATGTAAGACCTCTTTATTTTTGAAGAATGAACAGGAGGTTTCTCTTGTTCATTTCACGTACATCCGGGAAGATAAGCAAATTCGAAGTATTCTTCGTAGATCCACTGTAGGTCTTAAGTTAGTAGCGTTGCTACAGTCGCACATACCTACATTACGATGTACGATCACGCTAACTGGTCCAGCATGCCAGTTTGGTAGAGTCTGAACTGCTAACGCCTATTCCGGCCACCTTGCCCTCAAATTTTATGACATTTCTAGAATTTTTACGAAAGGTTTCAGTTGTAATTAACAAAAGCTCTATCACTGCACTTGTCTTCTCAAGAGCTATTGCATGTACTTATAAAAGGTAAGCATCTCCCAAAAAGAAAAAAAAAGTACTTGCTTTAATATATCAGTTGATGCCGCTGTTAAAACCGTTCACCAAAAAATATACGTGCTCCGCGACACTCTAGCATCTGCCGAAAACCGCGTTTCGATATGTGTAACTGTTCATGAAATAAAAAATTTGTTCTTACGAGACTCACCCCGTATGCAGAGAAAGAAAGAATAAGCAAAAATATTGTAGACACATTAGCATTTAGAAAAATTGATTTAGGATTTCATAGCTCAGCATCATTAATTATTTCGTGATATTGTCGTACCTTCTCTAAGTACTTTATTTGACGTATTTCAATTCCAATGAATAAAATGTTTTAGTTTGACATACATTTAATAGCGAGCTCTGTGGCCTAAAGTTTGCGTGCACGCGCGCGCGCGTACGCGTGTATGTGTGTATTCGTTTTAGAGAGACACAGAGAGAAAGAGAATTAATATTTACATCTACATTGAAGTGCATGGAAAAGGGTTCATCGAACCACTTTCATGATATTTCTGTATAGTTCCGTTCTCTAATAACTAGCTGGAAAGAAGGATCAACAAAATCTTTCTGTTTTCGATCTGATTTCTTTTATTTTATTATGATTATCATGTTTGCCTCTGTAGGTGGGTGCTAACAATATATGTTCGCATTCGGAAGAGAAAGTTGAAAAAAGAAATTTTGCAAATAGATCTCGCCGCAACGAGTAACGCCTTTCGTTTTATGATTTCCACCACAACTCGTGCATCATTGCCTTGACACTCTCGCCTCTGTATCGCGATAATACAAAATCAGTTGCCATTCTCTGAAATTTATGTATATCGTCCGTCAGTCCCACCTGGTGTGGATCCCACAATGTGCAGCAATACTCCAAAACAGGACGCACAAGTGTAGTGTGGGCAGTTTCTTTAGTAGAACTGTTGTGTCTTCTAACTGTTCTACCAATGAATCGGAGTGTTTAGTTCGCCTTCTGTACAATATTTACTGTGTTTACTTTCCAATTTAAGCAGATGTTATTCCTAGGTATATAGCTGAAATGACGGCCTTTAGATTTGAATGATTTATTGTGTTACTGAAGTGTAACGGATTTTTTTGTGGTGGTCGTATGGATGACCTCACATTGTCATTATTAAGGGTCAATCGCCAACTGTTGCACTTAGAGGTATCTTATCAAAATCAGTTGTTACTCTCGTCAGGATGTTTGTGGATAAAATTCAGAATAGGGATAGTGTGTGCCCTGAATTACATGACATGAAACTTACGAAAAGTCTCTGTACGGTAGATATAGCCTTCTATATCGTTTCACTCATTACCGTTAGAACTGGCAGATGTACGTAATTAGCTGTAAATCTCGCGTAGATCCGGTATTAATTTATTCCAGTCGTTCGTTAGCCCGTCTTCTCAGCTCTCTGTCCACCCCCGCCTCCCTCCTCTCTCTGCCTTCCAGCTCTTTCCCACTCTTTATCATCCCATCTCCTCCTCCCCCTCAAATATTCCTGTTTATCCTCTTTCCCCTCTATACGTCTCTCACCTGCCTCTATTCAACACTTCTTCTGCTCCTTCTAATATAATGGGGCATGAAATTTATAATAACCTCACCTAAATTATTTATGTATCTCAATCTTCCATTAGTTCATCTCCTACTTCCCGATTTCTCTGTTCACCTGCTCTTTCCGCCACCCCTCTATAATACTTCTCTCTCTTATCTAACATTTCTGCCTATTCATTTGCCTTCTCTCTAGTCTCCTCTGATTCTCCTACCACTTCTCCACCCCTCCTCTACTTTATGTCCATTACGCCTCCACATCTTTCACTCCATTTCCTTCTCCGAGTTTCTGAGCAAACTAACATATATCTGACAACTTTCATCATGATTGGTGATACGAAATTCATTGAAGGTACGCTTCCCCCCAAAGCACGATTCGTGGCTGGCCAAGTATAAAAACCCTCTCCACGGAAATATGCATGTTTGGGACAATTTATATGATGATCGGTACAGGAGGTGTGAAACTTCATTACAATACCGTCTCTAACATCATCAGACATTGACGTCATTGTGATCAGACAAACTAAGTGCCCTCCGCCTTTCACTGTGATGTTTTCCTTTGATTCCAGGTCAATTATGAAAAGTTTCATCAAGATCGGAATATGAGTGCACGATACGAAATGTTACCTTGACAGTGAGGTTAGACTGTGAAAGACCGTTATAAATTACCCTCCATCACGCTCCGTATGAAACATTATGTAGACACTGCGTTGAGGGTTAAATGTACAAAATGTTTATTGCCCATAAAAAATTACTAGAGTCCGACTGAAACAGTATTTTCGGCCGAATATTCGGCCCCTGTTCTGGTTTCGGCAGAAACCGAAACCGTAGCCGAAACTAGCGGTATTAAGCCAAACTTTCTGTATATTTACGTTACACCACAAATCAGTAGTCTCTCCACATCTTCCATCATCCCCTCCTTGTACTAAGTCCCCTTGAGTGTGTGTAAGCCTAGCCAAGAGTCCTTAGAAGATGACATGGGAGGCGGACGGGTTTAGACAAACCGACAGTACCTTTATTAAAAGTACTTCCAAACTGGATTTTTCGTCCTTCTTGTGACAATGTCTACCTAAAAAAGAAATATTAAAGGAAGTTAGACAATATCTAAACTGAACTCGATGCACTGGAGTCCCGAAATTTCTTGTCTCATATTTAACATTTCCCATAAACAGGTGCGTAATTAAACGACACAACTGCGGGTACATTGTATCTTCACAGAAAAAGACACTGTACCATTATAACGCGAAGTAAATGGTGAAAAGACTTTAAAACCTTTAGGCTGCCAATGCAATTTGTTTTAAAGAAGGTCATATTATTTTACTCGTGTACGATTCTCAAGGTCGATTTTCTTCTTTTTCACGCTTAAAATTTCATACGTTGATGTTATTCCCGTTCCGTTGACCTCGAACTAATGAGACTACTGCATAGCTACCACAAATTTCGCATTCCTGCTTACCTTCCTGTAGGAAGATAGCCTTTAGGTACACAGCAAACATGCCAAATAGATACTACGAAATGTTAGAGCCTCAACATGACTACCACAAGAAAAAATACGCAGAAAGTAATGATTTGTCGGTTCCATATGTAGCCTTAACGATTTTGGTCTCGAGAGCGTTAGCTTTATATTGTCATCTTCACTTCCGTTTTTTTGCAATCGACAAACAACTTTACATTTCTCCTTATTGGCATTTTCTGAATACATAGGAGCTTCAATCAATGCTGCAGAAAGTATTTCGAAAAATTAAAGTCTCAATTCCGACAAACAGCATTGCTAGGGCCGAGCGGTGTGTTCCCAGCTTTAGGTCAGGATGAGGCTTGGAACCTGGTGCAGCGCCAAGGGACGCTAGTGAAACAGAATTATAGTTGACACATTTTATTCCGTAACAAACATAAGTTTGATGAAGGCGCTGGCTCGACAGGAGCTAGAGCAGTGGGTGGCGTCGCCTTCGAGCTGCAACCTCGGTGTTTCGTATGATGGTAGTGCCCGCGCCGCGCCGCGATGCCGGAAAACGATGCAAAGACTGTTATTGTGAAGTGCTCTGTCCCTTCACCAGTGGATCCACGCAGGGATCCCTCTGAAGTCGGAGGTCGTGCTGGTTCCCGACTCGGGACACCGGCTGGCCGGATTAGCACCAGAGTGCTAACTCGACGACAGGAACATTGGCATTTAGTAACCAACCACTGAAGACTGCGCTGGCCTCAGGCAGCCAACATAGAGGTGTGAAGTCATCAGCACAGCAGATCAACATCTTCCCAGATGATGTTTAGTGTGAAGTATGGCCTTGACCAGACTCCATCTCTTAGTTGCCCCTAGCAGCTACCCGTATGTACTGCTATCTGTGACAAAGACTGAGCACATCGATTATGCCAGTGAATTGACGACTACCTGCTGGGCATCGTCGATTCAGAAGACCAAGTGTCTTCTACTTCTCAATGTGGGAGTATTTATACATAAATTTGGATGAAGCTATGACTATGAAAAAGTTTGAATGTGTTCCCTTTGAAAATGCAGCTTTCGCCCTATGTGTCTTTAACGCTGATGCATCTGCGGTCTTATTCACTATTGTGACAGAGTTACGTGTAGTTATGAAATGTTTACTAGCCGCGTCTCTGTCTGACAGCCATTTCACTCACACACAGTTCGCTAACGGTAGGCTTTCCAACTTGCCGAAGCAGCGGCTGCCGTTTCACGCGAGGCGGGTCAGCATTTTCTGCTACCGGCTGCTGACCTTATTCCGTCTTGCTACAGTGAGCAAACCAAGATCTTAACACATTTCCCTCTCACAATGTTTGCGGCGTAACAGCATGATTGTCAGCATAAATTAACGCAAACTGAACAGGAAAAACGGTGTAGCATATGATCAATGTTTGCTAAATCCATATTAGTTATTAAACTCTTCGCTTTCAAACAGACTCATGAATAAAACTTTACAACTTAACAATATTACAACTGGTACAATAATGATGAAGGTAAATTATTATTAACATAGTATATCACTATAAGACATGTTTGCTTAAAAACAAAATACCCACCATTTTTATGAGCAAGGAGAGACTCTAGTCTCTGAGGTAAAGCGTTTTTGTTGACTGAATCCATCCAGAACGCGGTCACACTTCATCAGTAAGTTCAAGGACGGTAGTTTCGGTCGAGCAGAAGATTCGGCTGAGTTGTGGCCAAAACCGAAACTGGGGCCTGTACCAATATTTTGGCCGAAACTGGCTGCAACTGAAATCGAATATTCGGTCGGTACTTAAAAATTACCATTATAGATATAATTAACTCGAAATTATTTCTAAGGAATTTTTTCTAAGGAATCGGTACCTGCACCGGTATACATTCCATCTTCGCGAAAACAAACTTAATGAATATTCTAAAGTGGGAGGCTGTTACAGGGTTCAGGCGAAATGAACTGATGTTTAACTATGTTTTCCAGGACTTACCAGTGATTTGAAATGTTAAAATGTTTGCAAACCTAAGAGAAATAGCTGCTGAGGTCATCGGCACCTAAACTAACATACTACCTAAAGTAACATGAACTGTTGTTGTGGTCTTCAGCCCGCAGACTGGTTTGATGAAGCTCTCCACTCTACCCTGTCCTGTGCAAGCCTCTTCATCTGAGAAAACGTTCGACAACCTACATGCTGCTTACTATATTCGTCCCTCGGTCTCCCTCTACGATTTTTACCCCACACGTTTCCTTCTAATGCTAAATTGACAATTCCTTCATGTCTCAGAATGTGTCCAACCAATCTATCCCTTCTCTTAGTCAGGATATGCCAGAAACTCCTTTTCTCCCCGATTCGGTTAAGCACCTCCTCGTTAGTTACGTGATCTACCCATCTAATCTTCATCATTCGTCTGTAGCACCACATTTCAAATGCTTCTATCATCTTTTTATCGGAACTCCTTATCGTCCACGTTTCACTCCCATACAATGCTACACTCAAGACAAATGCTTTCAGAACGGACTTCCTAACATTTAAATTAATATTCGATGTTAACAAGTTTAGCTTCTTTAGAAACGCTTTTCTTCCCATAGCCATTCTGCATTTATATCTTCTTTACTTCGGCCATCAGAAGTTATCTTGCTACCCAAATAACAATTCCTTCAGCATCGCCTGATTTTCTAACACTGAATTCCATTACCTTCGTTTTACTCTTGTTAATTTTCATCGTATATCTTCCTTTCAAGACACTGTTCCCTCCCATCCAATTGCTCTTCCAGATCTTTCGCGGTCTCTGCGATGTTTTTATTTCTTCTCCCTGCACTTTAATGCCCTCTCCAAATTTCTCCTTCCGTTCCTTCACTGCCTGCTCAATGTACAGATTGAACAGCATTGGGAAAAGGCTACAACCCTGTCTTACTTCCTTCCAAACCTCTGCGTCCCTTTCTTGCCCTTTGACTCTAATAACCGCTGTCTGGTTTTTGTTTAGGTTGAATATAACTCTTCGCTCCTTATATTTTACCCCTTATACCTTCAGAATTTGGAAGAGTGTAATCCAGTTGACAATGTCAAAAGCTTTCTCGAAATCGACAAACGCTAAAAACGAAGGTTTGCCTTTCCTTAGCCTATCTTCTAAGATAAGTCGTAATGTGAGTATTGCCTCCGTGTTCCTACATTTCTCCTAAATCCAAACTGACCTTCCCCGAGGTCGGATTCCACGCGTTTTTCCATTCGTCTGTAAATAATTCTTGCTAGTATTTTGCACCCATGACATGAACTAAATTATTTAAGGTTGCAGATACACACGCATGTCCGATGGGCGATTCGAAAGACGAGAGCTGCCGCGAAATCCGTGACATGGCGGCTTTTCCCGCGCCGCTTTTAACACGTGGCCTCCGCGATTTTCCAGAATTATCGGTGCAAAACTTAAGAATTTTGCGACAGTGACGTAACTGAATCTTGTGTCTGTCACAGCCATTAACCGAGAGAGGGGCCCAGTGGCTGTTCATTATTGTGCTCCGGTTTGCAGCATTTAGCGGTGTTGTTAGTAAATTTTTGGCCCCGCTACATAACGTGCTAGGACTTGCCCTCCAATTAGTGGATAGGCCTGGAAGCAGTAGGTCACACATCACCGATAATACGAGGGTCGGAACTTAACCCTCCGTCGGGCGCAGTCGGCCCCACAGGCCAGCAAAACACTTTTCTGATTCTCGTGCTTTAACAGTGGTGGCCCAGCGGCCCGCCTCTCCGTTTACTCGCTTAACTTTGGGAACCTCACACAGCGCCGATCCGCAGGCTGCCGTCGATTTCCACGCGGATCACGGGGAACTCCTTGGGCCTCACAGGCCGTCTGCGCCCGATTACGTTATAGTTTTTAAGGTGAGATTTTTCAAGATATTTTTATTTTATTACTTCGTTTCTATCAAACTAAGTCTGTCATCTGTGATTTTCACCGTTACCTTCGGAAAAAAAGAAGACTTTGACGACCCTGGCCCTTCAGACTGAGCGCGCCTGATCGAGTTCTAATTTCAGTTTTCCTTTCTTTTCCTACGCTTTCACATCCATATTTTCTGCTGAAATGTCCAGAGAAGTATATTATGCCTCTAAGCCAATGATCTTGTGGAAATAATGCACCTCCTGGAGGACGAAACTGCTGAAGATCCAGCCGCGCTCGAAGATTTATTCTATGAGAGAGACACCCACTCTCAGGATGAGGTAGGAGAAGGCAAGGAGGACTCAGCAACTGAACAGGAAGTTTAGGGAACAGCTCGGGAATATGAAGAAGAGAAGAAAATATGTGAGGAGTTTTTATTTTGGAAACGATAAGACGACGAAGTAGTCCAAGTAGATACCTTCTACTATTCATAGTGTGAAGAGTCACATCATTATTACACAACATCCAGTGTAAAAGATATTGCTACAAATGACGCCACCAATTGTAAAACCTTGTGTCATCAACTTCTAACTAGACAATTTA
The DNA here is from genome assembly GCA_026315105.1 of Locusta migratoria. Classification (NCBI taxonomy): domain Eukaryota; kingdom Metazoa; phylum Arthropoda; class Insecta; order Orthoptera; family Acrididae; genus Locusta; species Locusta migratoria. The sequence goes on from CM048750.1 coordinate 379,456,148, forward strand.
GCCTGTGTATGCTATGAATATATGTGGAATGTCGATTCGGCTGCAAACTCGACTGAAAAAATTTTTACCCCACAAGGAGCAGGAAAGTTCTCCCACATTACCTCCCAAATGGCTAAAACGTCGACCATGCGTGGCTGAAACAAGAGTTAGGAAGATGAAGAATCACGAATGTTCAGCTTGTCATCAACCAATCTGCTTGAGCGACGTATACGTTCTGTGCCATACCTGTGTTTCAGCTGTTGATTTGGGAGCTATAGCATCGGTTTTCGGCTGCAAATGTGGCGTGAAAAGATGATTCTATGACAGAATAGACTTCCTAATGTCCTTTAAAAATAACTTCATTACTTTTATGGGTGTCTGTTCGACCAATTTTTAATGCTCTTTGTGGGAAGTTGGTAATTTTGGTCACTTTAGTTTAAGGTGTATTGTGTTCAATAAATGCATTATTATGCTTTAAGTTTGCTGTAATTGCTTCCTTTAGATCCTCTTCAAGAGTAGCCAACACGCATTTTGAATTTGATTTAACGTGGCGGAGCTAGTCCACAAAATATGTGGGTTGCCTCTCAGGCCGGGTGCGCCGATTTTGTTTCATCTGGAGGGGCGCCCGACGGAAGGTTAAATAGTGGCAACACTGCTGTGGACACACTATGCAATGGAGTCTACTATTGTCGCTGATAGCAAACGTTGTTGAGATACCTACCTTACATCCGAGCAAATGGACTCGCCCATCCCACGTCATCGGCGTGCGCACAATCGAAGGAAATCACAGTCACTTTGAAACTTGTCTGTCGATTAATACATGTCATCTGACTAACTTGAAATTAAACTCATTCAGAAAATAAAAGTGATAACTGTTTCATCCTCTTGACTGTTGACAAAAACAGAAATCTTGCCGGAAAACAATTTCCTGCTTTCTCACTAATCAAATTCTTATATGCTCTCTGTACTCTCGATAATGCCCTTCTAGCTATGCAACTTTGAAACACTTGCAGTTTCACAGATTTTACACTTTTTAATCAATGTGAGGTGAGATGATATTCTCTAACTACAAGAATAAATCTAAGGTTTTTTTTTTTCTTTTACTAATTCATTCAATATTGTGAAATTAAAACATTGTTGTACAAATTTCACATAGATGACAATTCTTGTCAAATCTTTTTATACTTCCAATTCAAAATTACTTATACAACATACCTCACAACAACACGTACTCGGTAAGTGATTCTTTCACTATGCAATTTTTTTCTTCTTTCTCTTTGGCCATGTTCCCGCACATGCAGGGTCGTCCTTGTTAAATTCGGATTCGGCGTATGTTAATATTTACGGGGTGGCCGGATGCCCTTTCTGCCATCACCTTTCACTAAGCAAAATTGCTACAAAATTATAAAATCTCTTTACCTTTATAGCTGAAAGAGATAATATCAATCAGTGTTTGCCATCCCCGCGGATCAGACCATTTCACTATTCACATTGTCGAATGTGAATCTGTGTCTGTCGCCACTGCGAATCAGAAAACCTCCCTACACGACGCGAGAAACTGCAGTGCTCATCTCCAGCCAAACAATGACCTCTGCGTGACGAGTCAATGATATTATTGCACCTCTGTATATCATTGGCGTGTAGTAGCAACCTACTACCAAATTAATTATTTTTGAGCCAAAGGCGAACAGACGTGTTTCAACTTGTGAACGAGCAGTCTAACGTAATGGTGTCACTACGTTTTCTAAACGGGAACAACGGAATTCGATGAAGATTGAATATGCCAGCACGACGGTGTCATCAACGAAAAGGCGTCAGAGCGCATTTATGTTGTTTCTTGTGTGCGACTGTGATGGGGTTATCCGAACGCATTACGTTCCTCCATGGCAGATCGACAATGCACAGTATTACTGTTAGTTTGTGGAGCGACTGGCTTTACGAAAGAAGCAACAACACTTTCTGCGCAAACCACCCATCATATTGCACGACAATGCGTGGATGCATACAGCGCAAGCTACGGCTGCTCTATTCGGTCAATGGGACTGGGAAGGACTGTACCATCCACAACAATCCACGGACTTAGGCTGTGACTTTGATTTGATTTCGAAGATGAAGGAACCACTTTATAGCATGTGCTTCTGAACTGTTCCAGAACTGCTCCATTCGCACCATCAACAGAACAGGCTCTGCTAACAGTATACTACGCCTTCCACATAGCTCGCAACGGATTCTACACAACGCTATTGACTACATTGAAGGGAAGCAATAGGTGCAAACGTCTAACGCTTTTTTTATCGTTTGTGAATAAATAGTTGCCACTATTCAAGTTTCAATCCTCGTAGTTTAGTCGTAGTAGAATATGAACAACAACAATCACGGCACAGTGTGTACTCACTTACGCAGCGTTCTGTACTGTATCGCTGAGTTTGGCATTGGCCACTCAGCGAACACTTGTCTTATCGGTGAAGCGACCGAGCGCATTCAGGAGCTATGCTACGATGTGCGAGGCTGTTCCCTGTCGGGGGTTCGAACCCCCCTCGGGCATGGATGTTTATGCCGCTTTAGTATAAGGTAGTTCATAAGTAGTTTGTAAGTTTAGGAACTAATGACTACGCAGTTCAGTCCCGTAAGCTTCACGAACACTTAAACATTTTTGAACACTTGTCGTCCGAAGTCAAACTACTTCTACCGACTGCTGCCGATCCACAACAAGCGTGTCCGAATTCTTTTCGTTGCGAACAAGTAATGAGGAACTGACTACAGGTGTAAGTACTTCGCCTATGAAGCCATCGTGATAGTACAGAGGGTTAACAACTATTTCGAGGTGTGCCTCTTCGAGCTAACGGCTTTAATCAGCTGTTGAGTGCCGTCGACGTTGACTCAATTTCAGCTGCCGAACACGTGCGTGTGGGAGCTTCTCTGCTTCCCAGGGAGACGGTAGGGGGTGTGGAGGGTTAGAGATAGACGACGGGAGGGAAGAGAAGGGGCGAGGGAGACAACAGTGACGCCAAGTCCGGGGTGAGGGTGGCTTTAACCCGACGTCGGTGTCACGACCCTGAGGAAACTTTTAATGGGCGCCCCGGGGTGGCACCCCTGGCTTCCTCGTCGTCGTGCGATCCACCAGTAGCCTGACACATCGGCGTAAAATTTCGACGAATTAAACTGTGACTGGCATGTGTAACACCTGTAGGAGTGCTGTGAGGGATATCGAATGCAGGATAACGAGCGACTACTTGTGCAGTAGACGTAAACGAACATTTTTTGGGTTGGGTTAAGAGTGCAGTTTTGTTCACCGAAGTTGCCGCTGTGTCATATTGTACTGAAACTGCTAAAACAGAAGCCTGTTCATTCTCTCTGTGTCTTACAACATAGCCTGGTAGTATGCTATAACAGCCTTGGCGCTTCCTCTGATTTTTGTATTTATTTTTCGTCGAGTTTGAGTCCATGTAATACATTTTAAAATTTAGATATCTCTTGCCCAGTAATCGCCACACAGATGTCATTAGCTAGCTGTAAATCCAGGGAGGTTCAGCATCTGCTGAGGTTTGGACACGTCAGTAAGTGGTCGTCTGTCAGGACATTCCCACAGTCGCACAGAGGTTTCCCGTCGAGGTGGGGCTCCATTTTGAACGGTTGAACTTGCAATGCTTCCTCTGATCAAATGGGGTTGTACTTGCAGCTGTGAGTTGAAAATTTTGCCTCACGTGGTGCCATACACTAACTGTGTCCAGGTTTTCCCGGACTGTGAAATTGTTTCTGCCAAAGTTATACTTACTCATGTAAGCGGAAATAGTGAGTATTCAACAAATGGTTTGCTGCATTTATTGGTCGTGAAGACTATTCTTTTAACGAAGTAAGGAATAATGAAAATGTTGAACTAGCTCTTGCATTCCTACTCCAGTAGTATGCATTGCTGCCAATTTTAAACAGTTTGCTATATAAGTTAGTTGATACTACGCATCAGTAACACTATAGACCACTATCTGAAGTACTCTCCTTACCTCTTGCAGATTCCTTACTGCTATCTACGTTTGTCATCATCATCCACATGAGTTTGCAGCCTCCGGCCAGGTCTGGTTGGAACATAGGCCTCTCCACCGCTCCCTAGGGAGCCTGCATAGGGAGAGAGTGGCCATGCGTGAGACCGCTCCTGACTGACCGAGAGCCCAGGACGCCATGTTTTTACCAGACTTGGCGGGCCTTACATGTGTGTTAATAGCTTCTGTACTGTGGAGTGTCTTAAAAGCTTCTGACAGCGATTTCACTGTACAGTTACATGGAGGTTGTATTACTGTAGGAACTACTGTACTTTTGCATGTCTTCTGTCGGTTTTGTTTACCTAAATTACTTTCTCAGTCGGTCGTTGACGATTACTTTGAAGCTTCGCGGCAATTTTTAACGTTAAATGTTGATTTTAAGTTATTTACTGAGTGTAATTAATAATGTGTATTACATAATCATTAAGGGCAGTCAAGAGAAATACCCCGTTGTTCCTCTCTTGGTTGTAAAAACCGAACTGAAGATTGTTAAATGATTTTTTTCGCAAGGAATGAGGAAATATGAAAACAGTTGAATGTGAAAGTTAACCGAGAAAGCGGGAACCGTAAAGGCGACTTATGGAAACGAACGAATTATTCTTGCCTGTGTGAAGTAAATATTTTCTGCTCCCCCCTAACAAATGCAAGAAAAGCACTGATGAAAATCAGTAGTAGAACCACGGCGTGTGTGATTCCCGCGTGTTTTGTGGGTGCCTACTCAATTCGTAATGTCAAGCTCATAAATTCGAATTCGGTAAGAGGTAGCATCTAGGGGAGTTCATATAGTCAAGTGTGTCACAAAGGGTTAACAAGTGCAAGCTTCAAGGAAAAATCTCATACATTGAGCATTAAATGCAGTTCCGAATGGGTAATTCAAATGGAGGACGAAATGATTTCCAAACTGAAACCCTAGGAAAAGAACTGTCACTTAAAAGTAAAATATGGAGACCAAACAACAAACTATAGAGCCAAAAACGTAAAATTGGCGTTCGGTGACAGTTACGTAAAAATCTGAAATCATTAATATCAGAAGAAGACAAGACGACTAAAACGAAATTACTACTGGAGCAAATAAAAAATTCTAATAAAAATCACCTCGATAGAGTAAGTATCTGATGAACACTGCTGAGAGAACGGTTACAATTTTGCCAGATATTTTATTTTAAAATTCCCAAATAACCACACTCGTTATCACTTTTGTTGGTTACATTTCACAAGAAACAGGAGTTATAGATTTGTAAGGTCAATATTGGAAATAGAAACTACTTGTGTAAACAAGGCGGAATGCGTATGTAGCTTGGTATTTGATGATATGTCAATTTAGAAAAACTGCAGTATTTTCACCCAAATATTTTGAAAGAAAAAATCGCACTGCCATGTTGTACGGTCCATTTTAGATAATAGATAAATAATAAAAATTGTTGGACGATATGATTACGACTCTATATTGTGATAATATCTATGCATTGAACACATAACATTCTTTCTGATCATATTTTAAGTAACAGCGAAAATAATTTGACATTTCAGTTTAGCTCTGACAACGAAACTCTCTTTTGAACTTATACCTCTTTAAACTATTAGTTTAATATCTCTCCCACATTTTCATTGTCACTTAATTTATTCATCTTAGGAAAGATCTTATTGTATAAATAGGATAGATGCCAAGATCACAACGATTGACAAAGCCCCATGCTTTTGAAAGTAAGCTGAAATCTTCATTCGTAACTGTGGAAAAAGCTAGTTTCTACAAAATTTCCAGGTATCGTTGATCATTTAGTTGTGATTAATGACATTGGATCCAGTTACACGGGTACCCCATATTCCACACCAGACCATAACCTTTACGGCACCAACTACCTTTCAATGTTCCACCTATCGCGGATTCTGATGCTGAGTTCTCGTCTGTCACGTCGTGCATTGTCATCTGTAGTCGCAATATCTCGCAGTTTGCAAATTAATCAGCTGACAGAGTTGTATGAAATCGGAAGTCGTCGTTTGTGCTGATTATTAAGTAAGTCGCTTTGACACGGAATCGTTCCTCAGATATAAAAATAACCACCATTCTATCCTCCTTGGTCAAAGCTAACTTCAGCAACCTGCTACAAAGTAAGTGTTGCAACTTTTCAACCTCAACTGCTACGTCGAATCTGTGTCCAGGTATGAACGTATCACAAAATGATGATGTTATTTGATGTATCAAACGACAGATTTCAATATAGCTCCTATCGTGCAATCGCACCCAAACATTACTGGAATAATCAGGTTAGTCAATTTGTGGAGAGACTTTGACGCAGAGTGATGCAGCGATGCGTTGGCGGGCTCGGGGTAAAGTTCTGTGGTGATGAAATATACTCCTGGCCATTAAAATTGCTACACCACAAAGATGAGAAATTTAACCAACAGGAAGAAGATGCTGTTATATGCAAATGATTAGCTTTTCAGAGCATTCACACAAGGTTGGCGCCAGTGCCGACACCTACAACGTGCTGACACAAGGAAAGTTCCCAACCGATTTCTCATACACAAACGGCAGTTGACCAGCGTTGCCTGGTGAAACGTTGTTGTGATGCCTCATATAAGGAGTAGAAAAGCGTACCATCACGTTTCCGACTTTGATAATTGTCGGGTTGTAGCCTATCACGATTGCGGTTTATCGTATCGCGACATTGCTGCCCGCGTTGGTCGCGATCCAATGACAGCAGAATATGGAATCGGTGGGTTACGGAGGGCAGTACGGAACGCCGTGCTGGATCGGAATGGCCTCGTATCACTAGCAGTCGAGATGACAGGCATCTTATCCACATGGCTGTAACGGATCGTGCAACCACGTCTCGATCCCTGAGTCAACAGATGGGGACGTTTGCAAGACAACAACTAGCTGCACGAATAGTTCGAAGGCGTCTGCAGCAGCATGGACTATCAGCTCGGAGAGCATGGTTGCGGTTACCCTTGACGAACAGGAGCGCCTGCAATGGTGTACGCAACGGCGAACGTGGGTGCACGAATGGCAAAACGTCATTTTTTTCATATGAATCCAGGTTGCGTTTAGAGCATCATGATGGTCGCATCCGTATTTCACGACATCGCGGTAAACACACATTGGAAGCGTGTATTCGTCATCGCCTTACTGGCGTATCACCCGGCGGGATGGTATGGGGTGCCATTGGTTACACGTCTCGGTTACCTCTTGTTCGCATCGACGGCACTTTCAACAGTGGCCGTTACATTTCAAATGTGTTACGACACGTGGCCCTATCCTTCTTTCGATCCCTGCAAAACACTACATTTCAGCAGGATAATGCATGACCGCATGTTGCATGTCCTGTACCGGCCTTTCTGGATACGGACAAAGTTCGACTGCTGCCCTGGTCAGTACATTCTCCAGATCTCTTACCAATTGAAGACGTCAAGTCAATGGTGTCCAACTATCTGCCTCGTTATAATACGCCAGTCACTACTCTTGATGAACTGTGGTATCGTGTTGAAGCTGCTTGGGCATCTGTACCTGTACACGCTATCCAAGCTCTGTTTGACCCAATGTCCCGGCGTATCGAAGTCGTTATTACTGCCAGAGGTGGTTGTTCTTGGTACTGATTTCTCAGGATATATGCAACGAAATTGCGTGAAAATGTTATCACATGTCAGTTCCAGTATAATATATTTGTTCAATGAATACCCGTTTATCATCTGCGTTTCTTCTTGGGTGTATAAATTTTAATGGCCAGTTGTGTAACTTGCTACATTCCGTCCACTCATGGGCTCAGCATTAATTTGCTGAGTACGGGCTTGGCGAACCTGGGGTCCTGAGCCGTGGGCTGTGTCGCGCCAACAGTCCGTAAGCTATGTGCGTGCTTAAACGACCATCGTTGGGCGAGACGGTGGAATTTTGTACGTTTCAGAGCCCGGGGATCTTGGCTTAATCGTCCAGGTCGCAAGGACGGTACAAACCTCTATAAAAGAAATTCTTCAATCTCTAGGTATGCTACGTGCCGAGGAGATGCATTGGCTGTTGAAGTTGAACAGTCGCTAGGGAGCAACCTCTGAGGAATCTGCTACACCTCAGTTGTATAAGGCTTAACCAGGCAAGTGGGGCTCTGCCTGGGTGAATATTTATGTCCCTAGCTGCTCATGAACCAAGATGAAACGAGCAATAAATTATGCCAATGGCGTCTCTAAGCGAGGAAGATCAAATTTAAATGCCACGAAATATGATCCCTGATCGTTTCCTTCCCTTGGTACATCACGGGAAGAACATCGGGCTAAAGATAGGGATGAGTTATACTCTGCAAAGTATTCTTATGCAGTAGAACAGACGGAGAAAGTTTCATGACAAGAAAACCTCTTTGCTTTGTACAAAATCTGGAGGATAAGTATGTTGAAGTCGCGTAAATGTCGAAGATGAGGAGTGGTTCAGTGCTGATAGAAGCTGCATCATCTGCTCACTTGAAAGCATTGCTTGCTTGCGACAAGCTGGGTGATTTTCCTGTGAGCATGACACCCCACAAGTCACTGAAGATGATCCAGGGACTGATTTATCCAAGAGACCTTCTTCGACAGTCTGATGACGATTTACGTGCCATCTTAGAACGACGGGTCGTCCTCTTCGTCCGGCGCGTGTGTAGGGGTCCGAAGGATTGTAAGCTTGCTACTGGTGCTTTCATCTTGGCTTTTGAGGGCGATACATTGCCTGAAAAGGTCATGTTCAAGATTTACCGGTGTGACGTACAGCCGTACATCCCTTCCCCTATGCGGTTCTTCAAACGTTAGAAATTTGGGCATATGTCATCCTACTGCACCTCTTGCCCCACATGTAGGGAATACGGGCGTCCATCCCATCCGGACGCTCCGTGTACTCCCCCGGAAATATGTATCAACTGTGGACAGCACCATCCACCATGTTCACCAGACTGCCTATTCTCCGCAAAGAGCGAAAAATAATTGAAATTAAGACCTGGACAGACTGACATACACCAAGGCAAGGAAAAAATATGAAAGACTCCCACCCGTACCGCAGACAACTTCCTATGCGACAGGGTGGCTGGCGACGAAAGCACCAACAGTGCAACCATCGTCTGTGGGCCCTAAGGGCCATAAAACTCAGTCTGCCTCCTTGAAGGTTGGGAGGCCTTCATTCATTGCCCCACCAGTACCATTGGTGGGGGTAAATTCACTCCCACCATCGGGGACACAAATCCCATTCCCCTGTCGGAGAAGCAGCAGCCTTCCCCGGCACCGCTCGCTGGAGAGAAGCCTGTTGGGACGCTCCCTTCCTCGAAGAGTAGACTGGAGGACCCAAGCCGTTCACTGGGAGACGTACATACTGGTCAAAGGGCTTTCCGATCGTCATTGGCTCCTGAAACTTCAGATAAGCTCTCCCAGCGGTTTAAAACGAACGAACAGCGGGAGGAGAAGCAAAGGAAAAAGAGATCTAAGAAAAAATCTCTTCCGACGGCACTCCCGCCGTCGGTCACTCAAAAATCCGATTCTGAGGATGGGTTGGAGATGCTAGTGTCCTCTGAGGACCTGGCACTGACCGACCTCCCAGAATCGATGGATATAGATGCTATAAGTACTAAGGCGACGGTGAAAGGTGATACTGAGGCGTGAACTCAATGTTCGCGCAGTATCCTCCAGTGGAACTGCAGTGGTTATTTACACCGTCTAGCTGAATTTCGCCATTTATTGTGCCAATCCCTCTGTTGTGTGTAGCCCTCCAGGAAACTTGGTTTCCTGTTCAGCGGACCCCTTCCCTTCATGGTTACTGGGGCTATTATAAAAACCGTGCAGCCTATGACAGGCTTTTCTGAGGTGTTTACATCTTTGTTCGCGCCAATGTCCCCAGTGCACCAGTGCCACTACACACTGCACTCGAGGCAGTGGATGTGAGGTTCCGGGCAGGACAGGAGATCTGCTCTCTGTACCTTCCTCCAGACAAGACAGTGTCTTATGCGGAACTAGCTGCCTTGGTTACTTAACTTCCCTTCTGTACCTCCTGCTGGGGGAGTTTAATGCCCAAAACCCCTTGTAGGGTAGAACTAAGATTACGGCCCGTGGTAGAGACGTGGAGTACCTTCTGGCGCAGCTAAATATTGGCCTTCATAACAACAGAGCTACCACCCTCTTCACTTTCACCCATGGCACCTACTCAGTCATAGATCTGTCACTTTGCAGTCCCAGCCTATTTTCACACCTTACTTGTAGGGTCCATGATGACCTTTGTGGAAGGGACCAATTCCCTATTATCCTGACGCTCCCACAGTCATCACCGGCAGGCTGCCTGCTCTGATGTTCACTCTGTCAGGCAAACTGGCTGGCTTACACCTCGGCAGTTACAGTAACATCTCCGATCCCAGACGACGTTGAGTTGGCTGTTGATGATGCCACTAGGGGCATTGTTTCCGCTGCCGAAGCTACAGTCCCGAAATCCTCTGGTTTGCTCCGTCGTAAGTCGTTGCCGTGGTGGACACCGGAAATTGCTGATGCTATCAGGGAGCGTCGTCGAGCGCTCCAGCGCCATCGCCGCCATCCTTCATTGGAGCACCTAATTGCTTTCAAACTGCTCTGTGCCCAAGCTCGTCCACAGATAAAACAAAGCAAGCGAGATAGCTGGGAGACGCATGTAGCCACAGCTGGCTCTCAGGCTCTCAGGTGTGGAAGCAGGTTAGGCGCCTTTTCGGGCATCGTCCACTGGCAGGAATCCCCAGTCTCCACATTCGGGGATCCCTGTCCACAGACCCAGCTGCTATTACGCAGTACATGGTAGCTCAGCATCTGCATCTCACAGTGCGGACTTCCGCGTGCTCAAAGAGCGTGTTGAACAGCGGCAGATTTATTTTCACACGTGCCGCAAGGAAAAATACAATGCGCCATTCAGTGAGTGGAAGTTTGAGACTGCATGTCCTGACACCTCCCCAGGAGAGCCAGTTCGTTCGTCACATCCCTGTGGCTTTTCAATGACGATTTCTCGCCCTGTGAAAGGTGCTTTCCCATCACAATGGCGGGATCGCAACATTATCCTTGTGATGCAACGTGATCTGCAGGTGGCCGAGAGCAACCGCCCAATAAGCTTCACTAATGTTCTGTGCAAGATCTTCGAACGTATGGTGAGCCGGTAGCTCATATGGATTCTTGAAGACAGGGGACTCGTTGCCCCCAACAATAGGGCTTCCGCCAAGGCCGCTCTGCAATAGATAATCTAGTGTCGTTGGAGTCGGCCATCTGCACTGCTTTCACCAGGCGTGAACACATGGTAGCGGTCTTCATCGATCTTTGCAAGGCGTACGACACCACCTGGCGCCACCATATACTGGGTACACTGTATGATTGGGGCTTATGTGGTCCCCTACCGACGTTCATAAAGAACTTCCTCTCACTCCGCACTTTCTGAGTTAGGTTCGGTACCTCTCTCAGTAATCGTCACATCCAAGAGAATGGTGTCCCACAGGGCTCTGTTCTCAGTGTACCTCTACTTTTAGTTGCCATAAATGGCGTTATGGCGACTGTAGGGTCATCGGTGTGTTCGTCCTTGTTTGCTGATGACTTCTGTCTATATTACAGTTCTGATAACATTGGTCTCATTGAAAGGCGCCTGCAAGGAGCCATTCAACTCTACCTTGTTGACGAACTGCTTCATGTCATAGAAACGCATCGGTTTCTCGGCATGCTGTTCGACAGCCGACTTACTTGGGAACCACACCTCCGACAGTTGAAGCAAAAATGTTGGCGGCATCTAAATAGAATGCACTGTCTCGGCCACACTGCCTGGGAAGCTGGCTGTCAGACTCTGATGCACCTCTTTAAGGCCCTAAGATTGTCACGCCTGCATTGTGGGAGCCAGGTGTATGACTCTGCGTCACCTTTAGCATTGCGGATCTTGGATCCCATTCTTCACAGTGGTGGTCTTGCAACGGGGGCTTTCCGCACCAGCCCTGTGCCAAGCCTCCTCGCTGAAGCCAGAATCCCTCCCCTGAGGTTTAGCTTCATATTTCGCCTACGTTCACGTTACGCCTCACTGTCCAAATCGCAGGCTTTTATTTCCAAACACCACCCTTCCCTCACCAAAACGTCGACCCAGATCAGGTCTTCCAATCGCGGTTTGGGCACGTACTCTCCTCGCTTGAGTCCCTACCTCTTCTGCCAATTTCATATCCCTCCTTGGTCCATCCCTCGCCTACAGCTCTATCTGCGTCCTGCGATCCAAAGGCCACATACACTTCATCAACAGTTTCTGTACATCCTTGGTACGTTTTGTGATGCAGAAGTCATATACACTGATGGCTCGCAGGTAGAAGGCAGAGTGGGTTATGCTTATGTTCCTGGCGACCACCTGGACGCCGGGCCACATAGGCATTCCAGGGAATGAACGAGCTGATCAGCTGACCAAGCATGCCATCGCCTCCCAGCGTCTGGTAACTGGTACCCCAGGAATCAGAGTTTGAAAAGGAGACCAGGACGCAAGACACGGTCGTAGGGTTTCTCATCATCGAGGGAGACAAAGAGGGCGGACTGACGATGTGTACGTTTACAACCACGAGTAAAATTTTCATAACCACTTTCCGTGGAGACTGTAGAGGGTAGCGTCATCCTGTTTACGTAATTACGTCCTGTCAGCACTAGTGTCTAATAAAACTGCCCATTTGTGAAGTACGTTGTCCGTCACCTCATAATACACGCTCCCTAGCGGGTACAGGGGACAACGTGACGTCGGCGTGGCAGTGACCTCCGGACAGGCGTGTCACACGTATGAATGGCCGCCGGCGATGAAACATTCACGGCCCGGGGACTGCAGCGGCCGTGCACCGTGCACTGTGGGAGGCATGCATTATGCAGACGCGGTCGCAAATCCGGAGCACTCATTATGCGCCGGCGCGGCCGCTGTTTGGCCAGCTGTCCGAGGCGGCCGCTCCTGGCATAAAAAGCAAAGAGCGCACAGTGTTGGCTCAGCAGCCGCGGGGAGCAAGGCCGTCTCAGATAGAAAGCAGGCAGGTGGCAGGTGTTTGCAGGTGGTACCGCGACAATGGCCTACACGCGGGCCGTGCCTGTTCTAGGAATAATAGATCGCGTTTCTAAGTTATTAGCCCTAGCGGCGCGCTGCATTCGCGGAGCTAAATTAGATTCCTCCCGCAGCTCTGCAAAGACTGCCGGGCACTGCCGACGTGCGCGTTTCTACAAGAGACTGTGCAGCTCGATCCATTCTGTAGTCGAGGTCAAAAATGTTCATATATTGGTATAGTCTATGGGACTTAACTACGGGGTCATCAGTCCCTAAACTTACAAACTACTTATGAACTACTTACGAACTAGGGGGGATTCAAACCCCCGACCGTAGTGACCGTGCACACCGTGACTGGAGCGCCTCAGTCTCATCGGCCACAGCGGCCGGCAGTCGAGGTCCCAGTGGTCCCCACACTAGACCCAACTAGAGGGTCACGTCAATTCACCTGGGTCACCAGACGAGGTATTAGCTCTGCCGGCGCGCCGCGTTCGCGGAGCTAAATTACATTCCTCCCGCAGCTCTGCAAAGACTGACGGGCACTGCCGACGTGCGCGCTTCTACAAGGGAGTGTCAGCTCGTTCCATTCTGTTGTCGAGGTCACAGTGGTCCCTAAACTAGACCCAACTAGACTAGACCCATTCACGTGGGTCACCAGATGACTAACAAATTTCAGAGCAAAATACACAAACATCACAGTAGTTCCTAGTGATTGGAAAAAAGCGGACTTCCATATATACACTACTGCCCATTAAAATTACTACAGCAAGAAGAAATGTAGATGACATTTATTATACTGGACCTGACGTGTAAATTACATTTTCACGTTATTTGGGTGGTTACATCCTGAGAAAACAGTACCCGAAACAACCACTTCTGGCCGTAATAACGACCTTGATACGCCTGCGCATTGTGTGAAACAGAGCTTGGATGGCTTGTACAGGTACAGATGTCCATGCAGCTTCAACACAATACCACAGTTTATCAAGAATAGTAAATGGCGTATTGTGACGAGCCAGTTGCTCAGCCACCACTGACCAGACCTTTTCATTTGGTGAGAGATCTGGAAAATCTGCTGGCCAGGGCAGCAGTAGAGCACTTTCCGTATCCAGAAAGGCCCGTACATTATCCTGCTGAAATGCAAGGTTTCGCGGGGATGGAGTGAAGGGTAGAGCCACGGGTCATAACACATCTAAAATGTAAAGTCCACCGTTCAAAGTACCGTCGATGAGAACAAAATGTGACGTGTAACCAATGGCACCCTATACCATCACGCCGGGTAATACGCCAGTACACCGATGAGGAATACTCGCGTTCACCGCGATGTCGCCAAACACAGATGTGACCATTATGATGCTGGAAACAGAATCTGGATTCATCCGAAAAATGACGTTTTGCTATTCGTGCACCCAGATTCGTCGTTGCGTACACCATCGCAGTCGCTCCTGTCTGTGATGCAGCGTCAACAGTGCACAGTGTTGGCTCAGCAGCCGCGGGGAGCGAGGCCGTCCCAGGGAGAGAGCGGGCAGGCGGCAGGTGTTTCCACGTGGTACCGCCACAATGGTCGACACACGGGCCGTGGCTGCTCTAGGAATAATATACCGCGTTTGTAAGATATTATCTCTAGCGGCGCGCTGCGTTCGCGGAGCTAAATTAGATTCCTTCTGCAGCTCTGCAAAGACTGACGTGGCACTGCCGACGTTCGCACTTCTACAGAAGAGTCTCATTCCATTCTGTAGTCGAGGTCACTGTGTTTCCCAAACTAGACCCAACTATAGGTTCACTTTCATTCACGTGGGTCAGCAGACGACTAACGAATTTCATAGTAAAATACAGAAACATCACAGCGAGTGTTGTATATCACCACGATTCCTAGTTCCTAGTGATTGGAAAAAAGCGCAGGTGACTTCAGTATATACACTACTAGCCATTAAAATTATTACATAGAGAAGAAATGCAGATGATAAACCGTATTCATTGGAGAAATGCATTATACTACAACTGACATGTGATTACATTTTCACGCAATTTGGGTGCATAGATCCTGAGAAATCAATACCTCTGGTCGTAATAACGGCCTTGTTACGCCTGGGCATTCAGTCAAACACAGCTTGGCTGCCGGGTACAGGTACAGATGCCCACTCACCTTCAACACGATTCCACAGTCCATCAAGAGTAGTGACTGGCGCATTGTGACGAGCCAGTTGCTCGGCAACAATTGACCGAACGATTTCAATTGGTGGGAGATCTGGAGAATGTGCTGGCCTGGGCAGCAGTAGAGCATTTTTCGTATCCAGAAAGGCTTGTACAGGACCTGCAACATACGGTAGTGTATTATCCTGCTGAAATATAGGCTTTCGCAGGGATCGAATGAAGGGTAGAGCCATGGGTCGTAACACGTCTCAAATGTAAAGGCCACTATTCAAAGCGCCATCGATGAGAACAAGAGGTGACGTGTAACCAATGGCACCCCATACCATCACGCAGGGTAATACACCAGTATAGCGATGAGGAATACACGCTTTCACCGAGATGTGGACAAACACAGATGCGACCATTATGATGCTGTTAAAAGAGAAGTGACGTTTCGCCATTCGTACACCCAGTTTCGTCGTTGCGTACACCATCGCAGGCGTTCCTGTATGTGATGCAGCGTCAAAGGTAACGGCAGCCATGGTCTCCGAGCTGATAGTCCATGCTGCTGCAAACGTCGTCGAACTGTTCGTGCATATGACTGTTGTCTTCATTGTTCCCATCTGTTGACTCAGGGATCGAGACGTGACTCCACGATCCGTTACAGCCATGCGGATAAGATGCCTGTCACCTCGACCTAGTGATAAGAGGCCGTTGCCTCCTGCACGGCGTTCCGTATTGCCCTCCTGAACGCACTGATTCCATATTCTGCTAACGGTCATTGGAACGCGAGCAACTCGAGCAGCAATGTCGTGATACGATAAACCGCAATTGCGATAGGCTACAACCCGACCTTTATCAAAGTCGGAAACGTGATGGTACGCATTTCTGCTCCTTACACGAGGCATCACAATAACGTTTCACCAGGCAACGACGGTCAACTGCAGTTTCTCAAGGTTCAAGAGTCTTAGTTAAACGTGGTAGACAATGAGTCGCTACCATCTCCGCAGATACTAAAGCAGAACCAACCTTATTTCACCACGATCCCAGCACAAAGCGAAGAGAAGAACGAGCGGCCAGGAGGCGGGAAAATACCGGAAACTGCCAAACCGAAGACAACAGCGGTGGTGGGGAGAGAAGATCGCGAGACTCGCCCTGGAGAGGGCTGTCGACTGGCTTGTTACCAAAAAGGGTGTAGAAACCTCTTTGGTCGCATCAGCAGCAAGAGTGGGTAACGACTAACTATCGATTCTGTGCCAGAGAGAAACATACAAAGTGAGGTCTTACAACGCACATTCAGACAGCTATTAGATTCTCTGAGATCCACTTAAAAGCAAAACAAGTACACATTCTCACAGGGACAGTGGTGTAGCGGATAAGCCGTACTTATTGCCACATTCATAAATACAGTAATAAATTACTAAAATAACAAAATCCTAGCCATATTAACTAACATTTCAGAAACTAATATTTTAAAATTAAACTTTAAACATAGTAAATTTAAAATATGTCTGTGACTTATGACTTACAACGAGATACCGGATTTTACAATTTTTTTGTATATTTATGGCACGTGAAGTTCAGAAATAACAATCAGCCAAAGCCATTCTACGCAACTCCCCATAAATTCTCAAGAAAATCTACTTTGAACTTTTGCAAGTACATTTAAGTAGCAATAATAAAATGAGTTTCAGCATCTGTCGGTGTAGCACTCTGCATTCGCTAGGGCTCTGGCATCGCAACCATAGATAATCCCACTGTAATAGATATTTTTTCGTTGATTTCGAATTCTGTTATATCAAACATTTTGGGATCTCAAACTTCACGTGTAGTGTCAGGTTTTGTTTATGTGTATGTAGCCGAGCTGAACACCCTGTCGTCACCATAAAAGGTAGTTCAGTAGGCTAGCTGTTTGGAAAGCCATTAGTGGCTATGAAAATGATTTTCCAAAAACAGCCGGCCGCGGTGGCCGAGGAGACTGAGGCGCTTCAGTCACGGTCTGCACGGTCACTACGGTCGGGGGTTCGAATCCCCCCTCGGGCATGGATATTTGTGCCGTCCTAGTTCGTAAGTAGTTCATAAGTAGTTTGTAAGTTTAGGGACTGATGACCCCGCAGTTAAGTGTCATAAGCTTTACAAACATTTGAACATTTCCAAAAACAGCATCGTAGTTCTTTACAAACTGAACAATCAAAGACGACCGTCGTTTAACTAATCTGAAGTCAATACTGTAAAAAATATAAGTTCAAACAAGTTACGGATATGCTGCCGAGTAACGTCGACAACCGCCCATATTTCGACAGGAGGACACCCTGCCATTCTCAAGGCACAACTGCACTTAGGGAAGCAATGTGCAAGCGTATTTAATACCTCGGTTACCAAAGGGTAAACAAGAAAGATACCACACACAATATAAGTCACTGCAGAGTCAACACAACAAAAGACGACCAAACATAAAAAATATCGATAGTGACTGTTAATCAGCCGGCCGCGGTGGCCAAGGTGACTGAGGCGCTCCAGTCACGGTCCGCACGGCCACTAGGGTCGGGGGTTCGAATCGCCCCTCGGGCATGGATATTTGTGCCGTCCTTAGTATTAGTTAGTTCATAAGTAGTTTGTAAGTTTAGGGACTGATGACCCCGTAGTTAAGTCCCATAAGCTATACAAACATTTGAACATTTTTGGACTGTTAATCAACAGGTGAGGCAGCATTAATTTTGTCCCTCTGCTTTTTGACGACAGACAGTGCTGGATACCAAGCAGAATCTGTTTATAAGGTAGCTTGCTGTTTAATTTCAACAGCTTCCTTAATAACACTATCCCAATAGGTGGAAGTGCATGACAGAATCTCCGTGTTCTTGTATTCCATAGGATGACCGGTGCCCAAACAGAGTTCTGCAACAGCGGATTTGTTTCGCTGTTGTAAGCGCGTGTATCGTTTGTGTTCAATACACCGGTCTTCCACAGTCCTGATTGTCTGACCAATATATGACATGCGACAACTGCAAGGAATACGATATACACTTACCTGGAAGAAACGATATGGTGGGGACATGGCTTTGCCACAACCTAAGGGATGTTTCCAGAATGAAACATTCACTCTGCAGTGGAGTGTGCGCTGATATGAAACTTGCTGGCAGATTAAAATTGTGTGCCGGAACCGGGACTCGAACCTGGCACCTTTGCCTTTCGCGGGCAAGCGCACTACCGACTGTGCTATCCCGACACGACTCACAATGCCGCCTCACAACTTTACTTCCGCCAGTACCCCCGCCTCCTACTTTCCAAACTTCACAGAAGCTCTCCTGCGAACCATGCAAGACTAGCACTCGTGGAAGAAAGGATATGGTGGAGACATGGCTTAGCCACAGCCTAAGGAATATTTCCAGGCTTAGTAGGAGGCGAGGTACTGGCGGAAGTAAAGTTGTGAGGCGGCATCGTGAGTCGTGTCGGGATAGCACAGTCGGTAGTGCGCTTGCCCGCGAAAGGCGAAGGTCCCAGGTTCGAGTCCCGGTTCCGGCACACAGCAAGTTTCATATCAGCGCACACTCAGCTGCAGAGTGAAAGTTTCATTCTGGATATTGTTGATGTTTGGTCATCTTTGTGGTTGTGTTGACTCTGCAGGACCTTGTAGTGTATGTGTGTGTTATCTTCCTTATTTACCCCTTGCAAACCGAGGTATTAAATACGCTTGCACATTGCTTCCTTGAGTGCAGTTGTGCCATGAGAATGGCAGGATGTGCTCCCGTCGAAATATCGGCGGTTGTCGACGACGTCACCCGGCAGCATACCTGTGAGCTGTTTGAACATACAATTACGCCGGGAAAAATTAGGGGTTTAACATATAACTTATAGTTTGAATGAATTCATTAATATTAACAACTGCTGTTCGTTAGTCTCACTAAAACTCGAGAACGGCAGAACCGATGTGGCTAATTTTAGTCTTGGGTTAGTAGTTTAAGTCAATGGAAGGTTTAAACGGCGATAAAACAGGAAAAAGTTGTCCGGAAAAGAGAAAAATCGGGAAAATATGAAACAGCAGTTTTCAGTGCGCTATCAAAATCGTTCATCCAGTTGCGTTAAAAATTTTTACATTTCATGTTGAAAGCAAGAGGAAGATTCGCATCAAATAAAAATTTGGAAAAGTTGTCCGGAAAGAAGGAAAATTTAGGAAAAACCGAAAGCGATTTTATCCTATGAATAAAAATCAATTGCCACATAGTTGTTAGAGCATCACTTGAGTACGGCTTGACAGGACAAGGTTTGTATGAATTAAATTTTTGGTTAAATGTACCGGAAAATTCGAAAATTTAAGAAAAACTGAGGGTGCGTTTTCCAACGTGTTTTTGATTGAATTCAGCACTGTAACTGACTATTCGCACGACGGAGAGGGGTAATTCTCTTTTCGGTTTGTTAAAAAAATAGGCACAGTTAAAAAGTAAAGTCCCAAATTCGAACCAAGTTCCTTTTTCATTGTGCTTCTAAATGTACTCAACACTATAAGTTGAGAACCGTTCATCCGATTGCGATAAAATTTTTATCATTTGACGTTCAACGAAAGGTAAACGTTCTTATGAACTAAACATTTGGGAAAATTACCCGGAAAATTTGAAAATTCGCTAGAAACTGAAAGAGCTTTTTTTCTAAAGGAATATCAATATTATCCGTCTGATTCCGATAGAAGTTTGCATATTTGACGTTCAAAGCAAGAGTAACGTTGTTATGAAATAAAAATGTGGAAAATTTTCCCGGAAAATTTGAAAATTCAGGAAAAATATAGATTTTACCATGAAATGTCAATACCGTTCGTTTCCATATTTTATCACCGTTTAAATCTTCCCTGAACTTCCACGAATGTTACATGAACACTATCCTGGACACGTATGCGTGACCTGTCTACTCTTTCCGCCTACTACTCTCGAGCCGATACTTAGACTATCTCATGACGCCTTTATAAAGCTACTGGGTCTAAAATACACAGGATTTAAATTAATATGGTTTATATTAAGAGGTAAGTGATTCGAAGTTCACCGGGTAATCTAGTCTATTATAAAAAGGTGAATTTTTCGTAATAATTATCATTGTATATTAAAACTGCGTATGAATTCTAACACAACGAAAAAAAAAATGTTCTCAAGAGGCTATCTTGGCATATATTGTATACTAGCTTAAACCCGCGGCTCCGCTCGCGTATTGGTTGGTTAAGATAGATAATGCGCGAAACGTCAAATCGATCTTTTTTTAAAGTGATGTATTAAAAGAAATTTCTTTTTTACTGCTTTGTTTATTTATTCTTATATTTCCTTATTCGTATGCTTATCCTTACAGAGAAAGAACTGAACACATTATAGCACGCATAGACCAAAGATATGGTCTGCAGCATCACGCCGGCCGCGGTGGCCGAGGGGACTGAGGCGCTCCAGTGACGGTCTGCACGGCCACTACGGTCGGGGGTTCAAATTCCTCCTCGGGCATGGATATTTGCGCCGTCCTAGTTCGTAAGTAGTTCATAAGTAGTTTGTAAGTTTAGGGACTGATGACCCCGTAGTTAAGTCCCATAAGCTTAACAAACATTTGATTTGTGGCATCACGTTTAGCTGTTTCTTTGCTATAGAGTCGCAAACGTCATCACTGGCCTTCAGTCCTAATTTTTTTATAATTTGACGACTTTCAACCACCATATCTGCTATTCCCTTATAGCTATCGGCATGGAACTCTATGGTGTTTAACAGGAGACTTCGGACAACTGTTACACACAGACCATTCGTTTGCGTTCTGTAGTTTTCGCAGCAGTGCGAAATATTAACGCGCATACACGTAGAATTTTACTTACACCGATAACTTTCCATTCTAATATACTCCATTCTTTTATCATTATCAACCCTCAAGCAACAATGCAACCAATAAAACCATTTTCAAAGAGTAAATATAATTTTCAAAGAATTATTATTGTTCCACAATTACAAATTACTGAATATCTATCAGATCGCTATAAAAATAGGCCTAAAACCTACCTCAGCTATAAATTAGTAACTGTACAAATATTTAAGGCTCTGCGTCTGATCGTTCGGACGTGATAAGCGTAAACCGAACAGACATTCACAATAATATATATAGATAAATAGCTATCCGATCGCCATAAAACCGTGCCTAAACCTTCCCCGGGTAGACATTACTAACTGTATAAATTTTTAGCTCTATATGTCTTGTGGTTCAGACGTGATAAACGTACACCGAACAGACATGCACATTTATAGATATAGATATGGGAATGACAGTACTTAACGACTTGCAACAAACTTTAAACATAATTTCAAACTTTCATTAAACTTTTTCCCGCTGACAACGAGATCCAAATAATGAAATACTTTTCCGCTGCTCATGGACTAAAACTACGCCATTCGGTATGACGTTACAATGTATAATTTCTACACTACAAATTGTAGCCTCAATAAATTTTGCAGGCAGTATACACGCATAAAGCAGAATGTACCTGCGAAGTTGTATCACAGTGCGACACGTAGTTCATATGAGCACATACACAGTAATCTTTATGGAAAACCGCCACATCACACACCAAGTTTTAACCTTTTACCTCTTTACTACTAATTGTATTCGAAACAGATATTACAAACATACAATAGTAGAACATGCAACTCAATAAATATGAGATCGTAGGCATTTTTGTATTTTGATTTCTATCTTTCTTTTGTTTGGATACTGCACCTCCAATTTTGTACATTACGCGGGACAGCCTTATTTCTTAGATATTCTCTGATAAATATAGTATGTTTTTAGAAAAAAAGGAAATGGACAGAGAGAGAAGGGATAGGAGAAGCCGGCCGCGGTGGCCGAGGGGACTAAGGCGCTCCATTCACGGTCTGCATGGCCACTACGGTCGGGGGTTCGAATCCCCTCTCGGGCATGGATATTTGTGGCGTCCTAAGTATTAGGTAGTTCATAAGTAGTTTGTAAGCTTAGGGACTGATGACCCCGTAGTTAAGTCTCATAAGTTCTACAAACATTTGAACATTTTTTGATAGGAGAAGTACTAACTCAAGGCAGGAATATATAAGTAAATACCCGGGCAAAGCCGGGTTTTCAGCTAGTTATATATAAAGCAGACTGCAGAAAGTGCGAATGATACGCGGTTTTCACAGAATGGATTGGTAGTCAGGGGTTTGTATTTTTAGCCAACAAACAGATTGTAATATTAGATAGAAAGTGTATTTTTATGCAAACATACAGAATCTTTTTAAATGGAACAATAGTTTTTTTCATACACTGGAATTTTTGGCACCAGCTGTGTACAAAGATTTTTGAATAACATTTTTATCATGTTTAGCTTGGCAGCTACAACCGTTCAGAGTTTCGGGGGCGGAGCCTGCGATAGCGTAGCTCACTGGCCGAGTGGCTATCCCCTGGGGCACGGCCCACTGTCTCATGACCACCAGCCAGTCAGCTACGCTGTCGTAGCCTCCGCCCCAAAAACGATGAATGGTTGTAGCTGCCAGAAACAATCATATTCCATTTGAAAAATTGTATGTTTGCATAAGAAATACACTTTCTAGGTATTTTTACAATCTGTTTATTGGCTAACAATACGAGTCCTTGACTACCAATCCATTCTGTGAAAACCTCACATCAAACCCACTTTCCATTTCCACTATATTGGCAGTGCAAGTGTTAGGTGATACACTCTCTATTTGTGTGTACGTATTGTATGTAAATCTACAGTTTTCATCCAGTGTTAATGAACTTTTGCAGACGTAAGCTTCAATCCATGAGGCCAGTCACAGTGATAGGATCACATACAACACATTGTTCACGAGACATGATGGCATAAACAATGAGATGCGCAAAAAACTGCTGCATCAAACGACAGTGTTGCCATTTTCTCCTAAACAACTGGACCGATTTCAACCACATTTGGTGCACATCTTCCTTACCGTAAAGTAACAATGCTGCCAGGGTAATAACTACGTACGACACATGGTTCAGGAGATTTAACGTCATAAACGATATAGTTGCCAGAAACAGCAACAAAATGCGACGAGATTTCAGTCACACACTGTATGACTGTGACAGTACCTAGTGACTTGCAAACAACTTTAAACATAATTTCAAACCTTTACTGAAATTTTTCTCGCTGAGGCCGTAGCAATATTATGAAAGAAAAAGTGTTTCTCGCTTACTACTTTTCTGCTGTTCATGGAGCAAAACTATGGCATTCGGTATAACGTTGCAGTTTATAATTTGTACGCAAACTGTAGTCTGAGGAAATTTTATAGATAATATACACTCATGCAGATGAATGTACCTTAGAAAATGTATCAGAGTATGACACTAGTTCATGAGATACGAGGACAATAACAGTACCGTTCATGGAAAACCGCCCCATCACGCATCAGGTTTTAATCTATTACTTCTTTACTTTCTGTTCGCGACGGATTTTATCGACATACAGCACTTATACAAATGAATGTATAACTGCAAAACTATACAATTGTACAACATATAATTCAGTAAATATGAGCTCAGATATACTGCTACGGGTAAAAACCTTTCACACCATGCACCACGTTTTCATACATTTACGTATTTACTACTAAGTCACTACTGTATTCCAGTCAGCTGAAGGAAATTCCTGAAAGCTGACAGTTCTGTTCACATCTTTGAACCGACTTTGAACTGTGAAGCGCACACTGATTTAGGCAAAATCAATAGACGTCTATAATGTTACAAGGAAGAGAATGAAACAGATTACATCCAACCAATACCCATTATTTACGACAGATCTGGCTCTTAACTTCACGAGACTGTAGTTTCCAGTGAGACTTGCATTTTCTATTTCGATTAATAAACAACACGGCAATCTATTCAATACTGTAGAGTGGATTTTACATGCCCGTGTTTCTCACAAGGATAACTTTATGTCACATGCTCAGCGGTGGCCTCACCAAAGAAATAATTCATATTAGATCCTGGACAAGTATCAAGAAATATTGTTTATAGTAAATTTGTGAATTAAATGAATGTCATATCATTTGTATTTTGGTTAATATATTTATTTGATTGGATACTGTACTCAAAATGTTGTATATTATGCAAGACAGCCTTATTTCTTATTATATTCTCTGATAAATATTACATGTTATTAAAAGAAAGATGGACAGAGCGAGAAGGGATAGGAGAAGTACTAACTCTAGGCTTGAATAAATGTATACCCGGGCAACGCCAGGTTTCCAGCTAGTCAAATATAATCGCGAAGACATAGTTCAGGTGAAAGCTACTACGCAGCATAAATAAATACAACTCTTAATATGGGAGTCATATTGAAATTTACACAATTCCATTTTATTTCCATCCAATGAAGTCGCTTACACGCCGTCCATAATATAACTTGTCTATTTCATAATTTGACTAAGCGCAAAGTTGCACTTTCTGTTTAACCTTCATTAAAAATAAATAAATAACAACTATATATACAACCAGAAGATGATGGCATAGCCCATCGAAACCGGATGTCAATGAGTTAATTGATCATAATGTGCTTTGGCGTTTTCCTTCTGCAGATAATTAATAAATGCAGATCACCTCCATCTTGCAATGTCAGCCAATCTCAACAATGCACGTACATACACTTATCTAGCAATAAAAAGGGGTAAACTGTAATTGCTTAAAAGAATTAAAAAGTATTAGGTTGTCACTTTGTAAAGTATTTATGATGTGTGAGCTCATATCGTAAAAATTGTAAAATATTTGCGACTGCGTTGATATTGAATTGGATCATTGTAGTGTTAGCTCTGGATTGCAAGTTATTGTAATTATTGATGTGGAACTGAAAATATTTACCCTACCCACGGAATATTTACTTCTCAGGTTACAGCACTGTTTTATGTTCAATGTGACAGTGCCTACTTTTATTAGAATAGGTAGAGGTTCAATAATTTAAAATACTTTATCGACCGTACTGATTTCATAAAGAGTTTCAATATATGACCATAAATTCATTCTTCGGATATACATGTACAAATGTAACTAATATTTCTTTAGTCTGTCATGAACATTGATATGCAGCTATAAATTAAAACTTCTGTCCAGCGTTATGCAACAAAGCTAGTAACTTGTGCCTTACAGACTGATAAATAATCGTGTCGTCTGAATCGTGACAAAAGTTAATATTTTATCTCGTAACACACAACGTATGTTTAATTAATATGCACAATTTTACTTTGCCTTTCATAAGTGATTGCATTCAAGTTTCTAATTTAAATGATTTCTCCATCTGGCACTGTTACATGAAAAGTAAAATCACTATAGATTAGATTAATATTTGTTCCATGGGTCATATATACGACATTCCATAATGATATGGAACGTGTCAGTTTATTAAATAGTGTCTATACATGACAATATTTTAGGGATTTTCTAATTTTCATTTTTTTAAATTCTTTTCCACTCCCATGAACCACAGACATTGCCGAGGTGGGGTGGCTTGCGTGCCTCAACGATACAGATAGCCGTACCGTAGGTGCAACCACAGCGTAGGGGTATCTGTGGAGAGGCCAGACAAACGTGTGGTTCCTGAAGAGGGGCAGCAACCTTTTCAGTAGTTACAGGGGCAACAGTCTGGATGATTGACTGAGCTGACCTTGTAACATCAGCTAATGTGGCTTTGCCACACAGCTACTGCGAACGGCTGAAAGCAAGGGGAAACTACAGCCGTTACCTTTCCCGAGGACATGCAGCTGTACTGTATGAACATATGATGATGGCGTCTTCTCGGGTAAAATATTCTGGAGGTAAAATAGTCCCCCATTCGGATCTCCGGGCGGGGACTACTCAGGAGGATGTGATCATGAGGAAAGACAATACTGGCATTCTACGGGTCGGAGCGTGGAATGTTAGATCCCTTAATCGAGTAGGAAAATTAGAACATTTAAAAAGGGAAATGGATAGGTTGAAGTTAGATATAGTGGGGATTAGTGACGTTCGGTGGCAGGATGAACAGGATTTCTGTTCAGGTGAGTACAGGATTATAAATACAAAATCAATTGGGGGTATCACAGGAGTAGGATCGATAATGAATAAGAAAATAGGAATGCGGGTAAACTACTATGAGCAGCACAGTGATCGCATTATCATTGTCAAGATAGCTACGAAGCCAACACCGACAACAGTAGTACAGGGTTATATGCCAACTAGCTCTGCCGATGATGAGGAAATCGAAGAAATGTATGAGGAGCTAAAGGAAATTATTCAGACAATTAAGGGAGAGGAAAATTTAATTGTTATGTGCGACTGGAATTCGGTAGTAGGACAAGGAAGGGAAGGGAAGATAGTAGGTGAATATGGTCTGGGCAAAAGGAATGATAGAGGAAGCCGCCTGGTAGAATTTTGCACAGAACATAATTTAGTTATAACGAACACATGGTTCAAGAATCACAAAAGAAGGTTGTACACGTGGAAGAGACCAGGAGACACCGGGAGATACCAGATAGATTTTATAATGGTAAGACATAGATTTCGGAATCAGGTTTTACAGTGTAAGACATACCCAGGGGCAGATATAGACTCTGACCATAACTTGTTGGTTATGAACTGTAGGCTGAAACTAAAGAAACTACAAAAAGGTAGGAAAATAAGGAGATGGGATCTGGATAAATTGAAGGAACCTGAGGTTCTTAAAAATTTCAGAGGGAGCTTTAGGCAACAATTTACAGAAACAGGGGGAAATAAAGCAGTAGAGGAGAAATGGGTAAAATTGAGAGATGAAATAGTGAAGGTAGCAGAGAACAAAAAAGGTAGGAAGGCAAGACCTACAAAAATCCTTGGATATCACAGGAGATACTAAATTTAATCGATGAAAGGAGAAAATATAAAAATGCAGTAAATGAAACGCAAAATGGAGTAAAGACGACTAAGAAATGAGATTGACAGGAAGTGCAAAATGGCTAAGCAGGAGTGGCTAGAAGCCAAATGCAAGGATGTAGAAGAATGTATAAATAGGGAAAAATAGATACAGCCTACAGGAAAAAGAAACATTTGGAGATAAGAAAAACAGCTCTATGAATATCAAGGACACTGATGGAAAACCTTTTCTCAGCAAAGAAGGGAAAGCTGAAAGGTGGAAAGAATATAAGAGGGGCACTACAAAGGAAATGAACTTCGAGACAGTATTGTAGGAAGGGAAGAGGATGTAGATGAAGATGAAATAGGAGATACTGTACTGAGAGAAGAATTTGACAGAGCCCTGAAAGACCTAAGTCGAAACAAGGCCCCTGGAGTAGATGATATTCCCTCAGAGCTACTGAAGTCTCTGGGAGAACCAGCCACGACAAAATTGTTTCACCTGGAGTGTAAGAAGTATGAGACAGCCGAAGTACCCTCAGACTTTAAGAAAAATGTTATAATCCCCATCCCTAAGAAAGCAGGTGCAGACAGGTGTGAAAACTACAGAACCATCAGTTTAGTAAGTCATGGCTGCAAAATATTAACGCGAATTACATACAGAAGGATGGAAAAGCTGGTAGAAGCCGACCTCGGGGAAGATCAGTTTGGGTTCAGGAGAAATGTAGGAACACGGGAGGCAATACTCACTTTACGGCTTATCCTAGAAGATAGATTAAGAAAAGGCAAACCTACATTTCCAGCTTTTGTAGATTTGGAGAAGGCTTTTGACAATGTTGATTGGAATAAACTCTTTAAAGTTCTGAAGCAAGCAGGAGTAAAATATAGGGAGCGTAAGGTTATTTACAACTTGTACAAAAACCAGACAGCGGTTGTCAGAGTTGAAGGGCATGAAAGGAATGCAATGGTTGGAAAGGGAGTAAGACAGGGTTGTAGTCTTTCTCCATTATTGTTCAATTTGTACATTGAGCAAGCTATAAAGGAAAGCAAGGAGAAATTAGGAGAAGGAATTAAAGTTCAGGGTGAAGAATTAAAAACATTGTGTTTTGCCGACGACATAGTAATTCTGTCAGATGCAGCAAAGGACCTGGAGGAGCAATTGAACGGAATGGACAGTGTGCTGAAAGGTGCATATAAGGTGAACATTAACAAGAGTAAAACTAGGGTAATGGAGTGCAGTGTAAGAAAATCAGGTGATGTTGAAGGAATTAGATTGGGAAACGAAGCAATAAAAGAGGTTGATGAGTTCTGTTACTTGGGCAGTAAAATAACAAATGATGGTCGCAGTACAGAGGATATAAAATGCAGAATGGCAATGGGTAGAAAAGCGTTCTTGAAGAAGAGAAATTTGTTAACATCGAATATTGATTTAAACCTAAGGAAGTCCTTTCTGAAAGCATTTGTATGGAGTGTTGCCTTGTATGGGAGTGAGACATGGACGGTAAACAGTGCGGACAGGAAGAGGATTGAGGCTTTTGAAATATGGTGCTACAGAAGATTGCTGAAGATTAGGTGGGTGGATCGCGTAACTAATGAATTTTGGAGAAAAGGAATTTCTGGCATACCTTGACTAAAAGAAGGAATAGATTGGTAGGACACATTCTTAGACATCAAGGAATTGTGAATTTAGCGTTGGAGGGAAGTGTGTTGGGAAAAAATCGCAGGGGAAGACCAAGAGATGGATACAGAAAGCAGATTCAGACAGATGTAGGTTGTCGTTCTTATGTGGAGATGAAGAGGCTTGCTCAGGATAGGGTATTGTGGAGAGCTGCATCAAACCAGTCTCCGGACTGAAGACCACAACAACAACATATTTATTCTTTTACTTGTTTCTTAAGTTTTATCTAAAAATTCATCTCAAGTGTAGAAGGAGTTACCATTCAGAAATTCCTTTAATTTCTTTTTAAGTACCAGTAGGCTACCTGTCAAAGTTTTGATGCAACTTGGTAAGTGACCGAAGACGTTTGTGCCAGCATAATTCACCACTTTCTGTGCCAAAGTTAGAGTTAACCTTGAATAGTGACAATCACCTTTTCTCCTAGTGTTGTAGCTGTACACACTGCTATTACTTTTGAATTGGGTCAGATTGTTAATAACAAATTTCGTGAGTGAATATATATATATATATATATATATATATATATATATATATATATATATATATATATATATATATATATATATATATATATATTGTGAAGCTACAGTGACGACGATCCCTAGTTTCTTCAATAAATGTCTACATGATGATCTTGGGTGCGTTCCAGCAATTATTCTGATTATTCGCTTTTATGCAATGAATACTATTTTACTAAATGTTGAATTTCCAATGCAAAGCAGTGTATGAAAATAGGCGTAATACGCTAATTTACTAATATGTATGTCACCAAATTTTGCAATGACCCTGATACCATAAGTAGCTGAACTCAAACGTTTCAGCAGGTATTCATGTGTTTCTCCCAATTTAATCCCTCATCAGTGCAAACACCTAAAATGTTTGAATATTCTACCTTAACTATAGATTTATGTTCAATGTCTAAATTTATTAATGGTGTCATGCCATTTACTGGGTGAAACTGTCTATACTGGGTTTTATCAAAGTTACATGAGAGTCAATTTTTAGAGAACCACTTAATAAGTTCTTCAAAGAAATCATTTATTATTTCAGCAGGTGATTTCTGTTTGTCAGGTGTGACACCTACACTTGTATCGTCAGGAAATAAAAGTAGCTTAGCATTATCGTGAATATATCATGGCAAGTCATTAATATACATTAAGAACAGCAAAGGACCCATAACTGAACCTAGTGGGACCCATTTTTGATACCTCCCAGTTAGAGGAATTAATTGTTTCTCCTTTATCATGTGAGCTGCTTATTTCAACTTTCTGCACTCTTACAATTAACTATGATTCAAACCATTTGTGCACTGTCTCACTTATTCCACAATACTTATCTAGAAAAATCCCATGATTTGCAGAATCAAAAGCCGTAGAGAGATCACAAAAAATCCCAACTGTTGATGTCCAGTTATTCAAAGCATTTAATATTTCATCAGTGAAGGTATATATAGCTTTTTCTATCGAAAAGCTTTTTTGAAAACCAAACTTAAATTTTGTTAGAACTTAATTTTTACTAATATGTGAAGCTACTCGAGAATACATAACTTTTTCAAAAACGTTGGATAAAGCTGTCAGAAGTAAGGTGTGGCGGTAGTTGTTGACACCAGACGTAGCCCCTCTTTTATGCAAAAGTTTAACGATGGCACATTTCAGCATATCTGGGAAAATAGCCTGCTTTAAAGAGCTATTACATATATGATTAAGAATCCTACGTATCTCTTGGGAACAAGCTTTTAATACCCTGCTGGAAATTCCATTAATTCCAAGTGACCTTGTGATAGAAAACAAAAGTATTACTAACTGTTGTGCTAGTATGAACTTTCCTGATCTAACAGATTATTTGAAAACCAAAAATTTCTTTAACACTGTTTCTAAATTAAAATGACGTGTAATCATGTCTCCATTTTACCTTTAAAATACCCTAGATCTTATAAATGTGTGTCAAATAACATTAAAAATGCTGACCCTTCAAGTCTGCCACTAAAACGCAGATATTAATTATTAAAAAAATCACTTTTTTTTTCTCTACAGAATTTCTGTCAAGTCCCAATCGCTATTCTTGGCCATGCTTTTGAGTCGTAACGCAACTTACGTGATGAAACAGTATTAGCCGCGATTAAGTAAGAATATTTCTTCCCACTTCACAGATGCACCTCAGGAAAGCTGAAGTAAAATTGTTACGGCCCTAACCCAAGCTAAATGAAATATTACAATTTTAAATTTATCTCGTAATGGCGACGGAAGGCTGAAGTTCATTTCGCCGGTTGCTCACTACTTCGATTGCTAACTCCGAAATCGATAAAAACAATGTAACAACGCCTGTTATAAATTGGGTGCACTTTACAACGTTTCTATCCTCTACCATGAATCAGTAGCAAGTAGAAATGAATGCATTCATTCATACCAATTAAAAATTAAAAAAAAATAAGAATAAAAAGTCTGGACTATCCGTCCGCAGATTGCTTTTAGTTTCTATAACATGACTGGTTTCGGGACAGCTGCGCATCTTCAAACCAATTCTATGAACCTGTCTCGTGATGAACCACAGACGTTACGACCGGTCATGTTATAGAAAATAAAAGGGATCTGCAGGCAGATATTCAAGAATTTATTTATACGACGATCGCAGAAACTCTCTCAAGATCCGTAAGTCTAGATTTGATAAAAATGTAAAGCTGCATAAATAATAAATAGTTTGACAATTCGTAATTTCAGTTTGCGAGGTTTGTGAGTTTGCGGTTTAAAGTTGATGGCTTTCGATCCTTTAAATGATCATCATGCTAGCAAATGGTTGTGTTGAGCTAAAGCCACTGGAAGACGGATATGAACCTCTGAGAGCTACACCACACACACACACACACACACACACACACACACACCACATACAAACACACACTGAGGTGACTCGTGGAGTAGCGATCACAATGCACAAATCCACAAGTCATATCTAGCAAGTTGGAGGTAACTCACAATCCCTGGAATTACATATCAAATCAAAATCTGGTTGTAATGAGCACAAGTGAAGTGACGTTTTACTCGAGTTACGGTCTGCACCTTAGCAATATCGAACCTCCGATATTCAGCCGAACCATAATTAGATCTACATGAATATAGCACTCTTTATCAAGGGCAAATGAAAAAAAAAGTGGCCACGAGCAGTTAGCTGAAAAGCCTCACAGCTTTCAGTTTTAAGTGGATCGTAGTTCTGAATGCGGAGCAACGTTACCTAGCCAAAGCACATAAACAACCGCAGACCTTTTATAAATACCCACCGCAGGATAAATATTAATGAGACTGCCTTAACGGTCTTAAGTGCAGCGTTAGAGCCTCGTCATTTGCCCGCTCTTGCTCTTAAGCTTAACTCAACATTTCTACGAGGGCGGACCGGGCATTACAGAATTCAATTTACGCATTCAGTAACTAAGCTCGTGGTACGCAATCTCCGCTATATACTGTACAAGCAGTTTTTTTTTTTTTTTTTTTTTTTTTTTTTTTTTTTTTTTTTTTTTTTTACTTCCGCTCTTATTACTTTACCAAGTGTAGCCTATGGAAATAACTTCGAGATGGAAAAAAAGTCACCCTTGGATAGTACTTACTCAGCATGCTAATAGTTTAGGTACGTAGGTCGAAGAAAAAGTAATGATATTTCACGGACCTCAAAGTTCAGTATTTTGTCTGCCAGAACGATTTTAACCAAAGAATGCTTTTAGCAATTTCCAATTCGAATGGAGGAAGTTGATATGACAGAATATCATGACTGAAGGATGCATTACGCGGGAAGAATTCAAGTTATGTGCCGTGATAAAGTTTGTGGGAAATTACTTGCAGCCCGTTGAAACAAGAGGATAAATATTTAAGGAAATTATGTTAGAAATCAGAAAAATCATAGTTTGGTAAAAATAACTATTTTTTTCTCCAGGCCAATTAGTGTCTTTAATTATTGAATGACCCTCGCATTTGCGACAACGTAGAATATAAACACCACTGATCCTTGAAACCGTGATATATTCCCACAAAATGGCACAAAATTTCTGGCAAATGACAACACGAAAGTCACTGCTGTTTCCGGAATTTTATAAACGCGGGAAGTTAGGAAAAAACGTGCCTTGTACACGGACGCGAAGACACTTTCCATTCTCACTCAGTGAGACCGTCAACATTAATGTTATTCATGTTGGCAGCGCTAAACGGCCGCACGATCTGAGGCGCCATGTCAATGATGGCGTGTCTGCTCTCGCCGGAAAATCTAGTAAGAAGAAACCTAATTCTAGTGGAACTTTCGTACATCAGGCTAGACTGTTTATTAAGTATATTTGGTTTTGGCATATACGTCCTACTTTTTTGTGAACCCTGTACAAACAATACAATTATTCTGCTGAATTCTTGCTGTCATAATAACTATACACATTGCCGAAACAGACTGTGTAAGCTATATTACGGTGTTCCCATATTATTCAGCGTTCGTCTGTTCTCGGGTGGGAATGGCTGTGAAGTCGAATTATTTTATCTCTTTGTCCGTGTGTGTGTGCTTGCATGTGAGTGTGTTTGTGTGTGTGTGTGTTCTCTCTGTTCTAAAATGTTCAAATGTTTGTAGAGTCTATGGGACTCTACGCGGTCATCAGTCCCTATACTTACAAACTACTTATGAACTAGTAAAGCAGTCAACAATCCGAAGATTGGTTTGAACACCACAGTGCTTTACTATGCATGGTCCTATTTGGAGGTGGTATGCCGTTGGCTTCCTCCGACCTACAGTTTAACGTGGGTACCGAACCACGGTGCTAGTCGGTATTTTTCACATGAGCAATACTGCCAGAGGTGAAAGAAGTGGAAAGTGACAGATAAAAATCCTAGGATTGTAGTCTGGCACTGTACCACTGTGCAACGGAGACGCACACTTATGAACTAGCTAGCTTATACTAAAGACGGCAAAAGCATCCATGCCCGAGGAGGGATTAGAACCCCCGACCGCGGCGGCCGTGCAGACCGCGACTGTCACGCCGCAGATCGCTCGGCCACCACTGTCATCATTGCTGTATAGATCTATTAGTGTATTTTATAGTGTATTTTTTCCATGATGCAGTTTTATAGTGGGTGTCAAAAGCAGGAAATCTGATTAGACTTACGCAGGGTCATTGATTTCAGAACTACTCCATCCTATTACCTACATACAAACAAATCACTTTTGAACACAATTAGTACGTCATAAACAGAAAGGATATAAGAGAAAGAGTGAATAATTAGGTCATTTCAGATACAGAAACCGTCACATCTGTTGATGTAACATCAATGTATTCCTGCATATAAATTGAAGCAAGAATCAAAATCTCTCATACACAGAGACTAGGACAAAAGGGAAACACAACAGACGCACAACAATAACATTTATTTTTTATTGATAACAGCCACTATCGCTTATAATTTTTATATTTTGATAACCTGTTTCAGATGATGATACTGCATTTTTAAGTCTCTGATCACATTCTTCACATCACAAGTAAAAAGTTTTAAACCATACTTATTCACCAACATTATTGTCAATTTAATTTTAAAGTAATACCACCCCGTCGCATTGCAGCATGAGGCATTTGGTATTTTGTTTGTATCGTTGAAAGCTAAAAATAATTATGGTAATCTATATATATAAAGTGTACTCGACTTTTGCTGTTGTCAGTGAGATAGTGATTGAATTGATCGCCCTACCAGTTATGACAAACATTGATGAAATTTAAATTTGATGTTTTTATGAAACGAAGTCTTCCACACCCACATTTCCATAATCTACATACATATTCCACAATCCACCGACACGTGCGTGGCGGAGAGTACTTATAGTCCGCGTCACATAGAAAGCGGCCCAGATTTCATACGTTCTGAGCATCCTCATCAATTAGCGCACTGGCAGCCAATAATATCCATTCTCTAGGCCCGTGGCGTAGTGGGACGGATTATTGTCTCCACTAATATCTTATGTAAGCTCAGTTTTGCAGAAGATTATGTTGATATTTTATGTTTTTAAATGATTTTTATGTAAATCTTTTATGTTACTTGATTCTTAAAAGAGTTTTGTATGTTTCTCGTGTTTCATGTGCTGTGACGGAGATTAAACCTACGAGAGCAACATCTGGCCACTTCAAGTCGCGGGTCGACCTCCACGAGGCAAGAAGATGCTGGTCTCTGCGGTTATCGTCGCGGATATTGACATTATTATAGAAACTTTCGTGGAAAGTCAAAAAGACCATAAAATCAGTCTCCATGTAACTGTCGTTGAGTCATGGTCAGTATTGTGAGAGCAATAAATGTCAATGTGTCTCGAAAGTTAACCAAGAGTCAATGATAATTATTTTGATATTTATAGAAATTTTGCAAGAAATATACTCATTTAAAGGAACTGAAGAATTATTTACTGGCAACCTATTTTACAATTTGAAAGAAGACATTCACGGAAAGTTATTTTGGTTGACAGATGAAGGAAGAAGACTTTTATCAAATTTTAGTATTTCAATAAATCGGTCTTATATAGCAATCGATCACCAGTGAACAGGACTTGTAATATCTGTGTCTTTAGCAACCAGAACAACTACGAACTTCGATATTTAAGGGAACTTTAAAACATTTATTTCAAAGTGACAGTTTAAAGAAGTGCAAACCTAGAATCATGCGCTTCTTCTATCTGCGCAAGGATCTATTATCAAAATTTCGCAATACAGGAAGATTGTATTGATTGGAATTTTTCTTTTCTTGTTGACGAGCGGACGACTTTCAGATCCTGAAGTCTGACACGGCACATAAAAAATTTAGTATTTAGTACAATGCAAGAAGAGGTCGTATCGCCGCAGTGGCTGGCTGCGACTTACTCAACTTTGCTCTCGCAGGCTCCACTGTTGGCACTCGTCCGTAGCTCCTCCCCTCCACACTTCCCCTATGGCTCCGCCTCTTCGCGCGTAAGCGCGCTCCTACAAGACATCAACTTTAGTACCACCGCTACTTACTTTCCTTCCTGTTCCACTCCCAGGTAGAACGAGGGAAAAACGAATACTTGTATGCACCTGCACGACCTCCAATCTCTCTGACCTTATTTTTGTGGTCTTTACACGAAATGTAGGTTGACGGCAGTAGAATCATTCAGTAGTCCGTTTCAAATTCTGAACTTTTAAATTTCTTCAACAGTGTTTCTCGGAAAGAACATCGACTACCCTGCCTCCCATTTGATTTCCCAAAGCTTCTCCCTGACATGTGCACATTGACCGAACCTACCAGTAACACACCTAGCGGCCCACCTCTGAATTGCTTCTTTATTTTCCTTACAACAGTGTTTTACAACCTGTGGGTAACGAACCCCTGGGGGAAGAGGGGGAATGGTAGTGGCCCCATAAAATAACCAGTCTAGTGCATATCTCAATACTAAGGGGTTCTGTAACGCAAAACCTTCGCCTAACTGACATTTATTTCATATTAGGATTGTGTAATTCGTTGGATACCATGAATTCTTTTATAAAACAGTATGTCAGGGATGAATAAGGACAAAGCCAGGAAACAAACCGTTAGATAAATGATAAATCAACAAGAACCGATCATTAATTATAGAAATTGAAGAAAAAAATCATTTACAAGTTTTCTGTGCTGCGCGATCTTTCTTAAAGCGCATAATTCGCTTCTGACTCTTGCCTAAAACGAGAAACACTAATTACGCAAGTCCCAGCCTCGTCGCCACTATTGTGTCTAAATGTTCAAATGTTTGTATAGTCTATGGGACTTAACTACGGGGCCATCAGTCCCCAAACTTACAACCTACCTATGAACTACTTACGAACTAGGACGGCACAAATATCCATGCCCGAGGGGGGATTCGAACCCCCTACCGTAGTGGCCGTGCAGACCGTGACTGAAGCGCCTTAGTCCGCCCGGCCAACGCGGCCGGCCCTTTTGTGTCTGGTTCACCAGTTGTCGTAGGTGTCAGTGGCCGAGTAGAAAGTGACCGACACAGGAATAAAGGATGCACGCTTGTGCAGGTATGGAGGTGACGAGCTAGTGGGACAGCAGAAACCAAAAACACTAGAGTAAATTAGAACGAGATATATATTTCATGGAGTCTTGGTAATACTTAACTTTTACATAGTTCTTGACAGCAGAATGCTGACACATAGTTTATATAGAGGCCTGCCTCCTACTGATTCCTAGTGCCTATCCGATAGCCAAGTCTTCATTGGTGCATATCTGAAAACCAAGTGTTAACCGGTTCAAATCTCCCAAGTGGCCGATGCAGCAGTCGTGGCCACAAGCAGAGTTGCAGCAGAGGGCGCTCGTGGCTGACATCGTAAGAACGCCGCGCCGTGTGTGCATGGCGGCGCGCGACGTAAGTACGTGGTGCGCACTTAAGACTTGTGCGACACCACACCCCTCCCCCCCCCCCCCCCAAACCACCGCTCCGTCGAGGCCTAGGGCTGAGAGCCACGGTGATGGCACTGGGAGGAGGGCCTGGATGGGGGCGTTACTGGTGGGAAGGCTGGGATCGAGACGCCGTCCGCGCCACGGTATCCACCTTGCGATCCCCCGGGAAACCGACCAAAATGAGGGGTAGGGCGTACACCTCCGCCCAGATGGAGCACGTCATCCTCTGAGGTGCGTGGCCCAGGCTGCGGGGGCACCAAGATCTCGGAGTTCCTCTCTGCGACGCAGTCAGCTGCGTCGGCGACCGCGGCGGCGGTGGGGAAGTCTGCATCTGAGGTGTCGACATCCATAGGGATGATCTCGTAGTCCGGGGACGCTGGGCCCGGTGGCGAGCGATGTGGCTGTGCTCCCTGGAGGTGAACTGGGTCTGGAATCAAGAAACCAGAGACAGGATCGCGCAGCCAGAGCAGGCGCAATTCGTTTGCGTGGTGCAGGAGCTCCGACCCTGTGGAAGAACGTACAACAAACATATTGCGACCGAGCACACGCTGAATGGTGCCTGGTAACCATCTCTTCTTGTTTCCAGCAAACACCCTGTACAGCACCGGCGTCGAAACCTGAAAACGCGAAGCGCCATACGAACCAACTCGGTGCGTGGGAGGCTACAGCAGGTGAAGGAGAATGCGGCCGTGTAGCAGCTCGGCAGGAGACGGGCCATCACGTGGCATGCACCGATACGTAGACAGGAATATTTGAAGAGCTTGGTGCCTGGAGTGCTGACCTTTCATGTTTTCCATGTGAGACTTGAATGTTCGAACGAAACGTAAAAAGGTGCGGTGGTGATATGCTGAATGCCACTCACACGACAAAACTGTTGAAATTCCGCACAGAGACGAAGTTTTCCTGTCGGCTTGGTTATAATTACTAAAGGCGAGGCCCGTTGACTCGCAGAAACAGGAGAAATCACCTCACTATCTTGCCAACGTTTAAGTTCTTCAGCAACTCTATCATTAATTGGGATAGGCACTAGTCTAGCTTTACGAAATGTTGGAACTGCAGATGTTCTTTTGTACAACCCAGTTTCGGCGAAAACAAGTCACTGTATTTTTCACACAATGCATTGATTTTGTCCTGAAGCACTACTGACGAAATATGAAGCACACCCCTTTGAATAGATAAACCGAACAAGTCAAATGCATCTAGTCCAAAACTATTCTGTGTAGATTTGGCCTGCAACTGTTTTTGTAACACCTTGAAATGAGGCGGGCAGGCTACACGTTCCTAGGCGGGAATATTTTGACCTGTATATGCTGTTAGCCCTTGTTGTGATGGCGACAATTTTGGCGCACCCAGTTCACAAATGTATTTATTAATTAATGTGACTGCAGAACCAGTGTCGAGTTGAAATGGCACAGTCTTATTTTCTATCGAAAGAGTCACAAAAAGTTTTTGCTTGTGACGCTCGACAGGTGTGCGAATGTGGGCTACGTCTGCTACTGTTTGTTTGCTGCATTTGCGCATGCGCGGGCCGCGTAGTGAAGGAAGCGGCGCAGAATCGGCACACATAATATTAATATCACTATCCCTAGATGGCATTACCGCCGGATCGGCGTCCGCGCAATGTGAGGCTACTACAGATTCACTAGCTACTGCACTAAACTTTTGAGTGGCCACAACAAGTCTACTGTCGCTAGCTACACAGTACTGGGCACTATTACAATGAGAAGTTGCAAAAGGCACTAGGTCCACTACAGGATTGCACTGTTCATAGTCATTTTGCTTGTCCCGAAGCCTTTTCCATTGCACAGTTTTACGCGCTCGACGGTGCTTGTGACGTAGTTCATTTTATAGTTTTGCAGTAGGCGCAGAACTTTCTTGCATTTGAGCTTCAAGGGAAGCACTGTCCAAGTTCACAGCGTGTATGGCATTTACAGTATGGACTGGTACTCTGCATATCACTATTCCTAACGGCACCATTCTTAGAATTTTTGTTTTGCATACACACTGTTTGTACATGTCCCGATTTGCCACGATGATAACAGGTTGCGTTGCGACTACGGCAGTGCATACGTTTGTGGTGAGATACACACTGGGGTCATGACTTACGAACATTTTTCTGAAAAGAACGTCGGCACCCGTTTTTCAAATTATTTTGTCTAACATGACGGGGCGACTTAGTGTCGCACTTTTACGCTGGGTACTATTCACTATCTGTTTAGCATGGCCGGTAGAAAAATAAGAACCACTAGGGCTAGACTGAGAACTGTATCTAGGAAAGCGTCCGTTGGGGCGCACTGAATTAACACCATGGCTTTGCATTTCTACATCTGCTAAGTCAAAGGTATCATTCACTTCAATAAGCTTCAGTACACTGTCTAATGAAGGGTCAGATTGTTATACAATTGCAGCCCTAATTCTGGGGTCCTGAATGTTCTGCATAATTGCATCCCTCAACGTAATGTCACTATAAGAAAGAGCAAGTAAATTTACATTTGTGGGTTAAGCCCTTCAACTCAGTGATCCATTCCTGGTGTGACTGCTGAAGTAATTTTTTAAGTCTGAAAAATCGGTACCGGACCACAGCTACGAGAACTTTTCTCTCATAATGAGCATTCACTGCTTCTACAATTTGCTCTAATTCTAGATCACGAGGAGATGCGTGGGGGAAAAGTTTCTGCAGAAATACGAAGGTCGCGGTGCCTACCACAGAGAGGAACATATGTTTAACCGTCTGTCCTATAATTTGATGAGCCGCGAAGAGTTCCTGAAATTGCTCCAGGTAATCACTCCATTCTTCCTCACGTTCGTTGTACTGGCAATACGTAGGAAGCGGTGCGGCTGCAGGTAGGGGCGGCTGAAGTGACGGCTGTTGTCGAGTTGCCGTCAACTGCACCACCGCTTGGAGTAGTTGCGTGATTTGCGCTGTCTGTTACTGAATAATTTCCATTAAGTTTGGGTTCGGGGTAGTGGCCATGCTGACAGATTAGGCGCTGGGCATATAAGTAACTTAACAACAAAACACAAATTCAATATGAAAGAGGAGGCTCTGCAACAAAAAACTGCACAAAACATGTAATATAATGTTCCCCCAAACTTCTTATAATAAGTGTGGGTGGGCGGGAGAAATTTCTGCGTGCTCCGACTGCTGCTGTCTGGCTGCTGCAAGCGTGCTGGTCCACTGTTCTTCTATCGCTCCTCGCCGCCACTTTTGTGTCCCAGCCTCGTCGCCACTTTTGTGTCCCATCCTCGATGCCACTTTTGTGTCTCGTCCACCAGTTGTCGTAGTTGTCGGTGGCTGAGTAGAAAGAATCTGACACAGGAATAAAGGATGCATGCGTGTGCAGGTACGGAGGTGACCAGCCAGTGGGACAGCAGAAACTAGAAACACTAGAGTAAATTAGAACAATATATATATTTCATGGAGTCCTGGTAATACTTAACTTTTACATAGTTCTTGACTGCAGAATGCTGATACATAGTTTATATAGAGGCCTGCCTACTAATAATTCCTAGTGTCTATCCGATAGCCAAGTCTTCACTGGTGCCTATCTGAATCCCAAGTGTTAACCGTTTCCAATCTCAGTCCCAAGTGGCCGATACAGCAGTCGTGGCCACGAGCAGAGTTGTAGCAGAGGGCGCTCGTGGCTGTCATCATAAGAACGCCGCAACATGCATGCATGGTGGCGCGCGGCGTAAGTATGTTGCGCGCACTTTAGACTTGTGCGACACCACATATATTTGTAGCCGAAATCATGTAAAAAAAGCAATGTCATTCAGAAAAATACACAGTAAACAAAGTCCTATAATTTAAAAGAAAAATGAGTCAGTAGAAAGAAAGTTTATATATATACTCCGCAATTCACTGTAAGGTGGCTGTGCCTTTCCTATTCCACTCCCAAATAGAACGAGGAAAAAAAGAATGGCTATATGCCTCCGTACGAGCCCTAATTTCTCTTAACTTGTCTTTGTGATCTTTATGCGAAATGTAAGTAGGGGGCAGCAACATCGTACTACACTCAGCTTCAAATTCCGGCCCTCTAAATTTACTTAACAGAAATTCCAGCGATCCCCAATTGAGTTGCCGGAGCATTTCCATGACACTCGCGCATTGGTCGAACATACCGCTAACAAATCCAGCTGCTCGCCTCTGAACCGCCTCTATGTCTTCCTTCAAACCGATCTGCTGCGGGTCCCAAACACTTGAGCAATACTGAAGACGTGGTCGTACAAGCGTTTTATACGCGGTCTCCTTTACAGGTGAAGTACATCTTCCCAAAATTCTACCAATAAACCGAAGTCGGCTGTCCGCCATACTCACAACTGTTCTTACATGTCCGTTTCATTTCTCATCGCTCTGCAATGTTACGCCTAAATATTTGAACGACGGGACAGCATCAAGAAGCTCACTACTAATGCTGTATTCGAACATTATAATATTGTTTTTTCTACTCATGCGCATCACTTTACATTTTTCTACATTGAGAGCTAGTTGATATTCTTCGCACCAACTAGAAATTTTGTCTAAGCCATCCTATATGCTATTACAGTCATTTAAAAACGACACCCTCCCATACACCACAGCATCATCAGCAAACAGCCGCAAATTACAACTTACTCTGTCCATCATATCATTTATATAGATAGAAAATAATAGCGGTCCTATCACACTCCCCTGGGGCACGCCTGACGATAAACTCGTCTCTGATGAACACTCGCCGTCGAGAACAACGTACTGCGTTCTATTACTTAGGAAGACTTCCAGCCAGTCACAAATCTGTGAACCTATTCCGTACGCTCGTATATTCATTAGCAGTCTGCAGTGTGCCACCGCGTCAAACGCCTTTTTGAAGTCGAGAAAAAACCAATCCGCCTGTTGCCCTTCATCCATGGCTCGCAAGATGTCATGTGAGAAAAGGGCAGGCTGAGTATCACATGAACGATGTTTCCTAAACCCGTGCTGATTCATGGAAAGAAGCTTTTCCGTTTCATGGAAATTTACTATATTCGAACTGAGAATATGCTCTAAAATTCGACATGAAACTGATGTCAACGATATTGGCCTGTAATTGTGTGGGTCAGTTCTCTTTCCTTTCTTATAAACGGGAGTCACCTGCGTTTTTTTCCAATCACTAGGAACTTTGCGCTGAATTAAAGATTCGCGATAAATAAAAGCTAAATAGGGGTTCAATGCCGCAGAATAGACTTTGTAAAACCGAACTGGTATTCCATCCAGACCAGAAGACTTTTTCGTATTTAGCTCTCTCAACTGCTTCTCTACACCGGAAATACCTATTGCTATGTCCCCCATTTCAGAATTAGTACGTTGATCAAATGATGGTACATTTGTGCGGTCCTCCTGCGTGAAAGATTTCTTAAAGGTTAAATTTAGAACTTCAGCTTTCCGTTTGCTTTCTTCTATTACTGCCCCGGAATGATCAACGATTGACTGTACAGTGGGCTTTGACCCGCTTATCGATTTTACATAGGACCAGAATTTTTTTCGGGTTCTCCGGAAGATCTTTTGCTAAGGTATGGCTGTGATAATTATTGTATTCTTCGCGCATCGATCTTTCTATAGACGCACGAATCTCTACTAACTTTTGCCTGTCATCATTTGCGTGTTCTTTTTTGAATCGAGAGTGCAACAGCCTTTGCTTTCACAGCAGCTTTGTAACATTATTATTATACCACGGTGGATCTTTTCCATCCTTAATCGTCTTTACTGGCACATATTTCTCTAAACCTTTATTAACAATACACTTAAATTTAGTCCACAATTCCTCTACATCCATAGTCCCGGAATTAAACGATGCCCATTCATTTTCTAAGTGCGATCGTAACATTTGCTTATCGGCTCTTCCCAACAAAAACACGCTCCTAGTCTTCTTGATTGGTTTATGAACTTTGGTCACCATCGACGCTATGACGATATCATGGTCTCTAATTCCTGTCTCTACACAGACATCGTTAATAAGGTCAGGCCTGTTTGTGGCTATAAGGTCTAGAATATTTCCATTGCGCGTGGGTTGCCGGTTTAACTGCTCAAGACAGTTTTCCGACAATGTGTCCAAAAGTAGCTCGCAAGACTGCTTGTCTGTACCACCTGAAATGTAACTAGCAAGTTCCCAATCTATACTCTTAAGGTTGAAGTCTGCTCCGACTAATATTACATGGCCTGGATACCTATATATGTGTGTGTGGGTTTGTGTGTGTGGCGTATGCTCCGAAATAACAACATGCGGTTGTTATTCTTTCATATTCCCAGAATATATGACAATAACTGCGGATAAGCAGAGC
Organism: Locusta migratoria; assembly: GCA_026315105.1. Taxonomy (NCBI): domain Eukaryota; kingdom Metazoa; phylum Arthropoda; class Insecta; order Orthoptera; family Acrididae; genus Locusta; species Locusta migratoria. Next base: position 379,499,513 of record CM048750.1, read on the forward strand.
TGAAAATTTGCACTCAGCCGGGATACGAACCGGTGTTTCCTGCATTCTAGGCAGTTGCGCTGACCACTACACCACCCCCGATAGAGTGATCATCGTTCCTGCAAGGACTACCTAAGCACGCCTCCCATGAGATACAAATTCCTCGCTTTTCAGATTTGCCCATTCTGTGATTATGAAAGAATGACAACTGCAGTATCAGAAGTGACGTTTGTTCTATGTGTGTGTGTGTGTGTGTGTGTGTGTGTGTGTGTGTGTGTGGGGCGACTGTTCCAGTATGCCAATCACAGGCAATGATCATTTTGTTAGTAGAGAGGGGTGGACAAGTTTGTGGCCCTTACTCTTATGGTACTACGGGAATTAGTTTCAAAACTAAGAGTTTGAGTACTGTGGGCAGGGTAAAGGTGAGAATTTGTATCTGATGGTTGGCGTGCTTAGGTTGTCCTTGCAGGTGCGGATATCACTGTGTCCCCAGAAGTATATTGGTCAGCACAACTGCTTCGAAAGTGGGACACCCGTGTTCAAATATCAGGTGGGTACACATTTTCAGCTTTGCCCATTCGCAGTTGATGTATATTTTATGAATATGGAGAATTTCTGTTGGATGGTGTGGTCGCCTAATGGAAAAGGTTGAAAAACACTGCTTTACACCGTTCTAGTTGGGATCCCAATCACTTGAGCAATACTCAAGTCGGGGTCGCACAAGTTCTTTATATGTGGTCTCTTTTAAAGGGGAACTACTTAAACTATCCAATTGTAAGGGCAACCCACACACTCATGCCAGAGAGAGGGCTCGAACCTCTGGCGAGAGCGTCTGTATAGTCTGTGAAAATGTTCAAATGTTTGTACAGCTTAACGGGCTTAACTACGGGGTCATCAGTCCCTAAACTTACAAACTACTTATGTACTAGCTAACACTAAGGACGGCACAAATATCCATGCCCGATGGGGGATTCGATCCCCCGACCGTAGTGGCCGTGCGGACCGTGACTGGCGCGCCTCAGTCCCCTCGGCCACCGCGGCCGGCTGCAATTTATTAAAAGAGAGGGACCATCTCAGGAAAAAAAAAAAAAAAAAACTGACAAAGGAGGAGGATGGCCCGTCAGTAAATATGACTTGGTACATAAATTCACTACAGACTTTTACAATTTTGTAATTTAGTAAGATTTCCTGATGTATAAAATCGTTTTTTACTTTGCAAACCCTATCAACTTACGTACATTTCTTGTGTTTGCAAAAGTACCTGATGTAGCAACCTGAATCTAACCATCAAACATGCAATATTACTATGTAATGGGGCATTAAATAATAAATGAATAAATAAAATACGATCATAGTCAGTGAATGGTAGTTAAAATAGTACTTATTTTTCATGATCAGCCTTTATTTTGAGACATTGAATCCATCATAGGTGGTGGAAACTGGACAGCGGCTGGTCAAGAGTCTGAAGGAACTGAGATACCAACACTCGTATGCATAAAGAAATATTTATTGTATCACAACCAGTTTCGGCATTCCACTACACAATCTGCAGGTCCCTACATCGGAGCATAATATCCAATAGTACGAATACTAAAACAGGATTGGTGCACTTCTCTTAGTGGGAAACAACCACTAAGAGAAGTCCACGAATCCAGTTTTAGTATCCTTAATATTGGATATTATGCTCCGATGTAGGAACCTGAAGATGGCATAGTGGAATGACGAAACTTGTTGTGATACAATAAATATTTTATTATACATACAGCTGTTGGTATCTCAGGCATTTGATTGTGTGAACCATAACATCCTTTTAAGTAAAGTAGAATTCTATGGGGTCACGGGAAATGCTGCAAAATGGTTCAAGTCATACCTCACTAACAGGAAACAGAGGGTGTCAATGCAAGTGACTTGTGAATTAGGCCAACAGTCATCATCGGATTGGGAAGAAATTACATGTAGTGTCCCACAAGGATCCATCTTAGGGCCATTGCTTTTTGTTGTGTACATTAATGAGCTCTCATCAGTTACACTACCAGAAGCAGAGTCCGTTTTGTTTGCAGATGATACAAGTATTGTAATAAAAAGTACATCAAGCATAGTTATAGAAAGATCTGATAATGATATTTTCATGAACATTAATAAATGGTTTAAAGCCAACTCATTGTCATTAAACTTTGAAAAGACTTACTACATGCAGTTCAGAAGATATGCATTAAGTATGAAGAAGAGCAGATAGAAGAGGTTGACAGTATAAAATTCCTGGGATTACAGCTTGATAATAAATTTAGTTGGGAGGAGCACACCACAGAACTGCAGAAACGGCTCAACAAATCTGTATTTTCAATACGAGTGTTATCAGACATAGGAGACATAAAAATAACAAAGCTTGCATACTTTGCTTACTTCAATTCCCTGTCATACGGTATAATATTTTGGCATAACTCTTCAGGTCAGTCAGAAGTCTTCAGAGTCCAAAAACGTGTAATACGTATTATTTGTGGAGTAAATTCACGGACGTCCTGCATAAGCATCTTCAAAGAACTGGATATATTAACTACTGCCTCAGTATATTTATTCCTTAATGAAATTTGTCATAAATAATATATCCCTTTTCACAACAAACAGCTCAGTTCATACATACAATACTAGGAATAAAAATGATCTACACAAGGACTAAAAAGCACTTACTTTACTTTAAAAAAGGGGTCCACTACTCAGGAACACAAATTTTCAACAATTTACCATCAAGTATAAAAAATTTAGCTACAAATAAAGATTAGTTTAAGAGGAACCTAAAAGACGTTCTAGTGGCCAACTCCTTCTGCTGCATTGGTGAATTTCTAAATTGTATCAAATGATGCATTTATCTGTATTCATACTATATTATTATTACACTATTAGCTAAAAATAAAAAATAAACTTTAAAAATGTATGTATCTGTATTTATATTATTAGTATTATTTATTCATCTACATCTACATAGATACTCTGCAAATCACATTTAAGTGCCTGGCAGAGGGTTCATTAACCACTTTCATAACTTTTCTCTACCATTCCAATCTCTAATAGCGCGCGGGAAGAAATAACACCTAAATCGTTCCGTTTTCGATCTGATTTCTCTTATTTTATTGGGATGGTCGTGTCTCCGTAAGTACGTGGGTGCTAGCAAAATATTTTCCCATTCAGAACTAAAAGTCGGTGATTGAAACTTCGCAAACAGATCACGCCACAATGAATAACGTCTTTCTTTTAATGATTTCCACCCCAATCCATGCAACATTTCCGTGACACTCTCCCCCCCCCACCGCAACGTGATAAAACAAAACGAGCTGCCCTTCTCTGAACCTTCTCAATGTCTTCCGTCAGTCCCATCTGGTGAGGGTTCCACAAGGGGCAACAGTACTCCAGGAGAGGACGAACAATTATTATTCAACTTGTAAATTTTGGTCCTTGACAGGTTCCACAACTACGAGGATCTCCTCAACATGGATCTACGGAACGAAAAACTAATCTAATCTACTCAGTTCCTTCAGACAGTTTCTTTTGAGAGTTCACTGAACCAGCGCATACACAGGCCGCGCCGCTACTACGCAGGTACCTCCAGGCACAGACAAATATATACAGACAGGAAACGTCCGTAAGGGCCCGGTCGTACGCTCAGGGGTGCGGGGAGGAAGGGTTTCCAGCAGTTCCATAAGATGTCCCATGATGGCGCTGAGGTCAGAAGCAGCTCTTTAAACTGGCCAGGGCAGGCGGCAGGTAGCGGCTGTCCCCACCACCACCTCCCCTCAAACGCCAGCAAGCCGGACACAGCCGTGGCCTCATGGCAGGCGGCACGAGCTCTTCCCTCAGCCTACTCTCCACGCTACCCTCTGACGCGCGAGAGGCACCCTAAGCCAGCGATCCGCCTGACACCTGCTAGCATCTTACGGAACTACGAGAGGAGCGTAGGACAGTGGTTTAGGTAGGGCTGCTCCTCTGCATATGTTTGTGACGCTACCCTCTGACGTGCGAGAGGCACCCTAAGCTTGACACCTGCTAGCATCTTACGGAACAACAAGGGGAGCGTAGGACAGTGGTTTAGAGGGGGCTGCTTCTCTGTATATGTTACTCTGCGCTCCAGGTCAGAAGCGTCTGCAGAGAGCAGTTCGACAAGTGAACAGGTTTTCCGCGGAGTCTCTCGCGCGGTTGTAGGGCAGGTGGAGCGATTTACAACGCGCGGAGCGGGCCGCGCACGAGTGTCGCTGGAAACAGAAGCGGCGCCCCTCGACTTCGCCGGCTGCCACCAGTAAGAGGATTGCTCCCGGCTAGGCGCATTGTGCCCGCTGCGGTGCTGTTGTCTCTGATCCGCTTGTGACAATGGCCGCCCGCCGGGTCAGCGCGGGCATCGATCGCCGCCAGCCCGTCTGCCGTGTCGGCCGAATCACTGAACGACCCACCGCCCCACCGACCGACCGCTGTGCGCGGGCGACCACTGGCCGACTCGTCCTACGATCGGAAAGTTCGGCCGATACAGCACTCCCTGTCGCATTGGAGTTCGGAATCCGGTGTCCCGGCCGAGTGCTGTACACGACTCATTGCTCGCGCGCTACACCGTTATCCGTTCACGTTTTCCCCGGTACTGACGTTATCTGGATTAACGCAGAGCAGGGACGCACACTGGCCTTTAAAATTGCTACACCACGAAGATGACGTGCTACAGAAGCGAAATTTAACCGACCGGAACAAGATGCTGTGATATGCAACTGATTACCTTTCTCAGAGCATTCGCACAATGATAGCGCCAGTGGCGACACTTACAACGTGCTGATACGAGGAATTTTTCCAACCGATTTCTCATAGACAAACAAAAGTTGACTGGCGTTGCCTGGTGAAGCGTTGTTGTCATGCCTAGTGTAAGAAGGAGAAATGCGTACCATTGCGTTTTCGACTTTGATAACGGTCAGATTGTAGCCTATCGCGATTGCGGTTTGCCGTATAGCAACATTGCTGCTCGCGTTGATTGCGATCCAATGACTGTCAGCAGAATATGGAATCGGGGGGTTCAGGAGGGCAATACGGAACGCCGTGCTGGATCCCAACGACTTTGTATCACTAACAGTCGAGATGACACGCATCTCATCCGCATGGCTGTAACGGATCGTGCAGTCACGTCTCGATCCCCGAGTCAACAGATGGGGACGTTTGCAAGACAACAACCATCTGCACTACGTTTGCAGCAGCATGGACTATCAGCTCGGAGACCATGGCTGCGTTGCCCCTGACGCTTCATCAGAGACAGGAGCTCCTGCGACGGTGCACGCAACGACGAACCTGGATGCACGGATGGTAAAAGGTCATTTTTTTCGGATAAGTCAAGGTTCTGTTTACAGCATCATGAAGGTCGCATTCGTGATTGGCGACATCGCGGTGAAATCGCGGTGAACGCACATTGGAAGCGTGTATTCGTCATCGCCATACTGGCGTATCAGCCGGCGTGATGGTGTGGGGTGCCATTGGTTACACGTCTCGGTCACCTCTCGTTCGCATCGACGGCACTTTGAACAGTGGCCGTTACATTTCAGACCTGTTACGATCTGTGGCTCTACCCTAGATTAGATCCCTGCGAAACCCTACATGTCAGCAGGATTATGCACGACCGCATGTTACAGGTCCTGTACGCATATTTCTGCATACGGAAAAGGTTCGACTGCTGCCCTGGCTACCGCACTCTCCAGATCTCTCACCAATTGAAAACGTCTGGTCAACGGTGGACGAGCAACTGGCTTATGACAATACGCCAGTCACTACTCTTGATAAATTGTGGTATCGTGTTGAAGCTGCATGGGCATCTGTACCGGTAAATGCCATTCAAGCGCTGATTAACTCAATGCCCAGGCGTATCAAGGCCGTTTTTAAAGCCAGAGGTGGTTGTTCTGAGTACTGATTTCTCAGGATCCAAGCACCGAAATTTCGTGAAAATGTAATCACATGTCAGTTGTAGTATAATATATTTGCCCAACCAATATCCGTTCATCACCTGCACTTCTTCTTGGTGTAGCAATTTTAATGGACAGTAGTGTATGTCCCCCTGTCCTGGTGCGACCGTCACCTCTGCTGTAGTGTCAGACATAAAGTTTCCTAGTGTTGTGGACATCTACGAGTGCAAAAAAAGACTCTAGGAGAGGACAAATGCCTATGCGAGAGCCGGTGGCCGCCAGCAACAAGTTCCTCCTCCACCTCCCTGCTGACATTACTCGGTTCCTCGTGCCGAAACGGTCCTGTTCACTTTGCGTCACCAGAATAGTGCTTGACGTTCGTGGTAGAAGGAAAGTGCGGACAGTGATCCATGACGAGGGCAGGGCAGTCTGGAGTTGTACCCTTTGACCCCCGGACTTGCTGATACTCTGTGGAAAGTTTGGCCGGAAGTCACGCACTACCGCGTGAGCAACCCCGCCGGATGATGTAAGCCTGGAAGCTTCTAGGTGTGGGACCGGGTGCACCGTTCCCTATAAAAGGGCCGCTATCTTCATACGAAAGCCTACATGTTGTCTAGTCTCGTCTGGTGGTTGGTCGAGTGGAGCAGTCGTGTGTCACAGGGTGTCAGGAGCTGGACTTAGAAAACTTCGATGTAGTCCACACTTCGTAGGAACCGCTTGCCTATGCTGCTAGGGACTTAGGCTCAGCGAAGAATGGGAGGTGGAAACAGAATTACAGCATTTGTAGATAAAACTGTACATAGGGAATGTGCCAGGGGCGACTCCAGCATTAAGTAATCCTACTCGTTCAGAAGTTTATTTCTTTCTGGTATCCTTGATATTCCAGCCGAGTTCTTGTCATACCTTTCTAACCTAATCCTTCTTCCTTCCCCTCTTTTATCAATAATTTGGAAATGCAATATGGCTGCAAATCGTATGTGGTCTCAGTTCTTTCGGACATGTTCAAAAGAGACACCACACCAATACAATAAACAGTACATACTGTTATGGTGGAAGACGTTATACCTATCACGATGTTTCAAAATATGTTGTATTGGAACACAATCAATCAAAATGTTGTCGTTGTTGTGGTCTTCAGTCGCAGCGGCATTAAACCCGCTCACAGTAACAGTCACATTGTTGGTTTCTTCGTAATGGACAAATCGGGGATGTCAGTTATCAAATGACGACCGCACCCTATTGTGAGAGTATTTTAGCAAGGCCGCCTGAAAGCTGGACGCTGTTTTATAAATATCATGTAATTATTTTGCTGATGTCACCTGACGATACATCTATACCGATGTGAAACTGGTTGGGTCTACATAAACAGGTCTTAACAGCTTTGCGATTTTCTCTACACATCTGCACTCAGGACATCGTATTATTGAAGTTAACTTTTAATTTTTAGATTTTGTGGTGTTTGTGTATTGAATTTTATAAAAAATATATTTAAGCTATGGTTGCCCTTTTCAGAAAATTATTTGACACCCCTACTGAGTAGAGATTTTATTACTGTGAAAGTAAAGAGGTTTCTTATATCTGATGACACCTAAACGTCGTAATAAATAAATATAACTTTAGCGATATACACGCTTTTGGCTTCTTATTGTATCTTAGCAGTTCACGGACAGCGTAGCACCTATCCGAAGGGTTCCCTGAAGTGGAAACAATGCATTACAAGTTCAGAAAGGTCCGCAGATGCAAAGCAACACGACCAGTTGCAGCCGTCCACTAAAGGGTTCAAAGTTTGTTGGAACTCTTAGCTATGTCCAGACGCTAGTTCACCCCCTGTGCAATATATATCTCGTTCTAATTTACTCTAGTGTTTCTAGTTTCTGCTGTCCCACTGGCTGGTCACCTCCTACCTGCACAAGCGTGCATCCTTTATTCCTGTGTCGGTCTTTCTACTCGGCCACCGACACCTACGACGGAAACGAGACATAAAGGCGGCGACGAGGACTTTTTTACCCCATACGCTTCCTTCTAATGCTAAGTTGACAATTCCTTGATGTCTCAGAATGTCTCCAACCAATCTAACCCTTCTCTTAGTCAGGATATGCCAGAAGCTCCTTTTCTCCCCGATTCGGTTAAGCACCTCCTCATTAGTTACGTGATCTACCCATTTAATTTTCATCATTTGTCTGTAGCACCGCATTTCAAAAGCTTCTATCATCTTTTTATCTGAACTCCTTGTCGTCCACGTTTCACTCTCATACAATGCTACACTCCAGGCAAATGCTTTCAGAAAAGACTTCCTAACATTTTAATTAATATTGGATGTTAAAAGGTTTCGCTTCATTGGAAACGCTTTTCTTTCCATAGCCATTCTGCATTTTATATCTCCTTTACTTCGGCCATCAGAAGTTATCTTGCTACCCAAATAACATAAGTCATCTACTACTTTTATTGTCTCATTACCTAATCTAGCGCTTGATTTTCTGACATTACCTTCGCTTTACTCTTGTTAATGATCATCTTATATCTTCCTTTCAAGACACTGTCCATTCCATTCAATTGCTCTTCCAAATCCTTTGCAGTCTCTGACAAAATTACAATCTCATCGGCAAACCGCAATGTTTTTAATTCTTCTCCCTGCACTTTAATTCCCTCTCCAAATTTCTCCTTCTATTCCTTCACTGCTTGCTCAATGTACAGATTGCACAACATTGAGGAAAGGCTACAACCCTGTCTTACTCCCTTCCCAACGTCTGCGTCCCTTTCTTGCCCTTCGACTCTAATAACCGCTGTCTGGTTTTTGTATAGGTTGAATATAACTCTTTGCTCCCTATATTTTACCCCTGATACCTTCAGACATTGGAAGAGTATATTCCAATCGACATTGTCAAAAGCTTTCTCCAAATCGCTAAAAACGTACGTTTGCCCGCATAATATGAAAGCAAAAATAGGTAGGAAGAGTGGGAATATTAATGTTGACTAGGTCACTGAGAAATCTGGTTGATGCTGGTAGGAAACATTTAATATTAACAATATTCGCATGTAGTACTTTCCTTGGTTGGAAATGGAAGGATGGTCGCGGTTGCCGAGGGGACTGAGGCGCTTCAGTCAAGGTCTGTACGGCCACTACGGTCGGGGGTTCGTATCCCCCCCCTCGGGCATGGATATTTGTGCCGTTCTTAGTCTTAGCTAGTTCATAAGTAGTTTGTAAGCTTAGGGACTGATGAGCCGGTAGTTAAGTCCCATAAGTTCTACAAACATTTGAACATTTTTGGAATTGGAAGTGGTCTCTGACAACGCATACAATCGGAAAGAAAAAATCCTACCCCACTTTGTTATTTGGTCATAAATTCGACACTGAGAGAGAAGTAACAGCGTAACTATCTCCTGCAGTAGGGGTGTTCTAGACAATGGGATAGATGAAAAAACGATAGCAGCAGTTACGTGAAACACGGCATGCATTCCAAAAAATCTGATGCCGCGTTATCCGTGCCGCACTGGTGGCCCTTCCTACGCGGGACAGAGACACAAAACCCCGAATTTATCCTAACAACTTTGTCACCGCTCGAATAATAACGGCCGGCCTTTGTTCGGCGCTGCGCTAGGCGGAAACTCGCAACAGATCACCGGGCCATCTTTTAAAATAGAAACGCCGCAGTTTGTCTGACGGCGATAAATCCCAGCGCATAAACATTTCTGGGGACGCGCGTTGCCGGCTGACGCACGCACCAGCGGTATTTTCCACCTACGCAGCCGGCCGGGGAAGTGCGTAAATCACGCGACGCACCCCACGTCCACGCATTGCGCGTGCGAAGCGCCGAGCGCTCTGCAACTTGTAACGGCACGAAAGCTGGTCTCCAAACAAAGCGCTATTGCTGAGTGGCACCGGGTCAAGCTCTGCTGGCAGTCACTGTAAGGAAAGGGGAGACTCACGTTTCCGTTTAGAGCTGCAGTAGTTTATTTATTTACTAGTTTAACCACTTAATGCTTGAATTAATTGCTACTGCCAGAAAAAAATCAAAAACCATATATTGTGTTCAATATTGGGTCTTAGACTATTTATAACATAAAATATAAGAAATGTTATACATAGTTGGTATAATTAGGTATGCGTCAAATTTGCGACAACAGGTATTTGAGAAATAAATCGCTTACAACTCTTCATTGAGGAAAATGTTTTTTTATTGTTCTCATGAGATTCAATGAAAAAAAATGAACATGCATTTGAATTACAATTATGGTTACTTATAAATCTAATGCAGAGGATCAACATTTCTTTGCTCATGAAATTGCCTCAAACAACTGGAATTTTTGTTTAGGCAAAGGTCAAGTTTGCATTTCGCACACATAATGACTGTCTGCCCTTTACAGCTGGGTCTTTTGCATCTTTGCCTTCCTGTTACACAAGGCCAATGACCTACTTCATCGGTACGGGTAGATTTATCAGGGACTGGTTTCATTGGACCCCGACGCTTCTTACGTTGGATTTCCGTTTCCATATTTTGTAAAGGCCTACCTCTCTTTTTTCGTGTCATGTCTTTTCCTTGCTTACAGAGAGCATCTGCTATTCTGGATTTGAATTCCAGAAGATCGTTTTGTTTGCGACGGGGAATTTCCAAAGCATCACAGTCCCTTTGATACAGCAACCACGAATTCACTATCACAAGATCAACTAGGTGGAAAAACAATCTATGGTAATATTTCCTTGACTTTACAGAAAAACCTCTAACAGGAAATTAGAGCGTCAACTAAATCTACCGCTCCTATGAATGTATTGTAAACTGTAACAATGCTAGGGCATGGTACATGAGTGCGTGCTTTTTCTTTCGATCCCATCTTTTTATTGTGATCACCGGATGAGCAGATGCAAATGCACTGGCAACACCGCTGTTGTCAAACCATCGTACTTTCTTCGTTTTATTTTATCGCTTGCATTTGCCCATAGAAGTGCCCAAGTGCCTGATGATGCATATTTTACACAAACCGTATTTACGTGGCTGTAGCTGTATTTCACGGAACAATGAACACAAACTCAGGTCTTGGTTAGCAACACGCACACAATACACAAATGTTGTCATAGAAAGACAGTCAGTGCTCGGTAGATGGTAGCACATGTAACACGCACTTCGCCGGTCCCTGTAGAATCTGATACAACCGGCGCTGGGGTCTGAAAACACTTACTCTTCTATATATATAGGTCACAACGGTATGAGGCGAATTTGCGACAACCGGCATTAAGTGGTTAAGCACGCGGATCCGCTGGCTTGTTGGATGATTATGATCGATAAGCTATCTTTCAGTAGTGTGCTATGAGATTGTTACTGTTGTAATATGTCTAAAGTAACGTGTAACGATACAAATTTTTTTTATCTTTGATCAGCGATGCTTATCGCCTTCGGTTCCCTCTGACTCGCAATGCAATTAATTTAATTTCGTTCGTCATTTCTTACTTACAAACAAGCGAGAAGACGGAACCGTGATATTAGTTTTACTCACTCTCTGGTCTGTATGTAATGTGACGAGACGACTTTTATACCTGTATCCACTTATCTAAGTAAGAATCATGCAAGCTGTTGCTGAAAATAGATTATTTAAATTTAAAATCATTCCCTCTCATTGGTTTTCATTTAAATCAAGCTCATCCACGTCAGTTTCTTAATGTTTTCTGCTCCTTCGCAGCCGTAATAGTTTAATGTTTAGACGCCATTACAATCGCTTCGCACTGTCTGCAAAATTTCAATCAATCAATCAATCATCCTTATACAATAGTTTGCTTGATTTTAGAACCTGCAGTCATTTCTTTTGTAATTTCACGAAGTCTGATTTTTTTATATTTTTTACGAAGTTTAAATATAAAATTAAATTAATTTAATTAATTTAACTCATTTTTGAGGAAATATTCCTATCAAATTGCAGAAGTCTATGCACTTACCGTTTATCAGGAAAGTAAGTAGTGTATATCAAATCGCACGTAAAAATGCCCTCGTTTAGAAGCATCCAATCACAAAATTCAACAATAATGATTGTAATAATATCACAGATCGATCACTTGATGTATTGCGCGTAACGAAAAATCGATTTTTTTAAAGCGATGTATTAAAAGAATTTTCTTTTTTACTGCTTTATTTATTTATTCCTATATTTTCTGATTCGTACGCTTATCCTTACAGAGAAAGAGCTGAAGACATTGTAGCAGGCATAGACCAAAGATATGGCCTGTGGCATCACGTTTCGCTGTATGTAACCTCCTTGCTATAGAGTCGCAAACGTCATCGCTTGCGTTCAATCCGATTTTTTTATAATTTGACGACTTTCAACTCCATATAGCTATCGGCATGGAACTACTATGGTGTACAATGGGAGACTTCAGACAACAATTACACACAGACCATTCGTTTGCGTTCTATAGTTTTCCATCCCAATATACACCACCCTTGTATCATTATCAATCCTCAAGCAACAATGTAACCAATAAAACAATTTTCAAAGAATAAATATAATTTTCAAAGAGTAATTATTGTTCCGCATTTCGCGTTATATGCTTCAAATTACTAAATATCTATCAGAACGCTATAAAACCATGCCTAAAACCTTCCTCAGGTTTAAATTAGTAACTGTAGAAATATTTAAGTCTCTGCGACTTGTCATTCAGACGTGATAAGCGTACACCGAACAGACATTCACATGAATGTATATAGATAAATAGCTATCCGATCGGCATAAAACCGTGCCTAAAGCCTTCCCCGGGTAGAGATAAGTAACTGTACAAATTTTTAGCTCTTTATGTCTTGTGGTTCAGACGTGATAAACGTACACCGAACAGACATTCACATTTATACAGGGTGTCCCAGCTATCTTGTCCACCCAAAATATCTCTGGAACAATAACAGCTATTGGAAAACAACTTTCACCGGTATCAATGTACGGCTGGGGCCCATGAACGTACGTATTTGGAAACATTCTAATACGATAGCAAATGTGTTTTTTAACACAAACTTGTCTTTTTTTAAATGGACACCCTATATTTTTTGTTCAGCAATCCATAGCATGAGAAATCACATAAACAGTGGCGTTCATTGCATCGCAATATTCCAATTACATCCCGAGATATTGCGATGAGAAGTTGATGCTTGAAATATGCTAAACGCGCGGCTAGCGCACGTCCCGAGGCTCAGGCGAGAACCCCATGCTGGTCACGACGTGCGCTAGCCGCGCGTTTAGCATATTTGAAGCGTCAACTTCGCGTCGCAATATCTCGGGATGTAATTGGAATATTGCGATGCAATGAACGCCACTGTTTATGTGATTTGTCACGCTATGGATTGCTGAAGAAAAAATATAGGCTGTCCATCTAAAAAAAAAAAAAATAAAAAAATAAATAAATAAATAAATAAATAAATAAAAAAAAACAGAAGTTTGTCTTAAAAAACACATTTGCATTCGTTTTAGAATGTTTTCAAATATGTACATTCATGGGCCCCAGCCGTACATTGATACCGGTGAAAGACGTTTTCCAATAGCTGTTATTGTTCCAGAGATATTTTGGGTGGACAAGATATCTGGGACACCCTGTAGATATAGATTTCGTAAGCTGTGTAACTGTATTCCGCACGACACTCGTGTACCGGATTCACTTAATTAACGTGATAAAATAGGTACAAATCATCAGTGGCGCAGCCATCTGTGGGGAGGGCGGAGGAGTCTAATGGGACTGAAACCCCCAAGCATCTCCCAAAGATATTTTAATTTTACGAGACAGTGGGTCGCCAACGTGATGTCGCCACTGAGAACGTGTGCTGCTGTTACTGCGAGCGGTTTTAATGCCGGATTTGATGATGCCGCTATTGTCACTGCTATGCTGAAGCTACGAGGGGATTGTTCATATGGGGCTGCGTGGAATCTTAGGAAGATCAATTGTGTTATTTTATTTCAGTTTTTACACATACAGTCTCACGTTAATTATACTGTAAAGACCTTTCTCTTTGGCTAGTAACATAGAAGCAGCTCAATTATTTTATGAGCTGATTATATACATTCCATTTCCACCACGTTTCTTCTATTCCATTTTCAAATTAATGCGAACCTACTCATTTCATTTCTTGTGCAATTGTTTTCGTAGTAAAATTGGTTTAATTATGAAAAGTGTAAAAAGTAAGTCAGAGATTAATAAATTCAACAGGCTTTATTCTTTTTAAATGATTCCCCCCCCCTTCAAAGAACCTGCGTCACTGCAGTTTATTGTCTTTCCTCCGTATCTGAACTTCGTCAGGAGGATGCGAGAATCTCGACTATTTGTTGTCAAATCTGTATACACAGGAAGTGACGAATATATGAAAGTTTATTAATATGTTATTCTACGAGTAAAACTAAACAAAAAAGTTCAAATAAACAAAGGTCCGCAAATGTTTAATTATGTTGTTACGACTAATAAAAGGTTTTGGCAGAAATTTAGGGCCTAGCAATCTCACTGATATGAAGAAATCGCAAAACTGTACGAGCTAACTGTAATGCACAATTTCTGTTTATTTTGTTGTTAGTAATCTGGTGAATCTAATAAAACATGTTCCATACGTGTATTTGCAGTAGTTTTCCACACAGTGCCGCTGTGGAGTAGCCGAGCGGTCTAAACATGGGTTGTCCAAGGCGCGATTGCTGCCTTCGACTGCGATGGATCGACTCGTGACGTCAGAGGCTGGCTGCTCGCGCATGCGCACTTTGAGTTTGGAGTGTGGCGTGCGGCTGGTGCGATGGCAATCGCAACACTGCAGCAGTGAGCAGTGTTGCGATGGGAGTCGCGACGACTCAAGGCAGCGGCAGAAAGATGTCGAGCCAAGCGGACTAAAGAAAAACGGATGTGAACCACTCATAAGATGAGCTCGTCTCGCCATGAAGCTACTGCCTATTTACGTTGAACAGATTCATATTTCATGGCAATCTACTGACATATACAAGAATAGACGGAAAATATTCGGAGAAATAAAAGAGAAATGAAGGTTGTGAAAGGTCCAGTTTTTGCTTCTAGGCTTTGGAAAAAAATAAATGTGACCGGTGATTACAGACTTTTTATTTTTATTTTATTTTATTTTTTTTTTTTTTTTTTATTTAGGTGTCCTGTACAAAGTTAATGTAATATTTTCATTAAGTGTCATTTCTTCCAATCCATTCCGTTTTGTGGCGCGCCGTAAAAATTATCTTAGTTCATAATAAGAAAGATAAATATTGTCGTGTACATTTAGATTCAACAGTCATGTAAGGTATGGATGAAAACTTCGGTAATTTTAAAATCGTATTGTTTTCCATATTCCCTGGAAGATGGTTTAAGACGGAAACCAGTCATAATAAAATAAATTATAACAATACAACAAACATTCTTATAACTGTTGTTGATACATTTAACAAGTTACTGTAAAATATTTTGTTTGGTATATATTTGCAATATTTTAATCTCTGTTGGTAAAAATTTCGGCTGTACGTTTACTAACATTGGGACTTATTTTAAAGACAATACAGAACGTTAAGCCAACAGATAAAAAAAAAAAAAAGAAAAAAAAAAAAAAACAGACGAGAGAGATGCAAGCTACATCAGGAGTTTCAAATAAACACACTCCTGTTCCCATAAACAGCGCGACAATCGTACATAAGAGAATAAAACAACAATTACATTATCGTCATTGCCTTTTTTTCAGCTGCACTGATGTATTTGTTGAACCGGTCGAAGAATTTTCTCTTTATTTCACTTTATATAAGTTCCAATTCATGTGCAAACTGGCTGACATTTATTATTAAGTATGAATTTCGTATCGTCATTTAAAAGGTGCCTGTTGATAAAAATGTTTCAACAGCGTTCATGGTTGTGTGTCACAAAAAATAGAATGAATCTATAGAAAACCCTAACAGTTAAAGTCTGCAATGTTACAGTGTTAAAATAAAGGAAAAGAACTTTCATTGGCCTGAAGAATACACACACAGCTCCATTAAGTCACTTATGGAGTGAACACCAAAAAACCGCCACTGATGATGCTTTATAAATAAAGAAGCGAAACGTGTATAGCATGAAAAACGCCTTTCATTTAGTTGAAAATAGACGAAAATAAACCTACACAAAGATTAAATTAAATACTATTTAATAAATACCTCGTTTCATCCCCCCCCCCCCAAAAAAAAAACAAAAAACAAAAAACAAAAAAAAAACGTATAGTTATTTCTGTACACCTGTATATAAAAAAAGCTTTGAGTATTAATGATTGTGTAAAACATGAATTCCTTCACAGGCTATCGTTTCGAAAAAGGGTTCAGTGTCTCTAACAGTATATAAGATATGATGGCTGTCGCCACACAGTTCACATTACACGTGGAGAGAAATGGCGCGCTAGTCTCGACGCTCCCGTACCGTAGATACACGAGCGAAAATCTCGAAAACGGAGACAGGTATCGTCCTGCTCTTAACTTAAAAAATAATTTTGATTTATTAGCTTCATTTCATCCGCAACGATGTATGACCTAAAATGAACCATACGCAAAATAGCCAGCGACTACATTTTTCGATGTAAACACTTCGAGTTTAACGCAATAGGTCACTTAAAAATTAAGTATCTGAA